>OX596011.1:1034204-3434204 GCA_951394025.1 Heteromyza rotundicornis
AAGTCATTGCTGTTTTCTTCTCTTCATATGTGCTCTAAAAGAGGAAAAATTTTAAGGAGATTGTTGTTCAAATTCGCTGACTCAAATTATTTTTAATTTAATCAGAATTGGCTTTTACACCAAGGACCAATTTTTCAAAAGTCAGATAAACCTCTAATTGGAAAATTTTTGTTCAACAAATGTCAAATTTATCAATTGAATCGGAAGATCAATTTTGATCAGCGATACAAGTTTTTGTCCGTCCCACCCTACTGTATGTACATATGTGTCACGTAAAGTGTCTTTGGAATTTGGAATTTAAGTAAAAAAGTGTGTAGCGCGACAAAAACAAGATTCTGTTTTTTCCGAGCTTAACTGCGCAAAGGAAGATACACATATTAGGGCGATTCATTTAAATTGGGAAACCCCTGAGAAACGATTCAGTTGTGCAGATGAGCAGTCAAAACATATGAAATTTGACAGTTCTTTTAAGCAACTGCGAGTTTTCGAGGTGGTCCCCACTTTAAATCAATACCCTTATTATTTAAATCATCATCATACTGCCATGGTGCAATTCAAACTATTTTGTGAAGAGAATATTTCCACTCATATAAAATGGTTCCATTTCCTCTTATACATTTAATAATTCGGTCTATCAACCACTGCCGATGAAGTTGACGTACCATCAACATTGAACAATGCAATGAATTAATAGGGCAATTCACTAGTGCAAATGGTCTCGCAGAAGTGCAAATACAAATATTTATTGCACAATTTTGCACCACAAGAATAAAATATACAGATTAAAATATCCAATAAATATTTGTATTTGTACTTCTGCACTTCTGCAAGACCAACTCGTGAATTGCCCTATTGTATTTTAAAGGAACCAGCTGTTTGAGTTATACTTGATTGCAATAATTTGGATTTGGTTATAATTTTTGATTAAATTAAATGTTATTTTTCAGCAAGAAGTAATTTTAAAATAGCAAGTTTAAAAGTAAGATATAATTTATCAGGTTTATCTTCTTGAAATATTCGCATATGAGTAAAGCTATGCACATCCAAATTTTAATTTTAATATTATTATTATTACAGTGATCAAACCTTGATCAGTTTCAATAAAAACTCTTATATATTTGGGTAGTGGAGCTCAGAATAAATCACCCATCATTGCCAGTTTTTTTTAGATGAAATCGTTTACGTTTTGCAATGGAGTGATGCTATTTTATTACTTATACGCAGTGTATGGCAATATATTTTTTTTAGCGAAACTGAAATTGATCTAGAGCTGACAGAACTAGAACTGACATAGAGCGATTGAAGACTGAAGTTGTGCCAGACGGTGTTATTATGAAGCATATAAGAAAGTTATTCTTTTAAATTAAGCAACAAAGACATACCAGAGGTGTGATGCACTTACAAAAAACTGCATCCAAACCAAAAGGGGACACTTAAAAGCCTAATTGCACAGGCCTGAGCTATTTTCGTTTTTTTGAAAATTCCCATTTTTTAGCAATGGGAGGTGTGAATAAAGAAACAGCAATAGCTATTTGCATACAATTTTTTATATGTAAAAAGCATTTGCTATTTCTTTATTCACACCACCCAATGTCCCGTGGAATACGTTCGCTTATATCAATATAGCCGTTGTCAGATGTGCTACCGTGGGATGTTTACAACAACAATTGGTTCAGCATTAAAATGTTGCTTAATTGAAAAGAACTGTTCATTGTTCAATGTTCAATGTTCAATGAAAGTAAAAAATAAAAAACAACTAAACACACACAAACGAATTGCGAAGATAACACATGTCCGCATCCGCTGCACACACGAGCCGGACAGACTGACGAACAGGCAGACAGACGGCCGCTTGCGAAGGTGCAGAAGAATGTTCGAAGCCATTAAATGTGAATGTTTATTTCGCAGCTAATAAATACTAATGTGTAATTTTCTCCATCGTTTGATTTTCGCATGTATTCTAGATAATCGCTGCTGCTTTAACAGTGCTGCCATTTAAGTAAAACAAACGTTTTCGCTGTTGTGCTGCCCCAAAAAAAACCCGCTCGTTTCACCAAACAAATATTGTGGAATTAATAGTTGTTCTGTATGTGTGCAATGTGACCTGATGAGAAATACGAATTTAATTTGCTTATAGAAACTCTCGTTTGGCCCCCAGGGAGTCGAAATGGGATGAAGTGGCTGAATGACTAACGCCAAGTGACTCACACACACACATGCAAACTAGCAGACCAGTCAATGACTGAGCGCGGCAATTAAAAAGTGTACTCACTCGTCTAATAAATAGTAAAAAAAATGGAAAAGAATGAACTGAAATGAATTGAATTATACAAAAACAAAAACAAAAATATTTACTAACGCGAATAATATCAACAGTGAAACGTATTAAATGCTTTACCATCGGTATGGCCGAAGGAAGACGTGCGCTGCCCACAGACATGCCGCTTTTATTGCTTTTCTTCAAAACACACCAGTAACAACTACAAAAAACGCAATGAATTTGTAAAACCAACAAATAAAATTGAATTCAATAAAAAATCGAAAATAATATAAAAAGGAAAATTAATAAACGAAAAAAAACCACAATTACAAAAAAAAGTCAAGTCAATTAAATTAAAAAAAACGATCAAAGAAAAATTTAGAATTGGTGAGAACCATTTGGGGAACAACAAAAAAAATAAAAAACAACAACTTCAACGAAGACTGATTTTGTTTAGTTAACTTTTAGCTCTTTATCGTACCATGAAAATCTTGAATATACTATTTCGTCATCTACGTCTAAGCAGCAGTAGCAGTCCTCCCGCAAACAGCAACAAAATGTTCGTGTTCATCACCATCCTAATTGTGAATGCTTGCATTGCCGGTAAGTTGAAACATGCAATTAATTAGCCTTAAAAAACCTCCTCAAACATTGTTGCACTTATCACTGGCCAAAGAAGAAAACTAAAAGGTTAAAACCAAAAAAATATATACAGGGTGTAACTGTCGAGATGGTTCAAAAGGTAGGAATCGATCGGGGACCCAAAAATGTAAAGAAAATGTTATGTGCCCACTTCATAACAATCAGGCGTATTTTTTAATGAAAAAATTTTTGTTTTCAGGTTTTTGTGAACTTTTGAACCATATAATATATAAATGCACTCTTGGGCCAATCGATTCCTACCTTTTTGACCATCTCGACTGTTACACCCTGTTTATGTATACAAATTCAGTGTGTGCATTTAATTGCCTCTCGGAAAGCCTAAATGGAGCAAAAGGATAATTGTACTAAATTTGCACACTCTAAGGCTTGCTGCCTTGCAAACTGGGGGGAAAAAAGAACAAGAGAAAAAATTAAATAATTATATAAACACGCGAATCACTCGCGACCTTGATGCAAGAAAACCCCATTAAATGCCAAAAGCAAAAGCTGGTTAAAGTTTTGTTCCATGCGGACGGCACACAGAGTAGAACAATACAATAGAATGCAAAGTATGTATTCTTTAATGGTTATAATGGTCTTTTTCAGTGTGGCCCTGTTGCAAAAATGCCAGGTAACTTCCTCATAAACTTAGCTTCTTTTTGCGATCTCCGGAATTTCCTTTGGACGTTAGTTTCATAAGTAGAATATTTTTTGGATTTTCCGTTTTTGTTTGTGAATCTTAAAGACTGTAATTACAGTGTGCAAGAGAGAAAATCCAAAGGGTTTTGTAAACGGCTATACAGGGTGCTCATTAAAAATCCTTGGTTCGTTTTGCTCTGCGAAGTCTAGATTTTTATTCAAATGAATTGAAAAACATCAAACCACACAATTCGAATTTTTTTTCAAAAAGCAAAATTTTCCAACATAAAATTGATTAATAAAAAGTAGTTTTTTATGTAGCAGAAAACTTTTCACAAACTGTTCGATCAACATTTAAATGTGTTAAGTGGACATTTATGAATTTTCAGAAATATGTTTTTTATTAAAATTCTAAAATGGAAAACCTTTTTTGTGGTGAGCTTAAGTTCTTATTAATGTAACAAATTTTTCTTCTGCCCCACCCATGGGGTAGAATCGCCAAGAGGTACAATTCAAAAATTCAAAGGCCTTTTCCGTAAATACAATATTTTATTTAAGAATTAAATATTAAAAGGATTAAACAAAATACACTAATTATTTTTTTTTGGGCTTTTTTTGCCAGGATTAAGGTTGGGGTAGAAAGGTCATGTACTTAAACTGGAATAAACTGGAATAAACTTTATCGATATATGCACAAACTGCACATAGTGTAAATTTCAAAGAGTTGCTAGTTTTTTAAAAAAATGTTGACTAGAATTTGCGGAACAACTTTTTTCAAAACGTCGAACATGTTGTACCTATTTATATTCAGCAAAAATCGAAATTGTGTCTCAGTTCAAACATTCGAATAAATATTGGTAAGGGTTTAATCCATGTGCATATCGCTAAAATGTATTTAAGAATTTTGCAAAATTTGTTCGCAGTTCAAAATAAAACTACTTTGCAAAGGGACGCTTAGAATTTGAATTTTTGGCCTCAAGAAAAATTATAAAAGTAGATTTATTTTTTAAAATATATTTTCTCGATATGTACATAATGGGTTAAAAGCTATACCGGAATGTGAAGCATGAAGTATATCGCTGAAGGACAATATGAAGCGCAGTAGACGGTGAAGTGCGACAGGCCAAAATATTAACTGAATGTAGAAGCTTCCTTTGATGACAGAGATTTGAATTTTACATTTTTAAATTAATTATGTTTTGAAAACTGTAAACTATGTTTGTTGAGCGGCCCAGAGTAGATAAACTTTGGGGCTTTACAGGCATACGTTACATGTTATAGATTTTATGTGATGTCACCCTGTACAAATTAAGTTGTCTGACTTTTAAAATTGGCAGTCACTTCGACTCTTAATAAAATAAAAAGTACTGTTTAAAAAAAATATTCATCCACTTAAAAGTACAAAATTGTTTGCCACTTTTGTCTCAAAAAATTGCACTGTGGGGCGTATGCGTAACCAAATTTCTATATGTTTTTTTTTTATTCCAATTTATTAATTTAGTGATCGATAAATTAAATATGTTTATAGATGAAAGAATCTAGCTCCCGTTAACATCAAAATCGTTAACCGAGAAATAAACTTAGCTAAAGCTAATCTGTTAATTTCGTTAAAAATACACCAAAAGGTAAAGTTGCCCATTAAAGAACAAAAATGTGTTACCTGTAGTTTTATCTGTAGCCAAAAGCAATAACGACTTATGTCGACTCAAGCTTGAATTGAGTTAGACAGCCTACGATATTCTACTTAATAATGCAAATTTTTTTTGTCTAACATAAATTTCAAAAAATGCGTCTAGAAGCTATGAAGAGCCTGAAACATTTGTAGAACAACTCCATAGAAACATTTTTAGAAAATGGTAAATACATATCGCTTATTCCCTGCAATAAAGACACAACTCAAAATTCGGGTGTTTGGAGTTGTGAATGTCACTAGTATCCTCAAATATTAATATACATGCAGAACTTTCCAACTGCTAAAACTCATATAAAATATTCAAATTTAAAATCGCGATTTCCCAACAATATGATTTGTTGAGTTGTGTCTTCATTGCAGGGAATGAACGATATCTTGAAACTTGGTTATTGCCTTGGGCCACAGATATTATCCTAGATACATTTTATATTCTCAAAAAGCCGCCGCAACTACGTTCAATTATTTTCAAAATTATCGTTAAAGAATGATTTTTTAATAATTCTTCAACCTTTATTAATACATAAAAGTGAAAAGTTAATTAAAAATTTTTCTTTTTTTCACCCCGGGCTGCAGTAGTTTACATGTTTTACTCACTGAACTACGACTACCACCATTTCAATAGTATTTAAAATGGAAAAGCAACAAAATAATCAAAGAAGCGTTTGTCGCTTATGATCTTTGTGTGACCGTAACACATTCATTGTCTCAGCTTTTCATTTGATTTTGATGTTTTTTTCTTGCATTTGCTTTACTTTCATTATTTTTCTTCTTAAAGGCACAATTCCAGCTACACCAGAAAATATCACAGTGACTTTTCTGACACCCACCGCGGTACGCGTTTCATGGCAGACGATGATTGATCTCAACGCTCATCCCGTAGAGAAGTACATTGTGACATATAAGCCCATGGATGACAGGTATGTTGTAAACAAATAGCCATCCCAGTTCCTTAAACACCAAAAATGCATAAAATATATCTATGTATATTGTACAATGTACATATTGTAAATGGTGCATTGGTTTACGTTCTCACTCAAGTAACCTTTTGCCATAGTTATTGGGCTCATTGTTTGATAGTTTGGCTATTTTCTTTTTCGGATTTTACGATTGCACCTTATTTGCATATGTATTTGCCTTTGTCCAGCACACACACATACACAGAGCCTTTTACGTCATATGCCTAGTAAAAATGTAGTTAAGAGTTATAGTCCTTACAGTCGTGAAAGGCCGTTTAAAGGCCAACCCACAAACGAAAATTTCATATTAATAATTCGTGAAAAGTGCGGCCACTACACGGAAATTCGGCACAGTTGTGACAACGGCAACCAGCAACTGTGCTAATTTGAATTTCCCTAAGTATATACTCAGTATAACTGTGCTATTTTTAAAAGAATAAAGTGCACAACTTTGAACAGTCAATAGTCCTTAACAAGACCATGAGCCAAATGCATGGTAAAGTATCAAAATGGACGGACAAGAAGGCACCGAAGACGTAGACCAGAGCTAGGACATATACTAAAAGTCATTTCTGTAATATTCATTGAGGTGGCCAGATATTCAGTGCAAAATTGCAGCAAAGTGCTTTCACTTGTTAATTTGTCACTCGTATAACGCTTGTTCTTCTTGCCCAGCTCTTCAATGAGCCAACAAAGGACATTTTCGAGCCTCTGCTTCTAGAGGACATTTAATGCCATCAATCAGTCCTGTCTCATTGCTTGGCCACAGGTAGCATAATCGTTGGAGGAGTTCACCTTCTTGCTCCATTCATTTCCACTTTATGCGCTTTTCCATATGTTGCTTATGTTGTTCGCGACATGGTAAACACGTTGGTGTGCCTTATTTATTACTTTTACCTACTTTTTTTATTTTAATCATTTTTTATATTTTTTGTTGTTGATGTATTTTCTTTTGTTTATCGATTTTCTTCAGTTCGTTTAGTTAACCGTTAGTTTAGTTTAGTTCTGTTTTGTGGCCGTAATGAATGATTAATTCGTTTACTGAGTCGGTTGGTTGGTTAGGTCTCCTGTGTCTTGGCTTGACACACGGATCACCTCCCACGAATAAGGCTAGTAGTTGTGGATGACGCGACTCGATTGTTCAAGCTAACGCAGAGGTGAAATTTTGGCGGAACACTTGAAATTTCGTTATCGAAATGAAATTGTCATGAAAGAGCACTTAAATTCTCAGTAATGCCCCCCACCCGGTCGAGTCCTTTGCACACGCTCACAATGGCAAGGCGACCATTTTTGGTGTAGTTTCGGTGTCTAGCAATGACGTGACAAGTTAGTGGCCATATTACCACTTACAATTTGCTATCGTTCGTTCAAATGGACGAACACATAGGAAGGACGCTCACGACAACGAGGTGCAAGCAGTCTTATTGGGCAATTAATTTACAAAATGAAAGGAAACCATTTAAATATTAAATCAATAAAATAAACAACATTACAAGTGCCAAGATCCAAGTGATTTTATTTGCCATCATTTACTGCGCTTCCTTGGACGAGTCGACGTCGTGTCGAGTTACCACTTTGGCCGCCTTCCCTTCCGCTTCAGCAATGTCTACTGCAAGTTGTTATATTGTAACCTACTTCCGGAATTCTCGCTGGATTTGCTCTTCCATTATTCATTGGCTTGTGCCTTATGTTCGATTTCCTACCGTAGCGTGGGTCATTGTTGGCTGATGACACACACCCATTCGCCATTCAGCTGGCGTAGCGGTGCGCGACAAATGCGCTTTAACTGAGTAAACTTGGCAAAAATTACACTACCATCACGACCACCAGCACCTCCATAAACTAAGCGCGACGCTATTATAATTTTTTTGTTTTACTTTTGCTTTGTGTTTGCTGTTTAAATGTATTTTAGCAAATGTCTGCCATTTCACATTTTGCGTTGTATTGTGTTGCGTCCGCAGTTCTTATCGTTTTTTTTTTCACCGAGGGAAATTGCTTTTAAATGTGTCTCTGTTTATGTATGGGGGAAAAAAACAAACAAAGCTGTATTTAGTTCAACCAATAAATGCGTTTCGGCTTCGGCCTCGTCTGCTCCTGATTAGCCCATTGGGAATAACGGCTACGGATTGCTGCTGACATAAGCCAAAAAGAGCTTGAGACTCATATGACTTCTTTTATTGGCTACTAAAATTTTCCAAGTATTTATTCATTTTGATTTTTTTTTATGAGTATAAAAATAAAAAGAAATTATAAAAAATCGAATACGGTAATTTTGCAAGTGTTATATCGTCGTCGTTCTAACAAAAAGCACTAAGTTCATTTTTTCGAAAAACGAGATAAGTACGCCATCGTTCTGGTCTATAGTAAACCTACAATCTGTGATAACAGCCTAAGCCCTAGTCCAAGTTACAAAAATAATATCTACAAATTTTTAATATTTTTACTGAACTATCTAAAATTGGCCCTACAACCAAAGCTGGGCATAGTTAATCGGTAATAGTTAATCAAAAATTTAAATAGTTAAATTATATTTCTTTTACAAAAAACACATTAAAAAACATTTTAGCCATATGCAATGGATCAGTTTCAGCCTTCTATATGCAAATTTGCTTTAAAATAAATGATACAAATTTGTATCAGTTTTTCGCCATTTTGAGAAATTTGAGAAATGAAAAATACGATGCAAACATCCTGACTATGTAAATCTCGTGCGATGGCTGAGAACGCCATTGTGATCAGAATGGTCCATTCATACATAATAATGTAATATAGAAGTAGTCGACACTTCGAAATATATCGGCCTGTGTATTTAATTGTTATGTGAAATAATTTTTAAATTAAATGTCAATATCAACTCGAAAATAGAATGAATTCTTAATTTTTACTTTTGTTACATTCAATAACAAGCAAATTTTTTCCATTTTTAATTAAATTTTAAATGAAAAAGGTAATGGTTTTTGAAATTGACTGAAAGGTTAAAAGTTAACCAAAAATTTAACTTCGTTAATTAACTATTACTTACTTATGACACTGCATAAAACTGAACCATTGCATTTGTCTATATTTAACTTATTTTAAACACTAATTTATAGACTATGTTTATTTACAAATCCCGAAATGCCGGTATTTCCGGGACTAAATCTCGCGACTGGTTGCCGTAGTGGTCACATAGATCAAAGTTTATACATACTCGTTGGTACAGGGTACTTTAGTTTATCAAATTATTTTACTAAGTAGCTATGTAAACATGCTTTTGGAATCCAATGTTATTGAATGTTATTTGAGTGTGTCCATTTCAAATATTACTTAAATTGGCCAGTTTAGTAGTGCTATTTTTTGTTGTTCTGTTTTGGTTTGAAGTGCGAACAAATGTTCTGCATATGTCACTTCAGTGCGTAGACACTCAACATACACATGTATACTCACACACCCTCATAAATACCCAGTAATGGTTTGACATTTTATTTAATGCCGTGTCGTTTATTATGTCAATTCAAAAATATTGACATTCTCACCTGCTGTTTTGCATGGAGAAGGAAGAGGGGGATTCACTGTTGATTTGGTGTGACGAAGGCAGTATGGGAACTGAGATAAACTCACCGTTGCATTTGTTTGGACAGATTACAACGTATTGTGAATGGGTGTATATACTTTGCAAGGCACCGACATTTTCGTTCAGCACATTCTGTACATACAAACCAACTTCTGTGCTTTTCTGTTGATATTTGCAAATGTCCTTTCGTTGCCCCTTTGCATAAGCCACCATCGTACCTAAATTTAGTTACCATTCGTACGTTCGTTCTCCTCGCTGAGAGTATTTGAAGTCAATCGCTGCATCCATCCTGACGTAGCTTTGTAACCACAATTACTACCGCAAAACCTGCCTACCTCTGCCTAACCAACCTAACACCCCACCGCCACCCCCCTCCCCTACTAAGAGCCCGCATCTGACTAGTCGTGTGCCATTCTGCCTCTGACACTTTGCCATGTTGCCCCAGCATTTGTCGCGTTTGCGTTTACGTTTGTACGGAGTAGATTGTGGCAAAGAGTGGTAATTGAATTAATTTAAGTTACAGGGTTGTCCAGGACGTCGCCGGTAATAGCGATGCAATCATTTTAGATCGTTTGTCGCCCAGCACACAGTATTCGATAGCAGTGACCGCAATTTGGCTTGGCAAAAAGTATCGCAGTAGGCCGATAATATTTAGAACTCTAGGTAAATAATAAATTCACACATATTCCTACACACTTGCATACATATTAAGCTATTAGCTATGTCACAACTACTACGACTTTAGCTATGTGATTATCTAATCTATTAATTAAAACGTATACGAATCCAATTCGCTACTCGTGACATTTTTAGATTTGCCTAAAGCCTCATCGCAACAAGACTTTCCGATCGGAGTTGGTGTATTTGGCGGCGGCAGTAGCAGCACGGTAGCAGGCGGCGCCAACATGAGCCAAGGTCGAGGAGCCACAAATGGCAGTGGGTTTGGTGATGATGTTACATCCACGGCCACAAATACCCTGCCCCACGGCACTCATCGGGAACTGCCAACGGTGAGTTGATTAAAGGGGGCATGATAGACGAAATTAGGACTTTGTTCAACGGCGATATAAAATTGTGAAACCTTTTCTGAAATGTTAAGGCATAAGAGATAGTAAAAATGCAACAGTTTTCAGTTTGACAAAAAGCTTTCAAAAACTGACTTGTTAACGATTTCTTTTTCAACAAGGACACTCTTTTGCTCTAAATTTCTTTATTCGTGGAGGAATTATAGGATATGTATGTGTTATGGAGGAGTTGTCAGTGACAAAATGTTCATAGATTAAAATTTTATTGCATTCTAGCGGTAATCTGCGAAAAAAGTATTTGGTTTGAAAAAATGTTCACTCCTACTCAGTACTGAAACTGAAGGAACTGCTCTTAAAAATTGGCCAAAAATTGTTTATAGAAATATACCAGCTTTAGAAATTTCAAAAGAAAATTGCCACACTGGTCGCGATCGTTGTGCATGTTGTGCATGTGTGGGTGTGGAGAAATAATCTTTCCATTTTTCTATTTGCTTTTCCAATTTATTGCAGATACGCGGTGTCGAAATTGGAATCGTGTTAATCGTACTGATGGTGTGGGCGGGAGCCATTGCTCTATTCTTCAATCGCTGGGGCAAAATACGAATGCTGCTACCTTATCAGCCGGACTATAAACACGAGCAGCTGAAAGTACCGGGCACGGGCGTGTGCAGCGGTGGAGTTTGCAATGGACAACATTCCCATCAGGTATTTATACTATTTAGCAACACTAAAAATAAAATAATTGATGAGTAAATGAGGAACACAAATTGAGCGAGAAAGAATACGACGAAGAAAAAGGAGAAGAGCAATATTGATGGAAGTCTCGTTTGTATGGGGCGTATGAGTAACATTTCAGTGTGAATTGCATTATCCAAATGTTTTCGTTCGATTTGAATTGAAAGAACATGAAAAACACTAGCGACAGAAATACAAGCAAGAAATTTATTTAAATTGTTTCCCAACTCTCATGATCATCCAGGAATTTACCAAAAACATACTAAATAAATCTTTTAATACTTTACTTTTAGAATTTACACCCAGATATGTTTGTGAAGGTACAAAATTATATTTAAACTTGTTTTTATTGCTTTCGCATTTACAAAAAAAATGGTTTTACAAATTGTTTACATACACATCAACAAACAATCGGTTGAGTTCTGGCACTACCACATACTTACATACATACATACATATATACAGAAATACATGCACCATTTTCCAAAGTGCCGACTGTTGGCTAGCAATAATGGTCAACATATTGAAGAAGGTTGAAATAAAAGAGGTCAAAATAAAAAAATTTTGTGTAATCATAAAACTATTTTGTCTAATCACAAAAAAAAAAAATACAAAATGTAGGTATAATAAAAAAAAGGGTTGCATCCTGGTCATTCCCGTCAAATCTACCTGCCGACAAAAAAGCAATTCAAAACAACAGACATTTTTTTGTTGTTTAATTTGCAAATATTTTATTAATTACATTGTATTTTGTGTTAATATTAACATGGTTCTACTTTTCCTCAAATCGATTTGGTCACTAAACTAAAAAAATAGGAAGTGAGTAAGTTTCAGTCGGTCAAAGCCGACTTATATATACCCTATACGCCATATTGGATCCGCCATGTTGAATTTAGAACATTTCGACATCAAATTCGAAATCAGCAACCCCAAGGAACCCCCATTTACAAGGTTTGGAACTATTTCAACGGAATTAGGATACACATTTTATAAAACACGATTTTCACTTATATGGGAGGTAGTCGCGGCAGTCGACCGATTCCGCCCATTATCATTACCAACTCGTTCTAAGACCTAGGTTAGGTTAGGTTAGGTTAGAGTGGCGGCTATATGCCTCACATAGACCAATGTGGTCCATAGTGCTGCCACGACGCTCTGTGTGACTCGAAGTTAGGCGTTCTTCCTTTATGGTCTTTATCCAAAACGAAGGTTTGGGTCTCCATAGCGAAGTGTTTCAGTTGAGAAAGTGTCAGAGTAGTAGTCACGGGTCCTAGTTTCTAGGACCAAAGATTGAGCTTCCTTCTAGCTCCTGCAATCGTGTTTACAAGAAATAGACGGATAGAGCTAAATCTACTCATGAGGCGATGCTGATCAAGAATAAATATAGTTTGCAATACCTATCACGCCATACCTTTATGGTGTTACAAACTCCAGACCAAAGTGAATATACCCATACCTCATGAGGTGTAGGATATAAAAATGTAATCTTCAAGCACAGAAGTTTCGCATTTAATTTTTTTTAGTTTTTATTTCAATCTCTTCTCGATCTTCATTGCTAGCCTGAACAGCCTATCGAGCTGCACCCCTCACCACCAATAACAAAAAATTATATTTTGTGAAAATGCAGTACAAAAAAAACATGCACAGTTATACATTTCCTGCGGTCGCTTCCATGAAGAAGGGGGAAGAGGGGTGTACGAATTTTCACATACATTTAAGAACCACTCTAACACACAAACATACATACATACATACTTACTCTCTCGACTTTGCATAGTAGACCATATCAGCTCCAACTGGCTTATGTTTGCAATGCATCTAGATCATAATGAAGTAAATGCCCATTACTCATTCAATTGCTTGACTTGTATGTTTACGTTTCCATTTTCGTTACTCATTTCGAGGTTAGAGCCTCGAAGCTTAAATTTGAAAAATGTTATTTGAAAAAAGTATAGACTCTTGAACAAGCTCCCTGGACGCAGCGTCGTCTGGGTGGCTTATGTGAAGTGCTATCCTGCTCTCCTGTAGTGTAGCCTGTAGTTAGACGCTTCTTTCTGTTTTCCCAACTTCTGCCTTTATTATTGCGCTAAGGCCATTTATAAAAATACACTAACGTAAATAAGTACAAAAAAGAAATATTCACTCTGTCGTCAGAACAGACGACAGGCGGCTCTCGCCCAAACTGATAAATTGACTATTGTGAATTTAGTGTCTGCCGCGCTGCGAGGGCTGCGGACTCTTCGATCGCTGCTTTCAGTACCCGCGTCGCGAGTTGGAGCGCGATTGCGGCTGCCAATTTGCTCTACTACACAAGGTGACCGAGGAAAGCTAGCAACCAGCCCACGGTAATGCCGTTGCTTTATCGGAGAGCTACGTCAAGGTAGACAGCGTCGACAGCCAGACTGCTTGTGTAGTCACACCCCAGCATGATGGTGGAGGCATTGGTGACATGGACAATGCCGACGCCAGCGAAGAAGTCGACGTCGCTGACGACAATGATGACGATGACGAAGACGAGCTGCAGCACGATCATCGTATGCGAGAAAAGCAACCGCTCCAACCCAAATCACGAACGGCCGTTGATCCCAAGATGAAGCAGAAGAAGTTCGCCCAACAGCGCAGCATACTAAAAAATTCGCAAGAACGTTCGCAGACCAACGAAGATCTGGAACTATTAGAGGCCAAAAAGCAATTGATACTGCGCAGACGGCGCCTGTTCAGCCATTATCGCCAGTATGAGCAGTGGCGTCGTCGCCAGTTTAGTTACGATCCTTGCTATTATCGGGCCACACCGCTGCCCATTGGACAGGCTGCCTGCAATGTCGAGTACGGTAGTAGTCATGGCGGTGCACATCGTCGGCGGCGCCAATATCGACGGCAGTTCTCGTGTGCCGAGCGCAGTCGCGAGGATTCGCGCGAGAGTCGTGAATCCTCGTCGCTATATAAGTACCACAGCATGGTGGCCAGCGATGGGGTCACCACTACAGCCACCGATTCATCCACGCTCAACCAGACGGCAACCAACAACAACCAGAGCGAGCGCATCAGTGTAAGTTCGTTATCCGATCGAAACGATTTCGTTCGTTCTATCGTCGGTTCGTAGTCAAGTGCACAAAGTACATCAAATCACCACACAATTGTCCGTTTTGGCATCTGCATTTGTAAATCTCCGCTAAAGCTCTACTGATCATCGCACCACCGCACCTCACCATCAACGTTCTGTTCGTTCGTCACGTTCTACCAACAACACGTTAATCCGTTAATCCACGCTATGCGTTTTGCAATTGTTTTTTTACAGAATTTGTGTACTCTATCGTGCTGTACTTTTGTTTTGTTTATAAATGTACTTATGTATTTTTATTTACCATTTTAAAGTTAATTTCTTGTTTGTTTTTTCCTTTGCTGAGGTTGTTCTGAGTGCCTTCCTCTTGGAATAATTTCTGTACTATTGGCTTGCACCGAATTGCACTTTACTTTCTATACTTTATAATAATTTGTAAAATCTCAAAAATTCTTGTATAATTTGTTACAATTTCTTTTTCGTTTTAATTCTGTGGCGAAGAGCAATAACCACTTAAGTCGTATAACACAGTATCGAGATATTTACCATTTTGTAAAAATGTTTGTATTTCAGAAAACTCTTCTAGATGTTATTTTTTAATTTATGTAGGACAAAAGAAAAGCTAAATCCCCTTGTTAGGTCAAACTTAAGTGAGTGCAAGACCATCTGAAAACCGTATGTTTACACTTTCTGTACCATACATTAGCTACTTCGGAAGTCCTTCATTTCAACAAATACATGATTCTCAGCAGAATATGCAATCACCCACTTTCGTTTTATCTGATAAGGAGCGAAATCAAATCGGAAACATTGTATGGAATAATTCAGTACTCTAGCTAAAGTTTTTCTGTAAATTAATTGTTTGTGGGTTGGTTATCAATAGGGTTCAAGAGTTTATAGTAAAATTACAAAAAAAACTAGAGAGTGGAATTTCTTCGGCTATACCGAAGTTGAAATACCCCCACACAGTAGGAAGAAGTACCTCGAACATAAAAAAATGTGGTCTCAAGACCCTATTTTGAGCCAATTATAGGTGGTTTTGGAGCCCAAACCATGTCCAAAATCCATTTCTAAAAATTTCCAATCAAATCCGAAAAAAAAAAAAATTGGTCTGAGGACCCCATTTAGACCCTTATATATGTGGCTTCGGAACCTCGGACCATGTCAAAAATACGTTTCTAAACATTTCCAATGGAATACAACAATAAAAAAGACTTGAAAAATTTTTACCTTTTTTTTCGGTGTATGGGAGCCACGCCCAGTTTTTGTCCGATTTGGCTGATTCTCGAACTTGATCTCAGTATTCACGAGAAAAACATGTAAAAAAAGTTTGAAGTCGATATCTCCAAAACTGCGACTGCTATCGTGCGGACGGACAGACGGACAGACGGACAGACGGACAGACGGACAGACGGACGGACAGACAGACGGACATCGCTAAATCGACTCAGGAGGTGATACTGATCAAGAATATATATACTTTTCCATACCGGACACTCCTCCTTATGGGCGTTACAAACGTTGTGACAAAGTTAGTATACCCTGCCACAGTGAGTGTGGGGGTATAAAAATACTCAGAAATGTCGACAAAACGACCAACGCATTAACTTTCTGAAAAATCCACCAAAAAAAATTCTCTGCGATATGCTGATATGTGGATAAAAGCCATAATCCCAGTTTCGATGTGAAGTTTTAAACGCATTTTTAATAAAAATTTGAAAGCATATTGAAACAAAGTTTTTAATAACTATTTGGCTATTACATGGTCTATTAAATAGTATAAAAGGTATTATTGAACTGATTTTTTTTTAGGGAAGATTTTATAAAAACCCATTGATAAGTGATTCTTGCATATCAAGAAATCCACATACAATGCGCTAATATCGACTTAAGAGGTTTTGTAAAACCAATTATTTTGAGATCTTGAATAAAATGTAGTTAAGTATCTATTTGCAAGTTCACAATTTGCCTTCAAAAGAAATGAAATCAGAATTATTATGTTTCATGTTTACGATAAATTTTCAGCTCAACATTAACAATAAAATGTATTGAAAATATAGAGTGAACTATCTTCGGCCGAGGCTTAACTACCCCCACACAATGTGGCACATTTATAAGAATCTCGGACATAACAAGAATTCAGTTTCAGGACCTTATTTTGACCCATTTATAGGAGGTTTTGGAACCTCGGACCAGTCGGATATGACAGATTCTCAAACTTCATCTCAGTTTGGAGGAGTAGAACTGGTTTCAAGTCGACAGACGGACATGGCTAAATCGGTTCAGTTTTCGATGCTAATCACGAATAAAACTATATATACTCTTCCATACTGGCCACGCCTCCTTATGGTCGTTACGAACTTTGCGACAAAGTTAATATACACTGCCACTTAGTGTGTGGGGGGTATACAAATGAGTTAGATATAATTTCCTATGTTATTGGACAAACCAAATACTACTGTGCAGAGCTATTGTTCTTGGTCCTATATCTCCTCAAAAGAAATAGGAAAAATAAAACAATGCTAATCGAAAGGATTTATCGTGCAGCATCATCATCGTTGTTTATCAGCCCTTCGCTTATCTAATTAATCTTTACGTTAGTCAGGTTTAGCTATTACCTTGTGGAAGTGCGGCTATAAAGGATATTCAGTAAATTCATTATAAGTGTCCACTCTACTGCCAGCGAGCCTCACACTCTCCGAATTGAAGAGAGTGAGTGTGTGTGCTGTAAATTAGGCCATTGAAAATCAAATTACTTTATAAGCCATAATTGCCTTTTGACATTATTGATTTACCGTGAAAATATTACCCAGAATGTGAGTGACTACACATGAGCTGCTTCTGTGGGTGGCATTAGGGACACAACTAGACTGATGTAGTCTCGAGTGGCTTGTACCAAAACATACAAACTATACTATTCACATACTTAATAGCTTTTCACAATGAAAAACATGGTATATAACATGGTAAATACATGCATTTGTTTACATACTTCTACATTTGTATATATTCAAACATGAAGTGCGTATAAGACTTGGAAGAACGATTTCATCCATCAATTGGATTGAATCTTGTGCGTTTTTGCATCGGTGAGATGTAAAGCACTCTTTGTACATAAATATAAAAAAACATTTTGTTCGTCTATTTTTTGAGTCATATTTGATATTTGTATTAGCAGCAAAGTCTCATCTCGTTACTGACAAACTGAATTTTTCAACTTTGAATATTTCAGTTTGACAGCAGTGAATGTGGAGCACTCGCCTACCAACCGTTGCACTGCAATAGTCGTGTAAGCATCTCTCTGTTAGCACCCAACTGTCGCCCCGTCCGGCCCACTAATAGTCCCTTGTCTGTTGTCCTTCCAGCATTTCCACATGTTGCAGGAAGAGCATTCCGCATCGATATCAGAGCGCTGCACACGTAGCCGCATCAATTCGGCCATATTTGTGTCTTCAGAGGGCAGAGGCTTCGACTCTATCGAGTTTCTACGGCGTCACGGCTCACAGAGTGTGCTGTGCCGTAAGGCCAGAAGCGCTGAGAACATCACCGACAACGGACGAAAGGTAAAGGTCAATGAAAGGCGAAAGATGAAACTTAACTAAACATACATTTTTAATTCTGTTGTCCCCATGCAGAAGAGCTTTTCGGACAAGCGCCAGTGGCGTACCGACGAAGGGCCCGATGGCACCACTGCCGACGGCGATGCCAATGAAGCAGCCATTGAACTACAGGAGTGTCGTCCCAGCGGCGAAACACGTACTCTGTCCGTTCTGCAATCCAACAACGAGCAGTTAGTGACAGCCGTACCCTTACTTGCCACCAGCGTGCTTAGCCATGCCGCGGCCGTAACTACGGCCAACTTGGTGGTAGGGAGCATCTCTATTGAGGCACCTCCCGGCTACATGAAAGACGACAACAATGACATCCTTGTGGCCGCCAATGTTGAGCTGCATCGCTCGATGGCATCGACAAATTCTGCTTCCCACGACTCCACCGATACCGTCGAAGAGCTCATACTCGTCCCTAACGAAGCCAAGTCACGCGTATTGGTGCACCAGCGCTCATCGACCGCGTCATCAACCAATCGCAGCCAATCGCCCGCACTCTCCTCGACGCACAGCAGTCCCAAGGTGGCACCTCTGAGTTTGAAGAGTGGCGGCATAAGACCAAAGTTAAACACAGCATTGCCAATGGTCTCGGTATCGGGGCCATCGCCGCCGCACGAGAAACCGCCTCCCGCCGAATGTTTGTAACAAATGGCGGCCGAAACATTTATCTAAGCCAACAGTTTGGTGCTGGCACAGAAGTTGTACAAAAGTTGAAGAATCCGCGCAGCCAAAGCTAAGCATAGATTAGAAACGTTTGCACACGCTCAGTATTCCTTCCATCCCCCATCTCACATTAGCTCAATTGAATGTTTCGGACGTCCACTTACAAACCCCGACGGGCCAATCGAAGACCCCACTTCACCCTCGACTGAAAATATTCGCAGAAACGAAGAAAGGAATCAGCTTTAATGAAACTTGAAAACTTTCAGGCTTTAACATAATGAATTTCATCAATTTAAAAAACTACATTTTTAGTGAAACTAGAACTAAGGAGCCTCTAAAAACTCACACATGTATGCTTCGGAAATGCCTTCGCTTTGATTTATTTACAAGGAGGTGCGTACGAGCGAATTGTACAGAGCAGGATTTTAACAAAACGATTTTAATGTTCGACAAAATATGGAATATATCAATTACATACCAAGTAGCATATCAAAATTTCTAATGGCACAACAAGGACATATGTACTTATTTTAAACGGAATCGGAGACCAAACAAACACTGAACCAAGCAGAAGAAACCAACTTACGTATACACATTAAGGGATAATTTGGGTTTAATATATCGCATCGAATATGAATTAGGGTGGTCTCTTTGGATTTCGGAAGGAAAGACTTGGTTGTCAGGAAACAACAAAATCTAAACAATGATCAATAAATTTCGTACAATTTATTATTATTTATTTTTAAATAATTATTTATCATAATATATGTACAATGTACAATGTACATACATAGTTGTCCAAATATGTCTGTCTCTCGGTCCCCATGTTTGTGGGAACGCATAAATGCACATTTGACTGCTCTGAATTCATTTTCCAAGAAATTCTTCAGCGAAAGTTATATTCTACACAGCCTATTGACCACCTTAATACATACATATATGCCTATACACATATGTAAACAGTTTTTTTTAGAACAAATATTGGTTACGTAAGTGTCATAAAAAAAGTAATCGTAAACATTGTCGTTTATGTAAATTCGGGTATTCATGTTTAGGTACAACGGTGTAAGCTTTACGGAAACAATTATATATTTCAAAAATTAATTTTAAGCACAAAAAATATATATGTATATGTGTATCATTTTTACCTGTAGGTGTATTATACACACGCATTTTGTTCACACTTCTCATTGTAGACTAGATTAAAACATTGGTCCAAATACAGGGTAGGCTAACGAGGTGACACCTCTGGGCGTATATAATTTGAGTACACCAATAGAAATAAGCTAAATCCATTAAATAGGGATTGCTTGAAGATTTATATTGAATATTTACTACCACAAAATCACATAAAATTCAAATTGAAGCTTTAAAAAGAAAACCATTTTTGAGATTCCAAAGTTGATAAAATTAAAATTAAACCAAACTACATACATAAACACAAATTACAATACCCTACTCTGCCTACAACCATATCCGCCTTTCCTGTATCACTCCTACATCTGATTGGTGTCACTTCAGAACGTTTCCCTGTTCGTGGCCAGTGATTATCGTAAAATATAAAACTTTTATGGAATTGTCAATTCATGGTCCAAAAACTACAATAAATCTTTAAGATAAGTTTATTTATTAGAATTTAAATTGGAAAATGTATATCGAATTTCTTCATGGAATGAATTTTAATGCGATCATAAGAAAACTTGTTTGCAACTCAGAGAATTTTATGTATGTCAATGCAAAATTCGAAAAATACCACTTCATTCGACAGAGCCAGTATTCAAAACTGTCTCCAAATCGATATAAATACAAAAATAATTAATACGACGGAGAGCACAAATATTGTAAAAAATTTGTCTTTACAATAAATTTCATTTCACACCGTTGGTAATTCCCAAAACGAGGCGTGGTAGGCTCTTGATCAGTATCACCGCCTATGTCCGTCTCGACTCCAAATGTTGGCATTCATTTTTATTTCGCTTCTATTTGAACCGCATTGGAAATGGGCAACATAGGATGCGCCTATCTACGAAATGTCCCCCAAATTTGTTTATTTTTGTTTTGTCTTTGAGAAATATTGAACCGATTGGAGCCGGTTTTAAATGATATCAGGAACGGAATGGAAATGTAACTGTAACCAAACGGAAATAGACCGAAACAAAATGGAATTGAAACAAAATTTTGAAAAGGAACTGGAATGAAATAGAAATTGTGGAAGAAGGTACCGTACTCGTACGGCGAATTCAAAAGTACCGCGAATTCGAATTCGACAAGCTTTTTTCGTCGCGTTTCAATACCGGCCTTGCTGAGATTTTGCTTCGGCCTGACCGAAGAAAATTCTCTTACTAGTTTGTTCACGTTTGATTGATGTGGTAAGTGGATGAAGACAAACACATAATTTTGAGCAAGATTTTAATTTTGAGTCTATTTATCGCCTTTATTGTTTGAAGGGGTTAACCTAACATCTTAATTTTAGAAATAAAATTTAATTAAAATGTTAAATTTTGAGTAAATACTTTATTCGACATACAAAATAATTCTAGGACGATAGTGTTTTTAAAGAAAATCCTAGTCGCTGCTCATGAATCTGCGGTCCTGTGGACTCTGCTACGTGTAGATTCCTTGGAAACCATATTCTCATAAATACAAAAAAAAAATTTAATTTGGTTAGCTTTTTTCTCAATTTTATTATAGTAGGCATGCTGGAATTCGTTTTTCAAATACATTTTTTGGCTTCTTAATTTACAAATTTAAAAATATGTTTGTAATTTTTTGTATTTGTGAGATTATGATTATGTAAGAAAACAGAGTGAGGATCAGTAAAAAAATACCAAAAGTTAAAATTTGTCGACTAGTGATTTAATAGACTTAACTAACATTGATTGCTATCCACACTAACCACAATTTGAATAAGTTCATCCGAGCCAAAAAAAAAATGTTTTTTATATTTCACTTGTTTTAATTAAACGATTCAATTATAAAGCAACCAAAAGTCGTATAATATGTGTAATTGAATTTGAAAGAATATTTTCAGTGTCAATTGTATAATTTTTTAAATATAATAATTAAATTGTATTCAAAGGATTTCATTCAAAGACGTTTTAATATTCTCTGTGTAAAATTTACAAGATTTTAAATTGTAAGTTGTAAACCAATAACAACAATGAGGAATAAATTTAGTCCCAATAAAAGAGGAGTGTTTTTATTAAATGCAATTTACATAACTACATAGCAGACTTTAGTTCTAGAAATTCCATCTCACTTTCGCTGGAAAATAACGCAATGATTGCCCTGATCGTAGTAGCTGCGCAATAGTTCAACGTCAGAGACCCCCGCCACGAGTTCTTTCAGTTCTTGCTCTTCGAATACGTGGTAGTAACGTAAAAATGTGGCAATCGGTTGATGCTGCTCGCCACCTTTCAGTTTCCAGGGCACCAATACATCCTGCTGCTGAAAGTTCGTGCGATTCGTATGTATTGGTAAGTTGACGGATGCACCATTCGGTTCCTGCTGAAGCTCTTGTTCGGTGATTTGTCGCTGTTGAGCCTAGAAATAAGTTTCGATTATTTATTGATCAGCCCAAAATACGCTGGCCCACCTCTGTAGTTTTGTGCTTGTTGACCGCCTTATTTTGCAGTAAATAGCTAGATTTCTTAGTGTCTGCACGCTGGTTTTTGGCCCAGACATAGATAAGAGCACGTCCTCCTGTACGCAAAATACGCACCATTTCACGTACAGCCGCTAGTCGCCGTTCAGGTGTGGCCAGATGATGGATAACTGCGATACTGATGCAGCCGTCAACGGACTGCGAGCGCACTGGAAGCTGCAAGCAGTCACACCTGAACACATTTTTGCCATTACCATTCGAAGTGCAAACTCCAAGCAGGCCGTGACTGCGATCGCAACCTATTGTGAGAGTGCCAGGATTGCAGCTCAGGTATTTGCCATTACCGCAGCCAACATCGAGGAGCACAGATCCAGCCTCGAAACTCTCTAGAAATGAAGAAACCTGCGGCCACTAGGAATAATCAAAGTAAATTAATTTGGAATTATTATTTTTAATTTTTAACCTGTAATTATTAAATACTTAACCGGTGTGTGGCGTGTTTCACTGAAGTGGCTCGCAATTTGATCGTAGACACTGTGCACATTAAGTTGTTCTAGGCGGACCGCCACCTCATCTAGCACTGGCGGCGGAGCTGTTTGATTTTTCTTTAGGCGTGTATCGCACAATAAGGGAAAATCGCAATTGCAGGCAGCGCGACGGAGACGCCGAAAAGTAAGAGAAGTGCGCTTAGTTCGCGTTTTGGTGGTTAGAGCTCCTGTTGGGCTGGGTACAACGTCAATAATGCGTGGTGTTATACCATGCATCCAATCATAACGGGCTTCCCCACTCATGATTAGCAGAGAACGTCTTGGCAATTGGATTGAACGGCGTTCAGATCCTCGGCGGAAGTCCATGACCACGTCGCCTTGTAACGATAGCGAAAGTATAGGATCGAGAAATGCACTATGGGTGTCTACATGTGGCGGAATGCCCTGTCCCGGCTCGTACTCATTAACTGTAAGTTGATCGGGCACTTGCCAATCCAGGGAAAGATGACGTTCGGCAGCCGCTAGATGCAAGCGCGCCCAAAGCGAATTACACTCAGTAGGAAGGCTTTGCTGCAGCGGCTGATTAGAGTCCACATTGTTGACGCCGTAGAGGAACTCGTAACCAAAGTGTTTGACAGTTCGATGCTTTAGTCCGCCTTCCGAGACAAAGGTATCTTCTCCCGCATGTATTGCCTTTAAAAGAGCCTCCTCTTCAGCAAGAGAAACGAAATCTGCCAAAAGCCACAGTCCGGGTGGAGGGTTTCGCCATGCATTTACATTGTCACTGGATGCTGGTAGTTGTTTGAAAAATCCTAAGAAGACGACTGCTTTGTTTTGCCCGATTGGCGCCACGTTGTGAATTGCATTGAAAATTCGCTCAGCATCAGAGGTTGTGGTACACTCTAGGAAACAGTACGACTTGTTGAGCAGCATCACCAGCTTTGTTATGCCACCGAATGGCATAACTTGCTCCAAGACAAGTTCTTCTGATAAGCCAGTGGAAAGGCCGGCATTCAGGATAGCTAAGAAAGGCGTGGGCTCATCGCTGCATTCGATGCTGCATTCGTTCTGAATTATGGCCTCACAACGACGTTGCTTTTTGCAAACTTTTTTAGTTTTGTAATTCGACATTTCAGTAGTAAAAAATGTGGTTTTTTGTGGCAGACAAAAAATCAAAACATTTCAACAGCTGATGATTGAAAAGTGATTTGGGATGGCCACAATCCGACGAATAATCGATTGTTTATTTATAATATAATTAATTAGCAGTTTGATTTTTTAATTTTATAAATAAAGTTTAAAAAAACTCTCAAAAAATTTTTATTTCTATTTTTTCCTCAAATATTTGGTATCGATACCATTGGTTTTGCTTCAAGGGGTTCGGTCGAACCGAAGATAATTCTTTTACTTGTTTTTTATAAAATACAATTTTTTTTTATCAGAAACAATAAAAAAAATTTTTCAAAAAATATATAAGATTTTAAATCTTTTTAATATACCAAATGATACTTTTATTTAATATTTTTGCAAGTATCGAATTTTACATTCGATACAAGTAATGAGAAAAAGCATCGATACTTTAGTGGTATCGGACCAACACTAGGGTCGCCAAACATTTCTCCAAAATACTTAAAAAAATAATTCTTTTTTTGCTTTCTCTGCATATGCTTGCCGGAATGGAAATTTCATTTCGGAATGGAAATTAAGTTTTATTACACGAAAGAAATACCCGAATAAAGGACCCTCTTCAGCAACAATTTTTAAGGAAGTTCAGCGGCTGCAAAGTTTTGTTTACAGTTTCTCGTTAATCTGTTTACAGTTTCCCGTTAATCCGCTCGTAACCCGCACATGTGGAACCATCAAAAAAGTATCGAGTATGTACTTGTGAGTACTATTATCGGAACATCACTAGCTGCAAAGCGGTTTTTTATGTATATAAATACACTTTTTGTAGGAGCTGGCAACACTGGCTGGCAAAGGTAAACAACCAACATGTGGTATGTGGTAAATACAATTTTTTTTTGCTCGTCAATTTCAAACCCTTTTAATTTCAAATTTTTAGCGAAAACATCAATGAAGCAGCGTCCAGAACTCGGTTATTGCTTCAACTTCGAAAAGACGAATCCACCAAAGATGAGGAACTGTTGCAACACATGAAATTCTTGCGAAATCTCTGTGCGCACGGAGGAGGAGGCGGGCAGACGCAAACACTAGTCGCCACACATCCTGAGTTGAATTCATTCCTGCACAGTCTGCTATTCGAATCTGATGGCCACCACCGAATGCGTTCAATGGCTTTTCAGCTGCTGGCCAACGCTATAGTAAATAACGCCGAAACACAAAAAGCTGTTTGGATGCGACACGGGGAGGCCATCTTACGTCAATGTTCAAAGCCGCCACTTGATCCTTGCACGGATATACAATTGATGATTATGTACAATGTATTTCTTGACAAAGAGAGCAGCAGTGCTCTAACGGATCAGATTGCTTTTCGTACAATCGTGCTTGTGTGGCAAAGAATACTTTCGGAGAAGTGCGATACTCAGTTTGACTTTTTGCATTTATTCTTTGAGTATTTCCTAGTGCAGCAAGGACGCACCACAGTTCGCTGTTACGCTCATCTGGAGTCAAGTGAGCGCATCGCTTTTTTAGACTATATGTCTGTTTACTTGCGGCAGAGTAGCGACTTGCGACAGAATATCCACTCATTCCTTTTGCAGCACATCTCCAAAGAATTTAAGATCAAATCCGATTGCATTTTACGCCAAACCGCCACACCGGATCAGCTGAATGAGCTGCAGCCACGCGAGGCCTATGCTCTTTTACGCATCATTGCCAGCGCATCGGGCAGCGAAAGTTATGAGACCTATTATGCAGGTAAACTTATTAAAAATCATTTACAAGGTTTTCACAAAATTTTCCGAAGGTGATCATTCGCTCTTTTTGAACGTGAGTAGTCTATTGCGCTGCTTGGTAGCGGCGGGCAAGGAATCAGCTACGAACAATATATTTGCTCCCATGAAGAAGTTGGAGCAAGTGGCTCTGACGTCGAACATTTCACACGATTTCGAGTCGGAAGTTTCGTTTGAATTGAAGACGCTTTTGGTACGAAGCATAGCCAATTTGCTGTACAAGAACAAGACGAATCAGGGCTACTGCTTGGACACGCAACTTATGCCGGCGTTGTTCGAATGCACCAACATGGACGCGCGGAACCCATGTAAATATGTAACAACCTGCCAACTCGGATTATTCTTAAATCTATTTTTTTCTAGTGATGAAGGAGTGGAGTATTCTGGCCATTCGGAATGCCTGCATTGGCTGCCCTGAGCTTCAGCAAGTAATTGCCAATCTAACCAAGCAGGGAGTGGCTCAAAACGATATTATGAGCGAACTTAATCTGGATATGGGTTCTCTAAGAATACAGGCTAGCAAAGAGTAGCTTCCTAAAATGAAGTTATTTAATAGATATTTTTGGTCGTGTTACTTCTGCGAGTTATTTCATTTAATAAAATTTCATTGTGGAAAAATTTTAAATTTCACATAATTACGTTCTCAATTGTTTCTTGTTTTACAACACCGTTGTCTCAGCTTATTAATACATTGTCTAAAAAAAGTTGCCATCCTACATGAAAGAAACACTAATTCCGCTATAATAGATATGTTAAATGATTTGTCAAAAAAGTAAGCATGTCATCACTCAACGTTTCTTTGAAATAGGAATTAATACGAAATCGACAATATTCACGTTTCGCAGTTCATTAGCAAGAGGACCTATTGAATGTCTACAATTCATACGAACTGCTCTTTGATTGCCAGCCGCAAAAATAGAATGTATTTAGCTTATTGTGTGTGCATGCATATATCTAAATCAGATTTCTGCTCTTAGCACACTTGAGGCGATTCCCGATCCTTAACAAGTGGTTGTGATGGTCGCCAGACATGATGATTTCGGTAGAGTGCAATTTTCACAAGTTGAAAATGAAAGAACTCATTTAAGCGATGAGAGACAGACAGAAAGGCGGATAAAGAGAGGGAGAGTATCATTTGATAAAAATATGCAAGTACCCAAATATTATTATTTTTATTTCGGTATGTTTATCACATCTGAGCAAATCAAAAAAGTTTGAATTTCATTTAAAAGCATTAAAATGATTTTTTTAGCCTACAAAAATACGACGAAAATGCGGGTTTCTTTCGCTGATGACATAGTTCAGAGTTTGGAAAGAAATCGTTTTTATCGTTTAGCCGTTTAATGAACTTTAATTGATTTGATTTGGGAAATTATGAAGACAAAAAGCACATAAATCCACGTGTGTGTGCTTAAGATGTGAAGAAAAGCCTGAACGGACGGTAAGCTATTTTAATTATATTAGACACCTGCTGTAGCATGGATGTGCTATTTATAATGAAAAATTTCTCAAGATGGTTTTGTATCAGTGAAATGAGATAATTGGTTACCCTACACTTGAGTAGAATTTGATTTGTATAGACAAATGTGTGGTGGTTTAAGTGTATCTATAGTCTATAGTTATTACTTGGGCAAAGCCATGGAACAGGATTATCCATACCATCCTCTATAATTCGATTCGATAAGCGATCGATAGTTGTTTTATTTAAATTATATAACTATCGGACGAGATCAACCATTCAAAAAGTAGCGGCTGTTAATTTGGTCAACTAACGAAGTATAAAAACACATGACCGGAGAGAGTATTACTAATGTAATGAAGTAGAAATTGAAAACGTTATTCACAAAATCAATCCAGTAACTTCCAGTGTTCCTTTTTCGTAGTTTTTCAGAATTGGTACAGCATGGTTTGGTTGCAAACACCTTTGTTAAGCAATCGGGCTGTAATGCTGTACAGCGCAAAATGATTCGGTGAGGCCAAATACCAAATACGTGGATTTTATTTTTTATTAAGAATTTGTGTAGGCGATTTTCAAGTTATTTCGAAATAAATCCATTTTCCCGAGCTAGATTTATCTTCCCTTTCAAATTTGTGTACAATTTGTGCAAAATTAGCTGAGATGTCAAGCCAAAAGACTAATGGACTTTCAACACCACGACTGGCCAACAGATTGATTCTAGTGAGCAAATGCTGGATGCTGGAAATCGAATGTTTCTGCTGCTTGGACGCAATCGGTGTGGTGTCAGTGTTTACACAAAAGATTTATGGCAGGCAACATTAAAACAAATAAAATTGTTTATAGTAAAACAATGACGAACGAAGGCACATTAAACGAGATTGTAAACAAAAAAAAAATACATTTAAATTTCTTCAGCGCAACATACAACGTATTTGAGCAGACCATTTAGTGAAACCACTGTTGGCACTTCCCTTCTGTTGAGACATTTACTTTGCTGCTCGTTTCGAGCATATGCAATGGAGGCTATGCTGAAACATTTTCAAAGAATCCGAATTCTTTTTTGAGTTTTCACCAAGAAAATCAAAATCAAAACAAAAACGCTTTTAGCTAAAAAAAAATTTAAAAAAAAACGAAGAAATCAATTTCCGCAAGGTGGAAACAGAAGAATCAGCTCTTCATGAGCTGCTTTCCTGCGGAATCGGTGGTTGGGCTATAAGATATAAATGTGTGTTATTGTTTGGGGTCGGTCTGTGTGTTGTCTCTGGTGTTTCATTTAGCCAACATTTGGGTGTTCGCGATCTGACAATAGCTCAGTTCGAATTGGTCGTGCAGCGAGTAAGAAGAGTGAGTGATTGAGCAGCTCGCAGAAATAAATACGGGGTCTGGTTTGGCGTATGATCGATATACATTTCGTGGTGTCGTATTCGTCTGAAACTCAAATCATTTTTTGTCTACGAAAATTTAAATATACGTGATACGTCACAGCCACTTCATTTAAACGAAAAATAAAATTCAGTGCAACGAGATGCGACGGAAAATGTGAAATCGGAAATTATCAGAGCGTATAGACGAAAGTACATATAATGCAATGATCCAAAATAAAGTAAATTAAAATACGAAACCGAAATAGTCTTGAAATCAAATGTTATGCCAATGGAAACATAAAATTGATTCATGTTAAATTATAATTCGCATCCATTGCATAATTAGAGAAGTGATTAACTACAATGTGCTCAATGCTCTACATCGTTTAACAAACATTCGAAAAAGCTTGTTTTCATTTCAAGATAAGCAATAATATTATATAAGCCGAGTCCCTAACATAAATATACATACAAAATATGTAGTATAAAATGCAAATATTTATGTGTATAAATAAAATTATATTATATGCAAATATATATTATGAGCAAGACACAAAAATTTTAAAAAATCAAATATTGTGGAAACGTTTCAAAGTTATTAGAATATCAACCAGCAGTCTCAATAATAATAGTATCAACAATACATAAAATATTTCAAATTTACTTTTATGCTGATACCGTTATGTCAAGCCTAATTTATAGATTTTTGAAAAACCTTTTATTTGCACAAGAAACAAAAATTTGTTCGAGCATTCCATTGTGTTTTAGACATCTGTCAAGATCGTTCATTTTAAACGAACTCAAAACAATTGCAAACAGAAGGGAAAATAAACTAAAATAATACATGTCAAACGCGTCAATATAGAGAACGTCTGAAATGTGAAATGTGGAAAATATCGTCTTTAGGTTAATGATGAAAAATCACTTACTAAAAATAATCATAACAACTTAGCCCGCCTAGTCAAATTTAAAATATAGAAATGAACACCTTTTGGAATTAGAAGCGATCTGGAACCAACAACAATGTGTCAAGCATACGAATGCGGGTGTTGTAATAATTTTATTTGAATGAAGAATATTTCCAATGATAATTGTAAGCATTGAAAGGAAAGTGCGATATGTAATTTGATTTGAAACTGAAGGTTAAGTTTCAGCTATCAATCTTAAGCTAAAATTGTAATTCGTTGGAGACCCAAGAACGTTTCAAGACACAAGATATTTTCATTTCAACGTCTCAATTATAAGCCATAATGTGAACAACTTAACAAATGTTTTCAATACACTTTACCCGAGTTGATTGTGTCAGATGTAAAATGACTAACTGGTCGTTGGTCGTCAGTCAGTTTGACTGAAGATTTGTTCTGATTTTCACGTTCTTCCCGTTTATTTTCATACATTTTTATTCACTTGTCTTTTGTTCAATATGCTAAATGAAAACAAATCGAATACAAACAAAAGAACAACGTTTTAAAAGTAAAATTTAAAAAAAGTTTACAAAAATAAATTTATCGGCAGGTCTCATTTAAAAGATATAATTGGTATTCGCTGGTGGCAGGCAGAGGCAGGCTAAATAGAAACAAAAGAAGCATCTCGGAAGACACACAAAACTGATTGAAAGCGACGACGACGACAACGCAGTAGAAGAACGGAAGAAAGCCTACAAAGAATTTCGAATTCGCTGCTCATTTCAGTTTTATTTTATTCAAAAAATTCACATACTTTTCCCTGTTGAATTAACGAATGCGTGTATTTGTTTGTGTTTTGCTCAGCAGTTTGTATATTTTCCCATGCGGAATTCGTTTGCTTAGATTTGCTTTCTTAAGCAACGCTCGCGCCGAAAAACTATGAATTTTACTGCAGTGCGACTAATTTAATAATTTCCTACATAATAATAAGATCGCGCGCGCAAACGACTTTTTTGAATACCTGCCTTCAATGTGTCGCAAGCCAAAAATTTTTATTTTGAAACAATTTAGTGTGCGGAATTTCCAAACAACAAAACTGTTTTCCCGCACAATCCTCGCGATAGTATTTATTTTTGCTCGTATTTTCAGTCTTGAGGCGCCGTCGTGTGTGGTGCGTGCTTACTTTGGTCCAGTCGGTGTTCGTGGCGGAGAAAAAATATTAAAAAACGCATTAAACCAGTGCCATTATGAAACGGGAAGTTTCCACCTCGACCATTGGTGGTCACGATGAGCGTCGCAACCCCGCCCTGATAGCTGCCTATATGTTCCAGAGGCGTATGCTGCTGGGCTGCAGCGTCTTGATGGCGCTTTCTTTGATTATTTGGATCATTGCAATTTCCACAGACCATTGGATTATTATTACGGGTGGCGGAGGTAAGAATATGTAACGCTTTATTTGGTTTTTTATTAGTGAGAATTAGGGATTTACATACAAGGGCGTAGGCCTGTGCTTTTAGGGGAAGGCAAGCTTAAATAAACAAATGACAAATTTGCAATATGAGCAACCGATTTGGTCGACTCTCAGAAATTAGAATTCAAGTTTTGCCCTTACAATTTTGCGTCCTCGCTACTCCCTTCTTTTCATTTTAACTTTTTAACTGTTATACATTTTTCAAATTCAAATATGAGTACTTTCATGTGTATATCTTCCACAGTACTAGTCAGTAGCGGCAGTGTGTGCAATAATTTCTGATTCATCGTCATAAAGACAATTTTATTATAACTGTAATGGGGTGATACAATTCACACAACTCTTAAAAGACATTGTCAAGGAATATTTAAAGACCAATGACTAAAAAAACACTTTGTTAACCACTTGAAAATTGTTTTTGCAAAAACAATGGATTTGACACATTTCCAAAGAAAATTGTGTTTTCTAGTTTTCCGCAGCCATTTTTTGTGAAGACATACACACGTACACACTTTTTATTTGCTGTTTCAAATTTTTATGTGATTTTCGTATTTCGCGCATAAATTGGTTAATTAAAAGTAAATAAAAATTTAAAAGCTCGTTTCCGAAATTTCGTCATTTTACTACTAAATAAAACACCCCAGCCGGCCAAATGTTCGTAAACGACAGCATTTCTTCGTAATTCTCGAAGAAAACAATCGTAACGATATTCAAAAACGACACAAATTCGAATCCGATGTCGTTTTTAATTTGTCCACTGAAACAAATATTCGAAAACGATTGAAAAATAGACGTTTACGAGTTCGTTTACGAATGATTTTCGTTCGAAAACGGCGATTTTTACTATCATTATTTGCTCGTAATTTACGATGTTTTTCGTATCCGATTAGAAGACACAATTTTTTGTAATAATTGTGTTTACTGATTTGGATAGGCATGAGAGTACATCTGATGAAAGAGTATGTTGGGGGGAATTTTGTCTGGCGCCTTGCCTGGCTAACAGTAGCAGTACCGTAACCTGTTCATGTTGCAGACTGAGTTTGTAAAATATGAAGATCGTAAAATACGAAATTTGGTGCCGACTGGGTCTTCGAGTGTATGTTTGATTGATTGTGTGTGTTTGTTTGTTCCATTATAACAGACATATCTAACATAGGTTATCGAGGTTGGATTGGCAACTTCTCTTCCATGCCCCCAAACTTTTAAGGCTCTATAAATCGGGCCTCATTCAAGGGATACTGAAATTTTGTATTTGGTGGTGGTGAGTTGAATGAGCCGAGGGGTTATTGTGAAAATTTACTGCCTGCCCGCTGCCATGCCCAACAATTTGCTATCGCCAATATTTTGGATTAGGTGATGGGTAGTCAATGGGCTGTGAATAAATGGAACACATATTATAATCTTTGTACATTAACATACAAATATAAAGTTATGGGAAGCGAGGCCGAATACGATAATTATACGATTAAAATAAAAATAAATCGCATTTTTTTAAATTAATTTATTTTTGTATAATGTAGGCATATTTATACCCGAAACTCGTCGCTTTTTTATGAATTCTCATTCCGGGCTGTGGCGCCATTGTCGCCAAACTTTTACACCTAATGCTCTGGCCAACTCCAATGTTGTACGGAATTTCACATCGATAGCATATCAGAATCCAATGACCTTGGGACAAGCCAAAATGAATGCGTCCAATATGGATTTTATTAAAGAGTTTCGCGAGGAACTCGTCGAATTTCCTTTGACAAATTTCACCGAAGTCGCCAAGCGTCGTATGTTTGCCCATTGGGCAAACAGAGATGAAATCGAATTCCAGACATTTAAGACGGCCTTCCAGAATTTAGTACTGACCACGGAAGAGGCTCGAGCGGATATAATTCCCGTCGAGGCGAAAGCCATTGCAATTGACCCATTGGACGTGGGCGGCATACAGGTACTTACTGTTTTTCTTAATATCATTACTGTAATGGAGTTCACAAAGGTCTCATAAAGTCCTATTGCGGATAATCATATCGCTCATTCCTTGCAATAAAGACACAACTCAAAATTCAGGCTTTTGGAGTTATAAATGCCACTAGGACCATCAGATATTAATCTACATGCTGACAATAGACAGAATTCATATCTTTAATTTTTGTTGTATTTTAACCTTTTTTTAAAAACATATAAAATACTAATTGAAATTCATATAAAATACTAAATTTTTGTTGTGTCTTTATTGCCGGCAATGAGCGGTTTAAAATTGCCTCGTTTTTGGAAGAACGACGACGATGTTATATATACGAGTATATATGATATATATATGATTACTATATAATTTATATCACAACAGCAGCGGAATACATTTGGCGGTGCTTTGCAAAAGGTGGTGGTTAATGCCAGCTCGTATTACTTCGTTATACCAGAACCGGCTCAAATGGCCATTTTCGAGGGTTGGAATCAAAGACGGTATGTGCCGAAGCTACTTTGGCCGTTTGTGCGGGATCTGGGTATACCGGCATTTGTGTTGAATGAGAATCGTGTCATACTGCAATTGATGCCGCCGCGTCCGCCGAAGAAGGGACGTCAGGCCAATGGCTACGACTATGTGCCAACTAGTACGTTTACTTTTTACTTACGATTTCATTTCATTAAAATTCCATCACCCTAATAGGACGTTGCAAGTATATTGATATGTTTCCTAATGCTAGTACACTGCGCAGTGAACCCGGCTTCGATGACGAACTTATGGGTGAGAAAATGGAGATCGTACGATATTATTCTTATATTGAAATGTTGTAACTTCTTCTCGATTCCAGATTACATTCGATCGCAGGCTTCATTCGCCTGCATCACAGTGTTCGTCATGTGTCTCGGTTCGGTATTCTCCTTCTACACGTTCATGAATCCCCGGTATATGTTTAAACGTCTGGCCGGTGGCATTCACCTTGTCTCCGCATCGACGGCAATTGTGGTAATTCAGGTTTTGATCTCTTCCGTAGACTATACAAAAGAGCATCTCTTCTATGCTTATCCAGATGGCGCGGAGTTAAAGTGAGTCACATAAGTTTTGTGTAATTGCAAAAATGTTAACATTTTATGATCCATTGCAGTTATGGTTATGGTGTCTACTTGGCATGGTTCACCTTTATTGTGAATCTCATGTGTGGCATTATGTTCATTTGGTATTCGGGCAAGAAGAAGGGCAGCAAGGCGCCCACCGATGAAGTAGCAATGGCAGACGAGCCCACCATTATGGGCAGATGAATGGAACTGCTCGACCGTTGTATATGTAAATGTTGTTCCCTTCCTTTAGCGACACTTGCGATTTATCAACCGACAATCCGAATGTAAGCAGTGGCATCTGGATATTATTTGTACATAATTTAACTTAACTCATACACTCTAGTCACCCAGAAATTACTAATATGTTTATATATTGCATATTCAAATCAGATCAAATCAGTTTTCAGTCTTGTTTATTGTTAAAAATGTTAAGTTTGTTGATTAAATGCATATAGTACATGATTTATTTTAAATAAAACGATGTTGGACTTTTTATATAAGTAGTAGGGCACTTTTGGATACTTTATTTAGTAATAAATAATAAGCACTACGACCCTCGAGCCAAATACGTCTTCACCAATTCCATTTGCTCGGCTGTAAAGTCTTTTGCGAAATCCGGATAAGGAAGCCTGTGTGAATTGATCCCCTTTTTCTGTATTAAAAAATACCTTCTTCCCTTTTAGGCAAAATCCAACCATAAAATCCCTCGAAAAGGGAAATTACCCTCCATTTGGCATCACTGAGTTGACGGTTGCTTCTTCAAATCAAATTCTGTGTAATATATTGCCATTGGAAGTTATTGAAATCCTTATAATTTATATTTTTGTTCTTTCTGCTTGTGCATAATTTAAAAAATGGAGTGTTCGTGCTGCGGATGTTCTGTACATCCATTACTCCACATGACTAGCTCCCTCACGAGTAGTGAGAAATGTCTCAAAGCTATGTTACATGAAGCATTAGGCTTGTCGGTAATATACATCTTTATTATATTATTTTACAATTAATAAATACAATGAAATATTTTCAGTGTCCCACAAATGCGACTATGTGTTGTGGGTGTTTGAAACAGTTGGCGAGCGCTTTGCGAGTGAGACGCCAGGAGAAGCTCACCATGGAAGTGGTGTTTCAGATGCATCCGGCCCAACTTCCTGCAAAACACAGGCTTAAATGTAGCCTAGCAAGCCCCACCAAAGGCAAATAAAATAAATGGTTCTTAAATTCTTGCCGATAGAAAGTAAAGTTAAATCGAAACAAAAATGTACAGGTAAAAAAGCGGATAATAATTTAATAATTTTATTTGTTAATTTGTTAATTTGTCTGTGCAAACTGTATACGCTAATGCTACCTATTGCTAGTGTTCTTGCAAGATATCGAACGACTCGATAGTTTTTCTTCGATAGTGCTATCACTAATTGTACCAGTGATGACATTTTAGTGCTTTTCCGATCAGAACCTGCGGTCTATCTAGGCGAAATATTTGTGAAAATCCTGTTAGCCGAGTTGTTAGCAGTTTCGTTTTGGAGAATTGACAAGTATTTTGTTTTGTGTAGAACGAAATGTTTTTTTTAAGATTTAAATTTTTGAATTTTGTAAATAAAATTTAATGAAAATGTGAAAAAATGTGAAAATTGTGCGGTGAGTGATTGTGCGGCTAATATAAATGGTTTTCGAACCAACATAGGGGCCTTTAATTTTGCTGTGCGGGTTGCCACAAAATCTCTGCATACGCTAGCCTGAATGAAATTTTTTTTTTCGCTTCTTTTTTTTAACATAGGTTTGTTTATTTTTTCAATTTGCATACCGGGAAAACGGGATAGAAAATTTTGTACTGAAAATTCATACAAAAAACATAAAAGTTGGCAACTCCATGCTTTGCTTATTTACATTGTCATGTAAAAACTGTCCGGTATGCCCAGGTCAGTGTAAATTCTAAAAACGGCATGGCCATGCGGCATGGCAATGATAGTGTAAGTAGGCTCTGCACTAAAGTCTGGTGAACAATTAGCCATAAATGCATATAACATTTTTTTTATATATTTTTGGTTTCCCAACCTAAAATAGTTTTTGAATTGTGTTTTCAAATTTACTTTTTTATTATCGGGTTAGTTCATTGGCAACATCTAGCGTTTTTCTCTCATTTTATCGGATTTGACCGGTTTCCATGTATAAAAGTTGGCAACACTAAATTATACACGTGCGGTGGGAAAACTTGCTCTTAAAAATTCCCAATTTATGAACGTTCACCCCAGAAATTAGTTAAAATGGCAAAGAAATCAAATAAAAGAAAAGGTGCTGGTAGTGTAGCAGAAAAACCGAAACCAGAAGAACTTGTAGAAACCCACCAAGAGGAGTCGGAGGAGGACGAGGTAAGCGTTTGAGGATGGTACGACAAATATTATTATTGTTTTTACACAGGATTTGCTGAAAAAAATTGGGAATGAAGAAGTGGATAGCACAGACGATGAGGGAATCGACCAGGCTTACAACTCGGACGTGAGCGATGAGTTGGAGTTCGAAAGCGACGAGGAAGGCAACTACGCTTCGAAAGAGCGCACTGAAGGTGGCGAAGATTCCGACGAAGATGAGTTGGGAGAAGAAGAAATAGATGAAGACGATATTGAGGATATTTCAGGGGATGAGAGCGACGATGAGGATGATGATGAGGACGATAAGTTGGATGCAGAAACTGACGAAAGCGACGAAGACGCAGAGGTAAAAAATTTAAAGGCTACTGCCGCAGAGAGCGGAGGAGATGAAGCGAGTGCCGAAGTAATTGTAAGCAAGAAAGCCACAAAGAAACAAAATAAAGCAGGAACCGAAAAGCAATTAGCTGATATTGCACAAGCACCCAAAGTGCCTAAAGTTACTGGGGAGTTCAGAGAGCGCCACAAATCGTCAGCAATTAAGAATCTTGCTCAACAGATTCAACAGGATAATGTGGCCGTCACAAGCAAAGGCAAGCGCGGAAAAGCAAATCACAAAGTCGACAGCGGACCAACCGATGAGTATGCCAATTCAGACACTTCAGACGAAGAGGATATCCGCAATACTGTGGGAAATATACCCATGCATTGGTACGATGAGTACAAGCACATCGGCTACGATTGGGATGCCAAGAAGATTATAAAGCCACCGAAGGGCGATCAGATCGATGACTTTTTGCGTAAGATTGAAGATCCCAACTTCTGGCGCACCGTCAAAGATCCACAGACCGGTCAAGAGGTGCTTCTTTCCGACGCGGACATTGAACTTATCAAACGGATCAACTCAGCGCGTGTACCTAATCCCGAACACAACGAGTACGAGCCCTGGATAGACTGGTTCACCTCGGAGGTGGAACGCATGCCCATCAAAAATGTGCCAGATCATAAGCGTTCCTTCTTGCCATCCGTGTCGGAGAAGAAGAAGGTTTCGCGCATGGTGCACGCTCTGAAAATGGGCTGGATGAAGACCAAGGAAGAGGTGGATCGTGAGAAGCAGGCTAAGCGCGGTCCCAAGTTCTACATGTTGTGGGAAACGGATACCAGTCGCGACCTCATGCGGCGCATACACGATCCCGTGTCGGCGCCAAAACGAGACTTGCCCGGCCATGCCGAGTCGTACAATCCGCCACCGGAGTACCTGTTCGATGCTAAGGAACAGAAGGAGTGGCTGAAAATGAAGGATGAGCCTCATAAGAGGAAGCTCCATTTCATGCCACAAAAATACAAGTCGTTGCGTGAGGTGCCCGCCTACCCACGTTATCTGCGCGAACGTTTCTTGCGTTGCTTGGATCTGTACTTGTGCCCGAGAGCGAAGCGCATGAAACTGAACATTGACGCTGAGTATCTTATACCCAAGCTGCCCTCACCGAAGGATTTGCAGCCGTTCCCTACCGTGGAGAGTCTCGTCTATCGCGGTCACAGCGATCTTGTGCGTTCGGTTAGTGTGGAGCCGAAGGGCGAGTACATCGTTTCGGGATCGGACGATAAAACCGTCAAGAGTAAGTTTGAATTCAATTATTTCTTAAAAAAAATTGTTCTAATATTTTTTTTAGTTTGGGAAATTGCCACGGGTCGCTGTATTCGCACCATTGAAACGGACGATGTGGTACGATGCGTCGCGTGGTGCCCCAACGCCAAGTTGTCCATTATTGCTGTTGCCACGGGCAATCGATTGCTTCTGATCAACCCTAAGGTGGGCGACAAGATGATCATTAAGAAGACCGACGATTTGTTGGCCGAGGCTCCACAAAACGACCCGACCGAAATTCCCGAACGCATTAAGACCGCCGTACAATGGTCGACCGCAGAGCGCGACGAACAGGAGAAGGGCGTTCGTCTGGTTATTACACACTTTAAGCCCATACGTCAAGTCGCTTGGCATGGTCGCGGCGACTATTTGGCTTCGGTTATGCCAGAGGGCGCTAATCGTTCGGCTCTAATACATCAACTGTCGAAGCGGCGTTCGCAAATACCCTTCTCCAAGAGTAAGGGCCTCATTCAGTGTGTGCTCTTCCACCCAGTCAAGCCGTGCTTCTTTGTAGCTGTAAGTATTAACCAGCCCCTTCTGGAACTGTTTTTTTTTAATTGAAAGTAAAAGTAGTATAACTCCAATTTCCGCCATTTCGTGTTATGTTCTACATTCCGCAGAACATTTTTAGTTATTGAAGTAGTGTGTTGCTAGACAAATTAGCATTTGATAGCGTCTATCGTTCACTTTTGAAGCCTAAATGGAGTTACAGCTTTTTTACTTTTCACAAAAATACATTTTTGTTGACTTCAATTAAAAAACATATTAGAACTACATACATGGAATGTATTACACATACGTTTTGAAAAATTTGAAAAATTTTAAAAAAAGTTTCTTAAAAAATCAGGAAACAAACTGATGTTTAGGTCATTAAATAGCCTACCAACGAAAAGAATTTTTGAGTATTGAAATGAACTAAAAGTATTTTTTTCCTTATTGGTAAAATACAAAAAAAAAATATAGTAAAGTAGAAACATAAAAAAGGTTAGTGGTTTAACTTACGATTTTTTGTCGCATAGTGTTATAAGGGTGGTTATATTGGAGCTTCGAACCTTGTACAAAATCCGTTCCTAGACATTAATTTCAAATTAAAAACACGCTTTTTGAAACCATTTTTTTTACAATTGATATTTGTTTTCAGACTCAGCACAACATACGCATTTACGATCTTGTGAAGCAAGAGCTGATCAAAAAGCTCCTCACCAACTCCAAGTGGATATCGGGCATGTCTATCCATCCTAAGGGTGACAATTTGCTCGTGTCTACATATGACAAGAAGATGCTGTGGTTCGATTTGGATCTATCGACGAAACCCTACCAGACTATGCGACTGCACAAGAACGCTGTGCGCAGTGTGGCATTCCATTTGCGCTATCCTCTGTTCGCCTCGGGCAGTGACGATCAGGCTGTCATAGTTTCGCATGGCATGGTCTACAAGTAAGTTCAAGACCGAACGGACATTTGGCGATGTTTACTCTGCTTTATTCATTTGTATTCCCATTTACAGTGACTTGCTGCAGAATCCGTTGATTGTGCCCCTAAAGAAACTCCAGACACACGAGAAACGCGAAGAGTTCGGTGTGCTAGACGTTATTTGGCATCCTGTGCAGCCATGGGCCTTTTCAACGGGCGCCGATGCCACCATACGATTGTACACGTAATTGCTTGGCTAGAGTCGGTCTTTTTTTTGTTTTAGAGAATGTTAAGATTATATATTAAACTGGAATTCTATTTGATAAAATTGAAGGCAATTTGATGATTTTTTTTTTAAATATTTCATAAAATGGTTTCAAATACATATTTTTGCTCAATCTGAATGTGTAAGTTCTACTGGAAGATTGTTTGACAAATTAATTAGGTCAACGTGGCAAAGTCACTTAAGGATCTATTTGACATTTTTAGGAGAACTATTTGCAATAGAAAGTACAATACCCATTGAGCTTTTTGGCAAAGCTATATGGAGATCCACTGTACTCACTCGGCATTAATGAAAACCCTCAATATCGAAAACACCTGCAAAGTATATTTTATTTTACCACAGTACTCGGCACACATTCTATCGAAATTTTGACTGGAAAGAGCTTATTGTGCGATTTTCGGTTGCAAAGCTTTTCACCCTTGTTCAGAGATTTGTGGTGGAAAAATTGTTGTAGTGTTCTCGTGCTCCTTTTAGCCGGGAGCATTTACTCAAAATACTAACAAAATACTTTGTGTGAGTGTGGAGTGTGCTAGGCCAAATTGGAATGAATAAGCTTTTATCAAAAAAGGAAAGCTTTTTCCCTAACTGATTGCGCGAGAAATTCTTTTGCCTTCGCAAAAGTTTTCGCTGTCTTGTGCGTTATTTTTGTTGTTGATATTTTTAAGATTTTGGAACGTTTATCGGGAGTATAGTACAGAGTGGCACTGGAATCGCACAAAACGCTGGATAATGGTATCAGTCTGATTTGCTCTACCAAACGACGACGGTTGGGTTCTGGTCAGTGTGGCCCCGCTGGGAGTAGTTTAGGCACAAAACGTATCCGAGTACACAGAAAAAGAATAAAAAAATAACAGAGCAGAACAGTCTTTAACGAACACGGCCAAAAAAATAAAATAAAACAACAAAAAATACAACACGAAAAAGGAAAATCTCAAAAATGTATAGAAAAATATGAAAAGCGAAGAAATTGTGTGAATTTTCCAAAACAAAACAGAAACAAATCAAACGAAAAACAGGTGAACCCACGTTCTGGCAATTGTGTCGCGCCGCGAGCAGCGACAGTATCTTCTCAAAGGCTCCAAGTGAAAATACATACATACGAGTATATTCGTCTGAGTAGCAGAGCTCGTTCGGAAAATTTGAAATCAGCTTTGAAAAAATATCAAGATGGGGAAAATTCAGAAAAGACAAAGAAATCCTTGAAATGTGTTCTTTTGGGGTCTGAGAATTGTTTAGTGCAACGGTACGTATACGTATTTGTGTAGGCCGTGATGCGATATGTATATGTGTATATGTGGCGGCGGCAGTGATTGCAAAATCAAAAGTGAATTTCTCGAATATTTTCTGAATTTCGGAAAATTTTTTATACATATATCGAAAACAGTGCTGCTCTGGTTTTTCGCTTCTGCTGTGCGTAGCTGAGATGCGCCGTGTGTGTATTCACCAGTGTGTATATATGCGAAGAAGAAGAACAACAACTACAACAAAATACGAAATAAAAACAGCACAATCAGCCACAACAAGAAAATCGACAGCAGCAGCAGCATAAGCGGCCGAACAACCGACTGACGAACGACCAGGCAGCAGCTGCTGCTCTTTCGTGTATCCATCGTCCCCTCCACCCCACAAAAAAACACTCCCCGGAAACACACCACAACCACACTTAACACCCCCTCCATATCACTACCCCCTCCCAAGTTTTCACTTTTGTTGTTTTATTTTTGGTTTGGTTGTTGTTGAGATTCCCGTATTCGAACAATTTTTGAGTAATTCCATTACAGTAATTAAATAAAAACCAAAAAAAATTTAATATTTTAAGCGAAGACGTGGCGTTGCATGTCGCGCTTGTCAAGTGCGAAAAGTGGATAAAGTGAATTCTCAATTCAAATAAAGTAAAAAAATATAACCACCACAACAACAAAATATCTTTGAACGAAAAAAGCAACTTCCTCTGTTAGAGGCTCAGTCACGGACGGACGAGACGTGGGCAGCCGTCATTCACACACGCACAGGTAGGCACAGACACAAGTTTTGAATGCAGATTTTATAGTTTGCAAAGTAATCAACTTTGCATTTCCACTTTCAAGCAATTCATTTAAGTTAATCTGGAAGGATGCAATTTTAAGTGAATAGAAGCGGAGGAAATAAAAAAAAAAGTAAATGTACACAAAAGCAAATGTTTTCTAGAATGCGTGTTCGCGAGTAGCAAGGAAACCAAAGGAAAAATATGAAAATAAATTACGTTTCAATGGCACGTTCGTATTTCATTAGTAAAGCCTGCAACTCTATTTGGTGTCTACATACAAACGAAATATTTCAGTGGCGATCACTCTGAAAGCATATGTCACAAGCAAGGCGAGATTTTGAACTTATTTTAGAGTTATGTCTCACACAATTTGTCCCACTTCCCATCTTGCCTGCAGACATCAAAAAGAGTCGGAATTTTTATCTGTCGGATCATAGTAATTTCGATAAAATAATTAATTTAGTTTTGAATGGAAATAGGATTTGCTATTTTTTGGTTCACACCATCCAATGCATCCGATTGACCTAGGTACATAACTAATGAGATAGGCTAGTAGCATTGTATGAAACGATAGAAGTGTTTCGATTTTACTCGCAATTTTTTTCTGTGCACAGAAATATATGTAAAATGGATATACACTGGGAAAAAAATATTATTATTAATAGTCGTTGTGGCGAAACTGAAACTCTCTCTGCCACGCTCTCTAAAATATAGCAAACTAGCTGATGTAACCGGCTTCGCTCGAGTATACTTTAGCTATATGATGTATGTAAGCTTGTACTAAGCGTAAATAAATAAATAAATGTTAAAAGCACACATGGCCTGATCCCGCCGCTTTGCATGAGATTAGATAACGTCATCCTGAACTTGTTTACTAATTTTTGGCAATCTCCGTTAAAACTTAAGTTTCAAATTTTTCAAAAACTCAATACCAAAAATAAAATCTTTGGAACAACAAAGAAGCCACTGACTTCTTTGGCACAACTATGTTTAATTAAAAAAATAAATTTTAAAATCATGCCAGTAGTTTTTGAGAACACCCGTTACAAACAATTTCGATAGAAGCAATTCTACTAAATAGTATGGATACACATAGGTATAAGTGTGGAAATTCAACATAAATATTGTCGCTTCCTTTGAGCACAATACATTCGGATTGAGGAGCAACTCTCAATTACCATTGCTTTTGGTTATTTAAAATATTTAGAGGAGTGTACGCACATTCGCCTCTACACCATTATTGTCTTAGCCGTCACCATTCGTTGCTGGTGCTGCCCTCAGAGCATTCGCATATCATCGTACTTCCTCTATGTAGTCCTCTCAAGGAGAGTAGCAACGCTGCTCCTTTTCTGCGCACCGTTGCGCATCTCAAACGCTTCCAGTTTCCAGCCTCCCACAATGTATGCATGCTTGAGTGTGTATATGTGTAGGTGTATTTGATAGATTCTTCGGATGGTTTCCTAATTGGATTTCACAGATTTCTGGGGGGGGTTACATCATAAATTACCCGAGTGTTTATTTAGCACCAACCTGCGTGGACGTTTGCATTGCCTATGGTTCGCTTTTGTCTTGTGTTGTTGTTACTATTATTCTACGGTAACAAAGAAGGCCATAACTGTGTGTGTGTGTGTTGCTGCGAACGCACTTCCTGTTTCCACTACGAATAATCACATACAAATGGAAGCGTGTGAATTCATATTTAAATAACAAAAGCAAGCACCGCAAACCAATTTCAATTCGTGCATTGATTTCGCAGAGCTGCTAAATAATATATACGAGTACGTACAGTGAACAGAAGTGGCAAGATTTGGCGTCGAAGACGCATTGCAGTACATTCATACACACAACAACACAAAATATGTATAATAAACGGAGCCAAATGGAGGCTCACTCAAATTTGACATCAGTTTCCGTGGGGTGGGTTGAATGAAAAGCATATGGTCTATAGTTTGGTGTTTAGTGTGTCCTGTAATAGGCGAACTTCCGCTCGTTTTCTCTTTCAAACATTTGTAAAAGATTGCCATTGTGCATAGTTTGAATATGTTTTGTGATGTTACTATTCTATTGATTTTGATAAGGAGACAATTTTCATATTACTGTAGGATGTTCCTTGACTAACTGTTATTATGCAGAAGAATAATTTGACTGCCGCTAAAGTAGAAAAGAGGCCATCCATCTGCATTATATTGCATGGAAAAAGCAATAATTGCTTAAGTCGAAAAATACAGTTTCGAGATACTCACCATTGTGTAAAAATGGTTTTACGGAGTGGCTCTAAAAATGTTTCAGAAATCTGTTCAGAAAGTTTTCATAACATGAGGGATCCTGGCCGAACTTCTAACTGTAACTGCTCACATAGACGATTTCGTTTCTGTAATTTACAGACACTACAGGCACCGGTGTGCCCGCGTTGTGAGTAAATATCACATCTTACGCATAACCGCTAGGTATCGAGCCCGGGACGCAAAACAAACAAGTTTCTTTCCGTATGGCACCACCTGTGGCCAAACAATGGCAAACTGGTATGCAAAATGGTATGTCCGCACGATATCGGCAGCAGTTTTGGAGATATTGACTTGATACTTTTGGTACAAGTTTTTCTCGTCCAAAGTGAGATCAACTTCGAGAGGTTCCATATCCGAGCTTCTTTTAAAATGCCCATATTGTGTGCATTTGGGGTATTTTAGCGAAGAGACTCTCTAGTAAAAGGTCGATATTTGAAAGTTTGAGTTGTGAAAACATGAAAGTAAGAAAAAAGGGGACGCTCTCGAAAAGATTTTCCATTTAACCGACTTTTCGTAGCACGTTTTTCTGAATGAATTCTTGGTTCGACATGTGCGCACACAAGCAGCGCCCATTACACGTGCCCAAGACCAAGAATAAGTGTTTTCATTCTTAAAAATTAAGTGTGTGAACAATTTGTTTTTGAATTTTAATGGCATGAGTCATCGCAAACTAAACTTCAAGTGTATTGGCTAAACCCAAAAAATTGCAAAAACACCCGTTCAAGCAATCTATCCGCTGTCAGAATAGAAATCGAAATGAACATAATTCCACCAATGATTTTCTGAAATCGTATATATGTAATATATATATATATATGCTATAATTTTATTGGAATATTAACACCACCCCCTCCCCTCCCCCTGCTCTGTAGTGATAGCCGCATAGCCGCGCTGACATAACGAAATTCTCTTACTTTTGTTTGACTGTCGCTGCTCCGTTCAGTGTATAATATTAGCTCTTATCAGTAAGTATATGCCTCTTATCATCAGCTGGAATCAGTGACATTGTCATAACACACATTCTGCGGTTGTGGAAATAATGTCAGTGGCTATCACACTCGTACGCACGTAGATACGCATGTTTGCTTGGTCTGAATATCTGATTATGAATCACAGCCATACGAATAGAATGAAAGAAACGAAATGTGCGGAAGACCACAACAAATGCATTTGAATACGAAAATGAGCCAGGTTAATTTACCAACACCGCCGCCACTTGCCATCAGTTGTCTGACTACAGCCAACAAAAAATATTAGTATTTTTTAGCTTATCACAAAATAAGAATTTTACCAAATGTTTTTATTTGGTTTGCACATTAAATATATGAATGTTTTACTGTAGCTCTGTAATCGTTCACAGGTCAGCGTTGTGACCCCACACAGGCCCATTTTAACGTTTAGAAAATATCACACAGCTGAAACGATTTTAAAAGCATTACAATTTTAGTATGATTGAAATTTCGACGCGATCGGTAGTACCTACGAGAAAATTCGTTCCTCGCTTTCAATCGAAAATGAAAACAATTTAAAATAAAAGTTGGTGATAAAAGTTTGTTAATATTTTTGCACATGTTGCCTCATATTTTCCATTCGCGAAACTTTGCAAAAATACTTAAAATTGTCAATTTCAAAATTCAATTGAGTTTTTTTTGTTGTTGTTTTCGATTTTATTTTGTTTATTACACCTTAAAAGCCAGCATACGATCCTCTCCCGCAAGAGCAGCTCGTTGTAACCCAGCGTGAATTCAAGCACACCAGAAGCGCTTCATGTGTGCTCTTTAGTTAGCGCCTGACAGCAATGTAGTGCTTCACAAACGCACCACTGCTATATACATTTTTATATTCCGTGACCTAGAGAGATTAGCGCTTGTATGATGCTGTAATGAGCGCAAGTGCTGGCGCACATGCTCCAAAAAATGGCTGATTAAACAACAGAATAAAACCAATGTTAAGAACATCGCAATGAGGTGCGGGACCCGAAAAGCTCTTCATTATGTAGAAGCTCACTATAGAGAAGTTCGACTGTATTTGTATTTACTATATTCCATATGCCACAGAGGCAGAGTTGCTTTGGTGAAACAAAACATGAATATTAAACTTATGGCCTGCAAACTGGTTGAAAAACTTGGCGGTATTGTTTTTCGATAAAGGAATAGGGATGAAATATTTTCCGGAAAATATCCCTATGAAAATTAGTTCAAAAACTTCCGAATAATTTCAACCCAAATACGCTTCCTTCTACAGTATATTCCAGGGATACTCGGAAAGTGTTTTAACATCAAATTCACAGTAATTATTTATAAATTTATAGTATATACCATAAGAAGTTTGCTATCGATATTAGTATCATTGAAAAGTACTAATCAATATCTTTCGAATGAATATCATGACGCTCTGGTAAAAAAAAGCTACCCTGCAAATAAAAGTTTAGCACTAAAATACCCCCTGATTTTTTAAATAGTATTTTTCCGAACTTCTTCCGTAAGAAATTGTAAATTTTGGACAAAGGCCTTAATTTAAAGCATAAATCTTTTCCGTGGGCCAGTGAGACCAAAATGGGTTAAAAAAGCAAAGCGAAACAAGGTTGCATGTACCTCATTTCATAGGCCATTACACATGATAGAAATTCCCCTTTGAACATGTGCCGCCCTTTAACACTCGTTCTGTTCTGTGTGGGTCGCCATCCGCCCCATTTGTAGTCTAGCGAATTTGTTCCGTCATTTGAATTCAAATTGGAATTGCTCGGCTTTCCTGCTATGAAGCAAACACGGCATTAAGCAAGCAATGAAATGCACTTTGTGTTTTCTACATATGTAGCTAACAGCAAGCACAGTACTCTCACCACCATTAGTGCCACCTACTACAGCGCGCCATTATTGCATTGTTCTTCTGTTTCGGCTTTGGCTTATTGCAAAAACGGCCACGAGACCGAGTACGAGGCATCAATCTACTGTGATGTGTATGTGTGTGTGTGTGTGTGTGTGCAACAGGGTATAACGGCACCTTCAACAGAAAATTTTCATTTGTTCTACTTTATCGTACTCGTTTAAATCAGAAGAGGGGATGCTGCCGTGATATCACAAAATTATGGTACATACAACCAAGTGCACTTATATTTGCACTTTCGTTTAGAATGAAATCCATCTCCCCTTTGTTCATAAGAGGCAGCATTTTTGCAATCATCCGCGAAGGGCCTCGTTTTAATTTTTTCTCTATATTTGCTCTATTGCACTTTTTGTATACTTTTTGCTTAAATTCTTCAGAACACCAAAATGGAAACAGCTAATGGGTTTTAATCTTCAGCGCAGCTCGGAAAAATGGATATCCAAGGATTTTGATCTCCATTGTAGTGGCAATGAGCCAAAATACATGTACACTCAGAGAATTGAGGTTTTTGAGGAGTTACTGAAATTGTATACCTCGAACTAAAGTAGTTTGATGGAACCGTTGTCGGCATTTGTGAGAAACGAGAAACGTTGCCATCAAAGGACTTTCGTCTGCGGACTACGATTTTAGTCACAACAACTACAAGTGTATTTTCTCTAAGAGTACTCCACACAGGGATCCAAAATTTCATTGATTTTTATATATGAATCTGACATATTTGTATATATCCGATTCTTTTGATACAGCAGACAATTGGCACATTAGACCACCCGTCTAAGGACATTGTTAAATTATTGTCAACCGGCTGTAAATAACCAATTAATGGTTTACTTTACATTTTACTTTTACATTTTTTTTTTTAACAAAACATCAAAAATTAGTTGTTTATCGTGAAATTTTGTATTTTGATATACAAAAAAAAGCGATATATAACATGATACATGCAGTCACATATATCAGCTGATATAAATCTTCGAATCCTGATTCCACATTTGCAGCGAAGACGTCTCAACGCCATTAAATCTGTAAATAGCGATGGATTTAATGTGACCGCTGCAATGTTCCCAACCACTCTGCATGCTTCATGCCATGCTTCACTTCCGCTTTAATTCTTTCATATACAAGTATGTATTGTGCTTTCAATGGGTGCTTTGGGATGTGCCGTGAAAAACGATTGGCATCAATGAAGGGTCCTTCGATTTGTTAATTGCTTGCTTTTGTGGTCGCATGATTGATGTTGTTTTTGTTGATTTGTCAACAGACAAACGGAATGAGCTCCTTTGTTGAAGTGTAGCGGCCTGTGACAATAGCTCATGGTGTGTCTTTTATATTTTGTTCAATATTTCGATGCAGAGAACATTTATTATAATATTTTATTACACTACTTTATGACGAAAATAGAACATTTTCTAAACTAACTTTTAGTTGCTGAGCACGAAAAACACATTTTTCAACGTGCACGAATTATTTCAAATTCCTGGTTAAAGTTGCACTTACATACTTTAAAAAAAAAGACTGTAGGCCATATAGAACAAAAATAAAAACAAAACGAAATTAGGCTAAAAAAAATAAAATTAAAATTCTAAATAAGAAAGTTGGCCAAAGAAAAACTAAAAACAAAGTTTGGTTAAAATAAAGGAAAAATTACCTAAGAATACCAAACATTTTTTCCAATTGATATTTGATTCTGTGAGCAGTGATGCCAGGTTGATGTCTTCGACGTCATTTCAACGTTTTTCGACCCAAATAATGTTTTGACGTTTTTTTTTAACTTTTCGACGTTTTTTTTTTGGTTAAAAATGACCTGTTTTATGTTTGAAGATTGAAAAATACAGACAAACTAGCGTGATATTTACTAATGAATTCTAAATTTGCTTCTTTTTATGTTTTATATGGGATAGTTAAACCAATGGACTTAGCTATCGGTGGCGATAGCCAAACCAATGGACTTAGGACACATTGGTTTAGCTATCGCCACCGAGTGAAATTGAGCAGCATATGCTTTTTGCAATACCAATGCCTTCTAAGAGCTAAAATGTATAAATCCAAAGTATGGCCGCCTATCCACTTTCTCTACCTATCACGCCACCGTATTAATATCAATGAGGTGTCAATGTCAGACAAAAGACCTCATAAATATAATTCAGCTTTGTAACGAGAAAACAAATTAGAACAAAATTTTAGACCACTAGTCTCACCTGTTTGCTCCCGGAAGGTGAAATAAGCCCAATTTAGGAGGCACCTTCCATTTCGACCCGCGGATATTCGACTGATAGCGAAGTTAAGTAGTATTATTCCGCACAATGTGCTAAATTAGGGTAACATAACACGAGCTACTCGCCAATATTTCAAAATGCATATGTTTTGACTGCAACTCATTATAATTTTGCAGTGCAGTTCCCTGCTTGCATCAATGCATTTCAATGTAAAATTTTACGAAATATTTTGCATATGAAATTTCAAAAGTTTTTAGGTACTTGGTTGGCTTTTCTGTATTTGGATTGTTGTTTTCAGTTGAAGCCATAACCTGGCCAAACTTTTACATTTCCAATAATAACCAAACTAATTTATAACTCTTGCTTGCATATAACGAACCTGAACTGAACTTTGTTTGTGTGTTCTGACGCTCTCCTCCTCCTCAGGTAGACGGACATTCGGCGTGTGCACGTGAGCGTTTCGCATAGCAGTTGAGTGACCGGCCGTCAAGGGTTTCAAGGCGAAATCGCAAAACAAATGATTGCGAGCAGCCGCTTGCGTAGGAAGGCAAAAAATCGCACCGACTCGCCAACGACTCGAGTGCAAGTTGAGCAGTGAGTGAACGGACCAGAGTCAAACTGAAGCTGAAACAGCAAACGACGACGACGACGACGAGGATCACAACGACGGCGTACGAAACGCAAAGACGCAAGGCTAATCAAATTAAGTGAGTTAAAATTCAAATTTGAATAATTTTTCAACTTACACCACGACGTATGAGTTCTCTTAATTACCGAATTAAATGTCACTCATACGCCTAGTATAGCGATATCTTAAAGTACAATGGTATTTTGGGATTCTTGGGCATGAGCTGCGTAGAATACAGAACGTATCAGTTTTAAACACGGACATACCATGATTTCACCTTTTTAGAATGTCTTGCACCGTGTCAGAGCTGCCGTCGGGCTGTCGACTTCGAGGTATGAGCTCGTCTTCACAGAGCGCTTCCGTTGGTGGTGGCGGCGGAGGAGGCGGCGTGGGCGTTGGCTCGGTCAGTGCCAGCAGCGGCGTTAACACAGGCGGCATACACGTGGGAGGTATGCTAACCACAACGTCTGCATCGATGACAGCGGGTAGCACGGCGAATGTCATGCCCGAGCCGTCAATATCACTGCAGCGACAACAATCGCAAAAGCCGTGCTGCTTCTGCTGGTGCTGTTGCTGTTCCTGTTCGTGGTAGGTCTAAAGGTGCTTTAGAGAAGATTTTGATTTTGAAATTTATATTTCTCTTTTCATATTTCCGCATTACTTCAACCAAAACACAAATTCTATCGCCTCGGTCTTTGTCTTCCCAACACAATAAAGGGCTAAATGGTAAGTCAATATTGTAGAAACCTTTAAATCCGTTCAATTAACCTCTCTTCGGTTTGACTCAAGACATCTGGTTTAGATAGAGAAGAGCTTAAATTATGACTTTGAAATTCCGTAGAAGTTCTCTTCAAATTGCCATGTGCGCTTTTATAATTGTTCTTAATTAGACTTTGAAGTATCAACGATGCGTGGCCAGGTAGTCAAATATATGCAAAAACATACTCACACACTTGCATAGAGAAATGGGTCATATGAATAGATACCAAGCAGACAGTTCTCAAAGGCCAAAATATATTTCGTCGACCATCGTCTCCGTCTCCGTCTTCATCATTATCCGCATCATAATCATCGTTCGAAATCCATAGTAAATAGAAAAATTGAAAAAGCAAAATACGAAATGAAATTCCCCATTCATTAAATTCGTAACAAGAAAAAAATTAGCGAAGAAAAATTTCATCAGGTTCTCAATTTCTCTTTCTATCGCATATCGATCCGACGATGTGGTTAGTTCAGAGTTCGCGAATACCAAGCAAATCGACTACTTCCTGGCTTCGCTTGGAAGATGATGATGATGCTGCTCTTTGCTCTTTGATGCTCGTTGGTTGGTTTATGCGGCCAGCCAGAGCCCGCGTAGAGCGCGCGGTCATGGACGGTCATGAGCACGAGTGGGTGGTGAGGCGCTGACACTGAGTGGGTAGGGTTAAATAGGTTCGTGTGCGAACTGAAAACTGCTGATGGTGGCTGATGGTGCTGAATTTTTGGCATGATGTTGGCGCATTGCGGCTGGCTCGCTGTTTGGTGCTTTTTTCGTTTGCGATTTATTGCAAACTGATTTCGAATTCTCATCAGATTCATTCATTGATTTCAAGTGTTTGTAGTAGGTGCTTACACACTTTAGATTTGACAAGTAAATTCGCTTTGAATGAACGGAGGGACGATAGAGCAAAATTTCTTTTGTGGTTGAATTATTTTAAGTTGGGCGAACAAGGGGTGTTTTTGCTGAGTGGACCATAGTGAATTGGTTCGCCATTTGCTTGAAAATTTTTTTTTCGTTTGTATTTTTTTATTTGACGAAATGAAACATATTTTGTGGAAATATATTGAGATAGGAAGTAAACGTATGTATCTCACATTATAATATTTGTGGAACGCTTCAGTATTGAGATTATGTTCGGTTTTTTTTGTTGTTGTTGTAGATTTCTGTTAAAGCCAGATGGAATGGACATTTATTGGAACTACCATGGAAACTTTCGTGGAAAGTGGAAATACTCTTTCCCTTTCTCTCTCTCTCTATTTTTGGCTTCTTGTTTTTTGGCAGAAAGCTTTTGCTGCACAAGTTTCTGCTCTCTCGTATGTCTCGTATGTATTCCGATTGTTCTTACTTTACTTGGGTTCAACGTTCACGTGCGAAGTTATTAGTTGCGGAAATTAATGTAAATGAATTTTATTTTCAGCTTTTTAGTCGGTTTTAGGGTTATACTTTAAAAAACTTGTTTTTTATTCTTTTTTATTTAAGATTTTTTTACTTTAAAATTTTCTACTTGTAAAAAAAGTTATTTAGACGGTTTTAAGAATTGATCCAGATAAACTGGGAGACAAGGGTACTCCTTTTCAACCCCCTCTAACAGAATCTATTAGTCCAGAAACCAAAACTTGTTATAGTAAAATATATTACTTCGGGTAATAAAAAATCACTCATACGTCCTGTTGTACAAACTTTTTCTTCGGAGTAAACAAAATTATAATATCACAGTTCAATTGAAAAGAATTAAATGGATTTGATCTAGAAAAGGGTCAGGTATGCGTACTTTATTGTTGGCCATTTGTATGGTGCACAACAAAGTGGAAACTAAGTATGTAGAAAGTCGAGGCTTTAAGCCCTACAATCTCCGAAAGTTTCAGCAAAATGGCGATAAGTTGAAAAAAAGGGCCTGACGTGGTTTCGGCCCAAATGGTTTACATATTTTTGATTGAGCAACGTTTGAAACGAAATTTAATTTAAAATGTTTTAATTTCACGGCTCAATTTCGAGAATAGTACTCCATAACATGATGAAGAGCTTTAAAATCGCGTAAATCGCCTTGAATTGATCAAAACCTAGCTTTTACTATATTTTCCAAAAAAAAAATTAAGAAAGTACATGTACTGTACCATTTCAAGATTCAAATAGGTAAATTATTGCTTAATATCACAATGTCTCATTAGCAGAGAAAACAAAAATATTCAGTAAAAAATAAATTTAAAAAAATTGCCACACAGCAAAAGCCGTATTGATGTGGTTTTTAAAAAATATATAAGATGACTAAATGATTTAACTGGTACTGAATGGCAACTTGAGCCTGAAAGTGTTAAACGAATTCTATGCTAAAATAATCGTTTTCAATATTTATTTAACAATGGCAATACTCGGTTATAGTAAAAGCTTTCATCACACGCAAAAAGCTGCATGGCAGCGTCATCTTTTTCATTCACAAAACTTGGAAATGAAAATAAAAAGCTCAACCACATTGGCTGACTGAATGACTGACTGATGAATTGAGGAGTCTATTGCCAAAGTAGGAATGTGTTTTGCACCCACTCATTACAGTCTCCCCGCGCGCTACGCCGCCACCCACAAGCCAAAGTCAGTGTCAAATGCAGGAGCTCCAAAATGTCACGCATGTGACTTTGCAATACTCTATTTGTCTAATGGAGCCTACTGGTGGAAGAATCGTGGCTTGTTCGCAGTAATACGGTGGGGGCCAGAATCTGCCTCACGAACCTGGCCGTATGTTGTATTATTTCGTATTTTCCATTATTTGCCACACACACAAGCGGATTCTTTTGCGTTTCAGTGCCATTCTTTCACTTGAACCGAGAACAGCGTCCAAGAATTTTGGTTGTTTTTTTTGGCAATTTATATATCTTTGAGGTTTTTATTTGTTTTCGGTGGAAAAAATGCTTAAAGTGGTAAAACAGAAATCTACAGTAATTCCTGTCGACCTGGCTATGAAGTGAAATAGTAAAAATTCTTTTCCTAAAAAAAAAAAAAATTAAATTTACATATTTATATAAAATCAAGTGCAAAATTTCAAAAATGTTTGAAGAATTTAAAAAAAAAAACTTGGTACTATGAAAATATTTTTCCTGGAATTAAATCTGAAGATAATCAATTGTTTCAGAGTAATGGAAAAAAAATGATTAATTAATACTATATCTCAGCTGCACAATGAGCGCAAATTGGCAAACGGTGGCGGACTTTGTCTGCAAAAAAATTGGGTAATTTGAAAACTATCAAAATTTACGTAAATCACGAAGAAAACACACAATTCTTTATTGCAAATTGGCAAATGCACTTAATGTTCTCTTTATTGTACACAACTCTTGAATTCACATTTCACTTTGACCAAGAAATATGTAAAGCACATAGCAAGTCGTTTTCACGGTATGGCCGGCTATGGCACAAGTACTTGGCTTGTTGACAATCGCCTTTGAAAATCAATAAGTAGTAATAATAATTTTTTTCGCCCGTTTATTCAATGGCGCCAGAGGATAAGTGGACTTCACACTAGCGGCTTGCATTCGCTTGCATCCTTCCGCTAGAAAACAATGTCAATATTGAACGATTGTTGACAAGAGATCTACGAAGAGAAGACGACTGCATTTGTGGTGGAGGCGTAAAGAAAGTCATATGCGTTTCCCCTTAAGGGCATCGAACGATATTTTTTTAGAGACTTAAAGAATGTCAAGATAAACTAGCAAGTTCGGTCAGACCGAAGTAAAAGAACCCTGCACATGCCGTCTTCGATATTTTGTGGATATTTTATGATCCAAGCCACTTTTGGAGTCGATGGCACATCAAATACTGCTATTATCGTGCAAAATGAAAGACTCAGAATACTTTTCTGTACCGGCGGAGGCGTTCCCTCTTGGGTATTGCAAACTGTATGACCAAACAATATATTTTTCCATGGTTACAACAAGGGTTTCAAGCTGGTTAAAGTTAACCAAGAGTGAAAGGGCAGGCCCTAAGTTTGAAATTAAAATTTCACTTAATCCACAAGAAATTGTTGACTTGGTTAAGTTCAACTAAACGTTTCTCTTGAATAGTTAATTGTCCATATAGAAAATCAAAATGCCATTTTGTGCTACGCCTGAGCACATTGTGTCCTTCAAAGTGCTGCAGTGAGTAATTAATAAATGCAAACTGGGGTCGACTTTCATCTCTCGCTCACTGCCACAGAATCATTCTGCCAGTTGGGTTTCTGGGAAACTGACAGAACACTTCATAGATTGCATATTTCATAATTGAAATGACATTTCATTTTCGCTCTACACAATTTGGTGATTTCAATACTCTCGGGAAAATGGCAAAAGTTGAAGGCAAGCGGCCCATTTCTCATCCGGAAATGAGCATCGCATTGCATTGTGTCCGTGTGGAGCAACAACAAGAACGACGAGGACGCCGCCAATGATGGCTTTAATTATGCTTTCGCCAGACTACGGGCAGTCAAATGTTGGCTTTCTCGCAGAAGGATGTGCATTTCACTTGAAAATTTCCTAAAAAATTTACTAGAAAACTTTTAATAAATTTAGTATTCATTAAAACTCCAAAACCCATCCATTCAGTACAAATCCAAATAATTTCAAAAAATACCCTTAATTTGTTACTGTACACGTCTTTCGAGCACGTGGTCGTGTACAAAAACCGAAAAAAACGTGGAAAATTCCATTTCTGGTTGAATAAAATTCTGAAGGTTTTTTCCCTTGGTGACGAGCTTACCAAGTTCTTTCTGACCCCACAACAACAACAATAACAATTTGCTCTCTGTCTTAATTACGCATAATTAGATTTGCACCACATTAATACAATTCGCATGTACCTGGGTTGTTTTCCCTAATCGTAAATTATACATGCGACTGAAAACAGTGGCGCATCTAGAGACAATGCAAACTGGCAAGGCCCCATAAAGTCACAAAAGGTATAGGAATAGATTTTTGGTTTTCATTCGCCATTAAAAATGTACGAAATTATTCACCGAAAAAACGTGTTTGAGTAGAACTACTCAAAAAGTATGACCTGCATTTTGTGGACTCATAAATTATCCAGTTTTGTAGACCCTTTTTTGTTTTTCCCCTTTTTCTGTAAATGAGTTGATTTCCATGCAAGCTTTTTCTTGGGATTCTACTTTGTTTCCGTTTAGGCTTTAGTTGCGCGCAAATGTAATTGGAAAGAGGCCCCTTGGAGCACACAACCTCTAAACTGCCTTTGTAGTTGAAGGATATGTAGGAGCTGTAACTCCAAAGAAGTGCGTGCCTGGGTCGATGTAATGTTTCTATGTGTGTGTGTGTGTGTGTATGTTGACTTGTGTTTTTGACTTTGCTTGTATTTTGTTGTACACATGTCGCCTGTCGTGTTCTTGGTTGTTGTTTTTAGTTCTCTGGTTTTTGTAGACTTGAAATGCTGCCTCCGGAATTGAGCTTTGCCTTCATTTGCTTTCAAATTGGGGTAGCTCGTTTTGCATATGCCGAAGGATGGGCCTGTCCGTGGGGCCATAATTAAAAAGCTACCTTATGCATTTCTGAATAGAGTCAAACAGAGAATTGCACATTTCGCTATTATCTTGAGCGTGTGCAGAATGTGTGTATCAACAAAAGAAACAATTTCGTTAGAGGGTAATTGTGAAGTCAATTTGGGCTCTTGTTCCAAAGTGCCCGTTTTAGTGCCTTTGTGAGTTTAGACTTTCTTTTATGGAAGTTTGTGGAAATTCCAAAAATTGCTTGTCATTTTAACTTGTTGTTAGCAAGTTAAAACCTCTCCTTAAACTTTGGTTTGAACTTTCCTTTTAGTTTTCAAGTTCCGTCCGTATTTGGTCTTCTTTTTTCAATTCTAGTTTAAAAGGTTTTTAGTTTGGCGTGGCTAGGGTTACCAGATTCTTCAAAAAAGTTCTAAAAGCATACCTTTGGTAAAATTTTAACAAAACTATTTTTGTTTCAAAAATTAAAAAAAAAAAACGTTTTTAGTATTTATGTAAGTAATGAAATTCAATGATTTAAGCACTAAGTTTTTTTTTGCAATCTTAAATTCTAAAAAAAATTATTTTAAAATTTTGTAAAACTTGCACAGTACCCACATATACGCCGATTCAAAACTAAAATTTACTACTTAGGTTTCTTTAGGCGTTAATGCTTTTAAATTAGAAACTCCAAAGAGTCTAAGTGGCATACAAAGTTAGCGGATAACACCAAATTTTAGACCCTCGGTGCTAATGTTCCGATCCCTCCTCAAGATATTGAAAAATGTAGATACATATTTGGATTGTTTTCGATAAAGACATTCAAAATTGTTTTTAATAATTCGGCAAAAAAGTGGTATGCTTCAAACTAACAAACCTAATATTTGAAGGTTTTATTTTTTAATTCTGACGAATACTAAAAATGGGTTACCTTACTGACCCGATACAATCAGCTGTTATATGATAAAGTCCCATAAATAAGAAAAAGAGTACTTAATAGTACTTTCGGTAAAAAAGTGAGAGTAAAGAAAGAGGAGGGCCTAAAAAACAGTACTGTACTCTTTAAAAGACCCTAGGCGTGGCAGATATAGTGGCTCTCCTGAAGCCACCAGTGCACTAGAATGCTGCAAATATTTCAATTATTATCTTGAAGATAATATCTTCACATTGTAAAAAAATGTTGTCTGTAGTATGTAACCTTTTTGGGGTAAGCTTTCAAATGAACACACACGCTTCCTTTTTGACAAACAATTTTTCTGACAAGAGTTGCATTTAGTGTCATGTAAATGTGTAGTCTCGTGTATATAAAAAAGGCGAAATCCCATAACCATATTCGAATAATATTCGATTATATGAACGGACTGAAGACATTACAAATTTCGTTTTGCGCGATTTCAAAAGCAATAAATTTCACATCTTTCCTATATGGGCTCTGGAGAATTTTTTTTGTATTTGAATTGTTGAGAAAACACCTCATAAATTCCAAAATTAGATTTTGACAGTGCGTTCGAACGCTCGCGCCGTTTCGGAGGTATGCGAAAGAATGTTGGTGAGCGGCGTTAGCATCCAAATCGACAGTGGCGGTTGTTTTTCTTCGTTTCTCTTCTTTGTGTTTGCATCTCTTTGTTTTTGTTGTTTTGCTGAGAAGATTTCGTGTTTTTTTCTGTGCTTTTTTGTTTCTTGTAAATGTGTGTAAATCTCGTGAAATCGTGAAAATCTCGTTAACGATTAATGAAAATGTAATTTGTGGCAATAAGAAATTTGCTTGGCTGTCAGTGGCGTGCTATTTTCTTGGTCGAAATGAAATTGAATTGAAGGCACATCGCCGTGTGAATCTCATTAAAATTGCACCGAACGTTTCGGTAGATGAAACATTAAAAACACAAACAAACAACCACCAGCCGCTCAAATAGAAAACTTAAGCTTTTAAAGTTAAATGCTCTTTGAACCTATTCACCTGATTCAATTGTCAATTGAGACGTTAATCAAAATGGCCGAACGCTGGAGAAATGTAGTGTCCAAGCTGAAGCAAAGGTACGTACGTTTGGATTCGTTAATGGCCAATATACATACATATATATATATATACTCACTTATACAGTCGCTTACGCACACACACACACATGCTGGCAATCAGTAAATCACAACTGCAAAATATCGAAAATCAAACCAAAGCAATTTTGTTTAATCTTTCGCCATTCGAACGTAAACATAAACAACTGCGTTGTTTTTTATGGCATTCGCTCAGGCACATACATAAACACGAGTATAGAAACAAATACCATAGAACACATGGACGCACTACACGCCAGGAATGTCATTCCCGGGGTATCGGACTTTTCTTAGGCACGAAAATCCTGGAAATTTTGATGTGTAAGTTGGGGCCGGTTCGTGTAAGCCGATAGTGAACGAAATCGACAGTGTGGGTTCGCGTAAACCGATACTCGGCAAAGAAGTATGAACATTTTTGATAGTTGAATTCGACCCCTTTTGATGTGTCGATTTTACTCATTTTTCGACGTGTTCACACAATAGCAAACCCACTTTTGTCTTATCAGCTTACTCGAACCTTTGCACTATCGGTTTGGCCATGTCGGTTTCAACTATCGATTCTGTAATAGTCGAGTATCGGCTTACGCAAACCGGCCAGTGTTGCAAAAATTTCTTAAATTTCAGATTTCAGATGTTTAATTTGATTTCATTGGTTTGAAACAATTATTCCTATTGTTTCAAATAACAAATTGAAATCAACTTGAAAGATGAAAGTTTTACTTAAATTCGTTTTTGTACTACACTGATTGATGTACTACACAAACTATCTGAACAATATCTTCATGCAATACCGCAAAAATAATAGATAATATCGAGCCATTTCCGGCCAACAGTAGTGGAAGTAACCTCCCGTGAACCTGCTCGTGAAATGTCCCGTGAACCTTCCATGCAACCCCCACGTGAGCTCCCCGACAATAAATAATTTCAAATTCGAAAAGGGGAGAAGGGGGAAGCGGAAATCTTCAAAACCGACTTTCGTGCGGAAAGAGTCAAAACAAACGATTACACTTCCATAACATAGCGTGGATAACATCAGGTCCGTGGCATATATAGCGTACATAGTAATTAATTCTTCCCGTTCTGAATATTGCAGATTTCGACCCAATGTTCTGGTGAAAAATTTGCCGAGAAATATACATTGTGTGACAAGAGTGACAGGTTCCATACTAAATTTTCGATTTAATTCTAGTATTTACGGATTGTTGTGACTTGTTGAATGCAATATAATAGAAAATACATAACATTAACAATATACATAATCAAGTGTCCACTTAACATGTTTACTGATGTCGAGACTAATTTTTTGATGTCCGAGGATAATGGGGCATATTGTGTATGGTATTTTAGCTTCGGTGGATCATTCTCTAGTTAAAAGGTTTTTTCGAATTTCTGACGAGTAATTAAAATTGAACTTCTAACCTAACTGGTCGATGCTTTAAACTACAAAATTGAAATATTGTTCGATATTTTGCATAATTTCTAATTCGATGTAATATTCAATTTGTGCACAAAAGTATTTACTTTTGGTTGGTTCGGTCGAATCTCGGAAATCCCACAGTTAGGAAAATCTCGAAAATTGGCATCCCTACGACACACACACACGTACACTCGCTAACATAGCAAGCAGACCAATTTGTATGAAAATTGTTCGCAAGGTTTAGTTTTTATTATTTGGTTCACCCTAGCGCCAGCAGTTGGGGTTGTATGCAGTAGACATGCTCTGCAATGTAAAACTTTGAATTAAAAACACAAGAAACTGAAAAGAAAAATACGAAAAATACAGGAAATACATAATTATTGGGCCACATTACAGTCGAAAATCGATCGAAAAATATGTTCCTTTATGTATTTTTTTTCATTTTGATATTTCCGAATTATATTTCCTCCAAAAAGAAATGATTAAAATACAGTGAGTGCTAATGGATTAAGGCCTTCCATACGAACGGCATTTACAAGACTTTCTAGTCGATGCCGATACCAAATTTGATTTGGTAGGCATTTGTACAGTTTTTAAAATTTTATTTTTCTGCGCCACTGATAGCACCAATAGTAGGGTTTCGAAAAAAGCAGCAAAATGTCATTATCGCGTGGTTCTCGCCGGATGGCCTTCCGAATCTAATGATATGCCCAACTGATTGCTTTATCCGCATGAAATACATCGTAAAATAGGGATTTTTGTAAAATTTATGTTCTGAATTTTGAACGGAACAAAATGGAATTGAACCACATTTTGAAATGGATCGGGAATGAAGTAGACATTGAAATTAGCGAAAAATATCAAAAAATTATCGATAAAATACCGAAATGCTCGATAAAATTACCGAAAAATGGTCTATGAACGTATCGTACTCGCATGTGCAGGGTATTCCAGCTTCGGTCAGACCGAAGATAATTCTCTTCCTAGTTTTTTCTCAGTGTAGGCGCACGATATTTTAGCTGACCGAATATAATTCTTTTACTATATTTTGTTCTCTCTAAAATTTGATTTAAATCAATGTCGATGCCATTAATGAGGACTGAGCACACGCCTCCGCCGCGCCGCTGTTATCGTCACGAGCCAATATCGTCCCCCATTTGTTTTCCTTTTTGGTCACCTCAATTTATTACAACCCCAACTTCAACGATGGCCCCCGCTCACTCCCTGGCAACGTGACAGGCCTGAATTTAGACAATAACAAAATCGTTTCCAGTTTCTGTTTATTAGCTGTGTTGTTTGGCATCAAGTACGCGCCGCACTCTAATGTGCGATAAATAATTGCAGGATTGATTTGATAAGCAGCATTTTAGTCGATAAGGAACTACACACGAGTGCTCGCCCCGCAACAAATAACAGCTACAGTAACGTTGGCCGATGCCCATGCATACGATAGCAGTGGCAACAGCAGCAGCATGGCAAGGCTCTTGTGGAAATACCTGAAAGGAAAGTTGTGTTTTAATTTTGAGGCTACCTAATATGAATTCACTACCTGCAATAGATCACACTGGGAGAAATAGTTTTTTTTTTTATCAGAAGGTAAACAAATGCTGGTAATTGAGTTATGTTTTTGCATTGGGAAACTCTATACAAATGAATTGAATGGCGAATTTATAAAAGTAAAGTAAATTGAATAAAATGACAGTTGCTCTTTGTTTTACTTTTACTGTTCACATTTTCACCAATTTACCTTTTTTTTTGGGTGTACATATGGTTTTTGCCTGTATGCCCCTGTGCCAGTTGCTCATAATTAAATTCAATAGATTTGCACAGCAAACAAATTAATGTATCAGTTAGTTTCCTCCGGGTTCGGTGTCAGACAGAATCAAGCAGAATCGCTGCAGTCGTTTGCTATTTCTAACCGCGTTCAAATCATTTGCAGGACAAAAAAATATAAAAAATGCGCAGCACCTTGCAGCATAGAGTGGAAAATTTGTACGTTTCAATTTCCATTTCAAAGCTAAATACAAATTTAACAAATTTCTATATTTTCTATATTTTATGGAACTTTGTATTAAATTGCGTGGCTTTTTCTCTTTACAGTTTGGCAATCAAGAATGCAGAAGACAATGCACCGACAAAGCGCGACCCAGCGAGTTCAGATCTGCTCTTGGAGGGCGAACAGTAAGTTGCACTTTGATGTACTACCAAATGAAATTGGAAAAATATAACAACAAATTGGTTTTCTATATTTACTTAGGCCATCTTTGGAGGAAATCAGAGGATGGGGAAAGAGTTTTGACAAGCTTATGAAAAGTGGAAGTAAGTCGAAAGTTACCTTTTCAATAACTTACACTGCGTTACGGTCGCCCAGAACTTGGGGCATCGCCTATTACACGTTGTAGTCTGTCCAAAAAAATGGCAACTGCATACCTACTTTAGAAGCGTAAACTCGATAACTTTAAATTTTTTGATATTTTTTAAACGGTTTTTTCGAATTAAGATTTTTTTTTATATAACACCATACTAATTTTTTTACAAAAATTCAAAATCGTTAGGCAAAGAAAGTTGAGACAATTATTAAATGGAATAGGTGGACATATTTTTTGAATAATTTTTTAAACCAATAACCAAATAGTATACCGAATTAGACAGTATGAGCATTTGCCATTCCACATAAATTCGTCGAATGAAATTCCTCGCTGATAAAATGTCCTTGTCAGCGACGACTTTGAAAGGACCATGAAGTTGGAAAAGGGAAATCAAAGCATAGCATAGCCACGACAATCACAGTTGTCGTGCCACATTGCCACAGACACAGCCACAGACTAATTTAAACTATGGTTAGACGGAGTATATCGCCACCCGGCGACACTTTTACGCTGCCGCCGAAGGGTTTACTCCATTCCAACGTGAACTCACATGCAACGTTCCTGGCACGCAACAGTCGCTAGGGACTAACTATTTAGGCATTGAGTTGAAACCGAAAATAATTTCTGACATTTTCGAGAGTTCGTTTTGATGACGTCAAGCAGGTACTTCAAATGCTCTACATGGAATATTGCGCTTGTGGTTAGAACTGTCATGAAATCTCATTAATAAATTGGTTAAAATTTAAACTTTTTTATTATAGTATGGAAAGTACGCTTCCAGCTCAAATCAAATCAAATAAACTCAACTCGTGCACTCATACGTTCCGTATTTTTGTTTGTTTGTTTGTATATTTAGCGGGCCGCAAAGTGTTTCGTGACTTCCTTCGCAGCGAGTTCAGCGAGGAGAATATTCTATTTTGGCTCGCCTGCGAGGAGCTGAAAAAAGAGAACAGCGCCGAGGCGATAGAGGAGAAGGCGCGACTCATCTACGAGGACTACATTTCGATATTGTCGCCGCGGGAAGTGTCGCTGGACTCACGCGTACGCGAGATCGTCAATCGCAACATGGTGGAGCCGACATCGCACACTTTCGACGAGGCGCAGATTCAAATCTACACGCTAATGCACAGAGACTCATACCCAAGGTTAGTGGGTGCCTTTACAATTATGTGTCATTAATTAGATTTTTTCTCGCACCACACAGATTCCTCAACTCGCAAAAGTTCAAGACGCTGGCGCAATTGCAGGATGGCATGTCTGCATCTGGCTCCACAACGGACAGTCCCACTTAGGAGTAGTAGTGTGAGCAGCAACAAAGCCAGCAGAGCCACTCAGAGCACATTAGGAGCCCTTGGTTTTCCTTACACACACACATACACACACCCAAACACAACAGCAGAAACAACAACTGAAATAACCACACCCAAACACAAACAATGATTGCGAAATATATCCTAAGTTTAAGGTTAAGGATAGAGTTAAGCCTAAGAATGTTTAGTATTTTGTTTCCTATTAGCATAAGCGCCGTCGAACACAGTTGGGAGGCATGCAGGCAAACAGGCATGGTCGCCGCCAACTCCAACGCCTCTGCCGCGATGAGTCAAGTGTTGTATTACTAACGCAGGCGACAAACTGCTTTATTTCCAATAATCAAGCAATACATTTTTTGAAAGAAAAAAAACTTATTTAAAACCAACAAAGCATTCTTTATACAAACATAAACGTTTCGTATAAGCGAATTACCATTTATTAATAATCGCAACGGTTTTCATCTACATGACCACCCTAAAAACCCACGAAAATGTGAATCTAAAAAAAATCTTAACAAAAAAACGATAAAAACGAAAAGTAAATTTTAAAATGCAACCAGCGACCGAAAACCGAAGAAAGGAAGAAGTCCAAGGCAACGACAACTCGTACTGCAACCGATTTTGACGAAACGATTCTAGTCAAATGATGCGACGACTTCACTATGACTATTGTGTGTATGTATCCTGAAGTATGATATCGAATCGAAACTACCAAAGAACAAAAGTATTTAATTTAAAATAAAATAGTAATGGTGATAGACTGGTGTAAAACCCCTGAATTGGTCAAAAATCCTTTCCACTTGTTTTCAGTCTTTATGGAGTCATTTGACTCAGTCAGATCTGTAGCATGAAGTGTGATTTACACCAAAGTGAAATGTGTATCTTGGATTGGTGCCATGAAATAGCTCCCAGTAAAGAAATTATATGATTTACAAAGCAAAATGTTAGCAAAAGTCGATGCTAAGAAACATGAAAGTCGATTTTTTAAAATTTTTGTTGATAAAATTGTCAAAAATGTATTAAATGATCGCCATATTTAGAGTTCGTCTCTGTCAATCTGTGTAACAATCTTTAGTTCAACTTATGCCCTTACACTGTGAGACAAAAGAATTCTGGGCAAAGCAGGCAAGCCAATCATGGTGCCCCAGTTTTTAAAAATTTCTTCAATAATACTATTTTCACCTAAAAATGCAAAACAACAAAAAAAAAATATTTTCCAATGATTTTTTATTACATATGTGTTTTGTTGTGAATTTTTCTTTAAAAATAAAAAACTTAAATGGAAAAAAAAAATTTAAATTAATAAAAATTAAATTGGCAAATCTAAATAAAATTGTCAAATGCAAACAAACTTTTTAGAAAAATTGATTAAAAATAAAAACAAAATTAAAATTGATTGGCAAATTTTAAACTTATGTTTGCGTATTAAATTTTTTCATTTGGATTCCAAGAAATCCCGCAGATCAAAATTCACCTTGTATTCGCGATTTAGCTTTGCCTTTAAAGTTGAAATTTATCAAACCGTGTTGTTACACGTGTTGTTATCCTTTTAGCCACTTAGGGCTTTGTCATGGCTCCACTTCACTTTCACCCCGTATTTGTATTTGTAGTTGACGATTACACAATTGCTATTACAAAAATTAGCGCGCCACACAACGTGCACTCGGCCAGGCCGTCATATTGACGAACTGCAGTGTAACGGAAGATAACAAATAAATTACAATTAATGTTTAAATAATTAAATTACTTTTAGTTGATACAAATAGTAGCAAATTTCCAAATGCAACTTTACATTTTACAAAATATTTATTTATTTTTAATTAGAAATTATACAGTCTCTGTGCCGATTTATTTTTGTTATTGTCAAGAAGTACTGTATGTAATGTATTGTATGGGCTGTACCTTTTAATTTGTAAGTAAAACAAACAAAAAACCGCCCAACAAAAGCGATTTATTTTGTAAAGCACTTAGGTTGGTAACAAAGAATTTCAACATCGAAGTATTTTGTAAATATATGAATTTTTTAATTTAGCCAAAATATAAAAAGAAAATTTTAGAAAGAAATTATAAACCAAAAACCGAAAATCAATAACAAATATTAAATACCTAATAATTTTTAAAACTTTGTTGTTCTGTTTTAAGTTGTTAAAATTAAATTAAAATGAAAAACCAAAACAAATTACTGAACGTAACAAACAATTGCATTACGAGAAAAATGTGTTTGAAGAGCAAATGGAAAAAACTATAATCACAAACAAACAGTATTCTAGAGACCCTCTTCGATTGTCAACGATTGTACGTTCGATCGCACTACCAAGCCACATAGGCACTTACTTTTGGCATTTGTCTGTCCCCCTTCTCGTCCTCTCGTCCTCTCGTCCTCTTGTCTCTACTCATCTTAATTTTTTCCTCAGCACCACAAGACCTGGTCATTACTTAAATAGCATCAAAGTTGTTCTTTTTTCACTTCGTTGTAATTTACGCCAAGATCACTGCCAATTTACAACCTACAACTCACAAAGAGACACAATCACACACTCAAGCACATACACACACAAACACACACACACACACACACACACATCTAAATGTAAATGGACCTGGTATCGAAAAGTTTTAAGCTTTCTTCTCTCATTGTCAGCAATTGAAAATATAAATTAAAAATTAATTGTTTTCCTTAGCACTGACAAATTTTTTTTAAATAAATCATAAAAATGCCACACCTAGAAAATCAGCATTTAAATGAAGCAATCCAGGTGACTAAACGGAAGATTGCACATTACTTTGAATAGTAATCTGCCTAATGTTACGGAACCTCCAAGAGGAAGAAGTAGGCGAAGTTCGTTAATAAAATATGATGGAAAAGACTTTCCAGTAAAGGAAATCTCAACTCAACAAAATTTGTAAATTTGAGAAAAATTAAGGAATACAAAATTGGTTGGATAATCCTTTGAAAAATCCAAGAGCCCCGGACCGTCTTCGCTTCTCTGCCACTTGGAGCCGCACGTCAGTTTCGCCATTTTCAATCTTAATTGAAGTCCATTATTATACTTACATTATTTTTAATGAAATCAATAACTCACGTGATACTTTTAAAAAAACAGTCGCTGCAAATGAATGTAACTAACAAAGAATCCACTAGAATTCGAAAAAAGAACTTGAAACTCACCACAAAAACTGAATAACAGCAGAAAAAGGGCAGAAATTGAATGAAGTTTTTGTTAAAATGTCGGTAGGTACTACATATTAACTCCTTAATAATTCAGTAATAATTTCTTTAACGTGCATCATATACAAAAAAAGAAGTACATTCTCATTCACATTTTTTATGAAATTAAAAATTAAATTAAAAAAAAAAACCAAACAACAAAAGTAGGTTTGTAAGTTTTGACACTAAAATGGCATCATCATTTTAAATTCAAAAAATGCACACACAAAAAAAATGAAGCGAAAATGAAACAAGAACATATTTAAATATTAGCGAAAAATTACCAACAACAACAAACAAAAATGAAATATTACAAAGAACAAATACTAAATAATAACAATAATAAAACATTTAATAATAATTTAATCAAAGTAAGCAAAAATGTACTTTTCCAATGAACCACTTTGACCACTTAAGTAATTTAATAAAGTAACATTATGAGGAGAAAAACAAAAAATTAAATAAAACAAACATAAAAAATTCTTAAGAAGAAAACATTTAGTATAAAAATTTGAATTCGTAAATAAAAAATAAGGATTATAAGGAATGAATTTGATTGCATTTGTTGGGGGATGGAAGGGCAAAATGTTCCAAAATAATATGTGTTTTAAAGTTCAATATAATTGGATAGATAGAGATATTGCGATATTGATGTTAATTTTACCGCATTGTCATCAAGAAATCCCACACAAACTCCCACATCTATATTATAAAATCCCTGTTTTTGTGGTGGGTGGTGAATGTCCATGCAAAGGTTTTTTCGTACTCCTCCGATGAGAAAGAAGACTGGAAAAATTTCAAAATTGGAAAAATGAGCCTGGTAAGTTAAAATGTAATTATATTTTTATTATTTTTATTATTTATTTACCCTTAAAATAATCTAATTAATTAAAAATTAGTATGATTTTTGTATTCGGATTCAATAATGACCACCTACGCAAATCTCACACAAATTATAATTTCTATTCTTTAATTATAAAAGATAAATAAAAGATAAAAGATAAGAATTAAAAATTAGAGTTGGCGGGTTTTTCCTCAACTTCGGTTCATATGGGACACTAACGTATCTTTTGTCTGTTTGCTAAAGTACTAAAGCGGACGGAGTGCTGCTGTAGGAATGCGTTCACTAATGTCATTATTTTTTATTTTTGAAGTGATTTCACCAACCAACGAGAAAACAATGCGAGAGAGCCATTCAGTTCCAGTTTCCCGTTGGCATGCGCACTGAAAACTGAACGGAACTCGAAAGGCTGAGGAAAATATTTCATAAATACAAAATTGCTGTTACTGCAATCGTTTTGTCGATCATTAAAAATGAAATTGTCGCATTTAATGACTCCATCCAGCAGACGACGTTCAACCATGTAACGCCCGGCATCAATCATCAGCTGGTACTGGGTACTGGTACCGGAAAGCGCAACTACTGCGAAATGCTGTCAGCGTCGCCACGCTGTTCAACACTAATGATGACTGTTTGGCTGATTTTACCTGATGGCGGCGATGGTGCCATCATTCCAATGTAATTTATGAAATTAAAAACATATAAATTAATAAATTAATTGCGAGCAATTGAACGACGCGCGATGCGCCGCCTTAGCATCATCAGCAACATTGACGTTTGGGAGTGTGTGGCGGCTCAGCGCAAGAGTTCGGAACAATGCGAGCGCAGCATTTGAAATTCAATTGGTTCGACAGCGAAGAAATGTCCACCAACCAAGGTGGACACGAAACAAAAAAAAACGTAAAATAAAAGTTACAAGAAAGCTAAAATGATACACAAAAGGGGCATTCCACAGTAAACGTTGCCAAAAGAAATTCCAAAATTTAGCGATATTTGTTTATAAAACTAAATTTAAAACTCTACAAACACAGAAGGAAAACAAACAGAATCTCTGGGGGTTATTATGCCCCTTTACTAGAAAAAGGGGTCTATTGCAAAAAAAGTCGCCTGCAGGAAAAAATGTAATTTTTTATTGTGATCCTAAGGCGCGTTTTAATGTTGTTTGTCTATACAAAATCATCATTGAAGCTCGTTTTCTGTTGCTACAAGTCAAATTAAAAAAATGTTTTTTTTTACTTCAAAACCCATTTATGCCTTTTTTTTGGCTACGCCTCTGGCACCAAAGTATGGTCATACAAAATAAAAGCAGTGGTCCAAACTTAAAATTGTACGGGGTGCCGTGAAAGCAAATCGAATTGACGCTTTAAACGTTTAAATGTAACACCGGCCACCGTGGAATGGTCCAAAAAGAAATGCAACTCAAACATAATTAATTGCCTTTTGCCAGGTAAAAGTTGCGTTGATGATTTCGAGGTGCGCGTTATTTTTTTGGAATTCGAATTGGAATTGAATTAAGTGGAAGTGCATTGCATATGGCAGCCCAGGCTCAGGCGCAATCCCAATGGACCGTATGCGACCATACACTGAAGGAAACAAAGCAGTAACGTACTTAACTCAAATTAAATCTCTACCCGTTAGCGAAAACGTCTTATGTCTGTTTTTCGTTTTTTTCAGTAAAGCCAGAAAACCGGAAAAGTCGAAACTCCCAAGATTGGTATGGTCATTTAGGTTAAACGAAAACGTTTTCGAATTCCTTTGATGCTACAGATACTTAAGATATTTTTCCAAATAAATGAAATAAAAAATAAAAGATATTTTGAAAAACTCCTTGTTAGAAAAAAGAGCAACATAAGATACTTTTCAACAAAAACTAACCAAATCAATTTTATTCGGATAAAATAATTTGGGCGTTTTGATAGTGGCTTACGGTAAATAGGGGTCGCTAATCTCGAATCCGGGGTCCGCTTTGATCCACCATCTCTAGAACAAAACTAAACAAAACCAATTTATTCAAAGTAGATTAACGACAGATTTTCAAAAATGTAACAAAATAAACATATCAATCTTTTTCTGATTCAGAATCAGTTATCTAATCAGGGTAAAGAAGTTTCTATATTAACTGGAATATAGACTTACCATTCTCTACTATTCTCAGTGAGACGAAGAATTCGCCAAAATTGGTATTTCAAATTAAAAAGAAAGTATTTTGTGGAAAAATCAGTGACTCTTGATACTTGATACTTCGTTGACCATGTAGAAAAATGGAAAAATCCCCATATAATGCATGTTGATAACATACGTAAAAATATTTAAGAACATTTTCAAAAAAACATTGTTTTTAAAATGGAAATCATCAGTTTTACAAAAAATAGTTTTCATTTTACAAATAATAATTTTTTGCCAAGCCTTAACATCCCTTTACTTTTTATACCCCCACACTCACTGTGGCAGGGTATACTCACTTTGTCACAACGTTTGTAACGCCCATAAGGAGGCGTGTCCGGTATGGAAAAGTATATATATTCTTGATCAGTATCACCTCCTGAGTCGATTTCGCGATGTCCGTCTGTCTGTCCGTCTGTCCGTCTGTCCGTCTGTCCGTCTGTCCGTCCGCACGATAGCGGTCGCAGTTTTGGAGATATCGACTTGAAACTTTGGGTACATGTTTTTATCGTGAATACTGAGATCAAGTTCGAGAATCAGCCAAATCGGACAAAAACTGGGCGTGGCTCCCATACACCGAAAAAAAAGGTAAAAATTTTTTATTGTTGTATTCGATTGGAAATGTTTAGAAACGTATTTTTGACATGGTCCGAGGTTCCGAAGCCACATATATAAGGGTCTAAATGGGGTCTTGAGACCAATTTTTTTTTTTGTGGATTTAATTGGATATTTTTAGAAATGGATTTTGGACATGGTCCGGGCTCCAAAACCACCTATAATTGGCTCAAAATAGGGTCTTGAGACCACATTTTTATATGTTCGAGGTACTTCTTCCTACTGTGTGGGGGTATTTCAACTTCGGTATAGCCGAAGATAGTCCACTCTCTAGTTTTTTTTTAAAAGTTAAAAAAATTATTTTACTAAATATATTTTTGTGTTTTCCAAAAAAACTAAAACACAAAGAAACATACTACATGAAAATATATAAGAACATTTTCAAAAAACATTGTTTTCAGAATGTAAATCTCGAAAAATATTTATCATTTTACCTTAGACACATCTAAGTCCCCCTTACACACATCTAAGTCCCCCTTAGACACATCTTAGTTCCCTTAGTCTCATTTTATTCCTCCTTAGACTCATCTAAGACCATTTTTTAAAAAATTAAACACTTTAAAAAAATTAATTTTTCCAGAAATCGATTGGTTTTATTTCAAAGATACAAACAACATTGTTTTTTTTATTAAAATATTATTTTGATCTTTGAACTAAAACACAAACAACCAAGCAACTAAAAATGTGTAGTAAAATTATCAAGAAATCCGTTGTTTTTAGTTTGTAAATCACCAGATTTGAACAAAATATTTCCACATTTTAGGTGTAGGCCAAGCTCGAGGAATTTGTGGTCAATAATTTCCAAACTGGTCCTAATCTGCATGAATGTACTGAACACTGCCCTAACTTAAGTCGTACACTGCTCATAAAAGAGTATCTTATCTATACTCAAGAATAAAGAAAGACACAATACATGGACGGAAAAAGTATCTTTTGTAGACTTAAGATGTTATGCATTGAGAAGTTTTCATTATTTTTCGAACTAATATTTATAGAAAAATCATCTTAAGTAGACATAAGAATACAAAACAAACAATAATTGTTTCAAGATAAGATATTTTACTTCGAGAAAAAAATTACTATTTCTTTTGAAATAAAACGACAAAATTTCATCTTATGTATTCTCATAAAATTATTGCTGTGACTTAAGATGTTTTCGTAAATTCAAAGTTTTACTAATAATTAAGTTTGACCTTATCTGTAATTTTTCGCTTTCTTTATTTGTAGTGTAGTGACTTAACTGTATTCGCCTGATGTGGTTTTTGAAACACAATAATTGCCGTTCACAAGGAAAGGTGCCCAAATATCGATCGAAATTCGGATAAATGGCAGAGTTGAAAAGAAAGTGCCATTAGCCATTAGCTAATATAAATCCGAACCGGTGCACCTTTCCTTGATTCAGTTGCACTGCACTTCAGAACATCAGCAATTATTTGCGACTATGTTGTGAGAGAAAATAGTTAAAAGCTGAAAACAATTCGATAAATAGCCTCACAGTCATCAATAAAACATTATGGGAATGATGAGTGGCTGTCATTCATTATTCATAAGCTTGAGCGCGCGCGTTCGTGCGTTTACGTTTGTGCGTGTGGCGAAGTGCTTTGCAGCGACCATTTCTAACGTTGAGGAGATCGAGATCGAGCAAAGGAATTTATTAACTGTTTTAATGCTCGCATGTCCATCAAAATGCTCAACTGTATCAGCGGCCACAAAGTTTATCCGATTTTATGCCTTTACCTGAGACACTTCCTTTATGAAAGCTGGCAAAGGCGTACTGATTAGCTTCCTCCGTTCATTGCAGTCTTTTTCGTCTCGTCTCGTCTCGACTGATTGAATGAATGAATTCATTTAAGTGAGCCAATTGCAAGTACGAGTATATGGTTTTTTTTGTGTCGCAGTTGTTAGCCCCACCCGTTGCCCATTGGATAGGAGTGCAGTGCAGAACAGCCCAGCATGGAGATATCCCCACAATGCCAATGACAGCTGTTTGCCACAGTCCATGACAGTGCAGATAGTCACAAAATGTAGGCTAGAAATCAGGGCAAATCACTGTCAGCTCTACTAACGACGACAGTTTCGTTTTAATGACGTTATAGGCTGTGCTGTGGCACAAAACATTCAACGGCATCAGAGATGACTATCTGCGCTTTACTAGCTGTAAAGGAGTGGAAAATCAAAGAAATACCACAGAGACAACACTATTCAAGAATGTATTCACCCTTCGCACTTTCAGTTAGGCAAGAGGGGGAAAAGAGAGTTTATGTAGAGAACAGACAATGTTGTTTCCGAAAATTGGCAATGTTTTTGTCTAGGGTGCAATTGTGTACGCGTTCAATACTCTACCTCAGATTTGATATCGTTTTCACTTGCTTCGCAGCTACTTGGTGCTCATTTTTAAAGACGAAGCATCGATCGTTATTGAGATACGCGATTGGACCGTTCCTAGTTAAAATTACTTATTGTTGTATTCTTAAGGAGCGTTAGAACCAAAAGTCGAATCATTTTTGTTTTTTCTTTTGAATAAAAACATTTATTCTACTTTATTTATTTAAAATAAAATATGTATAAAAAATATTTTTTTTTTTGTATAATATTCTTAAGGTACAAACTATGATAAAAAGTATTTTCAGATTTTCAACAAATTTGGGTGTTTTTGTTTTTTTTGTGGTTTTTTTGTATTTTGAATCTCGTGGCCAAGAAGAAATGAGTTTTGTTTATAGTTTTGAATTTTTTTTATGTTTTACGATTTAAAAATTAAAAAACAGTTGCATAATAAATTATTTATGTGTATATGCATAAAACATAATATTAATTATTGAATTAATTATGTATATGTATATATATACTGTATATATATATAAGTATAATTACGTAAGAATATCATATAAAATATTTGTTCTGAATAACGGCAAGATTTAGAATGTTTTTTTTGTTGTAAATCGCTTTTTGTTTTAATATTTTATTTTGTTTTACTTTCAAATTAAGTAAAAACTGAACCATTTCGATTAAACTTAACAATTATTTAAATATATTAAAAAAAAAAATTTGTATTCAAAATAATTTGAAAAAAAACCGAGAAAAATATTACGTTTAATTTAATTTATTTATTTTGTAAAATTACGGAAGAATTTGTGAAGAATTGGAATTTGTTTTTCGTATTTGGAAAATTTTCAAAAATGTTTTCTTATGTACACGCAAAGGGAGATTTCAAGGAAATTACTTATGCAACTTCATTTGAATAGCCTTTTACTTAATTTTTTTGTTTTCATCACATGTGGTTTTAATTCTTGTTTTTTTTTTGCATTCAAATTGGCATCAACTGCTTTGTTGATTCGATTTTATAAAGTTTATTTTTTTCATATTTTTAGTGCTTTTTTGAGTTTGTTGACTTTTGTTTTTTTAGAACAAATGCACAAATCAAGATGCAACAAAATATATTTATGCCTTAACTATAATATTTAGTAATTATTGCATTTTTCGTTTTTTAAGTTTTACTTTTAAAAGAATTAAAGCTTACGCTTGTTTGTGTTTTGTTTTAAAGTTATTAAAATTTAGTATTCTGATGGGGTAATTTCGAGCTCAATTGTTTTGACAAATTTCGTATCTTATATAGACAAAAGTGAAACTTAGTTGAGATCTCTGGGTTTTATTTAATTTGTTTTTCGTTTTGATAAAATAAATTTTCATGATTTGCTGTAGCAAGTTTTCAATAAAAAAAGAAGAAAAAGTAAAAATTTCAAATTTTAGTCCAAAAAGTATTTTTTTATTTTTTTAAATAATTAAATTAAATTTTTTATTTAATAGTAAAAAAAACATGGAATGTGTAAAATCTAAAATGTAGACTAATAAAATCTTAAAGTTAAAAATAAAAGAAATGTATAAAACACTTGAAGGAAGAAGGAGATAGATAGAGAGAGTCTACAAAGGATCAAAGTAAACCCAAAATTAACAAAAAGACTCAGTTAAATTTTTGATTTTTACTTTTTACATTGAGGGCCATCAAAGGGCTAAAAGTGGTTATCTACTTTCAGTTTCTTTAGTTTATACTAACCAATTTTATAAGAAAATTATACAACAACCAGGAACGAATTCTGAGTACATAACTTTTTTCAGGACTTTGAAAAGCGAATTCAAGTAATTTAAGAAATGGCTTCAAAATAGAACAAATGTCAAAGAAAAGCTGTAACGGCAAGTCTGTTTGTGCATACCATCGTTAGGCAACTCATGCAAAGTATTCTTCACTTTCTTCAGGTCCTTCTCTCTTAAATTGGCGCCGATGAATTGCATTTTAGTTTGAATTGAAATCTCTTTTTACCTCTTCGCTGTTTTGTGCTTATTTGTGGCATGTTAGCCGACCAATGTGTAATTTTTGCCCCATCGTTTCAGTTTCGGTAAAAAAAAACCATTATTCTGTTTTTGTTTGACGCCTTGGATCAACAATTAATTAATCTCTCTCGCAACAAATGTCTACATAAAAGTGGTTTACTTAAATATATTCACATGATGTGTAAAATTAAAAATTTATTTTTACCATTATTATTGTTAAAATTATTCACTTTTTTTACGCTCTTACCCGGTAACTGGAATGTGGCAAAAACGTTTAAAAAAAATAAAACTAGACTACATATAAGAATATAATAGAATATTAAAATGAATCTCAATAATATTTTCTAATAACTAAGTTCAACTTATACAATTGTTTTCATTGTAATTGTTGTTATTGTTGTGATTGTTGTGCCCTCTATTTTGTTGTGCATTCTTGTTGGTGTTCCTCCTATTGCTATTGTTGTTACTGCGCTTGCTGTCTATGTACATAAGTATGTGTGTTATGTACGCTCTTCTCTCCACATATGCTTGATATTGAGAATTTCTGTGTACGTGTTTGTGCTTTTGTTGTTATTGTGGTTACATTGGCAATTTCATTCATGTGATTCACATTCAGTGATGATTGGGCAGCTCCGTCAACGTTATGTCATACAAATCATCCTCAATCTGTTGCACTTCGAGCAGGAATATGTCCTCATTGCAGTAGTACGAAATCATGTCATCGTCAATTTTCGCAGTAATCCTGTAAAATGATCAAAGAGAAAAGAAAAAGGAAAGGGCTGAGTAAAAGGAATCTTCGTTAAAGGTAAGCAAAAGTTTGGCTTTTTAATGTGGTTGGTGCGTTCCAGTTGGTCTCAACTGTCATATTGCTATTCTATTATGCACATTAGAAAGATGTTGGAAAAACTTTCAAGGAAAACATTTTAAATTGTCAGAGCTCGACAGCGAAACCCAAGGGTTTTTGAAGAACTGTGATCCCATGAGATTATCTTTATAGTCTTTATAGTGATTGAATTGCATTGATTACTGCATTACTCTACCATGACAATAATAAGGAAATATGAAAGAGGTTGAGAAATTCATTATGATGGTAATATTTTCTACCATATGTGTAAAAGTTCACGGAAAAAATTATAGTCCGAAGTGTGCTCTTTCTACATATCACTGTAGAATAGACTGATTGTAGAATTTTGTATAAATGAATTTCTGTGCGGTCCAACTGTTCCCAGAATTCGGTGTCACAGTCTGAAGGCGAATCTTTCTGCTTTTCGAATCTAATCAGAATAGTTGAAAAAATCATTGATGTGTCTTTTGTAATTGTTATTTGGTTTTTTAGTTGTTATTTAAATTACAATTAGTTCCTTTAACCAATTCTACATTGAACCAACTAACTAGAGATAGCAAGCACATATAGACTTTTGTTAATTATTGACTGATTGGTTTTTCATTTCTATCCAATTAAAGTGTAGGTGCAGTTTTGGGCGAGAAGGAATTTAATGCTGTGTACGGGTTTCGGGTGGTTGACTGTGGTGGCGGTGTTGCTGGTGAGTGTGTAATTGTGTCAAAGAGAGCTTTTCCTTAAATCTTTTCATAGCTTTAGACTTATTTTCTTAAGGTCTATTGTGTCTCAGCTCTGTGAACGTTGCTTTGTTTTGTTTTCGTTTTTTTTTTTTCGTGTTTTGTTTAGTATCTCTAAATGTTCTACTTACCCCTTCTTATTTGTACGATAAATGTTATTTATACTCGTTGTGGAGATTTTGTATTTATTTTCAATCTGCAATTGAGAAATGAGAGAAACATGATGTTTGTTTTTGCTGCTGTTGTTCTGGGTTTTGTTTGGTTGCTTGTGTCTTGTTTATAATTTTTTTACAAATATTTTTTTTTGGAAAATACGTTACTATCAATTTTTTCATTCAAAAATTACAAAAACTCATTTTAAAATTTTAATTTTAATTAAAAAATTTTGCATAATTAGGAAATAAAATATTAATTGAATTTAATGAAATTTAACTCCAAGGGGCTTTTGTTCATTCGGAGCTCAAAGTGGCCAATTGGAAGTGCCTATCACTTAATTATATGTACCTATTGTTCACTAATAATTTTTTCCTGGTGTATAAAATTGAATGCTAGTGCTCAACTGAACAAAAATTCAATTTCGATTCATTCAATTCGAAATCGAATTCAACTAATAAATTGCGTCGTTTTTTTTTGTAATTCTTTTGTGTCGATTACGTGTGTGTGTGTGTGCGTTGAGTTGTGGTGTGTGATTTTTGAGTGAGTGTCAATGTGTAATGCTTTTGTTCGTTGGTGACATTGAAAATTATTTATGGATGAAATGAGTTGGAATGAGTCGCTTGCAGAAAGCACCTAAATCAATCGAATTCAATTTTTTTTTTAAATTTTAATGTTATGTTTTTTTAGTAGTCTAAAAATGGACAATTTCGTGTTACATAACGACAGGTACGTTTGTGTTATTAAAAGCGAACAACGAGAGTTGATTTTTAAATGAAAATTTATTGCATCCAGCATCCAGTGTATTTTGACTAATTTGAAAAGAAGATAGTCTATGTGACTATGTGCGAAATTAAGCATTCTCCAAAAAACAAAAGAAGAAGAAGCTGTGAATTAAAATGTTCAGGCTGTACTTTGACCTTATGGTGCTTTAAGCGGACTTCTTGAACTGGCTCAATGGCGAATGAGGTCAATGAGTGCTCCAAATGTGCGATGATTACATGAAAAGTGTTTTTTTCTATTTATTAATTTTAATTGATGTGATGCAAAAATCTACTTCACTACTACCTACCAAGAAGCTCAAACACACTCAAGTACCTATAACAACACAGGGGCACTCAAACCAAATGCTACAAATTGTTGAAAATATTAATTGTCCACTGTGCGCTGTCTGACGGTGTCGACTAGTGATGTAATGATTCTTACATTTGGTTGGCGTCTGTAACGATTTCGATAATCAGATAAATTGTGCCAGCTAACCCCAACCATACAGAGAGCCTGTCAATCGATCAGCAATTACTCTGTCTGTCCTGTCTGTCTTAACTTACTTAATTAATGTTAATTAATTTCCATATAATTGTTAAGTAAAAGTTTTATAAAATAAATATTCTATATGGATTGTTTCGCTTGACTAAACCATGGCATCACTGGTATAAACACACACACAAATACACACAAACGATGCAGGTTATAGACTTGCATGGGTACGGAGTAGAAGTACTTTAAATTATTAGTTTGTTTTTGTTGCATTTAGTATGATTAAGTGATTAATTTGATTTGATGGAATTTCATTTTACAAAAAAGAAAACACTCAAAAAAATGTTTCCACAAAGTTAAATACAAATTGTTATTAGCTTGTGAGTCGTAATCTGCACATTGGCCCCAGTCACCCGTACTCCGTTCCGTCTTAGTCTCAGACGCAGCGCCCAGTTGCAGACATTCGTCGTCGTTGTCTAGTAGTTGTTGTGGTTTTAGCTTTGCGTTGTAATTAATTAATTTATTAATTATAATAATTGCGAGTGTTGTGTGTGTGTGTGTTGGTTTAGTTTGTTGAAATGTGAATTTTGTTTTTAATTTTTAAATTATTTTTTGAAAATCATATTAATTAAATGATTCGATTTGAACATTTTGGCATTGTTTTTTTTTTGTTGTTAGCATTTTTGAGTTGGTAACAACAACAAATTTCTTGGGTGTAGATTTAAAAAAAAACTTTTTGAGTTTGTACTTAATTCCGATTTTGACCAAAATGAACAAAAACACGAGAGCGAGAGTTAATAAATATTTTAAATGAGATCAGCTGGTAATTGATTTTTAATAAAGGTTTTAATTTTTAATAAAAGTTTTTAATGAGTTTTTGTGTTTGCAACTAAAGATGATTTTGGGAAGTGGTTGGATATTCGGGAGAGTTGGAATTTTGAGTTCAAACTTGCTGTTGATTTGAGTTCTAATTTGTCCTCTTTACTTACCGCATTCAGTAGTCCAATAGTTGAGGGTGGCACAACGTGCAGCGGCGTGTACACATCTTCGTTCTCCTGTCGCACATACAGCATGACGCGTTCGCTGGTCGGCGGCGTCATGCGACCGCGCTTGAGCGGTGGACCGAATTCGCCCATGGCTGCGGGCACTAGACTTTGTTCCAAAATGTGATCCTTCTTGTCACTGAAAGTTTTGAAAGTAGGGGAGGGGGGGGGGTGAAACGACAAATTAGCAAATGCATTTGACAGAGGCCTGTGTGTGTTGAACAAGACGATTTTTACTATACTCACGTCTGGACGTCGGGCGGAAAGTGATTGTGAAATTTGAGCGTGGGTGTGGCCACCTTTTGGCCGTGCAGCAAGAACGGTGACGTGCCCTTGAGATCTGGCGTGCCCGACAGTGAATCAGTCTCATGGCCATAGAAGCTCTGTGGGGACGAGTCGGTAATGTTTGTGAATGGTAGCGTATTGTTGTTGTTGTTATTATTATTATTGTTGTAGTTGTATTGAGATTGATAATGATGTGTTGATGATGATGATGATAGTGGTAGTTGATGTGATGTTGGTAGTGATGATGATGGTGGTGGTGGCGTTGGATGTGTTGGTTGATGGTTGGGTGGAGAACATGGATTTGTGAATTCTTGTTTGTGCATGGTGGAGGATGAATTCAGCTGAATTCTTACCTTTTCCATATCATCGGCAGGCGAGAAGAGCACCGGTGGCTTCGCAAGATCTTGCATCGCATAGAATTCAGAACGATCGGTGACGGGATGGTAAAGTTCGTCCAGCTTCTTGCGTCCAGTGGCGGTCATTTTGCGTTTCGCAGCACGGCGTTCTTCGTCGCGAGTTTTGCGTTCGGCGCCCTGCAATAAGAAGAAGAGAACAAGAAATTGAATTGATTGTAAATTCCACATTTAAAATAAAAAATACAAAAATCTTTTGAACCCTGAAAACACAGAGAGTATCCAACACAAACGTCCTCCAAAGAACGTTTTCTAATTAAAAATAACAACAATCCACAGAAGGGTAAAAAAAAAAACAAAATATGAAGCACTTCAAGATCAATTGAAAATCAACCCAAGTGCAATTGACCTTGAATTTGTCGCTGGCAGATAGGCCTTTGTGTGCGCACAATATTTTGTTGATTTCTTGTAACAATTGGGCAATGACGTATCGAAAAAAAAATGCCGAAATGTGAACCAACCATAATAAGACAAAAATTCAGTTTCAGCTTCAAAAGCGCAAAAAAGCACTTCACCAACGAAACGAACGCAGTGAATGAAAATCGCGGCGGAAAACTAACAGCAACAGTAACAACGAAGACCTTTGCAACACCACCTTAACAAGAGCGTCCGTCGTAAACGGGAATCAATCATGACAAACTAATGCATGGGCGAGAGAGCTAGGCAAAATACAAAAAAGACGTTTGGGGACGGACAGACAGCGCAATGGAGGGAATGACAACAAACGAACGCGGAGACGGTAACTCTTGATTTATGCTCGTGGTTCGAATGGCGGATGACTTGCCAATTGCTTTATCTTACAAAAACGACATGTGTGGAAGACTCACCACGAGTAGAGGTCGACTAAAGCAGTGTAGAGGGGTCGGGAGCTGACGACGTCTAACAAACGCAATTTATGCGTAGCTAAACATTCGAAACTGTATCGATTCGTTGCGGTACGTGTATGGACAAGGACAAAGACAAAATTTTGTGTTGGTTTTTGTATTTCTAAAGCCACACAGATAACATAATAGAAGTCGGTTTTTCGGAGCAAACCAATTCCAGAGAGGAAACAATTTTTTGAAACTGCTATGAAGAAAATTAAAATGCCCCCGTTTAGTAGTTTGCGTAGATAATGGCAATGAGGAAAGGTTAGATTCAATTTTTTTGGTCGTTTGGCATGATGTGGCCGCTGCTAATAATTCCTTTTGATTGATATTGTTTGTCATTTAACCTCTTATGGGTCATCTTCACACGCACGTCCTTTTAACAGAAAACCAATAAAAGAAAATCCCCAAGAAATATAAAAATTCACTGCATTATGGCATCACTATAGCCCCCAGCACTGTATCCTCCGTTATCGTTGTTGAACATTGAACCTGTGTGAAAGGATGCCGCCAAATGAGCTTGTGTTCACTCTTGCCGCAAAGTGCGTATAACAGTAAAATTAACCGAAGTCTACCGCTGCTGCTGTGGCAAGTAGCTTAAGTCACACGCCGCCTCATCGTCTTTACAGACATCCTTCACTTGACGCTATGCGTTAAGAAGGAAATTGCTGCGATAAAATTAGCAATAAAATAATAATCTGTGAATAAATAAAAAATAAAAAATAAAAAATAAAAAAAAATAAAAGAAATGCAAAAGTGATGACATTCGACAGTTGTGAACAAACCAAAGCAAACGAGCGAAAGAGGATTTTCCAATTCACTTGGCATTTAATAAAACCTACAGAGTTCCCCGCACACTGCAGCATCAGCGTTGGCCATAAATTCAAACGGCCTTACCATCGATCGATCGATATGGGGCGAAGGAAGCTTTGTCGACGTCGTCAACTGACGGATGCACTCGCCAGTGGACAGTAAGAAATCCAGAGCGTAGCAAGATGTTAATGTGCCCACGTAGGACACGATAAATGACAGGTTGTGTGTGCGGCAATATACAGTCAGAGTACTTTGGTCGTGCATGGCGGTGCGAAGAGGCGAGAGTAGGACCCGTGGCCAGATGCGTATGAGCGGCGGATGTGTGTTGTGCATTTGATAATGGCGAATAGGCGGATAGACGCCGACTGTGTGGCTTGTGTGTGTGTACTTTATTTTGCAGATGCAGCTTTATTACCTGCCTGCGAGTAGCCACCGTCCGCACTCAGAAGTGACAACACATTATTATGCCGTTTATAACCTTCCTTTTTTTGCATTTGTATTTCATTTTAATTTCAACTTTTATTGGTTTCAGTCATTTTGCATTGCTGCGGGTCCGTAAAAATTCAAATGCTGCATAATTTATGGGAAGCAGCACACATACACACACACGCACTCTCCAAATCATGAGCACAATTAAGAAATAAAAATTTGTTACCCAGCCAGGAGAAAGAAGCAGAATATAAATTTACCACACGTGACAGGTCAATTGGATGTAATTCGGCTTTGGGAAAATTAAAAGGCTCCGAAGAACTTCATAGCGAATAAATGAATTTATCATCTTTCACTGTTACTCTCTATATATCACGTTATCGTTGCTTAAAATATGATCACATTTGCTGGTGAGTCATCTGGATATTCGTTGAACTATTGCGGCATAAACTCTAGTCTAAGGCATCTGTTTCGCATGTCACCTCCGCAGTGGACGTTTTAATCCTTCTCATGCGTATTTACAGCCGAACTCGGTTCACTTCATGTCTCAGCCTGGTGTGTGTGTGTGTGTATGTGTGTATGCAGTGCTCAGTGCGCCAAATCGTACAAGACAGAAATCCATTTGCATTAAGAGAAAAATGTACGGCGAATGTAATTGACAGCAGGAACAGACAAACGGACAGACAGACTAAGCCTTCATGGTCGGTATAGGCCATGTTGGTTGGTTTTATATTTTCTTATTTTCTTCATGTAGTTGTTTTTGCTCAACTAACTAACTGTAACTACAGTGATTCACTTCGAAATGGTTTTCTTCTTCTTACACTTATTAATCGAAGTTGAAGGAAAAAACCCACCATTAGCGGAAATCAGTTCGATGAGAAATTTGCATTTCAAGCGAGATCGAGAGAATTCCAATCGGGCATTTTTTTCAGTTCATAAAATTGCAATAATATTGTTATTCGCCAGTTTTGTTGCCCTAATGTGATTGGTTATTTTAAATTTCGAATTTGCCCACTCATCGTATGCATATTCATGACAATATTGCAGCACGTAGTATCAGAGTACTCAATTCATTTCAATACTCATACTCGAGTGAAAGCAATTCGAAAACAAATCATTTGCAGGAGTTGAAATGAGGCAAAAAATAATTAATAACAAAATTAACTCATCGTTCATTACATTACGCTTATTCTGCGCATTCTTTTATAACCATTATATCATTAGGGGCCCTAAGGGTAGGCGGCGACAGTGGCTTTGAAAAACATTTTTACTTACAGTTTTGGTCCAGTTTAGACCATAACCACATGCGATTTATTCAGAATTGTTATTGAAGCCAGTATTGAAATATTCAAAAATTAAGGAAACGATGCTGTTATTTTCGTTTTATTGAACAATCCAAAATAAAGGCATGAAAAGGCTCATATTTTGGATTTCTTCATATTCATGCTTCTTCATCGAACCACAAAATCATAAGCAAATCGGACGCAATGTAATTGGGGTCCTGAGACCGAATATTGTATCTCCGTTTTTATGCATTGCCGAAGATAGTTTACCCTCTGGTTTTTAGTTTGCACACAAGTTTTTTACATGAACTAATTTTGTTGTCTTTTTGTTCTATGACAATTTGCATGTTAACAAATTGAAAACCAAGTTTAATCACTGTTCATAACTTCGATGAAATATAGGCAACTGACATTTATTCATAAGTACATTAAATGTTCATAATTCATAGAAGAAAAAACTTGTTTGAATTTTTTTCTAATTAAAAAAGTATTTCATTACCTCTACAAATAGCTTCATCAAAGTAATGAATACGAATCTTATCGAAAAGCCATTCGAAATACAAAAAAAAGGTGCAAATGGCTTTGACGGTTGTTTCTGCCTGCAGATTTCGTCAGAGAGACGCTTTAGTTGCGTAAGATTCGCTCTAACTTGAATGGCTGTGTTTATATGCAAGTGTGCGCGCGCGTGTGTGTGTGTAATTAGCAATCAATCAAAGATTTTTAATTTTGCATTTCCATATTTGAAGTGGCGAACGAACGCCGGTGTGTGAGGTGAGTTCGTTCAGGTGATTTAATGAATTTTGCAATTCTGTTAGTCAGTGCACGCCCATTCCCATTCCTAAGCTGACATGTGCATACGTTACTGCAATGAACAACGAAGCAATGCGATGCGATGCGATGCGTTGCGAAGCGCTCGCAAACAAGTTTCGCGTCCAAGTCTTTTGTTTGATAAATCCAACATTCGGTGCGGTAGCGCTGCAGGATTACTTCCTATTCTCCGCGCGCAGCGCAGCGCAGCCTGAGTAGTTTTGCTTTTCTAATTATTACGAAAATCAAATACTTCGCAGACGGACCCTCATGCGCGTGACGCCCGCAGGGGCTTTTATTCGAAGGCGGCGACACATGCACATTACACGACAGCACCACAACACCGCAATACACCATACACACTCGGCTGCAGACGCAAACTTACGATTAAAACGCATTGAAAAGGCATTTACCGCAATTGCTTCTACGCCTAGCTGGGAGTAGCAGCGGTGATTGTTTCGTGTGTCCACTACCAGCAGAAGCAGTATCGGCATCAGCAGAAGCTGCAACGGGGTCATAGAAATATTTTCGCACGCTTATGGGTTTGGAATTTGAATTTGATTAAAGAAAAAAAACCAGCCAAAAAGCAACGAATAACAAATAAATTAAATGGCAATTGATTTCGCAAAGCACAGTTACAGGCAGCAGGAGGGCACCTTTGTCGTTTGGCTTTGACTGGTCACTGACTGAGTGACTGCGTGTGGCATGGACGATGCGCTTTTCTTTTGAATAAATTTCTTTGTAAATGTTTATGAACCGTTCGGTAATCAGAAAAGACTATTTTATATGCTCTTAAGCGCGAAAAGTACTCAGTGACCTGCTGGAAAACCAATTTGATCTTAAAGGCAAATGCAAGAGGAGGAACAAATATATTCCTCTCAAACGAATTTGGCAACCAGGAGGTTAAAGAAATATTTGGAAAGTTTTTGTTTGAACTTGTTTCAGTCCAAAAACAGAAACATTTCATATGACCGACTGATCAACCGATCATATTCCGGTGAGTGACAGCGGCATAATTTGTTGCCATTTCATATTCAGTTTTGACTCGAATGCTCCTCGACAAATGCGGCTTGCAACTTTGTTGATTTGACCGCTTCGCTTGTCGTTTGCTGTCCGCTTCGGCGGATGATTGCCACATTGCGTGCCACATGCTGATTGGCAATGTCTCATGTAATTGCAAAAAAACAAAAAGCAAAAAAAAATTAAACCAAATATCTCCACACTCTTCCCAGAACGTCACAGAAAAAGAAATAAAGAATATAAAAAAAGTCACACAGTCCGAGTGATGGGCGAGCGATATCGAATCAAATGTGCTGTGGCTCCGCTGTACTCGTACCATTCCCGGGATTCTGTACAAAGCAGCTACGAGCTACGAATGCAGATGGCGATGGTGTGGTGCTGCAATTGCTGCCGCTCGAGGAAATTATCATGTCTCCTGAATAGGAGCAGAATCAGCGGCAGTCGACCTCGCTGTCATTCATTCATACATTGAATAGGCAGTCAAGGCGAAGTCAGTAGCAGCATGCGTGGCCACAGTGGCACTCTTGGCAGTAGCGGTTGGGCTGTGCATCAAACAAACAACAATTAAGAATTCAGCATCCGCGCTACCATCATCATCATCACTAGCACCAACAACAGCAGAGCACCAACATCGAGCATCGTGTCCGGCCATATCCTTTGTAATTAGATGCGAGATACCGACCGAGCCCAAATGCCAGTGCAGAAAATGCATTCGAACGAAATGAAACGTGAAAAAAAACTTTAACCAGCGTAGAGCACCCAGCAGCAGCAGCAGCAGCAGCAGCAGCTGATAGATGTAGAGCACATTCGCTTATAGAGCGGAAGCAACAACCGAACACCACACCACGGCAGCTACCCAGTTAGCTAGGCAAGAGCTTGCGCGCGGCTCAATTAAATACAATTAGACTAAGTACAATCTAATCCATCTGCATACCGCGGATAATAAATCTTATTTTGAAATATTTATTACCGTATTGTGCATAGAGAATGTGGAAGGCAGCCTTGCTCCACCAACCACCGAAACTCTACAAATGTCAGCTGATCTCCCAGGTGAGCCAACAGGCGCTTATGAGCCTGCCTCTCGTTCTCTCCGCATCTGCCCCTCAGTATAGCCGCAATGACATGCCTATTATTATTTACTATATTTCGCTATGTTGGACGGTGTATTTTCTCCACTACTTGCTTGTGTTCTTTTCGTTTCCTGCGGCACACATCGCATCAGCGGATCGTAGCATCATCATTGGACGGCCATCACGTGTGAGATTATCATTAAAAATTTTAACCGCTGCATTTTGCTAGATCTTTTCCAGCAAATGCAATTGTTGGTTGGCAACGAAATAAATACAATATAGTGGCGGCATCCAATTTGTCCAGCCCACTACCGACCCACACTAAGAGAAAATGTTGGAGAATAGGGTTTTTGGAGCCTCGAGACAAGGGTTCTCATTTTTTCCATGACGAAAGTAGTTCTTATTCGATTTTAGGGGAGTAGATATGATTTCCTGCATAGAGTAGTAGAAATTTCTGCCAGGGTAGTAGATTTATAGAAAGAGTAGTAGCTTTTCATAGTATGGAACGCACATTAAATTTTGAGTGAGTAGAAAATTAACTGCCGGAGTAGAGGAGTTGAAATATTAAAAATCAATGCGAGAGTAGCAGATCTACTCCGATAGTAAAAAATAAATATTTGTAATTTTAAAAAATTATGAAAAAATTTTTTTCTTCAATGTACAACAGTGTTAACTTATTGTCCATCTACGAACGTCCGTTCATCGTCCATTTTGCGCTGGTAACATGTCAATTTCCCATTCGAAGCAACCGCCGCATGACTCGTTGCTATAGCGAATTGGTCAGCGACATGGACAATGGACAGTGTCCCGGTGGAGAGATAGAGCTCATGTGTGGAGTGTGGAGTGTGGAGTGTGGCCAGATGTTCATCCGCTAATGCCAATGCCAATGCCGCACTTCCTGGTATATTTAGATTGTTTCTTAAATTTTTTTCGTAGCATTTCTTCCAACTTAAATCATGAATTTCGCAACGCATTTGGCCATCAGCTAAACTATCATCATAGCAGCAGTTCGTTTCAATGTATATGTACATCCCGCATGCATGCATGCAGATGGCGTGAAGCGACCAACGAAGAGTAACTGTCGCTGTACGAAAGAACAACCACAACAGTCAAGTCAACTAACTGACTACACTCGCATGATGATGATTATGAGATGCAATTCTAGTTTCGGGGTAGAAGATTAGAAGCTGCACACGGCTTATTGAGCGCCGACAATTGCTAATGAAGCGGCAAGTGTATTTAGATCATTTGCTGCGGCAAATTTAGGAATACGAGGACGGCTTGCGAGTGTGATTACGGAATCACTCTCAACGCTAGGGAAGCGATCGATTGTTGAGGAATGGAAGTTGTGGTGGCAACACCTGCTCGTGCAAGGAAAGTGAATAATTGCCAAGCGAGCGGATCAGGCAATAGTTATTCAACATGCTGCCGTTGAGGTGCTTGTTGCTGCTGATCTATTGCCACAATTTGCCTAAGTTTATTGCAACGTCCTCGTCGAAGAAATGGATAAAGGGGAGGAAGAAGAAGAGGCAGCAACGGTATAAAAGTTATCTCAGATGGCAGTAACTCATTGCATGCAACAACGGAAGCTTGCATACTTACTCCCTGTGATGCTGCTGCTGCGAGCTTTTGTAGTTCTAGAATTTATGCCTTCCTTGTGAGCGGTAGGCGATTGAATAAAAATACGATCGAATCGTACAAAAGAAATTTCAAAATTTAACATGCATATACCGATCGGCTTGGAGGAGTCTAGAGGGTGAGACGCGATTGGATTATTGTGTGCTGCTGCTTTTTGAACATTCACCATGCCATACAGTCATAAATCCAATTTTTCAACCAAACCGAATTGCTTTCAGAATGTGTATGTATGTTGCATGGAAAGTAGAGCCTTTGAGATCGAGCGCTTGTGTTGCAAATACCGCTTCACACCACTCCACACACTTTTCTTTGACATAACACAGGGAACATTTAAAATATTACTGCAACATTCGAAATTGATGAACGGAGCTGAGCCAAGCCGATCTGAAAGAAATTTCCACTAACAGTGCTGGCACAGCCGCTTGGCAGTGTGGCTTCGTCTGCTCTATGCTTGCATTTGATGCATGTTTGTGTTAAACCAAGATCGGAGATAGCAACGCAGATTATGTTAATAAATAAAAGCCGAGCATGTTCAACACAGGCAAGAAATGCTATCACATCAGAAAAAGAAAAAAATCAGACGGAAAATCCAAGCTGAAATTCCTTAAGCATTTAAACGGTTTAATTATATTGGTAAAACGAACAAGTAATGAAGAAAACCGAAACAAAAATCATCAGCTCTACATTAATGTGGCCTGCTCAGGCCTCGTACACTGGGTGTGGTCTGTCTGTCTGCGTTACACTTTCTAAATTAGCTGCAATGGCTGCTGTGGCTGTGTTTGCTCGCATCTTCTGCAGCGAATTCGTGTTTATTTCCGATAATATGCTGCTCATTTGAATTGAATGGAATTTCACCGATTCCAATACACTTTTGGGGGAAACCGAACACAAAATGTAAAACGGAAAATTGGCCAAATTTAATTGATATCACGATAAGCACGATTACTGGGTGTAGCCATGAGAAAACGGCCAAATACTTACCAAAAATAAAAGAATTAATACAAAAAATTGCAAAAATTAAAAGAACCCAATCGACACATGTGATCAAGGTAGGCAAAGTAATAAAGGCAGACCAATAAGGAGGCGTGACAGGTATAGGAAAGCATTAATATCAACATTAAAAGCTGGGTTGATTGTGACCTGACCGTCCTCCTGATTGGGAAGTACGTGTGAAGGGGCTAGAAGTATTTACGTTAAGCGGTGTAACTCCGCCCTAGAAGGAGCTCGTATTGCGAATGGGCGCAACCGGCTACGCCAACTTCCCATACAATTCAAAGATATCATCCAAGTAGCATGAAACTTGGTATAGTGGAGCTTTCGCCCCAGTAGGTGCAGGCTACATATAAGTCGGTTTTGACCGACTGAAACTTACGCACTTATTGCAGCAGTGCGAGATGCTCTTAGCCCTGATAAAGTCTTGCGATACTAACAAAATTGCGTAAGAGTGGAAAAAAGTATTGACTTCAGTTGAAATGATTTCATTCAATTAAGTTACATAAGGGTTGCATTAAGGTACTGCAGCACCGTTTTTATTTGCTCACCAATTTTTGGAATTCATTGCATTAGTCACGAACACAAATGCTACCCATAAGTTCCTTTAAAGTTGCGTAGTCGATGAAGCATACGCTGATGACGAAGCTGCCACAAGGAAATTTGTTTCTTGGGTAATACAATACACCAACAAAAAAAGAAAAGCAAGATTAAAATTACAATAAAATGCAATGTGCTGTTGGCATAAACATGAACGCCAACTTCGACTGCATCGGACGACAACAATCAGAGGGTACCAACAACAATGCAACAACAATATCGAATTTAATGATATGAGAAGCGAGAAACAATTTCGGCAACCCACAAAATAATTTATCAAAAAATACAAAAACAAAAGAAAACTAAAAGGCAAAAAAAAAACAAAAGTGAAGGGTCTTGATGCATTGCCACACATACAAAAGGTGGTGCTGGTATGTACGCTGGTGCCACAGAAACAAGGGCATCCGCGAAAGGATACAAGCGGAACGCGAGAAGCGCGTTGAAAGACCAATGAGCAGAACCAACAAACACAAAAAAAATGTACAAAATCAAGTATGCCATAAACAACAACAACTGACCAAGCAACAACAACGAGAAGAAAAAAAAAACAATTGCAGTAACAAAAACAACAATAATAACAACAAGAGATAATGTTGTACGTACGCTATCATTTTACATGAGATCAATGTTCCCATTTTGCAGCAGCAAGAGCGGCCGCAAAAGTGGCCTGCGGTATATGCGCGCCGCTACAGTAACAAGTGCAACGACGACGAAGCACAACTGTTACAAACATAACCGCCACAATTTCCCAAGCACCGAACCGCCTGCCGCCCCCCTCTTTCTTGAACAGTGAAACAGGCCATAAACTCACACATATATAAAATCGCATGTGAGCGTGTGTTTGGCGAATTCGACACTCTTACACAAATGCTGCACACGGAATCCTTGCGCCTGCGAAAATGCCAAGTAAGTAACTTTTTTTGCTTTAGTTTTTTTGTTGTTGTCGGTTCATTTAGTGTGCCATGTAGCAGCAGGAAAATAGTGAAAAAAAAATAAAATTTTAAAAAAGTCCAAAAGCCTTTGCTTTTTATTACACCTACGGAGGAAGAGTAAGAAACAAGACATTTTTTAGGTTACGGCAGCCGGTATGTTGTATTGTTGTTGTATGGTAAGGGTAATTCCGTCAGTGTGCAATGCACAGAAAGAAATTTGGTTTGGTCGGTGCAATGGTAAAAGCACTAAGTACACATGTAATAGTTTTTTTTTTTTTTTACAAATTTATAAATTACATATAAGTGTATACATAGATTAAATTACGTATATATATAACAAATATTTATATATATTTTTGACATTATTTTGAATTACAAAAAACCTTTTTTTTTATCGCAATTGATTTGGCTTAACTACTTGATACTTGCCCAATCAGGCAAGAAGGGCACACTTATTATACACACTGTTGTATGGACGGACGAATGCACACAGCCGCAACGGCCTCTTTAACCAAAGGGTCGTTCGTTGCCAATGCAAGTTTGGCGTAATAACATGATCTCATTGCAATGAACAATCGATCGATCGAACGATTTCTTCCGTATCGATTTCACAGCGACGGGCAGAGGTGCATTATGTTGAACAATTGCTTGCTGCTGGTGCGTATGCATGCGTTTCGGAGCATGTGCGCAATAATGAATTGCATTGAATCGAATCACAAAATGAATTGAATGGAAACTGCAAGTCAAAAGGGTGCCAACGAACGTAGACCTTAACACACAAGTGAGGTGAAATATGGAGTTTTTTTGTTTTTGTTTGTGTTTCTGTATGAAGAACACAGCACAGTGACTAGTCAATAAAAATTGTGTGTACAAAAATAAAAAAAGAATGGAGTATTTTATTAAGAACTGAAAGTAGAATCATTGATTTGACATACTGTAAAAAAAATGTATTTGAGAGCAAAACAAAAGACTAAAGAAACGAACTGGTTCGAAAAATTAACAACTTTGTCGAATTTCTCATCTCACTATAAAATTAGTATTTCACATACATATACTTTCACACTTAATTGTCATCACGCATACACCTCAACTTTATTTCATAATACCAGTCACAAGTGAATGTTATGCCAAACACACATTTGCACTTGCATCTGTCAAAATTTTAATTAAAATTTTTTTAAAAGAAGTACAACAAACAAAAAAATTGAGGAAGAAAAACATTTTTTTGCGGACAGACACGCATCACGCATGTTGCCTCATAATCCTGCATTAAAGTGACAGCCTTGAAGGAGCGACAGACAGACAGACAGACATCCACCAACTTCATGGTCCCTTTGAGCCGTTGCTGATGATGAGGCTTGTCATTGATTGACGCCTACCTATCTGTCACTTTGGCAAATGTGAAAATTGTATAAAGCCACTACGACGTTGAGGACGGACTTGTCGGCCTTTAAGCTACTTAATTGTAGTACAATTGGTGCTCGAAAGCAAAGACATTTTCGAAAATTTTATAAAATTGTGAGTGGGAAACACTTACCTTATCGCAGAAAACCTTAATTTGGCAATAGCCTCGATGGAACACTTGTACATCACGGGGATCCTCGAATGTGTCGATTTGTACGTGGAGAGGCAGACCCTAAAATGGAATGAAAAGAATACAAAACAAAAATTAAATTATATTTACTTTCAAAAAGTCAAAAATGTTAAAAAGCCACAGAAATCTCTTTGAGGATGTTCATTTTAAAGCGTATGAGAAGTGTCAGGAGTGTAATCGGCTTAATGCCTTGTCCACGATTGACACATGAAATGAAAATATTTTGCGCAAGCGGAAAGATTTTGATTATGCAAGCCGCTCAAATCGAATCTCAGAGCGGCACATAACAATTAACAAGGGATAAGAAAAAAGTGTTTCTGAGTATGATTACCGAGTACAGCAATATTGCCACAAATAAGCCATATCCGTTGCAAGTCTGAGCAATCGAAAGTCGTTGCAGCAACTTAAGCTGACCGACCGCACCGCTGCTGGTGGAAAAACTGAAATTCGGCTTAAACTTAAAAGACACCAATCATAGTTAATGTGTGTGAGGCTTTTATTTTCGAGCAATTGAAAATGGAAAATGGCGCTTTGGCAATTGCTCAATAACAAAAATTAAATCAAATGATGAGTGTCTGTCGTTTGCTGATTTGTGGCGGATGTCTGTGTTTACATTTTTTTTTTGAATAATATAAAATCTCTATTTGCACACAGCCCGTTTGAAGAGTCGCTGGAATTGCATTGAAACTTTAAATTTGAGCCAGTGTAAATCCCAGTTGGCTACTTACGCAAACTAACATATGTCATAATAATGACTTGGTGCTAAATTTCGGCGGAAAAGCTTTGAAATATTCTTCTAGTCAAATCTTCAATTCTGTGCTCTGCTTTGTTATTTTGTATTCATTTCGGAAAAGCTCATACGCTTGGTAAACACACGAGTGCACGTCGGAATTCCAGACAACAAGAACGCAAGATGCAAGATTATTAACCTCATTTTAGATGTGACAATAAAGAACACCCTGAATATAAAAAACATGCAAATTCTTTCCTTTTATGCAAAAGTCCTGGACCAGAGAATAGAGTGCCGAAGGATCCATACTAGTTCGAAAACAAAAAATCTATGGAATAACATTATGGGTATTTTTCTATTTGTTTTATATGCCTCTGCACTCAGACAAAAATACTACTAAATACTATTAATTGTGGCCAATGGGATACCCATACTAAATATTGGAATAACAGTAAAAAATCATTGAATTAGTAGACAGAGCGTATTGAATACGAATTTCAATCAATTAGTTTCTACTATTATTTCAATAGTAATGCATCCTATTAACAACATTGGATAGTATTTTTATTCCGAGTGTGGCCTGTAGAACAATCATGGCCAAATGACGTGCCAATGGACTATTTGCAAATGTTTTCAGTTTGTTTTCTTTTTGTTTTAGTTGTTGATGTTGTATCTACACTCGATCGATATACAAGCATGATCTCCAAACCAACAACAACAACAACGAGAGCCACTAAACTAAAACCACGACATATCTGTCAATAAAATATCGATTTAACATTTGCCTTACAACATGTCGCGCATGAAATGGCCTGAAAGTCGTTGTCTGTCTGTCTGTCTGTACGGCCGTCCGTGCGTACGCACTGCCTCATATGACACGAGAAAAGTGTTGGAAATGATTTAATTTTTTCTTCACAATTTCATTATTTTTTATTTGTTGGTTGATTTTTTAATTTGATATATTCGTACTGGCGAACAAACGCAATCTGTCATGTGAGACGCACGACAGAAATTCGATTTTTTATTAACAAGCATTTTGCATGTCGGAAAAATATTATTAATGGCTGCAAGCAGGAGAAAATGAATTTTGAAAAAAAATCGTGCAGTGAAGAGAAATACAAAACAACACGAAATTCAACAGCACCACCAAATCCAACTGCAAGTGGGCGCGCGTGTAACTGACCGCGCAGCGACAAATCTACAAAACAAACGGGCAGGTGACAAAAACCAGAGCAGCAGCGATCCTCTAGATGCTTGTACGCATGCATGCATCGATATCGACGACGACGACGACGACGACGACGACGAAGATCAAGTGTCTTTAAGTGTTTTCGTAATAACACATCAGCCAACCACAACAACAACAATAAAAGCAAAAATATAAAATGATATATTGGAAAGAAGCTAAAATTGAATTCATGGGTTGCATATGCATTTTTTTTTTTTTAATTAAGATAACAAGCCTTTCGGTGTCATCTGGGAGATCTTTCTTCCTAAAGCGTTGATTGCGTGCGTGATGCATTTTGTAGCCCAACCAACGGCCAAACGAACTAACGAACGAACGAATGACAACAGGTGTTTTCTAATTCCACTATAGTCATATGACTTGGCTCTATAGCTTCTAATGGATAAACACGATAAAGATGGCCGTTGATTCGATAGTTCGGCCTGTATGGAGGCAAATCAGGCCAACTTTGAATTGAAGGCAAATGAGTCCCACAGTGCGTTGGCTCGATCGTTCGTTTGTTTGTACGTTAGTTCGTTATCAAATGGGTTTCGTAGCCCAAATGATGTTTTCTTATTTTGATTCTTTCTCTTCCTCCCCTTCTGTACAGTCTTTTGTGTTGGACCGAATGGGAAATCTTTCAATTTATTGGCGTCTCTTTGATATTCTGTTCTTTTGAACCGATTTCGGTCTACCTGTTGCTGTCATTATTGTCACCAGATTGTTAAGCTGCGTTCTTTTGTTGCTGTATGGTTGTACTGTAAGTCTACTGCGATCCTTCTTCGCACCTTGCATTCGACTTTTATGGCGCGCCATTATTTGATTTAATTTATTGAAATGATGCTCGACTTTTGATTTCAGAACACACAATAGAGCCTATAATCATTTTTGATTTCTTTTCGTTAATACATAGTATTTAAGTGATTTGAAGAGAGGGTGCATCCAGTGCAGATGCTAGGGTGATAAACTGAATCAAGCGACAAAGGTTGTGGCGTTTTGTGTGTAGGCATTAAAGAACAAACTAAGAATACAACTCACCTTGACGCCCTTTTGACTGCTGAAATCTGTACTCAGGCATTGAACTGCGATGTTGATCTGCAAAAAAAATATTGTTACATTGATTATTTCAATAAAATTTTAGTATGAAAAATATGATTATTTACTGAAAAGAAAAGGAGAAATTTCGGTTCAGTAAAAAATAAAAATTAGGAAAAGTACATTTTTTTCTTTTGTATCTCATGTAATTGTAGATCAAAAACATCATAAATATTTGCAGTAAAAAGTATTTTTACGATATTTAATCGATATCTTAACGATCGTTTTTCGATATATTGTCGATATTTTGCGATAATTTCCACTTCATTCCTGATCCATTCCAAAATTATGTTCCAATCCCATTTCGTTCCGGTCTGGTCCAATTCCATTCCCATCATTTCCAACCAAATAAAACAATCGCGTCCAAATCGGTTCAGTATTTCTCAAAATAAACAAAAACTGTTTGAATGGGAGCTACGCGTGGTTGTTATCCGATATCCGATGTGGCCCAGAATTTGGAGCTCAAAAGCTTCGATAGTTATCGTGCGAAATTGCCAACAGACGAACGAACGGACAGACGGTCATGGCTAAATCAAGTCAGAAGGTGATGCTGATCAAGAATATATGGTTCAAACGGGACACGTGTGACAAAAACAGTATATGAAAATAAATTAAGAATCGAAAGAACGAATCTACATAAAGGATTTAGTAAAGGAGTTGAATGAAAAGTTCGCAAATGAAAGGAAGACGTGAATGTGACTCATACATAACTCAAAATAACTAAAATAAATGAAATCGCAGAATTGTATCCAACAAATCCTAATAGAAGTGTGGCATTCCAAGAAGCATTTGCACAGTTCAACACAAGTAAAATACTTGAACTAACTAATGCTTCCTCCTTCTCTCTACCAAAGACTTACAAGGTTTTCATTAGTTCATTATTTCATGAGCAACATTTGTCATTTGTTAATTGCGGCTGTCGTCGAAACAGCCCCATGGCCATTACAATAAATCATAATAACAATCATACATACAACAACAATTTGCAGTCATTTAAAAAAAAACTTTTTTTTGAAATATTATAAAAAAAACAAATTTCAAAAACATCTCTTCTCTACCAACAACACAACACGAAACAGTGACATTTCATTCCGAACCATTTCATTTCCAATTCCAATTCGAATTCGATTCAATTCATTTTCAGTATGGTTTTAGCTACAATTTCAATGGAAATGTGTTTAAAAGCATTTCAGGCATGCCACATGAGCGACAGACAACAAGCTAAAGAAAATCCATCAACGCGCGCAAAACACAAAAATGCTTAAAATCCATTTTAATGGCAAAGTGCAGCACGGCAAAACAGCGACGGTTAATGGGAATTAATTAGCAGGCGCGCACCATATAAGCCAAGCGCGTCCGCTGAATGGCATTGCGAAAGCATTTGTGCCAGCGCAAACACAAACAAACAAACAAATAAGACGTTGGACGACGACGCATCAGAAACGAAGCAACATCAGCAAAAGCAACATCCAACCAATTGGCATTTGGCAATCGAATAAAAAATATTTAATAAAGAAGAAAAAACAACACATTATGGGCTTTTGCTGATTCGCCGTATGAAGATGGACATGCCACGTAGAAGGCAATGCGTTATCAGTTGCAGCTATGGCAAATGCCGATTAACATCTCAACTCGCAGGTAATTTGTAAATGAAATGCTTTTTTCTACGCTCTGCTGCTGCGGCGGTTTCTGCATTTGGCAATGGAAAACGCTAATAACTGTTGACCAATTTGGCAGTTGGTCGAGTGCAGTGAACTGTTTGCTTTGGCAAAGTGCGTGGCAAGCAATTTCATGGTATTTTTTCCTCCGTTTTTTTTGTTTAATTGTTTAAAATAAAAAAATTAGACTCACGCACTGTGTGTGTGTGAAACTTCTTAGCATCTAGTGGACATTTACGTTAGTTGGAAGTATATTTTCAATGATTGGGCTGTTGAATTTCCTTCTTCTCTTTTCTCTAAACAATGCTTGCACGAAGCTACTTGGAAGTTTCTCTTGATTTCGTTTAAGTTTTTCTTTTAAAAAAAACGCATTTTTTTTATTTTTGAATGAAACCAACAACAATAAAAAAACATTTTGGTTGTGTGGAAAAATGTCTGTTTTTCTGCTTGGCTTTTATTAAGGAGAAAATAAGCGCTGCTCACCTGCAGCTGCGCGCGCACCACGCATTTGCGGAGAATGCCTTTTGTTTTAAGTAAAGTGAAGTTTGCATTTTTTGCCATTTCTTCAGTATTTTCATAGGAAAAGCACGTAACGGACCGGCGAGTGTCCATTATGGCGCAAAACAATGCCACAAACGCGCGAGAAACTTGCAACAACAACACGACGACAAATCGGCTGGCGGACATGTGTAGTACGCATATGCCGCATGCATGCATACTCCATGGACATATCTGCCAAATCGAAAAGGCGTTGCATAGCATCTCGGCATATACGTATGTGAAGAGGCTTTTTTCCCAATCGATCGCTCACATTACAAAGCTCATCAATTGTGCATAAATTGTGCGGTATGCCGGTTGAGACTGCTGCTGTATCGATCGATCGATGGATTGAACGTACCAGCGACTGAACGAACGTTGTTGTGGGCTTGTTTACTTCAATGGTGCACAGAGAGCATTCATCTTCCTTTGTATTCACTGCCAATCGTTAGATTTTTGCAGACGATTAACCCCCGTGATTTTTTTAGTCCAACTGTCTGTCTGGCATTGGTTTGTCCATTTGCTTCTCTCTCTCTCTCTCTGAGCCTGTCTAACAATGGCCAACGATAAAGGGAGAGTTTTGTTTAAATGTTTTGCAACTTTTCTAGCTTTCAAGTATTAACTGCTAATAGTTAGATTCCAAATGTGAAATGTATCAAACTAGAGAATACTTTTTATTATTTCAGTTCCATATTTCTGTTCTCATCATCACTTGATTTTTTCCAATGTATACAGAAACACACAAAATGTATGCAGTTCTGATTATTTTCTATGGACAGCAACGGTCCATCGAAAGTGTCCCTCGCCTTTGTCATATGACACCATTGTGCGAGGCTCTTGTGTACTCTGATGTCATGGGAGATCGTGCGTTGGATACAGCGACATACACTCGCACACACACTCGACTTTGGTACCCAACCTCACCTCGCCTCGCCTCGACGCAGAGGAGATTAGATAATGGCCTCGTTTAGGTGGTGCCTGTGTGTGTGTAACTCTTTTGTTGCTTTTGGGCTCATACAAAGATTTATCACAGCCACTAGATACTTTACATTAATGGAATTTCTTCTCAGGCCCATGCTGAGTTGGAGTCGATGTCGCTAGCGTCCACTGCGCAAATTTATCGACTCCGAAACAAAACAAAAAGCCACAACCACAACAAATCGAATTCAAATGAAATGTTTTTTTCAGTTTTTTTGTTTGAGGAATTAAGAAAACAACCTGCATTGCCTCGGCTGTCCGTCGTAGGGCGACCGATTTCATAAATGTCATTTGGTTATGGTTTGAAAGAGTCTGGATTGTGGCTATGACGTAAATTGTTCAAAAATTATTGGCAATGTCAAAACTGTAATTAATTAATGGCATTCATTCAAGCTATAGAAAAAAAATATTGTGAAAATGTATAATGACCAGAAATGAGTGGGTGTGGCTGTGACATAAAGAAACAAAGTGTTGTAGTAATATATTGTAGTTGCTAAGTTGCTAAGTACACACCATGTATATATTTATGTTATATATGTCAATTCGAACTCGAGTGAGCGTCACTTCGACTTTCGAAGACTAGAAATAAAACGACCATCGAGAAGAACGGACGTGTGTATTTATTGGTACCACCGGTTTGATTTCTAATGTTTATAGTTTCTCAGAAGTGGGATTGATACCACCAATAGCCTGCATATTTTGTTTACGAAAAATTTAACAATAAATTACGGTTGAAAAAACTTAAAATTTGCAAAAGATCGAGTAAAGGAAAAGACAAAACTAGTGAAAAAAGTCTAGAAATTTCTAAAAGTTCGAGAAAAATAACGAAAAGACAAAACGAGTGAAGAAAAACTAGAAATTTGCAAAAGATCGAGAAAAGGGAAAGACAAAACGAGTGAAAAAAGTCTAGAAATTTCTAAAAGTTCGAGAAAAATAACGAAAAGACAAAACGAGTGAAAAGAACAATATAAAGTTCGAAAAAAAAAAAGACATCTACGATTCCGAAAAGGGGAAAGAAAACACAACGAGTAAAGAAAAAACTACAATTTAAAAAGTACGAGAAAAATAACGAAGAGACAACGAGTAAAGAAGAGACTAAAATTAAAAGAACAAAACAGCAAAGAACAAAAAGAACATCATGGAAGGTTCCATAGCACCAAACGAATATAAAGTTGAGCAGTTGCGGTGTTGGTTGAAACGTCTTGGATTGAAATCAAGCGGTGCAAAAGCGGAATTGTTGCTAAGAATCAACGAGTTGTCAGTTGATGAGCGCGGCGAGTGTCCGAGAGAGACAAACGATATGTCTGATGACGTCGATGCGGGTGCTTCAGCGACAGACGATGTTGAATCGCTAACAGGCGATGACGGTGGTTCTCTCGAGTTGGAGTTGTTACGAAAGGAGGTGGAACTGCTCAAACGCGAAAAGGCAGTAATGGCAAAGGAGAATGAATTGCTGCAGAAAAGATCGACGCCAATCAACTCGAGCGACAATGTTTCTGGTACGGTTTGCAACATACCAACACTTGCGTTGCTCAAAGATATGCTGCCTGAGTATGACGGTGGCGACAATGTTGATGTCTGGGTTGCACAATTTAAGAGTGTTGAATTTGTATACAAACTTGACGAGGCGATGTTGCGTGGTTTGCTTATGAGCAAATTAAAAGGCAAAGCTCAAGCTTGGTTATATTCAAAACCAACTTTTTTGAACGAGAAGGTGACCGTCCTGCTGGACCAATTGCAACAATTTTTCTGTTCGAAAGAAAACAAACTAATGCTACGCAGAAAGTTCGAAGCTCGAAAGTGGAGTCCAGGTGAATACTTTGCCGATTATTACAATGACAAAGTAGTTTTGGCTCGCAAAGTGCAGGTCGACGACGATGAACTTGTGGATTATCTGATTGAAGGTATTCCTGACAAGCAATTAAAATTACAAGCATGTCTCCAGTGTTACTCGTCCAAAGAGCAATTGTTACACGCCTTTGCGAAAATCGAGTTGAAGTATAATGTCCGTTCAGAACCGAGAACCAATGTAGCAGTTCAACAGAAGTCAGCAATGCGATGCTATAATTGCAATTCTATCGGACATCTTGCTGCTGAGTGCAAAAAGCCAAAAAGAGAAGTCGGTGCCTGCTTTGGCTGTGGAAGCATGGAGCATCAAGTTGCTGTTTGTCCCGAAAGGAAGAAATCTTTGAACTACGTAGAGGAAAATGAATATGTAAGGTATTTCGATTTTAGAATTAAGAGTACTAATAAAATATTATCGTTGTCTTTAGAATGTCTCATAGACTCAGGAAGCCCAATCAGTTTCATTAAACTATCATGCCTTGAAGAAAAGATAAAATATAATGAATTTTTGTATCACAATTTCAGTTATTTTGGTGTTAATAAAAGTAAACTTCAAATTTTTGGAGCATTGAATTCTTATGTAATTTTGAAAAATAAAAACGTTGAATTAAAACTGATTGTTGTGGCAAATGAGTCTGTACGATATCAGGTCGTGCTAGGCAGAGATTTTTTGAGAGCTAGTAATTACAGATTAATATGTGAAGAGACACAATTGTTGGAAAGAAATGTAAAGTATGAAAAAGAGTTTGAAATGAAGGAAAATAATGAAAAGTTTGAAGATGCATTAATGTCACTTGATTATAATATTGAAAATGAATTTAATTTAAAAATTGGTGAGAATGTAAATTTTAAAAATAAGACAAAAATTAAAGAAATATTTAATAGATACTATGTAATGCCTGAACGTCCAGATGAACCATTGATAAAAAGCGAAATTAAATTAGTTTTGAACGATACAAAACCATTTCATTGCCCCCCTAGACGGTTGTCGTATACGGAAAAGACAGAATTGCAAAAGTTGTTGGATGAATATCTAAGTAAAGGGTATATTAAGCCAAGTGAATCCGAGTTCGTTTCCCCGATTGTTTTGGTTAGAAAAAGAACAGGTGATTTGAGAATGTGTGTGGATTATCGAACGTTAAATAAGGTAACGGCTAAAGACAACTATCCAATTCCCCTCATCGATGATTTATTAGATAGACTAGCGAAGAAAAAAGTGTTCACAAAGTTGGATTTGAGAAATGGGTTTTTTCATGTGTACATGAATCCTGATTCGCAAAAATTTACATCTTTTATCACTCCGTTAGGACAATATGAGTTTTTGAGGATGCCGTTCGGGCTGAAAAATGCACCCTCTACCTTTCAGCGATTTGTCAATAAAATTTTTTCAGATATGGTGCGAGAGGATAAGTTAATCATATATTTGGACGACATAATGATAGCAACGGAGAATATGGAGGAACATTTGGAGATTATCACTGAAGTTTTCAAAAGATTAGTCGTTAATAAACTTGAGCTAAGGTTGGATAAGTGTGAATTTTTGCAGTCTAGTGTTAAGTATTTGGGATATACGATAACAGGTGAGGGAATAAGAGCAGATGATAGAGGTATTGAAGCAATTCAAAATTTTCCGATACCAGACAAAGTTCATAAAGTTCAAAGTTTTCTAGGCCTGTGTTCCTATTTTAGAAGATTTATAAAAAATTTTTCTCTTATGGCTAAACCATTATACGATTTGACGAAAAAGAATACAAAATTTTATTTCGGGTTGCGCGAGTTAAAATCATTCGAAGTTCTTAAACAGAAGTTAGTGGAAGCTCCAGTTCTTGCGCTTTATAATCCCAATGCTGTCACGGAGTTGCACTGTGATGCAAGTTCTATAGGTTTTGGAGCTGTGCTCATGCAAAAGAAGGTAGACGAAAAAATGCATCCAATTTTTTATTTCTCAAAACGAACAACTGAAACAGAATCGAGATACCATAGTTTTGAATTGGAAACTCTGGCAATAGTGAATGCGTTAAGACGATTTCGCGTGTACCTTCACGGTAAGCAATTTAAAATTATTACAGACTGTAATTCGTTAACAATGACGCTTAATAAGAAAGAGTTAAATCCTAGGATAGCCAGATGGGCATTAGAACTTCAAAATTTTGACTATATTTTAGAGCATAGAGCGGGTGCTCGTATGCAACATGTTGATGCGTTGAGCCGGTGCAATAATATATTAGTACTCGATACTAATACTTTTGAGGAAAATCTTATAATTTGTCAGGGAAAAGATAACAAATTGAGTGAGTTGAGGGAAATGTTACAAAGTTCAGAACATAATGTATATGAGATGAGAAATGGTGTTATTTATAAGAAAAAGAATGACGGTACGGTACTATTCTGTGTTCCTTTAGATATGGAAGATCATGTTATATATAAATATCATGATGAAATGGGTCACGTAGGTATAGATAAAACGTGTGAAATAATATCAAAGACTTATTGGTTTCCGAAGATTAGAGATAAGGTGACAAAACATATACAAAATTGCTTAAAATGTATTGCGTATTCTGCTAAACATGGTCGGGAAGAAGGGTTTCTCCACAATATACCAAAAGGAAATTTGCCTTTTGAAGTAATTCATATTGATCACTATGGTCCTGTAGATAATTCGCGTTCTAAAAAGCATATTCTTGTAATAATTGATGCGTGTACAAAGTATGTGAGATTGTATACGACTAAAACCACTAATACGAAGGAAGTAATCCAAGCACTATCGGAATATTTCAGAGCGTACAGTCGACCGAGGGTGATAGTCTCTGATCGTGGAAGTTGTTTTACGTCAAACGATTTCAGAGAATTTTTAGAAAAACAGAACGTACAACACATTAGAGTAGCAACAGCATCCCCACAGGCAAACGGTCAGGTCGAACGGGTGAATAGAAGTTTAGGACCGATGATAGCGAAGTTAGTTAGCCCTGAGTCGGGGATTCACTGGGATTTGGTAACAGAAAATATTGAATATGCGCTTAACAATACCTTACATCGTACAATAAATAACTACCCGAGTAAAATGCTCTTTGGTGTCGAACAAAGAGGTAAAGTGATAGATTATTTAAGGGAATGTTTGAATGAAGTACAACAAAACAAAGAGCAGTTAAGTCATGAAGTAGTGCGAGAACAAGCTGCTTTGCGGCAGACACAAGTTCAAGCTTACAACAAACAATATGTGGATAAGAAACGACGGGTGCCTACGACATATGTTGAAGGGGATTATGTTATGGTGAAAAATTTCGATACTCACACTGGTGTTTCTAAAAAATTAATACCTAAGTTTAGAGGTCCATATAAAGTAGAGAAAGTATTAAGAAATGATCGGTATTTAATCAAAGATGTCGAAGGTTTTCAACAGTCTAGAACACCTTATGTAGGTGTTTGGGCGGTTGGAAATATGCGACCATGGTTCAGGGGAAGTTCAGTGCCATTAAATAATTTAGTTCATGCGGAGATCAGGTGATCTCCTTGTCAGGACGGCCGAATTGTAGTAATATATTGTAGTTGCTAAGTTGCTAAGTACACACCATGTATATATTTATGTTATATATGTCAATTCGAACTCGAGTGAGCGTCACTTCGACTTTCGAAGACTAGAAATAAAACGACCATCGAGAAGAACGGACGTGTGTATTTATTGGTACCACCGGTTTGATTTCTAATGTTTATAGTGTAGACTATCTTCTACATTTTAGATGTAACCCAGGCCACGGAATCAGACAATTCAATAATTCAAAGGCAAAATTTGGAATCCTATTGAATATTTGACACAGAATGGACTGAGTTGGACAAAGGGTCAGCGGCACCTCGTATAAAACCGTAAGTTTAAAAGTTTGCCCCAAGACTGACAGCACTGGTTTGCCAGGGAAGTATGAGTGCTAAAATTAAGACAATTGTTACATGGGTGCTCCCGCAAAATAATATAGCGAAAATATACTCGAGCAAAGTCGGGCTTTTATTGGTAACTTCGCACATTTTTTTACTTAGATTTCTTGCGAAATTATATTATTTAATTAAAATGTGTACTTCGTAAAAAATGTAATCTCATTTCACTTTACTACATTTAGCCACGTTCGTTGCTTCAGTCTTTCGTTCGAAAAACTCGCCTCAACGGAAATTCTTCACTGATTTATGCTGGGCGGTTTCAATTACAAATGCTTCTCTGTTATGCAATGAACGTCAAGTGTTATAATTACCTACCTAACACTGTAATCTTTATGGAAATTTTCATACAATTACAATCGATTTTAATACGCTTTTGATCGAAAATAACTAATCACATGACATAATCGCCTGAGAATTCGTTCAAAAGCGCAAGTGGCAATTTTCTACGATCGATTTAACGTTACTGAGGCTGTTACCACTGCTGACACAGGAAACCGCAAATGAATTAATTATCAAATTGGAATACATTGATTTAGGAGAGAGAAGAGAACAACAACAACTTGAAAGCGATTAATAAAATACCGTAGGTACTTACAAATAAAAAATCACAAACAACCACATTGTCATAAATCGCAAAGAAATGGAAATTGCAAAAGTAAGTCATTAAAACACTGAGTGCCATAAATAAAAAAATTCATAAATTTATTTATTGAAAAATTAATTCGAAGGCGCGCAACGGACAGACGAACACACACGCATACGAGAGAGCCTTCGTGCATTGGGTTGCCGTTCTGAGCGAGTGTGAAGCGTACAGCCACATCTCGCTCAAACAGAGAAGGTAGTAGTATTTTTTCCGTTTCAAAGTTTTCAATTGCAAATAAATTAGAATTTAATTTAATTCGATTGACTTCAAGTTTTGTGTTAACGTCATGCACGCTCACAGAGCCATACAAAAATGTACTCTCACATATTTAAGCGATTCGCATACATTGGCACTTGATACTGTTGTTGTTATAAAAATGGCTTCAAATACTTTATTTGTTGCTGGTTCTTTTTTATGTATTTGCGCAAATCAAATCGACGCCTGTTTCTTTTTTCGACATTTGCGTTCAATTTGTGTTCATTTGGCACGTTCACGTACATTGAAATAATTTAAAGGTGCTAATTTGCAAAATAATATTTACAAATTGAACAAAGTGCACACGAAAAGAGATACGCAGTCGCTGTCGCATTCGTGAATTGAAATCGAACTTTTGCATTGCGAACGGCAAGTATTTGCACTGCATAAAATTTCGTGGCAAATTTATATTAAAAAATTTGAAAATTCATTTTCTTAACAGAAGGAATAGAAATTCACTTTTTTCTAGATGTTGCAATTTGAAACAGGCGGAACAGGTAGATATTGCTGAGTAGAATGCGGCAAACGGGCAAACGATTCCTTCCTAAGTCGAGGTTTTGTTTAGAACTCAGACTTTTCGCCGAGTGTAAAAAGTAGGAATCGCCACTCATGGGTTGAGTGTTGCTTGGCCAATCACAAAACTTTGCATACCGTTTCGACTTATGAAAAGCGGCAGTTATGTGTGTGTTTCAATCATCGTGCTTGTGTAGTTAAAAGTTTTTGTGAAACAAAAAAAAAACAACAAATATCCGCTGAAGGCTTTTAATTGGCCATTAATGTGTTTCCGCTGCTCTCGATTTGCTCGAGCACAGACTGGCGACAGACCGCCACAAAATGGAGCAACGTCCTTTACAGCAATGCTCTACGTGCACCATGAGAGTGCGCTGTAAGCACTGCAATTAGTGTAATTGCGAATACCTTTGATTTGTCATTAAATACTTTGTAACACTTAAAGCGAGCAAAACTGTTGCGGCTCCACGCTTTCAGTTTTATTATTATTTACGTTTTTTTTGTGTTTTCCATTTTGTAACCATTTAATCAAAGCTGGGCAATTTCTTTATTTAATTGTTTAATCATAGTTTCGAGTCAAGTATGTAGCTATGATTGGTGGGAAAAACCTAGACTGTACTAAAGTATTTTTAGGTAATTATTAACTGTGCAATCTGCAAATTAGGGAGAAATAAAGTGATTTCAGACGAACGAGACCTTGCTCGCTTGGAACATTCTTCCTTCTGTTCTACACACGTTACACCAAAAGCCTAGTAGCGAGTAGCTGTATATGATGAATATGTTTGCTTTACCAAAGATTTCTTGTTTTCGTTTCTTTGTAATTTTAATTTAAATTTGCAAAATTAGAATTAATCGGAAAAACTTGGCGTAGTCGTCGTCGGCTGATGCAGCTATTAACATGCCGCATGTGCATAATTCATTGAAATGGAAAATTCACTTTATAGACTCCAGGTGCACTCCGCACTCACAAACCACACACACACAGCCGACGATCGTACCACCAATGCAACGTCCCTGGGGCCAAAACTAAAGCAGCAACCACAGCAACAACAACAAGGATTTCATGTTATCCACCATACGTCGACCGTTGGTGGTGGTGGTTCAGCGTAATTCCAGAAACGGAAATTGAGATATTTTTCAAAAGTTATGTGCACATGCTCTTGCGCCGTGCAATGCTCCACCTATTGGATGCGTTGGCAAGCAGCAAACACTGCACAGTACACGATAGCCAAATCAACCGCTTATTGGTATTTTTTATTTTGTCGTTGTAGTTGTTTTTCGGTTTTTGTTTCGTATATTTTTTTTGTTTTGCAATTAAGCTTGATTAGCTTTAATCGGTTTTTGATATTTATGAGTTTTCATTATCATTAAATTCATTGACTGCAAACGGTGCTCGCATTAATCTGCTTCGCTACTGTACTGAGCGGTGGAGTGGTTTGGTTGCGCATGCGCATACGTGTGTGCCGCGCCGCGCCGCGACTGTCTCCACACAGTTTCATTAATAACTGAACGATGTGGCGTGGTCGAAAGCCAAAGTCAGCCAACCAAGTGGCCAACTTTGTCATCGTTGTGGCGGCGCGGAAAATTGCAGTAATGCAGCTCTTAACAATTACTCAGTGGCCGCGTCCAAAGGGAGGAAAGGAAAGTGTATGTGTGTGTGACGCCAGTTGGGCCGCCTGGCACCGCCCCAGGTAATTTGTGTAAAAGTTAATTGGCAATTGCTGCAAATTACGCTGCGCGTCACCGAAGGAACAGTAGCCGAAGCAGCAAGTGTAAGAGCCCTTGATGGGCTTCACTCAATTCAAATGACAACATTTATCAGCAGATTTTAGAGTTGGCGGTATAGTAGGAAGCAGGGAGCAGGGAAAAGAGAAAAATATTTTTGAAATGGAGATGATAACAAGACAATCCCTTCGGCGATTTGCTCTACTTGAATTTTGTGATAGTTTCGAAGAAAACTTTCGACCGCTTAATTTACTTAAATTAGATATGGTTTCGAACTTACCTTGGCAGAACTTTCCAAAGGATTCCAATAGACGGCAATGGCATTATGTGAAACTTCCTCGATGCAGCCGACCAGGCCAACAGAGTTTTTCGTATCTATAAAAAAAGTTTATAAAAATATTTATTAAAAAGTGTGTAACTTCTCTCCGTCATTTGTCATATACATAATAGATGCCGACGACAATGGCTGAGTGGTCAATTGCTTATCGCAGCGAGTGCATCTGTTGCGGCTCTGCCAATTAGCAGAACCTGAGTTCGGAAGAGCCCAGGTGATTCGGTGTGCATAGAAATTGATGCAACTTCAAATATAACCCCCTGCCGTCACAAACTTTTTTCATCTTTTGCCGTAGATACAATTCGATTGCCACAGAAAGCCAAATGCTCACTGAGAGACTAAGCTTATCAGCGTTACTATCTCAGCGTTGGCCGATGCTGATGATGCTCGCTGCTCAATTCGTTGGAATTCAATAAAATTACGAAATTTACACACTGACGAACGGACGGACGGGCAGAACAGATGCAGTTGCGCGTACCGCGATAAGCATCATTAATCGGCTAGAGCCTGGACTGTGGTCATTTTTGTTGAAAGACAAAAAAAAAGGTTAATTTTATGAAGCGACCAACCGACCATCGATCGCTGAAATTACGATTGGTAACAAAGTAAGAGACAATTGCTTGCCAATTGAGTATTTCACACGCAATGACAGCGTCGAATTGATGCAGTCCCATAGTTTGGACTCATAGTGTGTGTGCTCTCGTTTCAGTGGCTCGTGGGCGCTGTGATTGAAGGCGCCACAAAATCGAATTGTTTTTTTTTTTCAATTTCGTGGGCTACTCAAATTACCACAGACAGCAGAGAATGCCAGAATCGACGGCCCCACAGCACATGAGGAAATAACAACAACAGCAAAATAATAAACAACAACTTATGACTTCTAAACAATGTAAACAACGTTTGTGGCGCACTGCACCACAGGGTTGCCATACTGTTAATTTTAATTCAGCGCATTAATTTCACTTCGGCACATTCTAGACCGAATGCCAATAAGTTGTAGAGTTTTATTGGCTGTTGTTGTAGTGGCGTTGGCGTCGACGAAGTCGTCATAGTCATCTGCGGCTGTGGTGATAATGACAACTTATGTCTCTAATTAGCTTACCTGCGTCCAGAATCCTTTGCTTGACGGAATGCTGCCGACTGTGCCAGAATTGCCAGGCCTTGATTTCATCATCGGGACTTTTCTCCTCGCGGAACATTAGCATAATGACGCTCTGCGGGATGGAAGAAAGACAAAATCGAGATAAGCGTTAAAGACAAATGTTGATATTAGTTCGAGAAATTAATTATTATTTAATGAAATTTGAAATGTGTATTGCAAATGGAATTGCTTTGAACATGTTTGTAACGAAATGAAGCAAGATTATGGCGAGTAGCTGAAATTTATAACGAGATTAAGAACGGATGGCTGAGCGGAACAGGGTATTTCTAGAAGCATAGATACCGCAAGAGTACAGAACTTTCCGGTCAACACGAAAGATTTTAAGATTGGACTAGCTTCCCTAGTAAGATAAAATAATAAATCAAGTGCATGCCTAATTTTATGCGCAGTTTAAAATTTGAAAAAAGAATTTGTCAGAAATATTGAAGGACGTAACAGTGCCAGGCAGCATATAGCCTCGTGAGGCTATGCAAATATAATATTTTTTTGTGCGTGCGTTCGTGTTTGCCTGATACTAATGTAAAAGGATAAAACCTTTAAAGGACTGTCCTTTGACAGAACCCTAGGACAAGGCTAAAATCAATTTCCACATCATCGAAAAAACTAAAAATTCCTCATTCTTTTTTTAATAATAAAATATTTTTCCTTCTGAGAAAAAATGTTTGTTTCTGGTCCAACGCCTCTTTCTAAAGTCAAAAATAGTACGAAAATCACACCCAAGGGGTTCCACGACCAGCCACCAGGATGATTTTCTCCTCCTTTGCCAAGGCACCAAACTATTATTATTGATGATAATTTATCCTTTTAGTAACTTTTTATACTTCCCGAAAAATTTGCATTTTTATTTCGTTAAAATAATTATCAGCGCTCAAGATTTACGCACAATTGCAACCCTTCTTGGTTATTGTATCCTTATTCTTGACTTGGCAAAAAACCATTTAAAGAAATTTGCCACGGAAGCTGCACCGCTCAACATGCTTTGATAGTATCTCATAAATTACAATTTTTTCGGGATGATTTGCATGAGTCTTACAGTTTGTTTGAACTTTTCGACGTTGTTGCCCTTTTTCTTCGAAGATCGTCTCATTCGTCCGTTCACACAAAAGCATGGAATAGTGAAGACTGAAAGACTTGCGAGCTCGCAAAAGGGCTCAATAGGAAAACAAAAATAAATTAATTTTGACACTTCTTGCCGTTGGGTTGCTGGCTGGCCTAGTAGAGTTGCCTGGGTTATTGTGAAATTTATTGGAATTTTATGCAAATATCATTAAGGCAAAGTGTAGATTGCAACTTAACTGTGAAGAAATGCATTTTAATGCATCGCATTATCAATGAGATTCAAACCAAAAAAAATATAAGAAAAAAATAATGGATTTTTACAAAATCAAAGTCATGAAACGTTTTCGGATTTAAATTTTCCGTTCAAGTCAAAATGTCAAACTTATGTTGACTTAAGTGGCGGCTAACATACTCTTAGATACCTCACCCTGACCCATAGCGATTCCATACAAGCATCCCGGTTATGTCTCCAGTATTGGTATGAAATGTCGGACAGATTGTGATTGCGCTTAGCACATTCACTTAACAAAGAAACTCCAAGCCCATTCAGCTGGTCCGACAATTGCTGCGAATTCTTACTCGAAGAGAAAATTAAGTTTCATTGTGCGAGCTTAAAGCGTTTATCATTTGTCACATTTCTTGCTTTGATCTTGCTTCAATTAACCCTTTAAAAAATGTGCTATAATTCACACAAAGAAAGTCTCGGTCGTAGTCGTATTCGTATTCGTCATGCGAATCCCTTGTACCAGTGCAAACGATTCTGGTTTTTTTAATGCGGCTGTTGTACAAACAAATTGCGATTCATTGCTTGGCTGCTATTCACACGTGAGTTCCGAGAGTGAAATCCCATTCTCCAATTACAATAATAACTGCAACTGTAACAGTGGTTACAGCAACAACCCGAGTGAGCTTCCGTTCGTGGAATATATGTCTTAAATACATTGCCGACGAATCCTTTCGATACATGCATCATCCCTATTATTGTTATTGTCTCACAATTTGCATATTACCCAAGGCTCAAGTATCAACGCTCGAGGATCATTCGTCATACGGGCTTATCTGATCGATGATCTAAGAAGAAGTTGTGTGTGTCCTGCGTAAACACACAAAGATGTTGAAAGCTGTGCGCGATTCGAATTCAAATGCAAATTCCAAATCATATTCCAATTCTATTATGAAGAGAACAAATCATCTATCATCGTCAGCAGCAACAGCAACAGCAACAGCCGCGTCTGATGTGTTGTCTTTGTGACATTGACGAGAGCCGAGCCAGATCAACCAGATTCATATAATCAAATTCAGATCTCAGACCGTACTGTGCAAAAGCGCCCGTATCAAAGAGGGTGACTCAAATTGCAATCACTCACATGCAAATGTAATGCCAAACATTGTTAAGGAAATGGTTCGTGGTCCGGAAGCAAACGCGAAGACTTTGATCAACTATGGATGGCATGACAAATGGCTCCGGGGGTTTCATGTCAGGCTTAAAATAATATTTGCCTAAGTAAATATCCTTGAAGAAATTCATAGACCGACGAATGTGTGTCAATGCGAAAGGGTTTTTTCGGCAGAAGCGGAATTATATGCATGACGGTTAAGTACACTTTCGGTATGTCTAAATTGATTAAGCAAACGATTTATCATCATGATGATCATTTGAATTTAAAGCGGAACGACAAAGACCTTCTACAGCTGAGAGCAATAATTCAGGAGAGGTGATTTTTTCGTAATCATTTTTTATAAATCAAATGATTTCAACTAAAGTTTGCTTTCTTACCTTAACTGTTGTATTCTTGATGGGCTTATCCTGGTCAGGCACATACTCCAACGTTATACCATAGAATTGTCCTTTATTGATGTACGTTATACGGTCGTCTTCTCTTCGTTGTGACGAGCTGATTGGACTCTCAAGATTATATCTGAAGCCCACATTTATGAATCTGAAAGGGAGGGAAATTCCAAATAAAGTAAAACTTTTAATACAAAAATGGCCATTAGTGGTAGTGAAAAAACAAATTTAGACATTAACAAGGTGCCTAGGAAGTCTTCTGAAGTCCTCTCGACTTATGGTAAATGGCTTTTGCCACTGACAGCAGCTGCACATTAGCCCACAATCTCACTATGTTGACGATGAGGTGCGCATGTCCATCATCAGCTCTTCACGTTTATGCCAATTGATGATTGCAACTGTTTTTCCTCCAAACACCAATCATTCGCTGAATATTTTACGAATTAATAAGTAATGGATTTGATGATTTCGCAAAGAAAAAAGAGAAAATTGAAAAATTGACTGATTGCCTGACTGGCTGTCTGCATTAGAGCCAATCACATTAAGCATGAAATGGCAGTTGCATTTTTCCTGCAATCATCATTTTGTGTAACGAAATTTAAATATATTTCGAATAATTCCAAAACACTGGCCAGTGCCCAACCAGCCACCTGGCACCACCTTGTGGTTTCGGTATCGCCATTTTGCTAAGCGAATTAAGTTGTTTGCATTGATTTCATGCTTCACTGCTCAGAAGTTGGTGTGTGTGTGCTCTATTTTAAATCAGCAATGCATGCCACTCCCTCCCATCAAAGCAACGGTTAACATTGTCATTGCATTCAAAACACAATGGATGTCTCTCTAGCTTCTTGTTCATTGTGTCCCACTTGCGTGTTTACTTATGCCATCGATGGACATGCGGTTAGCGGTTAGCACGTATTACAAGCACAGTTAATCGCCCGTGAAAGTGAAGACTAGATTGGCTTGGAGAACTTAAAGTTTCTGGTAGACCGGAATTTGACTTAGATGAGATTGAACTATTTGCACTAGAATCCAATAAAAACCATTCTTTTAGTTAGTTCACGCTAAGGATTTTATATGGGAGTGAATCTCCTCTTTATTGGTTAACTAAGCAGTGTCCAGTTTGCCCAGTTTTTAATTGACTGGTGATCTCACACCAGATCTTGTCTCCGTTCGTAATTAATTCTCGACTCAAAGGAAATTACATTCGTAAAATGATCGATCGATCGCTTGCTTAAATGAAAAACTGAGACTTACATTTTTGGTATTTGTATCTTGTCCGCATCGTTCTGGCGTCCAAAGTCATGCCATGGCCTTGATCGAGTAGCTCCATTGGCGCTGGTGCCGCCCAGCGATGTAGTCGGGCTGTTCTGGCCGCCGTGTACGCTCACCGTCGCCCGCTGTATGCTGTTCACAGACACTGGAATTGCGCCATTATTCTCCAGTAGAGCACCTGGCTGGCAAAGTTCTGTGTAATCGAAGGACTGGAAGGCGAGAAAAACAACACCAAAAAGAAGAGAAGAAAAAAACAAATGCAAATAAGTCAAAGTGTCAAAATGGTGGCACGATCGTGCGAAAATGCAAACGATAGTGTGTTTAGCCAAACAAAATTGTAAATAAACAAGAATGTTAAAATGTTTGTAGTTTATGTTAAAGGAGTAATACAACAACAACAACAACAACAAGTTTCAAACATCTACTCTATGGGCTCTATGTATGGACGGAGCACACGCATTTGGAGTTTCGCTGTTCTTCTTCTACGTTTTTTTTTCAAATATTATTTTTGGTTTTCTTTCTTACGTTTTCTGTATTTCATAAATTTCATGTTCGAGTGCTTTACGAAACAAAATCAACAATAAAACAACAAAATACAAAACCAAAAAACAAAAATTTCAAACAAAACTAACAACAGACAACATCAACAGAATATCGACAATTTCACTTTTGAGTTTACAAGAAACCAAACATATTCTAAAAAAAAAACATTCACGCATGCGCAAATACAGGCAATCTGTACAAGGAGAATTTGTGTGTATGTGTGTGAGTGCAAGGCCATTTTACAATTTTTACCAATTTTTTTCAAAATTAAATATAATGTATGAATACATTTGTCATGTGTATAAATGTATGGGTGTTTACACGCACCTGTTGGATGTTGTTCTGGTCTCGCGGCGTAATGGCATCGGCTCCGATGCCCGAATCGGGACTTGGCAGGTCGACAGTCAGGCCAGCCGCCGTAACGGTCTTCGCATAGATGGGCGTGCCATTCTTTGAGATGTGTGGCTGTGCGCTGGTAGTGGTGGTGGTGGTGAAGCGTCCTTCGTACGTAGTGCCCGGCTGGGGTCCTTCGCTTTCGCCGTACACCGTGCGTGCGGGTGCATAGCCACCCTGGCCGTCGGTGGAAAAGTATTCGCGATAATATGGCTCCGAGATGAATGTGGATGTGGGTCCGGTGGCCAGGCGGGTGGTGTACATGCCATAGCCATCGGGTGTGATGTACGGGCCCGGACTGGGTGATTGTGTGTTCACATTGGAGGCACCTGTGCCCGCCGAGCTGGTTTGATGTGGACCCTGTGTGTGTGCGTGTGTGTGTGCGAGTGTAGGGACGAATGTCGGAATATTTTTGCGCATAGCCGATTTTAGCGTCGAGTGTGTAGGCAGGCAGGTTTAGATAGAAGAAGAAAAGTGGCAAGAGTGCATGAGGAAGAAGAGAACAAAACAAGAGAAAAAATGAAAAGAATGAATGAGTGCATGTGTGAATGTGTGAAATCAAACAAACGAAATAAACGAACAACAACAAAAAAGTACACAGAAGTCTTTCCGTATTAATCCGATTAAGTTCGGCAGTTTCGTAGGTGTGGAATGGAACGGTTTGCGGCTGCGGCCGAACGGTGGTGTTTCAGTCAATGATCATTCCGGTTTGTCTGGTGCTCTCCAGCAGTGTAGCGGCGGCATTGGCACTGGCGCTAATTGACGACAAGTGTTTCTTGTGGTCTGGTCTGGTCTGGTCTGGGTGCCACAAGCCGAAAAAGGAAAGCCGAATCAGAACCACTACCAGAATCTCAAAATTGTATACGAATCTCATCTCATCTCAACCAGTTCGCAACAGAAATTTGTTGTGTTTTTGCGATTAGCGGCGGTAGGTGATGAAAAGTGAAATTATTGGCTAATGACTGTGTCATTTGTCAACACATCTTCGTTCTCCGTTCTCCGTTTTGGTTGCCGCACGAAGTCCAACATTGTTTTACCTAAACGTCATAAGCGAAGTTTTTTGGCGTTTCGAAGGATTCCCTTTTTTTGTTGCACTTCTTCTTTTCGTTTTTTGTGTTTTTTTATTGAGACTCACCTGAAGGTAAATTTGAGTGCCGCCGCCGGCAGCGTACATTGTCTCAGTGTTTGGACTTCCAGGACTGGGTGGTGGCTCTTTGATTTGTATTTGCGATGGCGATGGCGACTGCACAACTAAGACCTGTGAAATTGGAATTTAAGTTTGAATTCTGGATACTGGTAGTGAGCTATTTTAGCTACGACAATCAACGAGAGAGAGAGAGCTATTTACAACACACACAGAGGCACACGCGCGCGGCTGGTTTAACATCGTACCAATCCACCAACTTAGACATCGAACTAATTCACTAAATATTGGTCGAAATTGAGTTGGTTGGGCAATTGGGTTCTAGCAAAAAGTCGAATGAGGTTGTACACTGTACATAAGGCAAAGAAAACGGACTGAAGTTTGGCGCCAAATTGCTTGCCGTATTCTATGTTTACTGTCGAACCATTTAACAAGCAATTTGCTGAGGTGTTTTTTTTTATCATTTGACAAATCGTTTGATCATCCGTTTCTCTTTCTTCTCTAATTTTACTTCAGCTAATGTCAAGTTTTTGGCAATGCGGGTATGAAGCAAAAGCCCATAAATAAAGCTCGGCTTGTTAGACTAATCAAATACCATAGCGGAATTCACTTTACATATTGTCCTCATCCATTTGGAGTCAAGAGTTAAGTTTTCACTATTCGATTGAATTTACTATATCAAGGTTTGAGGCGCTTAATATGAGCTTACTCAACAGACAAATAACAGTAGCAGCATTACATAACAAAAAAGGCGGGCCATAATGCCTTACCACAACAAAAACAAAAATAAAAACTTCAATATCCACCTGAACACGCTGTATGTCAACGTCATAATATTTGAATATATTTCCATATGTTGATTTCGATTCGCATGAGTTTGAAACATACATAAGTTTGAGGCGTTAATAAAAATAAAGGGTTTCTGAAGCGTACGTACATAACTAAAGGCCATTTCCCAATGTTGTTGTAGACCAACAACAATCATTTTAGTTTCTCGGAAAATGTTTTGAGTCTATAAAATTTACGAAGCAAAGTGCTGACGGTAACTAATTAACAGCTCTCAACTTGCGTTACAGATTCGACTCTTTCGTGATATGTACATTGTACATATGTGTTAGGTTCAGTTGGGCTGTAAATTATTCACTATGAACTTTTTCGATTGAAGCTTTGTCTTTCACATATGTATTTCAATTCAGTTTAAATTAGGCAAAAGCCATAAAGTGCGTGTGTCTATTTTTAAGTTCATATGCGATTATACATATACATTTTTTTTAATTATTTCAAATTTAAATTTATAATTTCAGTTGGTTAATAACATCAGATTGGCTGAGACTCAATCGAAATCGTATAAGCCAAGTTTGATCGATGATACATGGACGGTACAACAGGGCCAAGATTGTCGCAGCAGCAGTGTGGTTTTTATAGTGCAATGACGCCGTGACGACCACGACGACGACGTCGACGACGCGGAAGGCTATCAGTGGAGAGCAGCGCTGCCGGACCACTTGATAAAAATTACGCCGCAACAATGATTAATTGTGTTTACCACCGTTTCGTTTGTGCTAGTATAAAAAAAAAGGTTTTATTGATTGGTTAGTTTATGAAAAACTGTCGTTGCTGTTGTTGTTGTTGGTATTGTGGTTTCAGAATCGCGCTTAAGTCGCCTTTTCTTCTTATTTTTTGTCAATTGCGCATGATTGATTATCGCACGACCGTAACGTTTAAACAACCAGCTAATAAACAGCAGCAAAACACAAGTGCGGTAGCAGCATTTAACAGTCCAGTCTTTTTGCTAAATACCTCGGTGGTGAGATATTTTGTGTGGCTTCGTTTCTTGAAAGTATATTCCAATCGTTAAGCTCGAAAATCATAATTTGTTATTTCAGAATATGGTTGCTATAAAAAAGGCTAGTTACATTTTTATTTAATTACCAAATATAAATAAATGTTGATGTTAAATATTTTTACTTTAATTAATTGACCAAAAAGTGGAATTTTATATCCGCATTCATTAAATAAAAATGAAATGCACTTTTTAAAAATTAAATTCTTAAAAAAATGTTACAAATTAACAAATAAAAACTTAAAATGTTGTAAAGTTTTTAAAAATTGTTACGTACACATTTTTAAATTAAACAAAAAAGGTTGTATTTAATATTCCAATGAAAATGAGTCAATGGAAAAACCTATGATTACCTATATTAATTTTAAAACTGAATCGAAAATTCCACCAGTTTTTTAATTATAGTAATACACGCATGCAATCTAATCCTTACTGGGATTATGTCACACACGTACAATTCTCGCTTAGATTTTGTTTAACTTTAATCGCTAAATCAAATGTCTTTCATATAATTTTCAAATCAAATGACTTTTGAAATTTTAATTATTCTGTTGATTTTTTCCCCTTAATTTGTTTCTTTTATTTTTTTTATTTTACCAACAAGCTCACACTGCTCACAATAAAATGTCATAAAAGCGCATTTTACTTAATTGCTATCTTTAAGTTTTTAAATTTATTGCCGCTTTTTTGGTGTGTGTTTATTTAAATCAGTTGAATTTAATGGAGAGAAAAAAGCAACAGTAATAACAATAACCAATACATTATCACTAAATGCACACAAGAAGAGAAACAACAATGAATACTAATGATGCTGAATTCGTATCTGCATATCGATTATTTCTTGCATTTCGATATAAAATTGTTATAAAAAAATTCAATTCAATTTGTTGGAAATGTCAAAAGGGGAACCAATTTGAAATTCCGCCATTTTTATTTTTTTTAAATTTAATTTTTATTGTTTATAAAATTTGGTTTTTGTTTCTTACAGACAAAGAATTTGTCAACTCAAAAAGCAATGAAGTAAATTTGTTTTAAATTTTGGTTTCAAAAAGACAAATTTCAATAAACACCCAAAGCAAAAAGAGAACTAATAGCATCAGTGGGCGAGAAGCTCTTTTTTATGAGGTAATTCCGATTATTTCTGCTTGTTGTTGTATACGAAAATCGTGCCCGTTAACGCCAAGCGAAATCAATGAGAAACGAACTTCGATTTCATCGCTTGTATTTGGGAATCCTATTATTTTTCGAAGTTTTCTAATGTGTTTTATTTTATTTCGTTTCATAGCAACAACATTAAATTGTAATAAAAAAAAAACATTTAAAAAACAACAACAACCATAAACAGTGCTTTTAAGCGAAATGTCAAAATTTCAATTAACACTTAAAACGTTTAAACTGAAAGTGTTTAATTCTTCAAATTGGTTGATTGAAATCGAAATTGAAGAGAGACAAACATACTAAAAAAACGAGAATTCCAAATTTGTAAAAAATATTAGTTTTCAATTTGTAAAAATTTCTAAAAATTTCATGGAAAAAAATTCAAAATTTGTAAAAAGTTCATTTTTCAAACAAAAATTAAATTCAAAAATCATCAAAAACTTTATCATTTTTTTGAAACTTCAAAAATACGGTTTTTTTTATCAGGGTAGTAGCTTTATAGAAAGAGTAGTAGTGCATCGTATGAAACTCAGTCAGATACAATTCTGAGGAGTAGTAGAGAATTTACTACAGGAGCAGAGGAATAGAAACTTACAAATCAACGCGATAGGAGTAGGGTGCGAACGCTGATGCTATGGCAATAATAACCTTAAAATTCCGATTTCTTTTGTAAATATACAAACATTTGTATTAACATACCACAGTTGTGTATCAATTTTGACACTTGGTTGAAAAATCAATAAAATTTAGAACATATCATAGCAAACTTTTGAGTGTATAAAATGGCCCGCAAATGTTGCGATACTTGAAAAAATGTATTTAACCGTTGCGTGATGTGGCCAAGTACCAAGTGACTTGGTATAAGTGTTTCTGTTCTTATATGGGTGTGTGTGTGTGTATTTTACCGCGTCCTTGAGCATCTCTTCTCGGCTCACATTAATTTTATTCTGTTTTTAAAGCTGTTTTTTTTCATTTGATTTTATTCTGATTTTTATTGAATAAAATTTCAGAATCGATGATTTGTTTTTGTGAAATTAGTATTAAATATGTATTTAAGTAGGTTTTGGGGAATTTTAAATTGTGGTTGCTTTTTTATGGCTTATAAAATTTCCATAATGATTCACTTGAGTACTGAAACGGAAACTGTAACCGATCATGGTCCTGTGACCATCAAAATAATATGATCATGGTCAAGAAAAGCAACAAAAAAACTAAGGAAGGTTCCTCCTCTGTGCAAAGGCATTTTGTTCATTGAGACCATAATTAGGGCGCGCGGGTAATTGCTATGCGAATTTATAAACATACATAAGTGCATGTGTAGATTTGGTGGCTTCCTTCGTACGCTCGTTGACAGAGGCAGTTGTGCACAAATTACCTTGATTTTTGAAAGTTTGCATCAAAAAAAATACGCAGTGGTTGGATTGCATTGAAACGCACAGGTAGTCAGAAATTGCAAGTGGACGACTGCACGAACGCGAACGGACAAGTCACCCAAAAATGTCGCCACCGTCACTGACGCCAGTCTAAATGCGAAATTATGACAGCCAATGACAGTCAATATGCTCACAAATATATTCACAATTCTGCGTATTTGCAATTGTGTGCAATGTGATTTCATGGCAGTTCATTTTCATGATATCGATTCTTCGCTAATGAGTAGTTAAGTGCCTTTTGCATTGCAATTTGAGTTGTCAATTTGTGTTTTTTTTTTCAATGTTGATTGACTGTAATGTAATTGGTATGGGATTGATTTGGTGCTGTTTTGGTTCAGGAAAGAATTTCCATAATCAAGCGAAACTTTCAATCAAGTAGAATACTATTTTTGTGGCTTAAAGCGAAACTAAGAGGTCTCGGACACAATTGGGCGCATTACATTTCTTTAAATTGGTAAATTTTTGCACAATTTTTTCATTTACGTTTATACCGAGTATCACAATTTTTTACAGCAACGTTTTCATTGGATTTTAGAAAATTTATCACCTTCCTTGGCAGATTGGTTTCTTCAAATTTCTAGCATAAGACTTGCGGAACCTATTGTACAACCCACAGGAAACATCCGCTTGGCTCTCAAAATTGATACCAGATAATGTGTAAAATTACGTCAAGATTCTCATTGTTATTGTCACCATAAGGCCAAGCGACTATGCAATGTTCACCCAAAATAGCAAAGCTTCACCCAAGTCGAAAGCATATTGAAATTAATGGGAGCTATACGATGATTTTAATTACTTATTAAGAAAAAAACATTCTTTTTTTAATGTTCAAAACATTTGGGTTTTCCGGCAGAGCCCTGTACCGCATATTGGGTTTCATTTAAAATAATTCGATTTCCCTCTAGTGGTTAAAGGAAAAACTGTAAACGAAATGTAGGCAAGCAATTTGATATACAGTAAGTATTACAAAATTTGATTTGACATAATTTCATACAAATGTATCTCCATTTTAAGCATATTCTGTGGCTTTATACATACATATTATGTACCTATCAGTATGCAAATCAATGACAAACGAAATCATTCGGATAATCTGTTCGCAGGTGAGGAAGTAAGTTTTAATGTGGCTTGATTATCTCTTTAAAGCCTATTTCTGTTTTTGTATTATTATTTTTTTTTTTTGTTATGTCGATAACCAAAATATGTTTGGTTTGGTTATTTTGCTTTTCGTGTGGTTCTAAATTGCTAGTCTACAGCTCATTAAGAATTCTTTTGTAAATAAATAAGAAAAAAGTCCAAATGGCTTCAGGTTGGTTCAGTTCGCTTTGACTCAGTAACACAATTCCGCGCAGAAATTATAATGTAACGAGTCTGAATTTGTTTTTGGCCTTTTGACCAAAGCTTTTGGCTAAAGCACAGAGCCTATTAGTAAATGGTAGTATACTAAGACGCGTATGCTAATAAATTATTTATTGTTTTTTTTGTCTCATTCTAAAGATGTCGCATTGTTTGTGGTTGTTATTAGTATTTGTTTTTTTTTTGTTTTGTGTCATTGTTGTTGTTGCTATTGTTTTTGTTTTTTGCTCCGAGCTAATTAAATTTGTTCACCGAAAAATCAATTTGCATTTTCAAGTTCCAAAAAAAAAACCGAAAAAGAAACGTCACAAAAGACCTTGACTAAGAAGACTTCAGGAGAAGCAGTAGACGGAGAAGAAGCTGAAAATATGGCAGTTAAGAATAAAACAACAGCAACAACAATAACAAATGCAAATACAAAAGCACCAGCAACATCCAAGCTTTAACCACATGAGCATCATCGATTATGAGGTGCTTTCAGAATTATGCTAAATTATTAATTTATAAGGAAGAGATAAATTTCGTTGAAGACAAGCAATTAACTATTTAAATGCGAGAGGAGTTTGAAAAGTGAAACTGTTTTCGTATACATACGCGTTTCGCTTTTAGCATTTTTTGATTTTATTTTATTTAACATTTTTTTGAATTTAGTTAATTTTAGTATATAATTTTTATCGGAAGTTTTTTTTCGATAAACAAGCGCATAAATTAGAATCACTTGTTTCGTATTGAGCTGTATGTGTTTGTATGTGTGTTTTCGGTTGTGTGGCATGTGACAAATTCTGCGCGGAAATAGTTGTCATTTGTTTTATGCTGCAGGGCGTGGGGGCCTAGAGTGACGAGTTGTCTCAAAAGTGCAAGTGACAGACACAGTATTTAGTTCGAAGTCACGTCAAATATGAAAAGCAAAACAAAAATTGAAACAGATAGTCAAACAAAAGACTCGAGACACGAACTTGAGTGTGCGCGGGTGTGCACACCCACCATACAATGTGTGTATGCACTTGGGGCCATTGCTTCTATCGATGTGGTTTTGGGTGTCTTTGTTTTGACAGCCGTCACTTAAAAGCGACAACTGGTGTCAGCCGTCGCTTGTCACAAATGGTCGAACCCTGAAAAATCCATTTGCCGTTGCAGCGAGCGTGCGTGTGCGTGTATGTGTGGCATAGACCATTATCGAACTCTTCTCCTACTTCACAATAATTTGGGCGGTTAAAAACTGACCTTGATTCAATTTTTTAAATCCCAAGAATTTTTCACAAAAACTTTTAAATTAAAATATTTTTTTTTAAACTTATTTAAACTTTTTTTTTTAAATTAATTCACTTTTTTATTTTTGAAAATTTTCACTACAAATAAGCGCGCAATTTAATTGTTGTCACAGAATTTCTCTACGTTCATTGGTCATCGCGCGGTCAACAAGAAAAATTCCAAAAATTTGTGGCCTGAGCTCTTTTTCAGTTTTGTACAATTTAGAATCTATTTTTACGAATAAAATTTCGTCTTTAATTGTTCTCGTTTAGGATACGTCGTCGTTGGCGAGATCTCTTTCCGATTTGAATGCACGCGCTTTTGCCGAAGAATCGACCGACCTTGCTCCGTCAACGTTTTGTGACAGACTAAAACCTGGTATGGGCCGAGCTACCACTCGATGTGTGAAGAACGCGCGCGTGTGTGTAATGCTTCGAACTCGAGCTTGGTTCGGTGTTTAACAGTACTTCGGCAGAGCACTCGTCGGAAGATTGCGTGTGAAGACCGAACGCATATTTCAAGCGAGGCCCAGGCAAAGGTAGCTTGTCGATATTCTCGAGTCGACTCATGAACCTCTACGCCACTTGGGTGGTGGTTGAGCCATAAGATACGGTAAATAAGTGCCGCAAGCGGAAGAGTTGAAGAAATAACCAGATCGGTCGGAAGCAATGTAAGGCACAGAGCAGGAAGTAGCGCACTAGGCAAGTGTGAGAAATGTCTACAGATCGGTTACTGGTTTATTTGGTTGTGTTCGTTTCCAACGGAAGTGAGGAAATTTCCAGTCTTGGGCTTTGCGACTTTATAAAATCGCTTCTTTCGTGATACAATTGGGGCACCACCCTTCGATACCCCAGCCAACAGCTTGCAACACAGGGCTCTTATCAGTGGAGGCAATATGTTGCTTGCTGTTATCAGCTGCCAAACATTGCATTCGAAACATTTTTGTTGCAACATCATGCAACCCAATCCAACCAACTTTACTCGATCTTACAGTTTGATCGTAAACGATCTCAGACGACTGCTGTGATCACCAATTCATTTCAGTGTAAGAGCAACCGAATACAAACGATATGTTTTATACCAAGAGAGAGCGTGACAATACTAGACACTAACCTATCCTCAGGCCAGCCGACACACACACACTCTCGCACACATGCGAGCTGACAAAGCACGATCGCGATCGATCGTTTGCCTTAGTGTATAACAGCCTGTGCCAGAGCAGAGACAGTTTGGCAAACTTCACACCCGATGCGCTTCGTATAACAGTTATGCCTGACGCCCAACCAATAGAACGCTTTAGCGTATTGGCTGAGCTATACACACACACACATGCATTCTCAAGTATTCAAGTATTCACATGAGCTCGTCATCACTGCCATTACAGACCAATTGCGAGCGAGGCGCGTAAAGAATGGGAATAGACGTCGACGAACATGTTGTGTTGCAGTGCAGACGGACGGCAATCGTTACAATTTGTTGCTAATTAGAAAAGTACAACATTAGGCGAGGATATTCCTTTGCAAAAAAATTACTAACGTTGGGCGTGTGATTTCTCGCGAAATACAGAAGAAGCAAAACCACATAAAATGTTTGCGTGTGCGTCCATCATCATCATTATCGGCGCTTGACACTCACCTTCTGTCCGGCACTGACATTGCCGTTGGTGGCAATAGCGACTACACCACCGCCATTGTTCTTGGGATCCTTGCGTAGATCCTCTGGTTCGCGTTTGATGCTGATTGTCTGTTGTTGTTGTAGCTGCTGGTGTTGATGATGTTGGCGTTGCTGGTCGGCGGTAACGACAACTGCCGTGCCGCCGCCGCCCGTCACTATGGCCGATTGCTGTGAAATGGTCGTAGTCGTTGGACCTGACGCCGCCGCCGACGATGGGTGTGCACCAAGCAGCAGGCCTTGGATTTCATTCTGCGATAGGCCAGATACGTCGAGAGGTGTGGTCTGCCCGTTCAACTTGTTGCCGGTTGTTGTGGCGCTGCAAGAAAGAAACAAAACCAAAGAAAAACGATAAGTGAGCGTCACTAATTTGTCGTCATAGAGCTGTGCGATGTACATTAGAAAGCGGCGCACACGCGCAACGAATCGCGAATTGGCTAACACAAAACAAAAACGCAAATTAAAGAACGATCTGCAAACGATCAACTCCAGTTTGCAGGCTTAAACGTTCGATGCGGTATTTACTTCGTTAGTTGTCCTAGCGGCAGCAGTAAATGCGAGAGCTGCATATGGCACCAACTGCACCTGCCTGCCAATACCACTATGCAAAAAGTTGCAGGACAAGAATACAGCGAACCAAGGAAGCAAACAAAAACACAAAAAAATTCGCAGACAGAACAAAATTCAAAACAACATCAAAAACCACAACCACAACAGCAGCAAAAGATCGTGGCAAGTGCACAGATACAAGCTTGATGCCGCGTGCAGCGAACTGCGTTGAACCCGATTCAACGGGACTTGATGCGATGTGCCACCCTCCCCACTGCAATCACGATCCTTTTCTCTGGTCCTAGAAAAACGACTACGATGCGTTGTGGTGGTGTCTTGTGGATTTTTGCAACGCCATGGCGTTAAATTGTTGACGCGTGTGCCAAGTGTGCCTGCAATTTTTGCAAAATATACACGGCGGCTCACTTCACGCTGTCGGTCGGTCGTGTTGCACTGATTGATTTGGATTTGTTTTTCTGCTGTTGCAGTTTCTTTTTTTTTGTTTCGTGTTTTCGGTGAGGTTTTATTTGGTTGATTTATCCAGTTTGCTGTTTGTTTTCCCGCACGGCATTTGTGGCGCGTGTGTGAAATTTGCAAAAGAGCAAATCATATCAAAGTGAAAATTGGACTCGCTTGGTCAGGTGGAACCCCCCATGCGTTACTGTGCAACTCGTGCGGCGTGTGCGACGGCTCTTGGGACTGTCGGAGCTGGGCTCTTGCAGTTCTCAAGTTAAAAACGAAAATGGAGGAGTATTCAAGATCATTTACGCTTCGGCGAAATGATAGCGTACAGGGCGTCACTGAATCCAATGACCTTTATTGCGAAACCGTAATTGAAGAAAAGGAATTAAATAGAAAGGAAGGATGGCGACTAGTTTCATTCAGTCCTCGTTCGTCTGGACCCTGTGGGTTCGGCGGTTGGACTTCAAACGTTTGTTCGGGATTGCCAAATCGGTTCGTAAATGCGAACGATCGGGAACTTCGATATTCTTGGTTCACCAGTTGAACTTGGACTTCGTTCGTCTATGCCAACTCGTTAATACCGACTCGTTAATACCGACTCGTTCGTCAGTCCGTAAAATCAGGGACCCAGGAATAGTCTGTCTGGGCCTTGTCAGTTCAGTGTCTGGACTCGGTTCGACTGTACCAACTTGCCAACCACGTGAATGCAAATAATTGCCAGCTCAGGTTCAGGATATTCAAAAGTCTCTACTAGACGGGTGAAAGTCACTATGCAAATGACTTTTTTCAAGCAATCATTTTAAGCATAACTTCTCACTCCGAGGCGTTTAAAGTGGGTTTAAGTCCCGCTTTTCCATTTGCGCCAACACCCCATATTATGACTTAGACCTCTTCTCATACTAATACAAATAAACATACTCCGATTTATTTTTTAATCGAAACTCTTTCCCAACCATCATTTGCGTTCGATGGACAAAGAAAATTACCTTAATGCAAAAAATACGATGTCAATCGTTATTTTCTTCGTAAACAAATTCTCGGTATTATTTGCAACTTTTCACTTGTCTGTCACCTTGTTAATTGATCGTAATCCTATTAGACCTTCTTCGTCTCGGCCGTTCGCCGCATGCATCTCGGCCATAACAAGCCAATGGCCCATCGTAAACATGCAAAGTTATGAAAGACTTTATATGCGCGTCCACCTCCTCACATGCGTGTGCTTTGCCAACACTTCGCAGCAATAAGTGCATTTGTGCTATCGACTAGCGGAATGTGGAGGGCAAAATTATCAACTATGTATTGAGTTTTTAATGGGCAGTGCGTCGTAGTCGTCGTCGTCGTCGTGACGCTTCTAATTGAATTCAAAATTTACACACAATGTCGCGCGTAAATTTACCAATTTCTTTAAACTTCTGGCAACAACAACAAAAACAAGAACCAAAAACCAAAAACAACAGCCACCAAAACGATCACATCTGAGGAAGAATATACACAAAAACCGAAGTTTATGTTTTGATTTCCGTTGGCTGCTGGGTGACTGGCTGTCAGAGCGCATATATGTGATGCTTATGTTGTCAATGGTTTTTTTTTAACGCCCAGTAGATTGCAACATAATCTCAGCTTAGTGAAATTGATTCCCAATGCCCCGAATGTGTTTGTTGGCGACGTTGTGTTCGTGTCCGTATTAGAGCAGCAGGCAACTTTTGAAGACGTCACACAACCCTTCGTTGAATATGCAAATGCATTTGAGTTCTTACGGCAGACAACAACTGCAGCAACTGCTACAAATAAGCGGCATAAAGATAATCATCGAATTGAGTTTGGGAAGCGTGTGATAAGATGCAATTGCTTCTTCTTCTTCTTCTTCCGATTCTAATCTTACATTTAGTTTAGTTTAATTCTGTTGAATAAAAACTGCGTGCGTAGATGGCTAGATGGCGATAGGCATGGCAACGGAAGAGTGCCGAATCAGAACGGCAACATGACCTCCTGACAGCAGCGAGCGACCGGTCGATAACGATCGTCAACAGCTCTCTTAGCCGGCACAATAATGTTGCCAATGTTATCTGCTGGTGTGTTTGAGGCCAATTTGCTCTCGACAGTTGCCACAAAATATACACGGCTTCTTTCAAGCCCGTTTCTGCTGCCTGTGACCGCCTCGGTCTCAGTTGTAAGTTCTTTGGGCTTCATGTGGATTCTTTTTGAGTACATTTTGGGATTGTTTTGGTTTTAAAACTTTTATTTAATTATGACGTGTGATTTCATAAGCGGTCGCAACGTGCGCAGTTTTGTGGTCTAAATTGTGCGACAACGGACACACAGCAGACAGATCATTTATGCCTGATTCTTGTATGCTTATTGCCTGTAGTTAAGTTCTTTTTTATGGCTCACAAAAGAAATTAACAGACGACATTATTACACAACCTTGAGCTTGTGTGGCTCTTTTTTCGGCAGTGCTGCACAGTGGAGACATACAGTCACTAACGTATAAGACAAATGAACAAACAAGCGACGACAGGCAGGCAATGTGTTGTCGTTAAAAAATTCAGCTATTTTCGTGGAAATCTTGTTAAAACAACAACAGCAAAATTGTCTACCAAAATAGTCTATTTATGAATTTTTTCACACTTTTTTTGTGAAACTGCCGCTTCCACAAATTATGACATAAAAAAAACTACAAGCAAAACAGAAAAAAGTTCGCGCAATTTTCCGGTGAAAACCTCTTAGAGTGCTTTAAAGCAATTGACATTGTTTTGCTGGAGCATGGAAAAGGTCAATTTTGGGCAGCGACCATTGCCGTTGCTCGGGCACACATCAAAATAGAAATAGAAGAGTGGTTAACTTGCTCCATTTAGAATTTGGAAACTTTAATTTAACCTTAAACGGTTTCTTTGGGTGAAATACTTCTCAACCAAAGAAATACGAGTACTTGGGAAAGACATCAAATCTGTATTTTTGTATTACGAAGCCTCTGGCTTCTTAGTGTATTTATCAGACGGAGTTGTATGATTCAATATCAAACCTATCCAAATTGGCATTAAATTAAAACCAAAATAGGTGTGAGATCGAAGTATGTATGTCTTCCGCCACTCATTCATTAAATATTCGAAATTAAATATATGAAAAAAAACTTCAAATCATTTCCATATGCCATGACCATAATATGAATATGAAACGAAACAGAAATACAAGTTTGAAAAAAACCTCACTTTTGTTTGAAATTTACATGAAAATGCTTAATTTCGAAATGGTCATTTATCATCACATAAAATTGCGATAAAACGTAACTTTTTTTAAAACTTTTTTTACGCTTTTAACGCCCTCGGGGCACATAGCGAGCATAACGAAAATCCACTAATTCGCGCCAAAAGCACTAAAACGAATAAATGAAAATAATTTTTTTTAGGAGGTCCGTTTTTTAACAAATTATTTTCGAAAATGTCAAATGAATTACTTTTGGGATATTTTTTTCTTTGACTTATTATATTAGTTTTATGTGTTGACATTGTGCCTGTTTTGCAGAGTGTCAACTGTCAGTGTAATAACAAAACAAAAAACTTTACAAACAAAATAAAATTGAATAGAAGAAGTATGGGATTTGTTGGTTTGCAGCTTTTTGTGAGATTAAATCGGATTTCCATTAACACTTGCATAGAGCAGCGTGTAAGTCAAAGCATGCTGCCTGGCCACACCCTGAGATCAGAGGCAAATGGCACCAACGCGTTCGATTGAACGATTTAACGAATAGGCAATGGCCGCCGCCACTCAAGTTTATCGTTATTGCCGGGAGGGAAACTGCCAGAATGCTCCGCACCACTGTGGCGAGTGTAATTTTGTAGTGTTACAATTTGTTATTAATCATCTAAAAATAAAATTTCAATAAATGAATTAATAGGGAAAACATGCCAACGGCAGCCATATCGACACTCGGTGCTGTGCACTTTGGCGACGCAGCTCCGCGGAGTCAGGCTTGGGCTTGGGCTCCACCCCTCACGTCACTCTGCGTTCTGAGGTGAAATTGAACGATCACTTTTTAGATTTGTGTTTGGATTAAACATAAATCAATCGGACCATGGCACGTGTCGCGGAAGTCTCCACTCAATTCGATGTGTTGCAAACAAATTTAAATAATTGAATACGGCGAAAGGTCGAGAACACTGAACAATGTGTAATTTCAGAATTTGTATTAATTGGAAAGTTTATGTCCAATGGAAATTAACACTCATTTGAACCCTAGCCTCGAATGTGAATTTTTCGAAGCCTTAATTCTGAAACTCCTCAACTCTACGCTCTACGAAGTTAAAAGGTACCCTGGTGTGCATTCGAAAAGCGAGCTCAATTCGCAAAGGTCATAGTTGTAGTCGTTTATGATCGATTGGTTTTGTGATTACAATAATTCATAATTAGTTTTTAACATTTATGAAATTTAAAGTTTCCCTTTGGGTCCCGGTTTCCACTCCATTCGTACTCTACTGGCGTGTAGTTTCTTTACGGGCCTTATATGCGGTTGGAGATTGCTTGGAATTTCCTAATGAATCATTTTAAATATTCTTTCAAATTTAAATAAAAATTACTTTTAATTTGAAAAAATTAAATTTAAAAAAAGCGTATTGAATTTAATTAGTGTACAAAAAAAACGCATGCGATGCAGTGATGTCATTTCATCAGTTCTGCATTTTATGAACCTCTTGAAAAATATAAATTTTCGTTTCGCTTGAATGTGTTTTTTTTCTGAGTCGAACAATAAAATTCGTAATAAATTTTCAGTGAGAGCTGAATAAAGTATAAAAATTTGCATTGAAATATCGTTCAAAGATTTACGTCATAAACTTAATGGATTCTCAAGGCAAGAGTTCAGTGCGTGGGGTAATTCGAAGTTCAATTTCGAAATCAATTTCGATTGGGTTTGAGGCCCCAATCATACCCGTGAGGCTTTTCACATTTTTTACTTTTTATTTTATTTCTTTAGTTTTCTCTTTGTTGGTTTGGCCGGCCCTCTGTCCACTCACTTACCTCCACTGCAATTCGTTGTCTGGCTCCTTGTCGGGCACCTTGTAGTACTCATAGACAAAAGAGGTGCCACCATTGGGCGTCTGCACTTGATGCACTTGGTGTGCGGTGCCCAAAGCTCCCAGGTTTACCGTCGTGGCGGCCGATTCAACCAAATGTTGAGCCTGCTGCTGGTGTTGTTGCTGCTGCTGTTGATGGTGCTGCTGTTGCTGTTGCTGTTGCGTCTGATGCAGCTGCTGATGATGGCTTTGATCGTCTGACTGGGCATGAGGATGGGCTGCTGTGTCGGTGGGTGAAAGGCTCAATAGGGTTTGGGGCGTTGCGGCCGACACCACTGTGGTCAGCTGCGGATGCTCGTAGTACCGCGAGGACACCGATGTGGCAGGCAACTGATACGAACCATTGTGATGCTGAATGATCACCTGATCGGGACTGTTGCTGGTCGTCGACAGTGTCATGGGCAGTGGTTGTGGTGGTGATGATGGCACTGAATCCACATTGGTCAGAACTGTGCGGCGTCTATATAAATATGGCCAGTTTCCAGGAGCAATTACAAATCAAATTACAAAAGACAACGAGTTTAAGGGGGAGGGGGTTAAAACTCTCTTGCGTGTGTGTGTGTACATTTTTTTCTTCGAAGTTTTAAGAAATAATTTCGAAAGCATCTGACTTCTTACATACTTTGATACTAACAAATTCGTTCATAGGAAATCGCAAAAAAAAAAAATGTTAAAGAAAAAGTTGACTTGCTTCCGTTTGGAAATTTGACTTATGTTCCTGTGCTGACACCTGACCGTGCAACAATCAATTTTGCGCTCTTCTTGTTGCTGCTTTCAATATTCAATAAACACTAAAAGGACACAAGATAGTAAAAAAATAAAATAAAAAAGAGAATACAAGAACACATTTCACACGGTCTCGACGCTGGGCCCTTGCCAAGCCAATGGCACCTCATGTCACTCTCGGCAAATTGATGAACAACGACGGCAAAGCAACACGGCAGCAGCAATTACTGCAGAACGTTTGAGTAGGTAATAAGGAAAGGGAAGTGCACTAAACTAATATGCAAATGATATTGCATAAGTGCGGAAAGGCTGGAAAACAAAGAGAAAAGACAGCAAGGGGTTGAAATACGATACCGAGAGCGACTGAGCTGAAAACAAGGAGCCGTACAAGCTCAACACATGCTTCAATATTTTGGCTGATGTTTAATCACCTGAAACAATTTTCATATTACATATTACAACGCGGCTTTGTTGGGAGCAATTTCTTTTCTTTTCTTTAGTTTAATTTTGTTTTGTTCGACTTCCTTTCGTACAAGGAAGAAACTTCAACTCCGAATGCAGTGCATAATTTCACTTCATTGGTTTTGGTATTGGCTTTGGTCTAAGCAAGGGCTTTTGTAGAAACATGCCGCAGTTGAAAGCAAGCGGCACGGTTTCATTTTAATAAACTCTTTTGTTGATGACGTTGGACGTTGGAAAAAGTGGAAAGTATTTGTATCGATCGCTTGAAATAGACTGGGCATAAGTTATATGGCGTACAACAAAAACTATCCAAAAACCATAAAGATACATACCACAAACCAACCAAACGAACTTTCCGAAATAGGCCCAAGTCGATGTGGCAGGCAAAGGTTACAATGCACAGCGAGGAGCGGACTAAAATTGCCACCGCCTATTGATTTTTTTAAAAATAATTTTCATAATTTTTCCATAAATCTTTATGGCGGTTCAATATTATTATTTTTTTAATTTTACCGCCGCCTTTCTTTCCTAATGCGACGATGCTATTTTTATGATATGGTATGAATATTTAAAAAAATATTCAAATATGCGCTACCAAAAAGCGAACGCTAAAAGTGAAACAGAGAAACGTTTTCCCATGAGAATTGTATCGTTTCTTGGGATATTTCTTTTAAGAGAATTCGTTGCAAAGATTAACACAAAAGTAAGTGAAGATTGGTTGCCAAAGTCTATTTCAAACAAAAGGGTTACCTCAACTCTTTCTTTGAATGATAAACAATTTGAAGTTTCGCTTTTAATTTAAAAAACGGAAGCTTTTTTCTTAAAAGTAATTTTCGATCCTCATCGCATCGCATCGAGTCGCTTAAACTTAACTTGACAACAGGCACTTTGCTCAATAGCCTATTAAATTATTCACATTCCATTATCGAGTTGTATTTTGCCGAATTTTATTACGAACTAAACAAAATTATCAAAACATTTGCTTTAATTTCAATGCAATTTCTAAAAAAACCAGAAATTTCGATTTCCAGTCATTAGCATTCGGTTTATATTTTTTAGTTCTTTTTCATTTTGGAATATATTAAAATTCGATTGTGGATATTGAGAATTGAGTTATGTGCCAGTTTATACTTTGACATTTAAGTTTTGATTTAAGATCGACGTTAAGTAATGAAGTGTGTTGCACAATGACGATATTAGCTAAATTTAAAAATTAACAAAGAAAACCAAACATACGAGCTTCAGTGGAATCGGAAGGGAGAACAAATCTTTTGAAAAGGCGAAACAATTAAAAAAACGTTTAGAACATTTTAAAAAAATTTAAAACATTAATTAACTAAAAATTTACAGAAATTTGCAGATTTGTTGTAATTTAAAATCTGACGAAAAGCGATAATTTGAATGACTGCTATTTTTTGAACTCAAAATTTTAAAAGCAATAGGCTTTGAAATTACATTTCACATTGATTTTCTTTTTGTTCTAAAACAATTATAAACTATTTAATATTACTGCGAACAATAATCTTTTAATTGAAATTTTAAGAATAAAATTGAAATCGGTTAACTTTTTAATTCTTCTGTGAAGTGGATTTTTATGAAGATAAATTAAGATTTTAAACAATGATGAATATTTCGACTTCCGACTTTTTAGTAAAAAGTATTATTATTTTAGATTTTTTTAGCTTTTTTCTTACTTTTTCTTATCCAAAAGTCTTTATTTTGTCCTTTGTCTGTACTAACTGTAAAACTTTTACACATCCACCAGGGAATGTTTATTTTTCACTATTTTGTCACCATTTTGTAAGACTACAAAAATTAAAAATGTAAATATTGTCAGTTAAAAGGTAGCATTAAAGGCATTTAAGAGTGACTCATTGGCATGTCAAGTTAACAATAATTAACCGTTACAACAACAGTTGATATTAACGCAGTTGTTTTGGTAGTTGAAGTTATTTTTGCTGTTGTTGTCATTGCAAGTGGAATAATTTCCTACATTCATTGAATTCAACACGATGTTGACAACAGCGTCTGCGATGCAGAGCAACAACATCGACAACAACAGATAAAACAAACAATTAAAAAATATTATTAAAATTTCCTAAAACAGCTAAACAACAAATACAACAACAACCACCGGAGCAATAAAAACGCAAAATAAATAAATATAAAACATTTTAAAATAATCCAAAGGAGTGATAAGATATACATGTGTGTGTACATATAATCGTATATGTATGTATATGTTTTTGCATTTCAGCTGAAGTCGTCAACTGAAGGACGTCCGTCCATTGACTGCTCGCGAGCCAACACATGCGACAGCAATGACGGCAACACATGAGGTAAAGTGTGAGCGTTGCTTTAAATTTTTTTTTGCATTTTGTATCTTTTGTGCTGAGAGCTTATGAAGTTGTTGCTGGTTTTGTTGTTGTTGCTGCAGCAGCAATTAAATCGCCATCCAATGCTGAACCCACTTAATCTGTCGATGACTTTTGATATTGAAAAATTGTAACAGTCAAAAGTGTTTTTTTTTTTTTTTTTGGCAAGTATTTATTATATTTTTGTTTTGTGCGTGGCCACAGGCACGCAAATGGCAAGTGAAATTGAAATTCAAAGCGGACTTCCAGGCATAATCATGACAACAACAAAGTTCCCATTAAATTTTAAATTATTAACAAACTGCAACAACAGCAACAAGATGCATTAAATAATACATTTGGCGATAAGACAACTAAGACAACGCTGACGATGATGCACGCTCATGGTCAAAGGTGACACATATCCCCGGTCTGTGCCATTCCATTCGACCACACTTCCGTGCCGTGTAAGTTCCTTTCATTTTTCGTTCTTTTGCCCTTGAAGACAATTTTTTTTTACAATTATGAACTTATTTCATTTTAAAGATAATGGCAAAAAGGTGTAAGTTTGTGTCTTAAGTCTTTTGAAGGCATTCCCGTTGTGGACAACATTTTTCGGTGAGGAATAAGAAATTAAGAATATTTTAATTTCACTTTCGTGAAGGAGGAAATCAGAAGCATTTAGCAGAATGGAAGAAGAACCAAACTGAGGAGAAAACCAATTGAAAATGAATTACTGAATTTTTAATGCGTATGGAGCCAAAGCCAATTGCAATATAAAATAGCAAAAAAAAACACAGTGCTACGAAAAAAATGTTTTTAAGTACTGAAATATGTATACAAAAAGGAAGGTACCTTTCAAACAACACGAAACACTTGAAAATGTAATCAAAAATTAATAAGCTTCTATAATCAGAGTGGCCAAAAGAAGCCCAATTTTTAAAGCATACACCAAAATTATTATTTTTTAAATTCTGTAAATGCCAACTAGATCGATAAGAATGCCTGTACATTTCTCGTGCAGCACAGTGTAATTAAAATGAAATTATTTTTACAAAGTGTGGAGGGCGATTTGGAGCCTGGCACTTTTTAATGGCGCAGCCAAACCATATACAACCAATGCAAGTAAGCAAACAAAGCTTTAAACTATTAACTGCTTTCGCATATCACCAGCACTTCGCCGCCACCATCAGCAGCAACATCATTAATAAAGAGCGTTTTCGGAGTAATTAACCAAAACTGAAATATTAATTTTCAGTTTAACACATTATTTACAGCTACTGGCTACAGCTACTCAGTGCGCAAACATAAGACGCAAAAGCCACAGCTCGTCAAGTCAGTCAGTCAGTCAGTCAGTCAGCAGCGTCAGCAGCAGCGACAATTAGTTTTAATTGTTTGCACAAAGCGCATCAGTTGCCAGAGCCCCGAGAGCATAACAAGCGGTAAGTCGCGTAAATCCCATTGCTGCTGCCACCACTGAAATCTTCTACGGTCGCTTCAATTTTGCTCGTAGCAAATCATCAAATGCTTCATTAAAAGCGCCAAAATGACCTTGAAGGCGAGCAACTAGAAACAAGCGGGCTTAAAAGAAAAATGATTCAAACGAATTCGGCGCAGTCTTTGTTTATTTTTAGACATTTTTTCAGAATATCGAAAATTAACATTTGAAAAAACTTTAATGAAACTTTAATGAAACAACAATAATTTGCGTCTTTAATGCAAATACACATAGTTCCTTTTTTATCGAACAGTTTTCGGTATTTTATCTATAGTTTTTCGTCATTTCATTGATAATTTTTCGATTGTTTATCGATCATTTCCATTTCAACTTCATTCCCGATCCATTTCAAAATTTTGTTCCGATTCCATTTTGTTCCAGTTCTATTCCCATTTCGCTTAAATTTTTAATATTTTTTTTTATTAATTTTATTTAATTTTTTTATGTTTAAATGGGTTTGCCATCTAACATTTTTTCCATTTTTGTAATTTTTCCCTGCGGTGCAACTATTTAGCCAAACTCAAACATAGTTTACCATAAATAACTCTGAATTTTTCTGTTCTAACACTTTGAAATGGTTTTACCACATTAAATACGGTTTTAAATGTGAGATATTTTGCATAAAGACTACAAGTCTTGTAAACAAATACGTTTTCAATATGAGCCAACGACACCCTTGCACACCGCGCACCACCGTTCTCTGACAGTGTAAAATTAATGCAATAAAAATGCAAATCCAACCAACGATACTTGAAGTAATTGCATTTTTTCCACAATATGAATTATTATTCAGCATTTAAGTAAGAACCACAACAACAACAGCAGCAACAACAAATAATGATTGACAAGCAGCAAACAGTTTGACAGTTTGAGCAAACATATTCGCATGAGTACAAAAATCAGCAAAAAGCCAAGCAAAAATCAAACAACTCAAGGTACCAACCACAGTCAAGCATGCAACATTGTGGCCTAATGGTTGATCGGTAGTCAACATTTCATATTGAAAATGAATCTTTTAATTAATTTATTAATTTTAATCTTTAAAAGAGGAAAAGTTCAAAGAGTTACTCATGCGAATCAAAGAAATCTGTTTCTAGAAAATTAAAATTTTTGCAGTGAATTCAAAAATGTCTGTGAGTCGGCAGCTTTACAAAAAAAATACGTCATCGGTACCTACTCTATTCACCGAAATCTCACTGGTTTCGCCGCTTTGTAACTCAGCAAATATTTGTAGCCGCGCTGCACTTCGTCATCGGCTCCATTGCTACAACTACCGCTACCGGACAAGTTCGGCACACAAACAAGCAAGCAATTGAAGCTGCTACGGCAGCCCTAGCCAAATATTGACTCTTCAAATATTCGAGTGACAAATGCCTGTGCTGCGGCATTTGCTTTCTTCATTATTGTATTTCCACGGCAACTAAATTATTTGTTTAACGCAACCATTAGCAGTATTAGTCAAATTAGTTGGAAATCAAAAGCTTTTGCCACTGTATTTAGCACATTTGCTTGAGTAATCCAGCAAAAAAACATTTTAACACTTTCGAATAAAACAACAAAGGCGTCTAGCACTCCGAGCCATTCATCGCGGCGAGCGGTCTTAAATTTGAAAATTACTAATTAAAAATTTCCCATAGGCGTGCGAGTGCGAGTTGCAAAAGTTGAACAGGAAAGTGTTGCGAAACTTCGCTGCTGCTGCGCCTAATTATAGGCTATATTGTGTTTTCAGTTTTCGGCCACCAAGTGTGTTCTCTTGTAGGACGATGATATGGAAATTGTAATTTCCTAGAGTTGCTGAGCCTGTGATTAACGCACAGCTTATCGAACAAACCCTTCATTGAATAAGAAGCAACAAGTATGCCGAATAAAATGCACACAAAGAAGTGCTAAAAAATATGTTACCCTTTTGACGCTATTTTTTTGCTTTTCTTCAACCGGGATTCGCACGATTTAGCCGCTGCACATATCCCACATCTCAACTTCCGACTTCCGCAAGTGTCCCACTGCGCTCGATTTTGCTCACGTTTATTTGTTTGTGCTTCGCTTCAGTTGTATGTTAACTGTAAGAAAGGAAATGTTGCTTGCTTCGTGGCGCATACCGCAAGTGCCTGCCTACTAGCGTGCGACTTTTGACTCGAGCAAGCGCGCACCAGTGAGTGGCCCATTATGTATGCTAAATGCTCTTAAGTACCCTCCCCCCTCGCATTTAGAATTGCGTTGCACAATGCAAATGAAGGGGAGGCTACACACAACAACAACAACAAATCATTTCTTTTTAAAAACAAAACCAACATTGCACGGCAAATTCCTGCCAACGACGACGACATGCTTGGGTCGAGCATGCAGCAGTCATGCAGTAGAACGCCCACGTTCCGATTGGCGCGAAACCACAACAAAACGCATAAATAACAAAAAGTTACAAAAAAAAAGTCCACACAATTAAGCCAACACAACTTGTTGTAGTTGTAGTTGTAGTTGTACTTGCTGTTATTATTGTTGTTGTTATTTTTGCTTTTGTGGGCCCACATAAACACTTTGTTGTTATTTACATTTCTTTATAGTTTTTGTTGTTTTCCCGCTACCCCGACAACAGCACCAATTCAATTTCAATATTCTTTAGTGGCTGCGCACGCGCACCACTCGCGTATTATGCGCACCATTACCCACGCCTTCGCTCTGTACAGTGCCCCTGCTAATCCGCAGAGCATTCCTCATGCTACGTCGAGTACGTAAACATCAAAATGAAGAATTCATGCGATCCATCATTATTGGCGCTTGGGAAAGACACAAAGAACTTGTGAGAGAATTCCAAGCGATTGCGCAATAATTAAGCATGAAAGCTTACTTCAATGCACAAGTGTGTAGTGTGTAGTGTGGTGTGTGGGTCAATTTGTTCGGTTTTCGAGAGCTCCAATGTACCCCGCACTTATGCAAACAATTTATATTCTGAATGGTTTTATCTGTCCAACATGCCAATGCATCGTGAACTGTCCATGCATCTTGGTTTGTCTCGACGATCCCTGCATTAATGTCGTCAACGATATCTTGGATTTTCGATCGGATTAGTGACAGAGCCAAACATTTTCGTATCTTTAAAATGTCTTATCGATTCAGCTACTATAAAACTTATAATGTAGTGAGCCTAAGCAGATCACAACGACAAGCTACATAACCGTTTCCAAACTTTATTTCACGCCTGAAACCGCAAAGCCGGAAGCTGTGATCTAAGCTTATTTAAATTCGCAAAATAATTATAGAAACAACGAATACGGATAAATACTTTGTCAATAGATAGAATACCGAAATGGTTCCATCAAAACAAAATAATGGAATGAAGTGCCTTCAACTTAACAAAAACAAAAAATCACATTTGAATAGTTTAACACACTCAACGCCGTTTTTTACTCTCCACAATGAGTAGGTTGATTCACTTTGAGTTTATCAAAATATCAACATTTTCCAGGAACTACTAAAAATTATGTAAATAAAATAAAAACCATAAAACGCAAATAAACAAATAAAATCTATTGATGAATAGTCGAGCTGAGCTATATGTGTGCCAGTGTGATCAGTTCGATTGAATACACTTGCTGGTGACAAATTACTGAACACTAATCGGCGGTGTGTTAGGACTTAATTTCGCAATTGAAAATATTAAAATAATTATAATAAAATATTATTTTAATGCAGTTACGTTTCGTCAGAAAAAAATGAGCACGCGTTTTTTTTTAAATTATGTTTAAATATAAAGAAAACATTTTAACAAATACGTGTAAATACGCGCAAATACAAATACAAATTTTAGGAATTAAAACACTTTTTTGAAGTCAAAATATTGTGGGATGTGGGGTGATTAGGTCCTCGGCCACACGATCGTGTCTAGAATAAATAATTGTATTCTATCGCAAAGCAGTGGAAAAATTGCAAGTGTAAATTTTGCCACGAAAAGCTCACATTCGGAGCTGGGATTCAGAGTCTGAAACCCGGTCGAGAAGCCAGTTCAGCACAAAAGTAGCATTCTTCATATCGCCCATCCTTCCCGTGCTACAATGGTGCGTTCAACGGAATCCTTAGTTCGAAAGCTGTAGAAAATAATTCGGCTGAACTTCAAGCGAAAAAGATTTAATTCGCGGAGAAGAAGCATGGGCAGACGAAGTTCCAGCGGACACTTTTCTTTTATTGGTGCAACCGGGCAACACAAATACTTAAAAATACATTTATTGTTTGAAAAAGTGAACTGCATTTGGTTGTATGTCATCACTTCGCTAATGTAACCATAAATTTGATATTCTATTGAACTATGTCAAATGTTACATAACTTTACAATTATTTCATACTTAAGTGAAGCAAGATACCAAGTTGCAAATGCTACTAAGCATTAACAATCGTATACAATTAAAGTGCAAAAAGTTATAGAGCAATTGAAAACACTTTGCCATCTTATAGCCAACGTCAGTGTATTCGAGATGGAAACTCATTCGAATAAGTTTACATTTTTATGTAACTTTTAAACTATAAAGTTGAGGGCCGTGTGTGGGTACTAGGCTGCTTGAATTAGCTTTGATTCAAATCAATTGAATTGGACCAGGCTGAGGCTGCGATTCAGAGGCGGCATACAGACTACTGATACAAAAGCCTAGCTTTTGATTTAGTAAATTAATGAACCAAAGATAGAAAGACAACTTTTAGTCGACTTTACGAAGTTGATTTGTGGGAGAGACTTTCAAGAGATCGGATGATGCTGATGGTGATGCGACAGCATAATTTAGCATATATTTTAAAAAGACGACATGATAAGAGTGCCCAGCTAGCAACAACTAAAGAAATCAATTTGAATGTGCATACATCAAACGCATCTGAACGATCGCCAGCCATTAAAGCAAACAAGTGCAGTGCAGTTTCGAGTAGTCTCGCAATAATTATGCTTTATAGTTTAAATACATTCGGCGGCCATTAAAGTGCACTTAAGACGACGTTTTCGTGTCGCAAAGTTATCAAGGCGGTGATCGCCAACGACCGCTCGGAGCTCTCTCGCCGGACTAACTTTTGAGCCGCTTCGAATTGGATTGACTTCATTCGCCCGTGCGTTCATCGGCGTCTTAATTGACTAATTTACATTTGTGCATTTGTGCTTGATTAGTTTTGATGGTGAAGATGATCGCCGCTGGGCCTCTGCTTCTTTTCTAAAGCACTCTTGCTAGGCCTTACGGTTTTGATTGGAGTTGCAGTGATGATTTTTACTTAAAATAATTTCCAACCATTTCATTATTTTGTATAGCCTACACCGTATGAGGTACGGGCAGTTTGTATCTAGAAGTAAGCTTAGCCCAAACTTTTGATTAATTTTTGTTTGGTCCTTGAAGGAGTTGGTATTTCCTAGATCACATATGAGTGATTCGTTAATTTCGAATTTTTTGTGGAAATTTCCAAATTCCAGATGGCGGATCCAATATGGCGCAGTAAAACCAAAGCATTGAAAAGTCGGCTTCGACTGACATTCACTTGTTTTCGTGGATATACGACGAAGTGTGATGTAAGGTAACTCCCATTAGGTGAAGAAAATTATTTGTTATGCAACGGACAGATCAACATCTGCCTGCGTCCGTTACGCAGATGCCAGAACGATCTCACATGGACCCCTTCCTTCTGCGTTTCATATGCATTTAATATATTTTTCGCTGCGGGCATTACTTATAATTTTTCATTTTCGCTTTTTTTATTTTACGAAAATGACAAAAGCCTTTCCAGCATTCCGATTCACGCTCGGACAACGTCCACGAATTACAAATCAAGGCGACCCTTTCCTGCCTTTTCAGTTGTCTCCCTTCAATGTGTTTATCTATTATTTTGTTGGACTAATTTGCATAATGCTTTCAACGTTATGCGGTCGAGCGCATCGCAAAGACAGAATTCCATACGAAGAATCCTTCTCGATTCCAAAGGTCCTTGCGCAACTGTCCTTCAATTGTAAAGCGCATATTAAATACGGTCTTCATCTTGCGTGTGTCATTGTTCGACTTGGTTGGACATCTCGCCTGTTCCTTGTCCGATTTAATAAGTGCACAATGGGAAAAAGGACACACCGTAGAAGAAGAAACAGACGAGGTAGATGCAGAAACAACACCACCACTTCTTGCTGGGCTAACATTGTTATGCAAAGAATCACGCAACATACAACCCTTTCAGACAATATATGATTGAGTATGATGAGCGGCGACTGAGCTCAGGTAGTTGCCGTCTCCAGCGATTACAACCCTTAAGTGATCAGCTTCTAGCTGAAGATGTTTAGGTTTTTTTGTCCATTTTCCATTATCTCAAAGTCCATTTGCGTATAAATTAAAATGAAAAGAACTAAAGAACGCGGGCCCTTTCTTTCGTCCTGTGGATAAGGATTCAGATTTCGTTGCAATGAACAGCGAACTGAGGTGAAGGAATGAAGAAAATTAAATTTAAAAAAAACATCGTCCATCCATTTGTCCGAGATTAGGAGCGGCACAGCAACGGATTCAAAAATTCAAAACAGTGTCCCGCGTAACCCTTGTTTGGCCGTATCTGTTTGTCTGCCCGTCTGTCCGTAGCAGAGAAGTGTGAGAAAACTTTTTAACGTTTTTATTGAGATATTTTTCGGTCCTGATGACGCGAGCAGTACTCTAAGGCTCGGCGGACCTCGTACTACCCTGCATGCCATCTTTGAATGGAATTCCGTCCAATAGTCGCTCAGGTGTTTTGTGTTTGTTGTGGTCTTCTCTTTAATTGATATCGTGGAGGAGGTTTCGTTCATAATTTCAAAAAAACACAAAACATCTTCTTCTTTTCCGATTAAAAGTGAAATTCTCTTTATATTCAGTTTCATGGTATGCTGGTTTTTTCTTGTGAGCCGAGTGACTCGTGAATCCACTCCGCTGGAGCATTATGTAAATTCAGTTTTCTAAATGTAAGCCAAGCATTAATTTCTTTAAATTAAAAGCCCCCCAAAAAATCAATAATTAAAAATCCACACTCACACATTCACATACAAGCGCACACGCATAAACACATGAACGCGCGCGCCATTTAAACGAACAAAAAAATGGAAACTCTCCATCTCACTTCCACCTGATGCCCATAAAATGTTCATTTAGTAAATGCCGCCCGTGTATGGCTGAGTGTGTATATCTTGAATTTGATTTTACGGCTTTTGGTAACATTTTCGGGTGTGGGCAATAAATTTCTCATTCGTATCGCATTAATTAACATCATCAACGAACGTACGAACAAGAAAAAAACAACCGAAAAAACGTACATAAATATATAAAAAATTAAAAACGGACAGACATCGATCGACGATCGACAACTGACGACATTGTAAAGGCGTACAGCAATGCAAAAGCTCTATACACTTTGAAAATAAACACAGAAAAAAATCATCCAACATTTTGGATATAATAGAAAATTACTAGACCTGCATTGTTGACAGAGAAGTGACAAGTAAATACATGTAAAAACTAGATTGTCTTTGGCTTTGCTCCCACACAATATGACCCATTTTTATAGGCGGTTGTGAAGCCAGGGACAAGGACTAAGTACAATATCCCTTTCTAAAAATTTCCAATAAAATTCCCAAAAAAAAAAATTTCCCTTAAGACCCCATTGCTACCCATTTATATGTGGTTTTGGAACCTCCGACTATGTAAAAAATCGACATTTCCAATCGAATACAGCAATGAAAAAATTCGCGTTTTTTTGTCGTTTTGTATGGCAGCCCCGCCTAGTTTTTGTCCGATCGGACTGATTCTCGAACTTGATCTGAGTTTGGAGGAGAAAAATATGTACCCAAAGTTTCAAGTCTATATCTCCAAAATTGCGCTATCGTGATGACAGACAGACGGACAAGCTAAATCGACTCAGGAGGTGATGTTGATCAAGAATATATATACTTTTCCATACCGGACACGCCCCCTTATGGGCGTTACAAACGTTGTGTCAAAGTGAATATAGCCTGCCACAGTGTGTGTGGGGGTATAATTATATGAAGTAAATAATATGATCACTCGAAATTCAAAGCATTCGTAAGAAGGCTCCCTTTGGTGCATGGGCGAGATGACCTTTTGAACGCTTAACACGCATTCTGTGTGACACTTGCAATTATCGTTTCAATTTACAATATATGTAATAAAACTTGCTTTTACATTTAAAAACAAAACAAAATCGTTTGTTTTTTGTCGTGTTTATGTTCATGATAATTCGAAAACAAAAAACAGCTGTATGTATTCGCGTTACGAGAAGGGTCAATAAATGCATTTGCGCCAATCACTTCGCTTAAGATTTATGACCACTCATTTGCATATTCAATGCATGCAACATAATTTTAGGATTTGTTCATCCTTTTTTTATATTTGTATTTCTTTTGGTATATTTTCAACCCCTTCACAACGCCCTAAATAAAAACATCATGTTGCTCAGTTGCCGCGAGTGTGGGAAACGTTGAAATTAACTCCAAAAAATATCGGTAAAAGTCCAGATGTACAGGATTAATGTGAAGCGTTGGTCATTAATATAAAAAAAACAAAAACCAAATCAAAATCGGTATGAGGAAAACAAAAAAGGCCGCTACAAATCATAATTATCGTTGGTGCTGGGAGAGAAACCAAAATTGAACATGAACAGGCTGAAATGAAAAAGGAAGTGGTAGCAGCAACGAATAACATCCAAATTACAGGACAACGCACAAACGAAATGGTTGGATAATTAGGGAAACATCACGGGCATCTATGTGTGCGTGAAAACCATTTCGAATCGAAAACGGAAAATTCATTTGCACAAAGGCACAGCATCGAAATCAAAGAGGCGAAAAAGGTGGAATTGATATAGGCGCCACACGGCCACTTCGGTGAATTGTGATTTGTGAGTGCCTATGTATTTGTGTGTTAGAAATTTCTTTGTAAGCAGATACAGGAAATGAAAACAGAAACAATTGGTGGCGAGGAGTGTAAAAAGTGCTTTCGTCATGTAATTCATACAAGATGGACCGACTACACGAGAACATCTGTTGAAATGGAAGCAATACAAATTGAAAGAAATCTCAAGTCACTGCAGAATTTGGGCACTTTTAACTTTAAACTTAAGAATAAAAACTGCTTTGCATAAAATATGAATGTCCAATATTTCAATAGAGTCCTCGGAAGAAAACGTAAGTTGGCCCATTCCGAAAGCAATACGTAAAATATCTAAGTTAAAAGCGAAATTTTATTTCATTAAAGACACAGAAATGTATAAAACAAATAATGTCGGTAAAGGAAAAAATTATAAAAAAAAACATTTCCTAACCAAAAAAGTTTAGAAATTTGAGATTTGAGATTTGTAAAACAAAACAAATGAAAATACTAATAAAATTAACAGCTTCGAGTGGCGAATGTTCACTTAGCACCTTAAGCGTTGCTGCATGGAAGACATAACTCCTCTATACACAAGCAAACGCAAGACACAAGTAGCAAAAGTTGCTGGCGAAATATGGCCAAAAAAAAAAATCACCGAAATGTGTAAATTAGCATCAATGACCACGACATGTTCACAATAATAATGATGTTGGATGACTATGACGCATATGAAGATGAAGATGACTGTTGGCTAAGCGATTTGGGGAAAAAAGACGAAATCAAAAACTATAAGCAAAAGACCAAAATTTTACCTAAATTTAGACTTGTCTGGAAATGGCAAAAGTCGTCTGCAAATCAGCATTGACATGACAAAAGTCATTCAATCAAGGAAGGCAAAAACTTCGAATGGAAAGTCCTGTCCAACAGAACAGGCGCCCACAGAAAAAAAACACAAAAAAAAATTAAAAAACAAATATTTTTTTTTAAATTAAACAATATTAATTTCAAGTCAACATCATATAAGCCTCTTATGGACTACAAGTAGAATCATACACTGAGAAAAAAATCCAAACGAAACGTTGTCAAAGCGCACCGAACCGTTGGCAATTTCCCTATTAAACTGAATGTTCTGATTTGGACAACAAAAGGTTTACATTACAAACTGCCCATTGATGAATTGAAAGCGAAATGTTGTTGTTTCACGACCGAAATTGTAATGTTGATGATTTGAGACTGCTACGTTTTTGTTCTACAACTTTTTTTAAATCAAATTTTATCGAAAAATATATAATAAACTTTTTTATTAATTATGCAGTTTGGGTCCATTGAAAATTCTCTACAAAAAATGTCATAAACGAAAAACTATTTTCATATAAATCCGATTTTGAACTTGTTTCTGATTTTTCTTACACAATTTCATACAATTCATTTGGTAGAATTGGGATTATACCTAAAAAAGTACAATCGTGGGTAAAAAATGAACATTCAAATATTGACACTGTTTCATGTTCTATTTTAGAACTGAGCAGTGTTAATTTTTTCAAAGCGATACCCGTTTCGAATCTCCAACCGTGGAGTTTTGGATTTTTTTCTCAGTGTAGCCATTGTAGAGGTAAAAAAATGAAATGGGGAGGCTCTAATAGGGGTCGATTTATTATTTTTTTCCCTCGGCAAAGTTCATTTTTCAGCACAAAATATTTCCTTACATAGCAAATAAATTTGTTCGTATTTAACAGGTACATATGTACTTATTGAACTTAATACAAAATCACACACAAGAGAGTTTGAGGTACGAAACTGGGAATTGGGGAATTTTAGCATATTTAATGGAATTTTTTCATTCGTGATGTTACCGTGTGTCCGGAAGCCAATCCGTATAGGATATGGAGAAAGTGCCGCCTGTATCCATTTTTAGCTGTAAATTGTTGTTTTTTGTAGTCAAAAACTTATTTTTTTTCTTTTCGATTTGCCAACTTTGTGTAAGAAAAAAACGAGCACAAACACTTTAAAAGTACATTTCAGTACGATAACATATTTTTTCTCAATAAATACACTTTTCGATTATTAATTAAAATAATTTTTTGTTGATTAAAAAATATTTCCATGAAATTCTTTGTGTGGCCACCAAAAATTCAACAAACAAACAAATATCACTTGTCACGCTGTTCAACCCGCGGGCGGCGAATTCAAATCAATAAGATAAACACAAAAACAGCAGCAGCATAGAAGAAGCACTTGTTGCCTTATAGCCGTCACCTTAGCCGAGTATGGAGGGCAGACAGACACATATGAGAGCTACGCACTTGTCTAAGCTGAGCGAGATCAATCTCGGCCCTTGAGCCACACGTTACACGTCCTGCTGGCTGGTTATTCAGCTTCACTTCGAAAATGCCAAATTAAACTCATTGTCAATTGAGAAAACAACAAAAAATCACATAAACAATTCACACAAACACTTGTTGCCAAAGGGGCGCGCGCGCATGTGCGCAATCAACAATTGCTGCCAATTGCTGTCCCCGAAAAGAGACACAAAACTGCCCACCAAAGACAAACAAAACCGTTTGGGCCGTTATGTGCCGTATGCCCAACTGGAAAATCACGTTCAGGTGGTTGGTTGTTTGGCGGTGGCGGTGGTGGTGGTGTCTTAGTCGATTGTTGGTGGTGCGACGCTCTTCTTTTTTTCGTTACAAGTCTCAGTCTCAATAGCAAGTGAGAATCAAAACAATCAGGCAGCGCTTGTTGTTAGCCTTGTGACTCGCCGATATCAACTGAAAACCACTTTGCGCCACAAACCTGAAGTGTGCTACCAATTCGCCGCGCGCAATCACGGCCGAATGCGGCGAAATCGAATTGAATTGAACGGAATGGGGTACGCGGTATGAGATCGATTCGAATGCGAATGTTGCGATGCGTCTGGGATTCTGTATGTAGGTGTGTGTGTGTATTCACAGGTGAACAAACAAACGCAACAGGTTGCTGCTTGGCTGAATGATCGATCGAACTCTGTTCGACGATCGCTCGCTCGCTGTTGCACCTGCACAATAGAAAATGGCTGATAAATGGTGCGTGGTTGGTTCGATTGGTTTTTGGAATGCATTTCGGCATACAGCAGATATGAAATTGATTTTGTCCCACTAACACCCCCCCTCCTCCCCCTCCCACGTAGTACGACCACATTGAATGATGGATGCTGGGTGTGCTCTGTGTGTGTGTGTGTGTGTGTGTCTTGTGTTGTCCAGTGGTGTGTGGAACTATTTTTGAAATTGCAACGCGATTCTGTGTTCTGCAGTTTGTTAAACGGTTAATGGTTAAAATTTATGATGCAGTTCCGAAAGCTTTACAATATTCAGTATCAAATAATGCAAAGGCGTTTGAGGTTGAGGGGAAAACCACAACAGAAACCTCCACAAATTCAACAAATTTAACGCTGCCATTAGCAATTTACAATTTCATAAAGTGTTAATTTCAAATGCTGCCGTTGGTCTCTAGTCGCCGTAGAGGTACATGTGAAAATAAATGTATTACAAGCTAATCGTGGAGATTTTACTGTAATTTGTCGGGCAATCGGGTAATTTTACGGTAAGCGTTTTAGATTTATTAGAGAAATGGCTGAGCAGAATTCGTTATCAGAAATATTCACATAAGCAGATGCTGTCCTATTCCGAATTAAGTTGAAAAAGTCGGAAAAATAAGCCAGGATAACTTTCATTGATCACACATATAGAGGTGAACATTTTGGGTATGGTTATTTCAATGGATGATTCCGCTACAAACATATTAATAAAAGGAAATTATTTTTAAACTACTAACGTACAAATCTTTGTCATCCTTTCTAATAGAACCAACATTTTTCAGGAACATTTTCAACTGCAGCATACGAATTCCGTTTAAGACAAAATAAATTCGTTTGTAACATCAGATCGCCAGTATTTGCGAGCGTTCTCCTAGCTCTGCTTATAGGCAAATTAAGTTATTTTTGACCAGACAACCTTTAGTAGAGCAACTTGCACGTTGGCACTACAATAGCCCAGGCATTGTCCACTTTCTTACAATTGCTGCCACTTGATATCGCCGCTGTCACTCTAAAATTATGAACTGCCGCTGCTGCAATTCACTGTGGGGAAATCAAGCATTGTCAGTTCAATTGATTTCGTCATTTTCAGACTTGTCGTCGTCTGAGACCAACTGAGATTCGAATGCCAAACAAAACGCACACAAATACAGCGAGTAAGTACTGTTGTTTCGAACGGTCCGAACGAGTGGTGATGAATCCATTTGTGTAACATACTTTCTTCCTAATCTGCGCACACTTGGATGCCAGAATAATGAAACAATACCTAAATATGGCTGCGAATGCATCTTCAGTGTTCCGACCGATTCCGTCGATAGTTGATTTGCGCTGGGCCACCCTATTTGGTAAATACGCAATTGTCCGTTCAATATGGTAGCCGACAGTCTGACAGACAGATAGGCACAGTAAAAACGCATGATTGAAAAAACGAGCCACCTCAGCCAAAGAGGCTCCTCTCTACCTACACTGGATATGGATGAACTGACAAAATCGGGCATTGATTTGCAATAACAATTGAAATTGTTTTTTTTCCTCTGTGCATTATCCCGTTGCCCAATGGTAATAAATAACAAAAATCAAATATGTTCATAGTTAATCAAACATAAAAATGGCGAAAAGCATAAACTGCGTACAGTGAGGCACGTGTGTGTATTGACTTCATTTGCACTCAATGTGTTGAGGGACAGTTACGACCATTAAATGAATTTATATATTAAACAAAATAATTAAAAATGCAAACATGTTTCCGAAAAAATTACTTCTAATTTTATAATAAGGCAAAATCCTTCTTTTCTTCTCTGTCGTTCATTTCTGCAGTAAATGTCGAAAATATGAAAATTAATGTTTATGTAGCAAATTTAATGATGCGCTCGTTGGAACAGTGTCAATAACAATAAAACGAAAGCGGTTGTTGTTGTTTGTTTTTGGTTGCTTCTCTTGTTATTTTTATTGCAGTCGTGACACCACACGAATCCTTGATCACCTCACCACACACATTCACACAAAGAACATGGAATTGAACTTAAAGCCAGCAAGCATTCACGACCGCTGTAATGCAACCGCCACACAGTGAAGACGAAACACGATCGCAAAAAAGTGAAAGTGCCGCCGCGGCCGAATCAATGCACGACTCATCATTTGTGGATGGGCAAATGCACTGCACCACACCAAAAACCACACCACACACCGGTCACATTAAACCGCACCGAAGGTGATCCTCATTTAGTTTCCCGATTCTGCATCAATTCATTTGTTCAAAAATGAAATCAAGCAAAATACAACAACAAGAAGGAACGAAAAAAATCCAAAAAAACTGCTGAGAGTCGAAAAGGAATCGCCTCGCATGAATATGCACTCGCTCGTACTCGGTCGGTCGGTCGGTCGGTCGTCGGTCGGTCGGTGTCATGTTGCAATGTTGCAATTTATCACTATCAATTTTTGGTGTCCCACAGCCGAGCCGAATGTTGCGCTCAATTGAGATCTTGTTAATGGTGGTATACACGCAATGATACGCCAATAATAATAGTAATGCATTTCGAGTGCCATGGCGGCAGCGCGTGATCGGCAGCAGCAAAAATGAAATGAAACGAAACGAATTGATGAATGTTGTGTGGGTATTGATCAAGGTTCTGCTCATTGTTGGTCATTGAAATGGAGATGACAGCAGGGTTACAAATTTTCATGTTGCGCGTGTGTGTTTGTATTGGCAGGGGTGGGAGGCGGACGATACGCAATACATCCAACCACAGAAACGAAAGACTTAAGAAACGAACTTGAAGGAAAGAGTGGCAATTGAGGGACTGACTTTGAGTGCAGAAGGCACTCATATTGGCTTGGACAATTCTTTTTTCAACCACTAAAATTAAAAAAACAATTTGGGAAAATTAAAAAAAAAAAGTTTATCTGCAACACAATGTGTCTACACAATGTTGCCCATGACACTTCAAACTTTGCTGAAATGCTTGATACAAATCGTGTACGATAAAATCGATTGCCTTTAACAATTTACTGTCGATCATTGAAAGATTTTTAATTATTAAAATCAAGATTTAAAAAGTATATAACCAGAGCCGCCGTGGCCAAGCCCAATTAGGCGAGGTGATCAATATGCCACATAAAGTTTACGAGAATGACCGTAACGAAATGTCAGTGCAGCACTAAACCGAAAACTAAATTCATAACACATCGCTGGTCGAGTGGTCTGCGGCCAGGCTCTCAGCAGCAACTGATATTTTAATGATGGTCGTAATCGATGTGGGAATTGTCTGCTTTATGTTATTTGGCCCCAATCGATTTGACGCGCATCGACAACGAAGAAGACGAACCCAAGGATATGCCATCTTCTGTTGTGTTGCGCACTTATTCCACTGACTGCCTCTGCGGCACAGGTGCATTTTTAATGTTCTTCCACAACCGTTAATGACGCACCGAGCAAGCTTTTAATAACTTATTTAAGAATTAAGTACAACAACAAATAAAGCGAGGCGGCCTTTTCCAGACTCACTGTATGATTGGCTTGTTGCTTATTTATGCTGGCGCGCTGATTCTGCTGGTGATGTCTAAAAAATCATGGGAAAGGCAGGAGTTATTTGTTGCATGTCTCGCACATTGATTAAAAGATTTTTTAATTTTTTATATTGTTTTCGCTATGTTGTCAGTCGTGGAACAGCATCAAGTCAAGTCAGTTGCAAAGGTCAAATGCTGAGACGCTAATCACGATTTCGCATTCAAAGTTCAGTTGCTGTTGCTGCTGCTGCTGCTGCCGGTCTATCATGGCAAATAAAAGTCACTAGCTGTCAGCATCAGAATTAGAATCATGTCAAATTTATATTTTATTGAAGTGCTTTGTTTGCTTTTAAGAAAGGAATACGGCAACAAAAAGACAACAAGAGAAACTAAATCGTGTGATAATTTGTATCTTTTCGTATGAAGGATAAAACGTAATTGGTTCTTTATTAAAACTAAATTCATACAACTTGTATGCAGTATTCACTCATTAAGAGAAGAGGTGAATGAAAAGAGAAGGGTGATCAAATGAACATAGAAAAAATGTCACGATAGAGTAAATTCGTAATCGCATGTGATTTTTGGGCAAAAAAGAACTTTGTAAGGAGGTTAGATAGACATCAAAATAGCGTTCAATACGAAAAACGAATGTCTTATATAAAAAAATAAAGTGAAGTCCTTCAGCACGTATTAAACGCATTTAATTTTATTGGCATGTAACAGCCTTTCTTGCCCAATGGATCCCGTTCGCTGAAGTGCGGCTCAAGTCTACCAGCCGGTAATCCATCATTAATTCGCATTTAAATAAACCAATGAAAAGGAAACCGCATCGAGAAGCGCCAGCATAACTTCCGAACTCCACTTAAAGCAGCATAAAAAATACATGCGTACGTGCAACTTACAACGCACACACATCGTGCATATAAAAGTGCATAAGCGAAAATGTTTATGCGCACATAACCGTCGCGTCTGACAGTTTAAGCAACCATTTATCAAATTTATTGACACTCATCCATCGGTTGGCAGTCAGCGAGCGAACGGCACACGTAAGTGGTTAATATTTTAACAGGCCATTCTACAGACCGTGTGAGCTCCTTTTCTTCTGTGTGGGTGGGGCATGGCTATGACGTGTCGTGGTCCATGAATCAAGGTTTATAAAAACTTCTTTGTTGCTATTTTCTCTCGCTTGCGCAGAGCAAATATCGCTTTGAAGTATTTGCTTTATTCATTTGATATATGAATGTAGGGGGTTTTGGGTATGGCACTTTCACAAGTAAAGCTCATCATTCACATCCTAGCCATTCGGCTTATGTCCAATTTTACACCGTATTGCCTGTCTGTCCCCTGTCCCCTTTTCGATCTCCACACTCCACCCTCTACCGGCCACCAAAATCGAGTATGTTATGTCGGTTCTCTGGCAAACGGCTTGGCCCATGTGCGGTTATTATTCTAAGCGATCGCGATTGCAACATGCCTGTAAATGCTGCCTGAGCATTGATCTTCCAACAGCGATCGATGCGGTTTTTTTAATGACCGTTGCGTTGCTTGCCTGCAAGCCGAATATTTGCTTGAATCGTATGTGGAAAATGTACGGTTCAGCAAAAAAAACTGTAAATGCTGATAAAAATCACAGCGAACAACACAATAAAGGTGAAACAACAATTTACATATGCGCCGCGGTGTTGAGGAGAGATCGGACAGTGGATAAAAGCTTTTAGGAAATCAGAAAAAAAAGAAACGTTTAACAAAAAAATCAGCACAAATTTTCTGCCATTCAAGTTGAAAAAATTTGATTTAAATTTTTGGTAATTTAAAAGAAAAATTGAATCATAAATTGCCACAGCCACATTTTGATCGGCACAGGTGTTTGCATGTTGCCTTCGCTCGAACATCACCAGACCCAACCCAATGCATACTCCCTTTTGCGCCACATATTTTCTATAAATTGTATGTCGAAGGGAAGGGTGGTGGTACAGCACAATAACAGCAGCAACGTCAACATCAATTTTCTAGTAGCCACAGCAGCCAGCAACTCGCAATCAATCTTGTTAACAATTTCATGAAAAACATCGCTGCTCGTTCGTCCTCATGGATGGTTGGCTCCTCAGCGCTCAGATGAATTAACAAGATAGACACTCGTTTCAACCGATGCGGCCTCAGAAGGATGTCGTGCACATTTGCACTGAGAGAAAATGTACAACCTAATTTGTACGAATGATATTTTTACATTGGATGCGTTGACAGTAACTTGGACATTTAAAGTGGGGATTAATGAAGAGTTGACTTGGCAAGGGACTAAGGAGATAGTCGCTGGAGAAAGGAATATGGGAGGAGGCAGTTTCGTTAATTCGCATACATAAGTGCGTAGAAAGCAATATTTCCTTTTTCGTATTTTATTCAGTGTTACTTTTGCGTTACGTTTTTCACTAGCATTGATGAATGAACCAATGGGAAACTAGATACAGGTGTTCGTTTCATGTCGTCGTTTTCGTCATCATCGATGATGTTGCTGGTTGTTCTTGTTGCTATTGCTATGGCTGTTGTTGTTGTTGTTGTTGTTGCTCTACACTTATTGTTACTTCTGAAGAGCGGTAATCGATTTAACTACTTGACGCTGCCATCGCTTGGCTGGACTTGATGGCAGATGCTGTGGCACTTAGCGGCAGGCTCAAGTATTGTTATTAAGAGCAGCACAGAAGCTGATGGGGCTGGGCCCCGCGAGCATTGTTTAATGGAGCCTTTGACATGGATCATGTAGCATGTTTAACTATGAAGCAACAACAACAATAACAACAACAACGTCCACAGCATCAAACACAACTATGTGTGTACAGCGATCGCAGTAGGAGCCACAACAACAAAATGAGCATTTTATCGCGATCAGAATGGAATTATTAAATGGCGGATGGAAAACCAATTAAGCGGCTTGGTGGGCGGAGAGCGGCCATGAAGACTATCAGCAGGCAGGCAGGCAGCACCACCATTATTTCCAAGAACGATGGGAAATTCTTAAACTGACTCCTAAATCTACTTCGCGCAAATGTAAGCAACAAATGGCACATGGCCGCCACAACAAAAAGAAAACAATGCATGTGTATTGTACTTGGTATAGGGATTTGCGTTGGCCCATGTCGCCCATACTTTCACCTAACTGCAAATTCGAAATAATCGAATCGAACAATAACAACAACCGATAAACCGACGAAAATGCACAGAGGTCTGTAATTTGGTGAGAGGGTCCCGCACCCAACAGCCAAGAACCGAAAACATTTCATTGAAACGCACAATTAACAAGCGAACACAAAAACCACCGAAAATTCATAACTGCAGGCGCACAATGCCAAAAACAAAGAATCCTCCACTGCACTCTTCTCTTCGTCGTTGCTTTGTTATTCATCATTCCGTGCAGCAGCAGCCTTTCGTTTTTTTTCTCATAAAGTCCGCGTCCGCATATTATCCTGCGCAAAATAATTACATGAATTTAACAAAGTATCTCTCTCTGGTCGAACGATCGGCATCTTCGATTCATGAACCACACAACCCCACTGCGCCCCTCCTTAGTCACATTGTACCACCTCAAAACGCGCCTCAATGTGACACACAGAAAAGAAAAATCTTAAAAAAATAATGTAGATCTTAAAATTTAATTTTAAAACCTAAGGAACATTTTGAGTGCAATGTTTTATTTTGAGTATAAAAAAAACCTCAACAATTTTGACTCTAAAAAGTTTTGCAGATGAAGTGGCCAATTTGTGTTAATTCTATGAGTCCCCGAAATCATAACGCTTACAATGGTTCATTTTTGTAGGGCTTTTCGGTGTCTTTTCTTAGGGTGAATTTAGAATCTCAAAAGAGTCACTTATGACTTATGCTTTCATAGGAAAATACATTTTTTCCAGACACATTTATTGTGCATTAAATAAAAAGTTGAGGGAAATCCAAATTATCAACCTCAACAAAAGTAGCACTTGAAAATTTGCTGATCATCAGGACCAATTTTCATATGGATTTCGAAATTTGTTGCATACATTTTGGGGCCAAAGAACCGTAAATTGGGAAATTTCAAGGCGTAGTTCAATAATTTCGAGGTTATCCTGGTAGACAGCTACACGCTAACAAAGTTATTATAATTTTTGCCGCATTCCAGCTGTTTTGCCCCAAAAAGTATGCAACAAATTTGTATTTCTATAAAATAACAACAACAAAATTTTCGGTAATTATTATTTCTTGTTTTAAAATGTTCAGTTGTTGTTACTTTTTTCACTCCACCAGAATATTTGTTCAGTATAAAATTAAAACTAGTGTTTAGCGTTGCAAACAGCTTAAAATATTTTTTTTATTAAAATATTTACTTAAAAATAAAATTTGGGAAAAATGATGAGAAGAAATTTTTCTCTGTGTGATTGTCCCAATTCTCGAAAGCAGAGAATATAAACTTTATACCATTTTCAGTTTGTGTAAATCAAAATGGAAATGCGAAATTACATTCGAGGCAAGGAGAGTGCCTATCTGCATTAAGCATCGTTGGTATTGGTCTTTTTGCGTTGTGGTTTTCGTTATTGGTCATGCGAAAACCGAAAGCCTCTCAGCACACATACGCATTCCATGGCGATTTTTGTGCGCCGCATTATTGCACAAGGGAATGGCCCATAATTTGTGGAGCACACACATCCATAAATACAAACGCACACACATGCAGCTGCAAGCAAACATTTGTGCATTTGTACTCGTTGAGGCAATGTGGCCCTTATGAAATAATCATTGTAATCGGTGATCCCCTCTAAGAGCCCGTGCAAAGTGCACCTTGCTCCTCGCTACGATCAAACATGATCGAACGCAGAGCAAATGCTGCATTGGTTTCTCGCCAAAGTGATCGAAATGCAGGAAGGCAGGAAATGCCTGAAATTTTATTTCATAAATTTTGCAAGAAGAATTCCCCTTAGAATGCGCGACGATACAACTTAAAAGGGGGCTTAGTTTGATCTGCGCCTCAACTTTATTATATCTTATTTTTTCGTCTGTGTCTTTAAAGTCGTTTGAGAAACTGTCGTACTTGATGGACGCACTCATCTGAAATTCGCCCATAATCAATTCATCATTTTTTTGCTTTGCTTAGTTGCTGCCACAAACGATCGAACGGCCATTGGTTGGTCATTTGGTTGCTTGCAAATGTTTACATTGATTAATTATGACCCCGCGGCGCAATTAAAGTGGCCACAGCAAGTTCGCATCGAATGTGAAATATGCGTTGGTCAACACGTGCCCGCGCAAACTCAACTGGGTCAATAGTTTATGAACGCGTTGGTCTGGTCGGCCGCCTTTTGACCATGTCGTGCATGAGAGGATCAGTTAACAATTTGCGACATTATCGCGAATTGTGGTAAATTTACAAATTGCTTCGATTACAGGCGGAAGAAACGCACTTTGATTTTGGTCACTGGAATTCGATTGATTGATGATGAAGCAAAATTTCGCACACGTTTCGTTCAAAAAATAATGCGAAAATGAGTCTTTAAATGATATGATATTGACAGATTTTTTCAAATCAAGCCTAAAAGTATGTGAACCTTTTTGCAACTTCCTTTTTAAGATATGAGGGGCGTGGCGTTTGTGAAACAGTTTTTCAATTGCAACAATATTTTGATGCTGGCTTACCGCGAACAGTGTGACAATGCTGATAGCTCAGCTTTCCTAACGAAAGCAAAACTCAGGGATGAGCTATAGAAATACAGACCTCTGTCGTAATAGGCCCAATGTGACCGCAGTTACAAGGAGACCTGAACCCTCCTCTTTGGAGAATCGAATCTTTTGTGATTGGAAATTCCTGCACACGGCCCTGGTTGATTTATAAAACCGAACAAGTGATTTGGCAACACTGTAACTTTTTCCCCTCTATATTTTTATTCCAAAGAACGCCTTTTTTGGGTAACTTTTTTTTGCTTTCGTGGAATTCTACAAACAAAAAGATGAGCGATACAATTTTGTAGACAGTGTTTCAACCAAACTGAACGTATCGAATACGGAACCAAAATCGGTCATACGCACCTCGTCGCACTGGTCACGATGACCTTAGCTCCGGAATTTATCAAAATAAAGCAAAAACCATTTCCAAAAATGAAAAATGAATTCCTCTACATTTTCTCCACCACAATTTCACACCATGTCGTGCCCCTGAACACAAGCGAGTACGTCATTTAATTATAGAGCCGCATCAGGTGAAAAGACCAACAAAAATAAAGAAAAAAATAAGGGCATGGACAGTGTGTGTGTGATGGTGGTAGAACGATCACACACCAGACTTTCCCATGTGCAGCAGTGTTTATCGTTCAGCCTCCAGCCAATATGAGAAATGATGCTCAGGTGGCAATTAGGACCTCGCTTGACATAACAAATGACTGAAAATTCGACAGCTCAGAAGTCCAACCGCAGAAAAGGCTTCTGCGCGAGTTCCTGCTGCTCTCGCCTGTGGCTCCCTGCCCTTATGATGGTCGCACGGGGATAGTGGCTGTCTCGTTTCCACGACCACCACCGCCACCGCCACAGCCACCAACAATTAAAGTGTCAAAGTGGAGGTATAAATTTGACATTCGAAAGCGCAAATGGCCTGTGCGAACGTAGGCACTTTTAACGCGCACGAACGCAAGTGCAAATTATTTGGTAAATTGCACATCGAACCTATAATTTTCATTTTCATTCCCATTTCATTTTTCCCGCTATTATTTTTCGCACTTACCGGGCGTGAGGCGTTGCGACGTTGGTTCATACAGAAAATTATGCTTTGTTTTCTTTTGTGATGATCCCAACATGAATAATGAGGAGGAGACTCACCTGAAAAGAGCACGAAGAAGAAATGGAAAATATTAAGTAATTGAAGTATCGATTTTGATTGTTGTTGAAGTTTTATATTATTGCTAGAGACGAATCTTGCGGAAATCATCGAAACATGAACCTGAGTTTATTTCGAGGAGGTGTCCTTAATAAAATTTCGTGAGGAAGAAATGGTTCATTGATATTACAATAGAAAATATTTGTTTTAAAAACATAGATTTATCATATACAAAATTACAATAGTGTCCGTTGTTCTTTTGTGACTGCACTAGGTTAGTTCACAGTATAGCAGTAAATGCATCAGCTTCAAATTCGAATCAGCCTTCATGGCGTCATCTGTCAAAATCAGCTGAAGTTCAAATTAGAGCTATGGAAAATTTAAGCATTTGTAGTCGGTTTTTTCGCCGTTGAGCGGCAATCGAAAATTTCAAAATGGGTCGCGTAAAATGTGTCCTTTGGCAAAAACTATCAAGGAAAAACAAAAGAAATGGTTTTTTAAGGTTTCAAAAGTGGAACATGTGAGGAAGAGGTGCGTCGACTATTGCGGAATAAATGTTGAGACCACTTCTTGGCCAATGATTTTGTCTATAGTCCCCGAGTTTCACCAGCACAAGTGCGACTGCAGCTATGGGCTTATTTTATTTTCTCGAGTACCAAAGCAAAAGAACCGGTTACATAGGTATATTGTAACCATCTTCACTGCATCTACGGTGTTGTTCTTCTTCTCCTTTGGCACCCGAGGCATGTAGATGCATATACTTCCGAAACTTTTTTCAACCGTCTGTTTTAAGAATGACCACACCTCACTACTCAATACCAACCAAACTATTTACCCTCATAGCTTTCAACAGTTAGTGCTTTTAGAGACACTCTACAAATAAAGCAATTCCTAAATTCCCATTATATTTTAAAGGTTCATTGCGTTGGATGTTTTTCCTTTTCAAAATCCGCTAGAATCAGTGCTTCCTGTTCTCACTTTACTTCTACTGTTTACCAAATGCAAAAAAACAAAAAAACGTTTGCACACAAAAAAAGCAACAATAAAAAACCAATGTTTACATTGCCCCTGGCAACTCTAAACTTAAATAGTTGATCTATTTCGAATTATCAATCAATCAAAATCAAATCCACCACCAGCAGGCGTCTATGAAGTGCAGCTGCTGCCAATAGTATTACCTCTACATACGAGGTATGTGCACACACATACACACACACAATATGTACATAAAATCTCTCAAGATGGGAGGCTTCTCCCCTCAGTGATGGAGTCAAAGAGTATTCAGAAGCCCCCAACCGACTGTAATCCATTGTGCTGATTACCTTTGATTGCCCTATGATTTATGCTCGTACGTACGCTGTCTGAAGCTGGAGCAATGCTCTGATGAGCCTGAACGCTGGCTGATGTGGTTGATGTGAGCTAAGTTAAATGATCGTTTTTCTATTGAATGCAACGAGCGCCGTGCGCGATGCACTTGAGGCGAATGAGATCGAGCAAAGGGTGCTGCTGCAGATTGCTCCTTTTTTATTGTGTTGTTCTTTTGTAGTTAAAGCGATCATTGCCAACATGTTGATTCTATTTTTTATCTGATCTGCGGGAAAAAACAATTTGCAACAGCGTGAAAAAGTACAGGACGTTGATCATTGAAATCGCCTGCCTGCAACGCTAGAGCTGGCCAACTGAGAGCTGAGCAAAATTAGTTGCAGAGTTCGTTTGGCTCATTTGTGGGTTGGTTGGCTGGATTGTTTGGCAAGTGCACCAAGATTGGGTTTTTTTTTTGTTTGTTTCGAGCTCCTTTTTATGTCATGACAGCGACGCATTCCATGAGCTGTGCGAGTGTGCCTCGTTGCTGTTGCGCGTCCACGGCGTCGTCTTTGTGTACGTGTATGGGTGTTTGTGCAATGGGCAGTGAAATTAGTTTTGTGGTCATGTTGCATTTACGAGATCATCAAATCAAGCAATTGCAAAAGTAACGCCGCAGCAGCTCTGCCTAGCTGCTGTTCGGGTTCCCAAGTGCATGTGGTGGCAGTTAAAGTTTGAAAGTTTAAAACAAAACCGAACGAAGGAGTCAGCTTCAATTTAATTCTTATTGTGTTGGCAATGTTGCTATTGTTGTTGTTGGATGCCCCACTTAATTGCAAATTGATTTGGTTTCCTCTTTTTTCGAATTTCGTTCGTTACAACGCCCTTCATCTGCACTTGAGGTATTTGTGGCACTTTGCACGTTGGTTGGCCTGCTCGGTGAGGCCCTTTGATGAGTAAGACGGGCATCCCGAGCTTAACTTCGCTCGTGTAAATTATCAATCGTAACAACTTAATATACATACATATAAAATGTTAAATTTACAAGCAAAAAGTGTTATTCCAACGCTGTTCACTGATCAGTACGGGCAGGAAAGGAGGAAGAGAGCAAACCTCTTCGTTAAACCTCGTATCTACATTTATTCTAAAGGAGATGTGATTTTTTGAATTAACCATAATCGGATTTTTTCATTTTTAAACGTGGAAGTGTTGATATTGGTGCCGCGCCATGGTTGTGCCAAAATATTAAACACAAATTCCGTTGAATTTATGCGGCGTTGCCTTTAGGCGATTAAGATACAACTCTTTCAAACCTCAAGAAACTTTAAAAGCCAACTTATTTTGTCTCAAGTGAATATTGTTGCGGCTTCTGCTGTCTTGTTGCACAGTTGTTCTGCTGGGAATAAAATGCCGCGTTTATTGTTGCCACAAGCGTGCATCAGTTCAGAAAATGGGCGTGGCAAATATAATAGGAAACTGTGATTAGCAGCTCTGGCCAGGCAAATGCCGAACATCGGAGGGCCAAAGCAAGGCATAAGGAAGTTGCTATCAAACCTCAATACGTCCATCATCGGGTACGCAGCACCAATATGGGTTTCCGGATCGAGGTATAATTCCTACATGAAAGAAGTAATGACCGCTCACCGGCTCACATCCCTGAGGGTATGCAATGCTTTCCGCACGGGCTCCAATACGCTACAGTGGATATAGCGGCGAACGAAACAGCCGCATTGCGCTACGTGAAAAACATACAGGAACAAGACCGCATTCGATTCGGGATTCGTTAATTTTCCAAACAAAATACATACATTTTAAAAAAATTGTTTTTAAAATTGAATTATAAAAACAGACAGTTTTTGCTTGAATAAATAATATGAATACGAATTTCACAACAGTAATAATTGAATCCATTAATTTTCTGTATTCAGTTGAGTTTCTTAGGAATTCTTTAGAAGAGACAAAATATGCCTACGAAATGCTTAAATAAAGTGTGTGAAATTAGCAGTTTCCAGTTCCACTTCATTATTTATTATAAGTAAACAATTTGTATGCGTTTTGCAGAGACGAAAAAATAACATTTTTTGTATTGTTAGAAAAATTTTGTATTTTATGAGCGATGAAATGTTGTATTTATGTTATATTTCACCTTTTTTGTGAACTAATTTGTTAACTTTATGAACAAATCCCGGTATTTTGGAAAAATAGTTCCGAGATTTCCGGGATCGAAAGCCCTAGTATGTGTGTGTAAAGAATTGACCAGTGAAGAAATCTTTAGAAATTTTACGAGGTCCAAGAAGTTGATGAGAGGCACTTCCTGAATGGTCGGGTCGCAACAGAGAAGCTATAGAAATAAAACTAAATAAAAGTAAATGAAATGAAATGAAAGGCATGCATGCATGTCGCCGGCTAGTGGCATATCCTTAATTGACAGCGACTCTTGATTTTGCCGATGTCCACTGCTTCCCAGCTAATGTGTGCAAAGATGCATTCAGTAGCTGCTGCGTGTGTAAATTAAATTTAAATACGAAATTAATTTTCATTCACCATTTGAGCAGCAGCAGCAGTGGCTTCACTAATGGGTTGCATCTCGATGCAGCTGCTGTTACTATATCCGTGCACAACTAATAATAATAAAAATTTTTTTACAATTTCAAGTCAAAAGCATAGCCTGGACAAACACCAGCAGCAGCCTTTACTAAGTTAAGAAAAACGCGAATTCTGATTGCTCGAAATGAAATAAAACGTTGTGATTTCTCATTGAGAATACCGTACAACCGACACAACAACGCCGCACCAATTCAAATCCATGGCAAGCCATTTCGTTCAAATCGATTCTGGGCAATGTAATGGTTCTGTAAGATTCTTCGCTACGATGCAGACGCACTCAACTGAATGCAAAAAGCCATTTTCATTAAATCCACCTGTCGTCGTCGTTCTCATCGAAAATGTAAATTTACCCTCCGTACCACCGCAAGGTGCTGATGGCCGACGTGGCCATTCTAAACGATCTGTTTTGAGGATGCTGCCTAGTGTTGTGTTTTGAATTTGAAAAATCTTCTTGAGCGGAAAATCACCGTGCATTCAGCGTGGTGAAAATGAAAATGTCCAATTGAACTGAAGTTCAGAAAATTATCAGCGGGCAGTTGTAGCGTTGGAGCAATTGGGCGGGGGATAAACGGCGCCAAACTTTATAATGCAATTCCGATGTTTGTATATGCATAAAAAGACCCACCGACCACGGTAAGGCTTTATCCTTACACTTTAATTCATACAAAAAACGAAAACAAAAGACTGAAGCAACGTACTTTTTATACGATTAATCACTCCATTGTTTTAGCAATTGCAAAACCAACCGAATGCGGATTCTGGCCTTGTTGCCACCCGGTACTTGAAATCCCATTTACTTTGCTTCTAATTACAATTTTCAATGATTTGAAAGTAAAAGTTAGTATGCATTTTGGTCGGTCAATGTAAGACATATGAGAGAACTTATAAAGCTTGCCTTAGAGTCCGTTCTGGAGACTACAGCTGATGGAACCTATTAACAATTAAAAGTTAACTCTTCCACTTATTTTGCACCTTGTTGCCACAATCTCAGATACCACTCATAATTCGAATTTGAGTTAGCCTAAACCACGATTCGACATCAGTTTGAGGGCAGACACGTAAATGCCAATTTTTGGTTATGTAAATCGACTCTTTGCTATCGTTTAAAAAAAGCTGGCAACTAGCAAATCATAATTAAAGCAACTACAAAAAGTGCACGCGCACACTCGCACAGCACTTGGCCACATTTCCTATTAAGGCAGCGATTGTGCCCCGGCAACAAAAGCGCATTATTAGCAGCAGCAACATGCAATCATGGTAAAAATGAAAATGCAGATCGCCACCACTACGCTGCAATGGAGAATAGGTAATACGAGCATGCCACTTCACAATGGCCGTACACTTTGTATGCGGCGGCGGCGGCTTTCGCACGTTGGCCCCAACAAAAGACTAAAATTAGAAGCTGCAAAATTCACAGCTTCTGTTTTATTTGTGTATGTGTGTGTATTGGCTTATGGACGCCATAGTGGAGCACCACTCCGCATAAACTAAGGAGTTCTTTTTTGCAAAAGATTGTTTAAAATATTTCATAATCATAAGTTCGTTGTAAAAACAACAACAGCAATTGCGGTCGCCTCGAAATCGCGATCAAAGTGTTTATAATGAAAATGGATTTGGTGAACGCATGCGGATGGATGGACAGACGGAACACGCCCGAAGCCATTGCTACCGTAGCTGATAATTTCAATTGATTAATTGCCAGTTTATGGCGAATTGGCCAATTTATCTGTGCGCTGAAATCAGTTCGTCGTCGTCGTCGTCGTCGTTGTTGTTGTCCATTGTGGATTTGGTTGATGGTGGATGCTTTTGCCAGTGTTGCTAGTCCATTGTTGGCATTAGAGCCTGGCCAAGTGCGCATGGTAAGCAAGTAAGTCTACCGAGCGGAGCAACGGCCAACAGCAAACGGGCCACAGCCCGCATTCCAAAACTTGCGATATCATATTAATCGCATCCATGTTAAATTTCAGGCAAAAGAATAAATCGAATTTGGGCACAAATGAATGCGTGCTTTGAGTTTGGTTTTCTGAACTTTTTTATTAGAAAAATCTAAGTTAAATTAAACATACTTTAAGCAGAATGAATATCTTAATGACCTACGAAATTCGTTGCATACTTTTTGGTTACACCAAACAAAAAAAGGGACAAAATTTGAAACAACGTAATTATGGAGTATTAACTTTTAATATTGGCCCTTTTGTAATTTTTTGGCCCCAAAATGTATGCAACAAATTTCTAAGGTCATTTAAATCTGAGCCCAGATAATAACTAATCAAACCTTATTACCAAATTCCCCTAGAACGAGAAACCCCACACAGTAAAGAACGCTCACTTTCGATACAAAAAATTAACAAACATCAACTTATCAATGTTAGGTACTATTCAATTAATTGCATGCGGGTTAGTTGTGATTCTCTATAAATGAAACATATTTAAAAAATTACTGAAGTCAACAATAGAATTGCACAGGCCCTCGTCATATCATAACTTTAAGTGGCACTCAAAATCCTTTCCAAAAAAAGCAATTATAAAAAATTGTATGTTTGTGTCAAAACGATTTAGCACAACTCGCCCGCAAGTCAACTGACAATTATGAAAAAATTTTTAATTTAATATTTTTTGTGGCGATATTTTATGCAGCGGACAAGTGCAACAGCGCACCATTGTCATTATGCAATGACAATGACGATACACAACAACAACAAAAAGTAATAATAATATCAGAAAGACGTATACTCAGACGAAAAAGAAGAAGACGAAGACGAAGAAGAAGAAGGGAATTAACCACGCCACAGTGCAGCTTCTTATCGCAAAACATTTTATAAATACATTAGCGGCCAAAAAAGGGAGCCTTTTACTTTTGTCCCGAACCGAAAACCTTGCCAAAGAGCACAGCTCAGCTCGTTCAGCTGTGATGAATTGACGTGCGTCTCGAATGTTGAATGTCATTTTCGGTTTCCGTTTTGGCAATGGTCAAGAAAGTTAAAAAAAGTTTACACCAAAAAAAAGGCAACAGCCAAAAGCACTTTTGATTGACATTTAATTTAAATGCATTTTGGGCCAATCTGCCGAAAATTCCACAGGAGGCGTTCCACTCGCTTATTGCGCTGATTGCCGCCGCAGCATCATCATCCCTTTATGGTCTTAAACAATTGTGAATGTGAAAAATTTCAGCAAAAGCACAACCAAAGCTAAATAAAGTAAAATGAAAAATCCCAATGGACGAACACACAACGCAACGTGTATGCGCGAGTGTAGCTTGTTTTTTTTTTATTGGGAAACGCAACAACACCAGCAGCGTTGATTAAAAGCGATACAATTACAAAACAAAAGGAAGGCTGGATGGGATGGGATGGGATGGGATGGGATGGCTTCTTCGAATCGATTTGAGGTACAGCAAGTGACCCACATTTACCAGCAAAAAACACTGAGAGCAAATCAAGGCTTCAGGAGAGTATACTTGCAACTGCAATGTCCTTATCGTAAACTGTCTAATTACAAATCTGTAGGTTCAGGCAGCTGAGGCAAGACATCCGGACCGACAGACATACCATGGAATTAAGGAAGTAACTAACTCATCCTAACCGAACTCCCAAGAGGTTCCTTTTGTCAATTCCTTGTTCTGAAAATTTTTTTTCTTTCTCAAGTGTTAGTAAAAACCGAATTTTATTTTCATTACTTTTTTTAAGTTTGTTTTGCCCCTCACTTTTTTTCCAGTGTTGAAATATACTACTTAAGTTTTATACCCACGCACAGCCAAAAATTGTCTCAATAAAGACCAGATAGGGCATTACAAAAAAATATTGAAATGGGAATTATGAGAAAGGGGGGGGGGGCGGTGGTAAGAAAAATGTTTTTTTTAATATTTGCTCGAAACATGACAAATGTGAGAACATAAATTTTGGTGCTTTTTAATTGATATTCGAGAATGCCTGGTGTACACAATGCTGCAGCACACACAGAACACGCAGGGAAACTACAAAACATTTTGCAGCCATATCTAATCGCGCACATGCAACGTTTCAACTTCGGCGGATTGGAGAAGACTTTGGAAAGCCTTCAACGGCATGCGTAAAATATTGCGCATGGCATTTGCATTAATTAATAATATCTGCAAAATGCATTTATGAAATTTGAGCAGCTGCGCGTGCGAATAAGAATCTCAGTCTCCCGCTCGACGTTCTTTTCCAGAGTCCATTCGTTGCTGTCCACGGTCATGGCAGTCGGTTGTATTAGGATGGTCATAGTTCCGTGGTACCGTCTGATGTTTGTGTCGATCAGACGAACAGACGAGCGGCGCTGCACAATTTGCATACATGCGAATAATGATGTTATGGCTTAATAATGAAACAAAAACAAAAACCAAAAGACAACAGCAATAGCACAAAGAACAACAACAACAACATAAACGATTCCTGAAAGCAATCTAAAGTGTGGTATGATGTTGCACGGTCTTAGCACTTTGCTGCATTTCCCGCTGCAAACGCCAAATGACAGCCGTAAGTGCAATGCCAATAAGAGACAGCAACAGCAGCAACAACAACAACAACAACAGCGAACACATTCCCTGACGTGCATCTTGAAAATGCATTAGAGTATAGAATGTATTTCTAGCAACATCAAAAGCAAATTTCTTAATTGATGCTGTACCGTGCGCTGTACCGCCGCACCCGCCATCACCAAACGGCATATGCATATATGTTGTATTTGAGTTATTGCATGTCCGCCGCCGCCACTGCTTCAACATAACGCAGCGGATTAATTATCGCATGCGTATTCAGTGTCAGCTTTCGAACAGACCGGATTGGAGCACGCTCGACGCACTAACAGGAAAAGTCCAAAAGTCTCACTGCTGCACTCTTCAATTGCGTCTCAATTACAGAACTCCAAAAAAAAAAGGAAAATAAACTAAAATCGAAATTACTGCTACACTTCGGATGTTGACCCAATTTGAGACAGACGATGACAACAACCAGGAGATGCAAAGCGGTCGCTGGCGAAAAAAGCAATTTTAACGGTAACTGGCATCAATACCACTAACCAGGACAACAAACGATGACAGTTGACAACGTCATGAACCGCTTGGCACAATTAAATCAGGGAAACGAAGAAGATGGAGTCAGAAAATATAATACGCGAAGGAACATTTTAATGTTTTTATGACAAAGTGACGCAGTATTGCAGGGACTCGGATTGGTGTCTTGTGAGAGTGCATTTGATGACCATCACAGCTTTTTGGGGAACTTGGATAATTTGGTAATGTAGCGCTTGATTCAATTGACCCACAACTCGACGGTTAGCTTGAAAGGATAATTGGCTCTAACACAAGTCGTAACACCGATCGATAAATTCGAGAAGAGTATTGAATGGAACCAACATAGAAATGAAGTGGGCATGGAAACTATTGAAAAATTATCGAAAAAACTTTCGAGCGTCGTTGAACGGACTTCATATTATCTCATATTCAAATCAATTCACTTTGCCAGCGCAGAAACGCATTTGAATAAGATGCGAACATTTGTCAATGCAAATGATTGCGCCTCGACGAATTTGCATGATGTAAGTTTAATCAAAATATAACGGTTACCAGCAATTTTGCTAAAGTAAAAAAAAAACAATTTTTTTCATTGGAGACGAGATGAAATTCGGCATTTGCATGCAGCAGCTGTTCCATGGCAAAATACAATTTTTGGCAACACAGCAAATAAGAAAAATTCGTGGCACAATGTCAGGTGTCACACTGGTCAACCCAACAATGATAAATGTCCAACCGCCATGAACCCAGCGCAGGCATATTGCACACGAACGAACAAAGAATAGACGGGCGACAATCGCCATGTTGGTACGCGAACAATTTGTCGTTGTCTTCGTCGTCAGCGCTAGCGTTAGTTTTAGCAACGTGGCCAAGTCAGTTGCCTCTTCTACGTCAGTTATTGCTCATTTTCATTTTAAACACATTGGGAAATGTATTCGCATCGCACAAAAATGTGCACAGCCAGTCATTCCAAGCCAAAAAGGAAATTTTTGTTGCGCACTCACACAACTTTGGCTCCTTTCCTTTCGCTCAGAATTCGGTTTGAAATAAATCCAAAAAAAAATTAAAAGTAAACTGCCCGCAAGTGTACAACGAAACGCTCAAACGTTGGACAGACATTGCTTTTGCGACGACCACACGACGATGATGATGGCCAATTCAAAATGCATTGAAGCACTCAAACCGTTGCAGCTTCACAACGACGTCTTTCGGTACGTACAGTATGCCGGACAAGCCGCCGAATAACAATAATAATTTTACATAAAGAAATCAGCATCAACAAATACCGTTAGTGGCCAGCAGCATCCACGAGACAACCGATGCGGACGACCACTGCCACTGCCACACCATCGCCCGCCCTGCATATGAGACAAGCTCTTAGGTTGGAAAAATAGCAACAAGTGAAAATTTCGAAATACAAAATATTTTGTTTTTTTTTGTCGTTCTCTAATTTAATTTAATTTTCCAGTTTTTTTGTCAAACGAATCTGAAAATGAAATTTAGCATTCTGCCATTCCATTAAGTTTCAATGTACGCCTTCAATTTTAATGGCCAAAGACTTTAACAGTTTTTTTTATTGTCTGGCGATAAGCAACAATGTTCAATTGAAGACGACATTCAATTTAACGCAACGACACTTGATGGCAATCGCATTTTTATGACAATCTCAACTCAAAGCAGAGGTGAACGTATGGAGGCAGTATTGAGCAGGCCAGAAAAGCCTGAGGAACTCTGAAAGTACGCTGTCATCAAATTATGACTGATATTTTAGTAACAAGCACAATAGTAATAAGTGCGAGTGTGTGGGGTGCGTGGAAAAATGCAATAATTGGTTTGTGCTTAACAGACCGTTGCAGCAGCGCGTGTGTGTGTGTGTGTGACAACAATGTGGTGGGCCGACACAATTAATTTATTTCAACTGGCCTGCAAATGGCTCGCAAATTTGCAATTGCAATTCGCGACCCAAAAACGTGTCGACCCAACATTAATAAAGCTTAAAATTAAACAAGCGCGCGGGCAATCTGCATTGCCACCGACTGTGGGTGTCGCTAGTCTGCTATGGTTAGTCGAAGTGAAACTACTAGACGCAATAGACGATGCCAACACACGCGCACACACACACACACACAGAGACAGAAATATAAAACATTTCCGAATTGCGGAAAAGCCCCAAATGCCTTGGCCAAACAAGAAACATATATTTTCAAATTTTTTAAAAATAATTTTTTTTTGTGGCCTGCAACATTACCAGCAACAGCAACTATTGCAGGCGCTGCAATAATGGCCTCCTAATTATTATTTATTGCTCGCAATTGCTCGGCGCAGATTGTTATTGTGGCAATGGAAACAATCCAGCAATTGCTGACGCCGCCGCCACCGCCAGTTTCATAGTTGTTGCAGATGTCGATGTGGCCGCTGCTGCAAATACATCTACATATATTCAATTGTAGAGCACAAAACGCCTGCAATTTTCTTGTAATAACACAGTTGCTCGCAAAATCGATTAACAATTGCAGACAACGAGACGGCGGGAAGGCAGGGGGACGTCTGGGTAGCCAATGCTGGCTACACAAAGGGAGCCTCTAGCCTGCCGACACCTGTGGCCGGCTGTTGGTGGTGGTGGTGATGCTGAAGCTGATGGTGCTGAAACTGCACCTGAGCTCGCTGCTAAGATTTAATAATGGTGAACAGTTTCACAACCACCGCACCCCTAAATCAGACTTAGTGTCCAAACTAGCAGCGTTAAATGATTTATTAAGGTCGCCACATGCGTCCAACAAACGGACGGCCGGATGAACTCAAGTGGTGGTAAGGGCTGTGGCTGCTGCACTACACTACCGCGCCAAAGTCTTGTACGACATAAATCTAATTGCGACTGGCAATTGGTGTTCTTGTTCTGCCTTTGACGTTTCAGTTCAGCTGTGTCAAAAAAAACCATCAAAAGCTGCAAATATACGCTGACCACAAATAACGATTGACCGGTATAGGCTCCAATGCTGCTGATTGAAATTGGCGCTTGGGTGTGGCTGCATGTGGCATTTATTGTTGCTAATAAAAAAAACTTATTTGTACTCGTCGTCGATAGCTGACAAGGTGTTTGGAACGCCAAGACTCAATTTCGGTGACTACGGTTATTAAAGAAAAATAAATTTTGAAGAAAAAAATATGTGATTAAGTGCTTACAGCCAAAGGAGATAAGAAGTGTGCATATGTGGCGTAGGAATGTTTGCAAGTGTCCACTGAACAGAGTGGAGACTCGCTTAAAATGGAATTGTAGACAATTTGGGACTCCCATGACCCAAAGCCAGTGATGAAAAATGCAATTACACCGAAATTAAAGGATCTACGAATAAAGCAGGGGTCAAGTCCAGTAGATATAGAAGGGCTTGGCTCAACTTTATCTGATTAAAATCAATCAAGTGAAATATTTCTCCCCTTTGTCTCATACACATTCGCAAAAAGCCTAACGGCGAGGTCGTGTACGCGAGAAACATCACATACTAGTGAGAGGTCAACTCGCTTCGGATTCATAGCGTACGGGGTCGTCGCTCATCCAACTCAGTCAAATGCCAGACACCAAGACAGACATTCGCAGCCTATGCGAATGCGAATACGAATGACGCGGAAGAATCGCCAAACGATTAATCATAGCTCCCAACGAGCCTCACTGGGCATGAATGGAGCGCGCCCCCTGTCGCGTTAAATTGCATGACTTAGCGGAAAAATTATTTGGAAAAGCAGCGATTAGAACGCGATACAATAACACATTGTTCGTCGGACTGAACTCGATGATTTACAATGGCCAAATTGCATTCGGGCAAAACTAGGAAATTCAACTAATCGATCGATGAGGATCACGTCCTCATGATGATGACCACCTGTGTAAATAAGGAAAACCATACGTGCCGCCAAGCATTGCTGTGGACAATAGAGTCTGTCGCTTAGTTGAATGATGACTACGTTCGAGCTGGACTATTTTGTGCTCATTTAAGCAAAATGACTCGTATTAGCAAAACAAATCAAAAGACCTGCATTTTTTCTATGGCCATTGGAAGCAACAGCAATTTGTATGCAAATATATCTGGCCACTCTTCGGCTCACACGCATACACATACCCTTCCATTAGCGTGCGACATTTTGGCCCACAATCAGTGTTCGTTGTCTCTACTCGGCTCTGTGCTGTGCTTGGCCGTCGTCTGCGCGTCCAACGGCACATCACTGTATGTACTTGCTGATTTATCATTTCCATGATTAATGAGGCAATGTTGCGAAATAATTGGAAAACATTTTTGTGCAACACTACCAACGCCACGATAGGAGTTGCTGCTCCCCGTGCATGCTGATGAACATCGATCGGCTTGATTCGACCAGCAGCGCCGCAGGACACACGATGCGCTGTATCGGGGCAGCGAAGTCGCACACACACGTACACACAACAAAGCCTGCGCGTGAGTGTGCTTCGATGTTTATCATCGATAAAGGCGCGCGTAATCAGAGCCGCTTGATAAATTGTAAGTCTCAGGAATTTGCATGCATCGGCGTTGCGATGGGCCCAGTTTTTTGCGTGAGAATCAATTTCCGAAACTTCCCGCGATGGCATTTCTTAATTACTTAGAAGGACTGTCGATTCGGTAAACATTCATATTTATTGAAGCAAAATATAGTATCGATATAATGGAGACATGAAGATCGAATCATCTATCTACTGACTAAAAATTTGAGTTAATTTCAAATATTTTGCCGGCCTATAACTTGCGACGTCACTACACTCTCTATCCTACTCTGTACTATTGGTCTATGTGAGCTTATACGCCGCCACTCTAACCACTCGGCCAAAAGTGAGATCAAATATTGATTTTCAATATGCAGGCCGCAGGACATTTTCGCTACTTTATGAAACCCGTTCAATTATCAAAAGTCGATCGCAAAGATATTGCAAAGATATTGCAAAACGAATGTCAAACAATGCGCCGCTCAATAAGCTCGAACAGGCACATGAATTGTGGAGTTTCCGTATCTATGGACGTGTGTGTACCTGTTGCAGTGGTACACAGTTATAACAGTGTTTTAACAAATGAGCGACATCCCAATTGATACGCCGAACACACATACCAGACTTGCTCTAAATCTAAACGCCAAATGCAATTCGGGCCATGCTCAAGGCACAACTACATTGCTAACGAAGAGCCAGAAGATGGCGGCGAGAAGGGAAGGTGATGAGAGAGGTTTCAATTTAACCGTTTAGCACTGGATTCAGAAATTATGTATGTACGCTGCACGTTCCATGCCATGAATCAGTGCTTTTGTGAATTTATTAAGCGAAGCGGCGAGAGATCGAAATCGGAAGCAATTCTTGATTTGTGGCAAAGGCGCAGAATGTCGAGTTCAGTTTGCAGAAATTCGAAACTCCAGATTGGTATTTGTGTTAATCGTAAGAAAGAATAATCGCATGCTTGGGTCAGCAATCGCTGCTCAGTTGATCTTCTGAAAGTATATGAAATAATGCTAAGTTGAAGGTAAGGTGGAGAATATAAAGCAGAAAAGAGATAGCAATATAATTCAAGCGGAAAACTTATTTCTGTTTGCTAAAAAAAATACAGATTTACGTGCATCGTCTTTGATTGAATATCAAACAATGGCAAAGGTCAAACATTGTGCACTGAGTTTCTCACTTCACGGGCGACTTTATTATTTGTTGGTTGGCGGCTCCGAGCATTTCTACTGAAGCGTTATTCGAGCCATCCGATGGCAGATATCGGTACAGCAATCGAATCAGATACAGATTTGTTGACTATCACCAGCCATGGCTGTTGTGCTCTCATTACTTCGTCGGCCATGGCCGTGATATGCAAATACCACAAGTTTATCACCCTTCGCTATAGCTTCAAAGTCGAGGACAAGTGACACCTAACAAGACACTGCAATGCAGTGGACGCGGCGACGTCGACGACAACAACGACCAGTGCATCCTGCACTCCACAATATTAAAATACAAGAGCAACATACACTCTCACACATTAAACGCAGTCGTACTCTAATGCAAACCAACCAACGAAAACAGTTCAGATGCGGTCGCAAGATTAACGCTCGTTAAAGTGTGCGGATGATGCATGGGCAACGACCAGCGAACGGATCTGTTTCTGGCGTATATAAATTTCACAGATAACAGCAACACGAATGCACTACGACGCTCGTTTGGGGAAATGTCGCATGAATGTCTGTCGGGGTATGTATTATTGGATGTGTGCCGGCCGATCTGCGCGCGCGTGATCTGAGCCACAGATACGCGACTGTTAGTATTCATTTGCTCGGCTTGTTGTCGTTAGTGGAATTGCTGATATGAATTTATCAGCACAAGGATTGAGGAAATACCACCACCCGATATATAATTCAAAGCAGAGACATGCTGTTCGTACTTATGATGATGGCGTTGGCAGTGATGTTCCTTCACATGCTAACTATCATCCCAGTACCGAACTGGCTGATTGGGTATATGTGTGTGTGCGTTTGTGTGATTAGCACTTAACATCGCCTTCAATGCATCTGCATCGCCACATATCTGCATCTGGACATTCAATCGGAAGAGCCTAATCGCCGCACATCCTTTTCATCAGCACAAACACATTTTCGAAATGCTTGTAACGATGCCAAGTTGCTGCTGCCGCTGCTGCTGCTCCTCTAAGATGGATTGCATGCATAGGTCTCTCGACACAAACAGCTGCGGCATGCATGCATGCAAGCGAGCACTCACTCCACTCCGTCCGTTCATCAGACTATCTGTGTGTCGTTCTCTGGCACAATTCATAGCAGTGACCGCGTTCCATTGCATCAGCCCATCCTTATTGCAACACTCACTCGCATGCACATGCAGCCGCCATCCATTAACAACAGCAGCCGATGCCACATCGTTGGGAGATGCGAGATGCTTCTATTTACCATATGCGGAAATGCAATTTTGTCATTATTTATGGACGTGTGCGAGGCAGCAGCACCACATCAGACACAAAACTGCAACAAACTCTAGCAGGGAGTGAGAAATGCTTTACTAGCTTGCCACATACCACGACAAGGTGGACTCGCCTGTTGGTAACGTGGAAAAGCAGTAACGGTTTCCTATTAGATTAATTTCTATTCAAATTTTTATTGCCAACGCGCTCTGGCCGCTGCTCTAAAATGAAATGTTTGGACTTGACTTGCGACACATGCACCACAGAGATGCGATCCGTCCCGTCTCGTCCGTGCAGCGTTATTAACTCGCCTACTTAAAAATTCGTAGCACGTCAAATGTGGTAAATGGGTGCAACGTACAACGAACGGACACCGCATAGCCATCCCCGGACTAAAGTAGTGTAAAGTGGCAAGGGGGTAGCTCACTGCTGCAACATGAAAAAAGCTAATTAACAGCATCATGCATCCAGTCAACGAACGAATGGATGCACGACACACAAGCCTGGGTCGCACTTTGTGGGGCAAACACTCGATCAATGAGGCAAGCGAGCTATTCAAATCTCTAAAAATCCTTCACCACACAGTAGTTTAACTGTAGAGCAATGAAAAAAAACATTAAAAAAAAGTAAAACACAATTTCCATGTACAAAAAAACCGAACGAATCCCAAATTGGATCAACACTTTTCTTGATTTCGCCTACCAAAAACTCTACACTCGGCTGCCCCATCAAGCCAAGAATTTATGCCAATAAAAATGTAGCACAAATAATCGGCACAGTAAAAACTGCAACGAAATACGATTTCTTGCATTGTTTCATAAAAAAAACCATCAAGTTTCAAGTGGCAAAAGATACTTAAATACTAGAGCAGCTGTGTGCGCCGATTGCCGATAGCGAGTATAACTTTAAAAAACTTTGTAGCTTAAAGGCGGCCAAAGTCTTAAACGATAACACATCGCTTTGCCCCACTCGGTTTTGTAGTGGGGGAAATTCATAAAGTTCGATTGAAATATGTTTCCCACTACGCTTCAGGCTGTTCTGCGCGGCTCAGCTCGGTTCGGTTCGGTTCGGTTCAAGTTCGATTTTTATTATATGCAGTTACTTTGTTATGAATTTATTATTATTGAGCGGACACCCCAAAGAAAATGTTCATTATAATTTGAGTTAGGATAGAGTTATCTCGTCGTGAAATGATTTTATACCAGGTGTAAAAAGGTAATCAGCATTTGAAGCTATCTGTTCGCACTTACCTTTGAAGATGTCCTTCCACACCATGCGGCAAGGCGCCGTCGGAAACAATGTACACTGGTTGTCCGCCCGGGCCGCCTGGACCGGCATATTGCAAACCGCCCTGCACTACAACTTGTCCGTCTGCCACTAGACCACTTAGATCGCCGCCCGAGTATATCTCCAGACCCTTTTGATCGGTGGTTGTGGTGTAGATGACCGTCTTATTGCCATCATTGTAAATCAAATCGATATGCTTGTCCGATGGATACATTTCCGGATCGAGTTTCGTAGGCACTGGTAAGTGCGATAGTTGCTTTGTGTTATCCGCACCCGTGGTGGTGTAAATTATTTGCTGCCCACCCCCCGAACCGGGTGTCTTTTTCTGGTCATCGTAGATGTCAACTTCGGTCTTGACCGTACCCTCGGCATCGTAATGTTGCAGCACTGAGGCGTCCAGGGGCGAAGTCTGATAAACGCCGTGCTCGTTGGCCAGTTTCTGAGCCTGATTGAACATGGCGGCGGCCACAGCATTGTCGCTGGGCATCAATTTTGAAGGATCGCTGACGATACGCGTCAGGATGTGTTCGCCCGCCTCGTTGCGGGATAGAATGTGATGTTCGCCATTGATAATCTCGCGCGATATGATCTGCTGTTGTTCGCCATTCGGTCCGACAACGCGGATTATTTGATTCTCATCGAATTCGATTTTGGCAAGCGGTTGATTCTCGGCAGACGCCACAGCGGCCTGTTGTTCATTCAACTGTGCCACCATGCGTGCGTCAATCACATGGTCGTCCTGTTGAGAACCGTCTACGGTGGGCATTATCACCTTGGGACTTTCATATATGAAGACGGCATCCTTGTCGTACAGCTTCGAGGAGTCAGTGTGCAAGTCGAGTACATTGACATTGGTCATGGTGGCCAATTCGGGCTGTGGACTGTCTGGCGAACGATGCATGGCGCTGGAGGCGATCAACGAGAGACCGTTGCCCGAAGCGGTAGAAGTTGTGGTAACAATGTTACCCGTTGAAGAGCCAATAACTGAGGTGGTGATGGCGCGTGGCGGTGAGAGTGATACTACCTCGTGGTGCTGTTGCTGATGCTGCTGCTGTGTTTGGTGGTGGTGCTGTTGCTGCTGTTGATGACCGCCGCGGAGCATAGCCGCGTGTGAATTCAATGCAAGTTCGTTAGACGTAATGACACTAGTGGTCGCAGGAGTTGATGACATCTTATGCCAGCGTTGATTCTTGGTATGTTACCTTAAAGACCTTTATGAGTGTGTGTGTGTGTGATTGATTGATTGCACTTGTAATATGTTTTGTATTCAATGTACACTCATATATACTTTCTACAATGCTTTGAGCAATTTGTAAATTTTAAATTTAAAACAGAAGAGTATGGCTGCTGGCTGCTGGCTGCTGTGTGAAGCTTTTTTTGCAAGTTATTAAACGGCTACACTAGGTTAGACTTAATATTATGGTTTTTTTACTTTATCAAATGTAAAAAGGCACGTGAATCTCAGAATTATTGGACGGAATTCGTTGTTTGCGTTGCGTTAACGGCGTTTTCTTTGTTTTGATTTCTTGTATGGCACTTAAAATCTTCCAAACATTTAGATTAGATTAGATTAGATCAAATCAAATCTAGATGAACTCTCCAGAAGCTCATATGCAGGCAGATTTGCTGGCGACGCGTTGTACTGCATCTGAAATTGAGAGAAACAGGATACTGTAAATTCATATAAATACAAGTGGCATTTCTGAACAATTACACAGGGGTCCCATCATAAAATTCAGCTCTGCATGGAGTCAATTTGGTATTCAAAGCCTCATTCAATGAATCAGAAAGCAACTTTATAATGAATTCCTTGAAGAGCCTTAAACATGAAGCAACCAGAGCAAGCACTGAGGATGCAATTGCATTCACTGATTGCAAGAGATTTCAAGAATGTCGCAAAGTCGAACCAGCGATGCTTGTGCCTCCATTCATTAGCATACTTTTTTGATACACTACTTTGAGGCAGGCAGGCAGCCTCCGCAAACAAAGCGAATGGCCCAGAGCGCCACTTAACGAGCAATTTGAAAAATGCACCGCGACAAAACATTTGGCGAATGCAGCATACATGCTGCTTCTGTTGCCGGATGCAAATTTACGATTGGTCCACACACTCACGCGGGAACGTGCAGATGAGCGCTAAAGATGCACTGGAGTTTGCATCTGATAGCTGCGAGTAATTTCAGTTAAATTAAATCGAAGAAAATTGCTTGCGCGCCATTAACGAGCAAGTGGCTCGTTGAATCGTACGAGCAAAAACAAAACGAAAACACAAAACATTTCCTTGCTTATTCGAGCGAGGTGCGCGCGCACTCATCTTCATGGGCTTCTTACATATTCGCGACCATTTATTTGCGGCGAAAGTGTGACCCGCGCTGTACCCTGTCCGCATTGTTGAATCAATGTGCGGTAAATTCGTGCTTTGCCCCTCGCTCACTTGACAGATTTTTCAATTAAATCGCCAACAAAAGATGCGAAATTAACCCCCACTGACGTACAAGCAAAGGAAAAAAGAAAAAGCCCTGCTGGTGCTGCTGCTGCTCAAGCGACCACTCGCAACCTCATGCAATAAGCAAAGAGTCGCTGGCGAACACACAAGCTTTTATTCATTCGACGTGCAATTTCGAACCCAGCTGGGCGTCCGAGCACAGCCACCACAGCCAACGCAAATTTCCCGCGTTTCCCGCACATTTGACAACTGAGATGAATGGCAAATTGCTCACTAGCGGCCGTAAGTTGGCCGCAATGATCGCCGTCGTAAAAACGAAATTTCGCTAAATTTATGTAATCATAGGTGATGCTGCATGGCTACACGGCCGTCGCTGTTTTTTGCGGTGAGTGTGTGTATGTGTGCAACCGTTTTACAAGAAAGCACTCTAAATACCATACAGTAAAATTATAATAATCGCAATTACGTAGCGCCCAAACACGGATGCGCCAATCGACCACACCACTAGGAAGAGGAGGAGTAGCTGGACCGTTTGCAAAGTTTATGACAGAGACCGCAAGTCTTCCTGAACGTTAACACTGGCCAAGCGAGCGGCAAAACTTTTAATTTATTTGTCCAACTAATTGCCCTTGCAATATAATTGAGAGCGATTATTCGGAGAGGTGCGTAGGCAGTGGACCAAGATGATAGTAAGCGGAAGAGTTCCAAGGCATCAAAAGATTTCCAAAGGAGCAGCAGAAAAATACAACAAGTGTGTGATGCTTGGGTTACTTCATTGCAAATGCTCAGGCCAACCCCCTCACCCCATTAAGCAATCATTCATATTCATTGGCAATTGCCCCATTGTACCGTTAGCGGTAAACCCTGGCCGCTAAGGTGCTAAGACATTTCATGTTCAACGGCGCCAATATTGTCGTTCAACAATTACAGCGCAATGGAACCAAGAGAAGTAAAGAGCCTGGCCACATTCCGGCAGCTTCGATCGTGCAGCTTCCCACATAACCGAAACTGGTGCACGACATTCACCAGTCAGCACCGCAGCCAAAGTCCAATCGAACAATAAGCAATTACAAGCTACCACGAAATCTGCGCGACAACGACAATATGCCTGGCTGCTGCAAGCAATTTGCATAATGCCATTAAGTTTTTATGTCACACAGATTCGTTGTTGTAGTGCTGATACCGAATATTGTTCTTCGATTGTTTTAAGTATGAGTAAATTGTTTGTGGTGGTTGTTATTTCCTTATCTGGTATTTTGTTTACGATTTGAGGTCAACCTTTCTTCCTAAATGCCAACATTTGCAACTCAGACTATTTGTAAGGTAAATACACAAATGTGCTCCACATTGCACACAAGAAATTAAAGCAACCTGAAAGCAACTGAGGACTGGACCTGACTTCAATTCAAATATTCCTTAATGTACATTGTGCACTCTTTTGTGTTCTTTTCTTAACGAAAACACTCCTTCGAAATGAGCAACAATATTCATACATAACAACATAAAAATGAAAAATCAAAATTGCCTTTTCTTTCAACTCTATAGAACCGATGACGAAACCCTAACAACATCCTGTCATTAAAAGGGTGTGTCGGATTGCCCGCCATCCCGATTCACAGGAGCTGAGATGATGAAGTCTCGGCGCATCTGAGCGGTAGCCAACTCAGTTTTCGTTATGGTTTTGTCAGTTCATATTTGTGATGGAAGCCAACGCGAAACCGGCAATTATCGTTGGCGATCCCTCCAATTCGACAAATGAGGCTCAGCTCAGTTCAGCAACATCGATATGAATTGCAATTAATAATAAATTGCACACATTATGATAAAATAATAATACGAATCATGTGTTGACTTGATCATATGACTTTCATTTAGTTTTATAAATATTTAAACAAAAACCAGTGGGGAGCATAACAGCAACAACTATCTTTATTTTCCTTCTTCTTCTGTGAGTTTATGGACGAAAGCATTATTCAACTGAAGTTCAACTTTAACCAACCCTGAGTACACTCAAACGGCAACCACCAGCTGATCTAACCCAAACAAAGTTCAACAAATCCCAACCAGATTGACAACAATGTGCTCGCCCGAGAATAACAAAATTAAAAAAAATAATAAAAAAAGCGGCAAAAATTAAATACGTTATATTTGGTATCGTATCGTATAGTATCATGTCGTAGTAAGCAAAACAAATCAAACCCGTTCAAAATGATGTTTGCATTTGCGGATCATGTATATTTTTGTTTTGGAGTGTTGCTTCGCTCTTGTAAAGTGCTCGCGTATTGGCACGTGCTGATTGTTCTCGCCGCGGTGGTGTTGGTGGCGATGGATAAAGGATGGATAGGCCACCTTCACCAAGAGCTCAGTGACTTGTATTTTCTAAAATTTTGGGACTTGACCTTAAGTTGTGTGGCCAAATAAGAAGTAGCAACTTTGCTCCTCAGCTATCGACCTCTGATGGCCTATTTGAGTACCACTTGAATTGCAAAGAAATTCACTTAACAATTCGGTTTCGGCGTCGGCTCTGAGGGCAATGGCCCCTACTCTATTTGACAATTACAGAGTCGTCGCAAGTCGCAGGCAATCTTGTTAAACGGACGGACGGATAAACGAATGAATGTTGATTGTATGACGGACGCTACAAAACGAACAGCATCTAATAATATATTAATAAAGTGGCAAAACCCGCTTTACTGTTGCTACTATCAACAGCAGTCCACACGCCATTGTGGCAAAGTTGCCATTATCGGCAGATCAATAATTGGAAAAAGGTGAAAACTGGTCTTTTTGCGGCTGCTTTCGGACAGTTTCCACAGACGGCCAGTGGCTATGACTGCTTTTGGGGGTATGCTTGGTGCTGTTTGTGGATTCTCGTGTTGTGTGCTTTTGACGCCACAGTAGTGACGCACTTTAAGCAAGGCAGTTAGGGTAGGTTATGATTTATTAGACTTAACAATGAACAATTTTACAATTATCACTGAAAAATATATTGTATATACGAGTAGTAATAAATAAATAACGTACAGAGACGTCTCTCGAATAAGAGATGTGGCTGGAGTCAGCCAGTGAGTGAGTGGCTCAACCGGATTGTCAGATTGTTGTTTGTTGTTTGTTGATGGCAGACTTACAACCAGTGTCGTTGGGTTTAGCGAACTCAAACTAGTCTCGTGCGAGCTGAGGAGCTGTCTGATCCATCACCACCATTTGTTGTTGTTGCTGTTAGTGCGATTGACAACTAAACAACAGCATGCCATCGCTCGAACACACAATTTAAAACAGTTTCGCCGCACGCCAAATAGGAACAGTTCCTGCTTTAGATTTGCATAAATTCTCTTTGGAATTGAATTATCTTCACGTAGATTGGCAGCCATCGAAGGTTTATAATGCCGCAAAACAGTGTGCAAAACACGTAGGAAGATATGTACAATAGCGATAGCAATTGTCTCCTGCGGCATGCACCTTCATCCATGCTATTGCCGTTGGGAAGCAGCGACGCAGCTATAATACTTTGTGGTCAAGTCATTTATTGAGCTGAACTAGGAGTCCACTTTTACAGAGACAAGAGTTCCAGTGACACTACCAATGCATTGGATTTACGATGCAGTATATAAGTCTCACTGATGTCGTCTGGAAATGGCTCGAAGTGACGTTTTATTCTCGCGCATTGCAGAAGGTGTGTTCTCATTTCGTTGCGTTCACTGTCCTTTAATTATATTGATTGATTGATCGGATTAAAAGGCAGAACAGAGCTGAAATGTGTGGGCCGTGGATGACAAAAGAAGTACATCAAATCAAAGTCAAATGAAGATAATTTTTTAAAACGGCAAATAACTACTCTTCGCTGACTTCCAGCGGAAACAAGAGTATTTAAATTGGATTTTGGGGGTGGGATATGGATAAGGAAAGTAAAAAATGGAAGACGAACTAATAAGAAAAAATCATGAAGTAGATAAAAAATATATATCATTCGTGGCTACCACTCATCCTCTGGCCTGATGAAGAATGGTGTCTTTCAATATCCGCACTAAATCGTTATCAATCATTTAATTACACATTCAAGTCAGTCACTATCGAGAAGTAAATCAGGATTTGAAAACAATCCACTTTATCGATGAATGAATTAAAACTTGTTTTGAGCAAAGCGGGAGTCCGGATATTCCCAGAGTTCGACGTCATCACTCCAGACGAGACCAAAACAAAGTACTGGTTGCTTCGTTTGGCTCCTCGTCGATCAGCAGGTTTGGTTAGTGGGCAAATAACAAAGCACCAAGTCGCATAAGCTACAATAACAAAGCGGCAACAGCAGCAGCACCAACTCAAATCAGGATAATACGAGCACATTTAAACGAGTTTTGAGGTCGGCGCATACGGCGAACTCACACGTGCCCGTCGAACTAGTTTGACTCCTTCGCACAAATGTCAAATGAGCTGAGCTGCTGAAAGGCGGCAAATACCGTTGTCGATTCACAATTTGTTGTCTCTTCGTCTTCTGTCTCTGCCAGTACACAAACAAGAAGCACAAGCCCTTCTTCATTTGGTCTATTTCAATGAGCGACCGCTGTGGCGTGGCGTTCAAGTGATAATATGGCATATCACCTAACAAACAGGAAACTGCATTTGTTTTGATTTAATTCTGGTTCCGCGGCCACCGCTAAATACTACAACAGCAACAACAAAAAAGCCAAAAAACATGTTTTTCCAGGAGAGTCGCAGGCGTCGTCGTCGAGTCATCACCGCAGCCCAAGCATTAGCTCACAACTGGTACAGAAGAAAACTGGAACCGGTAGGCACAATCCTTGACCTAATGCGGGTTGACTTGTCCCGAGAATGTGGTGCGGCAGGAAGGAGTTCAAATACGTATAAGCTCAACAAAGTTCACTGGCTGGTTGGCGAAACTTGTTTCTTGCCGTTCAGCCACAGGCACCGTGCTCTAGACGCACATTGATGGTGAGTGGGTGAGGTCAGTTTCGATGGTTGATTGGACTGGTTGTGGTGCTCGCGAATATTCAAACATCCCAAACAGATTGAACGCGTTTAGGTGTGTTTCTGCTCGGACAGACACACTTCGGTTGAAAGTATCGCGGGTGGTTTCATTTTGCTATATGTTTGTCACTTGTTCAGTTTTTATTTTCAAATTAAAAAACATAATTGAAAAATCGTGAACAAATTTAGACAAGTTTACGTACACCCCTTTCTTCTTGTGCATTGGCTCACTGCCACATTTTATAGTATCGATATTGATATCAATGGATAGGTCTATTCAATTTCTTCCGTGTACTACTATTTCAGCGTGTTCTTCGTATTGAGTACTAACTGATGCCCCCGGCTTTGCTCGGGTATATTTTAGCAATATAATGTGTAAAAAGCACCCATTGTCTAATTCCTTCCAGAAGATATTAGATAGTTCCACGCTGCAAAATGATACACCCCACACACATCGAGCACGTGCTTCCGGATTAAGATCTGCTGATGCCCCCAAGCACACACACCTTGTGGTGCCCCTCCCTTTGCCCACAGCAAACAAAAATAAAATTTAACAACAATTTATTTATTAGATATGTCGAAGGGGGACTTAGATGTGTCTAAGGCGCCGACCATTTTGTATGGAAAAATGTTTCGACCGAACATTTCTTTTGGAAACATTTATCGACCGCTGGCACTTAGATATCCAAGGGGCACTTAGATGTGTCTGAAAATTTGTAAAAATTTGTCTAGAAAAATTTATTGACCGAAAAGTTTTTTCTGGTAAAATTTATCGACCGAAAATTTTGTATGGAAAAATGTGTCGGCCGAACATTTTTCATTTAGATGTATCAAGGGGGCATTTAGATTTTATTAAATAGTACAGATTACCGATTATTTCGAATAACCTGAAGACTCCGTCTTTCATTGGACATTCCGCATCGGAACTTAATTTGAAAACTTTCATTCTTCCTCTACGAAACACGAAACCTCTCATATTCTCATACACATGTTTTTGCATTGCTTCTCTCTCATATTCTGCGTCTTTGATTACATTTAATTTTAACCATTATTTTCCCGTTGTATGATTATTTCGGGCGTGTTTTTTTTGTTTGTGAATATTTTGGTATTTCAAGAGAAAAAACATCAAATGAAAACAAAAGACGGGGAAGGGCGAAGGCGACGAAGCTCATGTTATGTGTCGTTGCCTGTGCGACATACAGCATCAACGCACGACTCCAAATTTAAATCGCTTTTAGAGTTATTTTTCATTATCTTTTTCTGATGCTTCTTCTTCTCCTTCTTGTATTTCTTTTACGAGCTTTATAATGGCATGGAGCGAATCACGTAACACACAGATAATGGGATCCATAAATATTTCGTGAATTTTGTTTTGCTTGTCATTCTCCCTCTTTTGATGTTAGGTCTTTTCGACGACAGTTTGTACTGTCGAAGCTGCGCACTACCAAAATGAACACTCGAAAAGACACTCGGATCAGAGAATGATCATCATAAATATGTACCTACACACATATAACTATGTAGTAAGTGGAATGTGAGTAAAGGTCTCTTAGTATTCGATTATTTTTGTTGGTTTTTTTCTGTTTTGTTATTTGAATATGTTTAAGCCATCATTTAGATGGTGATGGTTCGATAAAAATGTAATAAAGAAGCCTTTTTATAGATTTATATTTTTATTGTATTCAACTGAAGGTTTTTAATTAAAACTTGTGTTGTTAATTGTTGTCATAATTTTAGAGAACATTTTATCAACGTCATAAGTAGAAAATTGGATATGAATATAATGACGGGATATCCAAGCAGAGCAAAGTATTGAGCACGGAGAGTTTGGACTTTTATTCTACGCAACCACACACAAAACGAAGTAGGTAAATTTAACCGAAAAAAGGACGACTAAAAATGCAACAACCCAAAAACGTGGTAAATGGAACCAACTTAAAGTTGTTCGCGTACCGTAAAAAATTGTTGGCGTACAATTAAAAATAGTTCGTATATAACTTTATGGAAGACAGGGAAAGTAATAAAATAAATAAATACATATTAGAAAAAGAATGCAAGAAAATGATTTGTATTGCAATATTGAAATTAATGTTTTCCCGGGAAAGGACGAGTTGAAAAACATTCTGCACAATTTTTAAAATCGTAAGAACACGAGTACCTGTGTAACGGAGTAAAAAAGTAAAGTGTAAAAGTATATATATCATTGATCAGCATCGAAAACTGAATCGATATAGCTATGTCCGTCTGTCCGTCCGTCCGTTTGTGAGTCTGTCTACACGATAGCGGTCGCAGTTTTGAAGATATTTTTATTATTACGACCCCACAATTGTCATACAAATTTTCTCTAAAATAAAAATAATAGTATCGCATACTAATGGAAGCAAGTAAGTCAAGTGTCGAAAATAAATTATTCACATATTATGCGGCACTTGTAGCTTTGAGAGCTTAAACAAGACTGCCATATTTCATAATTTCTCTCTCTTGTATTAATTGTCATGCTGTTTCAGAATTATGAAATATTGACAGCATGGTTGCTGTCTTTGTTGATGAACCAGAGATTGAAGTTAAAAATTATTTAACAAATTTTCGACGATTAGATTAACCACAGAAATAGTAATTGTTGTTTGTGTTTTCCATAAAAAAAGTTTTTTTACCACGTCTTTTGGTTAGATTAACCTAACTTTTTCTTTTTGTGTACCTAGTTCAAGTAACAAATTTACTTAAACATCTCCAAGGCTTTTCATAATTAAATTTTGAGGCTTCAGTTAAACTAAGACCAGCTTTATAGTAACTTCGCAAAAACAAAGAAGCACTGTCAATAGTTCATCACGTTCTGGGTTCCGGGCATGTACCCCCCTGGTTTGGTTAGTTCATTTATTGTATCGACAGTGGCTGACTAACTAACTGACTGCTTAGATGTAATGATGAATGAAAATCAATTCAGGTTTTTCCTACAAACGTTGTTTTTGCATTCTTGTTGTGCTGCTACGAAACTTGATATTTGTCCAAGTCTCAGCTGGTTTTTAGCTGGTAAACAAATCACGGCGGTACGTACTGGTGCTCTTGCTGATGTTGTTTGTTGTCGTTGGTTGTAGTTCTTGCTGTTGTTGCGGCACTTGGCCCTAAATCAGTCAACGTGCCTGCATTACCAGTCAAACAGCCATGTGCTCCCCATCATCATCGTCATCGTCATCAGCTGAGCCAAACAAACGCGCCAAATGAGCGCGCGCATAAGTCGTGTCAAACTCGCCGCAGCTCATCAATGCGCGCTCACATTGGCAGCAGTGATGAGGCGTTGATGGAGCCTCGCAAATTGTGCACAGAGTGAGGTGGACGAAGTACTGCGCACTTTTACAATTATCCAATTTAAGACGGTTGGCTCAACTTGACTTGGCCAAGTGCGGTTAAGTTCTGCCACTTTCTGTTAGCTCTTTTTCCCTATTTACACGAGCGCCAAATCAATCATCGGCATTGATTCTACAGTACTGCACTTCAGCGGAGTTTGGTACAGCATCACAAGAAAACGTGATCAATTATTTTGAGCTCAACTTTGGCGTATTTTGTATTTTCAATTTATTTATTTGTTTGGGTCGCTTTCAATGAGACTAGGTCGTCCACCCGTGTGTCCCTCAGTCTGTTTATACATATATCTGTGTGTCGCCCGAGTCGCCTGCTAGTGGTAAGTGATCAATGATCATTAAAAGTAATGTTCACATGAGTACACGCGGCACTCAAATTTTTTAAAATTTTTTTTAAAAAGTGTTCAGACCTCGTTTCTATAGGAGAATTGGTGTTATGGGCACATTTGTGTTCCTTACCAGGCCACAAAAGTCATTAATTTTCAATGCCACATTACAGCGGAGGCGTACAAAATATTTGGAAAATCAAAACTATTTTCAAACCACATTAATAGGAACACCGATTCGATTACCGAATAAAACTGAATAAAAAAAAAAGGAAGGACTTAAGAAACAAACTTGATATTTGAATTTAGAGTGAAATCAACTAATGAATATGGTACAAAGTAAAGTATAAATTGCAAATAGTTGATACGTGCAAATAGCTTGGAGCTAATATTTATAGTGCAGCAGTGGTGGTTTTGGTATCTCGAACCAGGTCCAAAATCCCTTTCTAAATCTTTATAATCGAATACAGCAATATGTATTGGAGCTTCCCTTAGTTTTGTTCGATTCTCGAACTTAAATAAGCCACTATCGTGCGGACAGACAGACGCCTACGGTGTACCCAAAATATACAAACAAGAATTCAGAATCCTACACCCAAAAATAACCACCTTAAAACAAGTAGAAACGTCAATGAAAGTCTGGTAAAGTATGAAATTTTAGAAACAACTACGAACAAACTTATTTTCAATTTAAAACTTAAATTCAAAACTAAACATAAGTACTTATTTTAAAGTTCTTTTCCAATTATTTCAAAAACTTTCCAATTTTTATTAAGTTTAAATTAAAATCGTGCAACTTTGTTTCAGAAAGTGGTGTTCATTAAGTTGAAAAAATGAATAAGTAAATACGATAGTACTTGATTTTACTATGTGTTTTTTTTCTGAGCTGTGCGCTGCTGAGGCAGTTACAACCAATCACATATCGGGACAAACTCTTTTAAAACTATACAAAAGTTGGAATGGTTTACTAGAAATCCATAACTAAACCGATTTCGCTGACCTTTGGTGATTCAGAACGGTGGACACGACAACTACGATGAGAAAATTCAAAATGTCTGCCGACATTTTTTAATTTCATGGAAATTCAGTTTAAAAAAATTGGTATAGGGGGTTTTTGGGGTAGATGATTTCAAATTTTGTGGTCGGCCAAGGGACAATGAGGAGCCGATTTAGCTGAAGATTCACGGCCCGCTATTAAGTTAGTAGTAGATTAATTGCGTGTAAACTTGAGAATTTAATAGCCATGTTCACAATTCCATGCTCACAACCGAATGTAAACATTTCTCTATTACTCTGTTGATCTACATAGTACATGGTTTCGAAAAATTCTCTTGACCTTTTCGTATTGAAATCATTGCAAAAGAAAGAAAAATCTTTGTTTATATGCACTACAGAGTGGCGTGGGCGCTAAGACAAATGCAGCGAGTCTACAAATAACACCAAAATGAAAGGCACACAGAACAGAACAGAACAGTCACAACAACTGCACAAAAATTTAACAAGTAAGTAATGAATTATTAAGATGCCGTTGCATGGAGCCATTTGCCGTCTGCCAACACACAAATCGATAAACATTCTTTTGTGGTGCACTGCAATAATTTCTGTGGTCAAAAGCAATGGTCGCTTAAGTCGCGAGATATTCACCATTTTTCTCTGAGTGTTTTTTAACCAAGTATACTTAAGCACTTTGGCACTTAAGCACAGTTTTATTCAAGGGTGAGAAAGATAAATACATTTTATGGATTAAAAATGAATTGCAAAAGTAAAAGATATTTTCATCTAAGCAGAAAGGCCTAATTGATTATTCATTATTTTTGAGAATTACAAAGAAATAGAAACTAGAGAGTAGCAAATTCGAGTCTAAAATCTTATGTATGAAATACGTAAATGTGATGAAATTTTCTCTCTCTGTACGCTCTTAAATGTAGATCGCAATTTTAAGTGCAAAACTTATCAGAATATTCTCCATTCGAAGTCTTCTACCTTTCGTGGAAATAAAACTCTGGAGAAGCATCAGCCAACAACGCAACAACAGCTATGAGCCTGAGTCTGGGCCCCATGAGCACAACATAAGACGGAAAAAAACTATTTTCGTGTTCATCTGTTTTCGGTTAAGACAACTACAACAACCAACACACGAGCAACAACAACATCAACAGCACAAGATCTGCAATAAGAAATAACATTCCATGTTTTTGCTGATGGCAGAGCATAAAACATAAAAATAAAATACAAAACAATAAAATAAAATAAAACGAAACACAGAGCAGCAAAAGGAGCAATAAAAATACGAAATACAAAAGAAAAAAAAAAAGAAAAAGAAAACAACGAAAAATAATAAAACAAAAGACACAACCAACTACAAATGCGAAATCCAAGAAGAAATATCAACACGCATACACACAACCCATGAAGTATACACTAACTAGCGGGCAATAAGAGAGAGAGCAGCTAACACGCATACACTCAGGCAGGTCAACACGATCATGACGGCTTACGTTCACGAGCCACAAATGAACAACGCACTACAGACACGCGAGAGCAGCAGCTACAAATGGACAACTACAAATACAAAATGTTCGAATTGAAGTGTACCTGCTGCCCCGCGCTACATTAACCCCCTTGCTGCTACACCGACAAACAGACAGTTGATGCAGCAGCAACAGCGGCAGCTGCACGGAGATCAGATCACCTTTGGATGCCTCTGCAGACCCCCGATGCAACGCGCCTTTTCTCTTCCCCCGCGCACACACACACACACACAGCACACCACAAATCCTATGAAGCCACCACACCACGTCCATTGCACACGCTAGTCGCCCGTTGCATGATCAACATAAGCCAGGGCAGCACTGCAAGTTGCCTGGCTACGGCGGTTGCTGCTACTGCCAACAAAGAATGCGCGATGCTGCTAGCTAAGGCAGACAAACTTTAAACCAAACGATCAAAAATGTTCAAAATGTGGCAACTATTTATTAGTGAGAGCGAGCCAAAAAGAGTCACACAAATTCGAGAGACAATTAGAAAAAGGAGTAGAGTGAAGGAGAGAGAGAAAGACCTACAATTGAGACTGTGTGCTACCAAAGTGCTTTTAGCATAGCTGTGAGACACGAACTCGATCGATCATTCGCCTTTAACACCCTGTGAAGCACTGCTGCCAACATTCACTGCTTGTAAGCAGCGAACTTTCAAAAGCCAAACCATCATCAGCGCGCTTATGGTACCCAGCGGAACCAAATGCCAAATAGCACAATATATTTCACTCGAATATATATATATATATAGCTGCACCGAGAAAAACGACTTACTTTTGTGTTGTACAGAATGCAACACTTGCACAGGGTTGTATTTTTTAAATAGCAGAAAATGTATTGGAAAGCAGCACGACCAAGATCATATTAATAAATCGTATTGTGTTTAAAAATTTAATAACACAATTTCAAATGAAAATTATATTTTTTAAAAAAATCGTAATTATAAGCGTTTTTTCGAGTTTAAAAAAAATGTATATTTTAAAAGAAATATTTTCTTTGTAAATGTTTCGACAACATTTTTATTTGTAAGCCTTTTTTCAACAACCTTTTAGTCGAATTATATATCGATGGATTCTCTCCGTGTACACGAGTTTCTTCGCATACAGCTTGCTACATTGGTTAGCTCTGCGAAAGCGGTGTGGTGGTGGGTGAAAAATTCGCCCGTTGGCATCGCGTCTACGTTCAATTTACTTATGGAAATTTATTACAATCATTTCAGCGATTCAGCTTGTACCTGAATTCGTATAAAAAAAACTTTCTTTTGGTTTTAGCATTCATTTTTCTTTCATCCGACCAAAGTTGAGCTGAGCTTCTTTCTCTTCTACAAAGGCAACCAATAATAATGACCAAAGCACAAAAAATAACAACAATTCGCTTTTAATGTGATAAAGTCAAATGCGAAACCAAAAAAAAATATATAAATGAAAACAATAAAAGGCCAGATTATGACCAAAAATCAAGGAGGGGCAGAGCGGTGAGGTGACCAGCACAGCTATTCAAACTACAACAAGCTGAAAGCAGTTCCGGCAATTGTACCTGGTACGGAAGACGTACGGGACGGAGCATGTGCGCAGTGGAACGGGTTGGCAAAAGTTGATGTTGTTGTTTTCATTTGTTTTGTTTTGATAATCCTAACGGAACAACTGAGAGATATGTACGTAGATAAACAGGCGCAAGGGTGAATCCACCCGTGCTGGGCATGGCTACCCGATGGCACTTAACAATTAACATTTCTTGCAAATATGAAGACAATTAAAATTAAAAAAAAATAATAATAAATTGTCTACTTACGTAACATTCACTAAAGTCAAAAGACAGAAGCGGCGTTGAGGTGCTACGCGCTTAGGCTAGCAATTTGGCACTTGCGATACGTTAAAAAGACATCTACGGGCTCTTTGAAGCATTCGACTTTGGCACTTCCTTGTTTTGTATATGGCAGGTGGCAGAGAAGTGAGGAGACGATGAATATGCGATGAATTGAAACTCCTTTCTTCACCTTTTTCACTTTAGAAAACAGTTGCAGCGATTTGGTTTTGGCACAATTCAGAGACGTGAATACTTTCGGTTTACGAGGCAATTGTTAATTGTTAATTTACGCGCGCCCATTCCAGTGGAGGGATACTGGATCTCACCCACTATTATCACACTGTTGTTGTTTTTCTCTTTTGTATGCTTCACTGATACACACTGAAGAGCGGTTACGCGTGCTCCTTCAATGTTCAACTATGAACGGTGCGAAGAGGAGGTGGGTACGGAATGTATGTATTATGTTAAGTTTGAGAGCGGTTGGGTGGGGAGTGGTACACGTAGCCTCTTGGATACCAGGGTCTACAGACAGAGTGCTCCGCTCTAGCGAGACCAATCCAATTGCATCGAAGTGAGCTGCTGCGTCGTCGTAGCCACTGCACCGCTGGAATTTTCGATCCAAGCAATCGAAATTTTAATTGTTGCACAATGCCAGACAACTGAAACTTTGTTCGGGAGACTGTTGGGGCTTTATATTTTGCACTGTAAAAGTTTGGAGAATCGCGCGCGAACACACTTTGTACAAGTTTGTTTGGAAATTACCACTTTTTTGCAATAGATTTTTCCTCTTCGAGGCACTTGAAATCGAAATTTTTGTTTAATATTTTTCGTAATACTCTTGTGGTGTGGTGGTGGTGGTGGTGGCGGCTTGTTTTTACCAGTTTCTCGGGTGGATCTTGTTCTTATTCTTGAAGGCTTTTGTTGTTGTAGGACTGGCTTTCGCTCTTATTGCTATAATATACACTACCCGTTCTGTCAGCCTTTCAGCCGTTCGTCCGTAACTGCTGCGCTCTCTGGCGGTGGCACGGCGCAGCAGCAGTTACAGCATCAGCACACAGCCTCAAAAGCGAATATCAAACGCGTTCAATTAGCACTTTTTCGATCACAAAACTTTGGCGATTTTTCACCGGAATCCATTGCGGTTCACTTAGTCGTACGCGTTGTGAATATTTTTGCAAATTATTTCACAGAAATTCCATTGAATTTTGTATAAAAATCAACAATAAATCGACGGGAATTTTTTCTAATGTTTCGTCGGGGGAAATGAACGTCGTCTCGAATGTTTGCACAAAAGGTACGAAAAACTCGTAGTTGTAGACGACGAACTCGAACTCGACGTCGCCGAGTTAGTCGAAGATTTCGGTCGATTGTCGAATTCGAATGTGTACCTGTTGAGGCTGTGTGAGTACGCTGTGTGAGCAATGGATATAGTGGGAGAGCCACGGTACGATGTATACCTGAGCTGCGTGTTCGTGTAGGTGAGCGCTTATTAGTTGGCTTTTTAAGGTCTCATCTCTGAAGGTGCTGCTTCGGTCGGTTGTCGGTTCGTGCAATAAATTCATCGATCGCTGGCGCACACTAACGCCAGTTTAGAAGTGTGTGTGCGTGTGGACACCTGTGGTCATGTATTGGTGCACAGGTACTTTTCCATACAAACACACACACCGCTCAATAGTAGCGAGCGCACTACGGAATACACATGAGAGAAACGAAAGACTTAAGCCACAAACTATTTGACGTTTTGACCAATTGCCTCAGTGACGCACTCACTCACTCACTCACTCAGTTGCACACTCGGCGAAGCAACATTCAATTTTAATTCCGCTTGCGCACACTCCCGCCTCAGACGGCGAGAGCGTTGCCGTGTTCGAAATCACAAAGCCAAGAGCCACCAGCCGTGCAGCAAAGTGAACGCTGGAGTGGAGGTAACAACCAGAGGCGTTTCAGAAAAATGTTCAAACGAGCTAAATTAAATAAGGAAATTTCTTCACAGGATGCGCAATCAATTAAATGCCATCATTTACAATTGCTTTCAATGAATGCTGAAATGATTTTTTTTTAAATAAACAAATTTTATTCTATGGTCGATATCGGCATGGGAAACGTCGTATATCAAAAACTGTATCGGAAAAAGAAATTGTATCGAACGAACATCTTTTGTACCATTCATGAACGCTCCTGCCTTCCAATCAAAGTAAAAGGGTAATGACGCTTTGCTACTTCTTTTTGTTGGTATTTGTTTTGTGCGCTTGTGTACGCGTCCCGCTGTACGCTCGCACCAACACTTGTATGGTTCGATCTGTTCGTTTGGTGAGTAGCTCGCTCGGTTCGTTTTGCTTTGTCTGTTTGGTGTAGTGCACCTCCACAGGTACTTCTTACCACATGTATTGCCACAGATACTTGTTGGCTTCTATCGTCTTGCGTTACTCCTATCCTCTCCTTCAGTCAGTTGCATTTAGTCACCTTTTTTGTTTCGATATAAAATTGTTTCAATTGTTGTTTTTAGTTTTGATGCATTTTCTTTTTTTTCTTTGCGCTCACTTCTCCAATTGTTATTTTCTTCTTATATTACGATTTTGCTTTACTTTTGTGCTTCGTTTTTGTTGTTTCTCTGTTGTTTTCCCCTAAGACAATAAAATATCTTACATCTATTTGCGAGTAACGCAGCTCTACCTTCAGCATGCAAGTGTAGAGAAACCTTTTTTGTTGGAAATATCGAAGTGAAAAGTTGGACAGAATCAAAGAATTAAAAAAATAAATTCCATTTGAAGTCATATTTTAATGTAAAACTCGATACTAAACTTACTGGCTTAAGGCAGAAAAGTCAAAATCATACAAAAATATTTTTACCTAATGTAGCGTACATTTTGTGTTGTGTTAGATCGTTTCATTTCTGCCGATTATTTCGGTTGGGTGCACTTTAAATAATTTTATATATTTTTTTAATTTCAAAGAAATACACTGAAATGGAAGAAGGAACGAAAGACTTAAGACACAAACTTAACATGGACAATTTACTGCAAAGCGTACAAATTAGTCAAAAATTGGTTTTCCATAAAAAATTTAAATATTTTAATTAAATTTTTTCAAATTTCTACAAAAATGTAGAAAAGGAATGTCGTTAGTTTTCAATAAAGAAATATAAGCTTTTTTCGAATTTCGACTTTTGAAAGGAAAAGCATGATGATAGTCGTTTTTCAGGCAAGATTGAAAATATCAAACCAAAATTTATGAAATTCTTTAAAATAATTTTATGTTTTGCTTATATCTTCAAAAATTTTTGGTTAGAAAAATTAAGAAATTGTTTGAATCGTATCCTAACGAATTTTCTCTGAGTGTATAGTTTTACAAATTTAAAGCATATAAATTAAACATCTCTGAGCCGAGAGAGCGAAGTCAGAAATACGGCAGCGCTACAGACGGACGGCCGTTAGTTTCAAACAGACATGGGCATTTTCAATTACATTTGTAACTGAAAAAAGTAATAGCGTAATCATTACTTTTGAAAATGATTGCATATATGTAATTAATGTTCTCCTATATTTCGTTGCAATGCATGATTTTTTATGTTTTTAAAAGATTTGATTACTTTTTTCCTAATTACTTTTTTCAATTACTTACATCTTTCAATTACAAATGTAATTGAAATATTTTCCAAAAAAATAATTGGAAACATTCAATTACAATCAGGGACTTAGATTTCAAAAATATCGGTTTCGGTTCCCACAATATGCGAAGAAATCATTACAAAATTTAACTGATACTGCCCATGTCTGGTCTCAAGCACATTGCTAGTGACATTTCGGCTTTCATTCGATCGTCTTCTGTGTGCGCCGAAGTAGTTTCTTTTTGCACTTTTATCGTTAAATAAATAATTCAATTGTTCTTCGACCTCAGCAGCAGCAGCAGCATCAGGCGCAGCGTCGCCTCAGAGTAGCTGCATTTGCATGCAATGGCGGTGTGGTGCGACTGCTGCTGCCTTTTGCATGGGAACAACTCCTTTGTTTTTTCTATTCCAACGAATTGCCGTGCCGCATATCTAGTTAGAGAAAACAAATCTTGATTTCCCAATTTTTTAGGAGCAAACCAAAAAAAAAACAATTTCTATCTTGACTCTCCCATTTCGATATTGTGACCTTAGCATAAACGCTACACCGAAATGATCACGATGATGATTCAGCGGGAAACCTTGGCCTAAACTAACTAACCCTAAAGTAAAGAAACGAAAAACCAAAAGCCAAAAAACAATATCATCATAAGGAAAAATAAAAAAAATGAAATGATAGAGAAAAAGTCGGCTGCATATTCGTAGCCGGGGTTTTCATGCTTCATTCGTTTATTTTGTGTGTAAGCGTCTTGTGTTGTGGCTGTAACGCCCTTCCACAACCTCAATTAACTTTTGACTTTTCCTCACTTAATGCTTCTTATAGTTTTCAACTATATATGTAGGTACATTGTTGTTGTAGTTTATGACAATGTGGTTGTTGGTGTTGTGGCCATCTAATATTTAGACGAAAATACACACGATCATCTTGTAATAAATGGTACTTTATGTGGAATGAACTTGAAAATATGTTGGCAAACGATTGTGGTTCAACGAGCGCTTGCAACATTTTTATTTACAGTCTCAAGCAACTTGCATCTGAATCGATTTCTACTTCTCCTTCCCACAAAATCGCTCGTCATTCTGCTGCTGGTCGCCTAACTTCACACACTTTATGCGAGCAATTGCGCTGTTTTTTAGTTTTATCTTTGGCAGACCTTTCGCACGATGAACGCTTCGCTCACTGATCGCTTCACCTGACTCACGTCACTTGCGATTGCATCATTCTGGCTGTTGTTTCTAAATGTCAAAATGCCAAAAAAGATAAAAGCGCTCGTCGAGAATTTTGATAAAATCACTTCAGCTGAGAAATGAATACTCAATGCGGGCGATCAGTAGGGTAAAGTAACTAAATGTTGTCCGTCCGTCATAGTGGGGACATTCAGATGAGATGGTCACTCATACTGTTTGTTTAATGTAACAAAAGAATTTTTAGAATGTCCAAAAAATAATTAATAATCATTCGCCAAAATATGGAATGCCGAAATTTGGACTCGATATCTCAAAAGCTACGGCAGTTATCGTGCGAAATGACAGACAGACGGACATGGCTTAAGGGACTCAGGAGGAGATGTTGATCACGAAGATAAATATACAGTTTTCCATACCTGCCACGCCTCCTTATGGGCCTTTCAAATGGTGTGACAACAACAATATATCCTTGGACACTGTGTGCAACGTATATGCGATAAAATGCATTTAACCTAACCCTATAAGTTTTAGAACACAAAATGTCGGACACAACGCGTACTACCGCAATGACGGATTAACCCTTAGGCTGAAAAGACTTTAGGCCCGTGTCAGCCAAACCGACAAAAAATGCGAAAAAGCCTTTTTTTATTTTTTTATTTCCGGCATTTGGCATATTGTGTGGAGGTAGGGTTGCCACACGGTCTGAATTCGTCTGGATTGTCCAGATTTTTTTGTCTTGTGTCCACAGTCTAGTTTTTCAAACATTTTCCCGATATTTTTCAGAAAAAAAACTAAAATAAGTCAGAAAACCCAACGGACTAATTTTTCCAATTACTGCGAAAGAGTATTTAGTCATTTAAATAACTTTTAGCCTAAGGAAAGAAATATGTATGTAGTCCCGAGATAGGGCCCGAGAAAGGGTAAATCCGCCCCTGCCTGAACAGTATTGTTTGTTCAGTTTAGAAAGTAAAAAATTTTTTTTCGTTGATTTTATGAAATTTTCAAACTATGATAATTTTTGGCCACCAAATTCCTTCTGAACCTACTATTTGACAATATGAAAATGATCCATCTAACGAGATACTTAGGGTTTTCCATTGGTTAGTCATTCTGCTTTTAAGTGTTGCTCATTGTATAAAGCCAGACACTCCTCCAAGCAATTATAGCTTAAGCTTAAGAAAAAGTTCGCCATCCCCACCGAATAAATCTATATTTATAAAAGAGACGTGTATGTTTGTCGCCAGTGGACGCTGAAACTACTGCACCGATTTTCACCAAAAATTTATATATCTGTTTTATGGGTCGTGAGTCGTGTTCTGGGATAGGTTTTGACACGCCCACTTTTACCCAAAAGTGACGCAGCCACCTACCACTCAATTCCGCCCCACCCAAACAGTGTTACCATATCTGCGGGTTTCAACTTCGGTGAAATTTGTAACTTTCGGTTTGAGGGAAAAAGTTTGCTTATGGGATAAGTTTAACAATGCAACGATCAAAGTTTTTTTGGTCCAGCAAAGCGGATCGGGCCCAGCTAGTATATATTATGTGAGTGGAAATCTTGAGTAATTTTAAATTTGAATTTGTATACATGGGTGGATACTTTCATGAAGTCTATATAAAGGATGGAATGTGAAGTGGTATAGGCTAAAGGAGTTGATGTAATTTGTTGCAAATAATACGCTTACATTTCAACTTACTTGCTTACAATTGAATATTGCATGGAATACATTCGTGGATTATCAATGCAGTATTTTGTGCGCTTCACATTTTTGTGTATTAATAGGCTGATCTGTGTCCTCGACTACTGGCGATAAACTGATATTTGAATTTGAAGGTTACGTTGCACTCAGTCGCTCAATATGTAGACTGGTGCATTCTACACTGTCTTAAATCTAACATCGGCCATCACGAATTGCGTGGGCCTTAATTGTGCAGCTTAATGGACTATGGCCAGAGCTAAACTCACGACTGTCTGCGACATCTGACCAACGGTTTGGATTCAATGTAGATACTGCAAGTATCAGATGCCATAAGATAGTCCATAGAAATGACCATCACCAGTTGGCAAATTAGCCGTCAATATTGGCACTAAGATTAGTCTGTACTATTGCCGAAGTTAAAGCTGGACAGTCAGACAGACACCAACAACTAAACTGCGTTTTTGTCACATTGTTGAGACGTCTTTGTGTGTGCTGTTAGCTGTGTGTGTTTATATGCAGTGCTTATTGCGCAGCTGGCCGATGATCGTTCGTGGTTTAGTGAAAATCGTTCTCACGATTTGCTAATTTACAAAAAAATGCAATCTTTTGAAGATTTTTTCAATTCGACAAAGGACACATTTCTTTACTTTTTCACAAAATACATAAAAAAATTACTTGAAATACCAGTTTGACGAGCAGACATGCCACGGCCACTTTTTGATGACCGCTCGGACATGCGATCCCTTCATTTGATTTGATTTAAAGTATCCTTCGAGCAAATAACGGACACAAACTCACAATTAAGCCGAAGGCCGGAGAAGAAATCTAAGTTGTTGTCCAATTTTTTTGTAAAGGAAATTTTTGCCGTTGTCACTTTTAATTCAGAAAAAAAAGTGTACTGCTCATTTTGCAAGACTGTTGCCAAAGGGTTGGTTGGCCGTCTTCTAGACTCTTCCTCGGCCACATAAGAAACCACCCTTATGACGGCCGACACTGCTTATGTTCGTCCTCTGTGTAAACATTTAATGCAAATGAGATCAAGTAAAGAGGAAATGAAAAGTTTTCAAATGTTTCAGACTTTTTTAATATTTTCGAAAATAATTGCGAATGTCTTCTGTAAAATATAAATAAGTTCGCTATATTCTTGTGACCATGCGCTCGTTCGTTTGTTTTGTTTGTTTAAAATTAAAGGTTCCCGGAGGACCCTATTGCCTCAACTGAGGCAAATTCACCTGGGCCCTTAATTGGTTCACTGAGGATTTAAATATTGTTCCGGATCGTTGTACTCCATCCTCCAATCAGCTTTCGGCGCTAACAACAAAAAATTTCTCAATCGTCTTGCCTACGTCATAAATGGATGTTGCAATCTTGCAAAAGCTAGACAATTGCATAAATAATATTCTCAGGTTTCCGACAAAGATAGAATTAGTCAACCAATCTTTCTGAAATTTGGTGTGTAATATTTTTTTGGGGTCCCTAATGTTTCGCCAAAAGAAATGGAAAAAATTGGAACAGTGAGCGCTCTTATACAAAAAAGTTCAGGAACTTTTTGAGACTTTCTAATGTTTCGGAAAAAATGGGCAAGAGTGAAGAACTGGGCGTGGCAGATCCATAAAAAAAATTAAATAGTGTATGCCCTACATTCCAAAAAAAAAATATCTTTGAAATAAATTTTCTTTTTTTTTAAATTTTTTTAGTTTATGAATTGTCGAGAAAAACTCATATTATGTATTTTTGCACATATAAATATCAACTATGGAGGACTGATATTTAAATTTTTTTTCTATAAAGATAATGGTTCTTCGATAAAACTAGAGTCTCTTTAATGTTGCGAATATGTTGCATTGTAATGTAAAAATAAAAGAATTCTAAAACCTGTGATGCATTATAAGTACCCCTCTATTTCGTCTTGAAACCAGTCTCAGATTTTTTTGCTTTCCCTACAATTTCCGATTGGGCAGTAGAACTCCAAACCCAGTTTTGATCCATCTCTATACAGATACATTCTTTAATTCCCGTTTAAAACGTTGTCCCAGTCCTCGTTTGATTTAACAAATCAATTTAGCTTTAATTGTGTGAACTTTTCACCAAAGAATTAAAAATTTAATTATTTCTCTGGCATCAATCCTCAAAACTGTCATGAAATCTCTTTTTCTTTGTGAATTTCGGTTAATACAAGATATACAATTTGCTTGCCTCAACTCTCCCACTCACAAATACAATTTAAGAAAGGAACTACCGAACAAACATATCCATTAAAAAGTCGCCTGCCATTATTCGTGCCCGGAAATGCTCATCGATCGATCGTTGTTGGCCGCCTCAGTAGTGGCCTAATTACGCTAATGATCTTGAATCGAAATGTTCGAACTCAGACAGACTAACTGATCGCCGAAGAAAGTCTATCCGTGTGTCCGTCAGTACAAATCACAGTGACCAGATATCCCCCTCCCCCCGCCACTTGCTCACTTATTTACAATTCCAATGGAGAAAATTTAAATGTTCGGGGCAACGGCGCACAATATTACAGAATATTGGAATTCACTTAACGACGAAGACCGGCCCGCAACCAACTTCGGTTCGGATTTCAATTGTTGTACTTGTTTTTGTACTTGTTGTTGTTGTTGCTGGTACGGGGTACATCTGTCATTATGTCAATTTAGGAAAAATGTTTGCAGAACAAATGCGACATTGCAGCCGAGTCAGCCTGCAGCCAACCGCCGAACTGTAGTGCATTTTTTCCACCACGAAGGAACAAACGAACGAATGAAGGAACGATCGACCGAACCACTGCGAGGCAATTATGTCATTCTACTGAGCCGACTCTGACAAGCAACAGGCGTTCCGAAATTGCAATTGTTGTCGTTAGATTTCTGTTGAGTCTGTTGCTGCTCTAGATCAAGCCACCATCGAACATTGTGCTGGCAATTGTTGTGGCTGTTGAACGGACGTGAACAAGGCGACCAGATCGACCAAATAGCATGATCGCGAAACAATCGCCTGCCCACTCACTGCAGCATGAAAGTGCTTCCAGTGTATATTTCCTCTTGGTTTTTGTTCTACAATTTTTATCCTGCTGCGTCGGTGGAAGACTCAGCTCAATTGCTCTTAGAAGAGAACACTCCACCGCCACCATGTTGGGCAGCAGTGGTGCCTCTAAACGCAAATCACCTTTATACTTCGTCTCTAATGCTACTGTAAGTTGCTGTTTGACAAAACTACGCAATTTCGCTCGCAGCGGCGATCGCTGACGCTTGCGTCCTGTCGCAAATCAATTAAATGCAAATATGGCAAAATAATCGACTCGGCATCTGCATAAATTCATTTTAACAAAGGATTACTTGCTCCGCGAATGTGTTGTACTTCTCTTATGCCCGAAGCATGCACATATACGCCATGTGGTAAGCGTACAATGCACTATCATCGTCGTATTACGAAGAAAGGTGCCCAAGTGAGAATCTAGGAACTTCCAGCGGAAACTCGTACAAAATAAAATGCAAGAATCTAATTTTTGATATATATCCCCGAAGGCAGGTTAGATTCAGCAACGCATTGAGCGTTTCGTTCAATCTGAAACATTAAAACCGAATCGTATGTCGTTCCCATTATGAATCTCACGAATTCCCCCAAAACATTGTCCGCAATATTTCATATAACCCAGTAAAAGGTCTGCCGATATTTTGGTGGGTTTTTTTGTATCTACAGCCGATATTGTCAACGGGGGACCTTTCCCTCCAACCGAATTGCTCTTCCACTCATTTATACGCAATCGGTCGCAGAGAATCTAACAACAAGATCGATTGAGGGCTTTAAAAGCTGTCAAAGGGAAAGCCAAGTGCGCGCGCAGTTATCGCAATTTTGTGATCACTCACTCGATGCAAGGCAGCGAAGCATTTGCAAGCCACATCAAATGCACTTCCTCGTCGATCGCGACGATCCACAACGCGCATCGTTCGGCTAATTACAATGATTAATTGGCCGCCATTATAATTCTATTTATGGGACGAGGAGCTGCGTCTGTGGTGACTCTTCTTCTCCTGCTTGTACTAATCACTCAACGAATGAACGTATGAGCTAACCAGCTTGCAGATTTGCCAATATTCCGCTTGGCGCGCTGTGATAAATAGCAATGCAATTCTGCGGCAGTCAAATAATTACGGGTTCTTTTGCTGCATTGTACATACGATGGATATGATGGATCCGTTGTAAGTGAGCCACAATGATGTGTGTTGTGTACGTGGTTGTGGTCTGTGGTCTGTGGTCTGTGGTCTGTGGTGGATGGGTGTCACTCAAGAAATCACAGGTTCTTTGTGATTCGTATGATGGACTTGCTACCACCTTTGCGCGCCCTCCAAGCGCACACACACACACAACATCAAAACGTTTAATTGATTTCTCTGGCCAGCTCGGAGCAAGTGATGATAATTGTTTTCTCACTGTGGCCAGTAAGCAAGTCGCTTATGACAAAAGGATATGTTACTGTCGGAGTTATTTGTTTTGTGAACGCTAATCGGCCAAAAAACAAATTTACTGGTCGAGACCAGCTAATTGCATTTCCAATTGCCTTGTTGAAATATCGTCATTTGTGTAAGTATGACGCGCGTCTGCTCTTCTCCTTCTTGGCCTTTCTTTTATTTCTTGTATTCCTCTCGGGCACACGCGGGTCATCATGCAATTAAAGCTGCTGATAAATGGCTGCGGTGATCAGTGGAATCCATCAAGATGAAGCAAATGCGCGCCAGCTATCTGTTACGATACTTATTTTCGACTATTCGGTGAACAATATTGTGTGTATGCCTACACTTTGGCAAATGCGGAAGAGTTATCTTTGCTGCCATTCGGCGATTTCGGCATATCCAACTTTACTGGGACCATGCGCCGCTCGAAGTAACAAAAACCTAACTCAGATATTGATCCAACACCACAGAATCGAATTCATCAAAAGATCGCCGTATGTGCTAAATGGTTTGAAAGGCATTGAAGGTGTTGTATTGATCGCTATCGGAATTGTGTGTCGGGACGGACACTTAATATACAAACATTTGTACATCCGCTGTGAGAGAGATGCGGGAAGACAGCGCTAAGAAAGCGATCCTCAAAGCGATCTTATCAGAGGATGGAGGTGGTTTAACTACGGAGCGAAACTTTCAGAGCTGGCGAAAATAAAACTGAAACGCAATTCATTACTATAATGTGTGACTCCGTTTTTGGGGACCTCAATATATATTTGTTTCGACTTCGAAGAATTTAAATGTTCACTAGGATAAAGAAAGCAGTTCGTACATGGGTGAAAACGAATATGAATTCAATTTACAGAGTTACACAAGTAATAGGGAATTTTATGATTATTTTTACGTAATGCAACCGGGATGATCGGAGGAGGTTAGGTAAATGTCTAGGTAAAATTTAAAAAACAGGCTTTACGTGGTTTTAGACATCCGCAGGGACGACCCAGGAAAAAATAAGTAAAACACATAAATATTTTTGTAATAAAGAAAAATTGAACACAATAATAAAATAAAAATCCATCGAAATGTTCTCTACCCGCTAGCGATAACATCCAAGTACAAAGCGAGACTTTTGTGGCAATACTTTTGCATTTATGGTCAGCGACACCTTTGACGTAGTTTTTACGTTTTTGGCCCTTTTTTTAATGCTAAAAGAACCAGAGTTGCAGTATCACTGGACAGAAATAACTTACGAATATTGACCGGAATAATTACTGGTCACTTCCCTGATATTCGAAACATAAGTTCAATTTATAACAATTTAAAAAAAGTTGTATATATTAAGAGATTTCGGAGGGGGTTTCAACATGACCTGTAAATTTCAATTACCAATACCAATACAAATACAATACCGAGTATTTAAAAAAAATAAGTTCCAAATACCCATTCCTGGTGTTGGCATTGGTAAATACTTTTCAAAAATACTTGAATTGAAATACTTCAAATACTATTAAATACCTAATAAGATTTAAATACTTCCATACTTGCTAGGCAAAAGTATTTGAAAGTATTCAAATATTTAGTATTTCAAGTATTTAATAAAAGTATTTGATATTTGATATTTATCGTGGGAAATAACCGACATTCGGACATAGCTAGATATACTCAGGAGGTGATGCTGTTCAAGAATATATAGATTTTTCTAAAAAAAAAGGCGTGGTAATGGTAAAAACAATCCGATTCATTAAACCGAAGTTAACTGAATAAAATTTAACGCTTCCGTTCACCGTTGCAACTCAAAAAATTGCAATTATTTCATCAGCATATGACCAAACGACCGTGGGACCGCCTTCATCTCTCAACAACCGAGATCGGCCGTCGCAAATAAATTAATGGGCAAGAAAACCTGCACGAATTGTGGTCTTGTCGCACTGCGACGAATTGCGATAACATAATTTATTTATTTGTTTAACACCCATGAGGCGATATATACGTATAAATATACGAATGAAGTACAAAAAAAACTTTGAAAAAAACAGCGACGAGGACATGTTCTCTGCATAAGGTAGCGTTGAGGCCAGGGCGTTGCGTTGTATGTGGCTGCAACGGACGACAACAGCATGTCCAGCTGCGCTACCACAATGAATCACTTGAATGTGACAATGTTACATGAGAATGGCCAGAAGGTGGTCCAAAGTCAGCAACAACAATCACATCCCGACGCAGTACAACGTTTTGGAAAAAATTACAAAATAAAATGAACTCCTCTAAAAACACACACAAAGTATCAATACAAAATTATTCATTATAAGCTTCGAAATCTAGAAAATTCTACAAACTTGTAGATGGCCTTAGAAATCAGCAAAGAGAGATTCACCGAAATTCATTTGAAGTGTGTACAAAGCGCTTTCACAAAAAGCTGCTTAGAAAAAGTGTCACGACGCGACGCCAGAGCGCCAAATCGATTTCATCGCGTATATCGCACTGATTTGGTAATGGAGCCATTCGTTGCGGCCCACGCAGCTCCAACGACAGGATGTACAGCTATTTCCAAAGATACTGCAACAGACGATGCTGTGATCCACTTTGTCGCTCGCGTACGCTTTGTACCAGCCCGACAGACAAGGGGCGATCGTAGCCGCTTACAACTTACATGAGCGTACACGAATCTATTGGCCAAGACAGATATTAATTGAATAGTGGCACGCAATGCGCACAATTCGCCAATGTCCATTTTGATTAATAGCGCCTAAACGAAATAATACGCAAAAATTATTGCCAGCAGAGCACCGTGTACCACGGTACAGTGCTGCACACCAAATTAAAAAAAAAAAGGAAACGCAAAACGCAGCACAACAACAAACAAATGTTGCGTTGGTTTAACACGACGAGCCAATGTTTAACACAATTGCTTTGTCCAACAGGCGGCTGGCTACCGGGAGCGGCAGCAGGAATGTGTCTCTAGCGACAATCACAATCGTTCGCCTGCTTTATACACCGCCTCTCACTGCTCCTGCAGTGTAACAGCTCCTAGTCCCAAACAACCGCCTCACATTATGTCCCGCCAAATTGAACTACAATCGGCGCATTGTCAGCGCATGTGCACATGCTCGCAAATCTCATGTTCAGGCCTGCTGCTGTTTGTTGAAAATGCAGCTACTACGACCGCGTCCTTTACTCCTGCCCATGCACTGGAGAGCTTGTGGCTTTATGCGTTGGCTGTGCGTGTGCGCTGGCGTTTTGTGTTGCTCTGTTGGTTGGCTAAGCACGAACACGGCGCTGCCAACTATTACAATCTGCCTCATAACTGTACGCTACTCTCTTTTCTAACTGTGTGTACGGTGTCCTCCGCCGCTCGTCCCGCCGCCGCCGCCACCGCTCGGCAACAGTAGCCTGTCGCGCTGTGGAACACGCTGTTGTGGCCCGAGCACGACACCGTACTCAATTGGATCCTGGGGGGCCTGCCATGTACCACGACCAGATCGACATGGTCGATAGCAAATATTTCGCGTTTCAATTTGATTTTTACAAAATGTCTGTGCGCAACAATTTTGAATTCGCCGTTTGAGCAATTGGAGACTTGTTACTTGTTACTCGCGCGAGCAATCGACTCCCCGCAGTGCTGCGGCCGAACAAATTGCTACCATTTTCGGTAGATTCCAGTGGCCACCATCGATCGGTATTTATATGCTTTGGATTCTGCCTGAATGTGTGTGCGTGGTTGGGCAGTGCTGGGTCATGCCGCTGTTGGGTTTTTTTGTGATATCGAATTCAAAAGTTACCGTTCTGCAAGTGCAACAAAAAAGAACTCAGAATGTTTCACAAATGACACATTAAATCTGTTTGCAGAATGGAATTCATCAGTGTTTGTGCACTGCCACCTAATCAGTGCTTAAAGCGCTCGCTCGAATTGAGTGCACCAGCTTTCGGCGGCCACTGATTTCGACGAATTCTGAACGAGGGGACAGACGGTCTCCAATGACTGCAATTAACTACGCGTGACGAACGCGAACACGCTGCTTTAATTGGTGTTAGCTGAAGTGCGGCAAAGATCTAAGACGCCTTGCATTACTATTGGCAGTTGGCTTGCCTCCACAACTGTCGTTTCAGTAAGCAGTTAGTTAGAGAAGCTTTTAAACGCAGAGCAGCCATTTAGAATCTAATGGGAGGCGCAAATGAGAATGTATACGACGTACACAAAATTCAGTGTCGGTTGGAAATTGATACTTTCAAGCAACGGCCAACAGCTTCAACTATGAAATAAATTTACAAAATTATTACACTATTCGACAAATGAAAACGTTTGCAATAATTTTCGGGCTTTGATGGGGGTTACAGGGCATCCGGATTACGTTTTGCTCAGCTACTTCTAGATTCAAAAATACTATAAAAAAAATGTAAATATAAATTTTTTATATTTAATTTAGATATCGATTTTAAAAAAACGTTTTGCATTGACCAAACAATTTAAAAAAAAATGTTTTTGGTTTTAAAAAATTCTTGTTTGTTTGAAAAATTTTAAAAATAGATTTGCATTTGCCGATGTAAATACTTTTGCATTTTTGTGGTTAGAGTTATTGACCCCGATTTACTTTTAAACCGCCATCAAAATCCCAGCAAAACTGAAGTTGAACGTTATGAGCAGGCCCATCTCCTCACAAAATTGAATGACTTCAAAAAGGCAACAATAAAATCATTGCAAGCAGTAAAAAAAATGCTTTTCGTGGCAATTATGGTCTTAATTCCTGACCAAGTTTTGATTCAAACCGTCAACCAATGCAGCAAGAAAAAGAAGAAGATAAATAAAACCTATAAAAAAAAACGAAAACATTCCATTCCAATGTTCCTTATATGAGAAAAATCACTTTGTGTCGCGAAGCACAAGACACAGGCATTTTTAAATAAGCTTATTTTGTTCTTGGATTTTTTGTTGATGCTGTCGAAAGCAATTGCGTGCTGGATTTTAAAGTAAAAAAAAAAACAATAAAAACAAATTAATAGATTGATTATTAAAAACTGTTTTACTGATGCATCAGCTAATAATGATCAAAACATCAAGCAAATAACGCATGGGTAAAGAAAAAATTCGCACAATGTCCATAAACTTAAAATTTCAACGTGTTTAAGTCACCCTCTAAGCCTAAGTATAAGAAGAAGGGCAGAATGGGAACACAAGCTTTTGGAGAAATGCAAATTTTTTAATCGAAAATGCGATTATATTTGAACAACATAATTTACAAAAATAAATATAAATTTGTGATAGGCATGTTCAACCAAATAATTTCAAATGAACATATATTTAGAAAATGGTTGCTGGTGGCAATTTGTCCAATTTAATTGAAACGAGAGCTGAAGACTTCAAAGAAACAAAAACGTACCCTTGCATTTCACGACCAGTCCTTTAAAATACCGGCAATATAAGTTGCAAAAGCCGCCTCTCAACATGAGTGTATATTAGACTAGCCGCTATTTGAACTTTTTTTTCTGATTTGAAACCGCCGGATGAAATATATATGATGCAAAAAGTAACGCTGGTCAAAATAAACCGTTTTTACTAAAAGAAGTTTTGTAATAAAAAATTCCCCTAAAGCGGAATTTTCGACTAAAAATTACAATCATTTTGTCATGTTTATACAAATTTATCAAAAACTGTTTTTTTTTCAAAAATTCTCAAAATTTAGGAGAATTTTTTATCACAAAACTTTTTTCGATAGGCACTTAACGGATTAATGTACGTGGTTCACATCCAATCTTGTCCCATTTTCAATACCGTCCAAATAAAAGCGTAGGGTAATGCCAAAATGTTGAGCAGAATGAGCAATAGTTGCGGCAGTTATCGTGCGAAATGACAGGCAAGAACCACATTTTTAAATTACGGTGTTTTCTTTTGAATTTAAAGCGTTTTAAAAATTTTGTTTTAGCTCATACGTTTTGGCCAGGTTAAGCTTTTGGGCGGCCGCCAAATATATTTTTAGCGGTCAGTCCAGTGTATATCTTCTACCAGAGATCCACTCAACAACTAATGCAAAAATTCCAGAAGCCCCACGAATAAGATCTTGGCCAATCTCTAAGTAGGTATTCAGGGGCTTTGCATTTTTGCGCCATATCTGAGCAATTAAAGGAGAAAATGTGCGTGTACCCAACCAAGTATCTGGACGACTTTAATGAAAAGAATGAGTTGCAATTAGTGACACATTACACATTAAAAGCGAAATGACAGCCCAGATTCATTGGCCTGATGTCCATCAGGGCAAGAGCCAATGACAAGTTAATTCACAACTCCTTACTGCTTTGCTTAATATTTAGATTATTTTACTTACTTACTGACTTTATCACTTTTCTTAATAGCTAATTGCACTTTGATTAACAGGCACCGCGCAAATGTATATATTTTTTTGATTAGCTTCGACCAGCTGTTTTGTTTGCAAATATCTAACGTACAGTTATTTTTGAAATGGTTTTGCGGTCAGCTGTTTTTGTTAGAAAAAGGATGCCACGCTTTTCTAATTGGCTTTGTGTGGGAGCGGATTTTTACATATTTGATTAATGCAACTATTGCCCCAGCGATTTCTTGAAATTGTAGGTATTGAGAAACTAAATATAATTGTATACTAGGAATATACCTCTAAAATCTGGAATTTGGATTTGAATTGCGATGAAAAAAATTAACAAATCAATTAATATTCCCATTTCCAAATTTGTTAATGTTTAATAACACAGTTCGACAAGAATCAACTTTTGGTAATACACATGATGATGACTAATAAATTCTGGTAGAGGTGGTTCAAAAATAGTACCGTGTCTCCCAGTTTTTCGGGATAAATTCTTAAAACCGTTTTTTCCTCTATCAAATGCATATTTAACATTTCTAATCCAATCATTTTTGAAATATTATTATGTGCAAAGGAAGAAATGCAAAATGCAAAAATACAATTTAAACGGTCTTAAGAATTGATACAGAAAACTGGGAGACTATTTGTTAAAAATAGTCTCCCAGGGGGGGTTAACCACTCTAACAAAATCTATTAGTCCCGATCGTGCGCATTTTTTTACGAACAAAATTTTGTTTAACAAACAAGTTCTGAAAAAACAAAATTGTTTGTCTTTGATGGTAAATTAACACTGTTTATGCTACATTTTTTGGGCTTTAGAACTTTTGTTTTTAAATACACTGAAGACCAGCCTTCTAGATGCACTTAGTTCAATATTTTTGACTTAGAACTTGATGACACCTCTGAATAACATTTTTCGACATACTTTCATCAGAAGATCCCAACTGGGATTTTTCCCAAGGAATCACCTCCTGCATCGCATGATCCATTTGGAGCACCAGGGTTTTTTTACTTATACTGAAAAAAAAAATAGAAAATGCAAAGCAAATAAAAATCAACAACACATCGCCTTTTTTCAAAAAAAATCTTTTGATTTTTCAAAAAAAAGTGTTTTTTGAAGCTTAATAACGAATGTTAGAACTGTAATTTTTCCAGTTTTTGGTACACGAAAGTTTTTAATAAAATAAAATATCAAGGAGACGCTGAAGTTTCTCTTAAATGCTGTTGAATTTCATTACAATGCCACACATTTTTCTATTATTTCATAGATCGGGGGGGGGCTCGAACACACCAACCCCACCCCCCCCCCCCCCCTGTGGAGCACACCAGCCGAATTCGTATGTAGAAAATGTTTTCATATTAGATTAAAATATAAATTTCACTCAAATTAATTCAAAAGTCAATTCAAATTTATCTTTTCATTTTCGCGCTAAACCCAACCAGTTAACAGTTCATTGAGTTTGCATAAGATGAGTGTTGTCAATGCAGAGGCAATGAAAAGTCGCATTTCCAGCAACAAATACAAACACACAAAGAATGATGCATAAACTTCGGTGTGCTGCATGCAACACATGCGACAAAAATTCTGCCTCAAATTTCTCCGACGACGGGGGCTTCAGCTTTCAATTGCACAGTTATATAGCGGGCATAAACCTAAAAACATCATGTCCAATAAATTTTAAGCGTACATGTACAGTATTTTCATATAATTTGCTGTTGCTGAATGCAGTCGCAAGTCGCGCTCCACGAAAATCATGGGCGCTAAAAGACGCAACAGCAGCCATGCAATTATTAATTTCAATTGCCGCACAGATGCTGATTTCGATTCACTATTTTTCAAATGTTGACTTTATTAACGGCACTGAAACTGCTTCTAATGAGAAATTACACAAACATCGATCGTGTGCCATTCATAGCAGTAAATGTATAAAGATATTTTCTTATTAGTTACCTTTGCAATCACAAGATAATCCAGTTTGGTCGAAAATTTAAAAAAAAAATAATAATATGTATTAAGAAAAATGCTTTCCTTTGAAAATAAACAATTCAATTATTTTTAATTTTTGAATTCTGCGAATATGACAAACAAGATTACATTTTTTCTGTGCTAATATTTACAAAAATTTGGTTTCCAAAATATAAAAAAATGTTTTTTAATCAAATTTCCATATCGCATAAGATGGGATGAAGCTCAGAAACCTTACATGTTGTAAACTTAAGACCCTCTTAAATGTACATGGGACCGTGTGAACTTTCAATAGAGATATCAACGTCATTGTTGCCACATGTGAGCAGCGCAATGGCCTTTTAAAAATAGGCGCCATAACGAAGCAAAGCCTTAAGAAACAATCATTTCGGTTCCAATTAATTGAGTTAGGTGCATTTTAATTAAATTACATGCACAATCAAAAAAAGTTTGCTGCCACAAAGGAATTTTTCACGGGACATTGGAGTATTTACGATGAGTGTGGTGGTAACATACCGGAGCAATTCGAGGTGGCAGCGTACCAGAGCACATGGGCGATGAGTGTGGTGGTAACAGACCGGAGCAATAATATAGAAATAATAAAACCAAAATATAAAAATATCACGGAAGACTTTAAAAAAAAATAAATTAAAAATGCCCCGCCCCCTTTTTTTACCACTTTGAAAAAAACCAAAATTAACGGAATACCAAAGTACACGTGGGCAATCTAAGCCATATACATGATTTACGAGAATTAAAAGACTTTTATTTTACGTTTTAAAAAAAAGTCTTTTTTAACTTTTTCAATATAAATAAAAGTCAAAATAACTCTTATTTGTAACTTTAAAAAATAAAAGTTAAAAATAACTTTTGACTTTTACTTATAATAATAAAAGTTAAAAGTTTCTTTTAACTTAACTATTCTCCGCTTGGATATTCTCATCGCTATGGCAGCTTTCTACAATGTCTTTCTTGAGCATATCGACGTCGCTAACAACCAGAAGAGCGTGGGTCAATGTTTAATTTATAAACGGATGTAACAAAGAAATCAAATATTTGATTAGATTTTAGTCAATTTGTAATTTATTTTTTTGTGGATTCTTTTTACATACTCTATGCATTCTCAAATTGCAATCAAACTTAAAAAACACAGAAAAATACATTTTTTTTGAAAAAAATTTTGATGTACTAAAAAAAAACAACCGTGGTCATTTCTATAAGCCACAGCTTTTGACAGCTCTCCCTACTGACATCACCTTCTTATTGCATCATGGATATTTACTAATTTTGCTAATGTGCTAAATAGGCTTTGATGAAACGCAGTTTTAGTTCAAATTAGTCCGAAACCAGTGATGCCAAATTCAGGGTAATTTCCCTTTCTGAGGGATATTTTGGTTGGATTTTGGTGGTACTTTTTTTATCCATCTGAAGAAAAAACGGGAATTTTTTTAACTTTTTTTCTTTCACACTTAAATATAAGTTTTTCTCTTATGAATGATGTAGTTTTCCTTGGAAGTTTTTCTACTAAGTACCTTTCAATAATTTTTTATCTACGATGAACATTTTTTCCTATAAATCCGATTTTGTGAACTCGCATCTAATTTTCTCATACAAAAATTCATTCATGAAATGCTACAAAATGAAGTTCCATTTTCATTTTCAAAAAAGTTAAAATTCCTATATGAATATATATAATGTTACAATCTTCCCTTCTTTTCTTCAAATGGATAAAAAAAAAGGATTTTTTTAAGGGAAAAAGCTACATTTTAAAATCCAACCAACCAACAATTCCCTCGTAAAGGAAAATTACCCTCAATTAGGCAATTACAGCCTCACCAACCACAACCAACTTTGCTTCATAAAACATTCAGTAACAAGATAGATAGAATACTAGATAGCGTCATGAAGCCGTTTACCGTTATCCAGCTTGACGTCAGCAGATACTTCTTGTCACTTTGGCAGAAAAATGCAAGCGTTGCCACAAACTGATCTTAATTGGTATGGCAATAGTGCTACCAGATTAATGGATTTTCTACTGTTTTAATTAGGCTATAGTAGAAATACGATTTGAAATTATTAATATTGGGCAAACAAATCAAAATTATTGACTTGTGAATTTGATTTGCTAAATAAAGAAAATAATTTAATAAGTTGAAGGGGTTTTTTTTTAATGAACAAGTTTTTTAAATTTATGTTACGGGAAAGCTGAATGGCAACAATATTCTGCTACTCGGTAATTAATTTGCAAGTAATTGATCCCAAAAAAAGTTTGTTGAAATAGCAGATCGGTTGTTTTGTTCAAAATAAGTTATAAAAATTACATTTAAGAACTTATGGCACCATATTTCCAATAAGGTAGCAATTTCTATCAATTTCCGTGATTTCTCTTCCATTTATTTTCGTTTTTGAATCTTAAGCCACTTAAAGCCCGGTTCGCAGATGCGAAAAAATTCCGTTTTGGAGAATTGGCATATATTTTGTGTTGTGTAGAGCGAAATATTTTTTGACATTTCAATTAAGTTTAGTGAAAAAATTATTATGGGTGATTGTGCGGCTAATAAAAATGGTTTTCGAAGCAACATAAAGGTCTTTCCATTAATTTTGCTGTGCGGGTTGCTACAAAATCTCTTCAAAGTACTCAAAGTACGCTAGCCGGAATGAAAATTTTGTTTGTTTTTCGCTTCGTTTTTTTACATAGGTTTGCTTATGGGAGCGGAATTTTTTCTCATCTGCATACCGAGCTTAAGCAGAAAGTGTTTCAATTCAAATCTTCCTGGCAACGCTGGCTGACAGAAAAACGTAAACAAACGTTCGAGTGACAAACAGTATCTGCTGACGTCACGACAAAATGGCGATCCTAACGGTAAACGTCATGTCGTCATCTGTGTTTATATCCTTCTTGCTGTCAAAGTACACGATAAAATTATAGTACCATAATTGTACTATAAAAAAATAATCGAAATGTTTGGTTAAGACCGACCGAAATTGTGATGGTAAATTCAACCTAAAAACGTTCAAATTTTGGAGGATCCAAGCTATTAAATAATAGCAGCGATGTGGCCAATTCTACTAGCAATTCTTCGCAGGAACGCCGTTTATATTACTCTTCCGATTGCCGGCGTGGTGGGATTTATTGGTTACAATATCGAAAGTCTCCTGTCCGAAAAATATACCCCATACAGCAGTTTGTATTTTTTACGCTAGGGCTATTCATTTAAAGTGGGAAACCCCTGGGAAACGGTGCAGATGTCATATGAAATTTGACGGTTCTTTAAGACAACTGCCCGTTTTCGAGGACTTTCCCACTTCAAATGAATTCCATTACTATCTATTAAGGCATTCAATCCCGGGATTCCGAAATACCGGAATCCCGGCCGTTTTCTCAACCCCGGAAACCCGGGATTTCGATCGGGAATCCCGGGATTCAAAAAAGGCTTTTTTATGCATTGTTTAAGATATTTTTGACGGTTTTCTACAAAAATACAGCCGTGGTAAATATAAAAAATCCACTTTTCAAGATTTAGTGCTACACAAATTGACAAAATTTTTGTCAATAACGGTTAACAAACCAGTTTTATCGATCTGAATAAAACAGGCAGAATTTTATGATTCTATTCAGATTCAGGTTGTCAAATTAAAATGAAATTAACCTTAAAATATTGTTGCATCAATTTTTTCTTTAATTTTATATAAATTATTGTATTTTATTGGAAAATGCCAAACAAATCCCGAACAAATCCCGGGATTTTCAAAAACACTTCGAGATTGAATGCCCTACTATCTATACACCTTAATTGCAAAAAAAAAATAATAATCATTTCTTTCTGCAGAATCAATTCAGGAGAATCGAGCAGAACGCCTGTCGTCGGAAGCACTGGAAAATGCTGGCCAAGTGGACAAACTTAGACTTAATGAGAGTGTTTTGGAGCGTAACCTCCCACCTTCACTTAAGGGATCAACGATAGTTTAGTATTTTAATTATTAACTAGAAATTTGTTTTGTTGTCTTATGTAAGTTTAAGTCGCGCCCGTTTTTATTGCTGAAATAAAATTGTTTAACAATTTAACAAATTTAAGTTCATTACGGCAGTAGATCAGCTTTATAAGAAGCTTAGAGAACGAATCACAAATTCTTAAATTGTATACCTAAGTTTTCTGCTGTCTATCGTTAATCCTCCAGTTAATTAAAGTAAATAAAAAAAAAAGAAAATTGAAAAAAAAAACAACTGACATCCCTTGCGGGGATCGAACCCGCGACCTTTGGATTAGAAGTCCAACGCGCTATCCTCTGCGCCAAAGGGACAGATGTCAGCTGCCTTGCCGAAAGTGCTTTACAAATTGCCGCTCGGTTGGCGCAGGGTGTGCCGTAATTCATACAATTTTTATTAATTTACAGGGTAATGCGAATACAAAATTTAATCTTAGAAAAAACGGTCAATGTTTGAAGTTGAAACAGTGTAATTACAGTTGGAATTAAAATTGTATATAGTGAAAATGCCTATTTCTGCATTAACGTTATAAGCAGTATTCAATAATTTTGTAAAACAATTCCACAAGAGAATTAGCCAGGAAAGTATTTATTAAGTATTTACATAAAGAAATTTTCTTCGAATTCTGTTAGCTATTTCGGTCCTAACAAACCGTTTCTAGTTTAAAAATTTTTGCTTTTAGAAACCAGCTGATTACAATGTAATTTAGTAGGTGTCGAATATTGAGTGAATCATGCCACCAACTGCGTCCTTGGGTATTTTTTGAGTGAATCATGCCGGCACCTTTTTTGGAGGGTCGATTTTGGAGACTTTTTCCAGATCGACTGCCAACATCGTTTTCGGGATTTTTATATTCCTGTGAAAATGCTTGTTATCTTACAAAAATTTACATGTAATTGTAATTGAAATATTTCAATTACAATTACTTTTAAATGCAGTTTTCAAGCTCAATTACATTTGTATTTAAAAAGGTAATAGAAAAAATGTAATGAGGGAAAAATGATAAAAATTACTTTTTTGTGAAGAATTACAAAAGAAAATAACAGGAAAAATTCAGAAATACTGAAATCGGTGGTAGTGGTCAAGAGAAGTTACCATTGACCATTTGGGGCCAACTGAATATAAGGTCCAGTCGACAATGAATTGCTTTGTCAAATAAACATTTAGGCAAAACTTTTTATTGAGCTTTTATTAAACTTATAAACTTTATTACTTAAAATCACTGTATAATTCGAAATGTTTAGTACTTTCATTTAAAATAAAACGCCAGTAATGAATTTTGAATGCAATTAGAATGCAATTTCGCAATATTGCTGCCTGCTCACTTGCCCATTCGCTGTATAGACCACTCCTGCTGACACAAGGGGCAACGATTATTCTGCTTTACCCACAGCGACATGCAACAATGATGGAACGAATGATTGCATTCGCCCCATACAACTACACAATCCTGACGTCCCAAAACTTCTCGTTTGTTTTCCGCCTGGCAGCGAAGGCAAGCATCTGAAATAAAAGGAGAGAAAATTAGCATTATTGTAAGCAAATAGCGATAACCACTTCAAACATTCAATAATAACAAATAATCACTAATTTCCACAATTCGGTGTTAGAAAAGTGCGACATGCGACACTTGCGGCATTGAACTTCAATTTGCACCATTAATGGAAGATGGCTTTAATTGTTTTGCCTGTAACAGAAGAATATTGGAATCTTCGTTTGCATGTGCCAATCGATAGAACCATTTTATTTTCTTGTTGGATAGTCCCATAGAGCTCTGCCGTAACACGTGCCATATGACGTAAATGACTATTATTTGAATGAATTGGCAAATGTGACCGATAACATCACATGATGACAAGAACCGCATGAACACACCTCCTTCACTTATTTACAGTTTACAGCGGCAACCGCAAAGGGCATTTGAAGAATGTTTCAAACGTTTTACATAATTGCCAATGTTTAGCCATCACGTTTTGGCACTGAATCATTTTGGCCCAAAAAAGTACAGGATTCAAAACATTTCCTACAAATTGGCATAGTTGGCGAATTCGCATTAATTTGCTTTTATTTTTTGGTAATTAACAAACGTCGGAATCGGAAAAGAGAAGGGAAAAAAACCGTTTCATTGAGGTCTTGAGGTCACTGACTCCTGAGGCGCGCATTAAAAACAATTGTGGGCGCATCGTGTTTCAATTTTTGTTTATGGCTATGTTTACACTCAAAACTAATTCGTAGAATTCGAAATGCAAGCTCAACAAAATTGTATGAAATAAAAATACGCATTTGGTTGAATGCTAATCACCTGGCCTATGCGAAACATGAACCTTGCTGGAATCGAAAAAAAACTTGTACTTAAATTCAGACATGACAAACCGAACATTATAGCCTGCGGGGCATACCGCAAACAGTCAGCAGAAAAATGGCCAAAATAACCTCGAGTGATTCAAATATTGAAATTGTGGGAATTAAACACGAAACCATGCCCAACAAATATAGGCGGAGCCAGGCAGTTTTTCGAATCATTTCGCGGAAATTGACCAAATGCGTGTGCAGCTACTTTTGATAGAATTTATTGACCTATGTTTCAACAATAACAACAACAGGAAGAATGATTGAGTAAGACATTCGGCTTTTGTGGAGGCATGCGACACTCACATATCGTAACTCACCATCGTCACAACAAACGATTTCCACTCATATACAATATGTGTTTGAATATTGAAATTGTTTGCAATTTAAGAGCAATCAAGACAATCAACAATTCGATTCAATATTACAATGAAAGACTGTGGAATTGCGTCATTTTAAATTGTATGTTGGTTAGAAAGAACAACGAAGAACGAAGAGCGGGGCTGCTACAAATTATTTGTAGAGAATGGTGAAATTCAAAATACATTCTATTTTTAGGTTTGCAACTAAACTTTTCGGTTTTTTGAATTTGTGGAAGGTTTGAGAGAACGTTAATTTCCTCAAATTAGTTGTTTGTGTTTATGAATTATGGTCAAACTAGAAAAATTATGCAATTTACCTCCTTACAATTGCAGTTCAATAAATATACACAAAAAATAATTCAAATGAATTACGAAAAATATAAACGTGCAAAAATGGAATTCGTCTTAAGCTTGTCTGAAAAAATGTATCCCAGATTCCTAAGCAAATAAAAAAAAATTTGTATTACAAAACGTGAGAAATCAAAATACTTAAATGAATACTGGGTGAACTTAGTCAAAAGCCATGTACCATGGAAATTTTATTGTATAAATATTTGTGGCAGACATCATTCTGTCAGATAAAACCTAGCAAATCATCTGAAAACTTAAAAGAAAAGACATCTCCAAATTTTTTTTAAATTCTAATTTCCTAATCAAATTTTAAGTTTATAATTGCAAAGGGGAAATACTCATCGAACGTTAACACATTTTTTGTTTTTGTCACACCGTTTGCAACGCCCAAAAGGAGGCGTGGTAGGTATAGACTAGTCAAGATCAGCATCACCTCCTGAGTCGATTTAGCATTTCACATGATTGGGCACATCGGAACAAAAACCATATCTACCTCCCGTACAAAATCATCCTGAACGGAGTTCCAGTACCATTCTGTTGTCTGCATAATTTCCAACCAAAAAACGGCTTGTTTGAGTATTGCTCAAGACGAATGAAAATTAAGAAATTCGGAAGTTTTTTGTATTGGAGGTAGGCATGGGTTTTATCTAATGTGGCCCATTTTCAATACTGTCCAAATAGAAGAAACAGAAGAGGATTGTCAGAATTCAATAGCTCTATAACCTCTGCAGTTATCGTACGAACATCATATTAATATCGGTGTAGCTAAAAGTGGTCCAACAAACTGATTGATCATGTTGGAATGCTTAAATTTTCGCAGGTCCTAAAGTCCTTCACAGTCGCAAGAAGGTTTTCTATTAAAAAGAATTGAATTGACAACACCACAGTTTGATAAATTCCCAGAAGTATCTGGCATCACTTACTTTTTGATTCGCCCCGTTTGAAGATTTCAAACGCGACGAATTGAGATTGAATTGGCCTTACTTTTGCATTCGCCGCGTTTGAAAAAAAAATAATTTCCATACATTCGAATTGGGAGCCACATATGAAGTTTGATTAAAAGTCAAACTTCATGTTTTGACTGCACCTATGCACATCTGATGGGCTTCCCTCTTTCCCAATTTCAATGTATGGAAATTATTTTTTTTCAAACGCGGCAAATCCAAAAGTAAGGCGAATTCAATCTCAATTCGTCGCGTTTGAAATCTTCAAACGGGGCGAATCACTGTGAAAGGCACTGGAATGAAATGGAATTGAACCGAAACCAAATGGAATTTGAATCAATTTTTTGTCGAAAAACGGTCAAAGAAGGTGGGTGTTGTACTAGTATGTGTATGTGTAGGGTAGTTTAGAATCGGCCAAAACGACGATAATACTCTTACTAGTTTATATTTGCATTCTTAATTTATAGTAGGTATGAATAATATTAATAGTCGTAGGCACTACAAAAGGGAATGAATCAAAATTGTTGGCGCGAAGCAGTGTGCAACTGAGAGTGAGAGTCAGAAAACAAGTTGCTTTGAGAAGTTTTTTTAAGTTTGCTTCAGTTCATATATTCGACGCTTAACATACATACAAGAGACAAATGTAAATTTTCAACATTCCAAAATTTACATTTTGAAAAATATTTATGCCAGTTTAATGTAACTGGTAGTACGGTTATTTATGTACGTAACCTTTATGTACGTAACCTTTACTTTTCTGGTTGTTGCTTTTTGTGTTAAAACTGTGAAAACTTTCAAATGTGTTCTAATGAGAGATTTATTTCCAAGAGATGATATCATTTTCATCATAAATGTTTTACTCTATTCAAATTTGTACTTTCGACTGTTGAAACTTTTAAAATTTGAGTTTAAAACAAAAAAAAAACATCCAAAACCAAAGTTCATTCCTATGCCAGCGTTTGCAGTAACGACCGTTGTCATCGGATGCGAAATCACATGATATTCTCTATAGGCAGTTTTCCCATTCACGTTTCTCGTTGAACACACAATTTTATTCATTTTATACATGGGTATGTATTTTTTAATGAATGTTCATGGTCGAGAATGCTTATGTGACGTCACGCACGGGGGGCTTGTCTTCCAACACAACCAATGAAATATGCATGCACTTGTGGCCACAGCCGGATTGAAAGCTGCCCCAGTGAGTGTGCATTGCACACCACACTTGGGCTGAAATTTATCTTGAAACCTATACCGACGAGCCTACCTCCAACAGACAGACGTCGGAGTCAGTCGAAATTACGAAAATGCAGTAAAGCCCAACGAAAAGAAATAAAAGAGCAAATATGGAAAAAAAAACCAAAAGCATGGTTCGCAAAATTCAAATGTCTTCTCTCCTTTAGTGATACTCATACTCCTGCTATCTTCAATGTTGTTCTTTTCTATGTGGCCACCACATAAACATTCATACGTGCCTTGATTTATTTTTTCCACACAAATAACATCTGTCTTTGAGTGGAAAATTTTCGAATAGGTTTTCTAATTACACATGTCAGCGTTTGGAAATTTTCAATAAACGCAAGGCGAAACCAAACCAGACCATGTTCAATGCTCTTGGATCGGTAACATTTTTTTTATTTCGCCTTTGTGCAGTTCCAGAAGTTTCTTCGTTGTGCGTGTGAAGTGTGGATAATTTTGTGTTTCCTTGAGTGATTTGGCCGAGTAAAATACGAAGAAAAGTAACATGAATATAAATGAGCAGACGAGGCAAAGGAGGTTGTGATAGTGATTGGATCTTTATTGGTTTGCTTTAACCGCAAAAAAAACCTCAATTCCTCAAAAAGCACTTATTGCTTAAAATACAAAACACAAAAATTTTAAAAAAAAATTGTAAAAAAATTTTTGCAAATTTTTATTTTATATATAATTTTTTATCAAGTAAAATATTTTTTTAAAAAGAATTTTTCGTGATGATGTTTTGTATTTGTTTGTGTATAATTTGTGGTATTACTAAAAATTTGGGTGTAAATAAAAAAAAAAAGTTCTACAAAATAACGAATGTTTTGTTTGAATCTTCTTTCGAATGTTTTGTAAAATAAAAATAAAAATAAAATTTTGTTGTGAAATATTACTGTGTATTTTTCATTTTTTGTGTTCCTTTTAAAAACGTTTTAATTGATATAATTTCTTTTCTGGATTTTTTTGTTTGGAAGAAAACCAACTAACAAAATAAAGAAAACATTAATTGGCAAATATTTGCGTTGCCAGAACGTTAGCGCGACTCAATGATATGACCGACAGGCAATTGTGAATGTCAAAACTATCAACAATCGAATATAAATAATAGTACAATCAAAGGCAAGACAGACAAGGGCTTTTTTCGATTTGAGACAACGACAAAAATAACAGTCAATAATACTACGAGTGTAGCCGTATGTAGTGCTGACGTTTCAAAGTCATCGGCACACATTTCATACCTTCTGGCAATTAGAGCGCACACTGCACTAAATTTCAGTTAATTCTTTTTTTTGTTAAACCCTAAACAATATTTTCACCAGGTAAATGCATGATATCAAAACTAGTTTTTGTGGTATTTGTTGCTTTTTTGTTTGCTACTTTTTAAATTGTGCAAATATTATTTACACGTTGGTTGCTGTGTGCAGTTTATAAAATTTCAGCTTTTAGCTAATCTCCTCCGAGCGAGTGGCGCATTAAATTACAATGCATGCATAGGCGTTTGTATAATAAAATTAATAGTAAGTTAAATAAATAAATATATATAGATATATATATATGTATAAAAGCCATTTGTAGACTGAATGTTTCTTGTTATCATCAGCAGAAACACCATCATTAGCAGTGGCGATTGACGGACGGATGGACAGACGGATAGTGAACGGTAGAGTGACTGGTATTTTAGAACAAAAACACGCCATTTGGCTTCAGGTAATAATTCTTCACCACGTGTATGTGGTACTGACCAGTTGCATTCGGTTGCTAAAAATATAAGATTGTACTTTAAAAAATACCAAAAATAAATTCAACGATTTTTTTTATATTAATATCAATCAGTCTTTTAATAAATTTCATGTTATTGGAGTAAATACCAGTTTTGGTTGTATTATGTATTAGTACCTTCCAATGGCGCAGTACCTAGTCGAGCGAGGAATTTTAATTAACAGGCGGGGGCTGTGTAGTGCGGAGAAGACCAGTGACCAGTGTTCGTCGTCACACATTCAAATATATACTTGAAGCTAGTCATGCAACTTTTTGCTTAGTTTCGTTGGCTGTGTAGTGGATACGTTGGAGGCTCGTCTCGTGCATTTGTATACGTCAACCGTCAAACCCACTTGCGCCCCAGATCACAGAGAGAGAGTGTAAACACACAAAAGCGAAAACGAAAGAGAAGAAAATTAAAGACTAACATGAGTGCAAGCACATGATGCACATGATGCACTAGCAAACACACTGACGTACCAGAGATCATACCGAACCCGACCAGAGCAGTGGACAGTACGCGCTGGTTTAGTGGCCACAGACCCCACGTTCTCTAGAGGGGGTGAAGCTGAGTTGCAAAAACCTGCCATCAATATGCTATTTTTTGCACATACGATAAGTTATATTTAGCCTTTCATCTTAATTGAATGTAATGAACGAGAGTGCAACTCTCCGAGTTGCTCTGCCCAGTTCACAGTATTAATACAAAATCGGAAGCTACGTATCAGCATCTCATTAGATAAATTATGGTAATGACTCGCAATGATTAGTAATGATTTTAGCTTATTTACAGTCTGGCTCGAAATAGCCGTTCGTCGGGCCATTCTCGTAAATTCTACAAATGCGACCGCAAGTAAATTCATATTCGAATTCGTGTGTACGAGCCTCCAAGAGGCTCAAAGACCTCAACCCAAAAATCGAAAAAGATAAAATCATTTGCAAAAGAAAACGAGAGAAAAACAAGTGAGTAAGTTTCAGTCGGTCAAAGCCGACTTTTATATACCCAACACCGACTGGGGCAATAACTGCCCTTTACTTCCCTATACTATTTGGATGAAATCTTAAAATTTCGGTAGCCAAATTGGATCCGATTTAGCTCACTTACTAGCTTACTTCTGGCTGCTTCAATCGTGCTTATCAATCAAGAGGACGGACCGTCAGACACACAGACAGACGGATAGGGCTCAATCAACTTAAGAAGAGATGTTGATCAAGAATATAAGTCCGTTGCCATGCCTACAACGTGTCCTTATTGGCGTTACAAGCTTCCGACCAAAGCTAATATGCCCATGCTCATAAGGTGTAGCGTATACAACTGCTCACATGAAAACTGGCCAAAATCTGATGCAATTTTGTTCACATTCAGGCAATTTGCACATTACACCAACTAAAATTTGGTCATGACGACAACCGGCGACTGACTGTGTTAGTTTTTTTTTTATCATTTTACTTTTATTTTGTACTTGTAGTGCAAACATTTGTATAATACTTGAATAATTAGGTGAAATTTTATATAAAAATGGTAATTACTAAGTCATTAGTATATGAAAATAGCAAATGCACGAATAATTTTAAAGTTTTGCTAAACTTTAACAATGTGTCACATGAAATTATTAAATTTTCAATGGAATATCTATAATTTAACAACACAAATTTCGTACACAAAACTGACGTTAATAGTGGTGCAACTGGTGTTTTTGCCGAAAGCCCAGTCATCGTTGTACGCTCGTTGAGCTCATAGGCCATCAACAAAGTGGACATTTTCTCTTACAGTGCACGTCAAATAAACAAAATATTTTTCTTTACAAGTTGTTTTCGTTTACCTTTTCCGCATTCGATGTACTGATATTTTTGAACTGAACTTTAAAAATTTAGAAGAATCTATTAATCATGAGTTGAATGAATGTTTACGATGTTTAGATTATGCAAATATTCGAGATAGAAGTAGATATTAAAAGAGACATATACTTGTATAATTTTAATTGATTTGCCAGTTTGACGACATTTTTGTTGCCAAAGCGTTTTTGGAGCTGCGTTGCACTAGCCCGAAGCTTGAAAAAAATAAGTTCAAGGTCTGCTGAAGACGCTGTTGTGATTAAAAGACTTTCGCAGAGTTAAAAAAGTCTGCTTTATTGTCATTCGGCCATTCTGTGTGGTTCAGAGAGTCCGTTTCCACAAAACATTAACGGTTTGGAAATCCGCATAGTCAAAAAAAGTCCCTTCATAACTTTAGTTCTTAGTTAGTATCTGTAAAATCAGAGTATTTTTTGTCAAATAAAATATATTCTATAGTAAAGCAGGAACTTTATGTGACTTTGAATATGCACCATTAGTTTTTTTTAGCTGTATCACTTCAACAATTTAGCTAGTCCCCGAAAAGTGCCCATATCTTTCTTTAAATGGGACGTGCAGTGTATTTAGTTTTTGTGCTCTAGTAAACATGTAAGTGGATTTAAGATTGGCGAGTTGCAAATAACCCAAATGTCAAAATATTTTCAATACAAAAAATCTATTTAAAAATTTGTTTTTCCGACGATTTTTTTTGCTGAAATTAGTTATGAAATGATGCACATTTTAGTTTCTCGTTTGAATTTATTTTTGCAATTAAAAAATAAAAACGGAGAAAAATGTCATGAACGGAGATGCCAAAGTACTTAAACATTTTATTTAGCTATTCTTTTTTTAGTTTAGTTGAATTGTTTAAATTGTATTTGACCATGTCCCACAACACTTTATTAAATGATGAATAAGTGAGAGACTTTTCAGCACGCACGCACTTACTGCCTGCCCGTTCGCCTTCTGTATCACCGATCTCGCACACTCCGAACGTTCTTTCATTCATGCCTTCTGAATCCCACAGTCAGACAAAGTCAGAAAAAAAATTCAAAAGTGCAGCACAACTATCTCTGTGTGTGCTCTAATTGGTCTTTGGGGGCATACAATAAGTGCAGTGAATATCAGCGAAAGAGCGCTAAATGAGCGACACTCTCCCATACATCGTTCACAGTCTGCTCTGCACACGAAATACAACACATGCACATAATGGAAAATTAATAAAATAAAACCAAAAAAAGCTCAATTGGTGTAACAAGAAATCGAGTTTGAATTGCTCGGCGACTATATAAACGAGTGGCATTCGAATCTCGTGTTTTAGTTCCACGGTGGATATATTTTATTTAACATTCAAAAGGTAAAGACTCGAATCGTTTCAAGCCCAGCCGATCGATTGAACGTAGTATTTATTGTCAGGTGCAAACATTGAGCCAATGACAGTCGGCAGATAGTGAACCATTCAAAACCAAATGCAAAAAAATAATTTAAAAAATTAAAAAACGTATGAAAATTTGCTTAAAACGCGTAAGAATTTCTTAAATTTTGAACTTTTTTCTTTGTTTTTTGTGATTCAGTGGTAAACGAGATCAGTTGAACACCCCTTCCCTACACCCCTTGTAGTTGCAACTTGAAAACGCGACGTCCAAGCAAAAGAAATAACGCAAATTATCAAAAGAAATGTGCAATTTATTCAATTTATTAACTCTTTACGTAACAACGCGTCGTTAAAATAGAAATTTTATTTTATTGTCAAGGGTGCAGCGAAAGAAGAAGAGTAAATAAAACAACAACAAAAAATTAAATACAAAAACGTTTCTATTTCAACGGAGGCCACGAATTTTATATTTAGAATATTTTTGTGAAAAACAAATTATTTTTGGTGCAATTTGCAGCGTGAACACAACAAAAGTGAATCAAATTTGACTTGTTAGTTACAAAAAGTATTGTACTGTTTTGAGTAACGCAAGTTGGGCAAGTTGGGAAAGACGCAACTGCAAGAAAAAAAGAACTGCAGACAGACGGACAGAATATTTTCGTAAAAATGTAAATAAGAAATACACCAAATGTGGCTCTGTTGATTCGGCATGCGAAGAGATCTTGAAAATCGAAAATTTGTTAAATGGAAATCCTCACCAAAGAGAAATTAAATTGTTAAAGAGAGAACAAATATCACTTGCCTACAGAGTAATTTTCTTTTCTGTTGCAGCACAGACAACCACCCGTCAGCGCAAAAAACAACAACAAGAAATTATAAACAAACTGTTGGATTTTCTTCCGATTCGTGTATGAGTTTTGAATAATTTCTAGTGAAGTTCAAGTTTAAGGCAAAAGCGAAATGAGCGGACGGGATAATCGTGGCAGCGGCCACCAACCGCTGAGCAATGCAATGGGAAAGATTAAGGATAAACTAACGAGGGTAAGTTGCCAAACTAAGTGAAATAAAATTTAAAAATTCTATACCCTTTTTGATTCTTTTCAATTGTAATATTACCTGAAAATTCTTGAAATTGAAGATTCGTCGGTAATGTTTTTTTGTAACACTCCATTCAAAGGTCTACAAGCGAATTGGATCGTTGGTTTTAAAAGCATTCATTAGAAATGTGGTAAATCTTTCCTCAACGCGTGTAAAATTTCCACAACCATAAACTAATCAATGGCATCCAATCAGTTCAGTTTTTTTTTGAATCAACGAGGCCAAACAAACAGACCGACAGACAAATTTGTCAACTTTATAATCTGATTCTTTTTAATTGAAGTATACAAATATCTTAAGCTGGGTGTCTATGAGAACTAATAGATTCGTGTTATTGATCAACGCGGAATAGCAATTCATATCAAAAAACTGAAAAGACAAAAATTAAAAACAAGCGTCTTTTACAGAAATTTAGTTTCCAGTTTTCGAAACTAGGCTTAGAAAAAATATTAGTTGGATTTAAAAAAATATATAAAACGGGGAGTATAAGATGCAATTACTTTATAAAAAGTTATTTTTCTTTACCCTGCCAAACCCTTCGTTTCAAATAAAGTCAAAAATGGATAGACAATTTGAAAAAAAACTAAACTTTTTGTAATTAATAATTGCGTTCAACAACCCACATTACTCATGCGATTCACGAGGTTATTGAAAAATGCCCAATTCTGCACTGAAAGCAGACATAAGTTCTACCATATAATCACCGTTAATTAAAATGTATCAACGTTTGCCATTTGGTGAGAATCACTTCGTGCAATTATTTGAATACATCCACAAGTAAATACAAATTTATCAGTTTACGGTAGACCGATTACGTTGCGTTTAAAATTATGCACACTACTGCAGTGATAACGATAAACGTGTTTTCGCCGCAATAATGTTTCGAGCATCCCGGTTTTATAATTAGTCGTAATTAATCATTAATTAAGACAAACAAAAAGCGAAAATACCACAATAACTTTAAACAAATTTTTGGAAAAAATACTGTTTTGTAGAATAAAAAACCTAATTATTGATTAAGAGAGGTTAAATGCCAATATTAAAGTTTATTTGTTAAATAAATCAATATTGTATTTAGCGCGAAAAGACAAAATTAATTTCCAAAAAAAACCATTAAAATATATTTTGAGAGATTTCATGTTGAGAGACCGCATACTTTTTAAACAAATTTGGCGCTAAGCGTCATTCAACTTACACCAACAGCCAGTGCTGGATTTACTTACGCCTCAGAAGGGCGCTGCGGACAAACGTTTCATGTACAATAGGTATTACATATCTGTTTTGACCTCATCGATCTCAAAAACAACATTCGCCTCCTCTTTACTTTTTGTACGAAATTTCTTCAATTTGCATAAAACTCTGTTTTATGTAACTAAAAGCTTTATACAAGTACATTAGGGGTTTTCACGTGGCCCTGTGTAACGGAGCAAAAAAGTAAAGTGTAAAATTTAGAATTTATTTTTTCAAGGCATTTTGTTGTCAGAACATTTTTTTATTTTACATTTTACTCTTTTACTCCGTTACACAGGGCCTCGTGAAAACCCCTTTAGTATTTCATTGTATTAGGGCCAATCATTTCTTTTAACAACTGGGCGTAAGTACTTTAAATATACAAACAATTTCTTGAGACTTGTGTAACGAAATAACTTGAATAAAGAAATTCGAATTTTTTACTTTGTTACAATTCACTCGGCTCCAATTTGACTGCGCCTTCAGCGCTGCTACACATAAATCCGGCTCTCCTGACTGCTGATAATAATATGTCATGAAATTACGGGTGATGTGAGGTGATCCATGGTCGGGTCCATCACACTGTGCGGAAACAACAAAATTGTTATGATTGGTTGTAGACACTCAATGCGAGTTGTAATCTCTTCGCAAGTATTCCGATTAGTCTTAGCAGATCTTGAGTATTTTTTTATTAACACAAGCATTTCAATTAACGAATCATACGAATTCGCAATCAGAAGCTTCAGAAGCGTTTAAGACAAGAATTGAAAATATTGAAATTATTTAAGAATTGTAATGAATTTTCAAATGTAATTAAAATGGAAAAGAAATCATAAAAAACATTTTCCACTTCTCTTCTGCAGGATGAACACGCCTACCAGCGAGTGGATATTGGCGAAGGCACCCTCTCCGCGTCAAATACGGCCACAAGTTTGGATACGATTCTGCCCGAGGATCCGTTTCTCTTTCCTCAACAAACCCAGAAGCGACAAAAAAGTCCCAGCCGTTTCGATCTAGAGCAGCCACCTTTGCAGTTTGGACCAATCATCGAAGGTGACGATATTAATGAGCCGCCCATACCGGCTTCCAGCTCAACGAAATTTAGTGTGAAATCGGAAATAGCCTCCCTGCCGCCACCACCATCGTCGCAGCACCCCCACAGGGATCATCATCAACGCAGCGTTGTATCCATACCGGGCGAAGATGAGCTGCAACGCAGCAAACAGTCCTTAAAAGGATCGCGTGTGTCATTCGAAAAGAAGACTGTTGCAGATAGCAGCGACGAGGATAGCTTTGAGGATAAACGATCGGGGTTTCAGCAACAGAAACAAATTAGTGTGGACCACAAGGGAATACTTAAGGTTTGAGTGAATTAAAAAGAAAATTTCATCATGTTTTAAAAAAATCCTCTTTTTCGGTCCTTAGGATTTGAAGCATATTTTGGCCAACGACAACCGACGCCAGTTTCAAGCCAAAAAGCACGTCTCGTTAGACATTAAAGGAACTCGCTTTCTGCAAGACCTTTTGAAGGACTCTTCCTCCGAAGAAGAATTTCGTAAGAACCGTCGCGAGTTTCAGGGGCGTAAACACCAAAGCTTAGACCCTCGCGTCAGTTTCAAATTAGAAAAAGTATTACAAGGCTCTAGCACGGACAGTGATGAGGAAAATGATGACGTAGAACATAAGCGTCTAATTCATCGTCCGAAAGATATAACCAAACCTTTGATTATTGACCTCAAAGATTTAGAGAGTGAGAGCGAAGAGGATTACGTTTCGACACGACAAAGTTTTCAACAGCAACGCTCGATTAGCACAGACTCAAGGAAGAGGTAGGAGGAGTGGAATAAAACTGTCCAAATTGTACAAAAAAGCTAAAAAGTTTTCTCCAATTTAAATTTCAGTCATCGCATATTCGAAATGGATGAAATGGGCCGCAAGAAAAATGAGAATTTACGAAATTCCGTGCCATTTGTTAGACAAATAACCGAAGATGGCAAGCCCAAATTGGAGGTCTATCGGCCAACCACGAATCCAATATACATTTGGACTCAGGTAAGGTCTTAATTGTTTACTTATGACGGTTAGGCTTGCGAGCAGGAGCAGACGTTTAAACTATACCGTCACAAAATAGGCCTATACAGGGTGTTTCGAAAGGGAAACTAAACAACGCAAAATTTCCTTTCTATCTAATTACTGCTTCATTGATTACGGTTACAGTAATAATTTTTAATGGTATTATTGGAGCACAATGTGTAGATATTTGATGAGGCTACAAAGTATATTCTGAAAGATTCAACACTTAACTTTCTTACATTAAGTCCCGACTCAGATTTGTAGAAACTTACAAGTTAAGTAAAAACCCTATTTTAACTAATTGAATCCAATTTGTAAAATTAACCATCTTTTTCTGTTTCTAATGGCCACCACTGCTAAACTATAATTATTCAAATCTGAAACTAATATCCACACACTTATCCGACCGAAAGTCTTCTTACAATAAATAGAATGTTGCAATTAATAGCCACCAATCAAAGGAGAATCGTAAATACTTTCATAAAAAGTTTCTTTCAACTTCAATTTTCATAAATCATCGTTGTTGGGCAGTGAGTGGTGAGTGAGCAACAGTAAATGAAATGATAGGTAATTTAATAAAGTGCATTCACATGCGTGTACAGTGGACCAGTCCAAGAAAACATTTTTCGATTTACATTTCGTTTCGTTTCGAAGTCTGGCAATTTTCGAGAATCGAGTACGAAAATTAATTTGGATTTTTCCTATTTTTACTAGTCAATAAGTAGTTTAATAACTTTTTTGGTATCCTGGAATCCATAAAAACAACAAGGAATCATATTGTACCTTCTGAGCGTCTAGCGGTAACCAATAATTTTGTTACACTCAAGCAGCCGGCCCGTTAGATATATTGGTGCATGATGTATTTCTGCATAAAATCTAATGAAATATGCCAGGCTATAAGCAAGTTTGATCCAACCAATTCTAATAATACACCATGATTGATAGACATAAACACTCAACCTGACAGTTAGCAGTTAGTCAGTTGTATTGACATACAACATCTTTTCTTGTACGGCAAGTGGAAGTGCTGCTGACTTGTTGACTAGTCCGACTTAAAAAGTCAGTTGAACTTTGAACGCCAGTATCGGTGCTCAGTGCTACGCGAGAGTGCACAAGTCCTTCGAGAAATTACAATCTATCGCGAAAAAGCGAATTTCATCTGCTTTCAACCACTGCAATCCGATTAAATCGATGAGTTTTCGTTGTCTTTAAAGCAGTACAAAACAATTGCTATCGCTATCGCCCCAAGAAGATGCATTCGAAAGCAGCGTGATTTTGAAATGCAAACAAAGCGAAAAATAGTTGCCGATTCGATTTGAATCGTTATCAATATTGGATTTTATTTACATGCATCCGTTTCAGACGTGAAATCTTTATACTAAATAACCAAATTACGTTTGATCCTTGTTCTTGTTGGGGTTATACCTACTCGGTGTAATCTAATGATTGTGTGACGTGTGAAGCTTTAATGAAGCCTCTACATCTATAATATGTATTAAAATTAGTCAAATATGAAATATTTCCCCATGAATTCAAAAATAGATAAGAATGTCAATGAAGCATTCGCATAACGGCCGGAGACTGCTGCGTTCGTTGTGTAAAGTTGTTTACCTAGAACGTTTGTGTGTTCTGAAAATGCCTCACACACTGCCGCATGTCAATACCAAGTCTCAGAATTTAAGTCGAGCTCGTTGTCTGTGCGGGAATTGCTTTCAGTTCCCGACGTGCTTTCGACCTGTTTAAAGTTGACACAAAATCAACCTAAGAGAAGTCAACGGCATTTCCAAGCTCGAATTGTCTAAAATAGTGAATCATCATACCGCCTCAATTGGTTGACCAATTTTATTTCCAAATTCGGTCCGCGAAAAAATATTTTATTTAAAAAAAGTGCACCACAAATCAGGGACACTAAGCCGTTAGTGTCCCAGAAATATTGACCTTGCATTCAATTCATAGAATTAAACCAGTTTCAATTGTAAACGCATAAACGAACACGGCTTCCTTTCAAGATCACAACTGATACTTGTAAGGAAGTACAGATATATTTACAAACGAGACACTAATGATGAATAGATTCAACTTGTGACTTGATTAAAAGTTTAAAAAAAAGATTACTTTCACTCTGCTTTCGTATATTGTATAATTGTCCAACCAAAATGAAGATTCTCATGCGTGCCGACACTCATGTGTCATTCTCTGTCCCAGAGGAAGAGCCCAGAGCCAAGTGTACATTTTCTCAGGTTAAAAAAGCAATTTTTCCTTGAACAGCCCTCTGAACCCTCTTATCAAGCCTTAAATATTTCGTTTTCTCCATTTACAGGTACTAGCTGCCCTCAGTGTCTCACTCGGTTCACTCGTAGTGGGCTTCTCCTCTGCATATACTTCACCCGCCTTGGTTTCTATGACGGATAGGAATATAACCTCTTTCGAGGTCACTCCACAATCGGTAAGAGTGTTCCGCAGAAATGTTTGCTAATCTCTCTTAAACAAAAAATATTCCTGCAGGCTTCCTGGGTGGGCGGTCTGATGCCCTTGGCTGGCTTGGCGGGCGGCATAGCGGGCGGTCCTTTCATCGAGTACTTGGGTCGTCGCAATACTATACTGGCTACGGCAGTGCCTTTCATCATATCCTGGCTGTTGATTGCCTGTGCCATTAATGTAGGCATGGTGTTGGCTGGACGTGCCTTGGCTGGTTTTTGTGTTGGCATTGCTTCGCTGTCACTGCCCGTCTATCTGGGTGAAACTGTACAGCCCGAGGTGCGCGGTACCCTGGGGTTGCTGCCTACGGCCTTTGGTAATATTGGCATACTTTTATGTTTCGTTGCGGGCACGTACATGGATTGGTCGGCTTTGGCCTACTTGGGTGGGGCGTTGCCAATACCATTCCTGCTGTTAATGTTCTTTATACCCGAGACACCACGTTGGTATGTCTCGCGAAATCGCGAGGATCGCGCTCGCAAGGCCTTAGTTTGGCTGCGTGGCAAACAGGCAGACGTTGAGCCCGAACTTAAGGGTCTTATGCGGACTCAGGCAGATTCGGATCGGCAGGCCACTCAGAACAAAATGTTGGAACTTCTTCGCCGCAATAACCTGAAGCCGTTGTCGATTTCGCTGGGCTTGATGTTCTTCCAACAACTTAGCGGCATTAACGCGGTCATCTTCTACACGGTGTCCATATTCCAAGATGCCGGTTCGACAATTGATGGCAATGTTTGTACAATTATTGTGGGCGTGGTCAACTTCATAGCCACCTTTATTGCTACGATACTTATTGACCGACTGGGTCGCAAGGTAAGCATCTTTAGGCCATTTCACATTACGCCGGACGCCCACTAATTGCAAACGTAATTTCAGATTCTTCTATATATTTCCGGCGTAGCCATGGTCATTACTCTTTTTACTCTCGGCGGATTTTTCTATTGCAAAGCGAGCGGCATGGACATATCGAATGTTGGTTGGTTACCTCTGGCTAGTTTCGTCATATACGTTTTGGGCTTTTCGCTGGGCTTTGGGCCCATACCCTGGTTGATGATGGGCGAAATTTTGCCTTCGAAAATACGTGGCTCAGCGGCTTCAGTGGCCACTGCGTTCAATTGGTCGTGCACATTCGTGGTGACGAAAACGTTTCGGGACATGATTGGTGAGTTTGAGTCTTTCGGAATGGAAAATCGCCCGGTTAGTGTTTTCGGTTTTAATTTGCTTTTTCCCTTATCTTATTCTTAGATACGATGGGTGCTCATGGTGCCTTCTGGCTATTCGGCTCAATTTGTTTTGTGGGCCTCTTCTTCGTGATATTCTGTGTGCCCGAAACGCAAGGAAAAACTCTCGAGGATATCGAGCGTAAGATGATGGGACGTGTACGGAGAATGTCGTCAGTGGCCAACATAAAGCCGCTTTCGTTCAACATGTAAACTGAATATGAACAATTTCTCCAACCTGGACACAATTGAATATGGATCAAGCCACGCGCACAATTGGATACTTGGCCGTTTTGAAAAACACTTTTTAAAGAACTCGCGCGTGTGATTTATGCACATCTGCAGATTAAACCAAATACTAGATTTTAGTAGGTTAGGTAGTACGTAAGCTTATTGTGCCAGATATACCTTGCAGCTAAGGAATTCAGCGCTTGACTGGAGCGAATGAATGCGCTTCCAGCTATGACAATGACACAAACACATATGTCGTGAAAGCATTGTGCTCTACTTTAATGTGATGCCAATGTGTTACTTAAAAAAATTAATTGTACTTGTTATTATGCTGAAGAGGAACTAAGCTTAACAGTTAGTTGAATTAAGTTCGATTGAGATATTATATATTTTATTATTGTTAGACAGCAATTTCCTTTTTATTTATTAAGGCCATAAGTGTTACTAACAAAACAAACAGAAGCAAATTATCGTTTTTATTGAAAATATTTAGAGTAAGAACTGAATAAATATTTAATATGTGAATAAATATTTAATAAAAAAAGCCTATTCTATACAGTACGGAAATTAATTGTTATGGTGTGTTTCATTAGCTAATGGAAAATTAAAACCTTTGGACTGAATCGGGATTCGATCATCAATTCGAGTTCATAAGTTTATCTTGATTACAGGGCCAGCAAAGTGGACCAGCTAGTACCTACATTGAAAACATAAGAAAAACTTCAACTTCAACGGGTGCATTAACAAAAAAAGCCATATTATCGGTGGTCTGAAAGTTATGCGGTCATGCATATCCTTCGTCGACAAGTAGACACATACTAGTGGAAATCCACGGAAAATCTATCTATCGAGCTGTCCTGTCTTTCATGGACGCGCTTGCTTACCCTCCGCCCTCTAGACTTACCCATCACCTGAACCCGACAAATGGCGCAAATATCACATTCAACATCCCAGCTCCACATAGCCACAGCATTCCACTTCTTTAGCGTGAACATCTTATCTGGCTTTCCGCTTTCATTTTCGTCCAATTGTTTGTCCATGGAATCGTCTGCCATTTTTCAATGCGAATTTATTTATTTACAATTTACAAACAATTTACTAGTGACGGCACGGCACTATCGAATAAAAGCTATCGATGTTATTCGATAGTCCGCCAAAAATCATTCATTCGATAGTTTCTAAGAACCAAAACATGAAAATGGAAATGGAAATGCCATTTTTAAATTTACACTGGCCTGAGCATGGCGAAATTTTCTTTTCGTCATGAACATGATAGTGTAAATTGGCTCTAAAAGGTAAAGCCCTCGTTATCAGCTGAATTAAATTACTCAAGATAGGTAGTATTTGTATTTTTACTCTCTTTTATGCTCTTTTACTATTTTGACGTCTAGACGTGCCACAACGAAAATATTTGACGCCGGGTCAATCTGCTGCCTTTTTCTTTAAGGTCCTCACACACCGACGCGAAATTTCGCAGACGCCGCGGAACTTGCTCAAAAATTGTTCTTGAAAAGGCGATATTCGAATAAAAAAGATTTGTTTGTGGTGAAAAATGTAATAAAAACAAATAAAAATGCATATCACTTATAAATTTTGCTAAAAGGAACGCACTATAGCATTTTCAAGAACACTTTTTGAGCCAGTTTCGCAGTGTCTGCGAAATTTCGCGTTGGTGGGGACCTTTATGCCACAAAAGGGTCGCAAATCATAAAAAGTGTGGAATTCCGCACAATTTTTATTTCCTCTTGATAATTTATTTTAAAAAAACAAAGACAAAACTACAAGCTATATCCAATGGATAGTTTTTTTTGGACAATTTCGAAGCCATTCGATTATTTTAATCAAGAAGGGTATTCATTTAAAGTGGGAAACCCCTCGAAAACGAGCAGTTGCTTAAAAGAACTGTCGAATTTCATATGTTTTGACTGCTCATCTGCACAACTGAATAGTTTCCCAGGGGTTTCCCACATTAAATGAATCACCCTAAAAATTAGTGCAATTTCGAAAATTTACGGTGCTGGAAACTTTTTTTTTGTTTGTAACCGTCCTGAAACCGAATCGGTAACAGTTTTGTTCGTTTGAAAATACCTCTGTATCATTTTTTCTTTCCGAGCAATAGTTCTTCCTATAAATCCAATTTTGTGAACTTTCCTCTGATTTTATGCTGCGCTACTTCCTGCGATCTTTTATTTTTCTGCCTGCGATCTTCCTTTTTTGTATTTGCAATAGTTTTGTTCAGTCAATACGACCTTCGCAAAAAGTTCGTTCAATTATTGGCTGGGATGTTTACAATGTTTTTGTAAAAGTGCTATTTATTTGTGTAATGTTTGAAAAATTAAAAAAAAAACCTCACGAAAACTAACTTTTTCAAACATATAAAAACCAATTTTTTTTTATTTTATTCATTTTTTTATTTGACTAGTTATCTTTCACTTAAGAGTTACTTGCAAGAATAATTTCTAACGCAATTTCAATTTATCTGTGACAAAATGAAACACATCAAATTTAATTGCAAACTAAATTGTTCCTTTGTGTTTCTTTTTTTTGGCTTAAAATTCAATCGTACAAAATAAATACATTAAAAATAAAACTACGGATGCAATCTAAATGTTATACTGTACCACTTATGAATAATTGGGGGACATAATACACTGTATGCATAACTTAGGGTAAACCTTAAAGATACAAATATATTGATATATAATGAATTACCTACGAGAACTTTCCTCTAGCCTGAACCTTGAACGTTATCACATACATACATTCCCACATACGATCGATGACCCACCAAGGGATCTTCAACTGATGCCGACTTAAAAGCGTTTCAGAGCAAAACAGCGTTTCAGATAGAGGCACAGAGCACGGTGAATCAACTCGTACTGTTCCGAGTTTTGGACCATGCCGCCGCGCTGCAAACGTAAGTTGCACACGATTCCCAGAATGTCCACGAATATATCGGGCATCTTGGGAAGTTCGGCAAGCGAGGGCGGTTGCCAGCTTGAGTCGTGAACCAAGAGCTCCAAAGTTGCCTTCAATGGTTGTGTTTGGCCAGAGTCTGCAGCCAACTCCTCCGTGAGTATTGCCTTATTCTTCTTTGAAATGTACTCAATGTACAGGAGGGTGTTTCGTGTGAAACTACTGTCCGTGTCACTGTCATTGGTCACTTCGAGAGCGTCTACGAGGCTGCCTTCTATGGCCTTGACCAGAAAATGTGTGGCCAACGAAAAATCGACGGGACTTAATACCTTCTCGCCCGTAGCCGTTTTCTTGGCAGCAGCTGCCGCCATTGAGGTGAGCGAATATGCCAACGATTGTCGTAGTTGCCGCAGACCGTTCAGTATGGCGGTCAAGCATCCGGTACGGCCAATGCCGGCCGAGCAATGAATCACGGGCAGCGGCTGTACGATATTAAAAATGTCCTGCTGGTACAAGTCCACTTGCTGGGCTTCTAAGTGTGTTGGCGATGTGCTTGCCAAATGCTCGTCATTGTAGATCTCAAATTCAGCCTCGCACTTGCCCAAATTCAAGACGTGCATTGTCATGTCCACCAGCGTGTTGATGTCTCTGGGTGAGCGATGGTCGGGCCAGTCCGGGTACCAATAATGATAGCAGTAGAACTTGTGAATGAGCAACTGATGATCCTGACCCGCCAAATGGACGCAGTACAGGACTAGGAGTTTGCGTATCGAAAATCCGTTCTTTCGCACAATTCCTACATTCTTGATTACGAAGAAGTTCGCCGATTGCGGCAAGTACAGCCTCAGTTCGTCACTGAGTGAAGTTTTGAATGTGTCGATGGCAGCAGCATTTGCACACGAATTCATAGGATTTGGTATCTCTTCGTTTGGCTGTAGATATGCATTGAAGAAATCCACCATCGATGCGGTGGGCGCCACAACGACGTCGGACTTGCAAGTGGGTATGAAGATTTCGCTAAGCTCAACTGGAAAGTAGACCGAACACTTTTGTCGGTTATTCTCCACGAAATTGGTGAGCATGACGATTTTTTGGTAATACTGCTGTAACATTTTGCACTCTTTGATTTGAGGACTGCCTGTGCAGTCCGATAGTTCCAAGTGCTTGCGGGTATTTTGGTAGATCATTATCCAAAACTCAAAGATGGTGTTGGGCAGAGGACCTTGCGTGGCCACATAGCACTTTGAAGCGTAGTCCGGGCCCTGTAAAGAAATGTGCCCTTAGAAGGGGAAGAGAAATGGAAACGCTTCTTTTCGACACTCACCTTAATATAGTTGGCATTGATATATGGTACTTCATCCAGTGTGAGTAGCTGCTTTGAGATATCCGCCACTGAGGAGGGTGCAGTTTTGACATCTGCCAGGAGGTCGTATAACTCCTTACTTTCCCTGTCCAGCAACACTCTCGAATTCTCATTGGGTAAAATGGTTTTATAGCGATTCTTCGCTTGTGAACCGAACACCATCGGCTTCTCCTGATGATTCAATGGCAGGTCCCAGAACTCCTTGTGCAAATCGCAAAACATACGCTTCTGTTCATTGTCATCTGGCTGGCCCGTTTGCAGAACGTCATGCACGCTCGCCAGATAACGCTCAGCCACCTCGCTATCCTCCGAAGTGGACAGCAGTCCCGGCGGCGTCTCCGCCTCTCTGCTGCTATGCACATTCAAAATGGCCAGAGACTGGCCACCAATCAAGGCTTTGCTGTTCGACGCATAGCTATTGTCGAATATGTAGTTGAGCTTGACAAAGTCCATTTGGTTGAGTACGTTCGAAGCATTCTGCAGCATTTGTATGTTGGCCAGATAGACCTTAAACTCCTCGCTGGTGGTTTGCGGCGATAGGGGGCGCGTCATTATGTTGCGCACGCCCGTGCAAGTGCAAACGGTGCTCTCTTGAAAGTCGAAATGATCTCTTCTCGCCGCAGCACCTTGATCGGGCACATCCAGTGACGATTCGCTGGGCTTCAGATCCGATACTGAACCGAAGCACACTTGTTTCGCGTTGCGTCTGTGGGCCTGATTCAAGTCGGAGAACTGCGTATTGGCTTTGTTGAGATTTTCGCTACTGAAGAATTTCCTTTGGTGTGTTTGTGAGCAACAGGTGGCAGCAGGCAGGCAGATTTTCACTTCGGGATCAACTGTTGGGGCATCGCCCAAGTACAGATTGCTGGACGCCAAAATGTTGCGTTCAGCACCGATGCCGCCAAATGAGCTGCTCATATTGAGTGTGAGGCTCTGATTGGAACCACGTCGTTCGAGCAGACCGCGCTTTGTGCCACCACTGTGGCTAGGGGTGTTGCTGGTTTGCGTTACAAATGAGCTCGTTCGCGTGACGCCGGCATGCGCCGTCCTGTCCACATTTAGTGAATTTTGGCTGGCAAATGAGTTGAGATTGCCACACGATGTCGCCGTTAGATTGGTGAGTGTGAGACTGTGATTTGAGCCGCGCCGGAAGAGGCTTTGTTTTGCTCCTTGGCTGTTCGCCATGTTCGGATGAATTATGCTCACCGATTGGGGCGTATTCAAATCGAGATTGCCGCTAGATTTCGAGTTCAGATTTGTGGTGGAGCTACCCACCGAGCCCAGGCTGTAGTTGGACACGCTCAAGCCACTGCGGCAGCTGCCCAAGAGATTGCTGCACGAACCGTGCAGATTTAGGGTCAAACTGTGATTCGAACCACGACGTTGGAGCAGGTTGGTGGATGAAGTTGCGGCAATGGTTTTCGTGCGCATAACTGGGGCGTGGTGGCCGCCGGTCGATAAAGTGGAACTCGGCAGATCCATGGACTTCTGTCGGAAAGGATATTCATTGGAGCTGGAACCGGTTGCGGAGCCAGAGTCGGTTGTGGAGAATTCTACTAACGTTAAAAATTCGGGTAAAGTTTTCAAATTTGTTTCATGGAGGAGTATTGGATTGTGCTTGTGAATCCCTCTATGAGCAGCTGCTGATGGCAATGACAAGATAGACGCCGAACTATTGGAAGTACTTTGGATATGTTTCGTGCACAAGTTGTCGGCATCGTCAGCATCAGCTTGTACCTCGTCGTCTTCTTTTAATACCACAACCTGGCCTACCTGGCCACTTTCTGTGGCGTCCAGTGCAGACTTGGTGGTGGAGTCGGTGGTCGCACTTATATTCTGGTTTAAGTTAAAGGGATTTTGTTTGCGATGATACAGAAGCCAGTCATTGTTCGAGGTGCCTGGTACACGACGCCGCGGAGTGCGTGCCAAATTTGAGCTGGCTGGGGCCGCTTCTCCAATGCGTTGATTACTCAAGTGCTTAATCAAAGCGGAGGAGGAGTTGTGCACATCCGAAACGACGGCTGAGAGCTGTGAGAGTGAAGTGGAACGACTTCCTGTGACGTATGGATTTCTTATTGCACCGAGACGTTCGCAGCTGGAGTTGGCACTTCGTTGCCGCAACTGACAGGAAGGTGCCAACTTCAGGGTCTGGGTATCGATCTTGTCACAGCTATATGCCTCATTTCTGCTGGACACTACAATGGTCAATTCCGCCTCGCTGGTTGCGGCCGAGTCAAGCGAGAGAGCCTTTTCCTTTGTGCTCTTAATTGTGGGAGTCTTTGGTTTCGGGGACGGTGACGGTGACAGCTGTGAATGAGTATGAGCCATCGACGGTACGTCAGCGATCCTTATTGTGAGATTGTTCTTATTCTTGCGGTTCTTGCGACAGTCAAATGTGCCAGCTTTCAACAGTTCGGCTTTGAATTCCTTGCCATAGATGCCGCTGGACTGCGCGTGACCTGCCTCGATATTAAGGGGCGTTCTTGAATTTTCTAAATCCAAACTGCCCGATTTGAATCGAGTTTTTTGGTGTTGCGTTACGGGTAGGGCCGCTGGCGAAGTACTTCCCAGCCTGGCAATAATATTCTTCTGTCGACTACTACGTAATTGATTGTCATAATGTCCCGTCTGCGCGTCCTCTTGCTGAGCCTCAGATAGGCTATTGTCCTGCACAACATGGTCGATTTCTGGGAATTTGAAATAATTTCCATTTTTATAGCCCGCCGAGCTGATGACGCCCAACGGCGATCCCGCCGAACCGCTGCCCAGATTCAAGTTGTTAATTGAAGCAACAAGTAACTTGGGCGAATAGCCGAGGCGACCGCTGCCAATCATGGTTGCTGCTTCGTTGGCTGTAAATATCTTTGGTGAGCCGATTTCGTCAAGTATTGCTACGGCGGGTGAGTTATTTCCGCTGTTCGAGACTAGGTGGAAACAGCTGTCATCTTTCTTGTCCGCAAATTTCGGTTTGGTATTTTCTTTGTCGTCAATAAAGCCGCCAGACGATCCCACGTTGCTGTCCACAGACGTGGCGTTTTTTATTAGTAAATGTTGCGGCGAGCAGGAGCGTCGTTCGTACAATGAGAAGCGTCTTAACTTTCGATTGACCACCACTGGTGACGACGTGGTTTGCGTTGGCTTGGCAGTGACAGCGGCGTATGATTTCGGTGTGGCCAACTTATTCGAGCTGTCATCGGAAGAATCCAAATACACTAGATTTTCCGAATTGCCAATATCTGCTGCTGCCAGTGTGGCCGACGATGATGTTGTGCTGCTGTCCTCTTTCGATTTTTCTAGTTTAGGCGAAGGAAATTCGAAAGAAGTTTGAAAAAATTCCAAAGGCGTGTAGTACGGTGTGCTCTTGTTGCTTTCGGTGTCGTCGCCGCCGCCATCGTTTGTGGGAAACGAATATTCAAAGACGGTGGCGGATCGAGTTGAGTCGTCTGCTACTGTGTGTTGGCTTTGCAGCGAATCTCGATTATTGTTTTGGTAGTTTTCCATTTTTATTGCCTCTGCCTCTGACACAGAAACGACCCAGCATTAGGTAGTTGCGCGCAATTAGTCTGATGTCCTTTGAAGTCGGCCCATTGGTAAGCAGGCACCTGAAAGTGATGTTTGTGATGAATTTGAATACGAATATTGACCCTCTTCGAGTGGACGAATAGTATAATTAACAGGTATCGATACATAGTATGCCCGTCCACAAATGCGAATTGAAATTATTAAGAATTCGTTTATAGGGGGTCTAATCTATCCATGCGATTTCTCGGAACCACTTTCTACTCAAATGCGTATTTCTATATTTATGCGTATTTAGATACTATCACAACTCAGGGCTGTCGATAATTTGTTAAAGCACATATACATATTTTATTAACAAATCGTAAAAAATTACTGTGTATAGTGGCTTTTGGTAATGGGTAAACGCAAGATATTTAGTTTAAACAAATCGCAAATCGACCTAATGTTTGTACACGAAAGCAAAACAAATGTATCTGCTCTGCTGCTGCTGGGTATCCGACGTTTCTATTTATATTTATATTAGCCCGTACAATTATTTCTATGAAATACACAATTTACTTATTCTATACCTTCACTTTTGCACCAATTGTGACGAAGAACAAACACTTGAACTTAGTTTTCTTGTTTTATTCAATTGAATTTCAATTTCATTTCTACCAAGATGAATATGTATCTACAAAATACGTCTTCTTCATCAATCGACCCCATTTCATGAAAATGTCTTTGAATGTGTCAATATTTCTTGAAACTTTTATTAAGCTATATTTTTTTGTTTAAAACTTGATTAAAACTGTGAATAAACGGAAATTAAATGTGTAGCTCCAGAGAAAATTCAGGAATATACTAGTGACGGACACTATCAAATAAAAACTATCGAGTTATTCGATAGTACACAAAAATCCATTCCTTCGATAGTTTATAAAAATCGCTGGAATAACTATTTCACAGGGATTCTAATGGTGCTCATATAATCCTTGAAACCCGTAAAAATGTAAAACATGTAAACTTTATATGAACGATAAAGTGTAAAAGCGACACATATTTTAATGAACGGCAACCCAATCATTCGATAGTTGCAAATTATTCACTTGTTACTAGCGATAGTTGGAATCACTCGGTGGTACCCACCCATCTCTAGAATATACACACTTTTTTCGTTTTTCGAAAATGTTCATACAATTTCATATTGAACAAAGCTTCATGATAAGAAAATCTCAAAGATGAAAAAATTTTGTGATAAAAAATTTCCTAAACTTTAAGAATTTTTCGAAAATTGGACAAAATCTCGCAATTCCTTAAATGTTCGGGCAATGTAAACACTTAAAACTTCCTAATAACGAACCATATATGTAATAATTCATATACCAATCTGTTGTTTCAGGTAGTGTAAGCGGTTGAACGCCATTTGTTTTGCTATTTGCCTTCGCCACTAAATTTTACGTCAAATCTTTAACTGTGCTATATTATTAAAAATATGGGACGATAAGCTCTTTAATGTAATATATATTACAACAATACAACTGTATGCATTAACCAAATTTTTTTTCAAAAAGAATTTCAAATTACTAATTTTTGATGTCAAATTTGACGTAAAGAGTTTTATGAATTTGTTGACGCGTCAAATGCCATCACTGATTCAATCTAAATACACTTTCTGCATGAACAACAAAGATCGTTCGTTAGGGCCCTAACACAATCGACAAAATTATCGATTACAGTTACGTCACCCCATTAAGTTCTAATGGGGTGACCAACGCGAAATTTCGCAGACGCCGCGAAACTTGCTAAAAAATAAGCTCTTAAATGTAATTTTTATTACTTATTTTCAACAAAAGAACCAATAATGCAATTTGTTGCATTAACAAACTTTTTTTTAGAAGAATTTTAAATTAACCGTGACATCAAAAACGTCCAATTAATTTGTTGACGCGTCAAATGCCATTACTGGTTAATTCAATTGATTCAATTTCTTACGGAAACACTGCAAGTAAGAATGACGCCATCGTGACGTCACATTGATTTATGTTTTGGTCGACTGTGCTACGGCCATTATAACCACCATATAAATGTAATTGTGCTGCATGCGCAATCTATTGTATCTTGTATCTATTATTTCTTTTGTTTCGCTTTTGTTTTGTAAAATTTTCCGACAATTCAATTTTTTATGCCAATAGAAGGAAGCAAGAGTTGCAAAATAAATTTTCTATTTTTTTTTGGAAAAGTGAAACTTTTTATTATAGAAGATATTTGATATTTGTGTGTGATGAGAGGAGACTAATCGGAATCAGGAGTAAAAAGGTAAACATTAAAAATTGTTGCAAGATTTTCAGAAAAAAACATGACTTCTTCATTTGTGCCATAAGTTGGGTGCGGGGGTTGACAAAGTAATTGAAATTAAATTTTTTTCCAAGTACAATTAAATTTAAGTACGTACTTACTAAAAATATCAAAGCGAGACGAGAGTTGGGAGTATGGCTTGTGCCAAATTGGATTTTTAATTTTAATATATATTATAAACTATACGTCGGTTATTGGGGAAAGGAGCTTTTATAAATTCTTGATTTGGCGTAAATATAAATTTTTCAACTTTAATTTGACTGATTGTCCAAACTCAACCCAAAAGGAACCCGCGTTTCTGCTTATTTTGGAAGAATCTTATATCAACTTGTGAAAACATTGAAACCTAGAAGAAGATAATTCAACTCATGATAAAATTATACGTGCATACATATTTTGTTTTGTTTAATTTCTTGTACGCTTGTACACATATCGACGCAGCTAATAAATAATTACCAATATTGCCTAGTGCAGAAATATTTATCCAGATAAAAGAGGTTAATTGGAACAACTTTTTCTAAAAATTCCATTTAATCGAATTTGAAGCCAAACACAAAGCGAAAAAAGTAGATAAGTGAATCATCGGCAACGGCGACCGCTCAGGTGCGATACTTTTGTTGCATCTGAAAACTTCTTTCATGCATCGATTGAAAGCACAAAAAAGTTAAATTTCCATTTGTAAAAATATAAAAAAGAATCGAATCTCAAATCTATTTTAGTACAAATGGAGAAGTCAAGTCATGTGTGGAGCAGAAGAATTTGTGAAAGTGTGTACCGCCACACACACCAAGGCCGCACCTAATTAGCACCTCCAATTTACATTTTAATTCCAGCTTAAATGTGAGTGCCACCATGGATCTGGTGGATATTGATCAGGTTTTGGACAATTTGGAGTTGCGTGAAGCTGCCGACGAGAACAACAAGGCGGCAGCAGCAGCAGCAGTACAACGCCACTCTCAACCCACAGCGCCAACCAGCAATGGAGTTGGACCTGGGCTGGGTGGCTCGAGTACGACTTCTGGCAGTAAGGCCTTTGTTGGCGTTTCCCAAGTTTTCAATAGCCTAGACGATTATCGCAAGAATGTGGAATCACTTGAAGCTGCTGCCACCTTGCAGAAATACGACGAGGAATGCCGACCAATCACTACTAAGGACAACGGTTCGCGGAATAGACCCGATGGTGAGATAAATGCCGGAATTGATGCAACGGATAATTGCCATTCTCAGCACACATCGGTATCGCTGTCTACCACGATTGTGAAAACAAACGATCATGATTACGATGAATACGAGGACGAAGAAGAAGCAAGCAATGATATTCACAAGTTTAGCGAAAACGCAGGCGTTCGTCTCGCCGCAGAAGACGAGGAAGAAGCGGACGATGTCACTACGACGGCCACTTCGGATTCGCTTACTACATCGTCCTCGTCCACGTTTTCGTCGGGTCCGTCGCCAGGTTTAGTATCGACCGATGAGCACTCCACGCCTCTAGACTGTGAAGAACGCAGCGCGTTGTTGGCTTTAGATCAAGAGGAGCTGGCAACAGAGTCAGTGGGGGCGGTCAGCTGTAATGACACATCGATAAAAATGGAACCGCTCGCCGAAAATGGGGGCGCCGTCTTAGAAGACTTGGCTTACGGGCTCTCATCGATTTCCATTACAACCGCTAATTCACAATCGAATTTACCATTTGAGGTGACCGTGTCTTCGGCATTGGGCAATATGCTCGATGACCTAACTGAGACGACGACCAGCTCGCTGATTAGCCAATTAAGGGATGCCGATGATGCAGAGAGTTTTCAACGACAGCCGCCCGCGGATAGTAGGTCATTTATATCCGCCTCACTGTCCTATCCCACAGAAGACAAAGAGCACGTCAAGGTATTGTTTAGGGTGACGTTAGTTTTATTCTCAACATATTACATTAACTTGAAAATACTTTGCAGCTGTCTCGAGCGGAGGAAGAAAAAGGGGCCATTTGTATAGAGGAGCACAATGCATTGGATACCTTAGATCCCCCTGCAGATACTAAAGTTTCAAGTGTGCAGCCCCTACAGATCGACGTGGTGAAACCACCGCAACGGGTCACTTTTGGCTCTACTATGGATGAAATTTCGGACGCCGAACTGGACAGTATGCTCCAAGAAATGGACATAGACGACGTGGGCGAGAATGACGCTGCTACTATCAGCAAAACCAACACGAGTCCGCCGGAAGATACGCCTGTGCTTCGGGAATTACCAATAGGAGAAGCGGCTTCAAAGATGGCCTCGGAAATTATGGAGGATTTGGAGGTGCCAACTAACGGAGCGGATCATGTGAATGCGGACAGTTTCTCACAGGCATCCACAGTGGAATTTTCCGAAATCAGAGCCGCAGCACAGTCCATGCCGCCGCAGCGTGAGACAGAAGGTCAATCCTCCAATTCGATAGCTTCGTCGTATACTAGTTCTGAATCGTCGGAAGCCGATGCAGTTGGCGTAGCTGGAGGAGAACAGGGCACCGACGACGATGAAAGTAACCGTATGAGGCCACAACGACCAACTACTCTGGATCTGCCCGCCATGAAGAGTAGCCTGTATGCGAATGCCGGACAAACGCCTCCTGGAACTAATGTTGACCAAAGCCACGCTGAACAGGAAAGCGCAGGCGATATGACGGAACCACAAGAGCAAATACTAAACGAAAGCGATGTCAATGCCGATGGTAAGTAGAAATCAATTATTAGCTGAAAACGAAGTCTAAGTCCAGGATATATTTCTGCAGGCCACGCTGAAGCCGCTCTTAATGACATAGCCGAGGCCACCGGATACAGCGATCCCCATGCGAACCTCGGCAAGATACCGCCGATCTGGGTGCCCGACAACATGTCTATTGGTTGCATGCAGTGCCACGCCAAATTCACTATGATCAAGCGTCGCCACCACTGTCGTGCATGTGGAAAAGTGCTTTGCTCTGTGTGCTGCTCTCAGAAGTTTAAACTGGAATTCCTCGCCAACCCGGAGTCGCGCGTGTGCGTTCAGTGCTTTCTCATACTAACACAGCGTGATCAGGAGGACTCAACTGGGCCAGGAGCCGGTCTGAGCGGAGACGAGGCAGGCGCTTGCAACAATGATGGAGGTGCCGGCGAAGGTGCTTCTGCCGAAATAACGCCCATGAGTATGCGTTCACCCAATCCGAATAACCCCATGGAGTATTGCTCGACCATACCGCCACACAGGCAAGTAACTGCATCCACAACGCCGCTGGTACCACCCACCGTCATAGTGCCAGTGGGAGTGCTCAAAAAAGACGGCAGCTACTCGTCGAACTCCAATGCTAGCAACAAACAGGGCCGCAAACGAAAGAGCGTCATGTTCAGCGATGGCATAGCACCCGGCAGTGATCTGGCCAGCATGGAGCATCAATGGGGCGAGGCGAAGCATGCTCGACGCGGTGACAAATCACGCAACGCCGCCAGTGCGAGTAACAAACCGTCCACACCGGCGGCGGTTAAACCAGCCCCAAGTTCGGATGCAACTACATTGGGTCTGGTGGCGCAACTATTTCGTGGTTCAATACCGCCAATGGCAGCTGCTGCAGCGGTTTCCATCGCCCAGGGTAGCAGCTCAAGCTCGAAAAACAATGGAGGTTTGTATAATTTGGTTGGCCACTTCTTGATTGTGTGGGTTTTATTTCGCTTTGCATATTCTAGATTCGAAAGCCGAATCGAGCAGCAACAAATCCAGTGCAGCCTCTGTCCAAAAAACTGTGGAGCGTTCGAAACGTCTGCCGCCTTCAGATGAGCAGGGCTACATACCGAAGGGCGACAACTGTCTGCCGCCGATTTATCTGACTAAGGACGACAGCAGCTCAGAGTACGACTACAAGGATGTGGCCAACAACTACCAGCTGGTAGAGCGTCTTCAGCGCGAGACTCTGAAATTCGCAGTGCAAAATAACTTCTTTGTCCATGTCAAAATTGTCAACTGTAAGTCAATTTGAAGCTTTTCGGCCACTACACAGCTTAACCTACTCCCTTTCCTTTCTACTCCTGCTCAGTGAAATGCTGCATGAATCGAACTGTCATCAATTTCACTACGGTCGGCATGCATCACGTGGGCAACGATGAGATAATAATTTTGTTGGAGTACGAACCGCCCCCCAGCAAAGAGCTTCTGACCGAGCCACCTCTGCCGAAGGACATTTTCATACACTTGCTGGAGATTTATCGCGAGGCCGAGTTGGGCAACCCGATTGCCGAACTCTCGTATACGAGCCCCCGTCAAAGCAACTTTTTGGGATCGCGCGAGTACGGCGGATTCATTTTCATACGCGCCACTTTTCAGTGTTTGCAGGATGTTATTGTGCCGGAGAATCCCTTCCTCATAGGTACGCCGCATTGAATTGCTTCATCTTTGTTTGTGTAGCAATAATAATGGAGATTTTTTATAGGCATACTCATCCACCGTTATGAAGTGCCCTGGGCCAAGGTGTTCCCTCTAAGACTAATGCTGCGCTTGGGGGCCCAATACCGTTACTATCCCTGTCCGCACATCTCGATGCGTAATCGGGAGTCTGTGTACGCCGAAATCGCTCAGACAATAATCAATTTCCTAGCGGTAGGTTCTCAGCGGGTTTTTTCCATTCATTTCTATTCACAGTTTGGTTGCAGGATTTTCGCAACTATTCATATACGTTGCCCAGCATTCGTGGCATGTACATTCACATGGAAGATCGACAAACTACAGTGCTGATACCACGGAATCGTCAGGAGGATGTGATCAAGGCTATCAACAACTCGAGTGACCATATCTTGGCATTTGGGGGCAACTTTTCGAAGACCGCAGATGGACACTTGGTCTGTATGCAGAATGTCCATGATGAGGGCACGGAAATGTATGCCTATTCCACACAAGCCATCAACATACAAGGCCAGCCACGAAAAGGTTCGCAGCAACAGAGAAGCTTTAAAGTGAACGCCAGTAACAAAGTTTTTTTCTATTTCAGTAACGGGCGCCAGTTTCTTTGTGTTGAACGAGGCTCTCAAGAGCACGAGTGGTCTCTCCGGCAAATGCAGCATCGTCGAAGATGGCTTAATGGTGCAAATACTGCCCTCGAAAATGGAGGAAGTCAGAAATTCTTTGCGCAATCAAAAGGATATTGACATTGTTTGCGGCCCCATCGATGCCGAAGAGCAGCAAACGGAAATTGTCAGCATCAAGTGGGTGGAGAACGATCGAGATTTTAATCTGGGGTAAATGTGAGTAGATGGGTCCACTGAACAAATTAATTGACGTCCAATTTCGCTTTCAGAGTCAAGTCGCCCATCGATGAGAAGTCCATGGAGGGTGTCTCCAGTATGCGGGTGCACGCCAGCTTCAATTATTCGAACAGCAACTACTCCATACGATTGACGGACATCTATATTCTTAAGGTGAGAAGCGCAAGGGGGAATTTCGCTTACATTTTGTCTTAACCATTTATTACGATAGTTTGACGATTGGTACAACGATGCCAGTCACTCGGCGCACGCTGTCACTTCGTTGGACATAACGAGAATAGCTGAGCAAATTGCGCGTAGCGCCTCGATGGCCTTAGTACCATTTCTGGACTTATTGGCGGCAAGCGGGAGTCTCAAAATTGGCTTGCGTGCCACTCTGCATCAGGACAACGTAAGTATATACTACCACCGAACAATTTGTAATTTGTACTTCATTCTGGTCCACTTTCTGTATGTAGGTATGCTATGAGGCTGGCACACGCGGCTCCAAATTACCGCCCTTATACATGAACGCATTGGACAACTTTTTGATTCCTACTCTCCACAATGAGTCGTCGGGCATCGAGGATGGCATAGTCTTAGAGCTATTGTTTTACATTTTAAATGTTTAGTTTTACCCTATTTTTCCGGTGATAACATTAAGTACTACTAACAATTTCAATTTGTGTATTAAAACCCAAAAGTGCAATCAAGAAGGCCAAGCAATTGGTGTTCTGTGTAGGGTCTTAAGCTGCGTTAACATACTCTATGGTAGTCTCGCTCTCGTTCTCGCTTAAGAAATGTATAAATTTATTACAATAATTACATATATATCGTATATTTACTATACACTATATAGGGGCTGGTGTTTTCTCATAGTCAGTTGCTAATGTACTTGTTAAGTTCTCGTTGGACATTTTAAAACAATAAACACCGCGTACACATCAGTGTACAGGAAGGTGAGCTCACAAAACCAATTCTTAGTTAGTATGAATACCAGCAAATATGGACACATTTGTATAAAAATGTGTGCGTGAATTTTTGTGTGAATAAAGTGAAAACAATAAAGTACCTATTATATATCTTACGTATAAGAAAAGGCTGTTTTTTATTTACTCACCAATTTTTTATGTTAGGCTTTAAACAAAAACTAGAGAGTGAACTGTCTTCGGCTATGCCAAAGCTGAAGTACCTCGAACTACTTTTCATATATGTTGGGGCAGCAATTTGGGCTACATTTCTCAAAGTCAGAATCCTGTCCCTATATTTAAAATTTCATACAGTTCACCAGGACTTATTGATATCAGAGCGAGTATTAAGCTTCCAATTCTATATTTCAAAATCGGTAATCCACCCAGAAAATGTCCAAGGACGTACTTCGTGGCAGCTGTAATCAATATGCGATGGTTACTAGGTTAAATTTTAATCATATTTTTTGTTTTATGGGCCTCCCATTGCAAATCCCATCACTTATACAATTTCACATAAAAGTTTCAAATAAATCAGTAAGACCGTTTGTGTGCTAGAAAATCAAGGGGCTTGTCCAATTATTCCCATATTCGAACCCTTGAACAAAATAAAAAATTCGTTTTTATTCCATGTGTTGTGGTTTTTTGGTTTTCGGTGTCGCAAAAATAAAAAACATTTTGGAAAAACTTCGGCCAAAAATTCGGCTATTTTTTTGAAAAACCGAAGCCGAATGTGCCTTTTCGGCCGATAACGGCCGAAGCCGATGCCGTTTTGACTCATTGTACCCTGCACAAAAACAATACACCCTCGGTCATTAGTGAGGGTATATGGTTTTTGTCACACCGTTTGTAACGCCCATATGGAGGCGTGTCCGGTATGGAAAAGTATATATATTATTGATCAGCATCATCTCCTGAGTCGCTTAGGCTATGTCCGTCTGTCTGTCATTTCGCACGATAACTGTCGTAGCTTTTGAGCTGTCGACTCCAAATTTTAGCACTCCTCTTTTTTTTGACGGTTGGGCAACATCGGATAAGAACCACGCCTACATCCCGATTTGGAGGCGGTTTCTTGCATTGGGTTGGAAATGAGGTCGGGAACGAAATGGAATTGAAAACAAAATCCGTTTCTTAACACTTCCTATCGAATGCAGCAAAAGAAAATGTTCGTTTGTTGCCGTTGTGAATGGGAGTCGTCCGTAGTTTTGGACCGATTGCTCTGATTTTCGAACTTGACGACCCGAAAAATATAAGGGGTGCAAACGTGTATCTCGATATTAGCGATCGACCGATAAGCATTTTGCAGGCCGAAGCCGACACCGATACCGAAAGTCAACAGCAATCTATACTTTCCCGTCGGCGTCGAACCCAAAAACGTTTTAAAAGTAGTGTAACAAAAACTTTAAAAATTGCAGTACGAGTATGCAGGCAGTGTCGTTGTATCCGCTATCTTGAATTTGGAAATTTCCATATCAAATTCGAAATCCGGAGTCGCTGATTTCAAAAACCCCTACACAAAACGTCATACTATTTTGATAAAACTTTAAAATCTTTTGGATTTCACATAGTTTCAGGAAAGTCCACCGGAATTGGTATAACACCCGCCACGTTTGCCCTTGAAATGAAAAACTTCGCATATATTAAATAATTGTTTATTTCAATATATATATATAAAACTGCTTACTTTATACACAACTCATCATCCATACTTGTTGGTACAACATAAATTACAACGTTAACAACTTACATCGGTAAAGATTTATGTATAATTTTTAACTATTTCTAATTGCAAGAAAAAAGAAAATATCTCTGAGCACGCGTGTATGTATGTACGTATAAATATGACGAAGTTTGATTTGTTAATAACATAACATAGTGCATAGCATAATATCCTCTAGAAATACGTCGTACACTCGAATGTTGTTGGGTAAAATTTAAAGGTTTCGTTTGCTTGCAGTTAATGGAGTTATGCACAAGGAAATGACTGAGCCAAATTACAAAAGAAAAATGTAATGAAGGAGTTTATTTTTGAAACTTTTTTTGTGGTAAGAGAACGGAAATGCAAATGCAAAACTGCAAAATATCCAAACGTTAATTGTGAATTCATTCAAATCCATTCTACAATTTTAATTTAATTGCAAGCGCCGCTATTTGTAAAAACAGCGACGTCAGTCCTCTGGGTGTGAATAAATGTGTGTGTTATATTTGTTTTTTCTCCAGAGCTTAGAGCTCGTCGTGCTTGGGTCCGGAGAACTCGTCGTGCGAGATGAAACCGTTCTTGTCCTTATCCTCGTGCTGGAAGATCTCCTCGACCAGTTTGTCGTTCTCCTTCAGCATGTTCTTCAGCTCGTCGGAGTCTTGACCCTCAACGGCGGTCATTTGTTTCTTCAGGTATTCGCTGACCTGTGAAAGCGCCGACGAAAAACGAGAGGAATGGAGAAAAGAGAAAGTGGTTAGTTGAAATACATATTAGAGGAAAGTACTTAAGATGAAATAGAAACGAAGAACGAAGAACGATTTACATGCGGGAAGTGAGTTAAAGTAAATACAAAAAAAATGTTTGTTAGATGTACAAGGTATAGGGTAAAATATGTTAGCACTGTCTAATCCTCTGATACCGAAACCGCATTTCTCTTCCACCCACAAACAAGCGATTTGAATGCATTGAACGTTTACGTAATGAAAGTGCGGTCCATACATAAAGGTTTACCTCTTCGCGGCTCAACTGCTTGTCGGCGTTATCATCGATTTCTTTGAAGACATTCGTTGTCGGTGGAGTATTGCCAATGTTGATGAGCTCCACATCGAACATGAGAGTAGCCTTTGGTGGGATGACATTGCCGGCTCCACGATCGCCATAGCCCAACTCTGGTGGAATTACCAATTTACGTTTTTCACCTGAAATGGAAATGAAAAAAGTTATCATCGCCACTCAAAAACGTTAATTGCTGTGTGCAATGCATGGTACTCACCGACACACATGTCAAGTAGTCCTTGATCCCACCCCTTTATCACTTGACCGGCACCCAGTTGGAAAGTGAACGGTTGGTCACGGTCGAAGCTGAAATAAAATAAAAGAAGAAGTCAGCAACAAAGAAAAAACATTGGAGTGGAAAAGTTTAGACACAGTTAAAATGTTTACGAGAATCGCGCTTACTCCGCAACATTTGTCATCTAATTTAGCGTTTGTTGTTTTCGTCTAAAGCGTTTTTACTGCATATGTAATAAGCACACAGGAGGAGGAACAAATATCATTCTCGCAACCATTCATCATTTACTTATTCTTACGATGTGAAAAAAGGGGAAGGCAGTCAAGAGGAACTCCTTAGAGAAACAGGAAGCGACAGTAGGAAGTATGTACAAAATCTTATTGCTACGAAGGTGCATATTTGATAATAATAATAATCGAGTGTGTGATGATGTTGATACTCCATCAAACAGAAAATAAAAATGTCATTCATGGTAAATGTCTCGCGAAAACCCAGCGAGCTTCTTAAGCATTTGGTTTATGTTTATGTGGAGTAGAGTGGGTAGGCTTGGCAAAGATGAATGACAACATTTTATGTATTCTTTATTATTTTTAAAGGAATTGTTTCTTTATTTTACTAGCAAGAACTCCCAGACTACCGTACAAACGTAGTTCAATATTTTCGGTGCTCTTTTTTGGCGGACGACCTTCTTGTTGCAAAAAGTTCCCTACAAGTATTCAACTTTAAGAGGAAACGTTGAAACTGTCCTCGTGGCGACCATTTTTACCAAAATAATGACAACAACAACCTCAAGGAAACTTAACTCAACAAACTTCACTCTAATGAGAGACGTGCAAACGACCCGCGGGGGTAAATAAAAAATTATCATCATAACATGCATCACTGATACTACAACCGAGCCGAAGGGGCATGTTTTGAGAACATTTGCCTTCTATTCTATTCTTGCTCAATTTAAGTACATTTTTAAAAGAAAAATGGTTCGCCTCTCCTAGGAATCGCGAAGTTTTTCGCCGTGTTGCTTCACAAACTGTCGTGTAAAAATCGCTTGATGCGGCAATTGTGTTCTTCTCGACTGGCCTGATCTCTCTTGACAATTGGTTAAGCAGCCGTTGTGACTTCACCGTTACTTTGCAGTTAGGACGCAACAACGTGAACTTGAATTTTTCACATCGATTTGATTGCAACAAAACAAGTCGGGGGGTGGCTCCCCGACTTTGGCGTAGGCGAATATGATTATCACTCCGCACAACTAACTTTGGCGAATCCCTTTCCGGCACTTTGGCTTCACGCGCTCACTGACGACACGACACTTTTGGCGTTTGGAGCTAGTTGTTTTTTATTTTTCGTGGTTCTTGAAATTTGCTTCCGTGTGACGGCTTACGTTCGGCTCTTGTTGTTTCGCTTAGAGAGCTCTTAAATATTTTATTTGGTCCTTCCGGGCTCCGGGGGCTGTGTAACAATTCAAAAATACATTTTTTCTTTTCGCAATGCGCCGTGAAATACCGACACTAACCGGTTTTGGCGCCGCCACCAATGATGGGGCGGAATGCCACGGCCACGGCCATATCCACCACTGGCAGACGAAAAAGTCTAAGTGAAGAGGCTGCTCAAGTGCAAATCTCTTGATGGCGGGGCGAAAGTACAATGTAAAAAATAACACACAAGAAAAACATTCAAAAACATTCTGTAACTGTCAAACAACGGTACAGCAAAACAAAACAAACAAACAACATGCACATGTCGCGTGGATTACCTGGGAAAAGCGCAAACACCCTCGTCCGTGTGAATTTTTATTGCATAATTCTCCATGAATTTCTAGTAATATGTGCTTAAATTTTTATAACCTGACATTTCGCTTGCCATTTTTATAACCTAAGCATCTCCCACATGTGGGTTGGGTTGTGAGAAAGCAGCGGTTGTTTGCGGTTATGTTTTTCGCGAATTTCGTTCGGATTTATATTTTTTTGTATTTTAAACAGTATTTATGTTATTTTTTATAATAACGATTTGCACTAAAGCCCCGTCTCGTAATCCAATCGCACGCAATCAAATCCGTCTTGATTTATGGCTTTGACATGATAATTGTTATTTTTATTTAATGCAGCTCAAGTGGAGTTACGCGTAATCGTATCAATTCTAAAAAAATGCGTTCATAAACTACTCATCTCACATTCTGAAAGTTCAATTATTTGTACCATTTTTCCTTCCGAAATAAATACAAATTTATCCTACTTGGAGAGCACCAACACTTTTAATGGAATTATCAGGCTTAATACTACTGGGTCATACTCATTTGTAAATTGAAATATTTTGTTTACCACCAATTAACTTATTTGCATTTAGACGTTGCACCTGTCGACATTTGAGCGGAACAAAAAAGCCAATTTATACTTGCATATTGTGAAGCTCGGTGGTACGTGAATCGCTTGGGGAATGTGACAATTCAATTATCGACAGAAGATAAAAAATTCATCGAATACGTCAATACTTTGGCTTGACTGATTGGGCTGAGTGAGCAGTGGCAACAACTGGGAAAAATGCACGCACAGCTAATTTAAGTGTTTTCACATTTTAATTAAATTGTGAACAATAAACAAATAAATATGGGCGAAGTATGGACAAAATTAAAAATTATGGAGTTGGTTTTCTGTAAATTTTATTACGTTTTGTGAAGACACTCGCTTCTATATTCCCATCACCTTTTTCTACGGTGTATTCATGAGCCCCCAAACATTGCATTTTAACGACATACCAACAACATCATGCTGCACATTATCATAAAGTCAGAAATGTTAACTCATTTTTTTGTTTTTTAAATTTGCACCTAAATATTTGATAAGTTTCGATTTCGTTGGAATAACCAACAACAACGAACGAAGCACACATACAAATGAGACATTTTTTATTCAGCGCATACAGGAACATATTTTAAATGTAAACAACCCGAAATCCTCCACCCACTGCAAACCGCCAGCCGCCAGTATTAAATATGCACCTCAACGGGCCAAAGCGGCATCCGCTTCATAAACGAAGTCTCACTCGGCGACGAGCGAACGAGCGAGTCATCGCTCGCATCAAATTGCCGCAAAAACAGAAAATAAGAACAGAATCGTATCATTTCAAATCCAATTCAATCCAATTGAATCCAATGCCAATCCTTTGGAACGCAATCACAACCACATACACGTATAAACGGATACACAGATGGTCTCATAACGGCAACGCTTACTAAATAATAAAGCACACATCGATGGGATTTTTATGCGAACCCAAATAAAAACGAAGCAAAATCACAAAACCTCATATCAAACCCCTTAAGAGCTGCCAAAACCTGCCAAAACCACCCTCAACGAGACAAATTTACAATTCGTGCGAACTATTTAAAGAAAGTCGAAATCCCAACCGAAGATGTTTCCGGATAGAGTAAATTTGAAAAGCCAAAAGTTGTGCTTTGATTACTGTTCGAAGTGAACGGAATCAGCAACAGGGGATTAATCGTCTGCTGTCCAGTTGGGCACTTGCCTCATTAAAGTAAGCAGGTGAAGGCGTTAAAAACCGCCTTCTGGTCTTCTCAGTTCTCCAAGTGCGCCAAGTTGTCTTACACCCAGGGAATTTATGACTTCTAACATCACGTGCCATTCTCCATCTAGACATTGAAATACGAACGGAGAGAGTGGTGAAGAGTGGGAGCGGGGTAACAGCCAAATGTTGTAAATTCAAAAAACTGCACCAAACCCAAGGAAAGAATTGCTAGGCATCCATTAATTATTCAAAATATCTACGAATGTTAGCTTGCGCATACGAATGGATACAATTCGGCAAAGAGCTTTTCTTTTCAATACAAAGAAGGACAAATGGAATGAGCCAAGGAAGGATCAAAGTTGGGAACACTTTAAAATAAGACGAAAGCAATAAACGTACTGGTGCAGACTCTGTTACGTGGCCGTAAAAAAAACTGGAGTTGTTAAGATCTGCCAAGTCTGTTGGCAATTGGAATTTATGGCCAGCGAACTAGTGTTGGTAGAGTTTCCGTATGGAAATCGTTAGTCATCTGTGTCAAGGCGTAGACAATCGTATTTGCATAAGGAGAATTACCATCGTGTTCAACAATGGAGAAGTGGAGGTCAAACAACAAAGATACTGTGTGGAAATCTTCTTTCATAACCAATGCCGATCGATGCAATTTGCAATACAATTGTTGCGGCCATCACCGGAATGAAATGAAACGCGCCAATACGACTCGCATGGCAATCATTGTGATTGTTGTGTCGAAAGGTAACGTGTTGGGAACATAACAATTCACACTAAAGCCCGTTTTTATGCATTTTCACCTTGCAATTTTCGCTTAATTGCCGGAGAAAAATGATTTTAGTATCTGGCAATTTGTCAAAAATTTGCACCTGATGTTGGGTAGTAAGCTCTGGAAACACGATGCAGATCCAACCAAATTTAAATAGCCTTTCAATACCCTCCATTTAGACAGCCAACACTGTAAGACCATTAGAGCGTCGAAGACGATGAATGGTGTGGCAATTGCACCATAAATGCGTTCGTTAATGAAAAGATTCAAGCCACATAATCACCCAAAGCAGCTTTCCCAGTAACAAGCAATTAAATAGTCGTTGAAGTGCGAATGCACCGCACCGCACTCCGCAGTTACTTCGAAAAAGGGTGAAAGTAGGTGTACAATTCAACTGGAATTCACAAAAGCGTGAACGACATTCAAAAGCAGCTACTTCATGATGGCACATCAGCCACTCAGCTGGAGTTTTTATTTAATAAGTTTATTTTGATTTATTTGTACTTGTGCGTTACAATTACAGCTATTTTGCAACAACAGAGAGACTTTCTAAAATTTGAGCAAACAAACACATAGCACGCCAACACCATTGCGGTCACTTCGCTTTGGCAATGGCCACTGGCCACATACAATTTACAAACTGATCAAGTTCGTTCGAGTCCCTAAACAAGTGCAAGTAACGCTGGCTCCATGTATGCTAAATCCGGAATTGACAATGAAAACGAGTCTGGTGCACCACCGATCACCTTCCCCTCTCCCTACAAGTACCAAACCAGTGCCGTTTTGGCGTTTGTTGTTTGCCTGGAAAGAGTTTGAGGTTGATTAAACTTCTTTGAAGGCGTGTAAGTGATGACGACGACGGCGATTACGCATTCGAACCGGATTCATTACTCGAAGATGAAACTTTCACTTGACATTTTGGTCATTTAAAAGCTATTCGCAAAATTGCAATGGTCGCGCGTTGGCGTCTTGCATTCCACGCTGCACCAACAACAACAACTTGTGCCCGAGACTCGGTAAATGCAAGTAACTCTTCACTGTTGCGCCATGCGCCATTAAAAACTTATGAAACATATACTTTTTTTCGTTGGCACCATCTCAAGTTTGCATACCTTCCATGGATGAAGAAAAAAATTAAGCAACCGTGTGCACTGTACAGTGTGGTCTCGCAAAAATATGCCAAAAAAAAACGTTTAAAAAAAACCGGAAGAGGCAAATGTGAAAAATGAGCTGAGATGAAGAAGAGGCATGCATGGAGGCTGGCAGTCGACAGCCGAGTGTACGTGGAATATGTTTTCGTGTCTAGCGACAAAGAGTTATGGCCAACTTTTTTGGCGTTAAATAACACAAGTTACAAATTAATTTTTTGGCGAGTACAATGAGGCGACGGCTGCCGTGCTGTTGTTGTTAGTTTACGAAATTTATGCTGGTCCCGCACTCCACTAGTGGGGTGCACAGTGTGCACCTACTCTCCCTACTTCGCGTAGTTCATCATCAAAATTGAATGATTAGAATGAAGTAGCTGACACGCTGATGACAGCGTCACTATGCACACGCTAAAATCATATTCTTCTTCGTAGCGCATAAATTATTCACGCGGTAAATGGAGGTCGGCGGGTCAGTAGTTAATTTGCAAACAGCGAAATGTTCTTTGCAGCTCTTCCATTGACTATGGAGGAGTTGAACTTGTTGCCGCATTATACCATGAAAAACAGAAATACAACGAAAATGTTTATTTGTATTGTAATTCAACAATATTATCCTTGAGAGCAGCGTGTGGTCGCACGTGCCACAATTGTCGTCCGGAGTTGGTAAAATGAAGATAACAACCCGTGAGAACGTGACCGGACTTTTTGCACTCATTCAATTATTTATAAAATGGTGGCCGTTTTAATTATGCAAACGGTGATGAAATTGCGACTTTGGACAACGCCAGTCTCTTCATGTGGAAAATTGTTACAAATGAGTACTGCGTGTAAGCCATAACTAGCAAGAGTTTTGAAAGGCCTAATGCCGTTAAGATCTAGAGACTCTCTCTCGGTCTTCTTTGTACATTTTTTGGGGACAAGAGCAATGCGTTTTTCACTTCACTTTGATTTAAAATAAGTTAAAAACATACACCCAAAGGGTTCCCAAACTACCCCAGCCTCAAATTTGATGGGTTGCCGGCGAGTCTTTGTTATTTTATCTTTTCATGTTCGACTGAGGAAATAATTTATCGTATGCAACCAAACGCCAACAATGATGTCCTCTTTTCATTTTAGTTGCTATAAATACACATTTTGTGGCTCTTTTGTGGTGTTCAAGGGCAGGCGAAAAGGTCCTCCTCTTTTCGTTTCTGGTTTGGTACATGATGTAATCCTTTTTATAATTAATCAGGCACGTATGCAATAATTTCATCTTCGCGTGGATGCGGTCATAGTCTACCTTACGCTCCTTTCAGTAGACAGCAATTCTCAATTGTTTTTGTCCGTATTATTCCTTTTTCGATTATAGAGAGTTTGTAATTGGGAGTCTTTGATTGGGACAACAAAAACTCGAATGTTTCGGACGTGAGGTAATACTGAAGCGGTCATTGTTCTTTTGAGTCGTTTTAATATGAATGTCAAGCTGACATAAACAGAGTTTCGGGCAAAACGAAAGTCTTTAAAGCGAGCACAGGCGACATTTCATTTGTCTGCCGCGAGGATTTTTTAGCTCCTTTATTTCCCTTAACATCTCCACTTTTATTGAAGCAATTCACCTGCAGCATTCTTAAGTTATGTTGTGCCAAGCATTCTGAGCAGATGAAAACCTTTAGTTGTGGAATGATTCAGCAGCAGCTCCACTGCTCTTAGTAATTTTTTTGAGACGCTCAACTGCTCTGTGTGGCATCTGCTTTAATTACGTTTAATATCAAAAACAAACTTCGTTTTTTTCATCGCGACAACACCACCGTGGAACATGGGAAAATATAAGATGAGAAACAATCTCAGGCGAAAGCACTGCCGCTTGTCTTGTGCCACAACTGAAAATTCTTGCTAATTTCCGGAAAATCCATTGCGGCGAAAATGTTATTTATATGCTTCGTTGGGCGAAAGCACCTGACAATGCGTTGAAAAGGATTTAAAGAACGCTTGCAGCCACTTGCAGCGCTGCATTTACTTAAAATGTAAACTCTCGTGTAGTTTAGTTGAGAGGCGACGAGGCGACGAGGTAAGCCAAGCTGACATCAAAGAGTCTTTTTTGCGTAACGTCTAAATTGATTGCCAAACGGCGGCTAATGGCCGGGTTAAGTGCACAACGATTGTACATCGAGAATATAACCCTCCACAGAATCAACAAGTGTCAATCTCCCGAGGTTGGTTTGGTTGGCTGGTTGTTTGGTCTCTACAGCAAACTCGGCAGCAGTAAAGTTGAGCACGAAATCACGGTAAATTAAGCAGAAATCAAAAACTTTCTCCTACCTTAACTTCGTTTACTTGTAGTTTGGCAGAAATTGCCGCACATACGAGGACGACGATGACGTATCGTGTCTCTGTGAGTATGACAAAGTTGCCAAAAAATTGACATAATTTGAAGTCAATTTGAATTTAAGTGTATGGAGGAGAACGCTTGGAACTAAATAGGGCGCATGCAAATTCCTAAGCAAAGGTAGACCCTTTCAGAATTAGTTGTAACTTAATCAGAAAGTCATTTCCTCTGAAAATTACATGCGCTTTTGCAAGGACATTGCAACTCTTCAACGAAAAACAAGAAGAGTTCGGAGTTCGGAGACCACTGAAGCTAATAATGACAAATAAAATAGAAGAAAAGAAAAGGAAAGGAAAAAACGTGAGTTTAAATAATATTTAAATTGAAATTTTGAACTCTATTCACGTACCACTTGCATCATATGTATTACCCAACATACTTTACGTGTACTTAAGTTCCTTATCGTTCTGTTCTATTTTGGAGCTCTTATCAATTTATTAACTAAAGCGCGCTTTATAAATTTGGTTTGCATGTTGGTTTGACTTCGATAGTGGTGGCGAACATGAAACCGGCATAATTTATGCCTGTTTTCAGTTTAGCTTTGTGCACATTATAAATAAGTTTCGTGGGGGGTTATCTGGTATAGAATTTCGATGCTTGCGGTGATGGTGTGACAATCTTTGTTTGGTGTGTGCCACGTTTGTTCAAGTCGATGGTGGAAGAACCTATGAAATCCGAAATCCTAGACATATTGTACTCCGCGCGTAATTAGTTGTTTTTACATTTAATTATCTTTGAGTGGTATTCATTAGGGGCACATAAATCAGTATGCAACATTTTGTTAATTGGGTTTTCGTTTTTTCCCCCACATTTACAGTAAAGCGTTTTCATCAGGAGACGTTTTACACAGACCAAGCGTAGACATTGAAGAATTTATCAATTGTCGAATCAGTTAACACAGAGTGTCCTAAAATGTCATAAAATGTTCTTCTTTTTTTAGAGTTTCCTTAATTTTTCTGACCATCAGTTCAGTTGATAAAGTCTAAAAATATCACATAAACAGTCATAGACATCCTATGACAAATGTTTTTTTTCCCCATGATTGTTGACTTATGACTTTATCAACAACCTTGTCAACTCCCTTAGGTTTAAAGAAACCCCAATTTATTTTGAACAAAGTTAAAGCCAACCATATGGGAAAAACTGTAAAATTCGCAACAACTTCGCCCCACAAGTTTAATGAAAAACTGAAACTGCCCTTCACCATATCACACCAGCCAACCAAAGAAGCAAAAAAGTTCATCACAACATTTGACCACACAAAAACAACAATACAAAGAGATCGCTTATCGGTGCGCCTAATTTACGATGGCGATGATGCTGCTGCGATTGCAGTGCGTTTTTAATCCGCAATGCAGCTCCAGCCATAGAGACTGGGAACCATTCTAGCCTTTCACTTGCATACATTTTACATATTTTAGCGCATTTTACGCATTCGGCACTTTAAATTTTAAAACGTTTTTAACGCTCCCATTTGACACTTACCTCGAATCGAACTTTTTGCCGTCCGTTAGCGTGCCAGTGTAGTGCATGGTTAGCATATCGCCCGCTTTGGTCTTCTGCTCGCACACCTCCGGCACACTGACCACATCGACTTTGAGGTCCTGACAGTGGACAGTACCGGCTACCAGAAGGCACGAAACAATAAGTACGGCTTTGAACATTTCTGAAAGAGAGATGAAGAAAGAAGTGTTTAGATTTTGATTGGAATTGATAAGGTTATATTTATTTTTCGGGTTACCATTCACGTCTCAAATAGCAAATGATAGATCTTAACACCTGTACACTCTAACGGCTTGTTAGCCTTACGACGCACTCAAGCCTCGTTTTATTATAAAGCGCACTTCGAAAGCATCATCGGCATCTTCATCGTCGCCGTTGTTGGCTTAAATGACCGAGGTAAGTGGATGGTAATTGCTTGATTGCATCATGTATGTGGTTATCTGCACTTCATACGCATACGCTTGTCGCTTGTCGTTGAGGTTATGCAATTGAACAGAGGGAGGCATTAGAGGCCCGACTGATTTTGAGTTTGGTATTCGTAATGTGTGAACTACAAATTACGTTGTTTATTTTTTATTCGTTGATATGGAGGGGAAATCAAATATTTTGTTTGGCTGCCAAATATTGGCAAATGTTACCAAACAGTCCAACTTCGTGGTGGCATTAGTTGGTTTTTTTGAAGTCGTGTGTGGGGGCGTTTGCCAATAAAGAAGCGTCAATTAGTGCAACAAATATGGTGAAAACGAAAGTGGAGTATATTACGAAAGAGGTGTTCGTTCATCTTCTCTCTAATGATTTCATCCGCATTTGAATACAATTAGTGAATGTAGTCAAAAAGAAAAAGCCCGAAGTGGTACTTATGTGTATTTTTACTCACACAAAAACTGTTTGTTATTTATTGCAATATGCATAGATGAGTAATCTACATAAGAGGGCATATAAAGTGTTGGAGGATGACGGCGGCGCTTTTACGCTTTTCTTTTTCCTTTATAGTAGGTACGCTTTTTGGACTTTTAAAGAAAGTATGTTGTTCCACTTTCACTGTTACTTTTATTCAAATTGACAGCATTTGATTATGCCCCTACACACGAATTGAGAGGCTATGGTTGGTCATATCTGTGGACAAAAGCAATAATAAAGCCGCCTTAAGCATGAACTGAGCTAGAAACGCCATCGCATTCCTTTCTTGTTATCGTTCGAGGTAAGTTATGAAATTGTAATTGCAATTTAAAAGCAAATAATTAATGCTTTTGGCCACCGACTTATAGTCCATACAATTTGTGTTTTTTTTTAATTTTGTATACCCTACGCCTTATATGGGTATATTCATTTTGCTCAGAAGTTTGTAACGCCAAGACGGATCAGAAATCGGTCCATTAGTTTCGTCACTAGGATTTTTAAAATTTTACGTCCAGCGGGGGCTAAAAGGGGCTATGATCCTAAACTTCAGTAGGTAGTCCAAAATTTCTCAAAATATCTCATCTTTAAAGCATCTCACATTCGATTATGACCAAAGGTACCCTTTCTTATGTATTTCTAGTAAAGCTCAGTAACTAATTAGCTGACCACAAAACGAAGCACAAACGGTCACGATTTCATAGGCAAGTATTAATACGAGTAAATTTTTCATTAAACAGTGGCCCTGATCTTACCATTGCGAGTATAAACATATTGCAATATTTATGCCGGTTATGGTTACAAACCAAAGTCGCTGTTGTGGAAACCACCAAATGACGAAATAACGAAATCGCTCTAACAAATAAACAAAACACAAAACAGAGGTTTATGAACTCAAAAAAGTGTTGTTTCACTTTTGGTTGGAGCAGCCAACGATCGTCAGATACACTCGATAGGTTTGTGTGTATGCACGATCATATGAAGATGCTTTAGTTTCAAACATGAGGAAAAAAATACTAAAAGATAAAGTGTGAAAGAGCTGCATAACGGTAAATGTTTCTACCAACAAAGAGCTCTTTGCTGGTTTTTTTTAAAACCAGCTAATATATTTCCTTCACATGTCATGTTGGCCACTTCCATTTTTGATTAACATTACTCGGCTAAGGTTTAACGTTTATTGACCAAAAACGTTTTTGGAATATTAAAATTGAAAATGTATGTAAATAATTTCATCATTAGGTATGTATCTACATATATTTTTTGTTCTCTGGCACTGGTACAAAAATTGAATTTCGGTTTTTTCGATTTGAAGTACTCTATTGGGGTTTTTTGTGATTTTAGTTGGCAAAATTAGTTCGACCTAAACGGCTTCGAAGAAATATTTAAGCGGATAATTTTTCAACAAAAAGCATTTAAGAACTCTAGGGGGGTTCATTTAATGTGGGAAACCCCTCGGAAACGGTGCAGTTGTGCAGATGTGCAGTTAAAACATATGAAATTGGACAGTTCATTTAAGCAATTGCGCGTTTTCGAGGGTTTTCCCACTCTAAATGAACCCCCTTGCTATGTTGTGAAACTCTTCGATCAACTTATCCGCCAGTTGTAATTCTCGGCAATTCGCAAAATTTAACAATTCGTTTTTAATTAGAGATTTCGAAGCGGCCTATTTTACAAAATGTGTGTTGTCTAGAAATGTATTTGCAGATAAGAAAACTGAACGTTTGAGTGTCCGCCGTTATTGTTGTAGTGACGTCATCATGTGTAAACGAACTTTTGTACGAGATTTCAACCCAACATGTTCCATTGTGGCATGGATATACTCTACTATACGTTACACGTTTGAGAATTCACTAGTTGCCGATATCGTCCAACTTTATACAATTTGATTCACACAGCATAGTTACCTTTAAAGAATTTGATTGTTAATGCAATTAACTGAATTAAACTACGCGACGTCAGAAAAGTGTGAAACTACTATTTTCTAATTTTATATCCGGCGATAAAAAAACAAATTTTCCTTTCCTCTATGCAACGAATCTGGCAGCACACCCAACTTATTCGATCGACGAGCTAAATCCAACTAAATCTGTGGAACAAGCACGAAATCGTAGTGCGATCGTAGTGCTTGTAGTGGAGCAAGATACTCAACACAACAACAACAACTTGTTTCGTTACTTGTTTGTCCACGTAATCAGACGATTCAGACGATTTCAAAACTCAAAACACTCAAAACACTCAAAACACTCAACGTTTCAGAGAGGAGAACGATCAGAGATAAACAATCAGTGTTGCCACTTAGTTGAGCGAATCATAAAAAGAAACAAATTACTTAATTTTAACAAAATTTCGACAGCTTAAATTTCGAAGGCTTCAGGAGATAATGCTTATCAATCTTATAGCCTTAGGTATCTCAAAGAATGTTCAGGATAGTTATAATCTTAACCTAATCCTACACTAACACTGGTCTTCGGTCTGACCGAAGATAAAATACCCCGTACAATACATTCTTTTGTAATTTTTTCGATATTTTATCACAAATTTTTTTGATATTTTACTATACATTTTAGGTCCGATTCCATTTCGTTCCAGTTTCATTCCCATTTCGTTCTCGACACCATTTCCAACCAAACAAAAAAACCGCGTTCAAATCGGTTCAGTGTTTCTCAAAATAAACGAAAATAATACAAAATAATGAATTAATTTTCTGAACAATAGTGGGACAGCAATTTTTTCATTTGCGAATTCAACTTAACATTTGGACTAGTTCACTGGGAAAATATGAAAAACTCATATTAAGAGAAAAGCATTTTTAGAATTTTATTCACTCACTTTTAATTGATTTTTTGATATGTTTACGTTGCGAGTAAGGAGATCACTGATGCGCGACTCTAATATCTAATATACTAATATATTTATAATTAATGTAAAAGTTCCGTAGCAAGCCACTTGACTTGCCGCTTCAAGTATCTAGCAGTAACTGACTAAAAATTCAATCGTCAGTATCGTCATATCCGGTTTGAGTGTTGATAAGGCCACACTGCAACTTAGTTTATAAACATTGCTGCTCCGCCCCCGAATTTCGCGCATGCGCATCAATTTATTCTTAATTGTATTTTCCAACATTATGGTTTATCAATAGTAGAATTACCTATGCATTGGAAATCAATGCTCCTCATGGCAAAAACGTTGAAACTATCAAATAACTTTATTTAATTATTCAAAAAAAAATTGAATTTCCGCTAAAATTCCATTTGTTCATTATTAAAGATGCTGTCAGTGGAGCTGCATTCTATTTTATTGTCCAGGTATGATTTAGTAGACATGTCCAATTGATTGGCCTACCATAAAATTTCAACTGAAGTTGAAGAAAGTGACTCTGGCCGTCTCAAGTAGTTTGACTTGGGTTTTGTTTTGTTTACTACTCGGGGGGAATTTTTGCTCTGGGGCAACAAGCATGTGGGTCAATGTACTGATTGTAAATCGCAAATCTATTTATTTGGTTTGCTAAGTTGTATTACAAACAAAGCAAATGCATTCAATCGATTTCATAGAATTTACTTATCTACTTTTAAACAACTGAGTGAGGAACCTGTTCAACGATTAGTGAAGTATTTTATTTAACAATTCTAAGTTAAGAGCGTGTCGTTTCAGAATAAAGCTCATTTTCACCACTTACATTTACATTTACATACAGTTTTGGGTGACTTACCTTTTAAATCATTACTCTAAATTTAAATTGCCAAACATGTCAATGAAAACTATCAAAGTACATACACATATAAAATGAAATGGCCAATTGAATTGTAGGTTCTTACACCGTATTCTCTATTCAATCCTATTCGATTGAATTAGTTTTTTTCATTGATAACAAATATTGAAATTAATAAGTTTTATCAAAATTAAACTAATAATTTTGGTATTTTCTATTTGTTTAGCTATGTGGACGCAACTATTTTTTTGTAATCTTTTGATACAAAATTTATGTATGTTTTTTCAATTGTCTAAGACATGGATGATTCATTTGTAGGGAAACCAAGTTGTTATCGAATAAGCGGTTAAATTTACAGCAAAGCTCAGTGAACATTTTTTATCTAAATTACACTTTGTGAGCAGCCCAGCCCGTAGCGCACTGAATCATTATTGAAATTCACTTTACACTAAGGAGTTGACGAAGTTTGTAAGTACACTGAGAAAAAAATCAAAACGAAACGTTGTCAAAACGTACCGAACCGTTATAAGTTTCCAGCCAAAACTTAATGTTCTGATTTTGACAACAAAACGTTTCACTTTTTTTGAAACTGTCCATTGATGAATTGAGACTGAAATGTTGTTGTTTCACGACTGAAATTGTAATGTTTTGTGACGGAAATATTATTGATTTGAGACGGCTACGTTTTTGTTCCACAACTTTTTTTGAAATCAAATTTTACACACAAAAAAAAGTCGGTAGATTTAACCGAAAAAGACGGTTAAAAACGCTCCAACCCTTCTTCGTCGGTTAATCTAACCGATGAGAAGTGGTTGATTTACTTTAATGATTTGTTGGTTTACAATTTTTAATTGTAAACATACAGCAAAAATTTGTTTCGATACATATTTTTTTAATAAGAAAACTTTTTTCGATGAATTAATTTTTTTCTTCATTTGAAAACAAACCCCAACAACAAAAAAAAACATATTAAACACAAAAATATATTTCGAAAATGCAAGATTGCATGTTTAAAAAAATAAATATTAGCTTGAGCGCATAACTGACACAAGCACTTATTTTCCAAAAATAGTATTACAAGCAAAAAGCTCTGTTTGGCTCTGCTCAAGCTGCCTCTATAAGGCACAACATTCATAACACGATTGGGAATTCTTCTTTCTTTGAATCCCAACGATTCAACTGAAGATGCGCGAATGGTAAATTGCACAAGTTGGTGAAAATTCAAATTTAACCAACAATTGCTGTAAAAGAACCTAAAATTTCTGTACAAGAACAATTTTTTTCGGTTATTTCAACTATTTTTTTTACCATTTTTTGTCGGTTAAATCTACCGACGAGCTCGGTAAAAAAATTTACAATTTTCATACATTTTGAAAAGCTGTACGTCAACCACTTTTTTCGGTTAATTTTACCGACCTTTTTTTTTCTGTGTATCGAAAAATATCTTATTTGTTTTTTTATTAATTATGCAGGTTGGTTCCATAAGAAATTCTCTCCAAAAAAATTATTAAATAATTGTGCCCATTCGATCAATAGTTTTTCATACAAATCAGATTTTTCTTATACAATTTCATACAATTCATCCTGTAGAATTGGGATTACATTCTTCGACATTAGCTATTTTCATGTGGTAACCACCAACATCCGAACGGATCAACAACGGAATTCAAATATAGCAAAAGCAAATAGATTATAATCGAAAATCTTTTACCGTTTGTCATACAAATCAATTTCTTTGTGATGCATTTCAACAAACTATTCGAAAAGCACGTATGAACATCAGGCAAATTTTTTTATTTTGTAGGGTACTTGTAAAATTCTAACAAACTCTCTGAACAGTTGGAAAAAAGCTTCGTTCGTTCTGAGATGCATCTTCACCGGTTTAGTGGCTATACGTAGCTTTGGCTACATAAGCGTTATCGTCGATCATTTGTTAAGTCGCTGTACGGCGCGTAGTTCGGCGGAGCAATAAATATAAAGCAAACTAAACAAAATACATGCATTGACTATTATTTGCGACAATTGGAAAAACGCCCCTTACAAACGGTGACAAAAAGTGACAGTACACCCTTGGCCAATTTTCCGCTTGGCCAATTTCCATTGATTTCGGTTTAATTAAATTGGCTTTATCGATCTTTTAAAGACTATTGTTCCAGTCGTGATCGCATCATTCGTCATAGCATCACTATAGTGGATAGCTATATTCAAATTTAGATGCTGCTCAACCGCAATACAGCAGAAGTCGTGGTTATCACAACATTACAAATTCTCCAATAAATCACAAATTGCAAGTGCAGGAAAGCAAATTAATGCAAATTAATAAAAAAAAATACAAAAACAAAATTTTCTATTAATGCAATAAAGTAGTAACGCTATTTGTTAAGTGAAAAAAAAAATATTTTCCAAAATATACCAACACATCAAGTTCTCCTTTTAAATATAAAAGCTAAAAGTTTTAATATTGTGATAATAAAGTATATATCACCCAAGTTGTTTAGTGCAGTTCGGCATAAAATATACATTTAAAAACGCAAATAAATACGAATACCAACTGAAAATGCTCGATACAGTGGCAAACAAATTCTCCAAATGCAACAAAGAATTGGTCATTGGCATTGAAAATCCAGGATATGAGCCGGAAAAGGAGTACGTGGTGGTTGCGGATGGCTGCTGCATGAGAAGCGCCAATGGGAATGCCGCAAAAAATTAGTAAGTAGTAGGGTGTACATACAGTGTGTAGCAGGGATGCCAGATTCAGTTGACCAAATTTTCAACGTCATGGTTCTTTCCAGCTTTTATAAAGTTTTTGTTCAATATAATATTGCAAAATTATGAAAGCAAAAGTAAAATGTATACCGAGTATATTTTTTTCCATTTTAAATTTGTTTTTTTGGAGAAGTCCCTTACAATCTGGTAGGCCTGGTAAGTAGTAGTTATTGAGAAATGACAAAAATAACAAGGGGTGTTTCCAAAAAGCATCTCCAGTTTCAAGTCAACATGTTGCTAACAGCGAAAAGCTTATTACTAAACATGTTCTTTGATACCAAGAAAATTATATAAACATGAGTCCAGTACAAAAAAATAACTTTAGTAAGCTGAATAAAAAGCTCTAAATTGTAAGAAAAACTTTGAATTTACAAAAAGCTTTTGTAGGCCAAAAGCTTCTGTTTATACCCAGTAACGTTAAATCCAAAAAGACTTCAAATAAAAAAAAACGTGGAACGTAAACTTAATTCATATATATTATTGTTTTTATTGCATATCGGCTAAGTAGAGATACATTTTTAAAGACTAAACTGAATTGTTATTATCTGATTAAAAAAAAAATGTGCAGAAATGCCGAATAACGGTTTTTTTTAATTATTATATTTTGAACTTTTTTCATCAATTTTTTTGCTATCGCATTTTAGTTTTTTGGTTTGATTTTGCCTAAAAGGGAACCAAAGTAAAGGCATATAACATTTCAAAAACGTGTTTTTTGGGATAATATCGTAAATTAATCCAAAAGTATTTTAAGGGTATTCACAAGGGCGTATATGTAATCATTAGAGCTCGGAAAAAACAGCATACAAATTTCCAAAACAAGCAAGCAAATAAGCAAGAAATTCGAAATTATGGCAAAAATATTTTATTTTAAAGAAGAAAAAGACAACATAAATCTATTGTGCACATAAACGATAGCACCGAAAGGTGAGGATTCAAAAAAAGTCCAAATAATGTTCAAAATATACTATACCTAAACACTGGAAATGTCACTTATGCAAAAAGTAAAATCTGAAATTTTTGTTACATACCGCTTTCATCTACTCGCTCCATCAATTCTGTGCTAGTAGAGATTACAACTTACATTAAAATCCGAGTTACAGAGGCAGTGTAAACGGCATTACACTTCGCTAATTATAATTTCTTGGCATCACTGCTTGAAATGGTATAAAAGGGATTTTTAAATATATGCCTCATGCAACACTGATTTATACTTTCCTAGTGCCTAGCAGTGATGCCATGAACTTTGCTCGAATTTTTCCTAAACAAAAAAATTAAAAAACCCTGTTTTCCCTCAACGGACAACAAAAAATATCCTACACACAATTCCGCCACAAAATAAAAAAAATTTCATTACATAAAAATTTGTTTGGAAATTATACAAATTGTGAATACTACAGTCCGGCATTAATGGAGTTATAAACAATTTTGTGAACATTCCTCTGATATTATCATACTGGAACTTAAACTTTTTTAAAGATGAAAATATATTTTAATTTTGTAGCATTTCTTGAATGAATTTGTGTATGAGAAAATCAGATAAGAGTTCACAAAATCGGATTTATAGGAAAAAATATTCATCGTAGATAAAAAATTATTAAAAGGTTCTTTGTAGAAAAACTTCCAAGGAACAAAATATATAATACATAAAAGAATAAAAGTTAAGGAATTCCCTTTTGTCTTTTAGGCAAAATCCAACCAAAACATCACTCAGAAAGGGAAATTACCCTTAATTTGGCATCACTGGCCTGGTGGCAAAAAGTGAGAACCCCTGACCAGTGATGCCAATGACTTTGCTCGAAATTTCCCACAAAAAAATGAAAACTCTTTTTTTCCTCAACGGGCAACAATAAATACCCACGGAAATTCCCACACACAATTCCGCCACAAAATAACACAAATTTCATTACATAAACCTTTTTTTTTGGAAATTATATAAATTGTGAATACTACAGTCCGGCATTAATGGAGTCATAAACAATTTCGTGAACATTCCTCTGATTTTATCATACAGGAATTAAATCTTTTTTAAGATGAAAATGGATTGTAATTTTGTAGCATTTCATTAATGAATTTTCGTATGAGAAAATCAGTACTTCATTATTCATAAGAGAAAAACTTATATGTAAGTATAAATATATATAAAAGAATGAAAGTTAAAAAATTAAATTTTTTCTTCAGATGGAAAAAAAATCCCTTTTTCCCTTTTAAGCAAAATCCAACCATAAATCCCTCAAAAAGGGAAATTACCCTCAATTTGGCATCACTGCCCCTGACGTTGATTTGCTATTTTCTGAGTGGTTACTTTGAATTCTTTGCGAATGGTCGCAAACCGAGAACCGAGAAAGGAAAAATAAATAAATGAAAATAAAATTTGTTGAAAATTAAATGATTTAGAAAAAGAACACTTTCAAACGAAATCAAATCAAAAACAACGAATCAGTGCTCAAGGCAACAAGCGGAATTAACAAAATCACAAAAAACTACGCAAATTGGAAAATCGAATCTATTTTTAGGAAGAAAATATTGATTTTCCACGGGCAGTCAGGAAAAGTTCAGGAAAGAAAAATTACAAAAAAGGATACCTTCGACAATTAAGAGAGTGAAAATTGCAATTCGTAGCAAAGAAGGCGGGCACACTTAGAAAAGATTCCAGAGAATCTCAATTCACACCGTTGCAAACGTCATCGTTGTCGTCCTAAAAACAGCAGTCCAGCAGGTGAGTGGCCCTGGCCTGGTGAATAGAATCGCTTTACAATTCCTTTCCTTGACTTTATGTTGCATTTAAGTGGCTTTTAAAGCTACTGCTCCGTCGGTCATTGCATTTAGCTTTGCTCTCCCATTCTTTCACACAAAAATTCAAAAACTCACTGCCACGCCTCCTCTTCACAGTATCATAACTACTTCATTTCATATTTATCATTAAATAACACAACGACGTCATTTCATACTTTTTCTTTGATTGATCGTACTTATTTTAGTTTGCATTTACGTAGAAACTAGAAAATAGAGCTTCAACCAAATATAGACTTGTTGTAATTTGTGCATCATTGTAGAGTCTCTCCATTTGTTTGTTTGTAAGCGTTTCTGTTTTACTTCCTGTCTCCACGCAATTTAACGTTTCTACAGTTCAATGCTCACAATTATTCATTGCTGCTTTAGGACAGCAATTGGACGCATCCGGGAAGGAATGCGTAAATAATGAATGAATAATGTGTGTGCTCCTCTTGCATTTGCTATTTATACCAAATTTGGAACAGTTCAGGCGTCGTTGCGTCAGTCTGCGTCTCCAGTCTGGCGATTGTACGAATTCGAATTTCAATTCGCGTCTGCATTCGGGTCTGACGTAATTCTGGGTAGGTGGTTTGGTGGTTGGCATTGGGGGGTGGCCTGGCCAAAACAGGAACCACCACTACGTACGTATGTATTTGTACATGCTATTTATTTATTTTTTTAATTTATTTTGGCTTTTTTCCAATTTTTCTTAATTTTTTGTACCTTATTACTTTATAACGGGGTGATAGTTGGATTGAGGTTAACTGCTCGTTTTTGTTGGGTCCTGTCATTCTCAACCGGTCGCCCTGGTGACCTTTTAATTCCAAACGAATTATTGTTGTTGCTGTGGTTTGTTTTGCGACCCATTTCGGAATTATAAAATAAATATGAAACCAGGTGGGTCGGTAGTTAGGACGTACAAAAAATTCTTTTTATAATTACTTAATTGGTGCTGAACTAAGTATGCAGTAAAGGCACTCAAGTAGTTAGTGGTACAGATTTCGAATGTAAATTGTGACTGAATATAAATGAATATTCGAAAAATTAAGGGATTATGGGACGGTGGGACGGTGGGTCTATAAATTCAAGTAAATACTAAAAAAATGATTTTAAAAAATATCTTTAATGGTCCGTGTCCCAACCTACCCGACAAATTTGTTCCCCTGGACCAAATCATAATAATCTTACATACAAATACGTTCATCTAACAAATATTTCGTATCAAATCTTAGTGGAATGCGAGTTAAATACATTTTTCGGTTATTACCTTTCATCTTGTGCCAATTTAAAATGAAAGTAATTTGAATACTTTTCCCACAATAATCACTTAACTAATAACTACGCTCTACATTCTATCAAATAGGAATTTTCATGAATAGGGTATTTGTTTGTAAATTTCAAGTGCAAATTGTACAAAATCTTTTGTGGCAGACAACAAAAAGTTTCTATGCATAAAGTGAGTGTCTGGGGGGAGGGGTGTATGGTTGTGTGGTTGCGGGTGCGTTAGATTACACCCTTCACCAACTATTTGCAATAGTTTTCATCTTCAGTTGCTCTTATACAATTTTTTGTTTTAATTCCACTTGTTTGAGGAAATTTCACAAAAGGCTGACAGACGAACGCTGCTCTCCAGCGATAAGAACCTGTGAACAATACTCTTATGCATTTTCTCTGGCAGCAAATTGAATTAGGCGAACTTTATTCAAAATGTTGGCAATGAGCATTTATTAGAAATGTTCTCCAAGACATAGTAACGGTTAGAAATTACAGTTGGAAATGTTGACCACTTTTCACTAAGCTTTGACGGTAGATTCTACATTGTAGAATTCCACACTTTTTTTTAGAAAATCGTACTCTTGCTTCTTAAGTGGGACCTACCTTGTGGAACTACATAATTGGTGGCCGTTTTTCATTTTTCCTTGTTTTTCCAATAAATAATTCAAGTATTTTTCTGGAAAACTGTTTCGCTTTATGTAACCAAAATCGATTTGAAATTGTAGTTCTTACGAACTACGTAACCAACTAGTCGAATGGAGCACATGCAAACAGTCGCCTGTCTACGTATGTTTGGGGAAACACCCTCGCCTTTTTGTCGTGTGACATTTTGATTTGGTTCAGTACTTTTGCACGAATGGTTGCCTGCAAGGTCGTCGTTCCGTAGTTCGGTAACAAATTAAACTAATGTTGTCAATAATAAAAGGAAATAAAACGAAATAAAAATCCTTGGAATGTTGCAAATTATGTAAAATTACTTTCACCGTTCAAACTACGGAATATGTATAGGTAAATTTTCCGAAATTGCTTAGCAAATAATTATATATATAATATATACTACATACAGCAGCGGTAAAAAAAAAGTAGCGGTCGAAATTTTAAATTTTGATTTGTTTTCGAACATTTCACAGTATTTTAGTTGATACCACTGAAAAGGTCCTTGGTCTCTGCTCCCTATAAATTAAAATTTCAGACAGTATGCTCTACGATTAAGGTATTCCAATTTGTAAGTCCCAACCATGCCACCAATCCCTGGTTTAGAAGTAATTCCTTTAAACCTGAAAAGTTTGTCCATTTTTAAAACTAAGGGGTGGCGTAATAAATGCATATAAAATTGTATTTTTGGGTCTCCATGTATGTATTTTAAGTAGCCAATATTCGGGCTATGTCTGTACTTAGAGCTGAACGGATCAACCTCAGACGGAATGGAGTTTTATTTTCTTAAATTTTTTTTCGACCATGTTGTTTGTTGCTACATTTCGGTTCGTTGTTACGTAAAAGCTCGCCTGGTGACTGACTGGTTGCACGTCGTTGTTCGCCTTTACTCTGTGCTGCACTGTTGGTGCAGCTAGTAACAACGTGCCAATTAAGTTTCATATGCAGCAGTCTTTTTTGGGTCAACATTGTTGCTGCTGTTGCCTTCCGTGGTACAAACTAAGGGAGGGTAGAAAATTAATGTGGGTTTTTCTCTATCATCATCATCATCATAATGTCGCTCTGATAATGACGTTCGGAAAATCTCATTGCACGCACACATGTTAGCAGTCCACCTATTCTAAGTTTCTTTGTCTGCTCTATTATGAATCTAGCATTGTTTGTCGCTCAGTCATTTACATAATGTATGCCTTCAGCGAATGTCTGCAATAATAGAAAATATTTTCCTAATGTATGCCACCCTGTAAATACTTCAACATATGTGGAGTAGTTACTACAAAAATATAATTGTGTGCTTGTGTGTGTTCTTTGCTATGAATAAATCAAACACGCAAATTCATATTTGCCTCGGTCGCTTTTGATCGCAAAATCACAGCAAATTATTCGCGCTTCGCGTATTTTTTCAACTGAGCCCCGCCCGCCGTCGTCGTCGGCGAGCCAAGAGTGGGCCACAGTTTCTACAGTTTCCTGTGCAGCGGGCGCCTCTCACGTTCGTAGTTACGAGAGTACGAATTTTGTTTTCTTTTTTCGTTAATTTTCCGACGTCGTTTATCTTCAATTAGGCTCGCCGTTGAAAAGCTTTAAGAAAGCGAATTGCGGCTGCGGTTACATTTCACAGATACACACGATGCAACAACGCCTTCACACTTCAGCGCCCGATTGTGATATCTACATTGCCTACGACTTTTCAAATATGAAATGTTTTTAATTCTGCTTAACTATTTAGTTCATATTTACACACATTTGCTCACTGTAACATTGAACAAAGTCACCGGTTGGTTTGGCTTGGGCTGGCAGTTTTTTCAGTCGTAGTGAAATTCTATTTCGATAGCACTTCGAGCTTATTTATAAGTAATAAATAAAGTTTATCACACCTATTTTGGTGAAAGAGTTCTTTCGCTGAACTGGGCTGAAATTAAATGTTTTCTGCTTGAACGCGTAACTCACTAAATGCACGTCGTCGTCACTGAAATAATGACGAATCCGGTTCCAAATTTTGTTTTTATTTTCCTCTTTTAAACAAAGATAATGTTGTTGTTTTTGTATTGAAGCTTCTTTGTTTCTCGCCTTACCTGTATACGTCAATGATTGGCTTGACTTCATTTGAATGATAAGTTGGTGGGGACGATCGTCAACGTTTTTCGATAAGATTGAAGTAGCCCATTTTTTTTTAATATTCACTAAGTTTTGATTTTTCTTATCACCTGAATTAAAGTTTTACCATGTGAACGTTAACGCCGCAGAAAATGTGTTCGCTTCTAGAACAAAAACAATGAAGACAAAATAGTGAACGAGTTTTCTTACTGCGCTCAAACTTCTTTCGTTTCTAACCGGTTCTATCTACGCAACTGAATTTAAATATTTGCTGATTTAATAAGCGTTGTTATATTTTCATATGTAATTGTTGATTGAACGTTTGAAATTAAGTTACTTGTCTTTTCTGTATTGCAAACTAAAGTAAAAGTGGTATAACTCCACGTTTTGAAAATTCGGAGATATGCATATGGCTAGAACCCATAGAAGCTGGTTTATAAGAAGGACAAATCGTGGTAGTCATATGTCAACTTTTTCAAGACAAGATGTCTTTCATAGGGGCATGATAAATAATTAAAAAAAAACGCAGACTGGTTGCATTCCAGATGTTTTTTTGTATTGCAGGGTTTGCGTGATCTTCTCAGAATCAAAGAACAACTAGCTAGTACAGCATTGAACTACTGTCGAGCGGTGTGCCAATTATTGTATTTCAGTTGTTGTTGTAAAACTCACAGCTCATTTCGAAATTTAGCCCGTAACTAACTTTATAACTAATTTATTACACTTTGCAATTTTTATTCATTGAAAAGGCATTTGCCAGCGTAATTGTCGGCTGTAATGGTTTCACTACTTAAATACTTAACAGCTCTCTCAGATCTTTTGGGGTAGTTGGTCTCTGCACTCTCAACACTAATAAATCCATAAGCATTCACTCTAACTTATTATTTGATTAGAAACTTCCTTGGACACTTTCATTTTCAGCATTACTTTTTCTTTATCATTTCCATTGATTACATTTGTGGTTTCCTGGCTTCTGTTTCCGTTTCCGTTTCCACACTACAATTTTATTTTGATGATTTATTAAAGTTTATTTATTTCTTTTTATTTTTGGGTTTGTTCCAAAACAAAATCTTAAATCAATATTTTGTTTGTGCTGACGCTCTAAAAAAAATAAAAAACGAACAAACCACACACATTCCAACCGTAATTTGCATATGAATTGCGGAAATTATTGTAAATTGAAAAAAATCCTGAATATGCACTGCCTGCTGCTCTTTGCCTGAATGCCTGCCGACAATTCTGAACAAACACATCCACACATCTTCCACTGCATTTGTACATTTCAAAAAAATACAATATCCACACCACATCAACTGCACCACCACAAAACTATCGGAATGTGTCGCATGCAACCATCTGCTGCATCGTACAATGAAAAATAGTAGAGCAGGAGCAGCTCCTCTCTCGTCCACGGCAGGATAAGTACAAGTACCAACATATCTAGGGGACAGACAAACACGCACGCACGCACTCACCCACTCCAAAAAACAAAAAGAAAGCAAAAAAAACCCAGACCACCACAGTCGCCACAGCCATGCCACAGTCCGAGGGCGGTTACATTTCACTGGAAGGCGCTGGCACCAATGGTGGCGCCATCTACCAGTCCACCACAGAGCCTACAGGCCCACAATCGGTCTTTGAGTCGGTGAAGCGTGCCATCGGGCAAGTGGTGGGCTCGAACGGTGCACAGGACACCGACGATTTGCTCACAAACGGTCGTCAGGCCACAATTGTCGGAACGAGGTAAGCTTAAATTCAAAATTCTTCTTTTCCTCTAGCTTTTGGCGTAAACATAAAAAAGAAAAAAAGAAAAATAGTTTGACGAATAATTTCATTTTGCGATTTGCTTTAACTGGAATTTAATTGGTTTTCTGTGCTTGTATACCTCGTTCGTTCATTTACTCAACGCATACACACTTGTACAATGTACAAAACGCAGCTGATACATACTTTCAAAGATACAATTTTATATTTCTTTGCTTCCTATTTTTGTTTATTTCGAAATTTCAGTTTCATTTTGTATTCATTTTGTCATGCAAATTGTTGTGTGCTTTCTGTGCTGTACATGAACTCCTCTTCCTTATAGGATTTTCTCTGGTTCTATAAATAAGTGACAGAGTTTTCGAAACCAAATTACACCGGTAAATGGCAGATTGTATCTGCAGGGGTTTTGAGCCTTGTACGTTTGTGTACATGACTGAGCCTCTCAGATGTTCCACAAAAAGTTCAAGGTGATTCTACGAACTCCACACAACACACACACACACACACACACACACACATATCACCGGCACTGAGCTGCGGAACATGCCATTTGTTTTATCAATAATTTGTTTGTTTGACTTGAAGCTCATTTCATTTCATTTGGCAGGACTTATTACAACCACATTCAAATACTCAAGTAATTACCTATTGCTGTCAATATCTGTATGTATTGCACCACGGCAATTCGTTTTTTCGTTCTGTATGCTCTGGCAGTGTTTTCCAACAATATTCGAACAAATCATTGTTTTTATTGACACGTTTGTTCCATTTTCTTGCAAATATTTGTGTTAGTTTGAAAAAACAAAATATTGGTTTCCCTGATAACCTCCCATTAGGGCAGTATGACCACCTTTTTCTTTAAAATGGACCATCAACAATTTGTGTTTTTTCATTTTTTTTTTTTCGATTAGCCTTTTTATGTGATGTACATTTTCACTAAAAATAAATTCTCTGTGGTCTTAGTTGACCCTGTCAAGTGTCCCACTTTCATTCCGAAAAGTTAAGCAAATAAATTGTAAAAATCATAAATTCCCAAAGTTAGTTTTTCTTTGATATTTGGTCATAAAAATGGCATTGTTGGCATCAAAAGATATAATTGTAACAATTTTTAGGCACACATATATTCCAGCAGAGTTTTGTTGAGAAACTCCATCATTTCAATGATGCTGTTCATAGGTTTTTAGCTTATGTTCAATGAATATAAAAGCATCCCCTCAGCTGAGGGAATGTTCTAAAAATGTAGGCCATTTTCTACTATTTTTTGTGATAATTTTTCATCACACATTAAATTGACAAACGTTTGTCCTTTGAGTGTGCAAATTATTGGGTCTCATGAGCAATTCACATCAAAAGTAATTGCTCTAACATGGCCCTAAGTAGATTTATCGTTTTTTTTACATTTCACATAAATTCACATTCTTTGCGAGAGAGGGTGTAGGATGAATGAATCTGAAGGTTTTTACTTCAAGTGACACAATTTCACCATCAGCTAGCGGAAAGTTCATTGCAAAATAGAACAGAAATCAATATGCTCATGTAACGAATTTCCATTTCACTTTGCCTTTATGCACCATGCCATTGCCGCCTCTATCAATCGAGTTAGTCAGTTCGTCAGTCATCGGCCAAGTGACTCTTTCAGACAATTTTTAACGACTTTCGCTTTCGAAGCACTTTTCGCTCGGCTGGGTGATTTTCCACACTACTGAAAACTGCTCAACGACAAATGACGAACTAATTCGTTTAGCAACAACAGAAACAACTACATTAGACACTTTGGAATTCAAATGATTGCTACCATTTATGCTCCTTTTTTTTCTTTTGCAGAACATTTCATGTTACTTGTGACACACTTATTTCTTAGAAAGAGGTATTACATAAAAACCAGTAGCCATAGGCAATGAGCAATGAGCAAAATAACATCATCAGCAGAAAACGTTTTTTTTTCGAAAAGTATTTAGTTTGAAACTTGTTCGTACAAAAATAACCCCATTTGAGCCCCCATGGCCCCCTTATTGACCCCTCCTTGAACTCATTTTGAACACTTTTGTAACCCAACTTCAACTGCCACGCCCCTTTTCAAAATAAAAAAAAACCCTAATAGAAAATTTCCAGCCATGCTTTCACAGAATATATATGTTGAGTCACAGCTTCCTTGGTCCACTGATGACTACATGAGAGCATACTATAGTTGACGTGCTCATATTTAAAACTGCCACGTCCCCTTTTTTAAAAATCCAAAATCAGGAATCTATTGCCACGGTGGCGCATAATATATATTTGCAATTGCAGCTTCCTAGGTCTACAGGCTACTATATCTGTCATAGTACATATGAAATCACACCTCTCTAGGTCCACTGGTGGCTTCTGGAAGGTGAGACATACAGCCGGACATCTGAACATCCGGACAAACAATGGGGTTTTATATATAGAGTGATTTTCGTTTGACTGTCTGTTTTAATCTCTGCTTTGTCCAATCTCTTGTTACTGTAAAATATGAATCAACTGTTAACATTTAATCCTCGTGGGCGTTAACGCAAACATATTTTGAAAACAGTTTCTTAATTGGCACTTCCTCTTCAAAGTCATACTTTACAGCTCATGGAAAATGTTGAAATTAAATTCGTAATAAAAATGCTCACAGCGAATATTGTTCTTATTGTTATTGTTTTTCGGGTATAAATATACATAAGTCGCAATTTCTCATGAACACCAATTTATCATCTTTAATTAGCACATACGATATAAATCTGTGTGCCTTCTTTATCGGTCTTGGTTTGCTTTGGGCTTTATTTTACAAAATGATAATACAAAAAGTATTTACTTATATGCTTTTTTAATCTTAAAACGTTTTTGATTTCATAATTATAATTAGGGCGTGGTTTTATATGCAATAAAAATGCTCAAAAAAAGCATACACAATTGAAAAATATGCACTTAAAACCATAAAAATATGCTGCTAAAAAGAAAAAGTAAAATCCACATAATTTAAAATGGCATATACACTGTGCAACATTTTTATTTTTTACTTGGCTTCGAGTTTTTGTAGTTTACCTGATCGCTTGTGGTCATTTTTTTTTAGCTAAACACTCTAAGCAAATTCCATAAATATTTAAATTTTACTTCCGGTCAGTGTTTTAGATTGCAAACTATCCAAAACAAGGCGCTTTTTTAAAATTTATTTCTTTTTAAATTCCATTTTTTCAGAGTTTTGACTTCAAAAAAGAGTTAATGTTTTTGAATTGGAATATTTTTCATATTCTATATTTGGAACGCTTAAACGCAAATATTATAATATAATATATTTTCTATTTTCTTGTTGTGCCGTTTTGGCTTTTGTTCCTGCCTCTTTTCTATTTCTAAATGGAATTATTGATGGACTATTATAAACACATCAACCATAGACTGCACTAACCATAGTCGAATCGAGTGAGACCCTCGTGTCACTTGAGGTTATTGCACCAAATAAACACGCAAACTAAATAATCTTCAAACATGTGTGTAGAAGAAAAATGTAGAAAATAAAATTTGTTTAAAATCTTTTAAGTAGCGAAAATTTCGGAAATTCCAGGAAGTATGGAAAAGCGGGCAGGACGTGGTTATTATTTACATTTGAACGGTTTGTAAACAAAACAAAAAAACAGAAACAAAATGTATTTAATAATCAAACAAGAAACGTTCAGCAGTCGGTTGCCTCATGCGAACAAACTGTCTCTCCTCTCATATTCGTCTCAGCCATGTGATCGTGCAGTTAAAGATCGGCAATTAATTTTATAAGTGTTCGTTTGGTTTTCTTCCGATGCATTCATTTGCATTGTAATCGCACATTTCTCACCCACTCTGGTTTGCACCAGTTCGGAACCGGGTAAATCAAGAGGATTTTGTAATGAGTTTTTCGCATTACAAAACAAGTCAAAGTCAGTTTGTGTACACTGTACAGGCTGTAAGTTCATACACCAGTTTCGTAAAGTGTTGACGAATTAGTTATTTGATTGTATATTGATTTATTAAAACCGAATTTTTAGCTTAAAAAAACAAATACTTTACTGAAAGTCGTAAATATTCTAGCTTTAACTTTACTCATTACTGGTTGTTGGAAATCGTTCAACTGTTTTGAAACCAATATGAGCAAATTTTAGTTTAGCTGACTCATCATCAAAATGGAGGTTTCAAATTGTCTTTGTAAACTTGAATAGCCTTGCGCCAACGGTTCCTGTTGACTTTATTCGGTAAAAGAATTGTCTTCATTCCGAAATTTGAATTCAACTAAGAAGGGACAGTTAGAGAGAGAAACCAATCATCAGAAGGAGAAAAATACTTCTCTCTCTATATCACTTAAAAACATTGGCTTTTCAATAGTTTTTTTCACTTTTTTATATTATTTATTTTGCAATCAGGAATCAGGTGAAATTTGTGATGTTCAACCCAACTATTGCGTAGATGATATAGTCCCAATGAGGCGACTTTCATTTTAATGTTTGTATTTCTATGTGTCCTTCTTGGTCGTCGTTTGTTTAGGCGCTAAACTTGTTATTCCTTGCGGTGGTGCGTAGGTGGGTTGGGTTTCGGCGTTATTGTCGCCAAAGCCATCAAAGTCATCGTGCTCGTTGATGTCCTTCGATGCCAATATTATTGCTGGTAGGATTGAGTGTGAGGGTGGGCGATTTTTATTTTTCTATTTTTTGTATTAAACTAGTTTGCTACTCTTTACATTATTTAACATGGAAAATGTCTCATGTGGCGCATTAGTGGCGCCTTCCAATTTTTACGAGTTTAATTGTATTCCACTTCCTTTGCCGGTCTGACTCATGCAAAAGCAAACAGAACACGCAGAGGTTGTGAATGGTGAACATGTGAACATGGCTGGGAAACCTATTGGCATGTATTAGTAACGAATTTGCATTTGTGCGTGTGTTGTGAGTGTGGTGAACGAGTCTCGCACTGAGCATGTATACAAAGTTGTACGTCCTCTCTTCAACCGGCATGCTTTTATATATTCTTTTTGCTTGTTATTTTTGTAATTGCCTACTCGCTTATGAATTTCTGTTGTTGCTGTTGTTGTTACACTCATAACCAATTAAATTCTTAACCATTTTATATCCCAGAACTGCATTTCTTTAATACAATTTTAATTATTATTACAATTACATATAGATTTATGATTGTGATTGAGTTTCGTTTGAGATTTTTCGATTTTCGATTTTTCTTCTTTATAAGAATTAGTTGATCCGATCCGAATGGATTAGAGATCTTCTATTTTCTTGTGTGGAAAAATCGAAAGCGATTTCCTTTTTGCTTGCATGTTTATAGTATTTATTTCAGAGACCGGGACAAAATTGGTAAGACTCTACTGAACTCGAAGATGCCGTCAGCACCAACACACACGGCCGAGGAGGCACGCCTACTTGGGTAAGAGCGTTGAAGAAGAGTGTGTTTTTGAGCGTTTAAATAAAACATAGTCTCTCTCTTTATACAAACATCACTCCACAACCAAAAACCCCCCACAAACCCTACAAACCCCCTTTTTATTTACTATTATCCTTTTTGGTCTACTCTCCGTTTTATATTGAATGAACGTTTGATTTCAATTTGAATTGACTTTTCTGTTTCAGTTTGAGTTACGTTTTGGTTAAGTTCATTTTGAAATTACAATTTAATAATTTTTTCCCTACTGCTAGAGTTTGTTAGTACAATGATAATGACTTCTAACAACCTTAACCCAGATTTATATACTAATTAGCAAATTTACAAATCTAACCAAAAAGCATTTAACAAATTTTGTACCATCATCGATTCATACTCGTATAGCCTAGCCTAGCAACGTTCTGCATTAAGTATATTTTGTGTACATTTTTTAAAATTTTAATTTTTAGTTCAAGCGCAATTAAGTATTTTGAATATTTTGTAAAATGAATTTGCATTCATACATAGCGTAGCTGAAAACTGATATATTTTTGTACCTACTCTAAAAGTATTACGAACAAAACAAAAAAAAAACAATTGAGCAAAATTTTATTTTATTTTTTTTTGGTTGTTTTTTAGTACTAGCTTAAAAGGAAACTCCACTTTCAGAAATGTTTCCCCATATAAAATGTATAAAATAGTTGAATATTGTTTTTCCATGCCCTCCCCTAAGATTTTTTTGTGCTGAATTCGAATGTTTTAGTTCCGAAAAGTGAACTTCACTTTTATAAGGCAGTGTGAGGGATTTGGTAAAAGTAATGCGTTCTTTCATAAAAGGTCTTAGGGACTGTAATAAAGCAGAACACAAACATAAAGGGACAAATGTATTCCACAAATCTTGCCGCCAATTTCATGAACTCGTATACATGCAAGAGATGACTTTCTAAACATTTCCTCATAAGTTGATTGTCACAGTTCATGGAATTGGTGGCGAAATGTTCGCTTATTATAGTGTAGCAGATCGTTTACATGAGAGAACATTCACTTTTCCTATGATGCTTTCGAAAAAATGTGGTTTTAATTTGCTCTCTCTAAAAATTTGCTCAAACACAGCACCATGCCCGTCGATCCCATGGATGATATTGAGCTGCGCTCTGTCCAACTACAATTCCCGAATGCACGTGGGTCCATTGTGGAAGCCTGCGATCAGCGACGAGTGCCCACTGACAAGGGAGATGTCCATGTGGCCATACAGGGCGATACATCGAAACCAGCTATTTTGACGTATCACGATTTGGGCTTGAATTGTAAGAGCAAATACATACAAAGTGACAGAAAGAGAAATAGTAAAAAACTTTTGATTTATAGTTGCCACCAGTTTTGCTGGCTTCTTTAATTTCCCCGTGATGCGCGGTCTGCTTGAGAACTTTTGCGTTTATCATGTGACTGCACCGGGTCAGGAGGAAGGCGCCCCTACACTACCGGAGGAGTGAGTACACAAATAACAATCGACAATTAAATATTCTTCAACGTTCTATTATTACGTTTCCCTTAGCTACGTCTATCCCAGCATGGATGATCTCGCATCGCAATTGCTTTTCGTCATGTCTCATTTCGGCTTGAAGTCCGTAATTGGTTTTGGCGTGGGCGCTGGCGCCAACATTTTGGCACGCTTCGCCGTCGGCAACCCCGACAAGGTGGGCGCTTTGTGCCTCATCAATTGTGTGTCCACGCAGTCTGGCTGGATTGAGTGGGGCTATCAGAGCTTCAATGCACGTTTCTTGCGTACCAAGGGCATGACACAGGGCGTGGTCGATTATCTGATGTGGCATCATTTCGGACGCAACCCAGAGGAACGCAATCACGATTTGGTGCAAATGTACAAGCAGCACTTCGAGCATGGCGTCAATCCAACTAATTTGGCCATGTTCATAAATGCATACATTCATCGCAACGATTTGAATATTGCCCGTACACCACCAGGCACACCCGGAGCCCAGCCGTCGGCTGCTACATTGAAAATGCCCGTAATTAACGTCACTGGCGCCTTGTCGCCACACGTTGACGATACGGTTACTTTCAATGGGCGCCTCGATCCAACAAATTCGTCTTGGATGAAGGTTTGCAAAATATGAAAAAAAGACACAATATTATTCTCTTATTCGAAATTAAATTCCTTTTCAGATTTCTGATTGTGCATTGGTTATGGAGGAACAGCCAGCCAAGTTGGCCGAAGCCTTCCGGCTTTTCCTACAGGGTGAAGGCTATGGTAAGTGTTAGACGCAAACCACAAACTATTGACTCAAAATAGTTACCAAAATTGCATCTAAATCTTAACTAAACAAAAAAACCAAAAAAAAATCGATTCGAATAAGTTGTATTGTTGTAGCGAACTCTATGATTATTACAACAACATATTGAAAGTTTTTTTTAAATTGAATCAAAATCATTCCAACAATGCGATTTCACGAGCGATTTCAATTTAGAACGAAACTTTAACCGAAACCAAAAAATGAATACAAAAACTATATATTTATTATATAATATACAAATCACACATAGCCAGTATCGCAATCATTCCTGTACCTACTTAAAACTCCATCATAATTATCGTGCACTAATCCAAAACCAAAACCAAAAACAAATCAAAATCGAACAAATTCTTAATCAAATTAACATTCATTTTGGCATTTTATTATTGCGCATTATTTCAACAGACCAATGAAAATAATCAAATTACACAACTGAGCAAATAAGCAGTCAATAAGTTTCGTGAGTAGCTCTTTGCTTTAGTTCAACACGTAAACGATTTGAAACTAGCTAATAATGGTTAGATGATTTCAACAATATTTTCATTAATTTATGTTTAAAAACACATAGAAACTATTTAATTTCCAAACAATATTATTGTGTCTCGTCGGCCGCTTAAGCATTGCCAATTTATAGCGAAGGCACTCTGCCTTTAATGCCTACAAAAGTTGCAAAAACAGGCTTAGCGAAAGTAGTGGCTGCGCCCCAGCGTAACATAAACTCAAAAGGCAAATATCTAAAGATTTATTTTCTTTGTAAATTTTATATTTTTTTAAACTAACATATGTGGTATAGGTTGAACACGGCTGCAACTGCAATCATTACATTGCTGAAATCAATCAAAATACATCAGCAAAGAGCGCCTTTGAGACCGCCCACAGTTGTGACTTCGACGAATTCACATAGACGAATTCCTTCTCTTTTTATGAGGCGCTTGTAGCATAACGTCGTCAAAAAAGTATTGGCAACGGACGAATTTATATGAAACTGTGGAACACGAAGAAGGTAGTGCCATGTAATGGGGCTATATATATGGCTCAAACGAGAAATAAAGCTTTCCAGCCACTTCATATTTTCAACAAGGCAACAACCTGAAACACACTGCGCAATGCGCATATTGTCAGAGAATGATTGCTATGTTTAAATGCTCCTGAGCGGCTTAACGCCACATTGCTGGACATCAACGTCATTGAATACTTTTGGGGTGAATTGAAAAGGCATAAAGACTGGGTTTAGAGAAACCAATCCAAACAACAAAAAGTTCCACTATGGCTGGTACACTCGATGCTGCGACGCTTAGAGCTGTCATAGATGCGGTTACCCAATTTTGTGAGTAACTGTAAATGTAATACGAATTACAAAAAATCGCAAGGGAGTTTGGAAAGTGCAAACGGGAAAGGAAAGTCGAGCCGCCTATCTCATTTTGAACTATCGGCGCAAACGTGTTTCGAGATTGATATACACGATCCAACATATGTCGATTTTTGGCTGCGTAACAGCATTATTCAAAAGTGGAATGCATTTGCATTCAAATTGAAAAGCTTTTAAATTCAAAATGAGCTCCGAACTATTTGTGGTTTTCAATTCAAAGCTTGTTTTTGCCTTCTTTGAGTTTATGATGGTGCGCCACAATACCTTTTTTTTAACATCCTGTTGCGAACATTTAGGAAATTATTGTATGGGCTGATTAGAAGCTGTTAATGTTCATTAATTCCAATCGCTTATACATACATATATAAATATATATATATATATATATATATATAAATGAATATCTGAGAAAAAGTTATTAGCAACAATTTTGTAATATGTAAAAATGTTTAATACACACCACTATTTACAATTAGTTAAAAACAAAAACGATTTGTACGAAATTTATAAACAAAATTTAATGGAATTCTTTAAATAAAGTTATTTAAAACGAAACTCTTTGCACTATTTGGATTTAGATACCTTTTACTACATACATACATACTCACACACAGCTCTCCGCCTTGACAGTTAAGCGCGCTCTGTTTTTCTATGTTCCGTATTTCTTTGTGAATAGCTTTTTTTTTACGATTACATATGTTAGTCCGGCAAAATGGAATTCCGTTTCAGCGTAGTCCATTTTTGTTCACTCAATACATTTATATCAATTATCAATACAACAAATAATAATTTTTTATCATAAATTCTTAAACCAACGGTGAAATTATTGAAGTAATTTGGACATACAAATATTTTCTTTTCTTTTTTCTCTCTTGTTCCCTTCAAACTTCACACATTTTGACATTTTCTCAACATCCACAACCACAAATTGAAATATATTTCATTAATCAAATAATCAATGAATCTTATCAACCAATCAATCAAATCACTTCATTCTCGCCTCAAAAAAAAAAATAAAACAACAAAACACTCGAATACGAATAACTTTTAATGTATTCGACTGTTGTCGTCTTCTACCACTTATGCACTGAACAACCACTTTGTTTATTTATAAATGCGTTTTTCTCTTCTTTTGTTTTTTTGGCTTGCGAATAAATACAAACGTTGCTTCAAATAAAATTTCAATTACAAAAAAAACAAAACAAAAAAAAAAAAAAAATTGACAACATTGGACGATATTTAAACAAACAAAAAATCAAACAATCAATATTGCGGTATGTATATTTTGGTTTTGCTTACCGACAAATTTCCACCCGCGCTGTGTTCTTTCTCGTTCCTGTTCCTTCATTGTGCTTCCAGAAAAATCGCCATAAGTTAATGTATTAGAAAAAAGGAACACTAATTGTATTCAAACAGTTTGCGATAGAGCCTTTGATGTCCACCCTCATATATGTGCACCCACGTTGTCCTCTATCCTCTTCGTTAGTGTAGTTAAATGCATTTAAATTTTAGATTAATCACAAAATTTGTAATCAAAATGGAAACATATTTAGGTTTTTACCTCAATATGGCGGAGCTATTAACCATTTGATGAAATAGACGAAGCTGTGGCACTTCATTTATAACCTACAACTTTTAATTGCCGCAAAATGTATAACCCCCACATATGAGCACCTCTCTCACAGCAAATACTAATGTAATGGCGCACGCTTCAGAATGACTTGTTTTTATCTATTTGCTTTCTCATTTTTGTTCAAGTTTTTTACGAAATTTTAATATTTATACCCTGCACACTAGTGTATATTGTTTTTGTAACACCGTTTGTTACGGCCATAGGGAGGCGTGTTCGGTATGGAAAACTATATACACATTTTCTTGATCAGCATCACCTCCTGAGTTTATTGAGCGATGTCTGTCTGTCCGTGATTGCACGGTATTGAAAATGGGAAACATCGGATAAGAACCACGCCTACCAACCGCCAAATTTGTATTATTTTCGTCTATTTTGTGAAATACTGAACCGATTTGGACGCGGATTTTCGGTTGGAAATGATGTTTGGAACGAAATGAAAAGAATGAAGCTGTAATGAAATGGAATTGAACCGGAACAAAATGGAATTGTAACAAAATTTTAAAATGGACCAAAATTTGAAAATGACCGATAAATATTGAAAAACTATTGCTAAATTTTCGAAATATCGATAATTGTCGGTAAAATATCGAAAAACCATCGATAAAATACCGATTTTCTCTAAAACTACTAACAAATGGTCTAAGAACGTATCGTACTCCCATGTGCAGGGTATTTTCGCTTCGGTCAAATCGAAAATAATTCTCTTCCAAGTTTTTTTTGGGTTTGATTAGAAATTTACATAAATTACTTACTATATTTTTTTTATTATGTAAAGTTTTGATTTAACAAAACTGTTTGTAACTTTCCTACTTCCATTTTTTTTAATCTAAAATAATTTTTTATTATACTTAAGTAACATTTTTTTCAGTAATTAAAGAAATATATTTTTTAAATAGAACGCCATTTTTTGGGGTTAATTTAGATTTTTTTAGAAAAATTTTGTTCAAATAAATTTTTTGCCTACCAAACTTTAATGTTTGTTTGTAGAATTTTTTTCCGTTTTTGATTGAATTAAAAATGTTTTTTAGATACATAATTACAATTTGAAAGGAATTTAAATTTTTTTTAAAGATATTTAAAATTGTTTATTTTATTTTGCTACATTTGGAAATATTATTCCAACATACATTTTTTTGTTCCTTTCAATTTTGGATCAAGATTCAAATATTCGAAATTTAGCTTTTGTCTTATCTTCGTATTTAGGCGAATACTGTCATGAGCCCTTGTACAATGTGTTCATCGCACAAATGTGATAAATGGATTTGTGGTCAAATTTAGCTAAGTTGTATGTATCTGTTCAACAAAAGCGACTCAAGACGCAATTGCCATCGCCTGCAGTATTTCACAAAATACCAAATTTACTTTCCTGAAAATCGAAAAATATTCGCTTAACACATTTGTGTGCTCAACCATCGATTGCTTGTATAAGTATGACCATGACCCAATTCGAATCGCTTTGTATATTTTAAGCTTGTGCGTAGAAGTTCCCATTCGCTTTAATTTGAAGTGCTTCCGATTTCTGCACTTGCAAACAAACGAATTTAATTTCATTTTTAATTTACTTATTATTTGTATTTTTTGTTTTTCGTATATTTGTTTATTTAGCTGTTGGTTCGCTGCAAAAGTTGGGACGCAAATTCTCAGCGGCAAGTCAGAGTAATTCCAGTCATCTTGAATTATGCGTGCAATGAGCATTCTTTCTAGCATCATCAATCACCCTGCAGCACCTAAGTTCGTGGACTTCTTTACCTTGTCGTAACTCTGTTGAAATATTTTATTTTTTTCTCTAAATATATATACAATTGTTTATATATTAGTTCACTTTTTCGTTTTTGTACGTCGGAATTTGATGTTATAATTTATATTAATTACTTAGTAAGTCAAATGTATTGCGTTTAACTCAATTTTATATACATATTATGTACTGTACCCATTATATAAATATGAAAAACAAAGACACACAATTATATGTATATTTTATAAGCCAACGATTTCGCAACGTGCTCGACCGATCGGAGGATCCACGTATCGTTTGGTTGACTTTGTCGAGGGGAAACGACGTCTCAACACGAATCGAGATTAGAAATTGGTTTTGTGCAATGCCAGGAGGTGAAATCAATGTTATTTTCTTCTTGTATTATTGGTTAATGTTTACAGCAAAAGTAATATATATATATACACACATACACACACGCTTACATTTTTATTTTATAACAAACCAGAGTATTGTACTAATTGTAAGTAAGTATGTTGCTTCTTCACACAATTTGCATTTCGATCGCGGTATTTATTACCAACATTTGTTAGCAAAATTTTAAGCAAAAGAAATTAAATGAAAAATATCTACGAAATAAAAGCGAATTCAACTAAATACTTTTTAAGCTTTAATTAAGCATTTTGGTTTTTGTTACTTGCTGCAATTGTGCAAAAATTATGCCTAGCCATCCACTCCATTGTGCATCACTAATAAACATAATCAACGCCATTGCCATCATTGTCGTCCTCATCTTCATTAGGTCATCTCCATTCACTCGCAAATGGACCGCCAAATGAAAAGGCTCCCTCCAAACACTAAAGAAACTCCATGCGGATACCTTGTAAAATACACATACACACACATGACCATTTACACACACACACGGACACACATTAACTGCTCATTTCATACTTGCACCCACACATACACATACAACACACACGAACTACAACAAAAATTTTCTGAACAATAAAAAAAAACCAACCCAGAATCAAGATCAGTAATAAAAGCCCAACTACTTCCTCCTACTTGTTGTGTCCGCTGCCCACGTCTTACAACAGCCACGCCTCTATCCACGCCAGCAACATCACCGTGCGGCACCAAGTACCAAACCTATTCGACGATTTTCTTTGCCAACTTCAGGGAGGAACAACAGAGGCAGCAGCAACAGGATCAGCAGCTGAAAATGCGCAGCAATGTTCGTCTCTGTCGGGAGACGGCCATCAACAACAACAGCAACAGCAGCTCATCATCCACACAACAGACCACCACCACCACCACCAACAACAACAATGATGAGAACAACGGCAACGGAAATGGCAATCGTTCAATCGAACGTTCATTGGAAAAGGACACTGCCCATATATTGGAGTCGGAGGAAGAAGACGACGACGAGGAGGACAACATGAGCGGCGGTACACTCTATACTGGTGTTCAGACAAGTAAAATTCGCATCACCGAGAACCCACTGCCGGAGCCGGTCAGCTGTTAGATAGAGTCGCTACCAACAACCAACACTGTCTCTTGTCACCCCGATTAACAAAGACGCAAACAAACAAACAAACAAACGATCGATCGATTCTGTTGATCTTCAAGCTGCCAGGCAACTCGCAACTCTCGTCTCGTAGTCAACTTGTTATTACCAATTTGCGGTTTAGATACGTTACAATTACAAAACACACGCGATGGCGTCGATATCGCATCGCTACACTTTTTTCTCTTAGTTTACAATTTACAAATTAAAAATTACAAATTAGAAGAATACCTTGCCGGACTTAGCCACTTCCAGATTCCACGTTCACGAAGATTAAGATTTTCTCTAATTGTTGCTTAACTCTAGTCTAAAGAATAACCGAATACAATGTGTGATAGGGATTTTCTCCAAAATCAATAGTTTTATCATTTTCTCCAAGCTCCAACGACATCTCAATAAGATAATACAAGTTTGAAACGAGAATGCCATTGGACGTGATTTATTTTCCATATTGAGTTGAGCCAGAAAAGCTAAGAGCAGCCTTGCTATCATTTAGGTTCATCTAGGTTCAAACTTTGTCGAAACACGTGAAAATAATTTTATTCCGAGTGAAAGTGATTTTCTTATTCGGAAAAATCGAGGTTTTCGTGTTAAGGATTTCACTTGTCTGTTTTCGAAAATGAAATGTTGAACAATTGTGTATCTCGAAACTCGTTTTGGCTACGTGAACACGAGCCCAACTTTTTAACTTTTCTTTACGTATTGCTACGCTTTAATCTGTTGAGAAACAAGTAAAAACGATATCTGAAATGGGAGTCGCGCTTTTACTATCGAAAGTTAATTGGAATTCTAGAGTGGCAGTATCGTTCAATGTCGAGATACACGTGCCTGTATAACTTCCTCCTTGTCTTTGAAGAAAACCTTTCACACACTGAATCAAATTAAATCAAATCTAAACCATCTAGTTGACACTATCCTCCATGATATGTCCAAGTTAGTACGAAAATTTATGTGAAAAAAATAGAAGATTAATTAATTAAACTCAAAGCTTGTCTCTTACTAGATGAGATGCCATTCGAGAAAACACACGAAACGGTCCAAATTCGAACTGAATTTATTTCCGTGCTTGAATCAAAACTAGCTTCATATTTCGAATAGTTTCTTAGCACCTGATTTGACTAACATAAATTTAAAATCGATTTGCAATAAGTTTCACTTTGTGCCTGATACACACTCTGTTTTATTTAACATCAAACAAATTGGGTAATATTAAAAAATACATTTAAAAAAGACAACCAAAAACCAAACTGAATTATTTTTAAAATCAAAATCGAGCTTTCTTGTTGCAAATAATTTTGCTTAATGTTAAAAATAAAAATGAAAAATTAAACAAAAATAATAATATACCCAAGGGGCACCATTGTATAGCATATCAAAATTTCCCAATTTATTAAAAATAAAAAAGAAATCATAAGAAAACTAAATTAAATTAAATGTAGGCGTTGTTGATGTCCCCTGAACAAAAATCATTCTTAAACAATGTTTTACTATTAAAAATAAGTTTTGTTTTTTTGTGAACATATTTCTAAAATAATCGAAACACGCTTTTTTCATTGCGAGACCACACACACACAATAATGATCAAAGGCTATTTAATCAAAAAAAGTAAAGAATTTACAATATTAAAGGATAATTAACAAATCAAATGAGCTATTCATGCTGCAAGTCTAAATAAACAAAAAATTACTTAAAAAATTGCCTGCAAAAGAATTTAACAAAAAAAAACCAAGTAAATACGAAACTTTATCAGTTACCTACACTTAAAAAATTCGCAAGATAAGAAAGAATTTTTTGCAAGAACAACATTTAAATTAACATTTGCTTTTGTAATACGAGTACTTTAAAAAAAACTTTGAAAATTGTGCAAGAAAATAAAGAAAAAATTTAAGTTAAATAAAAGTAACCGAAAGTAAAAAAAGAGTGATGAGCAATTGAGCAATCAGTCGATCCAATGGCATTTATGAAATGGATTTTATCTTTCAGGCTGTCCCATTCATTGTTGAGACCCTTTCTAAGGAAGATATACGGTAAGTGTGTCCATGGTTAGAGGAGGTATTAGAGGAGGTTCCATCCAGACTTGAAGTTGATTCATTGTTTGTGTATGAAGTGGTTCGAATCCACTCTTCCTCATTTCGAATGTTAACCTAAAACTTTTAATTGGTTTAACTATGGAGATTGGTGCATGCCACATTGATGAAACTGGACGAAAGCAAAAATTGCTGCCCTTGAGGAAAGTCTGTGTCAAAAGCACCGCACAGCACACCATCAAGCGTCATTTTGAAACGATTTGAGTAACGTTTCTTCGTTCCAAGTTACCAAGACTGGTCAATCAATTTAACAAATATGAAATCTTCACAAAATATTTGTTCTTAAATATGCTTTATTCTATAAAAAAAATACTTTCAGTTATGGCACACACAAATGATATATCCCTTGAACGCACATCCACCTCACTTGCGGCAAACGCACACCTGTTTTCCATTGCAATAGCCACCCTTGAATTTCTTAAGGATGCAATGAGCCGCGCAAGCACTATGATTGACACCAGCCCAGCTCAACAAATCGCAAGTGGCGCGTCTCTGTCGGCTCAGCGCTCCAACTCCTTCGGGCACATCAACGCTGAACTCGGGATCGATATCCACGCTGGAGTCAACATCCGTTACGGGAATTGCTGAAGTTCCAGTCAGGTAGAAAGCGCTCATCACAGCAGCAAGGGCCAAAATAAATTTCATCTTCAGAAGATTCGAGTGGTTATTGTTTTCGTTGTGATATCGCACGATTAGCGTACAGCAAGTTACTGATACAGTTTTCCTCGTTTGAAAGTGTTTTTATACTTGAATTTGAAGTGCTTGTGTCTAGTTCAGAATGGTACTTCCTCAAGGGGGACTCACTTACACGCTGATTGTCTTTTGTTTTTCTTGGCCACTCATCAGAATCGGGCGCATGCAGATGCTGATAAAAACAAAATAAATAAACGGGGAAACATTCGAGGTGGGAATTTCCTGGCCTCTAACTTTACGAATAATTTTTTTTTGGTTTTGTTTAAATTTTTTGCCTCGAATTGTCATCGTTGAGTGGGTATACATTTGATGATAGCAAAATCGAGTTGACAAATAAACAGACACGAGTCATGAATACTAAAAAGTATCGATGCTAGTAGTTAATATTTGATTTATTGAATATGCAAACATTTTTTTAAATGTCTTTCATTTAAACTTGTCCATGAATCAACGGGGGGGGGCGGGGGGGATATCCGTGATATCCTTTTCTCTTGTATTTTTCTTGTTCTAATGTAAATTTTACCAATTTGTATGGGCAATTCCAACCAAATGACCAAAAGCCATTTGAAGCCTTTTGACATCGTGATCGATCCAAAAGTTACAGCTCAATAACCTTTTTACACCTTTTTAGACGAAAAAAATCCGCATAAGTTGGATCACTTTCAAAAATCTGAAAAATCAGCAAATTAATATAAATATTTGTCTGCGCTTCTGTCTGAGGAAAGCGTCCTTTTTTTTAAAATTTGCTGTTTGAGTATTTTATTTTTCCAAACTTGTATCTAATAAAACTGCATGGTATTATTAAGATTAGAACATTTATTGATGTCATCATTCGCAGTTTTTGCAAGTGAAGTAACCGCTTTGAATATAAACGCGTTTCAAATGTACTGCACGTCCAGTTCGGGCTCAGAAATAGTTAGAGTATAAAATTACAACAAATTAGAGTAAAAACAGAGGTAGGCGTGGCAGTCGATAGATTCCGCCTATTTCCAATGCTAACTCCTTCTAGCTCCTGCAATTGTGTTTACGAGAAAAGAGGCCGGATAGGGCTAAATCTACTCAGGAGGTGACGCTGATCAAGAATATATACCAATCACGCCTCCTTCTTGGAGTTGCCTCGAGAGGTCGAAAAAATGCTAAACTGGCAACACTGCGTTTGGTCAACCTAATAGTAAACACACAAACCAATAGCCAATAGTAAGTACACCAAGCATTCGAACATTCCCTGATTTTTAAAGCTATCAAGTACAAGAACCAAAAAAAACGCCGATCTCGTTCTCTTTCTCTCATATAAAAGCAGAAAACATACGTTCTCTTATAAAACCCGAACAATTCGAGTTCAATGTTTTTCCGTTCTCTGACGGCAACCTCACGAATTTTGTGCTCACAACAACTTCAGTCTTGTCTTACAACCTTACAGCACAACAACATCTTTACTTCTTGTACGACTCGCTTCAATTTAGTTGCTCTCTACGCCTCAGATAGTAGATACTTGAGTCCGAGTTCTTAAAAAAAAATAAAAATAACAATATTTTTTGTTTTTGTTGCGAATTTTGTCTTGTTGCTTGTTTTTTCCGTACACATTTTTTTTGTGTCTATAAAATACACGGAATATTATCAAATGGTTTCAACTACGCGAAGTTATACAGAAATATTAATGCAAGTGAACGCATACCGTATACCAATATCTATTTGATTACATCGGTGAAGTCCCTCGTGTCCACAATGCCTTTTTAATGGCCGGTTTCGCTTGGATGATCAACAAGTGATTCAATTATTTTACCAAAAATACTGTCGCGGTGGTGTATCAAAATAATAAAGTAAAAAACAAAGACCGATCGGGAGTTGGTTCGTTGGAAAGCAGTTGAATTCGTTATTCCCCGACAAGTCGCCCAGTGCAGTGGAATTAATTGTAATTCATTCATAAAGCGAAATCTAGATACATGTTAATTAGCGCCGTCCACTCGATACGACTAGTCGCCTGTCGTGTACAAAGTATGCATTGGAGATTGTTCAAAGTAGAAATCGATAAAAAAAATACGTTGCTAAATGAATCCACCATCCAGTTGGACATGCTAGCGGTTTATTAGCCAGCCAATATGCTGATCTCGGATTTAATATCGATTCGTCAAATGACAACGGTCGCGTTCTCGATATCGTTCTCGTTCGCCAAACGTTCCGCTGGATCGCACACGAAGTAAAGACAGTTTCAAACGTTGAAGTCGTCGCCGTTGTTCGCTTCACGCTTCATCGCATACCAAGAAACTCAATTCAATATCAGCGCGGCTGGAAATAAAAACAAACAAAACGCTTTTGCCAAATCAAAATATACAAAAAGCGCGGTGAAAAACAAAGTTCAGAAATTCGCAGTGGGGCGGTGAAAACTGTACGCCCTAGTGTCTCGTATGTCCGATTCAATCATCAAAATGGATACGAAATCATCACTTTTACGAACTGTTTGGATTACACTGGGATTACTATTCTCGTTAGCTGAACTGGGCACAGCTGCCATGAACTCGGGATATGTCGATCATGGCGATATGAAAGGTATGTACCATTTCATTCCTAGCTAAAAATTACGCAAATCACAAGAACTACAAGAAGGACGATCAGAAAGAAAATCAATCAGGGTCACATCAGTTGATCACTGAGGGGGAATCTCTCAAAGTAATGATGGTGCTTCTCAAAATATCCTTCGATTCACATTGTCATTCCAATCTTTAGGCATATTCTTATAATACATTCTTATATACACAATCGGCGGGTTCGGTTTGAATCTGAAAGCGCTGCTGCTGCGAAATCCTAGCAACCAGAAAACAAAACAAATCAAACAATCCACCAAAGGCAAACTCCAAAAGGAGGAAATGCATCTGTTCCTCTGTGCTTGTATAGTTGAACAGGTATTCTGCTAGTGTCGATTGGGTACCTGGTGCTTACTACCGAATTCCAATTTGTATGCCACTCTTTAGTTTACCTGTATGTATCAGTCCCACAGGTAATGAGAACGCAGAGCATATTGTTTGATTGCTGTGCATTATGCCATCGGTTCTCGGTTCGTCTCCGTCCAATTCTGATTTCGAAAGGCACAGTGAATGTATGCGTTGTGCATTTAAATCAGAGCCATCAAAATTATCGTTAACGGTGCATTTTTCGGTCAAAATGCGGACTTCGTTATTGATTTTGCAACGTTAACGAATTTTTGTTGTCGAACCATAGAACTCGTCAAAGTCTTTAACGATCTCTTATCGAGCAGAATATGACTGCCATAATGACAGTGAATGTCGTAGTTTGTCTTCGTCAAAAGTTCATTTCACTACTGGCTGGTATGCTATTGGTTGCTGTTGGTGTTTTTTTCGGTCTCATTCACTGAGTGGTAATATTTCGTTTTCATTCATGAAGGAAAAGAAACTGGAATTGCGCAACCATAAACATTCTAAGATCTCACTGCCTGGTTCGTGGCGACTGTGGGACTAACGTCGATTGAGCCCTTTTGCCAATTTCCCTTGTACAAAATCAGACAACCTTCTTGTCTCAACTCAAATTTCACAGCTTTTAAATTATAAATGGAAATTTTGTTGTTGTTTACAACTTCACAAATTCAACTTAGCATATGAATGAATGCCTAAAACAAACACGACAAAAAATGTATAATTTGTGATGAAATGAATAACAAAAAAAAGTGCCATTCGCAGCTAGGCCGACTAGCAGACATAGCAAAACCATTCGATTTGCATAAAGTATCAATGGTCATTAATCGAAAGTGCACTGGTCGCTCGATCGTTGTCTCATTATGTTTCAATTTCAATAACCTCTTAAAATTGCATATCCAATGTGATTTGCTTGGGCATATCACAAGACAGAAATACAAAAATACCCAGCTTTCGTTGAATTCAGTTGTGTTGTGATCGTTTCCCAGGAATTGTTGAATTGAATTAAATTCAATAAAAAAAATGTTATTTGCTGTTAATTTGCTGTGAACTTCTGCGTATATGGAAGCTTTTATTTGTATTCGACCGGTTTGTTAGGTGCGGTGTAGTATTTTCTCACATGATTTATTCACGTGATGAAGAGGCCTGAAGGTGGTTGGTTGCCTGAATGCTAGATGGATCAACCTGAGGACCGCATAAGAGTTTAGCTGCATCTGGTATCGCTTTGACTTTTTTGTATTTAATCAATACAACATTTTTTCGTTGTGCACTGAAAAATCGTACATCAACACAACCTGTACATCATATTGACATTTCGGTGTTCAATATGATGTACATATCTGCTCTGTATACATACTTCATCGCACTTAATTTTCAACACTCTGCATAAGAAGTACGAGCAGATTGTCAAGGAGAGAAACGGTCGAGTTGCTGCCTTTCAGTCTTATTGTGGAGAAATTGTAAGCCAGCATTTGTTCCATTTACAACGGGGTATGAGCTGTGATACAAATACTTGGTCTCCAAGCCTTTACCCGTTTGTAGTCTATACACTCAAAAATAGACAAACATAAGTTCATTGGTTGTTTCGTTTGCGACCAACGTTTGATACACGAAAAAAAAAGACGTAAGGTTTATAAGTTCCGCGCACTGAGCTACTTTCGTTCTGGTCGATAAAAACAAATCGAATCGAATTCGATTTTAACAATGTAAACGTTTATTAGAAATTAGTTTTTAATTTGCAGCAATTAAAGTGAGTTTCCAGTAAAAGTAAAATACAATGCTTTTATTGGTAACTTTTTTAAATTGTTGCTAATTTTTTTAATATTTGCGGCAAAACAACTAATTTTTGGAGCAAATGTTTTTTGTTTGTTTTTTCGTTTAAGTTTGTATTCAAAAGTTGTATATTTGATGCAAATGTCCTCCAAGCATATTAATTCTTTGAGTGTAGTTGTTGTTTTTGTTAATGTCATTGGTGTGCTACTACATAGAGCGCAGCTGTTGCATGCCTCGGAATCGAACAAGCGAAACCATTGACCATAACCAGGCAACATGAACTCTCTGTAGTAATGCAACGATGCCGTGCCATTTATGGACTTGAGTTGCTGTCGTTTACTGAAGAACATTGGGTGCGGGTGATCTTCGTTTGAAGATGTGTGTCCTACACAGAAAGAAATCGTACATCAGTATGATGTACACGGAGAGAATTTTTCGTACGAATTATGCATTATACTAACAAAATTGATCCATTAACAAAATATCATAATTTAACACTTCTTACTCATAAATGCCTATGAAGAATACAAAACAAAAATAAAATGACGTATCCGTACATTAATATGATGCATCCATACATCAATATTATGTATACGGGCATAGTTTTCCCCAACCACCATCGGATTCATCATATTGATGTACGGATACATCAGTGTGATTTTTTTCTGTGTAACTTTGCACATGCATTGCTGCTTACAAGTAATGTAAAGCTTTTGCTGCTTTCGCTGTCGATCACCACCACCCGAACCAGGACAGGATTGCACAATCTCGTATGTCAAAATTGATGCCATATGCCATGTTTTCGCCTTTTCCGATTATTTCGAACAAGATCGCATTGTTAGTTAGTTGCTGTCGGTTAGAATGCTCTTGTCTGTCTAAAGAGTTGGTAAGATGATGCTTCTGCAGACTACTTGAATGAAACAGAATGGGATTAAGTTACTTAATGTATAGTGAGGAAATATGAAGCATATATGACTTGCGATGAAATGTACTGACCTTCCATACATTTCATCGCTCTTTTCCTCTGAGCAAGTCATATGTACAAAGTTTCTTTTTTTTTTGCAGAATGATAGAGTAGACAAGACAATAGTCGCAGTTCTTCTGTCTATCCACAATAGTTTGTCTTCCATAAGTAGTTCATTGACATTTTGCTCGAAGCTATAGTCTGATCCCATGGCCATGATCAACGGCATGATCACAAGTTCAATCGAAGAGCCGGACGTACTGCTTTTACACATAATTCCTTTGCTAAATCACCTCCCGAAAATGGTTTCCCTCGAACACAGCTGAGAATGCAGCAGAAACCCTCGGCAAAGGTATTAAATGTTGGAGAAGCATAAACCATCAACCAAGCTCATGTCAGTTGAATGTGAATGAAGTGAATATTTACTGAAATAATCTTTTCAACATCTTTGCCAGGAAAGATCGTGACAATGATCTTGCATAATAACATCATACATAAAAATATTGAGTGGAATGTTAGAAGAATAATTTCGTTTCGCTTTTATGATTGTCTACATCGAACGTCAAAGCGCATACATCAAACATATCAGACTGCTCTGACAGTTAACCCATTCTTTGTGAGGTCAACGTCGTCATCAGCATCATTATCAATTAGAAGAGCTTCCAAGAGTTCGTATCAATGCGAAAATGTTTAGAAGATTTACTTGAAATTGACTGAATTTTTAACGGTGCAAGGGTAAAAGTTTTTAAAAATGCGATAAACATAAACACAAATGAGTATGAAAAGCTCGAAAGAGCAGAGAGGATTACAATCACCTCAATTGAACTGTGCAGAAACGTGCTTGTGGTATTGATCAAGGTTCAAGCCGTAAGTCATTTCATTTTCTACATAATTTATATGCAACGTGCTGACTGGATATCTCATAGCCACTCACAGCCATAAACCCTTTACATCTTCCACACTTTATATACATAAGTATATTGAAGCAAGAATGCAAAAAATCCAAACAAGCTCACCATCGGCTTTTTCTTCTCTTCAATTTTTAAGTTGCGCATGTTCCTCTTAGCAGCCGGTTCCATTTCCTGCTGATTCGCATTAAAGCGCCACTTCAATATGTTTATTTGTATTTAATATAAAACAAATTTGTTTTTAAAAATGCGTCTTAAGTTTTCATAATTTTTTAAAATATTCCTTGTAAAAAATTGTATACAAATTTTAAAAATATTTTTGAGTTGAATTTTCCATTTTTTTTAAAAATTTTTTATATTTGTTAAATATGATGTTTGTGATGATGCTACCTATCCGGAAGCAATTTAAAGCCGCTGAAGTACCAGCGCTTCATATATCATGTCCCCCACAAAGCCTTCGTAGTCGTTGGTCGCATCGTCATCATGTCGCAAATGCAGCATCCGGTAATCACACTGCTTCCGAACTGGAAATCACGTTCTGCGTATCTTGCTTCTTCACAAGTTTTTCTTTGATAGATTTTCACTCTCGTATAATTAAGGTGGTCGGGTTTCCTTCAGTAACACCCATGTGGAAGCATTTTCGAACGGATGCTTTAGTTGCGGATGTAATTTGAGGCTGACCTTCAATTGTTCAACACCAAATTTACATTTTCGATTCGTAAAGTTTTATATATATTCTCATGCATAAGCTTTTAGTGTAATTATTATTTTAGCTTATTTTCCATTAATTATTTTCTCTTCTTATTTACAGATAATTCATTCACGTTCAAAGGTAAATATTTTCCGAAAATTTCAATAGCCAAGAATGTATCTCTGAAGATCGTTCAATGGATCGATGCGAGTGGACTCATATCAGCCGCATGCTTGGCAACTCTATTAACAGTTCGGTTAAAACAAAACCAGAAACAGAAGACATCGTACTTAGTTGTATATTTACTTACTGATGTACTGGAGAACTTGGCATTTGTCATGTCGATCACGTCTCCCTGCTGCTGGCATACAAATGTAACCGAATTGTACCCGCGTGAAATGTTGTACTTAAATTGAACTAGTAGCATTTATGCTTTTAATGCCCAAGTTGGCATTTTTCTTCCATTCGGTTTTAAATTTTATGTAGCAGAATTTTTGTGCTTACTGCTATGATTGTTGTTGCATTAAGGCGGGGCCGAATCACTCACTCACCATTCTTGTGAAGGCATTTAAGAAAAGGCTATACGGATTCGGTTCTGCGCGGCGCATGAGTAATTGATGAGTCGCCATTTTTGGCTTGGACGCATACATTTAATGTTTTGTTTTTGTATGTGCTATAACAACAACAAAGAATTTAAGTGAAGAAAATTACTTGTTTTGGTGGAAAGAAATGCACTGAACTCGATTGATTCAAATTGGAAAATTATGCAAGTAGTACTTGATTTGTATAATGATTTATTACAACAAGGCTACTGGAAAAGGAATGAGAAATGAAAACCGATTAAAAGTTGTCATGCCACTTGGTATGGGCGAGTGAGTTGATGGTGTTGTTTTTTACATGTACTTCTTTCATAATTGTATTGCTTTGCTTTTGAACAAAAAAATTTAATGGGAACTAATCAATTGACATTTCTAGAAAATATGCCAGAATTACCAAAAAAATTTTCAATCAAAAATGCGTCAACCAAAAGAAGACCAATATTGGACCCAGCATGATATGAACAAGAGATTCACTAGAAAATTAAAAAAGACTGTCATATTATGTATGTATGTAGGCAATCAACATTGTTAAGCTTTTTGCTAAAAAAATTATGACCAACAAAAAAATGTATTCCGACAGATCGAAAAAACTTCAAACTGTGCAGAGAAATCAAATACTTTTTTCATAGTTTGGCCAAACTGAAATGATGGTAATGATTGCGCAAAGACGGCTGTGATGAGACTCAAACCGACCAAATCAGACAGAAGACTACACAAAAAGTGACCCTAAAGCTTCTGCTTTGTATTGAGTAGACGAAGAAACCTCATCCTCTTCATGATCATACCGTTCTGTTACTCCGGAAAAAATTAATGTTTCCCCTTCAGTTGTTGTCTTGGTTTAATTTGTGGTTCACAAATTTAATTTTTATTTTTGGTTTTTCATTTGAAGAAGTCTAAAGGAAAGTAACGTTCGTGCTTTTCATACGAAGTGGGATTTTTTTTCTTTATTAAGTCGACTTTGTTTTTAAGACACATGTTTGCCATTAGCAGGTATTTTGGTGAAATCCACTTGGCTCAAACAGTGAACTCTTAGAGACTTCATTAATTGCTGACCGAATTAGTGAATTGTCGAAGTTTGTTGATTTACGCTCATGTGGAAATTCCCTTGATGTGTGTTGTCGTTGTCCTAGTTGGTGTGCGTTTTCCAACCTCTGCTCAGATTCAGATTCCCATGAAATGGTAGTATGGCCGACAGTGTATGCTTTGTTGGAGATAGAAATGGAGGCGATCAATTGACAACGAACGAAACGCACCATTCAAACTTTCTTCTGGCATAGAGGCTTCTGGTTTTGCTGCCTTGCGCCAATTACGGAGCCTGATGTTGTTTCCACAAATATGGTCGCTTGATCCATAAAGTTAGTGCTTCTGTTGATAAATTGTGTGACAGCAACGGGCACAACGGCTGTGATCGTGCTCTCCTGAGCCAATTAAATGCATTGGTAGTGCAAAACTATGTCGTCAGGATACCGAGTTGTTTCTAGTAATTTTAGGATCACTGATTCCGAATATATTTTTTAAGTTTTTTCGGGTCAGTTTAACTAGAAACATTCGCATTAAAAATGTCCACTGGGTAACTGCCCATAATTAACGAGTTAGCGCTAGTCGTTGTTTGACTGATTTCTTTCATCTGTGTCTTCGTAATATAAGTGGCCATTTTGGAAGATGCGCCTTAATCGAAAAATGATTCATTAATTTCCACTCTTCGCTTCAATTGAGGTCAAATTAATAATCGTACAATATGTTTTTGTTTTCGTTGGAAATTAGAACTGTAATTTACTACTGCACGTTCGATTAGAAAATATTCATAGAAATGCTAACAAAAAAATAAAAATACAATAGCAACTCTACAGTGGAATCTTGGTGATAACTTTTGACACAACATCGTAATGAGCAAGACATGATGATGATCGTGTTTTATACAATTTTTTTTTTTACGATCGTCCAATGGTCGATGCTCGCACAGGTCAGGCACGAGATAAGGTCTAAGCTGGTTGGAGTCAAGCTGCCTTATCATAGACTGCCAAAATGGAAACCCATCAAATTTTGTTTAGTTTACAAAAAAATTACCCATTTCAAGGGGGCTTAAGTCACACCCTGGTATTTATTGGCTTGGCTCTCCTTTGATCGCATTTGCTTCTTTTTTTTGTAATTAATTTCACATTATTTCAATTTATAATTTCGAATCAATTCGATCTCAAACGCTGCGATCATTTACTGCGCCATTAATCGCAATTTGGGCTGTCATGATCATGATTCTTCACTCTTCTGCTCCCCAGTAAACGAGTCAACAGTCTATCTGTAGTATAGGTTCTATACAGTCTCCCAGCATCCATCGAGCGCGCCTCCTTCGCCTTCTTTGTTGTGTCAAAGTGTGCTCGCAGGCCGCAAAACGTTTTAATTTGTTTACACTTGAGACCGAAACGAACGCCGCACGGCTTGACTTCATTTGTTCGCTTCAATATGGTTTAATTGCGTCAAATGTGCGAGTGTTGGATGGAATAAAGCTTATATTCCCGGCCACATCCTCAACAGTTTGGTTTTCTGTTTGCTATGTTTGTTTGGTGTGCAATATGGTCTCGTATGAGTCTGCCCGGCTTCACTCTAGCTCTGTAATAACAACAAAACGCGAGGCACTCATCATTCACCAATTTGCCGTACCAAATAAGCAAAGAGATCAATTTCACAGAACGCAGGCAATTCACAATACGCACAAAACGGTACGATACGCAGTAAGTGATGATCTTCAGCGCCATGACCATCATTATTTGAATGGATCCCATTTATCTATCTATAGGCATTTCTCTTCCCCGTTTCATTTCCACTTCCATACCGGATCCGATTTAATATGGAAAATTCGAAAGCCATATTGCAGCGAAGTATGTTCATTTAATACTCGGGTGTATCCCATGTTTTTTTTTATCTTTTACATAGAACATATTCCGTATGGTAACGCAAATGTGAGTTTTGAAAAAAAAAATTCGTTCGAAAATGGAAAAACTGAAAAATTAAACAGCATCAGCCAGCAATATGTCTTATATTTACTTGTGTTGTACATGCGTATTGCGTGAGAATTTTCCAAAAGCAGTTCCTTATTTTTCCATATCATCCAGATAAAAGTAAAAAAAAAAAACAAAAAAAAAAAAGAACTCTTGCGACACATTTTTTTTTCGGCAAGAGTGAATATTTTTCATGTTCTGCAGTAAATGAGTATGAGAATATTGTATGATGGTATGAAGCTCAAGTGCACAGGAAGAAGTGCCCACTTCACAACAACAATGGCGCTCGAAGTGGATCAAAATGTAGGTTGAGGGTGAATCGTCTGTTGGGAAAGTTGTAGGAAAAAGTTGATCGATCTTCGAAAGGATTTAATCGGTTTCTCACAAAAATTATCATAGGCAATATGATAAACTAATTAAAAGCAAAAGAAGCTCCAAGCACGACACAGTTCACAGTTGTTGCGAGTTCTGGTGCAGTATATGTTTTTTTTTTGGTATTATTTCTTCTGCTATTCCTCTCTGTCATTATCGTTGCTTGGAGCGAGTATATGTGCCAAAAGTTGTGGCATAATTTCGTCGACGTTTCTTTTTAGTGTCGTGAGAATATTTCGCATATGGGCGAGCAGCGTGTGAATCCCGCAAATCATTTCGACATAGCGAAAGTGCTAAGACCGCTTAGAACATCTGTAGTGCAGTGGAAGTGTGGGAGGCCATAGCGAAATCAACGAATTGTGATGAGGAGTCTGGCAGTATTTGTGTGGTGTGCCACTTTTAAATGTTCCACAGTAGGTACCAAGTACGAAGTCTTGGCAATATTCTCATATGAGCTTCGCCAAACATTTTCTTCCTCTTAAGAAATGCCCTTTTAGGTGGAGTAATCTGACAGAACGCACACACTCGAAGAATGTGATGGTGTTCTTTTTTGTGAGGTACACAATTGTTGTCATTCCATCTGCTTTATTTATCCAAGTATTAGGCTAATGACCCTCATTTCAGGCCAACTTTAATTAATTTCAAGCTCAATTTTTTATAGAACTCCTTTCATAATTATCACACCACGCGCCTTATTAACAATTAAGCCGCACCACAAAAGCCATCACAACTGATTTATTGTACTATTTTGAGCTCATTCCCTTCTACATACCATTCGCTGTCTCTTTACTTTGACAATTGGATTTGGTGTCGTAAATTTGGAAATACCAACTGGAAAGCACCAACCGCACCGCCGTACCAAAAAAAAAGTCAGCCGAAGCCGCGCGTCGTCATTGCACTACCATCACAGTCAGTTGTGCCAGTTCCGTTCAGGCCATTCTTGAAAAGTTCGTTTTTATTGTTAGTGCTAGCAACATTTTCACAGAAATTTCCGAATAGCCAACAGTATGCCAACTGCATTGAAACTAAACCAAAAAGTGGAATGGAATAGCCTGCCACAGACGAGGTGCCAGTATTAAACAATGTGTTGTGGTGATTGTTCTCAACAAATGCAGCTACAATCAAAAACGCTGGCGGGCAAAACATCACGCACACACTCGCAAAACGCTGAACTTAGCAGAGTTGGAATACTCGAATACTCACGCCTGGCCGGTCACAAAGAACATAACAATGCTGATGTCGTCCGGAGCACGGGTCTTTGTACCAACAAAAATGTAGTCCAGCTTGCAAAACAACGAATTTAATAATAATATAATTATTTAATTGTATTAGGTATAAATTTAAAAAATCATTACAAAACTTTTTAAGTGAATTTTGAACCTCCTTACTTGTACACACATTTCGGTCATCCACTGCAATATAGGCACAACTCAAAAAATTATATTGTTGGGAAATCACGACTTGAAATTTAAAGCTGTGAAATTTGTCACTTCATCACAATTTCACACCTTTTTTTCGACTTTATGTAAATAATGGCAGAAAGCGGGGACTCCTTTGAAACCAACGAGCGTAACTTTAAGAATGCGACATGACGATTTGTTATTGTTAATGTGTCGCTGTGGTTTGGTATGGGGCAATTGTTTACAAATAGAAAATATGCCTTTTTGTTTCGTTTAGTTAATTTCAAAAACACCGCAAAAGCTGTTATGCAGAAAAGTCTAACAATCCTAATAAAAGAGCGAAAAACAGTTATAAAATCCCCATTCGAAGCAATCCTAAGAACGCATCATCGACGACGTCTATGGTCGATGATAATAATTACTCATTGGCGTCTAGGGAAGCTCCAATGAATTCATTGAAAATGGCGCGCGAGAACATGCATTAAATTGCAAGGCCAGAAATCAATGCTCAAACAATAAGTCGTGCCGGCAATCGAACAAACTATAATTCTAACCTAATCGATCGACGTTCCAATGGAGATGCCGGCAAAAAGAAACAGCAAAAGCAACACAAAAACAAAAACCACACTTTCTGTGAAAATAGTTGTCAAATGACACCTGAGGTAGCGATAAGTGTAGACGTGGTTGTTGTCGTTATAAGCGATGCTCACCGAAATCGGCATACTGTACTATAATTTTGTTTAGAGAAAATGACCGGAAACTATTAATACTCGAATTTTTTTTATGTTCGTATCTTTGCTTTGTGGTTGCTTCACGATTCGACAAAGTTCACCTGTTGCGTCCGCTAGTTTTTAGTCGTTAACAAATAACCAATTTTAGACACATCTCGACGATGTGGCACTCAGATTTGTTATTCAAGTGTACGGAGGTTAAAAGTTGTTAACCCAATATTGATAAGCTCATAGCAAAAACTGCCTCGCTCATACAAATACGTACACTACTTACTGTACGAGTATATGGCGCTCTGTGTTTTATAATGATTTTGTTTTGTATTTCAATTAATTACGTTTGCATTTTTTAAGCCAATTTACAGAATTTTCGGAAGCTGCTACTCATAACTACGAACTTAGCAGTTGGTTACTTTTTTTATGAGATGTCTGGTATTGACCGATAAATCTCTGGTATTAACTGCAAATAAGTTGGCAACAAGCTGAGAGTGTTACAAGAGAGAGAGAGAAAGATCGTGAAATCGATTATATTTTAGAAATAAGAGAAGAACAAGGCGTTATCGTTATCGAGCTATCGATTGTTGTGGTAGAAATTGTATGAGAATGAAACATTATCGATTAAAAGGTACTTCGAATTTGGAATGATATTGGTTTGTGTAGAAAATACTTCAATATTTTGGATTCGACATCGAAGTTGATTTTCGGCATTGCTTAAGTTAAGCTAAGACACCAACCTTATTGCGAGAGAAAAACCTGCGATGTGATTATGTCGAATATCGAAAACATCCAGTGTTCTGCCGTGATACTTAATGATTTAGATGACATTTGAACCTAAAGCGATTTGATATTATTTAACTTTATATGAAATATTAAAAAAAAAACAGAAATTGTGAAAAACTTGGTTTAACATTTCTTTTTTCGAAAAAACATGAAACTTTTTCTATAATTATTACTGTTTACACAGTCTTGCGCTGAACTCTGAAAACATTCTTCAACCCTGCTTTAATAAAATAAATATTTGGCCATCGGTGGAAAATCTTGGCCGAACTTACTGTTAGAAACGGGTTTGGGAGTTTCAGGGCCCCCAAAGTTTAGTTTAGTTTTTTGCTCCACTCTCGATTGTAAGTTAGATGTTCTACGTCACCCCACTGTAATACAATAAGAGAATTGCCAATTTTCTGCAACTTTTTCTTCATAATTGCAATTAATGTTTAGAGATGATAAATACTACTTGGAGTAAATATTTTATGAGCAAGTACAAAAGTAAAGTGGGCCGTTGTGTTTTTTTTTAGTTAGAAAGCAAAAAGGTAAAGGTAAACATCTCAGAAGAATGCTTTTTACTTTATATGAGAATAACAATTTGTATCTACAAGGTACATGTGTTCCCCAAACAAAAACAATTTACAAAGCTGATAACCCGCCGATTGCTTGTAACTGTGAGTGTGAGTATGGAGCCTGTAGTCCACAGCGTCTGGTGGCGTGGATTAACACAATTCAAGCTGATCAGATGAAGTTGGGACAGACGAGAGACGGAGCTATAGCAGCTAGAGGCATCAACAACAACTCCGATCATAGCTTACATTCGCAACAGATTCGAACGCTACAAAGAAAATCAACGCCAAGTCACGATCACGATTCAGCCAGCTCACAGCTCAGATCGTTCGCGTGCACACCTGGAGAAGGGGCTAATATGGAGCGATGGATGCTGCGGCAAAGCAGAGCTCCATGATTTAGGCTCACAACCACAATCAGGCACACTCACAAACTCTTGCTCACAGTCATTTCACAGTTGTGTTTGTGTTGCCAATTTGAGATTGTAATGATCGCTCATTCTGCTTTCGTGATAAATTCCAGAGAACTTTCGGCTGCTCTCATCACCTCTCAGCTGCAAAGTATCTCGAGTTGAAAACAGGGTTCGAACCATACTGTTAACGGTGTAAAAATGAAAAATGAAAATTAAAAAAAAAGTACGTCTTACATTAACAAAACATTTTTGAAAGAATAATTAATTATGAAAAAAAAATTTGTTTCTCATTTAAACCCTGGTCCTGTATCTGTGTGAGTATCTGTGTCAACACTGCTCCACACACTCATCCCACTGCTGGTTCAGATACTCACACAAAGGTATTCAAACAAATTGTTTTGGTCTTATGGCGTTTTTTGTGATTGCTTGAAACCAGTTTCAATTTCACAGTATATATTATATTTAGAAGAGAAAAAGAAAAGAAAATCAATCTGAAAACACGCTCCCATATGCAGAACACACACAATTACAAGACACAAGATACACTTTTTACAAGCATCAAGGTATGCCAAAAAAGCTTATTTTTTTTGGGATAGACGAAAATGGGATGCCTCAGGAGAAGAGGAAAGAGGAGTCAAGCGGACCACGGCCGTGAACGACCGTTTTCGTAGTGGACCCTCTTGCAAATGGCAAAAACTGACGTTCCAATTGGAACTCTAATTTGTTTTGCATATTAAACTGGACTTTTTTGGTAGTTTTTTTCTGGATCGATTTGGTTTTCTTCCACTGTGATGCATTGAGAAGAGCTTTTTAGCAGTTTTTGTGATTCTATATGACGAAGTCGACGCTTGTGTGTACTTGTGAAGGCCGTCAAGCGCAGCACGTTGCGCCTCATACGTCCAGAACCACTAGAAGTACTTAGCAATTAGATGCAGAACTAGATTTCAACACAGCTCAGGCACGAGACTAAACAAAATAGAGAGAAGAAAACAGAAATCGTGAAAAGTTGCCCAATATCTGCAGACGGAGTGTGGAGATGGAAAATTGGCGGCAAACTGTTTGTTCTTTTACTTTTAGTTAGGAAAACTCAGAAGAATTTAAACAAAAAAAAAATTCAACATGTTCAGCACGACTTTTCATTGTTTCTAGCAACGCTTTGCGAATAAAAGCATTTCTTCTTATCTTCAGGCGGGCATCGCTCTGGGATTCTTGTGGTTCGATTGAATGCAAGAGGCTGGAGAAGAATCCTTACGACATTGGAATGTTGCAGCCGCATCAGCATTTCTTGTAAGTGGTCGTCTCTGGTTACCTGCCGTATGCTGACAGTGGATTAAGGCCATCTCCTCAACTCATTTCGCACACTCATGCATACTTATTTTCACCATTTAAAGATTTTAGTTACCGAAATCGTGTAATGTTTGTGCAAGATAATTTCTGTGAGCTGCGATCGGTTGTTTTGTTGCTGCTGCTCCAAGTTCAATGTCGACTTATTGGCTTGGCATACGCCATTTTTTTCGCTTTGCTGTTTACTTCGACACGCTGGAGTCTCCTTTTAAGGGCCCTTCGGCGCAATTGTTGAATGCCTTTTCTTAAATTACCTTGGCGTCGGTTTGTCCGCGCTCGTTTGTTCTGCTATCGCGATGGCTCAAGCATCGCCGCACTTAACCATCCTTGAGATTTCGTATGCTTCATGGAAAGTTATACAAATTGTTATTGCTGTTGCAACATATTATATGTACACGTGTGCTCATGTTAATCAACAATGCAACACTTAGCAACATAAAAAAGAGACGCAGTGACGAGGAGAGATAACGGGTTTGCCAATGCCGGATTAACCAGTCAGAAAAAGTAGAATTTTTCTTAACGTATGCCTTGTGAGGCATCGAGCTGAACCTTATGAACTGAACTATATGGTCAAGAAGAGATTTTCAGGAGAATGGCAGAGGAGATTCAATGTCAGAATCCTGAAGCTTAAAGAAGACTGTGGAAGATCGAGCTCAGTCCATAAAATTGTTCGATCGTAAATCACATTTGCAGCAGATGATCTGTGTACTTAGTTAGTAATTAGTTCTGTTATGAAACTGGAATTGGTTACGAACAAAATATTTACAATTTCACCAATGACGTGATGTGGAGAGTCTACAATCTATATGATCTTCGTAATCTGTACCGATTTGTAGCATTTTCGGACTGTGAACGTCGTGCGAAATGTTGCGTTCCAAGTTAATACAGATGAGGTACATTTGGCGACCCGCCACCCACACCAGTGAATGCAGATTACAGATTCGTAGGTTCTTGGAAACCGCACAGGTTGGGGTATAGGCATGTGGAAAGTAAGAATGCTTTTCACCTGATCAGAGATCGACTTAAAATCTGACAATTAACAAGAACACAAAACAACCACAGCAACAAGAAAAAGTAACAGCAATGCAGCTGACGATATCGGCAGCTTCCACATTTCACGTTGTATTGAAAAGCGAGCCATGAGCTTACAAAACGAAACCGGCTTGTTTGCGGCAAGCAGCACTTCGCCTATTTTGCTTGGAATATGCGATTGTAGATTTACATTGGCAAAGCATTTTGATCAGTGGTCAAATTAACAAAGTAGCCTCTCTCCGACATCGAAATGCTTTTTGTTAAAGACTTTTTCCCTTTGCTCCATCATGACTTGGAATTCTTATGAAACTGAGTATTTTCAACTCAATCAGCGAGTGAATTTTGTGGTAATTAGGTTTTATTTTAAGTGGATTTATTTACCAGAGAAAAGAAGTCTATCGATTGAAGTGGTACGGCATCGATGGGTCTCTAATAGCGCGGCCTGTTTGGCTACTTCTTTTTGGTTACGGTGTGGCGTGTGCTAAAGGTCGTTCCGAGGCAACAAAGGGCTGCCGTCTGTACGGTAGCAGAGTTAAGCCAATTAGAAGGCTTAGAAGTAAGCCCTTCATTAGTGGCTACTGCACGTGCGTCAAAGAAGTCAATTGGAACATAAGTGCAATGGAATATTTTCAATAGGCATGATGAGCTACTAGAGCGCTTACGAATTTTGCACTAACATCGAAACAGATATCGGCATCGAAATGGGAACCGGGTCCTTGGGCGATTACAACAACGTTATTCAGGGTTTTAATCTTTTGGCAGTTGCACTTGCGTTGAGGCTTTGTTCGACCGAACGCGCGTGGAACTATATAGTATGCAATAACTTCATATAAGCTATTGGAGCAATGTGTCGTTGCGTGATGTTGTGCCAACGACAGAGTGCGGAACTTGAACGAACAACAAGTAACACTCGAGTGATCTTTTGTTTGTTGATCTGTCAAATATACTTCGATCATTTCGACAAACCTGCTCTATAGTTTGGCTGATAGAGGCTTCTTGCGTTTCATGGAAATCAATCTCATAGCTCAGCTGCGATGGTATGATTAAAAATGATTTGCCTGTAAGCAATCAATATATACGAATACCAAACGAACAACAAAAACGAATTATACCTCATCATTTGATGTTCGATTTGTTACGAACGCCAGCGATGGTGAAGAATGAGATGTAGAGGAAGAGGAAAAAGTCAAAAATGGATGCCGTTGATGTGAAAGATCGTTAGTCAAAATTATGTTGGAATCTGAAGATTGAATCGTGTAAGCGTGCATTGAAGAGGGCGGGTAGTAGCGGAGAAGCACACGATCTTGAAGTGGGAGCAGTGAAGTGAAGGGGAACGGGCAACACTTGCAACAATTGATTGTTGGAATGTCTGCTTTGATGTGGGTCAGTCACTTTGTTGTCGAACGTCGAAAGTTCATTGGAGGAATTTTTATTTATGGAAATTTCAAATACAAGACGAGATGAAATGAAATGAGATAAGCTGAAATGCCTTTCCAAGGTATAGCACATGCAAACATTTCCAGTTGTCTGTACCCGGTGGCGCTGAAAACGGCTGTACCTATAGGTTAAATTGTGAGGACTGACATTACAGAGTTGTTTTTTATTTTAAATTTTTGGGGCGTCAAATTTGACTGTGCCTAAAGCGCTACTACACCCAAATCCGGCTGCTCTTCTCAAGTACCATCCTTTCTTTGCAACCTGCCAAATTACGTGTACATAATTCCAAGACATGCTCTTGCCATAGGCCATGGTCAATTTGAAAGTATTTTATACAACGCAACGGGCCAGTGCGCTACGAGACAATGCAACGCCTCTTGAGATTCACGCCGTCATCTGCGGGATACCTATTTTACTCCAAAGTAAATCCCAAAAAAACATAACATTTTTTGACTTTTGTTTCAAGTCGAGTGCTCAGTTTTGTTGTGCATTTTGCTACGCTCCTCATCCCAGCTTATCCCATCTCACACCGAATCGCTTTGTAGTTTTACCTTGAAGGAATTCTTGAGAAAATACCAAAGGCGCAGGCTATTCATTTTTCGTACAGCAGGAGGTGAAACTGTCTCTGCCCTACCTGTGATGCTACGGTGATATTTCTGTAAAAACCCATGTTCGAAACTGGACAGGTTAAGAATGCTGAAGAAATGCAAGGCAAGAAATTTGATATTCCCAACGAAATGTCCGAGGATCGTTAAAATCAATTTGTAGTCGTTGTGATTTTTCAACTTCATCAGAATGGAGTTATGATGTTGTTCTTGCCACTAATCTCTGTCTCTTGGCATGTTTATAATTAATATTAATATTTATTTCTTGGTGTCTCTTCTCATAATGGTAAGATGCAAATCAGGAAAGGCATTTCTTAGAAATGAATGTCTGAATATGAATGCGGAAAGATGCATAGACCAAGTGTGTTAAGATCGATACTAGTTTTATGCTAATTAAGCACAAAGTAAACATTCCAGCCTTGTCGAATGTGTTTGCAATTACGAGAATCCTACATATTCCTGCATCAGCAACCGACGACTATTTGGCTGCTCTGCGTAATTCCAGCAGCTCTTGTTAAGGGCCGATGATGACCGTCTCTATGCTTTTAAGCTAATGCCTGTAGGGAAATCACTTTTTAAAATGTTTTTTATTCTATAATTGAGATAATTGTATTCTTTGCTCTCTCTACTAAAATGTTTCACATAAATGCAATCTCAGATATATTTGGGCCTGAATGATTTTCTAGTATGATTGGTATTTTTTAAAAATGCAAACTTTAAAAGTCGAGTGAGAGCAAAGTGAAAATCGAAAACGAAACCGACGCACACACTCTCATATATCATATACCAGGCTGTTTGGAGAGACAAACACACCACACACATAGAAAAGCCCTCAGGTGAGAGCGCAACGCCAATTTACCTGTAAACGTTCAGTAATTCGCCGCGTAGACTGCTTTGGTTGGATATGAATTCGCTTTAAATCAACCGTTTTGCTGTTTTGCCGAATTGCTTACTCGTTAGCTGAGAATTTCAAAGTCGGACTGTTTTGGCCGTTGAAATGCGGCGAGGTTTTTGTGCTCGACTGGACTTACTTGAGCAATGTGCGGCGACATGTCTCGTTGTATGTGTGCATTGGTATGGGTTTCTGTATCCCAGCCTGCTTTAGACAATCTTGCCGAGATCCCAACAACGATAGTCTTCTCAGTTACCAGCAAAACGTTTCGTTGCGCAGACGCCGGAGTTAAGAAGCGCAAAGCGATTTCGGTTTTTTTGTTTTTGTAAATTGAATTGGAAAAATTTCCAGAAATCTTCACTCAAATGGTTCAAAAGCAATTGCCAGACAATTTATTATACGCCATATTGTACAATTCGATGCTGTGTTTATTTAATATTTTATAATTGGATTGGGTTTGCAGTGCAAATTAATTTGAAAAACAAACAAAAGATACACACTACTCCGAAATATTGTACACTCAAATATACTTTGTGGATATACCTACAAGAAATCGAACCTACACTGGATACTCCTCGGCCCGCAAATAAAAACACGTCTCGAGGCGCGCAACCATTGCAAAAACTCGTAAACAAATACTTATCACAGAAATTCGTTCGTCTGCGATCGTTAATGAGCGGCTGTTTGGTGCAGTTTACGGGTAATACATGCCTCGCCTAATGACTTCGACTTTGTGTGTGTTTTAAGTGCAATGGAAACCAAATAGCATTAAGAGAAAATAAAAACCGAATCAACAACCACAACGACAGCCAAAGAGCTAAAAAGCCCAAAAACCACAATAACATTTCATACGAATCTCACTTGTTTTATTTGACGTCTTCATGACGTAAGTAAATGTTCAAAATATCGAGTACAGTGAACCAGTGATCGCGTGTGCATTACCCATCTCACGAAGGATAAAGTACTGAGTACAGTGAACTAGTGTCTTCCCGAAAGTGAACTTAGATCAGCGATCGCGTGTGTGCGCCCATCTTAACAAGGATACATTCATTCGTCTTAACTGTGGTGGGCATATAATGTCGTTGGCGTTGCTTTTGTCATTGGCACAATGAAAGGATACAATTTGTTGGGATTGCTGGTGTCGCTACTGCTGCTGACGCAGTGTATATTCCAAGCTTCAGCTGCGCGCAATCGTAACGCGCGTAACAATAATAACGAGGAGCGCGGTAACGGAGGTGGTGGCCGTAAGCGCAATCAGGACAGGCAATACACGCGTGTGCGTAACGGGGGCAGTAGGCAACATCTACAGGATAACCAGGATAATCATACCGAGTTCGTGAAGGGAAAGAGTAAGTGGAATGCAATTTGTGGTTAAAGGATGCAAATGGAACTTTGGAGCTCTATTGAAGAATGTTTCCTCCTTCAACTAATCGAAGTCTTCCAAGAATAGATCGGTTTGATCAATCTAGATTCTATAATCTATATAGATTGGATTTGAATTAGATTAAGATGCACTTCGGTGTGAAAGCACCGGTTCGCTGGGCCAATCAATTGAATGAAGATAGGCAATACAGAAGAAGACCTACCATTAAACTTATCAAGCTTTTCTGTGGGCAAACTCCATCGAATCAATCTTGAATATAGAACAAACCTGATCTTCTAACATCAGTGCATATGTATGTAACATTCTACAAGAACGCGTTTCCACTTGGTAGGTCCTTTCTATTGTGAGACCTTCATGACCTGACTCTCATGCGCCAACTCTTCGTGGTCGTCTGCTCTATTGAGAGACCTTTGAACGAAGTGAAATTCAACTGTCATACTGTCTTGCAAGGAAACGCTGCACTGCCTTAATTGTTATGCGACAGCAGTCGTCCATAGTTCACTCCGATTTGTACGTGCAAGGCATACATGTTCTGCAAGGGCTCTATGCAAATACTGCAAGTCCATTTCTAGCTGTGTCTTGCAACTTCGTTTTACAACTTGCTGTTGTTCGGCACTCCTTGTCGTAAATTCACGCCAAACATAATCGATCTTCTTCTTCGTCTGTTTGCAAATAAGGCCGCCAACAGCCTCATACATCATCATCAACATAATCATAATAATTATGATCGTCATCATACTCAAAAGCGAAATTGAAACTGACTCGGTTGTTGTTGCTTCCCATTTGTCATTGCTGTGAGGCACAGGTACTCTAGTATAGGCTTAGTTTCTTTATTGATTTCGTTGGTTCTTGCCACATCGATCGTCATGTTAAGTATATAAAAGTGCCTGCACACCTTGCCGAACCAAATTGTAACGAATCGTAATGAAATGTGATCTAAATTCGAAAACCGTTGCATTTTTATCTTATCGCTGAGAGTTTATTTGACTTTCGTATATTTGGCCACTCAGGCATGTTGTTGTCATAAGCAAAGGGTACGATTACTCGTGCCAGTACCTGTAAATTTAGGCAGTAAAAAACAAGATACCCTGATTAAATATGAAACATTAAATTAATCCCCAACAGTGACGATTTCGGAGTATTTAATGAAAAAGCATGAGTCCAATATTTAATCTCGCTGTGGAGGCATTTTTAATTGTGTCTCACACCTAAAGGAATAAATGTGCAGAATAAAGTCTGCACTTTCTTACGATTATATTTAATTGAGGCAATTTAAAACGAATGCTCGAGGCATTTTCGCACTCTCATAATAACAAATTCACATACACGGTCGGGGCGAACCATGTTCCATCATTCGCACGCAATAAAGGCTACATCGCCCTAAACTAGTAGCTCGAAAATCGACATACGAAATTGAAAAATATTTGCTTTATCAGTAAGCATGCAATCAATAAAAATGTTTGTTAGATTTGGATTTCGAGCGAATTGTTTGTGTTATTATTAACCAACAGCAACTGAGCAAACACGAGTGTATCAAATAAAAATGAAACACTCCACAAACAAACGAGTTCCAAAGGCAAACATTTAACTGCGTTTCCCATCGATGTCTACCAAAGGCGGCTTTTTTTAAAGAATTTATATTGTTGCAGAGGATGTAGTAAAAAATATTGCCAAAAAGCTTGCAAAAATGTATGTACGAATGACAGAAGCGCATAGATAAGAGCGTGTACAGTAAGAATTACTTCCTTCGATAAATTTTATCCAATTCATCCACTAGATAAGAAAGGTGCAAATTTGTTCTCAGAAATTTTAGCAAATTTGTCTTTTTGTTCTGATAAAAAAAACAATGAGTCTATTGTGCCCAACCTGGGAAGGAAGTCTCTGCAGAGCATAAGGCATTTGTGCTTTTCTTATATAAAACTTTTCGTGAGTATGTGTGAAGATTTGTCGGTTTATATGTATGTTTCTTGCCTTATAACTCAAGAAATACTCGATCGATTTTAATGAAACACATATTAAAATGTGGTTTTGGGCGATGAATGGGCAGAGTGCTGACTATAAAAATTGTCGGTTAAGGCTCAGTACCTCGGGTTTATTAAAGGGATTTCGCTGAAATTTTGGATTTGGTGCTGGGTGGTGACTAGTGACTGGGCAGAGGGATGATTGAGAAAAAGTACTACAAGAAAGACAGAGGAAAATCAATTTAATATGAAAAAGCAACATCATAAAAAGGTTTTAAGTCACAACTTTTCATATATTTTTTTTATGAAAAAATTGTATGTACAATTTGTACTTTTAATGAATTCCGATAAATAAAAAAATGCAATTATTTGTCTCTACAAATTTGTATAGTATTTGATTGGCCACTTAAACAAAATTTTCAACAATTTGGATGAATTCTATTTAGTTTTTGCTGCATTTTTCAAAAACATGTTTTGTAGTTCACGTAAACAACCACCACAAGAATAACAACAGAGAAAGCCACAAAAATATGCCAAGAAAATAGAATGCAGGCGGTTTTGGTTTTCTATGTATATTCGCGAACATTGATATACTACGTTTGCAAGAACAACCACACAGAATCAAATCTCTTTCAAGAATTGAAACAATAAAATGGAAAAGAAGTATAAGAAAACCAAAACTTTTAGTGCACCGCACCGAATCTGCCAAGCCACAAGAAAATCAGCGGAATCTACTACAGATACATTTGGTCGGTTATGTTTTGGAATGTTGAGAAAAGTATAAGAGTAAGAAGAGGCTAAATATAATGAAGCAATACCACATTTGTACAGCAGCAAAAGCTGTCAAAGTAAGAGCGCAAGTCCACGAAAAGTGTTATTTTCCCAAAAGTCTATGAACTTAATTAAAAAAAACACATTTGAATACTATTTGGTCTCAATGTAACAAAAGCACGAAGTTGGATGTCTTTGGTCTCTATAATTATCATCAATCACCACGATCGACCATAACCAATTGACCGACCGAATCCAGAACGCCGCAAATAAACAAATAGCAGCAGCCAGCCAACGAGTTCTTTGCTTAAGTCTTTTGTTTTAATGTGTTGTACCCATTCGGCTGCTTCTCTGCTGTAGAGGCCGTTGGCGTTTTGTGGCTCTGTTCTGTTTGGTTTGTTATATCCAAAACTGTTATGTTCTTTTAATAGTTCTTGTTGAACACGCGGTTACAAACCAACCCACGAGCAAAAACTCCTCTCTCCTTACTCAATCAAACTGAAGATGAATAAATAACATTCACGAGGATTGCGATTTAAGGATACTATGAATTTTCGTAGAATTTTTCTTTATACTAAATTTTTGTCATATCTTTTGTCTCTCATCTTTTGCCCTCCCCGCTTAATAAGGTTAAAGTAAACAAAAAACAAATACAACGTTTATTAGACTTCTGTTGTCATTGGAATTCGCTTGTTCATTAGCGCTCTTGACGGTGCTCTTCTGTAGATATTTTTTCTTCTTTCATACATTCATACATTTTAAAGGTTTTTTGGTCCATTGCCTCAAGAAGGGCTTTCTACAATTAAACGCTAAAATCCCGGCCTCTTGGCCGTCCACTGATGTTGTTTTCTGTTCGGTAGGCGGATTCTCTTTAGAATTTCATATTTTGTTCAATGAAAAAATGTTATGTGAATTTTATAAGGAATAAAATGAAATTGTTTTTGAATTCCAGTTAAATTCAGCAATTACTCGAAAAATATTGTCTTCTTCCTCGCATACTTACGACCTTCTTTTGGAATATTATTATTATTTCTTTTACTTGACTTTCGTTTGTATTTGTTCGGTAATAAATAATCTGCAGAAGACCCACGTCCAGTGGGTCATCTACATATGTAGTTGTGAGCTTGTTATCTTCATTACATCTTTAAAAAAAGAAGCGATATATAAAGTGAAGAAAAAACCAGAAGCATTGGCATTAATTTTTGAATGCCTTACACTGTCTGCTGCAGATGGCACACTTTTCCAGCCCACACACTAATTAATCACTCCTCCACTCAGCCGTTTAATGATTTCATTACATGCGTGTGTGTCACTGTTTCTGTGCTTAAGGGAATGTCAGCGCATAGAAAAGCCCTTTCCGTTTCCGTTTATTTGAAAACACAACAATTTCATGCATATTTAAAATGTCAACTAGATATGCTAACTAATGACTTAAAAGCCGATTGATAGCAACAACGACAAGTGAATTGATTTCATTTACCTTTTTTGGCCGGTTAACTGTTGAATCGATTAAAGCTGGCGCCCACTTATTTCGACTATTGAGTGTTACATAATATCACTAAACAAAAAGAAAACTGAAAAACTTCAGAAATAGACACTCTTATGCATAAATAAAAAACAAAAGACTTAAGCAACGAACTTACTTTTTCGTATTTTTTCCAAACCAAAAGTTGTTTATCTAATTTTCGGTAGCTGTGCTGCAGGTAGGCCTCTAGACACACACTTATTCAAAGTTCAGTGACAGCTATTTTTCCGAAGTATTTCTAGCTATTATGTTATCCACAATACCTTTTACCCCTCTACTTGGAAGTTTTATAAAGTTCAATTTATTTTGAAAGAAATCATGCACGAATAATTTCCGAAAACTTTACCAATAAAGTGTAAGAATTCATGCGTCAAATTGAAATAGATTGCGTATTTCAGCCAGTCCCAACACCCACTAAGTGTATGCCTTCAGCTTACCCTAAAACTCATTTGCATCATCTTAACTAAGCCGGAGTTGAGTAGAGTGCATCGAAGTTGAGTTTACCACGCATTCGCAGGTGCTTCGTTTTGGAATATGAAACAAAAACATTTCGTTATTTACGACTTTGATCCATCCCACGAGACCGAGAGAAAACCGACATGATTTTTAAACTTTATGTATGTGTACTCCCACCCAATGAGGAATTGCTAAGAAATTAAATGGTTTGTTATTGAACAAAACTTCAACTTTCTTTAATCTAAAAAAAAATAATTTAAAAAAAAAATTTTTGGAGCTGCGCTGACCAGATGAGTCCATTCTCTTTTGTGGCGTACGACAGTCAGTTGTGTGTGTCAAAAATGACGTGCTCTAATAGATTTACTTCTGTGTCCAGTAAAAAAAAAACCATACAATAAAAAATGTAGCTAAATAAAAAAAGAGTAAAAAAACAAAAATATAACCCTTTAACCGACTGAAAAGCAGGAATAAAATTCCTTTAATTTATTTCAGGAATTTCGATTTAAAATTTTATTTTCTGCTGTGTAGGGTGTTAGGGTTATATTTTAAAAAAGTTTTTTTTTACTCTTTTTTTTTTTTCCCTTTCTCCTTTTTTACTTTTTCTCCAAATGAGAACTTAAGTACAAAATTTGGGTCCTGTAACTTAAAAAGTACGAAAGTTAGACCTTGACACGTTACCACACGCATGCTAACCTCTATCCTTCATTTTGTTCTCGTTACAGTTTGCATCGGCACCAAATCCCGCCTCTCCGTACCATCGAACCGCGAACACCACTATCGCAACTTGCGCGATCGCTATAACAATTGCACTTATGTGGATGGTAACCTGGAGCTGACCTGGCTGCAGGATATCAATTTGGACTTGAGTTTTCTGGAGAATATACGCGAAGTGACGGGCTATATACTCATAAGTCATGTCAACGTCAAGAAGGTCGTATTCCCCAGGTGAGTTTCAGTTGTCGGACGAAGTTGAGTACGAAAATATTGACTTCATTTTTCCCCTCATAGACTCCAAATTATACGCGGACGCACTTTGTTCAATGTAAATGTCCCAGATCAGCAGTTCGCTCTGTTCACCACCTATTCGCAGATGTTCACTTTAGAAATGCCCGCCTTGCGAGATATTCTTCAGGGTTCCGTGGGCTTTTTCAATAACTTCAATTTGTGTCACATACGCACTATCGACTGGAAGGAAATCATTTCCGGTAAGTAGGATCAACACCTTGTCTATTGTATGGAGTTCCAAGAAGATAAATTTTGTTTCTATTTTTCTCTTTCATCCAGGTCCCAACGACATCTTGGACTACACTTACAATTTCACCACACTAGAGCGCCAGTGTCCCAAGTGCCACGAGTCGTGCGAAGGTGGCTGCTGGGGCGAGGGTCCGAATAACTGCCAAAAGTTCAGCAAGATCAACTGCTCGCCTCAATGTGCTCAGGGGCGTTGTTTTGGCCCGAGGCCACGCGAATGTTGTCATTTGTTTTGCGCAGGCGGCTGTACCGGTCCCACTCAGAAGGAATGCATAGCCTGTAAGAACTTCTACGACGATGGGGTGTGCAAGGAAGAGTGCCCGCCTATGCAGAAGTACAACCCCACCAATTACCTCTGGGAATCGAATCCCGAGGGCAAGTACGCCTACGGAGCCACCTGCGTCAAAGAGTGTCCGGAACACTTGCTGAAGGACAATGGGGCCTGTGTGCGCAGTTGTCCTGCCGACAAAATGGCCAAAGAAGGCGAGTGTGTTCCCTGCAATGGTCCCTGCCCGAAAACGTGTCCCGGCATGGATGTCTTGCATTCGGGCAATATTGACTCGTACAAGGGCTGCACGGTAATTGAGGGCTCTATACGTGTGCTGGATCAATCGTTCTCAGGATATCAGGATATCTTCAAGAATTATTCGCTTGGCGAAAGGTACATTGCCATGCATCCCGATCGTTTGGAGGTGTTCAGTACTGTAAAGGAAATCACCGGCTACTTGGCTATTGAGGGAGCCCATCCGGCCTTTAAGAATCTGTCCTACTTCCGGAATTTGGGAATTATACACGGACGCCAGCTGATGGAGAACTACTTCGCCTCCCTGTCGATAGTCAAGTCGTCGCTGGAAAGCTTGGAGCTGCGAAGCTTGAAACGTATTAATTCGGGAGCGGTTGTGATACAACAGAATGACAAGATTTGCTTTGTGGGCGACATTGACTGGCAGAAGGTGCAGAAATCGGAGGACCATGGCGTGGTGATTGCCAAAAATCGAAACGAAACCGAATGCAGTAAGTTCAAAGTTATTCTAAAAGCATTATGGACATCTTGTATAAATATTTGGGTTATTTTTGCTACAGAAAAAGATGGACTGGTCTGCTCCGATCAGTGCAACAAGGCGGGCTGTTGGGGCTCGGGCACTGATCAATGTTTGGAGTGTCGGAACTTGGGCTTCAATGGCACTTGCATAGCCGATTGTCGCAATATCACAAAGTAAGATTTCCATACGTTGCTTGGGGTTCGTTTACTCAACTTCTTCTCCCCTTTCAGTGCCTATCAATTTGATGCCACCACGTGCAAGGAATGCCATCCGGAGTGTCGCACGTGCTCGGGTCCTGGGGCAGAACATTGCGACGATTGCGTTCATGTACGTGATGAGCAGCGCTGTGTTACTGTCTGTCCCGACAACAAGTATTCCGACTATGGCACTTGTCGTCTCTGCCACGAAACCTGCGAGGGCTGCACTGGTCCTAGGAACACCATTGGCCCGGGTGGCTGCAAGACTTGCAATTTGGCCATCATCAATAGCGATGCCAGCGTTGAGCGCTGCCTCATGAAGAACGACAAGTGCCCAGATGGCTTCTATTGGGAGTACGTGAATCCGCAGGAGCAAGGCACGTTGAAGCCACTGGCTGGCAAGGCGATTTGCCGTAAATGTCATCCGCGCTGCGAGCTCTGTTCGGGCTATGGTTTCCACGAACAAGTGTGCTCTAAGTGTGCGGGCTACAAACGTGGCGAGCAGTGTGAGGATGAATGCCCGCCCGATCATTACGCGGATGAGGACAAACGGGAATGCTTCGAATGTCATCCCGAGTGCAAGGGTTGCACTGGACCCAGCTCGGAGGAGTGTATTGCCTGTCGCAGCTTCAAGGTGTTTGGCGAGGGAGATCCCTATGATAATTCGACTGTATTCAATTGTACCAGTAAGTGTCCCGCGGAGTACTCGCACGTCATCTATCAATCTACGCACATTGGCACCTTCTGCTCGGCCAACCCGCCAAACGGATCCAAGTTGACTGCCGGCGATGATGACTATATATACATTATCATAGCAGTCATAGTAGTCACCATGTTTCTGGTTTCTGGTTTGGGAGTGGGCACCTTCGTGTGGCGACAAAAGAACATGGCCAAGAAGGAAGTTGTCAAAATGACAATGGTACTATCCGGTTGCGAAGACTCCGAACCGCTCAGACCGTCCAACATAGGTGCCAACCTTTCAAAACTGCGCATAGTGAGAGACGCTGAACTGACCAAGTTAGGCCTTCTTGGAATGGGTGCTTTCGGCCGAGTATACAAAGGCTTGTGGGTACCAGAGGGTGAAACTCGTAAGATACCTGTGGCAATTAAGGAGCTGATGAAATCATCTGGAGCCGAATCGAGTGCCGAATTCTTAAGTGAAGTCTATATTATGGCCTCAGTGGAACATCCTAATTTGTTAAAGCTTTTGGGGGTGTGCATGACCTCACAGATGTCGTTGATCACTCATCTAATGGGTTTGGGCTGTCTGCTCGACTATGTAAGAAATAATCGGGGCAAAATTGGCTCCAAGGCTCTGCTCAATTGGTCCACGCAAATTGCTAAGGGCATGTCCTATCTCGAAGAGAAGCGTCTGGTCCATCGTGATTTGGCTGCGCGAAATGTTCTGCTACAGTCGCCCTTTTGCGTCAAGATAACCGATTTCGGCTTGGCCAAGCTCCTGAGCAACGATTCCAATGAATACAAAGCTGCAGGCGGTAAGGTGCCCATCAAGTGGCTGGCCTTAGAGTGCTTACGCCATCGTGTGTTTACCAGCAAATCGGATGTGTGGGCTTTCGGAGTGACCATTTGGGAACTTCTGACCTTCGGCCAGCGTCCACATGAAAATATTCCAGCCAAAGATATGCCCGATCTCATAGAAGCAGGCCTTAAGCTGGAACAGCCCGAAATCTGTTCTTTGGACATTTACTGCACTTTGCTCTCCTGTTGGCACTTGGATGCCGAAATGCGTCCTTCTTTCAAGCAATTGGTAAATGTGTTTGCCGAATTTGCGCGTGATCCGGGCCGTTACTTGGCCATATTGGGCGACAAGTTTACTCGCCTACCTTCGTATACAAGTCAGGACGAGAAGGATCTTATACACAAGCTAGCGCACACATTCGAAGGACCCGAGGCAACAGTCGGCGCGGAAGATTACCTACAACCCAAGGCCGCACCGACACCTAACCTTCCTGAGGGCAATGACGAAATACCCAAATTAAACAGATACTGCAAGGATCCTATAAATAAAAATCCATCGAGCGATGGTGATGAAACTGACTCGAGCACGCTGAAGCTGGGTGTAGGCAATCTGCCTGTAGACGAAGATGACTACTTAATACCCACGGGTCAGTCGGCTAGCCAAACACATGCTAACAACATAAATAGCAATAATAACACCGATGGTATCATTGGCGGTACGGGCGCATACATGGATTTAATCGGTGTGCCCGCCAGTGTCGATAATCCCGAATATCTGCTCAATGCACAGACTCTGAGTGCAGGAGATGCGCCCATTCCCACACAGACCTTGTCGCAGACCTTAGGCATACCGGTAATGGCCTGCAATGGTGGCAATATTAGAAGCGGTGTAAAGCCAATGCACGTGGCGAATTTGCCCTCCAGCTCTGACCACGAGTACTATAATGATACGCAGAGAGAACTGCAGCCGCTGCATAAAAACGAAACGCGAGTTTGAAGACTGACTGTCAATATGCATCCTCAGGACATGCTCAAATGAATTTTCGGCAATACCCAACCAAGTGCCTTCAGTGGGAGAGAGCTCTAGGGGTCAAGAACTGGGCCGCAATAGCAGTTACTGCGAATATTATTTATGCGAACTTTGGAGTGCCTTCGCACATCGCTGAACAGGACTGCCACTGACACACCTTAAATAAACGATTAAGGAATGGTTTCACAGCGTTTAGTTAACTTACGATCACCTGTCAGCGCTGTCAGCGCTGTGAAAGCAGCGCTGTGAAAGCAGCCCCTTAGTCATTTAGCTTGTAAATTCCAACTGTGATAATTGTAATGCGAATGTTTGAACATACCCACATGTCTGTTCGCGCTGAATATTATTGAAATACTGATTTGTTTTAAGATAGCGAATATCTCACAACTACTTAGTACTCCAATAGGTAGGTGTATGCCACGTTCTTAATTAGATGTATGTATGTACATTGCGTACCTGCATAGTTACTTAAACGTAGATTAGTTGACTATATAAGGCTGAGGGCTGGACCCTTTCCGAATGTGATTGTTTAGGATTAAGTCGTTATGGTGTCATAAACAATAACTGCATCTAGTTTAATTTATACCACAAGTTCAATGTTTGAGCACTAATATAAGTTCAGATACCAACATGATGGTTAATGTTTAAGTTACTTAAGTGAGTTTTTTTTTTTCAAAAATTACATGCGTGCCATTCGTTTTAAATATTTGCAAACAAAAATATAGTAAAGAACAATATCAAATTTTATATATATTTCCGGCACAATAGCATTAAAATATAAATAATCAGCGTTGAATGCAAAATGTATGTTTCTAAATAAAATATGTATAAAATATTTGTGTATAAATGTAATTATGTACGATGTACTTTAAGATAATTAAATAAATATAAAAATATATTTCGATTGGTTTAAAAGATAGACTGCTATGGACATTTTTAAATCGTCGAGCTTGGATAATCGTTAAGGGCGTTTCGCTTAAACTAAGTTTAACCAACTATTTAGTTGAGTAAACATTTTGACCGATACAATACAAATGTTATAGAGTCATCATCCGCAAAAAAGGTTGTTTTTGTAATTCATACTCCGGTGTACCAGCTGTTGAAGGATTTCTTTTTTAGGCCTTGTTCACGGCCGTAGCTAGGACTTGTGAAGTATTCTCATCGTTGGCAAAAGAGTCCGATACGCATCTTTTGAGACCGCCGACAATACAGTTACGGAGATATAAGCGTTTTAAGAAATTCTATAGTCAACTCAAAATGTCTGCGCGTCTTCGTTTCGAATCCACATAGTTTCATTTGTGAATGAAAGGTGAGATGCATATGTATCTTCTGGTGGTTCTTTGGACCCTCTACACTCGTATCTACTCCTCGTATTTACTCCTTCATTTTTCAACTTAATGAAAATAACTTTGAAATAAAGTGCAAAAACTTAAAATAACCTTTGTCAACTTTGATACAAAGTTGCACGATTTTAAGTCCTATGTCATATTTGAAAAAATATGACATTTGTGAGCACCCTGTCTTATTTGAATGCGTTAGTTCATTAATCAGCTGATCGCAAAAATAAAGCAAAGAAAATGAAAGCACCAAAAAGAAAATAAATCAATTTGACAGTTGATTTAATACAATCTTCAAAAACACAGGTTGCAGAGTTGAATTGGTCGTAAAACAACATTTTTATGACTATTGTATATTTCTACAACAATATGACTTTATGACCAATAGGAGACCTTTGTGAACTCCCTTAATATAAATTGGACAATTTTTGAAATAACCGGAAAACAACTTTAAAAGAAGTTTCGTTATTTTCGAATGTAAGTTCTAAATCGAAAAGAAGTTTGTTCGTAGTTGTTTCTAAAATTTACAACTTTACCAGACTTTCATTAACGTTTCTACTTGTTTTAAGGTAGCTATTTTTGATTTTAGGTTTTTTTTTCTCTGGCTGTACGAAGCGTATGCATAAAGTTAGAAAAAAAAGTTTGGAATTTGCTGGTCAAGTTCGCTCCGTTACTGTAGGCAACTCAAAATATCTGCTCTTCTAGGTACTTAGTTTCTTTTGTAAATGAAAGGTGAGATACATATGTATCTTCTGGTCGCTCTTTGGATTCTCTACGAAGAGTATGCATAAAGTTGGAAGATAATTTAAAGTAAAGTTTGCATGTGCTAGGACGCTCCGTTACCGGGATATCCGCTTCTGTGTCGAGGTTGTCTAAGTGGGATTTTCGAATATGCTAACCAGGGTAGCTCTTAGTAAGTACACAAACCAAACGCTCAAACATTCGAAGATAATGTTGTGAAATCGATAACTCGATAGCGATCTTCTCTCTTTCCAACTCAATCTGAAGTTTTGTTTCTTTCCCGCGTTCCTAACCAAAATCATTTACGTTCTCTCTCGACAACCACCAATTGTGTAGCTCAGAACAATCGTTTGCGAAGTTTGCTTGTGAACGGACGTGTCTCGCTCGTGTAAATAATTGTTATAAAAACCATATTTTCGAACTTAACAATAATATATTATTGTTTATCTGTTTTTATTGTCGATTTTTTTCTACTATTGTGGTTGCGTGTTTCATTTTGTGACGGTTTTTCCATATTGTGCGAAAACAGATTTGTTGTAAATTAAAATAAAATAAGTAATAAAAATAAAATACAAAATTGGAAAATTGGAAAATTAATAAATGCGAAGCTATACAGAAATACAAATACAAGTGAACGTATGGCAAAGCCCTACCAATGTCGTTCTTTTTTCGTAATAATAGGCCGCATTCCACTAGCGAAGCCAATGTTGTTAGTTGCCGGTTTGCAGTACGTTTCGCTTGCGTGATCAACAAGTGAATCGATTTTTTTGTTAACGGAAAATAGTTGCTGTTGCCTCTGAAGGGTGGATAATGTTGGCTATATGTAGTGTCAAAGTAAAGTGCTAGTGACAAAGTAAAGTACTAGAAAATTATAGTAAAGAACTGAAAATATCAACGATCACCTTCGCAAGAAACACTCTCTCAGTGGAGTATCAAAAAACAAAGTAAAAAAACATAGACCGATCGGAAGTTGGCTCGTTGGCTTGTTTTACCCGTTGAACTTGTTATTACCCGACTAGTCGCCCAGTGCAGTGGAATTAATTGTAATTCATTCATAAAGCGTAATCTAGATACATGTTAATTAGCGCCGTCCACTCGATACGACTAGTCGCCTGTCGTGTACAAAGTATGCATTGGAGATTGTTCAAAGTAGAAATCGGAAAAAAAATACTTTGCTAAATGAATCCACCATCCACTTGGACATGCTAGCGGTTTAGTAGCCAGTCAATATGCTGATCTCGGATTTAATATCGATTCGTCAAATGACAACGGTCGCGTTCTCGATATCGTTCTCGTTCGCCAAACGTTCCGCTGGATCGCACACGAAGTAAAGACAGTTTCAAACGTTGAAGTCGTCGCCGTTGTTCGCTTCACGCTTCATCGCATACCAAGAAACTCAATTCAATATCAGCGCGGCTGGAAATAAAAACAAACAAAACGCTTTTGCCAAATCAAAATATACAAAAAGCGCGGTGAAAAACAAAGTTTAGAAATTCGCAGTGGGGCGGTGAAAACTGTACGCCCTAGTGTCTCGTATGTCAAAGTAGCTCCGATTCAATCATCAAAATGGATACGAAATCATCACTTTTACTAACTGTTTGGATTACACTGGGATTACTATTCTCGTTAGCTGAACTCGGCACAGCTGCCATGAACTCGGGATATGTCGATCATGGCGATATGAAAGGTACGTACCATTTCATTCCTAGCTAAAAATTACGCAAATCACAAGAAGTACAAGAAGGACGATCAAAAAGAAAATCAATCAGGGTCACATCAGTTGATCACTGAGGGGTAATCTCTCAAAGTAATGATGGTGCTTCTCAAAATATCCTTCGATTCACATTGTCATTCCAATCTTTAGGCATATTCTTATAATACATTCTTATATACACAATCGGCTGGGTTCGGTTTGAATCTGAAAGCGCTGCTGCTGCGAAATCCTAGCAACCAGAAAACAAAACAAATCAAACAATCCACCAAAGGCAAACTCCAAAAGGAGGAAATGCATCTGTTCCGCTGTGCTTGTCTACTTGGTTCGTTGAACAGGTATACTTTGAAAATTCCCATGGTCTCTCATGGTCTGCGCAAAGTGTTTGCGCTGCTAGCGATTGGGTACCTGGTGCACGGCAGCCACTCTCTAGTTTACCTGCTTTACCTGTATACCCGTCTGTTCCTCAGCCTGTCTGTCACAAAGTACGAGGATATTATTTGCTTGCCTTCGACTCTGCGTCTTTTGTGATTTCGAAATACAGACACGGTGATTGTGCTGCGCATTTCCATGCTGTTGTGCTATGGCCATAGTGTCTGTGTCTGTTGTATGTGTAGTTTCGAGCTCATTCAGTGATCGCGTTGTGGTGATATTTCGTTTTTACTTCATTCATGAAGGAAAACAAACTGGATTCCTTCCTATGCGATTAATGTGGAATTCGTGGAATTGCGCGTCTCATAGCTAATATGAGTATTTGACGCGTCGGCCCATGCCTAGAAGACGCCAGCTTATATTTTTTTAAGTTGTCAATAATTGAAGAGGACCTTACCGTCGTCATCTTGAACCTTAGGACGTCTAGATTAGATACCACCAATCTGTGATTTACTCTCCCGCTTCCCTTGGCTAGAAGAGGTTAAGGTGCGATTAAAAGTCTCTTTAGTCATTAGATGTCAGTCCGTCTTTTGCCATTCAGTACTTTCTCTCGTGACTTTGTGATCTTTGTTTCCTCGGAAGGAACTTTGTTTTATGGACAATGTCCATATGAACTGAATGACTCAATTACAGACATAGCCTCTTGAATTGAATCTATTCGGTGCAGGTTAATTTAGCAATTTTACTTTTGCAAAATTATTTACTTAATGTACATTTTTTAATTAAAGTCAATACACACTACACACATTATCATAATTTATTCCACGCACCAGAGTCGGTGCATGAATCTGAAATTTTGCAAAAATTTCCCAAATGGCAAACCAACCGGTTTCTGTTAAGCGACTCTGTTGGCAGTTAGTTGTTACCAAAGCCAACAGACGACAATAAGAGCAACAACAACCATAACCCAACAGCAACGTCGACCGACTTTGGCCAAGTTCTCTTCACACCGGGGGCGCCGCCCCTATTTCACAGAACATGTCTCTGATGTGGAAGTGCTTTAGTATGGGTGTTAGTGCGTATGTATGTGGCTATGTTTGTGTGCGTATCAAGCATCGTTGCAAGCAAAGAGTGCATGTGATCATGCTGCAGCGGAGCAGGTGAACCGTGAGATGCACCCAATGCCGAATGTATGGCACAATAAGGCGCAGGTGTTTGCCTACACACACACACACAAGTAAACTCCGCTAATGTGGTTGTAGTTGCTGTTTTTGCAGAGAATTTATACGACATTGTTGCAAGACTTTACTGCATTGGCGACAGAATATGCCCATAACCCATTGTTGGTCGAAGAAAGCTCTATCAGTGCTTGGTGTTCTTTAGGCGTTCAACTCTTCAACTGTTTTTTTGCCCACTCTAGTTCACTTTGTGTCCATTCATAGCTTGAGCCACACAGTTCTCTCGACAATAGCTGAGCTTTGTTTTGTGTGATTTTGTCTTGGCTTCACAGTGTCTTCTCTGGTACCGTAATTAGCCTCAAATCGAATCAGATCGTGGGTCAATCTAGCTAACAGTTAATATTCATACTTTTTATATATGTACATAATTGTCTCTTTATACTCACATGAGTCACAGCGATTTTAAGGTTTGATCGGAGTAGCTATAAAAACACAACAGAAAAAACATTCTTATCATTGCGCCGCAAACTGGTTCGTTTCACCTGAATGATAAGTGAATCGTAGAGTATGTAAGTAGGTGCCTAATACGTGAGTTGTTTCTTGTCTTTGTTGTTCGTGTGTTTATCGAGTCGATTTTTACTAATTCCACTCGTTGTAGACGATAACATGACGATAACATGACGACTAAAACGACGTGCGGATAGTTTTTCTTATAAGTGCTTAGTTGCAATTGCGGGTGAATTCCCGGAATCGGCGGACATTCGAGCCATCAGCATTTGCATTTCGACGATTGTTTGTCTTTACTTTCCATTAGGAATATCGCAACTGGAATTTAATAGCATTTCCGATGAGGACACTTCTAGTTAGGACACTCAAGCCACTTCAGACAGTCTGCTGTATCGATAGTATCGAAGTGCCCTCTTGAGCTCAAAATCACTGATTTAGCACGGCGAGAGCAGGTACTCGCCGCAGTGAGTCAAGTCAAGTCAGCCGAAAATGTCATATGCTCTTATCAACGTTCAAACATTTCGTTTGCCTCCTCTTTTCCTTCTTCTTGCATATAGTGTCAGCTGCCTATTACTGTATGGTAGGATATTTTCGAAAATTTCAAAGTATCGAATTTCATATTTCCGTGGGAGGGTTCTTTACCTCTGCACGTAGTAGCTTTGTGATTCCTTCAGTTTTCCAAAAACTCATCTTTTCACTGGAAAAATCCAAGGAGATACTTAGAAATGCAAGTGTGTCGTTAATTTTATACGGCGGTGGACGGGCGTTCGCGCGGACAGACAGACACTTGAAAAGTGCTTCCTGTCCTGAAGTGTAGGAATGCCTTTCTTTCTTAATTGTCCGCCCCGCACACGCACACGCACTCGTAATGCTTTTGTTTCGAAAATGTTTCCAATGATTTACACGCAGACACACACAAATCTTCACATCCTTTATTCTTGCCACCGCGATATGTTCGCCCAAATCAGATGCTGCAAACCCATGCTGCAATCAATAATAAACTTCCTGCCGAAGATCACCCCCTTATCGCACACAAATCATATGGTTTTTCCACATTTTCTTGTATCAACAATAACAAATTCCATAGACAAATTCCATATTTTTTCAGTCGAGACTCAGCTGAATGTGCATTGAGTTGATGAGATCCATTTGTGTTCGTTTGCATTTCCAACTCCAACCGAGAACAATATCTTTATATATTTGGAATTCGTAGAGAAACTAAGATTTTCATAAATGGTGATCATTTGAAATGAAATTTGCGCAAAATCAAACAATAACAAAATGAAGCATCCATCCATAACAAAGGCGAACAGATCACAGCTGCCGACTGTTTGCCTTCTAGTATATCTCTAGGTGGAGTAAATGATTAGGGCATGCGCATTCGCATTGACCAATCACACAAGATTTGGCTCCATTGGGCTACTCGGCTCGGGCTCGTTTCGTTTACAATTAAAGGTCGTGCGCACATTGCATTCCATTGGAGCCGAGAATCATTTATGTACATGATCGGAGAGTAGAGGCCACTAAAGTGCTTCTTAAGCAGCATGCGGCCAGTCGCTAAATGTAGGGTATGTTAGCATACAAAACGGCAAAAAGCAAACATTTTACAAAAGAAAATAGTACAAAAATTTAAAAAAATCCCATAAATAATGCTTTTAGTGATGTTCCTCGTAAAATTTCCCAAATTTCACTAAATAGGAACTGTTTAAATTTATACCTGATATCTGTAAAATGTAAAACAAAATGTTTATTATGTTGATTACTTTTGATGTTTGTGAAAATATTTTATGAGCTTCGACATGGCAAAACCATTCGATTTGCATAAAGTATCAATGGTCATTAATCGAAAGTGCACTGGTCGCTCGATCGTTGTCTCATTTTGTTTCAATTTCAATAACCTCTTAAAATTGCATATCCAATGTGATTTGCTTGGGCATATCACAAGAAAGAAATACAAAAATACCCAGCTTTCGTTGAATTCAGTTGTGTTGTGATCGTTTCCCAGGAATTGTTGAATTGAATTAAATTCAATAAAAAAAACGTTATTTGCTGTTAATTTGCTGTGAACTTCTGCGTATATGGAAGCTTTTATTTGTATTCGACCGGTTCGTTAGGTGCGGTGTAGTATTTTCTCACATGGTTTATTCACGTGGTGAAGAGGCCTGAAGGTGGTTGGTTGCCTGAATGCTAGATGGATCAACCAGAGGATCGCATAAAAGTTTAGCAGCAAATGGAATCTTTTAGCTGCCTCTGATATCACTTTGACTTTTTTGTATTTGAGCAATACAACCTGCTTTCTGCAGGAATTTTCATTTTGAATTTGTTTACCGTGTCGCTTGGTAATAATAAATCAACTCTTCTTATATGTCTGCAGCGGCAGATGTAATTAAAGCGAATAATTCTAAAAAAATATTATTGTTCTGCACTTTAGATAAGTTACGTTGAGTACCAAACTCGGTTTATTAGCTGCTGCCGAACAAAAAAGCTCTTTCCAGCCAGGAAGTGTGTGCCATTAATTTCCTATACAGGGTAATGAATTCGATACGACATGTAATTATTAAAAATAAGTACGCACGGCAAATGAAATGTTCATATGAATCTGTTTTTGTTTTAGTGATTTTTGAACACGTGCTGGTCACAAATGATTTTTTTTGATACTTTTACAAGTGGGGAATGCGAAGAGGGGAAAATTCCAAACGTAATTATTTGAAATGGTAATGAAATACTGCCACGGTTGGTTGCTTGTAAAGTTTGTTAGGGGAATGTTTTCCAAATTGACTTTTTGTCTGTCAGGTGACTCTTCCTAGGTGCTCCGTTCGGTGACTCTTTCAAAATTGGAGCCGACGATGAATCAGTTGGTTCTAAGACTTACGGAGGCCTTTTTTGCTTTAGTCTATATCGATACTGCTAATTTTAGGGCCAAGTGGCTCACTCTTTAACCAATTCCAGCTTCAACTAAGAGCGAACAAACCTGCCCTAATTAAATATGTGCATATCGTAAATAACAATTCATCACATACTCTTCGAATCGGTGGTGAATGATCTCGTTTTACATACTTCTCACACTTCATTTTCTATACTATTTATTTTCGTATTCACTGTCGGCTCATTGTGTCATTGTTGTCATGCTAATGATTTCACTAAGATGATTTCCGAGGTGAGAAATTGTTGTTGTCTTTCGCTCTTATTGTGGAGAAATTGTCAGTTGATATTTGTTCCACTTCAAAAGTGATATTGACAAGCTTGCATTGTTACACTGTTTCCACACCACACCACACACTCGCACTCGCAGAGTTGCTCCAAGAGTTCACCCTTTCGTAGGGTCTTAAGTTGTTGTTCTTGTTAATGCCGTAGTTTTGCTACGACCATAGAGCGCAGCTGTTGCATGCCTCGGAATCGAACAAGCGAAACCATTGACCATAACCAGGCAACATGAACTCGATGTCGTGCCATTTATGGACTTGAGTTGCTGTCGTTTACTGAAGAACATTGGGTGCGGGTGATCTTCGTTTGAAGATGTGTGTCCTACACAGTATGATGTACACAGAGAGAATTTTTCGTACGAATTATGCATTATACTAACAAAATTGATCCATTAACAAAATATCATAATTGAACACTTCTTACTCATAAATGCCTATGCAGAATACAAAACAAAAATAAAATGACGTATCCGTACATCAATATGATGCATCCATACATCATAGTTTTCCCCAACCACCATAGGATTCATCATATTGATGTACGGATACATCAGTGTGATTTTTTTCTGTGTAACTTTGCACATGCATTGCTGCTTACAAGTAATGTAAAGCTTTTGCTGCTTTCGCTGTCGATCACCACCACCCGAACCAGGACAGGATTGCACAATCTCGTATGTCAAAATTGATGCCATATGCCATGTTTTCGCCTTTTTCGATTATTTCGAACAAGATCGCATTGTTAGTTAGTTGCTGTCGGTTAGAATGCTCTTGTCTGTCTAAAGAGTTGGTAAGATGATGCTTCTGGAGACTACTTGAATAAAACAGAATGGGATTAAGTTACCTAATGTATAGTGAAGAAATATGAAGCATATATGTAAAAGGTTTCTTTTTTTTTGCAGAATGTGAGAGTAGACAAGACAATAGTCGCAGTTCTTCTGTCGATCCACAATAGTTTGTCTTCCATAAGTAGTTCATTGACATTTTGCTCGAAGCATATAGTCTGATCCCATGGCCATGATCAACGGCATGATCACAAGTTCAATCGAAGAGCCGGACGTACTGCTTTTACACATAATTCCTTTGCTAAATCACCTCCCGAAAATGGTTTCCCTCGAACATAGCTGAGAATGCAGCAGAAACCCTCGGCAAAGGAATTAAATATTGGAGAAGCAATAAAACGCCATCAACCAAGCTCATGTCATTTGAATGTGAATGAAGTGAATATTTACTGAAATAATCTTTTCAACATCTTCGCCTTTGAACATGAGCAGGAAAGATCGTGACAATGATCTTGCATAATAACATCATACATACAAATATTGAGTGGAATGTTAGAAGAATAATTTTGTTTCGCTTTTATGATTGTCTACGTCGAACGTCAAAGCGCATACATCAAACAAATCAGACTGCTCTGACAGTTAACCCATTCTTTGAGGGGTCATTCGACATGTAAACGAATTGCTCACGGCACGACGTCGTCATCAGCATCATTATCAATTAGAAGGCTGCCAAGAGTTCGTATCGTTGCGAAAAATGAATCATTGATATTACATTGCATCAATGGTTGACCTCACCCGTTGGCCCATATATTCATATGAAAAATATATTCCAAATCAATTTTCAATTCACGATGACGAAACGCTCGAGCTTCAATCGAACAACGCAATCGCCTTCACATTCTCGATAGTCATTTTGGAATCATTTTGGAGAGTGAAGAATTTGTAGCTGAAGCAAAAAAATAAAGAACGCTTCGTTAATTAAAAACAATTAAGCTGCAGGGCAAGCGTGTCATGGCGCACCAAACAGGCAACAAAAACCAACGAAGCTCCGATTGCTTGTCGAGTATTTGGCGCACATCTTCTCGGCTTCTCGTACAAGAGGCGGCGGCGTACCAAAAGGGGGCTCACGCATATTTGGTGTGAAGTGTGAATTAAAGGTTTGCAAGCATCAAGCCCGTATGTGGGTCGTCGGCAACATCGTCGTCGTCTTTGCCGCTTCACCATCATCAACAAGGGGGCGTTTGTTTGTCAGTCCGTCTGTTGGCATTCTGAAGAAACAGTTATTTGCCCATTTTGAAATTGCTTTTTGGCTTAGGCAGCAGTCAAGTGGTTGATTTTCTCAAAATGTTTGCCACATTAAATTGGAATTGAGATGAAATTTCAACATCAACAACAAAAAAGAGGAACAACACCATGAACATAAGCGTTCATAAAAATTCCGAGTGCATAGCCGCAAGTTCCAATTTCGATTGGTGCTATATACTGGGGAGGCTTTAATTGCGGTTAATTGGGATTAACATGCAAGTAGTACAGTTTAATTTTAATTTTCAGTTACTCGTTCAAATGTAATTCGAAACAGCTAACAGAATGGAGCGGCTTTGTTTTTCCCCGAACCCATTACTTTCGAAAGAGACGATCTCTCGTAGATAAGAAGACACAAAACTTGAATGAAGCTCTAAAGTCTAGTTTAGTTTAGAGTCTAGACCAATTGAAAGTGCCTTCCCCCTGAACGATTGTGGTATTCGAGTTTTCGCAGATTTCTATTTGGCAGTAATCACGCTCGAATGCCATATTATCAATATCGCACTACGGTTTGGCAATTAATTGCTTTCGATTCGCAATTCTTCACAAATTGTCTGAATTGTTGCCAGTTCAGGGGTAAAAGTTTAAAAAGGTCGCCGCAGCCAATATGAAACTAAAATGCAGGCAATTGCCTCGCTTCAAGGATCACATGGCATCGCCATCACCTCAATTGAACTGTGCCGAAACGTGCTTGTGGTATTGGACCAGGTTCAAGCCGTAAGTCATTTCGGTTTGTATAATATTTACGCACTCAGCACTGTGCTGACTTGGCAGCGTGTTGGTTTGGGAAAATATCTCATTGCCACTTCATACCACACTTTTCGAAAGAAATATATTGAAGCAAGTGAACAAAAATAAAAGCAAAACAAGATTGCCAACTGCTTCTTCTCTCTTCTTATTTTCAAGTTGCTCGTATTCCTTTTTGCAGCCGGTTCAATTTCCTGTTGAAGCGTTTAAATGGTCGCCTCAGCATGTTTTGTTGTGGGTTTTTTTTTGTTTTATAAAAAGGTATTTTTAAACTTTTCACAATTCCAACTTTTTTTATAAAGTTTTTTATATTCTTTTAGAAGTTAAACTTTTAAAGACTTTTTATAAATTACAATATTTTTTTATTTAGTTTATAAATCTGCCTCTCCCCACATTGATATCATATTATGCGTTTTTCCGTTGGACGAATTTTCTGAATCTCCAATGTCCAATGGATATATCCATTGGACATCATGTGGATCAAAGCTTTTTTAAAATCGGTTACTATTAACTATGATGCTATCCCAACTGTCCGGAAGCAATTTAAAGTACCTGGAGAAGCAGTGCCTCGTAAATTACGTGTATCAATGTATTACACATATGCATCATATTTCTCCACAAAGGCGTTGGTCGCATCGTTGTCATACTGCGAACGCAGCATCCGGCGCTGCGCTTCTATTAAAACTCAAATATGACTCTCTCAAACCTGAAATCATGTTCCCCGTACCTTGGCTTCTCAAAAATTCCTTCAATGAATTTTCCATTGCGTAATTAAGGTTGTCGGTTTTCCATCAGCTGCAGGCATGACATGCATGTAGAAGTTGGCAGCGGATGCAATTTGAGGCTGTCGCCGTTCGCAGGCTACCTGGGGGCCGACACTTTTCTTATTGTTGTTCATTATCTTACAATTTTCTGTTGGCGCGGAAAAATCTGAAAGTGATTTGAGTGCGTCTCAAGCAATGACTAGCTGATTCTGGGTGAAATTAACATTACACACACACACACACACGCGCTTTTCTACACAATCGAAGTCTATCAACGAACAAAAGTAAGAAGAAGAGAACCACAACAATAATGCAACCATACACAAATCGCCGATTTCGCAAATTGCCAATTGATGTTAATTGTTGTCGCCAATCATTTTGCGTCAGCAAATTGCAGTTGCCGTGTGGTAAAAAGAAACGCTACACCATACAAAAGCCACACCACCAGGCGTAGCACAAATCACTTCGAATGTTGTGTGTCAATGCTGCCAAGTCAGCATCAGGTAATTCGCCCAAGTAATATTGCATTCGGACGGACTGCAGTGCAATTTTTACACTGTGAATGCGAGTCAACTATGATCGGAGTACAATTAATGATCGAATTGTAAACAGATTAGAAATACTTTACGATTCTGTCATCCCTCGACCTGTTATCATATCAACCCTTCATATACTTTTAAACTCTCAAAGCATTACGTCTAGATTATGTGATTTATGTTGTGTTAATTTCTCTCTGTGCACCTTAGTTGGCAATAATTAACATTATTTAAAGAAACTAAAAACGAATTTGCTGACATGACACGACCGACAGCGGTTTTTTGTGGCGGTTATTTCGGTTGAAGCCATTGTACAATGGTGCCATGTACGGATTTGTGTAATTTCCATGGGTATGTGTGCTTCAGTGAGTTTTTCATAGCCGCCATAAAGTTAATTTTTTATTTGGTTGTTTTGTGTTTTGTAAATTTGGTTTGCAATTTCCGCGGAATAGTCGATTTCGTGTATTTTGCAATGGATTTGATTGGAATTGTTTATTTTTTTAATATTTGCGCGGTCAATGTGTGGTCAATAGGGCCCACCATTAACATGGCCCGCATATGCATGCTGAATTTAACCTTTAAACTTTAGAAGAGGAAGATGAGAATTTGCGCAAAACCACAATAACGAATAAGAAATAATTGGCCGGTCGTCATACGAATAGTCGTGAAAGATAAATTGAAAATGAATGCTCACATAGTTTTCGTAACACTGAGAAATAGTAAAATTGTAACTATGTGGAAATATTATGTTCCTTAACTACACTATGTAACAATTTCAGTTATTTTTTTAAGGTCTCTTATATTTTCCGGATTTTATAAATTGTGGATATTAGATCCACGAACTCTTAGCGAATCCCTTATTGTTTTTTTTTGTTGCTAATTTCTAACAATTTTTTTCTTTTCTTTTTAGATAATTCATTCACGTTCAAAGGTAAATATTTTTACAAAAATTCCAAAATAACACATCTAAAGACAGCCAACACAAAGCCTTGGGGTCGTGTCTTTAAACGGCCACTTGTGCAACAACAACAAGAGCAGCAGCAACATAAGCCGCAGCATTGATTGAAATTGAAAAATATTTTGAAGTAATTTTCGATTTCGGTCAAGAATGCTGAAGTATTTAAAGATCGCTCAATCTATCGATCGATCGATCGATGCGAGCGGGAAGAAAGGGTAGGTGCACTCGTATCAGTAGCTTGATTGGCAACTCTATTAATGCATTAGCTCGGTTAAAACAAAACAAAAAACCATAAAATATTTATAGACTTACTGGTGTATTTACTTGTGTACTGGAGAACTTGGAATTTGTCATGTCGATCACGTCTCACCGCTGTTGTCATACAAATGTAACCGAATTGTACCCGCGTGAAATGTTGTACTCAAATTGAAGTAGTAGCATTTATGCTTTTAGTAAAAATAATCAAGTTGGGTTTGAATATTTCGATTTTTTTCCAATTTTGTTTTAAATTTTATGCAGAATTCATGTTACTTCGTGGTTGTTGTTGCTGGTGGTGCTGCTGCTTTGGTTGTTGTTGTCATTCACTTTAAAGCATTTAAGAAAATGCTGTACGGATTCTGTTCTGCGCACCACATGAGTAATTGTTGTGTCACCATTTTTGGCTTGGACGCATGTTGTATAAATTACTTTTCGTGGTTGTTGTATTTTTTTATATAAATTGGTAGCAACAACAACAAACAATATTCTTGAGGAAAACTGCTTGTTTTGGTGGAATTAAATGCACTGAGCTCGATTGATTCGAATTGGAAAATTTGCCTCGTTTCATGATTTATTAGAACCTCATAATTTGATAAGAATTCAAATATGTTTTTAATTTAAAATTTTCAAAATTCTTGAGTGTTTTTCTGCAAGTCCTATTCTGTCATAACTTTTGGAAACTAGATTTAAATTTGAATACTAGATCTTTACAAGACATGACAAAAAATTAACCTAACTTTTATGACCGTGGGCCAATTCCATTCTAATCTTGAGATATACTTAATTTTTGAAAGTATTTATTATACAAAATGTGTTTTTATACCCTTTATAGATTAAGAACGCCATTAACATAAAAAATTAAATGAAAAGATTATCACATGCCAAGCCCCACTACCCGTACATCATCTTCACTTGAATATAAATGGAAAGAGTTTTTTCATATCAAGTTTTCATGTCGAATTTTTTTGGTCATTGAATTTACAATATTAGGTTCTTTTACGCTCGAAAAAAAGTGAATTATGGGCAACAAATGCAGAACAAAAGCAGAACAGAGCGAGCATGCTTGTCATGGCCAAATGGGCACACAGGATATGAGTTTAAATCATTTTTGTTGCTTGATCGCACAGCGCTTTACTCAAAAAACAAAATATGAGCGGAAAAAACGCAATGGAACGAAATGCATCAAAATACTGAAAAGGAAGTAAAAGAAAAAAGGAGAAGAGAAGAAAACCGAAACAAAAGAAGATCGATGTTGGACCCAGCATGACACAAACCAGATAATTCAGTTGAAAACTAACCAAAAAGAAATTACCAAACAGAAATCGATTTTGTTCGGCAGATATTTATAAAAACTTTTTGCTTACGAACAAATTTAGCTGAAATATAAATATATTCGGGCAGAGCAAAAACCTCAAACTGTGCTGAGAAATTAGAAAATATTTCATAGCTCGAAAAAAACTTGACTTTAATGATTGCGCACGCAAAGATAACCATAACGAGAGCTTCAGACCGGCCAGCAGACAGAAGACTACGCAAAAAGTGACCCCAAACTCTTCAAGATTCGGTGGAAAAACATATGAAACATATCAAAAGCTTCTGCTTTGTTTTGAGAAATGGTAACAAAGCAGACGAAGAAACCTGTGGCGGATGATGATCATCGTCTTCGTGATCGTAACGATCTGTTACTCCGGAAGAAATTAATGGGTTTTTTGTTAACGCTTTTGCTGTTGCTGTCGATTTGTTGTTGTTGCTTTAGTTTTGTTTGTGGTTCTACACAATTATAGTTTTTGTTCTTTTCCAACTTGAAGAAGTCTGAAGAAAAAGAACTTTCGTGCTTTCAATATGAAACGAGATAATATTTTTTTCATTTTGTTGGGACTTTCTTGTCATTAGCAGATTTTTTGGTGAAATTCGCTTGGCTTCGCGAGTGGAATTGGAACTGATTTCATTAGATTCCACTTTTCATTAATGTAATTATTCATTCATTCTTCATTCCGAAGTACACCAAGAAGAAAGAAGCGAGCTTGTTGCGCTCACTGACTGCTGACCATAAACATGTGCCAGTCAATTAAAACGTTTCACGGATCCCATCCAATTGATCAATTTAGTGAATTGTCGAATTCTGTTGATTTACTCGGCGTATTGATGTGCATTGTCGTTGTCCTACGTGGTCTGTGGCTTTGAACTTCTGCACCAGATTCCCATGAAATGTATGTGTGATCATGAGTGCGTGTGTGTTTGGAGTTAGAAACGAAGGCGATCAATTGCCAACGAACGAAACGCGCACCATTCAAACTTTCCTTCTGACGAGGAGGCTTCTGGTTTTGGTGCCTTACGCCAATTACGGAGGCTGATGTTGTTCCCACAAATATGGTCGTATGGTCCATAAAGTTTATGTTGCTGAATTGTCTGACAGCAACAACACGGCTAGAGAGACTGTCGTGTGATTGTGCTCTCCTGCGCCGCGCGTCAATTGGATGCGTTGGAGATGGCAGAGGCCATTTTTGGTCTTGTCAAGAAATATGACTTTACAAATTTGGTAAAGTGACCGCAGCGGTGGGCAATACATGGCATGCTAGAGCTTTGCAATTGATCGATCGACATATCCTGCTGATGGCTGGTGGTGGTTGCAAGTTGTGAATGCTTAACCGCAATGAGTTCGTGATGGCCACACACTTTTCTTATATAGAAAGCGGTTTGAAATGCTGAGTTTTTAATTAAGTAAAGAAAATCGCAACGTGGCAACCGACCGCCATTTAATGCTATCTAAAAAAATTGTGAATTGTGCAGCTGTGCGGCTGTGCGGCGGTGTGTGCAACATGGCAAATGGTAAACGGAGAAAATTATTACATTCGCCTCTGGGATCGTACATAGCTATGAGTTCAATTGACTGACATGACACATGTGCAAAAAGCGCAGCATCTTCCTCACCAGCCACTTGAATTTATTTTCGTTGATGACTTCTAAGTGACACTCGAAGAGATCAAGAACAAGGGGATGTTTACTTTGACAATCGTTAATTGATTGAGTCCTACGGGAAAGTTGAAAAGGACAAACAAATATTAATTTTATTTTTCGATAATATCAAATTAAATAAACTAAATAATTCAACACAAAAAAATATCATATTAACCATTTTCGTTGTTTAGATGCTTAGCTATCAACTTAAAACTGTAATATCATTTATCATATGACAATGTCCTTTGTATTTCAATATTTTTAAATATCGCCAATGGTTTTTTTCAGTGTATCAATTCATTTCATATGGTATTCTTTAAGAACCTCTTATACAACAGTGGTAATTACTCTAGTTCGAAGAACATTTTTTCAAGTGTTATTGTTGATGATGTACACTGGGTAACTGCCACAAAATGCCTCTTCAAAGTATATGGGTTTATGCTAGTCTCCGAATGGAAACGATTCGCTTCAGAACTTTGATTGATTCCCTTCTTCTTCGCCTGCATTGAAGCGTATCTATGCAGTGGCCACTTTCAAAGACGCCAGAACGACGCCCGGTTTTTTAATCGAAAAATGATTCATTAATTTCCACTGTTCGCTTCAATTGAGGTCAAATTCATAATCGTACAATATTTTTTTGTTTTCGTTGGAATTTAGAACTGTAATTTACTACTGTCTCCATTTGCAGTACATTCGACTAGAAAATATTCATAGAAATGCTAACAAAAAAATAAAAGCCAATAAAAATACAATAGCAACTCTACAGCGGAATCTTGGTGATAACATTTGACACAACAGCGTAATGAGCAAGACATGATGATGATCGTGTTTTATACTATTTTTTTTTTACGATCGTCCAATGGTCGATGCTCGCACAGGTCAGGCACGAGATAAGGTCTAAGCTGGTTGGAGTCAAGCTGCCTTATCATAGACTGCCAAAATGGAAACCCATCAAATTTTGTTTAGTTTACAAAATATACCCATTTCAAGGGGGCTTAAGTCACACCCTGGTATTTATTGGCTTGGCTCTCCTTTGATCGCATTAAGTATTTCAATTCGCTTCTTTTTTTTGCAATTAATTTCACATTATTTCAATTTATAATTTCGAATCAATTCAATCTCAAACGCTGCGATCATTTACTGCGCCATTAATCGCAATTTGGGCTGTCGTGATCATGATTCTTCACTCTTCTGCTCCCCAGCAAACGAGTCAACAGTCTATCTGTAGTATAGGTTCTATACATTCACCCAGCATCCATCGAGCGCGCCTCCTTCGCCTTCTTTGTTGTGTCAAAGTGTGCTCGCAGGCCGCAAAACGTTTTAATTTGTTTACACTTGAGACCGAAACGAACGCCGCACGGCTTGACTTCATTTGTTCGCTTCAATATGGTTTAATTGCGTCAAATGTGCGAGTGTTGGATGGAATAAAGCTTATATTCCCGGCCACATCCTCAACAGTTTGGTTTTCTGTTTGCTATGTTTGTTTGGTGTGCAATATGGTCTCGTATGAGTCTGCCCGGCTTCACTCTAGCTCTGTAATAACAACAAAACGCGAGGCACTCATCATTCACCAATTTGCCGTACCAAATAAGCAAAGAGATCAATTTCACAGAACGCAGGCAATTCACAATACGCACAAAACGGTACGATACGCAGTAAGTGATGATCTTCAGCGCCATGACCATCATCATTTGAATGGATCCCATTTATCTATCTATAGGCATTTCCCTTTCCCTTCCCCGTTTCATTTCCACTTCCATACCGGATCCGATTTAATATGGAAAATTCGAAAGCCATATTGCAGCGAAGTATGTTCATTTAATACTCGAGTGTATCCCATGTTTTTTTTATCTTTTACATAGAACATATTCCGTATGGTAACGCAAATGTGAGTTGTGAAAAAAATATGTGACTGAAAAAAAAACAGCATCAGCCCGAAATGTGTCCCACATTTGCATGTGTGCAATACATAATTGCGTGAGAACTTTCCAAAAGTAGTTCCATATTTTCTCCACGTTTTTTTTCCACATCCAAGTAGAATGAAAGTCAACAAAAATTATTGCGCCATATTTGTCTTTGGGCAAGACTACATACATAATATGTTATTCATGAACTGCTGATCAAGTACACAGGAAGAAGATCCTGTGAAGAGCCCACTTCAATATAGGACAATGGCACTCAAAGTGCATCCATGTGTTGTCGGTGGGTTTTTTGTTGGGAAATATGCGAGGGATCCTCGAAAGGAATTACAATTTTCTCACAAAGGTTATCATTGAAAAATTTTCAAATAATTGAGACCATTATGCCCTCAGTTTTCAACTGTTTTCCATACTTAAATTCCCATCCTACTGTTGCAAGATCCTTTTGATCTTTTCAATTATTTTCATACACATAATTACCGAAGACTGGCGACAACATCCAAGCGGCAAATGTAAAGCATGTGACTGTGGAGTGGTGGGACTAAATGATGCTGTTGCCACCATTATCACATGGAGTTGGAGCTAAGTTGTTTTATTTGTATGTATGTATCTTTTTTCCCCCAGATTGCATTGATGCAATCGCCTACACACCGAAAAACAATACGTTCTAAAATCACGTACCTAGATATTTTTGAATTTGGGGTGATTTTTTTTCTGGGTGTACACAGTTGCGAGTTCTGGCCCAGTATCAGTTTTTCTTGTGTTATTTTTTAGTTTCGTTATTTTTTTCTGTTGTCAGTATGGGTTCCTCTCTGTCATTGTTGTTGTACATGTGCCAAAAAGTAGTGGCAAAACTCGTCGGAGTCGACGTTTCTTTTCAGTGTCGTGAGAATATTTCGCATATGGGCGAGCAGCGTGTGAATCCCGCAAATCATTTTGGCATCCATTCCATGCCAGAGCTTAAGCGAAAGTGCTAAAACCGTTCAGTACAGCTGTGGCTGCGGAGGCCATCACGATATCTCAACTGCTTGTTTGCTTGTACGATGAAGCCTGTCTGTGTTTTTTGTGGTGTGCCACTTTTAATCGTTTCGCAACATTTCAGATTTCTTATTGATGCTCCTCCAAAGTTTTGCCCACCCTAGTCAAGAAAGGCTCTTTTTCACGGAAGGTTCCCTTTTTTCGGACAATATATTCCTCCCCTTTTTATCTGCAGGTGATGAGATCGTAATTGATCATGTCAAAAGATTAGAAATGGAAGAGGAAAAATCGTTTTTGCTACAAATTCTAGAAGTTTACTATATTAAAGGAAAGAGCACAAAAGAGTTAATGTTTTATCAGAATTTGTTAGTGCACATCAAACTAAACTTGGTCTCTTGGCACATTTGTTAGGTTCTCTATCTCCTCTCTGTGACTTTATTAGGCTAGTGACCCTCATTTCAGACCGACTGCAATTCATTTGAAATTCAGCTTTTTAATTTCTTCCATAATCATCGCACCACAATTAGGCTGCAGCAGCACTTGAGAGCCATTCAAACTGATTTATGTTTTTAAGCGCTCTCTGCATCTACATATATACGGCACACATCACTCCATACCATTTTGGGCCAACTCTCCCATTCACACCACTTTAACAATTGCATTTGACATAGGAAATTTTGGAAATACAAACTGGAAAACAATTGAAACCTTACCGCGCAACCGCAACGCGCAACGTACCAGCGAAGCAGTCAACGTCGTCACATGACTACACGACAACCACCAAAAAGCCACGCTTGAAAAGTTTGTATGTATTGTTGTTGCCAGCAAAGATTTCTCTGTGGCCAACAACAGCGAAAAAAGAGCGTTAACAATGAACCCTGCAGTCCAAAAAGACAACTGCATTGAATCTCAACGAAAAAGGTAGAGGTGGTAGTGGTACCTACGGTGTATGCTGGTGATTGTACTCTACTTCAACTACAATCACAAACGCTTTGGGCGAAATCCATCACTCACACATGCACAAAAAAAAGCCGAGTTGAGCTGGAATAGGAATTCACGCCTGGCCGGTCACATAGAACACAACAATGATGACGCGGGACGCAGTCCGGTGTCCAAATGAGTGAACCGCTAGCGCCCGCATTTGCTAATATAGAGCAGCACGAATAAAAATACAATCCAACTTTAAGAAAATGTTTGCGAATCAGCGAATGGGCATGAAATCGGAACCTCGTCACTTGAACAAACATTTTTCTTGCGGTGTATGGTGTACGAAGCACAAAGCACAAAGCACAAATAACAAAAGGGTGTCAAACTTCGTTCCTTTTTTTGTCACTTCATCACAAGTTTCACAACTTATTTTCGATTTGAAGTAAACAATGGCCGAAAGCCCCGCCACATTTGAAGCCAACGAGCGTAGCTAAGCTTTTAAGAATGTGAGACGACGATTTGTTTATTTTCACTGTGACTGTCAGTTGATTTGGTTCGTACTTCGGTTGTTGAGACATGTGGTTAATAAGATTAATAACTTACAAATTGAAAATATCATGATTTCGGTGATGTACAATATATTTGAGAGAATGCACAAATGTCAATTTGTAACAAAAGCCCCCAAAAAATCATTGATAAAATTTACATTCAAAACAATCGAAAGAACGCAGCAACGTCTCCGTCTATCGATCTTGGCATGGAAACGAACTAGCGATTATGCTCCATTGACTCTTGGGTGTGGCTATTGTAGTTCCAATGAATTAATTGAAAACTGCACGCTAGCTGACGATGAATTGCAGTGCACCGCACAAGGCCAGAAGTCGTTATTGGAACAATCGATCGAACGAATGCTATATTTCTAACCTAATCGCCTGAAGTTGCAATGGATAGCTAAAGATAAAGGGCAACACTTTCTGTGGCAAAGGATGTTGAATGACATGATGAGTGGCGATGCTCAACGAAACCGGTTTACTTTACTATTATTTGGCTTAGAGAAAATGACCGGAAACTGATAATTCTCTAATTCTCTAATTTTCTTGTTTCTTTCTTTGGTTGCTTGTTGTTTCCCAATTCGGCAGAGTTCACCTGTTATGTCCGCTAGTGTTTAGTTGTAAACAAATAACCAATTTTAGACAATCATGGCCTCATTTCGACGAAAGATGTGGCACCAGACTTGTTATTCAAGCGTACGCGATACGCGGGTCAAAAGTCTTTGAAACTTGTTGATAACTCAATATTGATAAGTGCCTAGTGGCTCTTCAATAGCAGTATTTCTAAGTAAAAACGCCTCGCCCATACAAATACGTACACTGCACGAGTAAATGGCGTTTTATGTTTTAAAATGATTTTGTTTTTCATTTTAATTTCTCTTGTAATTACGTTTGCACTACGGACTATTCGAACTAAATTATTTCACAACAATTTTTCCGAGTTTGATATGAACTCGATGTGGCTCATGACTTCAATTTCAACCTAGCAGTTTGTTATTATGTTTTATTAGTTCGCCAAAGGCAGATAGCGCTCCTCTGGTATTAACTGCAAATAAATCGGTAACAAGCTGCATGAGTATTTGGTTAACAAGAGAAGAGAGCAGATCGCGAGATAAAGTATTCGTATTCGAAACAAGAGCGCAACGCGCTATCGAGTTATCGATTGTTGTGGTGGAATGAATGAGAATGAAACAGAAAAATAATCGAATATTAGCTATTTCGAATCTCGAAAAAAATGGTAGGTGTAGGAACTTCTACAAAAACTTGGATTCGAAACTGAAGTGGAATTTCGGCATTGCTTAGTTTTAGCAGTAGTTGAGAACTTCGAATTCGATAAGCGAATTATTCCACCAAAAAATGTTAAACTTCATATGAGGATTAACGTTTCTGTCGAAGTGGTTGTGAACTTCGATTTCGATAAGCGAATTACCAACCTTCGCGATGTGATTTTTTCGAATATCGAAAATGTCACAACTTCTTGCTTGATGACATGACATTTAAACTTCAATCGCTTTTGTTAACCAGTTATCGAGCTATACTTTTTTTTAAATTTAAGTAATAATTAAAGAAATAATAAGAAAACATTTCGAAGTTCTAATATCTGTATTTGACCACTGCCCGTCTCGCTCTAATTTGTCTTTCTAATAAAAATATAATAGAAAAGCTAAATTAAAAACAAGTGATTCTGTCGGTCCAAGCCGACTTATACAAACCATACACTAACAAAAACGACATTTTTCACTAATTGACTTCTAATAGGCCTCAAAAGTTGTCCAATAATATTATTATTTTTTTTTTTAATACATTTTTTTCTAAGCCATTTTTAATAAATTTTTTTTTTTGTGTGGATGGTCTTTTTTTTTTTTGAAATATTTGTTTTCAGTTTTTTATTCATAATAAAGATAGAAATTAGTTCCTTAAAAAACGTTTTCAAGTTACAAAAACAATTTTTTTCATAGGTAAAATTAAAGTTTTTAGAAAACAAAATTTAAGCTGGTAAATATTTTATGAGCAAGTACAAAAGGCAAGTGAGCCATGTGTTTTTCTTTTAAGTTGGAAAGGCAAATGATAAAGGAAAACTTCTCACAAGAACGCTTTTTACTTTATATGAGAATCACGATTTGTATCTACAAGATACAAGTGTTCCCCAAAAAAAAAACAACTTCCAAAGCTGATAACCCGCAGTGTGTTTTTGTATGTGTGTGTGTCCGACTGGCGTGGATTAAGTATGGTGGCAGTGAAGTGGTGCCGGACGAAACGAATCTTTAGAAAATGGTCGTAAGAAAAACAACAACAAAAACAACGACAATCTCAGCGACTAAAGTAGAAAAAACAGCAACGACGAAAATATGAACATAATTCGAGATACATACACAACAGATTCGAGCGTTACAAAGAAAATCAACGCCAAGTCACGATCACGATTCCGCCAGATCGTTCGCGTGCACACCTGGAGAAGGGGCTAATATGGAGCGATGGATGCTTGGATGCTGAGCTCTGCTGAGCTCCATGATGCTGCCTCACAACCACACTCAGACTTGCTCACACACAAACACATGCACGCAAGCCATTTTAAAAATTAGTAGCACCATTTGAGATTCGAGAGCACCTTCTGCTGCTCTCTGCTGCAAAGTATCTGAGTGCATACACTCAAACCACCGCTCTTACACAGATACTCACACAGATACTCGAACAAATCGTCGTTTTGGTTTTCTGATGTTTTTTTAATGTGAAAACCGGTTACGGTTTCAGTTTCGCAGTAAACAATATTGAAGAATAAAATAAATGCTCAAACACCAGATACTCTTACGTTTAATTTTGGAAAGACAACGCAAATGTTTACATCGGAGGAATGCCGAAAAACACACAGATTGTTGCTTCAAACCAACAGAAACTTTTGTTTTTGCTTTTACGAAAATGGCCCGAAAGAACAAATGAGCGGGTCAGGCGTGATCGACCGTTTTCGTTGTGGACCCCAGCCACTAACATTTCGCCAAACAGCTCGAAATGGAAATGCTTGTACACGGATAATTTGTATTATTAAACTGGACAATAAAGAAGCGTTTCTGTTGGTTTCTTAGGTTCGCTTTAATTTTCTCGCATTGTACTTTCTGATGCCTTCTACTAGCACAGTGACTGTGATGCATTGGAGAAGAGTTACATGAACCAGAACTTTTTAGCAGTTTTGTGTGATTCGAGATGACGACGTCGACGCTTGTGTGTACTTGTGAAGGCCGTCAAGTGCTGCACGCTGCGCCTCATACGTCCAGAACCACTAGAAGTACTAAGCAATTAGATGCAGAACTACATTTTAACACAGGCACAGAGACAAAATAGAGAACGAGACAAAGAGTTGCTGTCAACTATTGCAATTGTGCACTTCAAAAGTGAGATTACCAGATATCGTAACAAGTGTTTGTAAAACTTTTCTAAAGTTAAGACACCCTTCTATCTTCCTAAATGTTTTTCATGTGGTCCCTGAGGTGGAAAAGACGAAACTTTGGTCCTTCTTAAGACCCACACATTGGCTTAGTCTTCCCTGGAGTCCAGCAATGAAAATAGTCTGAGCATTGGACTAAAAGCCACATATCCGTTAAAAACGGAGGTAAAAATGGCAAGAAATTTCTTGAAAATCAATTAAATTGTATTTTGTCAAAACTTTACTTTCCAACCGTTTTTTTTTGTGTTGCTATTTCGGCGACTTGGTGAGCATGGATAGCGTCGCGTTAATTATTCGCTGCATGTGCTGTTTGCTGTGACTTGTGCTTTATCAGTGAAATATTAATTTATCCGCTAATTTATGGCCACATCTCGCTTCATACTTCATACTTAGTACTTGATACATTCGCACAGCAACAACAACTAAAAAAAGTCCGACTCTGCATATTCCGTTCCGAGAAACCATACGTTTTGTGGATTTTTTCCCGACTTAACTACTTTTTTTGCTGCTGCTGTTGTTGTTATTTTTGACTTAACAAATTTCAATCTTCTTAAGTTGGTTGACTTTTCGCCACATACTTCGTGTCCCCCCTGCGCCTGCTCACCGTTTTCCTTTGCAAGTCGACTTATGCTCGTGGCAGTGGTTGTGGTCCATACACTTGAATTAAAAATGTTGACTTTGGCAAAATAAAAAAAATGGTTTGTATGAATCGAAGAAACAAATACCGGTGATTGTTTCTAAAAAATAAAATGTTCATCATTTAGATGTTACAATTCTTTTTAATAATAAAAATCTGAAAAAAAACATTTTTTTTAAAAACAAACAATAAAATAAATTTTAAAAATAAATTGTTCTAAAAAACATATATCGAAAATACTGCTGAATATAAAACCATGACAAAGTAAACTTTTTTCTCTGTCTGTATGCTTTTAAAGTCGTCTACAAGCAGATTGCAGACGATAAGCAACTTCGACTTGGCTGAACTCGCCATCCACAGCCGAAGACAAGCACAACAGGGAACAGGCTTAATCCAGCAAGTAACAGCAACTCTCGGCCAACTAACATGGTCCGTGATTTGCTTTTTAAAGTTTGCTGAGAGAGAAGCTTCTCCTTTTCTTATTTTTTGTATATTGCATTTTTAGGCCTTTTATTCTGTGTGCCTTGGATCCTTACCGTACTTTTGTGGGATGATGATGATGATTTTTCCACTGAATACGCCTGGCGGGTCTTAAAACTGAAACATAAAACATTTGCATCATTTAATATGTCAAAAGCGATTCTTGCCATCAATTTGGATTCAAAGCGATTATGCGGTGGAGTAAAAACTTAAATAAGAAACTAAACGCCCTTGTCACTTGGAAAGGCTTTGTTAACTGATGTTTGTTATCGAATTCCAGCAACCCCCCCCCCCCCCCCCCCTCACTTCATTAATCGATGGAATGAGAATGCCTGGTAACCTTTTGCCATTTCTTTCTTTTCGAAAATTTTCCATATGGCCGCAAACACAATCGAAGCATAACATCCAGATTTCAATATGGGAACTTTGTCTTTTTTTGTATTTGCACCTAAGGCCACTTAGGAGGCTCAATTTGTTTGATTTTATTTTGTTGAGATTTGTGAGATTTGCCGTTCGCTTCTTACGCCAATACCAAGTCGAATGATAAATTATGATTAACTTTGCGTTCGTCAAATTGCTGCGTCGAGGTGCTTCCTAATTTGCCTGAGCGTTGTCAATTGGTTGGTTATTTGCTGGTAGCCAGCGGGTCTCATTAGGAGTGCCCTATTCATTCTTCAGTTTGTCACTGTCAAACGGATAGTGGCGATCGGCAATTGGCGGCAAACTTCTTGTTCTTTTACGTATAGTCAGGCCAATGGAGAAGAAATCAACAAAACAAAAAATAAAAATAAGATTCCAGCATGCTCAGCACGACTTTTCATTGTTTGTGGCGAAACTCTGCAAATAAAAGTATTTCTTCGAGCGAACAGCGCTCAGAGATACTTGAGGTCGGTAACGACGGAATGCAAAAGGCTGCAGGAGAATCCATACGACGGTTACCCCCATTGGAATGTTTGCGGCAGCATCAACATTTCTTGCATGTGGTCGTCTCTGATTTCCAGCCGTAGATGTTAGTGGATTAAGGCCATCGTTTTAACTCAACTCGCGCACACACACACACACACACACACACATATTTATCACCATTTACAGATTTACGTTGCCGAACTCGTGTAATGTCTGGGCAAGATCATTTCGGTACTTTTCGTTGCTGTTGCTCCAAGTCCGTTGTTGACTTATTGCCTTGGCTTACGCCGCTTTCTGCCTGTCGCCATTTTCTCTTTGCCCTATACTTCTACACATTGGGGTATCCTTTTAAGGGCCCTTCAGCGCAATTGTTGAATGTCTGTTGTTAAGTTACCTGGGCGTCGGTTTGTCCGCGCTCGTTCGTTCTAGCATCGCGATTGCTTAAACATCGCAGCACTTAAGCATCCTTGAGATTTCGTATGCTTCATGGGTTATACAGATTGTTGTGGATAGTTGTTGTTAGTACAGCCGTGTTCCAACATCTTATACGTACACGTGTGTTCATGTTAATCAACAATGCAACACTTATGCTAAATCCAACCAGATTCAATCGCAGAATAGCGAAGATGTCATAGAGGCAATGGAGCGAGAGAGGGGCCTGACAATGCCCGGATTACCAAGTCACAGAAAGAAGCGCTTGTCTCACGAGCCTCCAGAGAATAGTTGAATGCATTCGAATTTGAGTGCGGATAGTGGCAAAGACTGAGTTGAGTTCACGAAATGGTATTTAAACAAAGTTTCCATTCAGTTAGAAGCTCACTCATGAACCTGAAATCGATTAAAAGCGGCGACTCTCAAATAATAATTGGAAAAAATTAGTTTTCGCCACATTTTGATGTACCTGAACTTGTGGTGGGACCCTGTGAATGAAGATTACAAATTTGTAGACTCTAGAAAGCGGCTCAAGGTTGAGTTTATTTATTACGGCTGCATTTAACCAAATGTTGCTTATAATGATATGTAACAACGAGTAAATTACATTTTGGGCACTTTCGGGTGAGGAGACTTTCATGTGGTGCCACATATTGTAATTCTTGATTTTTATGGTGGTCTTTACAATGTTTTTTTAGTTGAGTATAAACAATTGGAAAGTGTATCCATGTAAGCAATGCAATACAGTGCCGAACAGAAGTTACGCTAAAATAAAACGTCCATCTGATCATAGATCGCCCTATTTCCATCATGGTTTAGGGTTAATTTTCCGCGAATTCGTTGCGGCTTCGCTGCATTTCATGCGCTTTGGTGGCGTGGCATATTTTTCATGGACTGAGCTAAATTAGCCAATGCAGTTGTGCGATGTCGTGAAATTCAGAGAAACAAAGTGGGAATTGTTTTTTCAATGCACACTGGCTGCTGCTGTGGATGAGGACACAGCAGCTGGCCGCGGAATCGAATCTGACAGATTCGCTGGTTGTTTGGTTGGATTTGCTTCGGTCATCGACTTTGACAATTTGATGCGAACGTGAAGACGGCACAAAGCACAATAAACAATTCGTTCTTGCCGTGAAGCCAGTCAGCTTGAGTAGATACCTAATCTATACGATCGGCCGGCCTGCCTGCCTGGCGACACATTCGCTGAGGATATTAGCACGAACTCATGGGTCTGTGCCGCAACGTGGGTCGAATTTGGCGAGAGCGCGAAAAAATGACTCCACAAACAATTAATGGAGTTGTTACAATTATGTTTACAAAGACCGAAACAGCAAAACCCTTAAGTCGCGCGTCTGACAATTAACAAGGAAAACAACCAAACCACAGAGCAACCACAGTAACAGCAATCGCGATGATGATATCGGCAACTTCCATGCTGTCTGCTGTCACATTGTATTGAAAAGCGAACCATGCAAAGCAATTGTGAATCTTTTGGTTGAGACCTCCATACTTCAGCTGAAAACGGAACCGGCTTGCAGCTCTTTGACTTGGAATGTGCGATTGTGGTCGCGCGTTTTGTTTACCCTTCACTTCGTGGTTGTATCAGAGTTGCCAGTGCTCAACGAATCTGTCTACCAGTCGAGCTGCGAAGCGTGATCACCAAATTAACAAATTGGCAACTCGTTTACAGCGAAATGCCTCAACTAACAAAATGAAATGTTATGAAAAGAAAAGATGTAACTTTCGAAACTTTGGCAAGGTGTCCCAAATTCGCTCATCATTTTTGACTTTTCGTTGTTGCGAACTCCAACATGATCGCTTCTGACAGCGCACGCCGGCATGACTTGGAATTCGTATGGATCTGAGTATTTTCAACTCAATCAGCGCAAGAATTTTGTGACAATTAGGTTTTATTTTAAGCGGATTTATTTATGGCAGAAATGAACAAAAAAACTAATTGAATGAGTCGACTTAGAATCGATTGAAAGGGTATGGCATGGTTGGGTCCAAAAAGCATCCAAAAAAGTCTGTCGTTTGGCTACGGTGTGACGTGTGCTTTAAGGTCGTCCGAAAGCCCTTTGTTGGAGTACGGCGTACGGTAGTAGAGTTAAGCCAATTATAAAGCTTAGAAGTAAGCCCTTAATTAGTGGCTACGGCACGTGCGCCAAAGAAGTCAGCCGAATCTTAACTGTAATGTCATATAGAAAATATATGAGGTACTAGATTGCTGATCCATTATCGGAAACAGATCTTAGACCATGAGGATTCGGAATCAAGCCGGTCAGAGCACTACCAGAAAGTAAAAGTGTTCCTGTAAGTACGTTCCTGTTCGTACGTCATTATACCGAGCCATACTTGAAGCAAAAGATTATCGAATCTCACCGACAACATCATTCCTCCCAAGGAATCACAGCCATTTACCCGTATAATTCGACCTTCTTCAAATACCATCGAATTCTCGAGTGTTCCCACAGAGGATGTAGTATATACTTCGGGTACGATCTCTTCCTTTGTTCCAAGCAGTTTCGCGTAGATCGGTATTAATTACGCAACATTTGTCGCACACATTGCTGACAGGATCAGACGATCGTAACCCAAGTGCAAGACCGTTTATTTGTTGAGATTCGTAGAGGCATGTACCCAGGACAACTGCCAAATTCTGCGGCTTTTGTTTTGTTCTTTTGACAGTTGCACTTGCGTTCGACCCTTTGTTCGAACTAACGCATGTGGAACCATATAAGTACATACCCTTCGTATATGCTATTGGAGCACTCTGTCGATGGCACTTGAACGAACAACAAGTAAAACACCATTTACACTCGAGCGATCTTTTGTTTGTTGATCTCTCGAAAATACTTCGATCATTTCGACAAACCTGCTCTATTGTTCGGCTGGATATTCATTGTAATTGGTAATGCTGCGAACACACAAGGTTCTCTGTACGTCAATGTCTCTTGTTTGTCTTTGGACTACATGGTGGCTGGTGGCTGGTGGCAGTTGGCTGGTGTCTAGAGGCTTTATGTAATTCTTTGCATTTCGATATTCTTATGCTTCATGGTAAACATACTCACAACTCGGCTGCGTAGTGCTAAAGGCCTAAGTTCGTGTCTGTCCGGTTGATCGAAATTTCCCTCAGGTATAAGATGATCTGCGGGAAATTTCGATCGCCTTGTTCTGTTCAGTGCTCACTTCAGCTTTGATTGGAGTAATGTATCACACGACTAGTATTGAGTATTGAGTATTGAGTCTCATATCAAAACCGAAATGCGAAACAAAAGAAATTCGGGTTGAAATGATTTGCCTGTAAGGAATCCACACGAACAACAACAACGAATAATACACCATCATCTGATGCTCGATTTGTTACGAACGCCAGCGATGGAGAAGAAAAAGATGTAGCTGCAGAAGAGGAAAAAGTCAAAAACTGACTGAAAGATCGTTAGTCAAAATTATGTTGGAATCTGAAGATTGAAGCGCGTAAGCGTGTATTGGAGTGTTGGCGGGTAGTAGCGGAGAGGGACACCATAGATTGAAGTGGTTTGCAGCGAAGTGAGGTGAAGGGGAACGGCAACACTTGTAACAATTGATTGCTGGAATGTCTGCTTTGATTTGGGTCAGTCGTTTGTATTTTGTGGCCGAACGTCAAAAGATCATTTGAGGAATTTTTATTTTTGAAAATTTCCACACAAGGCGGGACGAAATCAAATGAGATGGGATAAGCTTAGTAGCCATTTCAAAGAATGGAATATGCAAACGTTCGGACTGTTCAGTATCTTCAGTTGTTGGCACCCGGTGGCGCTAAAAAAGACCGCCTCTTGGGCCGATGCGCTTCTCAAGTGCCTTCTTCTTTTTGCAACTTGCAATTACGTGCACATACTTCCAAGACATTCTCTTGCCGTGGCCAATTCGAAAGTATTTTGTCCAGCATTTGTTGTTGTTGCCTTGGGAACAATACTGTCGCAACGGGCCAGTGCGCTACGAGACAATGCAACGCCTCTTGAGATTCACGCCGTCATCTGTGGGATACTTCTTTTATTCAAAAGTAAATCACACCAAAAAAAACATAGCATTTCTTGACTTTTGTTTCAAGACGAGTGCATTTTGTTACGCTCCTCATCCCAGCTCAGCTCATCCCATCTCATATCGAATGGCTTTGTAATTGTACCTTGAAGGATTTCTTGAGAAAATGCACAACGCGCAGGCTATTAATTTTTTGGTACAGCAGGAGGTGAAACTGCCTCCGCCCTACCTGAGATGCTTCGGTGGGATTTCTGTAAAAACCCAATGTTCGAAACTGGACAGGTGAAGAATGCCGAAGAAATGCGAGCCCAGGAAATTTGATAAGTATACAAAGCGAAATGTCCGAGAATCGTTAAATTCAATTTGTAATCGTTTTGATTTGGAAAATATGTATTTATGTATAAAATGCACAAAGTAGTGTCCAACCGATCATAAGGCAGAATGGAGTCATGATGTTGTTGTTCCTGTCACTAATCTCTGTCTCTTGGCATGTCTATTTATGATTAATATTAATATTTATTTCTTTGTGTCTCTTCTCATTACAGGTAAGATGCAAATCAGGAAATACATTTCTAGGAATTTAACGTCTGAATATGAATATGGATAAATGTGGTGAATATGTATGGTCCAAGTGTGGTAAGATCGATACTAGCTTTGTGCTAATTAAGCACTTTACTGGCTGCCAAAGTAAACATTCCAGCCTTGTCGAATGTGTTTGCAATTACGAGAATCATACATATTGCTGCATCAGCAACCGACAGCTATTTGGCTGCTCTGCGTAACTCCAGCAGCTCTTGTTTGGGCCGACGATGACTGCGTAATTAAATGCGTAGTCAAGTGCCAAGTGGCACGACAAGTGAATTTACTGCCCGCCTCTGTTCCCCAGATGGCGGTCTGTAAAGCGAGTATTCGTTGGGAATTGTTTTTATTTTTAATTTGACGGTCAAGGTGATTTCGCTTTAAGGGAGGCAAGACAATGTATTTCGAATATAAAATTAAGGGTATTCACACATTGAGTGGCATTTTAATTTGTAAAACTTCGACTTTCTTCACTTGTTATGGCAGCCAGTTGGTTGTGGTGTGTGTGGCCAAAAGTCAATTTGGAAATTTGTGTTATATACCGCCTGCATCCATCATCCCTTTGACCACCCTAAGGTACCCCTTGCCCCCTTGTACTCTTTTTGAACCCGAAAAGTGCATAAGGAAATGTAATGATTCTTCACGGGCTCGGAAGATCTATGGCTGAATGCTTTTAACTCTTTTCATTTATCTGAAGGGGCTTGGTCGAGCTTTCAATGATGCCATCTTCCCTAGTTCTCTACTTTTTATTTGCATTCAAGTCCCACACAAAATGAACTTGAATGCAAAAATCGCGCGATATTTTGTTCCAAATTTTAATTTTTTATTCATTGGGAATTGTAATTCAAATGTAATTTTAAATATTATTAAAAGAAATCAGGTTTCAACGAAAGACAAGAATAATTTAGTGTGATCTATGGGTTTTTGTTTTTACGAACATTTAAAGTGGAAATTATGAAAAATTGTAAATTGTAAAAATCGAGACAGTGAGAGAGGGAAAAGTGTAAATCGAACATAAACCCACACACACAAACTCATAGCAATCATATACATACAGCTGCAGCTGTGAGGGTAAGCGAATCACTCCGAACGAATCCACAGGTGAGAGAGCGTCGAACAGTTTACCTGCAAACGTTTGGTTATTTGCCGTGCATCGTTGTGTGTTTGAATTCGCTTTACGGCAATCTTTCTACCAAGTCGTTTACTAGAGTTTACCTGAGCGTTTGAAAAACTCGAACTCAAACTCTTTGGCCATTTTACAGGAGAATCATTTGTGCGATCAGAACGAATTCGGACTGGGCTCACTTGGTTGAATAAATGCGGCGATATGTCACGAGAAAGAACTCGTACCTGTGCATTGGTATAGGTTTCTGGATTGTAGATGTATTTTGTGTATTGTACCCAAACCCGCTTTAGACGATCTCGGCGAGATCCCAACGACGAAAGTCTTCTCAGTTACGAGTAAAACGTTTGGTTGCGCAGACGCCGAAGCTAAAAAGCGCAACGCGATTTCGTATTTTTTGTAAATTTTGGTTTTTTACTTTCGGTCTGGTGTGTGTGTACTGTTTTGTTCAAATTTCCTCTCAAATGGCTTAAAAGCAATTCCACGACAATTTATCGTACGCCAAATTGTACAATTCGATTTTGTGTTTGTTTAATTTTTACTAATTGGATTGCGTTCGCAATAAAAGTTAATTTGAAAAACAAACAAAAGATACGCGCGCTACACTCAAATACATACCTACAAAAAAATATCAAACCTACACTGGATACTCCTCGGCTCGCAAATAAAAGCACGTCTCAAGGCGCGCAATCATTCCGCACAGTACCCGCGTCCATGGAACGAATGCAAAACTCGTTCCTAAAAATTTGCCAAGTCGCGAAAGATCGTTCCAAAAAAATAAAATAACAACATACAAAAAAGAGTTCGTCTGTGCGATCGTTAGTGAGCGGCTGTGTTTAGTGTAGTCAACGAGTAAATAATACATGTCTCGCGCGGTGACTTCGACTTCGACTTCGACTTAGTGTGTTTTTTGGAGTGCAATTGAAACGAAACAGTATTAGCAGAAAATAAAACCAAAACAACAACACGCCAGTCAAAAAGTTGCAAAACCGAAAAGAAAATCTAAAGTTTCTAAGAACCGAACTCGTTTGGTTGGCGTCGCTGATAGCCATCGCCCATATACGTCTTCATGACGTAAGTGTGCTTGTAAAGTACTGAGTACAGTGAACTAGTGTCTTCCCGAAAGTGAACTTAGATCAGCGATCGCGTGTGTGCGCCCATCTTAACAAGGATACATTCATTCGTCTTAACTGTGGTGGGCATATAATGTCGTTGGCGTTGCTTTTGTCATTGGCACAATGAAAGGATACAATTTGTTGGGATTGCTGGTGTCGCTACTGCTGCTGTCTCAGTGTATTTTCGAAACGTCAGCAGCGCGCGATCGTAACGCGCGTAACAATAATAACGAGGAGCGCGGTAACGGAGGTGGTGGCCGTAAGCGCAATCAGGACAGGCAATACACGCGTGTGCGTAACGGGGGCAGTAGGCAACATCTACAGGATAACCAGGATAATCATACCGAGTTCGTGAAGGGAAAGAGTAAGTGGAATGCAATTTGTGGTTAAAGGATGCAAATGGAACTTTGGAGCTCTATTGAAGAATGTTTCCTCCTTCAACTAATCGAAGTCTTCCAAGAATAGATCGGTTTGATCAATCTAGATTCTATAATCTATATAGATTGGATTTGAATTAGATTAAGATGCACTTCGGTGTGAAAGCACCGGTTCGCTGGGCCAATCAATTGAATGAAGATAGGCAATACAGAAGAAGACCTACCATTAAACTTATCAAGCTTTTCTGTGGGCAAACTCCATCGAATCAATCTAGAATATAAAACAAACCTGATCTTCTAACATCAGTGCATATGTATGTAACTTTCTACAAGAACGTATTTCCACTTGGTAGGTCCTTTCAATTGTGAGACCTGCATGACCTGACTCTCATGCGCCAATTCTTCGTTGGTCGTCTGCTCTATTGAGAGACCTTTGAACGAAGTGAAATTCAACTGTCATACTGTCTTGCAAGGAAACGCTGCACTGCCTTAATTGTTATGCGACAGCAGTCGTCCATAGTTCACTCCGATTTGTACGTGCAAGGCATACATGTTCTGCAAGGGCTCTATGCAAATACTGCAAGTCCATTTCTAGCTGTGTCTTGCAACTTCGTTTTACAACTTGCTGTTGTTCGGCACTCCTTGTCGTAAATTCACGCCAAACATAATCGATCTTCTTCTTCGTCTGTTTGCAAATAAGGCCGCCAACAGCCTCATACATCATCATCAACATAATCATAATAGTTATGATCGTCATCATACTCAAAAGCGAAATTGAAACTGACTCGCTTGTTTTTTGCTTCCCATTTGTCATTGCTGTGAGGTACAGGTACTCTAGTATAGGCTTAGTTTCTTTATTGATTTCGTTGGTTCTTGCCACATCGATCGTCATGTTAAGTAGATAAAAGTGCCTGCACACCTTGCCGAACCAAATTGTAACGAATCGTAATGAAATGTGATCTAAATTCGAAAACCGTTGCATTTTTATCTTATCGCTGAGAGTTTATTTGACTTTCGTATATTTGGCCACTTGCATGTTGTTGGCATAAGAAAAGGGTGTTGTACTCGTGCCAGACCGCGTACCTATGATTACCTTCGAAAGTTTTACTGAAGTTGGTGGTTGCTATACACCCTGTATTTTCTCTTCATGGACTGTACTGAAATAAATTATTAACAAATAAAAGAAGGGAAAAAAACACTGATTAAATATGAAACTTTAATTTAAACCCCAACATAAGCGTAATGATCACCTTGGGCCTGAGCCCTCAATAGCCTCAGATTTCATATGCGTTGTTTTCGTGGCGTTTTCCCATTCGGGCTGACAATATCTAATCTCGCTGTGCAGGCATTTTGTGGTGACTTGTTATTTGGTTGCTTGTTTGTTCGCTACGTGGTTTGTTTGTGCCTGAGAAGTGTGAGCCCGAAATTAACAGGAATGTGCAGTCTGCACTTTTGACGCTTGGCCCTGCACTTTTTGACAGTTTACAGAATTAAGGCGAATTAAAACGAATGATCGAGGCACTCTCGCTGGTAGTTATTGACACAAGTGAAAATGTTGATTGTGGTTGCATTTTCTACACCATTCACCTAACGTCTTGGGTAAAGCCAAAATAACATATAAAAATAAAGATAAGAAGTTGTACATTTTCTGGTTATAGGGTAAAGTAATCCTTTTGAGATTGCCAAGTTTGGAATTGCACTTGTCTGGGAACGACTTGTCTTTCACTACAATTTGTAGGGGAGAACACAATGTGGGGCCCCATCGATCATAAAAAAAAGAATAATTGATTTAAAAATAACTGAGTAAGTTTCAGTCGGTCAAAGTCGGTTAGAATCCCATCGCTGACAAATCGCCCCAGTGCTTACCCTTTACTAACTTTTCCATTATTCCTTTCCTGACTTAAAATTTCAACTTGAATTTTTCTATAGTGCGAGCTTGCTGAGGTTGTCTCGGCTTTGTGCGTTCTTCTGTCTCTCCGGTCTGGAAAATCTGTCGTTATAATAATACCCTTTCCGAAGAGTCAAGTCAACATTGTTGAAAAAAAGGCAGAATTTGCCATTCTTGACTCTTTAAACTAAAAAAATCCGAAAACCCCTCGTACCAAGTTTGGTATGCAAATAATGAAGGACTAGTGCAGCTGGAAGGCTTTCCTTGAGCGTGTTAGAAACCCAACCCTTTTCCGTCAAAACGTATTACAGATATTTTTTTAATAAACAATCTTGTTTATTCTCTACAAAATACCTCTTTAACATTTTTCTCTCCGATCAATAGTTCCTCCTATAATTGCGATTTCGTTAATACATAAATTTACATACAGTATTTGTAGGAAATCGAAATCGCTAACCCAATTCTGGCACACATATGATAATATAATCAAATTCCCATACACGATCGAGGCGAAAAATTGTGTAGGTACCATTTGCACGGGATAAAGCCACTGTAGTGCTAGAGAACTAGAAAAAAGGCAAACGCCATTGGCAAATATTTGCTTTATAAGCCAGCGTGCAATCAATAAAAATGTTTGTTAAAATTATTACCGAAATTAGCCTTTGAGAGCAGCCAACATCGATTTGGATTTCGTACGAATTGTTGGTATTTTTGTTATTAACCAACGCAACAACTGAGCAAACACGACTGTATAAAACGAAATAAAATAAAATGGAAACACCGCACAAACAATCGAATCGCCAAGGCAAACATTGAACCGTTTCGCGTTTCGCGTTTCGAATCGAATCGAAACGAAACGATGCCAACCAAAGGCGGTTGTTATTTGTACAGATATACGAAAACTTTCGAGCAGGGGATGTGGTGGTGGTGAAGCTAAAGTTTACCTACTTGAAAAGAAAAATGAAGTAAAATTGACAAAAAGACTTGTAATAATTTATGTACAGATGATAGCAGCGCGCAGATTTTTCTTTCGATAGCAAGGCAGCGCCACCAATAAGTGGCGAAAAAGATGTGCCCATACTCTTTATCGAAACCGGATGGAAGCGCATAGATACGCACATGCAAGAGTTACTTCTTTCGATAAATATAATCCAATTCACCCACTAGATAGCAAAGGTGCAAATTTGTAGCAAATGTGTATTTTTGTGCTGATAAAGAAAAACAATCAGGCCATTGTGCCCGGCTTGGGAAGGAAGTCTCTTCAGAGCATAAACCATAAAGCATTTGTGTGCTATGCAAATCCTCCTCGAAGGGGCGACAATATGCTAAGCTAAGCTTGTTAGTTGCTTGTGCTTTTTTTTTCTTTTAATTTTTTCTTGTTTCCATTTCGACTCCGATACGGTCGCTCATATTTGCTGTTATTAATAGCATTTAATATAATTAACAAAGGAGCTCAACTGGTTTCGTGTTCGAGCAATTAATTGTCATGGTTTTCAAACGAAACGTCGCGACGCACAAAATATACAACAACAAAGTCATCACTAATTTCTTATGATTATTATTTAGTATTCATAAAACCAAATTCATTGCCTCGAGATGTCGATTTGAGGTTGGATTTCCCTTCAAATCTTTAAATCTCTGCTTCTTTCGCCACTACGTATACCCATTTCATGTTTGCTATACAAGCCGCCAGCCGCCAGCCACCAACTATGGAAAAAAAGCATCAAATTTAAATTAAGAAAAACTTTGAAATTTCGTAGAAAGGCCAAGAGGCGACTAAGAATCGAAGCCAGAATCAAGCGTACAGAATCAAGAAATTAAATTTAGAAAACATCATACATAATTAATTCTTCGGTTTTTTCTCTCTTCGAATCATTTTATTAATATGCCTACACTAATTATGAGTTAGGCCATCTTATACACACACTCAAACTCATATATTGAAGCTTTCAATGTGGTAGAATCACATTCCATAGCGTACAGCATCCAGTAAATAGCAACCACTTGAAAGGGGGGTTAGGCCAGAAAAGAGGGAAGAGGTTTGGGATATGAGGTGGGAGCCTCTTGTTTGCTTTACTTTTGACCAAAAAGACTTTTTTGGTGTCCCAAATTTGACTCGATTTCGTTTAATTACCGCTTTTGCAAGACCAACTTCGTTTGACGACTTTCCAATGTCTAAAAATGAGAGTGTGAATGTATCTACTATGCATCTAGCATGATGGCGAGTTGCTGCGGCTTGCTTACCTGAGCTCAAAACATACATACTCGCATTTGATGTTGTTGCACTCTTTGGCTTGAAGTGGCGTAGAGTGTGGACAAAATACTTACTATTGTTGTTGCTAGTTGCGCAGAGCAGCATTATTGCAACAACAACAATGTTAATAACAACAAGAAAAACTGAGCTACTCTAATACCGGTTTTTCTCGTATATATATTTTAGCACTAGGGCAGGGTGACCATAAGTGCATGGAAAATATTTTAAATCCTTAGTTTTTAAATAGAAAATTTAAAATTATTGGTTATTAAAAACTTATTCTTCTGAAGGTGTCCTCCGATATGAAAACATATTCAATGTCAATATTTTTGTTATTTTTACATCCTTCACGGATTTGCAGGACTCGCACACTTGAAAAATTAATTAAATTAGGCGACAGAATTCTATGTGCTTGAAGCTTTTCGTAATTCCAGCCATTATTTGGAATTGCAATCGGAGTATACAAATAAGACAGAATTACGGGTATCATATATACACAGAAAAAAAAAAGATAGGTTAATCTAACCAAAAAACGTTGTAAAAAAACAATTTTTTATTTTATATGGAAAACACAAACAACAATTACAATTGTTGTGGTTAATCTAATCGTCAAAAAATTGTTAAATGATTTGCCAGCATGGTCGTATTTCGGCATATGATTCGCAATGTCATCGCTCGATGCAGAAATGCAACCATGCCGCAAATATTTCATAATTCTGAAACAGCATGACATTTAATACAAGAGAGAAAAATTATTATATATGGCTGTCTCGTTTTCGCTCTCAAAGCAACAAGTGCTGCATAATATATGAATAATTTATATTCGACACTTGACTCATGAAGTACTTGGTTCCATTAGTGCGATACTATTATTGGTATTTTAGGGAAGTTTGTATGAAAATTGTTGGGTCGTAATAATAAAAACGTCTTAGAGCAATTGCTACGTGCATTTACTTTACTCAGAGATTTTATTTCAAATCAAAATTGAATGAAAATTATCGTAAAAATTATTAAGTATTCACAAGAAAGTATCCGGTTGTATCGAATACAAAAAAATCGAATTTTCGCAGCACTAGAAGATGGCGTCCAATTTGTTTACATTTTACATTTTTGATATTTCGAAAACAATTTTTAAAATCAAATTATGACTATGTTATAATTCATTATTAACAAATATTGTGATATTACGATTTTAAAAATTGTGCAGAATGTTTTTCAGCTCGTTTTTTCCAGGGAAAACATTAATTTCAATATTACAATATTATTGTAAACTTAATGAAATATTAAAATATTGCGTTTTGTGGAAGCGCGTTAGTTCTAAGTAATGAATATTATATATATTCGCAGTAGAAATGATGTTGCCCGACAAATTTGTGTACGAAATGTAAATTATCTCGTTTTTAAAGTCATGGGCTTACATTAAATTAATTTAAGCTTCATAAATATATTTCAATACAACACATCTACAGAAATACCAAACACATCAGCTATCTTTTTTTTGCATTCTTTTTCTAATATGTATTTATTTATTTTTTCGCTCAATTGGATAATTGCTTTCTCTGTCTTCCATAAAGTAATATACGAACAATTTTTAATTGTACGCCAACAAAATTTGATTGTACGCCAACAACTTTGAGTCGGTTCCATTTACAACGTTTCTTGGTTGCTGCATTTTTAATCGTCTTTTTTGGTTAGATTTACCTACTTTTTTTTTTGTGTGTAAAAGCATTGCCGAAGACTTCTTAAGTCAACTTAAGATGTTATGACGACCCGTGGTGAGAGATATATGACAAACTTAGAAGAAGAAAACGTTGAAATGTACTACACACTTCATAGCTTTTTTTCTGAACGTGTCTATGTTACCACTCTAATCCAGCGCTCCAATCCAGCTCTCTAATTGCGGAAATAATTTGTGAAAATATTTATGGAAAACTAAAATTTTAACGAAACTGTTGCCTGGCAACACTGAAATGCAACACAAAGCGCACCCAGCCTCAAATGCAAGTCGAAAAGATTCATCAATCTCTCAGATGCTCACCAATACGTCCACCTGGACGGAGTGGGCAAAGGTATTGGTGTGACTGTTTTACTCGTTGTTGCTGAACAATGCAGAGCTGCACAGATTTGTACAAAACAACATTTATTTTTTTTCAAATAATTTGTTTTCCTTTATTTTTTTGGTTTTGTTAATATTATGAACTTTGGCGTGGTGTAAGCCAACTGAAATGGCAGACTGCTCATTGGAGTTGAAGCGAGGCATACATACATAGGTGGGCGTACTTTGTTTGTGTCTTGCAATAATCGGCAGCGGCAGTGATTTGAGCGCTCGTCCTACCTGATATTAATATTTCTTGTTGGCTGATTCTTTGCTTATTTCTAGCAGCCGCTGTACGTTACAACAGCAACAAAGCAAATAAAAGCTCGTGGGCTGAGTGCAGACTGCCAGCCCAGTTTGTGGAGGCAAAAGCAAAGTCAAATTTTCGAATTGAGCTACCCACTTTTAATTAGTATTAGGCGGTAGTTTTATTTTTATAATGCTACAAAGTTGTTGGTTTTTTGTTGTCTGTGTAACCAAAATTCAAATGCAAGTTCAATCATAAGACGTAGCCGCTTTGACTTCCGTTTAAAGCTTTGCCCGCTATTGCAATGTTTGTGAACTTGATGAACAGATTTTCATCGCCATTTTGCATCATTTTTTTTTTAGTTATAATCGTTTTTGTACCATAAGATAATAACACCGCCTAGGGAAGTTTTAAACTCAGATGGAAGGCAAATTAAGTAAATGAATGAGGACTCGTACACAGAGAGAAGTTCGTGAAAGTTAGGAAATGTATGTGACTAAATTGTACCAACAACGAGCAGAAAAGCTCGTACTGCCCCTTTTATTCGAGGATAGCACAAAATTTGAATAATCTTTCTATTAAAAATATAATAAAAATACAATTTTCTTCTCTGCATTTTAATGTTGTTGTGACCACACTTTTTTTAAATTCGCCAATCGTGATTCGAAAATAAACTTTTATGTTGAAGCGGAGTGAAACTTTGAAAAATTTCACAAAAACCACCACAACAAAAAAATTCTGCCTCGAGTTATTTTATCGAAGAGTTGCCATTATTGCTTTTGTTGTAGTGTTGTGTTGCTGTTTTGATAATCGTGAGACACGACCTGGGCTTTTGGTGCTGTTGCAAAATACTGCAGCAAACTCAGACTGGCAATTGCATGTACGCTTTGTCGGTTCGTTGGTTTGGAGGGATGAGACAAGACGATGTTACCGTAAGGCACGACAAAATCATCGTCATCGTCATCGTCAGCCCCATCAAAAGTTTGCCTTATTGGCAACATCATGGACCACATCATCAACACGAAACACGAATCTCTCAAGTTTCTACTTCATTCTGTAAGGGCGCCACGAAGTCGATTAAACAACAGTTCGATGGACGCCAACTGAGCTGAGCTGGTGCCATAGACGAAGCAGTATGGCTTCGTATTTGATCAATCGAAGAGAAAGATGGCTACGAAAAGTAAAAAATTGTTCAAATGTTGTAACAGAAAGAGAACAAGTTTGTGGCGCCGCCTGTCGCTTGAACAGTGCCGCGTCCATTTCGGCTAGCTGGCTAGTTCTAGCGGTGCTCTAATGCCCGGCACGTAAATGCAGGCGGCACGCCACAGCAGCTCGAGTACCATATGCATGCAATTGCATTCATGTGCAACATAAATGCGAATTTATTAACTTTTTGTTTGTGTGGCAGTTGCAGTTCGAAGCGCGTGCTGTATTAAGTAATCGTTGGCAATTGTCGCAACCGCAATAACAAACAACCATACAAACTAAGTATAACAGTTATGAATTATTTATGTTGGCCATACGAAAACATAAATAAATAACAACAAATGCCACACAAGCCAGTCCAAGGCATTTGAGATACTTTCACCAAACGCGCCAGCAACACAAACAACAACAATAACAATAGCAATAGCAATAGCAAAAGCTAAAGCACTGCAGCACGCGCTAAAGAATGCTGAGCGCTCATAGTTAATTGTGGGTTTTCAGCTTCTAGCGGAAAGCGTCATTTATGAAACTCCACCGAATTCGAATTCGTACCAGCAGCAGCAAAGCAAATAATTTCCAAGCGTACCTTTCCATAGCCAGTTGCCAGTTGCCAGGCAGTTACGTGGCGGAGATTGCTGCAAGTGATGCCAAGCCAACAATAAAATTACAAAAAATACTTGCTGTGCTGACCAAGGCGAAGCTAAGCTGAAGTCTTCTTCTCGCTTTTAATTTGCTCGAAAATTTCTTCTCAAGCCGCCTTGAGATGGGCCATCATCGCAGCGCCATTAGCAATACAGTCTTTTAGCCTCTTCATATCTGAGCCATATATCGCACGGCAGAAGCTTCAAAACGCTCAGCTCAATTCAGTCTTAGTAGAAATCGTGCAATCCCAGGTATTCAGCTTCGACTCATTTAATTGTACACCGTAAAAAAATATTCAAAACTTCGACTTTCGAATTCACTGAATCGATGAACAAAAACCGCATCTTGATGCTTTTAATGAATTCCGATGAGCGCCAATGCTAGCGAATGAGAATAGGTGTGTGTACGAACAAACCCTTTTAACGATTTTGAATCGAAACTATAAGTAATAATGTAAGCAATAACGGAGCGATGTTTTCCAGCACACCAATGTACAAATTCGATGAACTTTTCTGTTTTTTCGGTGTAGCGTTCGACCTTTTTGCTCTGCCTTTGTTCGAAAAGGTTCTTTTATTTTGTTTTACCATTTTTTTGAAGATTATGTTGTGCTGTTGTGTTTCTCCTTGTTGGAACACAATTGCCTGGAGCAGACGAAAAACACCAACAACCACCATAGAAAATCCGAAAAGATATGCAACAAAAACATAAATTTCCACATCAACCAAAAAAAAAAAAAAGAAGGCGAACTCAAAGATGAAGAAGAGCGCATAAGATAGAGTGGCAGCCAAAGAGAAGGAATCCAGGTGGTTTTCTGTTTTCGTGTACGTTCGCTAAAAGCAACAACAACAATCACACAGAAAAAAGAATCTCTTCCACGAATTAAAGGAAAAAAAAACGATAGGTAAAAAAAGAAGCAAAAGAAAAAGCAAATGAAAAAAGTTTTTCAACGTACCGCACCGAACCGGCCAAGCAACTCGAGGGCATGTAGCCAACAAGAAAACCAGCGGAATCCACTTCAGATACATTCTTGTCGTGCATGTTGGGAATGTTGAGAACACATCAACCAAGAAGAACCAAAGCCAAGGAGAACCCGTCAAATAAGAAGAAGCAAAAGCAGAAAACTGAAAACTGAAAAGCAATAAATGCAGCAAATCCACGAAAAACATTTTTATTTTAGAAAAAATGTACTTCTTCGCAATTGCTTGAAATTCCTCGGTCAGCGAGTTGTGTTTCGTATGCGAATGTGGTTAACATTTTGGTCTGTGGAAATGTAGAAAGTTTCGCGAAGTTAAAAAAAAAACATTTATTGGTGGATTAGAGGAATGCGTTTGATGAGGAGGGGGGAAAAAGAGTTAACAAAAAATTAGGAAAATGTAACTGAATAGAAAATAGAATATTTACTGAAACCAATCGTTACCAAGGAGAAAATATATTTTCCTTGAACATTTTTTATTTTAAATATAAAAAAAGCTCCAACAAGTTGATGAATTTTTCTGTAAGTACATAAAATTTGGTTAAAATTGGTTTAAATATAGACACAACCTCGCTGCCTGTGGACTCTACAACCATCATCAATCACTACGATCGACCGTAGCGAATTGAGCGACCGTATGAACAACGAACGTCGCAAATAAACAAATAGCAGCAGCCAGCCAACGAGTTCTTTGCTTAAGTCTTTTGTTTTAATGTGTTGTACTCATTCGGCTGCTTCTCTGCTGTAGTGGCCGCTGGCGTTTGGGTTTTTTGCTGGCTCAAAAAATTCCATGTTCTTTAAATTGTTGTTGTTGCACACACTGTTACAAAGCAATGCCCCAGCATAAAGTCCTCTCTACATAACCCCAAAAATAAAATACATACAAAACCAAACCGAACCGAACCGCAGATGAAAGATTATCAGTCACGAGGATGAGCATTTAAGTGGCCTTTTAATTTTCGTAGAATTCTACTCTTTGTTTTTGTACTACATCAATATCAGCTTTGGGCGTGGCAAACATTTAAGTGTTGACCATCGAAATTTGGGGAAATTCAAATCAAAAATTGAGATTACGTTTTAGGGGCTATAAAGAAATCATCCACTTTTTGGTAAAACGTAATTTCAGATAAATTGTTAGCGATAAGAAGGAACATTCGAGAGTAACACTGTTACATTGAAGAAAACTGCATCGGTTTGTTAAATGCATCATAAGTGCAGCCACAATGTCAAAAGGTCACTTAATTGTGGCACAACTCCAAAGTCCGTAGGTGCATTTGACTAGTGAAGCCTAGTCATTAGATTGGCAGCGGTAAGTGCTGCAATTAACTGCCTGTTGTTGTGGTGCTGTGAATGACAGTGCAATTAACGCTTCTGCTGTCGGGGAAGCTTGTGGGATGGAAGGGTGTGTGTGGAAACGACGACTTTGTTGCTAAATGTTAAGAAATTCAAATGTTACAAACAATTTTTTTATTTTTAAAAATATTTGTTTTTACTCCAAAAAAGTTTTTTTGACAATAAAAAAAAGTATTCTCACTTATTACCTTTGGTCTCTTACATTCTCATATGGTCCTCTAAATAAGGTAAAAATAAACAGCAAGAAAAAAACAACAACAAAGACAATCTTTAGGCATTTCAGTTTTTGTCCGTGCACTTCTGCTGCACTTGGAATTCGTTTGTTCCTCAGCGCTCACGAAGTTATCGCAGACATTTTCTTCTTATTTGTTTTGTCATACGTATTAAGTATTTTCGTCCGTCAGTAAGGGCTTTGTCGGTTTGCAGACAAAATACCAGCATCGTTGCTCGGTCCTCTCTTCAATCGATTGAATTTTCGACGAAACGTCAAGGAATGTCCAAAATTGTTGTTTTGTGTACGGCAATAAATTGGTTTCTGAAATTCTGAAATTCTTCAATTGGCGGGTTTTCTTTTGAATTTCATAATTTGTTCAATCGAAAAATGTCATGTGAATTTAATAAGGAATAAAATGAAATTGTTTCTAAAATTCAGTTAAATTCAGCAAATACTAAAATAGTTTTTTTTCCCATCGTCCTCTTCTTCACCTTCGAACGATAAAGGCCCTCTTGTGCAATATTATTATTATTAAATGCGCAAATTACTAGACTTTTGCTTGTTTTTGTTCGATAATAAATTATCTGCAGACGACCCACGTCCAGTGACTTCGTCTTCGTCTACGTTTCGTTTCATTGTTTCGTCGCTGCAGTTCGAAATTGTGAGGTTATTATTATTATCTATTTACTGTGGCCATCATTGAGTCTTTCAATATGTGATACGTCAAAAACAGCCACTTTGGCGTTAATTTTTCAATGCCTTGCACTGGCTGCTGCAGATGGCACACTTTTCTAGCCCACACACGGGGCTCCCACTCGGCGTCGGCCCCTCCTCCACACTACGCAACTGCCGAATGATTTACTGATCTGCGTGAGTGTCGCTATCTCAGTTGCCCTCTCTGTGTGCGAGGGAATGTCAGCGGATACAAAAGCCCTTTCCGTTTCCGTCTATTTCACAAACCACAAACATCGAGCACAAAGAAATATTCAAATTTCATGCATATTTCAAAATGCCAACTAGAGTTGCAAACTAATGACTAAAAAGCCTCGATCATCGGCTGACTAATGATAACAACAACGACGAGTGGATTGATTTTATTCAACTTTATTTTCATTTTTTACATTTCACGCTCATTGGCGTGGGCTGCTAATTATTGTATACTTCGAATCGCACGAAGCTGGCAGATGGCGCCCACCTTATTTTGACTTCTGAGCTTATTCAAACTATGTGTATTAGTAAAAAGAAAACTGAAATTCTTCACAAATACTCATACGCTCGTGATATGCGTAAATAAAAATACGAAAGACTTAAGCCACGAACTGGCTTTCCTGCCAAATAGCATTTTTTCGAACGTTGTGTTTTCTTTTCATTTTACATATAAATTGTTGCTCTATTTTCGGTAGCTGTGCTGTGTTGTAGTTGTAGTTGTTTGTATCAAAGATTTACATGCAGAAAGAACGTTGCAGTAGCGCAACAACACCAGCAAACGAGCTTTAGTGGCATAGAAAGGCAGCCATGGTCCAAAGTCCACACAATTAAATGGCGAATTGCGAATGGTGAATGCGGTCGGTGCAAATTTGCTTCGCACCAGGCCGTTGAGGTTAAGTACATATGTATGTATTGCTGCGTTTTGGAGTGTTTGAGTGTGCGTTGTCAATTCCAGTTCCACTTAGCGTCGCTAATCCCTTTTGAAGCAGTGGTTGCGTCCCGTGCCACATTTTTTCAAAGAAATTAAACATTTTTTGTGGTTGCAAAAAGTTTTGTTGTTTAAAAATACACAGAACACTGTGCACAAGAATATTTTGGAATGTATGTTAATGTGTTTGGATTTTTTGTTGCTGTTGCATTTTTGTTTCTTGAAAATGTTTTTGGAGTTTATTTATTTAATTTTTTTATGCTCAACATAACCCGTATCGATAATTACCATTTCCTTGGCATGATTCCCACCACCCACCTGTTCAAAAACTGCCATTTCATTTATTTTGAAAGAAATTATACCCGCAATAATTTCCGAAAACTTCACTGAAAAAATGTCATTAATTCACGCGTGAAATTGATTCCGGCTTTTGTTTATTTTTGTGTGTTTCTTGTCTATCTCCAACACCCACTAGCGCTCGTCGCGACAATATGTAATTAGTTTATGCCTGCGGTTTAGCCGCAACTCATTGGCATCGTCTCAACTAAGCAAAGTTGAGCAGAGTTGATTCGAAGTTGAGCTGACCACGCACTTGCAGGTGGTTCGTTCTGGAAAAAAAAACAATAACATTTGGTTATTTACGTCATTTACGACTCCAATGGTAGCACGAAATCGAACAAACAACGAAATGATTTTGAAACTTTATGCAAGTGTGTGTACTCCCACTCAATGGGGAGTTGCTGAGCGATTAATGGGATTGTTATTGACTAAAATGGGAACTTTCTTCTTGGTGGCATTAGTCTGGAAAACCAAACGACAATTTCATATAATTTAAACAATAAAAACGAATTTCAATGAAAAGTCAACTAAAATTATATGTTATCTGGGCCAGAGATTGGAAAATGTATTTATATTCGATTGACAAGTAGAGGACTAGCACGTATCTTTAAAGTGCCGCATATAAAAGTAATATAAAATGAAAGTTCGTTTCTTGAGTCTTTGGTTTTTCACAACCAACTCACCACTAGGACTTCAGCAGCGAACATGCAATGTTTCGTTTTTATAACTATTTTCCCAATAACTATTTCACGATACTGACTTTAGAATTCACTTGGTCGAAAAGGTGCAGCTCAGCTCACTATGCTTTCACGGCGTAATGACAAAAAAGTTGTGTGTGCCGAAATGACGTGCGCTGATAGATTTACTTCGGAACCTAGAGAGAAAAAACAGCCGCACAATACCCAAATGACAAGTTCCAAGAACTACAAAAGCAAAAAAAAAAGAAAAACCAAAATAAAATTAAACCAGAAAAGGCTAAAATGTACAAGAAACTATTTAAACACGCTGACACACACATGGAAAGACATGTGTGTATTAGCTGAACCGCAGTTGAAACGGTAGAACGTGCTGTTGTCTGCGAGCAGCAGCATTAGCCACATAATAGCAGCAGTGTTAGTAGCAGCAACAGCAAGCCGAGCGTGAATATGACGCATTCGGGCAAAAGCTATGCGCCTCGCGCATGCTAATAACCACTTGATATTATAGGCTATTAATAAAATTTATATGCGAATTTTCCAAGTGCAAAATCGTGATACTTGTCAGCTCAGACCATACCATACCAGCTCAGCTGTTTTCTGTTGTTTTGAGATATATCTCATCAGCGTTGAACGTTGTCTACCATCATGTCCATATACGGTCATAGCCATCGCTTTGCCATGAGCCATGAGTTGAGTGAGTGAGGAAATGGCTAGCGACCTAAAGTATTTGTCCAAATTTGGTATTGTTTGAGAATCCGACACTGGCGCCATATTTTTCATTTTGTCTTACACTCGCCTTTCAATTGAATGTATTCCCATTTTTATACCACACACATGCTGACCTCTGTCCTTCATTTTGTTCTCGTTACAGTTTGCATCGGCACCAAATCCCGCCTCTCCGTACCATCGAACCGCGAACACCATTATCGCAACTTGCGCGATCGCTATAACAATTGCACTTATGTGGATGGTAACCTGGAGCTGACCTGGCTGCAGGATATCAATTTGGACTTGAGCTTTCTGGAGAATATACGCGAAGTGACGGGCTATATACTCATAAGTCATGTCAACGTCAAGAAGGTCGTATTCCCAAGGTGAGTTTCAGTAGTAAAACCAAGTTCAAGTGCCAAAAATATAGTTTTTGTTTGCTTTATTTCCCCCCTAGACTTCAAATTATACGCGGCCGCACTTTGTTCAATTTGAATGTCCAAGACCAGCAGTTCGCTCTGTTCACCACCTATTCGCAGATGTTCACTTTAGAAATGCCCGCCTTGCGAGATATTCTTCAGGGTTCCGTGGGCTTTTTCAATAACTTCAATTTGTGTCACATACGCACTATCGACTGGAAGGAAATCATTTCCGGTATGTTTGGTCAACACTTTATTTGTTGCAAATAATATTTTATTTATATTTCCTTTTCCAATTCCCCCAGGACCCAACGACATCTGCAATTACACCTACAATTTCACCACACTAGAGCGCCAGTGTCCCAAGTGCCACGAGTCGTGCGAAGGTGGCTGCTGGGGCGAGGGTCCGAATAACTGCCAAAAGTTCAGCAAGATCAACTGCTCGCCTCAATGTGCTCAGGGGCGTTGTTTTGGCCCGAGGCCACGCGAATGTTGTCATTTGTTTTGTGCAGGCGGCTGTACCGGTCCCACTCAGAAGGAATGCATAGCCTGTAAGAACTTCTACGACGATGGGGTGTGCAAGGAAGAGTGCCCGCCTATGCAGAAGTACAACCCCACCAATTACCTCTGGGAATCGAATCCCGAGGGCAAGTACGCCTACGGAGCCACCTGCGTCAAAGAGTGTCCGGAACACTTGCTGAAGGACAATGGGGCCTGTGTGCGCAGTTGTCCTGCCGACAAAATGGCCAAAGAAGGCGAGTGTGTTCCCTGCAATGGTCCCTGCCCGAAAACGTGTCCCGGCATGGATGTCTTGCATTCGGGCAATATTGACTCGTACAAGGGCTGCACGGTAATTGAGGGCTCTATACGTGTGCTGGATCAATCGTTCTCAGGATATCAGGATATCTTCAAGAATTATTCGCTTGGCGAAAGGTACATTGCCATGCATCCCGATCGTTTGGAGGTGTTCAGTACAGTAAAGGAAATCACCGGCTACTTGGCTATTGAGGGAGCCCATCCGGCCTTTAAGAATCTGTCCTACTTCCGGAATTTGGGAATTATACACGGACGCCAGCTGATGGAGAACTACTTCGCCTCCCTGTCGATAGTCAAGTCGTCGCTGGAAAGCTTGGAGCTGCGAAGCTTGAAACGTATTAATTCGGGAGCGGTTGTGATACAACAGAATGACAAGATTTGCTTTGTGGGCGACATTGACTGGCAGAAGGTGCAGAAATCGGAGGACCATGGCGTGGTGATTGCCAAAAACCGAAACGAAACCGAATGCAGTAAGTTCAAAGTTATTCTAAAAGCATTACGGACATTTTGTATAAATATTTGGGTTATTTTTGCTACAGAAAAAGATGGACTGGTCTGCTCCGATCAGTGCAACAAGGCGGGCTGTTGGGGCTCGGGCACTGATCAATGTTTGGAGTGTCGGAACTTGGGCTTCAATGGCACTTGCATAGCCGATTGTCGCAATATCACAAAGTAAGATTTCAATACGTTGCTTGGGGTTCGTTTACTCAACTTCTTCTCCCCTTTCAGTGCCTATCAATTTGATGCCACCACGTGCAAGGAATGCCATCCGGAGTGTCGCACGTGCTCGGGTCCTGGGGCAGAACATTGCGACGATTGCGTTCATGTACGTGATGAGCAGCGCTGTGTTACTGTCTGTCCCGACAACAAGTATTCCGACTATGGCACATGTCGTCTCTGCCACGAAACCTGCGAGGGCTGCACTGGTCCTAGGAACACCATCGGCCCGGGTGGCTGCAAGACTTGTAATTTGGCCATCATCAATAGCGATGCCAGCGTTGAGCGCTGCCTCATGAAGAACGACAAGTGCCCAGATGGCTTCTATTGGGAGTACGTGAATCCGCAGGAGCAAGGCACGTTGAAGCCACTGGCTGGAAAGGCGATTTGCCGTAAATGTCATCCGCGCTGCGAGCTCTGTTCGGGCTATGGTTTCCACGAACAAGTGTGCTCTAAGTGTGCGGGCTACAAACGTGGCGAGCAGTGTGAGGATGAATGCCCGCCCGATCATTACGCGGATGAGGACAAACGGGAATGCTTCGAATGTCATCCCGAGTGCAAGGGTTGCACTGGACCCAGCTCGGAGGAGTGTATTGCCTGTCGCAGCTTCAAGGTGTTTGGTGAGGGAGATCCCTATGATAATTCGACTGTATTCAATTGTACCAGTAAGTGTCCCGCGGAGTACTCGCACGTCATCTATCAATCTACGCACATTGGCACCTTCTGCTCGGCCAGTCCGCCAACGGGTTCCAAGTTGACTGCAGGAGTTCACAGTTACATATACATAGCAGCGGCGCTTATCATGTTTCTAGTGCTTTGCAGTCTGATAGTGGGCACATATGTGTGGCGGCAAAAGAACATGGCCAAGAAGGAGGCTGTTAAAATGACAATGGTGCTGTCCGGTTGCGAAGATTCCGAACCGCTGAGACCGTCCAACATAGGTGCCAACCTTTCCAAACTGCGCATAGTGAAAGACGCTGAACTAAGGAAGGGCGGCGTTCTAGGTATGGGCGCTTTTGGACGAGTATTTAAGGGCGTGTTGGTGCCAGAGGGCGAAAATGTTAAAATACCTGTGGCAATTAAGGAGCTGCTGAAATCGTCTGGGGCCGAATCGAGTGACGAATTCTTAAGGGAAGCTTACATTATGGCCTCAGTGGAACACCCTAACTTGCTGAAGCTTTTAGCCGTATGCATGACCTCACAGATGATGCTGATCACGCAGATAATGCCATTGGGCTGCCTACTCGATTATGTGCGAAATAATCGGGACAAAATTGGCTCCAAGGCTCTGCTCAATTGGTCCACGCAAATTGCTAAGGGCATGTCCTATCTCGAAGAGAAGCGTCTGGTCCATCGTGACTTGGCTGCGCGGAACGTTCTCGTACAGAATCCCTCCTGCATCAAGATCACCGATTTCGGCTTAGCCAAGCTGTTGAGCAACGACTCCAATGAATACAAAGCTGTAGGCGGTAAGATGCCCATCAAGTGGCTGGCCTTAGAGTGCATACGCCATCGCGTCTTCACCAGCAAATCAGATGTGTGGGCTTTCGGCGTGACCATTTGGGAACTTCTTACCTTCGGCCAGCGCCCACATGAAAATATTTTAGCCAAAGATATGCCCGATCTCATAGAAGCAGGCCTCAAGCTGGAACAGCCCGAAATCTGTTCTTTGGACATTTACTGCACTTTGCTCTCCTGTTGGCACTTGGATGCCGAAATGCGTCCTTCTTTCAAGCAATTGGTAAATGTGTTTGCCGAATTTGCGCGTGATCCGGGCCGTTACTTGGCCATATTGGGCGACAAGTTTACACGCCTACCCTCGTACACAAGTCAGGACGAGAAGGATCTCATACGCAAGCTGGCGCACACATTCGAAGGACCCGAGACAATAGTCGAGGCAGAAGATTACTTACAACCCAAGGCCGCACCGGCACCCAACCATCATGATGGCAACGATGAAATGCCCAAACTGAATAGGTATTGCAAGGACCCGATGAATAAGAATTCGTCAGGCGGTGATGGTGACGAAACGGACTCAAACGCACGTGAAGTGGGCGTAGGCAGTCTAAGGCTGGATTTACCTGTCGACGAAGATGACTACCTAATGCCCACGTGCCCGTCGGCTAGCCAGACAAATATCAACAACAACAACAGCAACAATAACAACAATAACGGTCTCGTCGGCGGTACGGGCGGATACATGGATTTAATCGGAGTGCCCGCCAGTGTCGATAATCCCGAATACCTGCTCAATGCACAGACTCTGAGTGCAGGAGATGCGCCCATACCCACCCAGACCATAGGCATACCGGTTATGGGGGCCTGCAATGGTGGCAATATGGGAAGCGGTGTTCAGACAATGCACGAGGTTAATTTGGCCGGATCAGAGCCCACAAGCTCTGACCACGAATACTACAATGATACGCAGAGAGAACTGCAGCCGCTGCACAGAAGCGAAACGCGCGTTTGAATATTGAATGCCAATACAACGCGCTGCCATCGTTATGACGCTCTCAAACGATCTTGCCACAATAGCGATTGAATCGCTCTCCGGACTACCCAAACTATGTGCCTTCAGTGAAGGATGCCGCAAACGCAATTACGTGTACATATTATTTATGAGTACTTCCAAGTGCCTGCCTGTCTGCCTACCAGTCTGCCTAAGAACGCTGTAATTTATTCAACACAAACCGACACACTCCACTCACACACATACACAAACGCACACCTTGTATATTTACGTGTAAATTATTTAGTACTTACGTATATCCTCATATCCTCTCAGTTTGTAGAAATGATTGTGAAATTGTAAGCATAAAACACCGTTAGTGCATTTTAATTGCCACTTCGTCGATGGCGTCATGTATAATATCCACACACAACAGAAACACAAATTCTGCGAACCCCTAATTCGATTCGAATGTGTTCCGAAAGTGGAATTAGACTTTATATTTATTTAAGCTCCTCAGTAAGTAAACGATTAAGATTAAGTCTTTTAGCTTGTAAATTCCAACTGTGATAGTAAAATTTAACATGAAATGTTTATGCTTATGTTTTAACTGTTTTAAAACTTATGTTCGATTGTTATTATTTAATATTATGTGAAATATTATGTAAAACTAAAAGGCAGCTATTATTCAAGAACGTGAAAAGATCAATAGCTTCGGATATACTACAAACGTAAATTCAAATGTAATTTTGACGTCACGAGACAACTTGTATCCAGTCCAAACATTCAAATATTGTTTTTTAATTCAAATGAAAGGGTATTAAATTCAACCAATTTAACTGTCAATTAAGAAAACCTTCAATTTCGTATCAGTTAGTCAACTCTGTATTCTCTATTTTGCTTACCATCTTAATATTCCGAGAAAGCACCTACATATACATAAATATAAATCCACAAACATTATATAAAAATCCCAAGCGTGCCATTTCGTTTTTAATATTTACAACAACAAAAATCCATAAATAATAACAACAAATTTTAATATATTCCTGGCACAATAGCATTAAAATATATAAACAAAACTGAACGTAAATTTTACATTTCTAACTAAATATAAAAAATTTGTGTATAATTGTAATAATTCTTTAATATTTAGACAAGATTTACTTTAAGGTTTTTAAGTGTAAAAATAAATGTATTTGAAAATAAACATTGCAAATGGTTTAATTTATATTAAAATTTGGGTTAGTATAAAAACTGGGGTCGGAACCAAGAACATGTTGCAACTGGAGCATAGATCCACACTGCATGAAAATATTATTCAAAGAATTTGTAATTTTTTTTCGTTCAATTTCTATTCGCATTTTTGGCCTATTTAGTCCATTTGAAACGCACAGTTCCATAGATTTTAGAGTTTTAAGTAAAAAAAGTAAATACCGCTGTGTTTGGCCACATTAGTTGGGGTATTGGTCTTCTTTTTGGAGTGGCTAAACGAATTATGCGCTCTGGATTTCAGAAGATTGCTCTACGAAGAAAGTTGCAGTGGGTCCCGAAGTCCTCGATTTTAACCCAAATCGAACAAAAGAATTTATAACTTTCACTACGAATATATAGCACAAAAATTTGAAACCTGGGTTACAATTGAGCCATGTGAAGTAGCTATGATGTAGGAAAAAAGTACGAAAAGTAGTTTCTTTTTTTTACCAGGATTTTCTGGAAGTGACTAATGTGTCCTTGTACTCATTTCCATTGATTCCAATATCGATAGAAAAAAGTGAGCCACTGCACAAAATGAAAGGGGTGTGCGTAAACTATCTTGGCGCAGTGTATTTTCAAAATTTACTGCAACCGACAATGTTGCTTCGAATTATGCCATGATTGAACATACTCAACACGTAGCACTGCGCCATCTAGCGCCAAGTTCAATATGTAACTGATAGTTAAGTTCAAAACCTCCATGTGACTACAATTCACAATGACACGCAATTGTGCCTGATGTGATGGATCCAGGGTGACCGTTGAAAATTTTCAAAAAGGGCCCAAAAAAAGGGTCCGGTTGCTTAAAAAAGGGTCCCAATAAAAAAATTATTTCAACAAAAACTATCCTTTAACTGAATATAACAACAACAACAACATATATTCAACAAAAAATTCATATAACAAACATCGTATCGGACGATTTGAAATTATCGACCTGTTGGTTGCTTTTCGATTCGATAAACGTACCTATGTAATATTGCTTAAAAAACCCACCTATAATTTTTGAGAAAAAAATATATTTAAAAATTTAACCGAATTTCACTGCAGATTTGCAAATGATTACTATTCAATACGACTAAGAGCATCGATTTTTTAACCATTATTGTTAACGGTTTTTTTTAACCAGTGTTGCCAACATAATTTTAATATTATAAATTATCAATTTTTTCATAAAAAATATTCGGTTAATACATTTTTCCATACAAAATTTTCAATATATAAATTTTTTCATAAAAAAGTTTTCTGTCAATACATTTATACATTTATAAAAAATGTTCGGTCGATAAATTTCTCCAGAAAAAACTTTCAGACACATCTAAGTGTCCCTTAGATACATCTAAATGTCCCTTAAACACAACTAAGTCCACCTCACCACACCCAGGAATACATAATACATTCGAGAAAAAAGGGAGAGTAAACTAGCTTCGGTCTGACCGAAGCTAAAATACCCGGCACACAACATAATTAACATTAATTAAACACAAATTTCGTGATACTTGAATACTAAATGAGGTCCTCAGCAATTCTTTTAAAATTTTTTGAAAGAAAAAAATTAATAAGCTAAAAGTTCCCATACGTCCGTGGACCACTTTATTGCACACACGCGCATGGCACTTCCTCGTCTCATTTCACTCTTATCGGTAGACGTCACAAGGTTATTTGTACAAAATGTTACTCCAAATTGTCCAACCATTTTTAAAGTAAATAAAAATGCATTAAATACAGTACATGACTGTGGAAAACTCCTTCGTCCCCATGATGAACAGACAATCAACGGCGACGACTTCGCTCGTCATAAGGAACAACAAAAAGCAGCAACAAAAAAAAAACAACAAGAACGGAGGAATGAACTAAATGGTATCGCCATCCCGCCAACCCGTTCCATCTCCCGCGGCGACTAATTAATACATCGTCACAAGTAGGTGATGCAGTCGTCAGTTCTGATGTACCATATTTTGACATTTCACTGCCAAAACACATGTGCGAAGTGCAAGTTGAGCTGAGCCAACGCGTGCCTCTGCTCAGCTCATATCGAGCGGTAACGGGCGCAAATAATTTGACAATTTAATGTCAGACAGTGCGCCGTCGCATTAGCTGCACTTGCTGTCCGCAATTCGTCAAACTGCAGCGAATGCCGAACAGAACACTGTAATTATAATTCCATTACCGCCGCTCAGTTTCCAGTGAGCATCGAAAGAGGGAGCAAGGATAGCCGAAAAGGACGACACACGTGAACACAAAAGCAAATTAAGCGCGATTTGAAAGGTGCAAAGAAGAGTCCTGTCGGAGAATCAGGATAACGCATTGCCACACACACAAAAAAAACCTCAAAGACAATCGGTCGGTAATTGCGGCTGATGAAATGAATTGGCATTGCGGTACCAAACGGCCGGTGGCTGAAAATGATTGGCACTTGTCGCGCAGTGAGTATGCCACAGAATGGAGGAGGTAGCCAGAGACTCCGCACTCAGGATAATGCGGGCTGGACGCAACAGAACAATTTCGCTAATGTTCAGCGTACAGTTCAGCGTGCAGGTGATTCGATGCGCCAACGTACAGAATTTTTTTTCTTTTTTCTCAAAAATTTACCGCATTGCATTGCTGTTCTGCGGTGTCAGCGGAAGTATGCGCATTTATAGTTTTCGTATTTGAGGATTTATTTTGTGTGGTGATCAGCAGCAGCAGCAGCGGCAGCTCTCATCACAATCTCACTGGACAAATGTCTCATTAGTGTGATGCTCATTTGATGGATTCGTTAAAGGGAATGATGACGAACACAGCATAATCTCTAGAAAAATACCAACTAGGAGAACAAACACACTCGTAGACGTATACAAATTATGCAGCAAATGCGTACTTCCGTCTGGCACCCGCACGTACCACGAAAAGGCGAATATAATTGCTGCAGAGAGCCAGAGTGCGTATGAGGCATTAAATGTGGATGGCATGCAGATGAAAGCATTGGAACACCGTTTTGCAATTAATCCAATCGAGGCCCAAGCTGACTGTGGAGCAGTGTGGCCGTAGCAGGGATTTCGCCCATATTTTGGTATTTTTCACCTCACCTCACTCACGATCGATTCTTTCATTACTGAGTAGGCTTTCTTGATTAGTTTTATTAGTCAACTACTCCATAGCTAAGCAATGTGTACGCTTTCTACATATCCACCAAGATCAAGTCTCTCTACTATTAAAATATCAGTGAATATCTTGGATATGTTTTGAGGCCGGGCGGTGGAATTGGCTAATTAAATCATTGAGCTTGGATATTAGTTAAGAGCGTTTCGCTACCAAAAATCGTAAATTGCATTGGTGGTGGCAGCAGTCGGTAGCGTCATCAATATGGCAAGTCATCGTTCCTTTAGACGTTTACTTAATTAACGCGGTAATGGCTGCGCGGTACGCCCGTCGCAGAGAAGTCTTTTCGGTCATGTCGTGCCGAGAAAAGAGCTTTTTCAGTTGAACTTTATGGGTAATGAGGTAGATACGTTGCTGTTATAGTTTTTGTGGTGGTTCTTTACCGAATACAAAAAAATATATAAACTTCCACTCTGTTGGTAGCATCTATCCACTTCATACTCGGTGCGCTTTGAGCGCACTTAAAAAATGATCCGTTCCAGGCTCAAGCGCGCACTTTATGGCAGTTGCGGTCTCATCAACGTCGCTTGTCGTTTTACGAGGCAATAAGATAAGAATGTCATAACACAAAACAGCAATTAACTATGAGAAATTAATTCTGCTGCTTGAACGCATCTTCATGTTTGAGGTTCTCGGACTTGAGCTTGGATTTGAAGTTGGTCTTCTTGATTACTAACTAGACGAAGTGTCTTAAGTGTAAGCCTCTGGCAAACCCAGCGACTCCACCCGAGCCCATTTGATTTTCATCTCGCTGGCGGCTGCAGAAGGTGGTAATGGCTGCTCGTGTGATGGATGTGCGCGACACTTAATGCTCTCTCGGCGCGGTGTTGTTGGTTTTTGTGATGGCGCAACGGGTGATTGCGCTTGCTCACTGGCTAACAGAAAATTCCGGCTATAAACCATCGTTAACTGTGTTTAATTGTTTTAGAGTCGCCTCGTGGTGATTACGCACAGTTTAATGCCCCACCGTCGTTGCTTTTGCTGCTCAAAGCAACCATTTCATTATTTGCCTAAAAAAAACTCACGGAAGCCGAAATCATTTTTCCGCATTTAATGAATCCTTCTGGTTAAATATTTGCAAAGTTACTTAATTAAAGAAGTGGAAATAGTTTACATTGACTAGCTGTTGTGGGTATTGGACGATCTTTTGGAGGCGAGTTTTGATTTCTCTGTGTTTGGTACCCAAATATATTTAATATCAATTCATATGCGAACAAATACACGTTAGCGCAGGCAATACAAGAAAATGGAAATAAGAAATTTGTCGGTACGTTATCGATATTTTTTCGATATTTTATCGATACTTTCCATCTTCACTTCATCCCCAAACCATTTCAAAATGGTGTTCCAATTCCATTTGATTTCGGTCCACTTCCATTTGGTTCCAGTTTCAGTTCCATTCCCATTTCGGTCCTGATTTCCTAATTTCCAATCAAATACAAGAAACAGCGATCGGTTATCGACCGATATCGGTTAAATATTTCTCAAGATAAACGAAAAAAAATACAAATTTAACGGCGATTTTCTATGGGTGGTGGGCGTGGTTTTTATCCGATGTTGCCCATTTGCAATACCATCCAATCCAGAATAAGAGGAATGACAAAATTTGGAGTCGATAGCTCCAAATTTACTACAGTAATCGAGCGAAGTGACAAACAGGCGGACATGACTTCATCGACTGAGGAGTTTTCCATACCGGCCACGTCTCCTTATGGGCGCTACATTAGTACAAATATTAAAAGTATTAAAAGTAGATGCAAACCATTAAGATTTCTTCAATATGCCAACACAATTTCTTCACTAACAAGCCAATAAATAATTGTAATAAACCAAATCGAAAACGAAAGACTTAAGAGACAAACTGGATTTCAAATACATTTCCGTTCAATCGCGAAACTGACGAAACAAAAGAGTCACGAAATTTAACTGTTTTAGCATTTAATCAGTCGTTGCTGTCAAACAGTTCCCAGTTGAACTAATTTCCCTCCACATTTTCATTTCCTGTTGGTTGAGATAGAGGCGGCTTGGTAGGGTCGTGGGATCGGTCGTTTGTGTTCTCTCTGTCTTCACTAAAAATCAATAATAAAATTTAATTATGTAAATATCAGTGGAACCTAAGACAAGTGCGACGACGGCTACTGTTCCGTACAGGTTTCAACATACAACGTCACCATCACCATCATCGGGGCTGTTCAAATGGAGACGAAAAATCACATTTAACGACACAAAATAAAACAAAATAAGAACAGAAAAACAAAAACATTTTTATTAGCCTGGTTTATTTTAACCTGAAGAGCGATTTAAATTAGAACATAACTGCTTACCAATTAACCTTTCTTTCGCTGAACGCTTCTTCTCCGCTTTTAATTGCATTGAGAAATCAATCTCGAGCAGTGAGTTGACAAGATGCGCCTCTGCCCCAACCAGTGCACGTCGTATTTAGTTCGGTTCGGCTAAGGTGCTCAACTAAATTAACCATAAAAAATGGCTTCATTTGCCTCTACTTCGGGCAAACACAGAAAATAAAAGGAGAAATGCCGACGCTTAGAGAAAAAACAGCTACAACTGCCGCCATGGAATTGAGACATTTTCCGCTGAGGTCAGCAAGGGTGAAATTAAGAAGAAATTTAGCTCAAGACATGGTACAGTTTTCGAGTCAGCGGAAATACTAGCACTCACTGTGAAATATGTCTCAGCATAGAAGTCACCTTTCGCTCCTTCCATTATTTTCCACTAAAAGTGGTAAATTGTGTTGAAGAAAATATCGTGGTCCAAATCAATTGATGGGCCGAAATCAGTTTTTCCGTAATTCACTGCAAATAAACACCAATCCGTCCATCCGTCCGTTTGTTCGTCTGTTCCAAGGATCGTTCATACATTGGTTTGCAATGTCAAAACATTGGTCTTGCTAATCGCGTAAAACATAACACCATTACCGCCATAAAATAAATTTTCTGCCATGATATCTGTCGTACCAAGAATGGACATCTGTGCGAGTAGCAAAAACATTCGACAAAGCCGAGATTGCCACACTGAAAGTAAAAAGACCTATTGAATTTAGAGAAAGGAATATTTTTTTTCATAGCTTTTACCTGCGTTACCGCTCGTACGGATGTCGGATTTGATAATCTTTCAAATATAAGAAAATATTTCATTTATTTCTGTGCTGTAACATTACAAAAAAAGTATAAACAAAATGGCGATTTTAAAGCAAAGTAATCAGGCTCTACGGGTGTCGAGTATCCATTAATTGGAGCCTTCAAAATGCTTTTCAGTAGTTTAAGAGTTCGGGTGATGTCGAGTTCAACACCAGTCCGACACCACCAGTTACAAGAATGTTTTTTCCATAAAGAAACTTCGGAACTCACAGAAAAGTCTCTGTGTTTATATCTGCAAGTTCGGCGAAGATCCAAATATTTATTTTGAGATAAGCTCTTAAAATATTTCAGGTTCATAAGAAAATTCATGACGGATTTGAAATAATTCTGTCATGCTGACAGACCAAAAATGATCCTAATTGGTAATTAAGCCAACAAAATTTTCTGCCAGTGTAGTCTAGTATAAGTGATTAATACACACACGTACAGCAAATACGCATATTGATTTGATTTATTCCAACCAACAACATGGAGCAGAGCACAACAATACCACAGCGCGACGAAACATTGCACACAATCTCCGAACAACATCCCCAGCCATCGAGAGAGAGAGTACACAAAAAGCATTAAAATCGCGAACGAAATTCCAAAAAATCTCCACCGACCGATCGTGCAATCTTCCAGCATCCACGGGCCACTAGCGATCATCAGCTCACATGTCCGCTGCCGTGTTGGGTTTTTGCTTGTAAGCCTCTGTAAATCCTCATCACCCAAAAACCAGACCAAACACTGCACAAAAAGCACATTGAAGCTCATTGATATTTCGATCGCGACCGTATAAAAATATTCTGTTGGCAATGTGTTGCTGGCTTGATGGCAAAATGTCCGTGAGATCGATCGCGATCGCAGCCCAAAACCAGAGAATGGACCAGAGAGATCCACACATACAGCAAATATTGGCCTAAAAGTGTCGCCTGACGAACGCCAAACCGATCAGCCGCGGCGGCATCGATCGATACGCGAACATAGCGTTGCGATCAGATTGCGATCGTTCATGTGCTGCACTGTCGCTGAGCTCCATCTACATACACGACGACACACATGCGGGTCGTCGTGCAAGTGTTCCTTGGAGAGCGACAGAGCAAAGTTTTTTGTGCCAAGCAAGCAATGCATCGCATCGCATCGATCGATGCATTGCCAATCGATCGCTCCTGTCAGTCATGGAATTTTGTTTTCGCAACGCATCATCATCGTTGTCGTCGTCTTTGCGTGCGTTTCAGCCTCATTCCCTTAGACATAAAGCAGCCGTGTGCTCCACTGGACGGACATACGAACGTACGCAGCGACATACACACAATTGACTGTTCGCTTTGGATGTTTATGAACTGCCCAGGATGCGCGCATGCGCACATGCGTCACAGCCACCACCGTAAGTGACTGGCGATCAGTGAGATCGCGTTGCTGCCGTGCACGTGATACAATTATGGCAACTTTTTTGTTAATTTCGCATTTCTTAAAATGTGTGCGATTTCTTGTGTGATTTGCGAGGCCAAAAAACTATTTGTTTGAACACAGAAGCTGCGAAATATACGAGCTTCGAATATTTAACGCAATTTCGTGTACATTTCGGTTCATTTATATTTTTTTTGTTGGTGTACTCCATTTGTTTTTTTTTTTATGAAAAAACGAACAAATTTTAGTTTGCCTCCGAATGAAGCAGTTTCATAAAATTTTTTTTGTTCAAACACAAAAAGTCCTTACAAAAAGCGACTTGATTTTAATTGATTGGTTTTGAAGGCGTTGATACCGCCGCCAGGCCATGTTTGTTCTGTTCCCAATTTCATACGTTCGCTGGCAATCGATTGACGATCGTTCCCAAACACACATAGACTCTTCGCTCTCGCCAACAATGCAAATTGTCGTTACAAGTTAATCAGCGTCACTTCGGCCGCCAACATGCTCACAGCACAGCTCACAATACCAACAATTGCAATTACAACTTGATTCCCAGGCGGCTGGATGTGAGCGCGCAGATCCCAGATCGAGATCTGATCGCTAGATCGGTCTTTCGATCTTTCGCTGATCGATCTGTGCTGTAGGCCATTTACGAGAGTCGATTGCAATGCTGTGCGGCGAGGTGCAAATTGACTTCAACGCCCCATAAATTCGCTTTGCTGCCACTGGTGTTGCGTATGGCGTGCCATTTTCTGTCTAGGGTGGCCAGATGAAAGCAGCGCAGTTTCGGGAGTCTGGCTTGTAAGTATTTTGTAATGAAATTTAATAAATATCCACTGTCAAAAACGACACTTTGATTTAATTGTTTGATCAATGGACTCCAGAAATCTGGAGTTGCTTCTACTCAATATTGGAGTAGAAGGAGTAATTCAGAATGATATGCAGACATCCTTCAGTATTCTATTTGAGTCTGTCCAATGGCCACACTGGCAGCAACATCATTTACTGATCGTGTGCCTGTCTCTGCTATATGTATGAGTAAGTATTCCTTTCTGCCTATATTTATCCTAGAAACAAACTCAACTGCACAAATTCCGATATTTCGCCAAATCTAGAAGTAAAATCAGACGCCCTTACCAGAACAACGCACAGCGAAATCGCCTGGGAAAATAAAGTTTTTGTCAGCAAGCTCTCAACTGAACGAGAATTTCATTTCGCACCTCGGCTGAACGGACTACAAACTCGCTTACATATGTACGTAAAACTGGTGAATGGCAAGAAGGAGAAGTGCCTTATCGATTATGAATTCCATGCACGCTTTTGTCACCTCGCAGGAACCACAACACAGCAACAACAATGCCAAAAGACAATATGAAGAAGATATACGCGAATAGGCAGGAAGAGCCTCAACAGCGACTGCCTCATGCTGCTGCAAATTAAGTGTTGCTGCGATGGTGCCAACGAGGTTTTCCTATGCAGTTTACATTGTCAATGTATACAGCTTGCCCAGTGGTTGTTGTTGGTGGTGGTGGTTTTGCCACTGCTGCTACTATGTTGGAGAACTTCTTCTTGACACTTCATTGGCGCGCGAGTTAATTAAACGCAGAGTTTTCATGGCGCGCATGCTGGGACCACCGACTGCGTCCAGCGGCACGAAAATAAATATGGTGTGTGAAATAAGTTTACAGCATGGGGAATGCAATGTATTTGTACGTGGCCTTTTTTTCGTTGTCGTTGTTCATGTTGTTCATACCAGCAACTATTTCTTTTTTGTCTGTCTCACTTATTCCTTAAAGTTTATTTTGTGCAATTCTCAAGAATTTTAATGAAGCTTTGATGGAAAACCATGTGCGCTTATTTTTTCAGACAAATGTATATTTTTTTTTAAAGAAATAAAATAAAAATTCATAAATTAAAGAACTCTCACTGTGACGTTTGTATGTGTTAACGAAAATTCGGTAAGTTGGCTGGAAAAAGCGGTAAATCTTAAATTTTCATCACTTTCTCAGTTCTTCAGTTTACATTAACTGCATTATCTAACTATCTCCGCATTACCATAGACGACTTAATATTTGCTTTAATTGATTTAAATCCCACTCGGCAATTCCTTCGATTTCTTCAATTCCTGAAAGCGCAATATTATTAGTATCGACACAGTTCTAATTTTTTCTAGTTCTCCTGTAGTAATCATATTTGTATGACTTTGTTGCCCCGCTTCCACGGATACATTTGGCTCCATACCATTAGGCAACCAAACTTAATTACTAGCTACAACTAATGATTTTATTGAAGGTGCTACACGATCGCCTTTTCAATTTAACAAGGAAATATTGGGCAAAAAACACGAACAAAAAAATTATAGATCACAAAAATTAATGAACAAAAAATAACGCAAGAAATACCAACAAGAACCTACTCAAGTGAGACATTTCATATTACGTGTGCCACACCTTCCAATGGCAACTTCTTACGACCATTTTATGCTGATGAATTTTCGGAAGTGCAAGAAATTATTTGCTTACGATGCAAATTGGATATTTGGGAGCGAGAGAGAGAAACACAGAGATTATTCTTTAGGTTGGCTTTGAATTGGAATGGAAACAAAACTTACTTGTGGCCAAATGGAATATTATTAAACCATTCCTGATAGGTAATAACTTAAAAACTAGAGAGTGGACTATCTTCGGCTATACCGAAGCTGAAATACCCCCACACAGTAGAAAGAAGTACCTTGAACATAAAAAATTGTGGTCTCAAGACCCTATTTTGAGCCAATTATAGGTGGTTTTGGAGCCCGGACCATGTCCAAAATCCATTTCTAAAAATTTCCAATTAAATCCACAAAAAAAAAAAAAATTGGTCTCAAGACCCCATTTAGACCCTTATATATGTGGCTGCGGAACCTCGGACCATGTCAAAAATACGTTTCTAAACATTTCCAATCGAATACAACAATAAAAAATGTTTACCTTTTTTTTCGGTGTATGGGAGCCACGCCCAGTTTTTGTCCGATTTGGCTGATTCTCGAACTTGATCTCAGTATTCACGAGAAAAACATGTAAAAAAAGTTTCAAGTCGATATCTCCAAAACTGCGACCGCTATCGTGCGGACGGACAGACGGACAGACGGACAGACGGACAGACGGACAGACGGACGGACAGACAGACGGACATCGCTAAATCGACTCAGGAGGTGATACTGATCAAGAATATATATACTTTTCCATACCGGACACGCCTCCTTATGGGCGTTACAAACGTTGTGACAAAGTTAGTATACCCTGCCACAGTGAGTGTGGGGGTATAAAAAGCACAAACAGACAACGTCTTCTATTCAGCTTAAACAAAAGCGTCGAAACCAAGAGAAAACGGACACTCCTCCATTGCTAAGCAGTTAAACCACACAATTTTAGGTTTTTCATGTGGAACATTTATTAAATAGGCAATTCATAAAATTTACAATCACTAAACTTAGAGACGAACGTATGTATAACTAAGGAATTCGCAATTCACAATTTCAACTCGGAAACTACACGAAAAGCGTACGCCCACTTAAGAACTTTAAAAATAAATAATAAAAATAAGCTGGCCGCTCATCACTCATTCAGTTGACGACTTCAACGTTTTCACTGCCGTCCTCTGTCAGCGCGGCATTAGACGTTTCTGGATGTGGAACGACGCCCCGCTCATCATCACTACTTTCGCCGCAGCTGCTGCTGCCGCTCGAAGTGGAACTGCTGCCACTGCAGTCCTCCTCCTTCTTTATTAAACTTTCGTCAGCTTCTTCGGGCTTGCCGCTTTCACAGATGGCACGTCGCAAACGTTTCTCGGGTTTCTTCAAAAGCTCCTCAATGGAGTAGGGATTACGTTTGCGGCAGTTGGTGACTTTGGGGTGAGTTGTGGTCTCTCTGCCTCCACCACCACCGCCGCTGGGAGTGGTATTGAGTGAAGCTGCAGGCGATGATTTTCCCGAATCACAGTCGCTCAGAGCATCGCCAGCGCTGGGTGTGGTCAAGTCAATGGAACTCTCCGATTTGGTGATGCCCGCATGAAAGTACGCAGGATATTGGGCGTGGGCATAGGGCAGGAATTGGCCCGCAGCGGCCTGAACATGCTGCGTATAGTAGAGTAACGTCGGATTCCAAAGCCAATGCGATCTGAGATCTTGAGCATTAAGCTGGCTTGATACGGCCGAGGATACAGTGGCGGAGAGTTGGACCAAAGCAGAACTATTGCTGCCCAGCGACGCAGGATGCTTGGGTGCGGGCTTAATGGGCATATCCGGATGCAGTCTCGCCTCATTGGAAGTCGAAGTTTTCCCGTTATTCGCGACCGCAGCCGCCATACCGGATGTGCTGTAGCGAAATTGAGCGGGCAGACTAAGTGAATGTGCATGCGAATGACGTGCATGAGCGGATAGGTGCGCCGACTGGTGATGTGCTGGCAAGGAGTTTTGATGATGGGCGACCGCCATTTCGGTGCCAGCCGAACTGCCACATGTGGCTGCCGCAGCTGTACTGGCGCTGCCAGTGTTCGCATAGAGATGAGCTTGCGTCACATATGCCGCCGACGACATTTGGGCTGCAGCAGCGGCGGCCGCATTTTGTTGACTCGATGTCATTTCGTCTGTCCAAAGGCCGCTGTTGCGCAGTATGCGGTTAATAGAGCTGATAGAGGGCACTGAGTTGGAATCGCAGATGCGTTGCTGCTGCAATTGTTCGCGAATCTCCCAGGCGAACATGCCAGAGTTCTCCTCCTTGAGGCGGATGATTTTCTTCACCACGGTGGGTGTGGCCACTTGCTGGAAAGGTGACAGAAATAAGTTTGTGATTAGAAATATATTATTGCGCTTCAAAAGAACAAGGACTATGATAGAATGCATAACCTGACACTTGCATGTGCAATGGCGTGTCACATGCTCAATTAAATACCGTGAAATTCAATTGTGTCGGGCACAAAATGCAAAAACCAAAATGTTGCACAATTGCAAGACCTCTGCTACACACACGCAACATGAAGCGGACGGTGTTTTTGCGGCCTCTGGCTTTTTAGCGCCTGCACCAGTGGTGCAGGATTTCCGTTTCACCATTTTATTGTCCTACAATCGCAATCAGGCCTTCTGGGTCCTGCACAAACACGCCCCAAAACAAGTTTTTGCCATGTTTGAAAATGTTTTAAAAACGCTTTAAATTAAATTTGTTAGCAGCAAAATGCTGCAACTCAGAGCACTTGTTCTGCATATCGAACAGAAAGCAAATAGGGCTTGCTCGGTAGGTTAAAGAGGTACACACCACGCCAACTTCGCCCTGCCGTTTTACGTACCCACTCCACCTCTCCTATCTGGCAAAATATGACGTGTGACGAAGCAATTCATTAAAAATTCATAAATGCGCTTAACTCATTGCGGTATGTTCTTCAGCGCAAGTGTATGTAAGCAGCCTAGCATATTTAGTGGCCAAATTACAGCCTTTATTTTCACTGATTGTGTTTAGATTTTTATCAGTGCGATACACGCTCGTCAAGTGGCGTTTTTTGTATGGACAGCCTGTGTGTGCGCTCGCCCCCTGCACTCTGCGAGGTGTTAAATGCGCGTTTTGTTTTAAGTCCACGGTCGTGGGTTGTGAGTCCCGAGGGCTCTTCTCTGCTCGCCTGCGTGTACTACTTTTATTATTGAATTCTAATAGTTTGGCGTGAATCCCGAATGGGTTTTTCGTTGCTTCGCTGTTAATTAGCAGCAGAATTTTGTGATTGATTACCATCGATGTTGTGACACCTTTCCGAAAACATTGCCGCGGTGGTGCGATGGTGCAAACATTTATATACCGTGTGGAGGGCTTTTTAAAACTTTTGGTTTATAAAATGTCACAAATCGGAAAACATTGTGAATGGCCGTTGAGTTTTTTTCTTCATCATAAAACTGGGGAGCCTGTGGTGGGTAATGCAGATGGAATGCTATTGGGATATTTTGGAAAATTCTATACATTTGTATTGAAAAGTACTCGAAGATCATAATTATTTTGTTGCCTTTCTATACCCTTATGAGGCACTGCTTTGGTCGCGTAAGAATGCGTGACCAATATTGAAAAGTGTATATATTCTTGATAAGCATCGCCTTCTAAGTAGTGATTTGAAATTTTATCATTTAAATCATTTTGTCAGTTTCTTTATTTCATTGCCAACTGAGGCCTTCTTAGCATCGTAGACCATAGAACATAGATTTTTAAAGCTATTTTGGAGAGGCCCTGTTCCCAACTGAACATCAAAAAATAGATTTATTTAGAAAGTAAAATAATTACTTTGCTCCAGTCGCTATAGTTGGGAAAATACACAGGTTTTCTTCACGAAAATGCACAAAAATATTGAAAAAAGTTCATATTTCAGGTAAGATTCCCCAGAATCAACTTCACATAAATTTAAATGGTTTTTTTTTGTGTGTAGGAAAATTCTACGCATTTCTTTTAAAGAAGTACTTGAAATTAGAGATTTTGGTAAACCAATATTTTTCGTTAAGAAATGAGACTTTATCCTCCATAAAGCTTCTGGGCGTATGCAATCTAATTAGTGGCCTAAAACAAGCTACTAAAACTCATCACCCAAGTCATGCCACAGATTACACAAATAGGCAAACAGTAGCGACCACGACCATAAAGTGTACGTTCCGTGGAGATTATGGCTGTCGTAATTTACGGCCGTGTGAATTGAACCGCTCCAGACCAGCTGACGAACAGGATTCGCTAGCAGTGCTAATCGCAGGAAAGAACCTTATCGCGTTTAATAAATGAGATTGATTTGTAACAGCGTCGGGCACCCACGCACCATGTTTCATGTTCCCTATTCGAAATGCCATGTAGCAACTAATAAAAAAAGCTACTGATACACCTAAAACACAACAACAAGCTACTTATAACAACAAAATAAATAAAACACTTGGCGCATTAACTTGCCATGGAGTGGTGATTTGTACATGCTTTTATTAACTCCCGAACAACTATTTTGAAGGGAGATAACTAGATGCAAAGCGTACGTCAGTGGCACTGATAATAATTGAGGGAAAATTTGTATCTACCGTCTACCGAAAGATAGTTAAAATACGCTATGGCTTTAGTGTGGAAGCGACGGCAAATCTAAGTTCAGGCCACAAGGAGAAATGGCTTCGAAAGTGGTGCCTAGCGACCTCTGCAGATGCAACTGCATCACTTTCTACGCTTTCAAGTAGCAGTACAAGAGATGAACAATTTTAGACAGTGGCGAGATGAGGCTCACTCGCGAAATAACAGAGATCAGCGACCAAGGATTCAAGTCTTTGTCTTTGTCAATTTTGTAAATTTTAGTTCTATTTAATCGTGTGCTTACCTTAGTTTTGCTGCCTCCAATGGAACCCGGTCGAATCGAGCCAGTTTCATAGAAACGCGTCAAGATCTTGGAGACACAACCTGCCAACGAGAGAGAGAGAGAGAGAGTGTGTGAAAATCGCGCAAAACGAATCGAATAGCATAGAATTTCTATGTAATTTGTTGGGCTAATTGGCAATATGTAGTCACCACTCACCATGCGACACCAGCAGCTGGCGTGATATATCACACGGACGCACGCCGAACAAGGCCAAATCGACAATACGCTGGCGCACACAGTCCGGCAGTGGACGGCCATTAACAAACACGCCGCCCAATTGATTAACGCCTGCCTGTCCTGTTGGTGGGAGATAAGAGTAGATAATGGATGAAATTAGAAAATTTGTCAATTTGTCACTTTGTCAATTTATAAATTTGTCTACCAATTTCAGATGATAGTGGAGTTGACGGGAAATTTAATTGGTGCTATTTTTTAAAAACATTCTTGATAGGCAAATTTCAAAGATCCGACTTGATTGCGCTGATGATAAACCGTGGCGCGGTTGCTTCCGAAGCAAAAATTTCATGCATAATTACCGTAGCTCTGAAGAGTCTAATTAGAGTGTTGTTATTGATATTGACAAGTCTATTAATGAATGTTGTTGATGACGTTGATGATGCTGGCGATGCGATGGCGATGGAACATTTCCCAATTGAATTAATTTCGCATAAGGCCCCCAAATGATTTGAAGCGCGCCAGAGAGAGAAAGAGAGCTAGAGAAGAGCTTTGAGCTGAAGGAGTACAGATTTACAATATGTTCTTTATTTTATAAGAAATGTTTAGTTGCTGGGTACTTGCGGTACAAGAATTGTGACCCAATTCGATCAGGAAAGTTTCGTCCGATCGATATGATGATATTTTCACTGATCATAAACTGATCAAAATGAGTTTTTCAGATATTCACTGAGCACAAAGCCATTATTTTTGGAGGAAAGCTTTAAAAGTAATATTCTGGACTTAACTGGACTTTCTCTTGGAATGACTTAAGTAACTAATTACAAAAAATACGAATTCCATCAGCCATTCAACAAATTTCCACTGCCAATAATTTTTCACAACAACCGCTAACTCAGTTGAAGATAAAATATTTGTGTGTAAAAAAAACCGAATAGAATTTTATGTGTAACCAATTAGTGAGTAAATTAGATGCTAAATGTGAAGTTTGTGGTTGTCGTAAAGCGTTTCTTTTTATTAAATTAGACAAAAAACACTTTTTCTTAATATTGTAGGTGTTTTCCCGTAGGGTTTGTTAATTTTTTACAGTTTTTTTTAATAACACTGCACACGGAGGATAATTATGGGTTTCTTACAGTAGATGCCGTTGGAGCTTAGTTTCTCAAAATGTAGTCGCGAGCCAAAGAAATTGGTTCGCGAAGAAAAACACTTAAGGTGGAACCTGCCAACACCATTTTTGCTGAATGCACGAATTACAGTTTGTACACGCAGAGAAAACACTTGGTTGTCAGAATCATATTTCTATGGAATCATGTTATCATCTGCGAAATACGTAAGCTTTATCATTCAAAGCCTGTATCATATTATGATCTCTGAAATCAAAGGTATGATCTCTGCGATCATGCTCCAATCATATTTTTTTCTCTGCGTGTAACGAAACAACTTATGACCCATGTACGTTTTCCAAATGAACGAAGTCTCCCAGCATTGTACGATTATGAATGGCGTAAAAGCTTCATCAAATCTTCGTGTCTACATTCCGATGAAATTCCAGTGATTTCAAATATCCTCTTTCTCAATCAAAAATGATTGTTACTAAGTAGTATATCTCTAGTACCAACACCGCCCAACTAAGCCATTGAAAGGTGTCTCTAGTTGCAGCTTGAAGACTGCACTGCGGCCCCCAAGCATTCAAAAATGAAACCAAGAACAATAACAGCGGCAGTATCGAAAATTAAGTGCCTACCACGAAGCGCGCGATGTGCGAATGCTCATTGGTGTTAAGTATTTCCATTTTCCATTTTAATCTTCAAAGTTTTAACGAGTTTATTGAAAACATTCTGCTATACTCAGTGACCCCTTTTTGCATTTTTTTTCAGGTGTGTTTTGTTGTTACTTTTTAAATTTCCAATTCAAAAACACGATTTTTGAGCTCGTAAAACAAAACGACAGTGAGGCAGTAACACCGTCCCAAGCGATTATTATGGCATCTCGCAGGGCGCAGCGCATCGCATCTGTACTCAGCAAATTTTATTGCTTCTGAGTGAAGTAACGTGGGGAATTCAGTAAAAAAACGGGGCTGGCGTCAATAAAACTAATAACCGTGAAAGCAACATTCCGAAGGGTTCGCTTCATATCGCCAAATGAAGTGCGAATTTTTGCAATTTTTTATCAAGGTGGCCTTTCGGTCTGTTTGCTGCTATTGTTTTATTATTCGCATTGCTATTGCTCTACCATTCGGACGCTTCAAGACAATTGCAAATTCAGTTGGACGGTATGAAGGCAGCGGTCACTCAAAACAGCCTAAACGTTAAAGGGTACTTAAATACTCAAAGTTCGTTGAGCCAAGAGGAGCCTATTCGAAAAAAAGAACAAAGGTAAAAAACCAATTTTGAAATACACCGAGAATTAAAGTCACGGATTTCAATCAATATTTTGTACCAACAATTTTGGTTTTAATATTTTTTTTTATTGTTTTAAAATTGTTTTACACTTAAAAAAAATATGTATAGTTATGTATGTATTCATCAAGTTTGGATCGACAAATTTTCTAGATTTATAGTCAGCACTAAGAAGTAGACTCGTAACTATTTAAAACCGAATTACATTCGCGTTAGTTACGTTCGAATAAAATTACCAAAAAGCAAATTAAAAAGAAGCAAAATAAAACGCTTTTGCTTCATTCGAATTCAGTTTCATCTCTCACCTGTGTGTGGCATATTCCGAGCTTGAATTGAATATAGCTGTCCGGCTGCCTGCCCGTTGCTATGTCTACCCGTTGACAGCGTATCCAAGTGTTTCGCTCGTTCGCTAGCTAAATATCGGGCAGCAGGTTTCCCCTTAATGTGTTCTAATCACGACGTTTTTATCAGAAGCGTAATAAAATTAGAGAGTTTTTATTAGAGTGGCTAAAAGTCAGAACAAATCTGGCGCTGCTGCCGATAATATTACGACGTTTACGGTCAAAAGTAAGTTCAGCGTCTGCGTTTTATATGTTTTTCCACGAACTAGCGTAGTGAAAACTGAAATGAGAAATGAAAACAAAAGAATAATGTTTTGTTAAAAAGTAGTTAAGAACACTTTAAAGATTGGAAGAATGTAATAATTCGGTTGAATTAAATAAGTCACCCACCAGTTTTGGTAATTTGAGAAATCAATGAAACCTTGCATTTATGGATTAAAAGAAAATGAATTTGTGGGAAAAGTTTTTCAAACAAATTTGTTTTTGGAAAAATCACAAATCTGTCGTAAGATACTGCTGTCATGGTTTCACAGAATATATACAAGTGTGAAATTGCACCATCCTAGGTCCACTGGTGGCTTCAGGAGAGCCTAATATATCTGACACGCCAATTAATAGCCCTTAATGAGAATCCAAAATCCAGCTCGAGTGTCTCCAGCTATGGTGCGTGGGACATATACTATGTGAAATGAAAACTCTCTAGGTGTACTGGTCTTCTGGAATGTGGGAATATATATCCGGCTGAAAGTCGTTAATGTCGCAATGAAGCTAGTGGAACGGATAGACTACCTGTCATATTGCAATAATCCAACAGGGCTTCTCTGGGTTGATGAAGTTAAGGGCTTTTCAACTACAAATTTTAGAGAACCTCATTGGTTTCAACAACGAAAACTTAAGAATTACTATTGTACTTAGGATACTAGGGAGCGTTTCGCACTGTCTTTGTTTTTAATGTAAAAAAAATGTATTTTGTTTTTTATATGCTTTCATTTCACGGCGTCCATTTCGCGAGGCTAACACTTTTTCACTCTTTATGCAAGGAAGTCCTAATAACCCTTTCAATTTCGCAATCACAATCTAATTAACCCACATAGCAAAATCAAGCACGTTTTAGTATTTATGATTTGCTTATCGAACTGCTTCGAAATCGCACATTAAGCATAAGCAGCGGTTATCAAGTGTCGTGCAACTCTTTACGTTGCATGTTCAGCGAAAATAATTCGGCAAGCTTTATAAGTTCGCCGTGATCTGCGCGGCAAATATGCAAATGCATCCCCCACACCCAATCAAACTCACAAAAAACCACGAAAAAACACGCAGTTCCACATTTGCCCACTCTATTCCAGGAGATTGTTATCTTCAAGCTGAGCAGGAATGTTGCTGGTTTGACCATAAAGCGCATGGTTCCATGAGCACAACAGCAATTAAACGAATTGGCCAATTGCTCATTTCGTTTAAATGTTAATACGCGTACAACAACAAAAATATACCAACAAAATTATGCTAATGTTACCCCCGCTGCCCGGCCACTTCCGCTTCCTGGCGCTGAAATGTGCTAAACTTTGACCGTTTTGAGACAACAGTGGCAGCAGAGTCAAGCGCTAAAACGACCTGTCAGTAGCATGTAAAAACCCGAACCGAATAAATTAAATACTTGCTAGAGTGAGCCGAGCCACCTCCAACCCCATCGTCAGTCCTGACTTGGTATGCTAAGGCGCTTCTAGGCTATTATTAGAATGCTTCGAGTTTATTTTAAACTACCCAACGAAAATATATGACGTTCCTCCTTCTGTATGAGCACATAGGAGCTTATTAAATCCGTTGAGAGATTTTCAGGTCGTAAAGTCACCGAAAAAGGAATGAAATCAACACGGAAACGTTTCTCATGAATTGCCCCCAGCTCTGCGATAGTGCACAGGCACATAACCTCAAATTAAGTTGTTCTCGAACCTTTCGTAATCAGCCCACCGCATGCTGTTTCGGACCAGTCGTAAATCGTAAAGTGAAATAGTTTAGGCCAATTACGGCATTGATAAGGCCTAATTATGTTCCCGTTAGTATTCATTGCGCAGAAGTCTTGCACCACCTTCTTTGGCGCGTGTTTGAAAGGGCATCAAAGCTATTCGAGGAATTTGCATAAATTTGTTTGTATTTTGCGGGTCACAAACAGGTTCATTAATGCCCAACATTTCAGTTGAAAGTGTCGATGGGAAGCTATTGATTTGGTCACAGGACGAATACTTCCGGGAAGAATCAGGACTTCCTGTCGGTTTGCTTTGTACGATATCGATACCAATCATCGAGTAGGCTACTGTGGTTTGTGGAAATTGTAATGAAAGCTAGATTATGCTTTGAGGTAACGATATGATCGCTAAAGAAAATACATTTTGGTTAGCTGGTGAATAAGTCTGTGGATGACAATTCTCACATGAGGGTTTCTATTAGTTTGAACTCGTCTTTGCTTCCGCTCCTATCAAAAACTAGTTCAATACCGCAACCAGTTCACCAGTTCACCATTCTATTAATTTGTTTTATGACTGTAATAGCATCGATCCACCGGAAATTTCATAAATCCCCAATTGAAACGGTTTTTTCGTTGCTAGTGTACCATAAACCAATTTGCGAACGAACTCACGAACAAAATTCGAACGACAATCGGCACAGATTCACTAATTAATTAGCCACTTGCTACTCTCGATGTGCGGCCATTGACCAGCGGCGACAGAAACCATTGACAATCGTATTTTTATTAACACACAAGTTCATTTCGATCAATTTTTCCCACGGATTGGAGTGTGCATCATCGTAATACCATAATTTATGCTAATATCTTATTTAGCTTTCTTCGCCAATGTCGTTTTCGTGCTCATTGTCTTCATACGTCTTCAAACGTCTTCGGTGTTTTCTTCTGCTCCGCACAGAAATGTCAACATCTCATTTAAGCTATCTGAGCTATAATCGGTTCCACTTTTAAGCACTAATGAAATCTTCTTCAGCCGATTTGCTTGTTGGCGCACACAAGACACAAATGAAACGCTAATCAAATTCAAATTTCCAAATTAACATTTTCATTATCATTTATTTATTTAATATGCATATTTTGTGCCCCAAAGACCAACCGGACGGGACGGACTGGACGGTTTCTATCGATCGGTTCGTTCGTGTGGTGCGTTCAAACAGTAGACTGTCATGCTTCTGTTCGTGCTGTTCAGTTTCGACTTTTCAATGGATGGCTCTCATGTTCGCCTAAATTATTATGGACTTTAACTAATTTCTTGTGGTTTTTATATGCCGGCAGCGTCGTGGTGGTGGTGCTTAATTGATTTGTCATTTCGTATAACATTAAAATATGCAAAATGATATATTTCAAGTGAAGATGGCAGGTGCTGACTGACCCAGTCAGTCAGTCAGTCGGCCAGGTCAGGTTTGCTTTGATTTCTTTATGAATGAGCTAGCGTTCCAAGTTGATTAACTTAAAAGTGTAATGTGGAGCTCGGTTTCGGTCTTGTGTTCACAGTGATTAAGCGAAGATTGTTTTTTACCCCTACAATTACTGAAACGTTTTGGATTTTTTTGTGTCGACTGTGAAGAACCTTAAAATTTACTTTGTTTCTTTTCGCTTCGCTAATTCATATTTAGATATTTTGAAATTTTACAATTGGGAACTGAGACAAAGGGTGGAAAAGTGTAAGTCGATATCGAATGAAAACGATAGTCTGCCCCGCATTTATGTTTCGTATACATGCATATATCGTTCAAATGCTGTCGGACTGATACTTCTCTATCGTCGGCGACAGCCAAGGCCGTGCGCAAGGGAGGTTTTGGAGGGTTTTAACCCCCCAGACTATAATTTTTCAAGCTAGTGTTAGATAATGTAATTGAATCATGAATGAAGGCGATAATTAACATACGAATTGTTTCGAGAAAAACAGTTTCGCTTCTGAATCTTCGAAACTATCATCAATACATAAATTTGGGAGAGATGGGCAAGAGATGACCCCTGCCACTTCACTTTTTCCAAAAAGTAAATTTTGAAATTTGTGCACCCATCCACCCCTTCAATTGAATTTATATTATTTGTCCAAAAGTAGCGTAACGCAAATGTTTTATTAGGACTTCAATTCAATAAAAATCCTTTAATTTTAAAAATAAAAAAAATAATAAAAAATTAATATATTCTATTGACATACGCAGTGTTTGAATAATGCAATTGCATTTTTTTCAATTAAAAAACTTAAACGATTTGATCCAGAAAAACTGACAAAGAGCGAAGAGTGTCGTACGGTGTTATAACATATATTATTGTTAATTTTTAAGAGGGAACAGCAGCGCAGGGGCTGACAACAGCTAAAATAGTGTTGAATGTGTTTCTTTGTAAACATTGAACGAAACATCAGCCTGAGACGAACCTTAGACGATAGTTAAACTATCCTTAGACTACCGTTCTTCTTCGATATCGAAATATTCAATATCGGAAGATCGTTGAATATGCTTCAGCGCTATCGTGTATCTCTATCTCGTTTTGCTGGCACTTGAAACCCTGATCGTAGGCACGAATTTCTAAGTATGCTCCACATACATATTTGCCCGCATATTGACAAACATTGAGGCGTCGATTTCCAAAACCAGTCCCATCCACTTCAAGATATTCCGAGTAAATTGAAAATGGTTTCTGTATGGATTCAGGAGTAGTAATCGATTTTGGAGTTACATTAACTGACAAATATGGTAATTACAGTTAAATCTTACCAAAAAGTGGTTCAGATATCGACGGAGATTGAGTGTTTTTGTTTTGAAATTCGATAACACACATTCACAAGCATAGACAACTGCCAGACCACTACTCATGCATCCGATTTGCTGTATTCAACAAGCTTACGTCCTGTGCTCATTGATCAGTCATGAAATTTGTATGTTAATTTATGAAAAACTTGACACTTACCAAGTTTATGCACTTTTTTGCTAGAATCACAGTGGTATCCAATTCTGGGTTGAGTTTTAAACACAATTTGTATTAGGAAATTTTTAGAAACACTTTTTTATAACTTTGACGTTTCTGTTGTGGTTTTTATTTAAGGTAAATTCGTCACTTTCTTTGTTATCCCCAGAAAATATCCGTTTCAGTGCAAATTCGCGGCATACCACAATACAAGACGCGCTGCGATGTGCTCTTGAAAAACACCTTGTCACTCGACCGTCAAAAAATCAACTAATGACTGCGAATCGCTCATTCAGCCAAACACAGTTACCAAAAAATCTTCCACGCCGTACTTCGCTTTAATCGTCGGCCTCACAATCAAACACGCACACACACTCGCCACCTTTACCAACCACCACCACTGGTAGCTATCATACTCCACTGCCCACTTCACTCTCCTCTATGCACACACTCCGCCGAGAGGAGTGTAACCACCGACCGTTGCGAACGCTAAACAACATAAAATGCCGTAACGACGCCAAAACGTACGCGATCGCAGGAGGCGTAACATTCAGCTTTGGCCAGGGTGCCAAAGCGGAAACCGGAAACCGGTTCCACAGCATTACAGCCAAACTGGCCAAACCAGTATGCAGCCAATCGGCAGTATACTCGCTTCGAACCCAGACCATTTGTTAACGGTGCTGGCTGTTTGCCTCAACAATGATTGGTCGAAAGGCCGCTGGAGAAGGCGGTTCCGAATACTCGTTTGCTGGTGTAGTCGCACGTACACGGTGAATGGCAAGCGGCTTGGTGTATGTGTGAATTGTTATTGGTGGTGGCTGCTGGGTATTGGATAGCAGATATTTTGTAGGTTATGTGGAACCGTGGAACGAATTCAAACAAGTTGTGGAAAAATCAATGGGTATTAAGCGAATGTATGGAACTGTATATCTTAAGAAATGATATGTAGTGTTCAGTTCCATGAATGGTTAGGTCCATATGTCGAATCAAAATTAAATTCACACAACGAAAATGGCGTTCCCCTCCAGGAACCAATCGATAACCTAGCAAAACAAGCGTTCGGTTCGAATGGAAGCCGCAGGGTGCACGTAGAGTTGGTAGACCGCAGACATCATGGAGGTCAACGACGCTGTCGGAAAAAAGTCCCAAGTTAAAACCTGGCTTTAGCTAAAACATTAAAGGACTTTGATGATGATGATGATAATATCATATTATATAAATTGTAATTTCACATAATTAAAATTTGTATGGAGTTTTTTCAATTGGTTTCTACTATTATTTCAATAGAAATGTAACCCTATTGACCAAATTTATTAGTATTTTTTCTGAGTGTAATTTGTGCTTACATTTTTCACATTACTACTTTAAAATACGTATAAACATTATAACTTTTTTTTTGTTTGAATTTTCACCTTTTTGAGATTTGTAATTTGCTCCACTGTGATTAATGAAACGGACCAAACACCAACGACGGCGCAATGATATTTTCTTCTAAATTCTGGTGCAAAGCGTCAAATATGTATGTTTATGAAGAAGCAACGGCAAGCAAACCGTTGCTGCAGCATAGCCGTATAGCATAACTGTATCACCCACGTTCCGGCCAATCGCTAAAAGAGGCACGCGCGAAAGCAGCGCCACGGAACGCGAAAGCAGCGCAGCGTGGAAATAAAAACGCCCGATGCGACCAAGCGACCATCAAGTGGGTGGCGGAAAGTGACGTTTAACGGCGCGCGCTTGTATGCCGAAACGATTCAAAGCGAACGAAACACGTTAATTGAAATCGTCAATTGTGGCATTTAAATTGGATTCGAATGCGAGTGGCGCTGAAAGATAAACAAAAATTCACGGACTGATGCGAGTGGGTGGGACGGGTACATAGGCGGTTCGGAAAATATTAATTGAATGCTAAAGTCGCTTAATCATGATAAGGCAGATAACAATAGGATGAGAGAACACTCAAGGGAGAAAATGGGTTCAGGGACATTTTGTTGTGGTTTTTGTTCATTTAAAAAGTCTCAAACAGAAACAGTTGTGATAAAGTAGAGAAAAATAATTGTGAAAAATTAATGAAATCTATTTAATATAAAAATGTACCTACATTTGTAGATCCTCATTCTGTTTGCTGGACAGTGATTCACACCGAATGGGAATGAAGTCCACACGAGAGAAAAAAAATCTATTCATACCCCAAAAAAAGTAAATTTCCAAGAGCACTTCCGCAACATGACAGACACAACACCAACTTGTACACATGCAAAATAGCTCCGAAAATATTCCCGTACTTATTATCCTATCGCATATATGCGGCGTGGCGTATGCAAATCCACTTTATGCCGCAAAACATCCTTAACATGTTCCTTAACCGAAAACAGCTGCCAAACGGCACCAACTAAACTGGCGAAAAGTGCTGTAAAGACAAGCTAAATAGTCGCTTTTAGTTCGCATACAGGCGACAGCATAAATGCCCTTTGCCGGGCTGACTGAGGCTTGCCTGCTTTAGCGCCAAAGCTCTTGTCGCCATGGAAAACACAAAGTGTCATGGAATACGGCAAAGTGAATAAGTGAGTGTCAGAGACAAGGCAAAAAGCCCTGCGAAGAGTAGATAAAACTCCTGACAATATGTCCTCGGCAGTACAATATAGCGGCCGGACTTTTCTCATCCAACGAAGCGCACTGTAATAAGATCAACTCCTGTTTTGGCCCATCCGCCGTGCGCTTTGTGTGTGTGTGAGCCTTCCGCCCACTTTACAATGCGAATACGAGCGCCCACTGTCGTTCGTTGGTGCGGTGGTGCGTTGTGCCGGCTTTTGACTGACAACGCGATTATGCTTTGACTTTGAGTGTTTGCTAAGCGGTCCCTCATCTAGAGCGGCGATAAGGAAGCAATTACCCTCACCACTCGATTTTGAAGTACCAGCCTCGGCGTCTCGGTATAACAAGCAATTGCGCCTAAAGAGAAATCCGTGTGGGAAGCGTGCGTCGTCCATTCGTCCTCAGGCGAGAATGTATGACACCGCTCTCAAGACCACCACCTCTTAATCCTCACGCGTAATCGTCGCATTATGGTTGTTATTTCGGCAAAACACTTTATAAGTGGATTGTCATCAATTCAATTTCACTTTGGGTGTTAAGGGTTGGTTGCTCTTTTCCGTTGCCGCAACGATGGCAGTGGTAGTTTGTATGTTCTTCTTGCTGTCCTTCTATTGCTGGTACTTGACTTTCGAATGTAATCGGATTAATTTCACAATTGAACTGTTTTATGTCATGTGACCTGATTTATCTGCACCGCGAATCGCACAAATCAGTCCGAGTAAAAAAAACAACGTGTGAACATGGATTTGAATTACTCGATTACATATTTGCATATTGGCTCATCGTTGCATATGTGGGCCATTATGGAAAGTACAGTGAATTGATAAAATTATGTTTAGCAAATGTAAATAATATTGATTTAATGTAATAAAATGACTGAACTTTCTTACTTTTTTATGGGTAACTTTGGAAGTCATGAACTGTAAGGCAACAAAAGGTAGCAAATGTGAAGGTATCCCCTGAAAGAGCGGCTATTTATGTTTAAGTATTATCAATATCATAAGCTTAAATGTTTAACGGGAGGATGACCTAAATAAGACCCTATTATTTTTCACTAAAAAAAAGGAGATTCAAAAAATATAAAAAAAAATTTCCAAAGAAAACGCGAAGGATAGTTTATGAAAAAAGGAACATCCCAACAACCTCCCCCCCCCCCTCCCTGAAGAAGAAGACGAGAAAAGGTCCACGAGAAGCAGAACCCACTCTCGATGTACCCAATGTGCACTCTACAAGTCCCTGATCATACTCGTCCTTCTCTATAACACCGAAATCGGGACGATAATAAAAAATCCAGCCAAGAAGTTGTTCCAGTCTGCTTCCGAAGGAGCATAATACAGAAGACGGCATCCTAATCTACGCTGCGAACCGACATACGATTGTGACGGCCTCAGAAGTAAGCAAGTCCATCGGTTTTCTGAAGCACTTTGGGAATATGCAGACATGTTTGGAAATGCCACAGATTCTTAATTTACCACATCGTACTAAACTAATAGTTGGTCTGATCGAATCGCACTCAAAATGCCAGTAGCAATTTAATCGCCAAATAAACGCCCTTAGGCTAATTTTTTTTTTTACTAATTTGAACGTCAAATTTGTGAGTATCCACAAAAAACGCCAATATTCAAATTTAGCTTTTCGTCTAAAATTTGCATAACAACAAAAAGAAAAAAATCGACCGCAAATCTTTCGACGGATGCTTGATTAGCTTCATTTGCGTTTGCATGTCCAGAACATTACCAAGTGTCTAATTAAAATCAAACTCAAGTCATAATCAGAGCCCACAACCGAGCGGCCAGCCAAGCAGCCAGTGCAATGCAGAAAGCGTGCGTGATTTTTGGTGATTACGAGAAACCCCGAGAAAACCCGCCCACCAAACCAAAGCTGACCAAGCTAACCACAAAAAAAAAGTAGCGACTCGCCAAAGTGTGCCCCGAAGACGTCGACAACTCGAACAACAGTGCGATTCTTTCTACCGCATCTTCAAATTCAACTCCAAGACTAAAAAGTGCAAAATTTCATGGTCATTAAAGGAATTTCGGCAGAATACGAATGCGATTTTGTGCCCCGAGGTGTGCTCGCTACGTTTCTACCATGGAATTACGATCGCGTTGAACTAGCTACCGAAAGAATTTTCTAATTATGAGAAATCCTATAAGAACCTTCGCGTCGCACGCTGAAGGAAAGGTTTTTTGAACCTGCACAAAAATGTGGGGGTGCAATGTTTAGATTCTTGTTGAGCTTCACAGAATCGCTTCTTCGCCTATATTGCCTCGGTCGTTGTATTTTAACTGGAATTAGAAACACACAAACGGACTATTTTCTGGGCATTTCTTGGTCTTTTCTTTACACGGCATAAATATTCGACACACACTGGCAAACGCCTTAATTGAAGGGGCGGGCTAATTGCCAGTTCGATGGCTGTAGGATCGCCAAGGCAGATGCAAGTGCAGTCAGAACGAGCGTAGAACGAATTCAAAGACGAAGCCGTACCAGGAGACAATGTGCATCATCAAATTCTTCGACTGACAAGACGTCGTCGTTGCCGTTTGATTGACCGCATGAAAAAGTAAATTGGCGCGAGTTGAGCATGCGCAGTGCGACTCATGTTGCATTTTTGCCACGCGATCTTTGATGGTTCGAACTTCGAAATAATGAAATGAAAAGTGCGCAGTAGGAGAAGAAAACTAAGTGTTTTTTTTTGTCTAACGGCAGGTTGTTTGTGGCAGTACAAGCCAACCGAAAAATGCATTGTAGCCAGGTAAAGTGTAGTTCTGAAATTGCCAACCTACCACGGCTTACAGGATCAGCTGCAAGCATCCTCGTTTATGGTGCAGCTTGTCACTCGTGTCGGACCCCTTGCTACAATCGCCGGCACAATCATTCAGGCTGTAAACATGCAAGAGCATTGATAAGGCAAAAGATATGAGAGCTAATCAGGACACTTGTTTTTACGACACAGACAAGTCAGATGTGAACCAAATGTGTTGTGAGGACAATCAACAAAATTGCTTAATTGATATCACCTTAGAATGAGAATTGAGTTGATGCGATGAGAAAGAGCGAGGCTGTCTTTTTGCGGTAGGTAAACTGAGTTTTATATTCAAGAAGTAGAATAAGAATTTCTCGTCTTTAAAATATTAGGTAAGTACCTACTTATGCAAACAATTTTTCGCGGGTCCAATTTTATAGCATCAATGTGGACTCACTATGTAAAGAAAATGTTTAAATCAAAGAGGCAAATAAGGTTTCTTCCCCTCTCACTGCCTCCTTCATACTTTTTGATAGGAAAATGTAATCAATAATGAATTTCTTGGCGAAGATATTTTAAGACACATTAAATCCCTAAAAGGTACTAAGTATGACCCCATTAATAAAGTGCGCTCGTAATTAAATTGAAACAAAACTACATAAACTTCAAATGCTTGACATCAGCATTTATGTCTCTGTCGAGTGCCAAGTGTCTGCACAGTGTACAGCACACGCCACCTGCACTTCAGGGCGCTTTCGGCTAGTGTCTTCTGCTCGAAACTCGACAAAAAAAAACTAAAATCGAAGGCTCACATCAAGATAAGGTCCTGGCAATTACGTTATAAAGTAACATTTTCTCACATTACGCACACACGCAAACGAACACGAATACTCGAATACGAAACATCAGAGGACACAAATGGCGCTTGCTGCCAACACTAGTAGGACACATTCAGTGCAGCCAATGTCCAGCACCGATACAATCTGCCAACAAGGGGCGGCGGCGGCACAGTTTGACAAATACCTACAATGTCGCTGCCGATCCTTCCGTTAGGCAGCAAACATCTTTCCCTTAGTTGGTTGTCGTACACAGTTCAGGTCGGCCGGAAACCCTACTCCAAAATCAACAAAAGTTTGCGTGCCTCAATGTTGCTCGCGAAAACGATAAATTAAGTGCCTGACATAATTATTACGAAAATTGAAATAGAGCCCATGGCCACCGCGAGCCACCAGTTCCTTGGAACACAATCGGACATTTATTGGTTGCGATAAAACTGAAATTATCTGAGCAAACACGATAAAAGTTGACACCAGCAAGGATGTGCGTTTGATCAAGCAAGGAGTCGTCGTCTCATCGTTTCATTGTGCGGCAAGAATATAATTTGCCGTGCGGTGTGGAAGGGACTAGTGAGGACAAGATAATAACATGGTCAGCCAACGAAAACTCGCAGAGGATCAATGCCAGACAAGGCGATGAAAGCTCTTGCGAAAGGCAAATGTAAATATAGGATTTGATTAATTCAACTTTGTTGATGTAAGCATTTGAAATTTGAATTTTTTCACATTTTTTGCGACTTAACTTGAATAAATAAAAATATTCCTTGAATTCTGCATTCAATCCTTTTAAACAATATCAGCAATTTTAGAAATTATATTTGTCAGTAGATTTTTGTGTTGCACTGTGTAATATTGCTTTAGGTAAATTCAATGAAAACGAACAACTTTTCTATTTTTCCAACCCCAAACATTTCCCACCCAGTTTCTTCATCTCCTTGGTCCTTGCTTATGTGTATGAGTGGTGGCCAATGGCAGTTATTTATGGTTAAACACGATTTTGAATGCTTTTGCACTGTAAATAGTCGAAATTGGGCTTAGAAAAATTGGGCTTAATTCGATCGTCTCTACACAGAGGAGGAACTGATACTACATGAAATGGTTTTAAATTCAGACCAATTAGTAAATACATATAGTAACTGCCAGTTAATTAGGTACAGCCTACTTAAATAATTTATATTGGCTTCCGAAATTTTAAGAATTGTAACTGAAAACACCGTTCGAATGAGTACCAGGGCACCTTAAGCGAGAAAATCATATTTTGACCTACTTTTCGACCTTTTTCCTGGAGGATAACCATTTTTGATACAAAAATTTGCGCTATTCAATAACAAACCACTTGGGAAAAGTAAATACATTTTTAGAATTAAAAAGCTAACGCACTTGCCGCATACAAATTGGAGATGCAACAATAAGATTAAACCGAAATTTTTAGTTTTCAAACCGCCAATCTTGATCATTTCCTTTTTCTTATTAAATTCCACAATGGCAGAACGAAATTGAGTTTTCTTGTTGTTATGTGTTACATGAACTTCAGTTACTCCAAAATACATTTTTTATCGAGATAAGAATACATTTCATCAAAAATCAGAGAATATTTGAATTTATTTTGTAAAAATCTGTAAAATCTGTTACATTTATAAAAAATCTGTAGTTTTTCTGTAATCTGTAAAAAAAAAGACAAATCTGTAAATATGGTATCACTGCATCCACATCATCATCTGTTATTGTTTTTATTTACATTTGAAAACATACAGCTCAATACACACTGGCGTTAGTACATGAGTTAAGGGAAGAATTTATCGAGTAATAAAAAGGTTAATGACGGCATCGCTTTTAACTGAGCTTTGATTAATCGCCTCAAAATTCCGTCTCATTTTGACTTTATAATTGTGAATAAAACAAGGTATCCGATATAACGAATTCTCGATATTGCGTACAACCGTCGACATTGTATCATTCTTTGTACTTGACCACCACTGTATCTTTTAAAAGGATGACAATGTCATTTTCGATCATTTTCGGTGATTCCGAGATTTTGGGCAATACTGCAAACATCCGTTGAGGAGACTCTTATGAACTAAACACAAACGCAGAAAGAACTTACTTATTTCCGCCGGGGATTTCTCCGTTTAGGTCGCTTGCATTGCGAAGATGGCAAAGTGCAAAGCACTCGTAGCTGTTTTGATGTTGAAAATTTCACAACTGGCAGAACATTAAAATGCATGTAATTAAGTTTACAGGGTGTAGTTCGGGTGCCCGTGAGTTTACGAGAATGCAATATAATAACACTAATAACAATCTCGGTGCGAGCCAATAACTAATTACAGTTTTTATTTTACGATGTTTCGCCTCTCAAGACGGGCCGAAAAAGTATTTGTTGCTACACACATTTCGCATAGCCCAGTGGGCCGCATAAAATTTTCGAAGCAATTTAACGCTTGTCCATCTTCATGCACGATCCAACCATATGCCAAACGGAGGAGGGACGGATGACAATGGCTCAAAGACTATCGTTGCAGCATCGGGGGCTAATGAAATATTGCGGGGCCATTTCACGAGTGATGGAGCGACTTTTTAAGCAAAATTTCCCATTTTTAACAAAAGTTAATTTGGTTAATTTTCATTGTAATGGAAAACATTTATTGAAATTGAAATTTGTTTTTTTTCAGTTTAGGTATTCACTTAATGAAATAGGTCCCCCTTGGTGTTGCTCGAACTTTAACCAAATATTCGCTATTGCACGTCAGAGTAAGAGTGGCCAGTCAGCCAGAGTGGCTTTCCGTTTTGGCCCCACCGGTCATTCGAGTCGAATCAGTCGAGTGAATGCGCATGAATCCTTTGGCCAAATGATATTTATGGGCAAAGCTGCAGTTAACGAGATTTAATAGGCAAGCTAAATACAGTAGCTATACTAATTGAAAAATTAAAATTGGTTTCAGGCTACTGACGGCGATTGTCTTGCTCTTTCGCAACACGTAGCCAACAAAGCTGGATCGGTGATTGGGCCATGGGCAATGCAAGTGAGAACTTCAAAATTCCCCATTCGCAGCGCGTAAATCTCAAGTGAGGCAATGTGACGGGACAGGCTGACGGATGGATGAACGAATGCAGCTAGAGTAACGATCGTATTCCGGCCAAAAATTTTTAGTAGAAAATATAATAGAAAAAGACAAATCCAAAATAGAAGAAAAAATACTTCAGTGGGAAAGCTGAAAAGAGGCTGCATGTGAATGCTCGTCCATGTGTTTTTAACTTCTAACTTTCTGCCAGAGTTTCCAATGGATTTGAATGAGTTTTATTATTAAATTACGCTTTCGAATGGCTGAAATTTATGTCATATTACTCTGAACTCCGAACAAGCGCAAATCAATGGATTACTAAACGGAAATGCCTGGCGAACACCAAAAAAGGAAAATAACCGACATCCTCTGCACTGAGGTTGAATAAACTGAGAGTGTAAAGTGTGCATGAGTAAAGTGTGAGCTCCATTACCACCAGAAGTGTTTTTGTGCGCGCGAGCTTCTTCATCCTACGGATAATCGCATGGTCTCACATCACCTCGCACTGTGTGTTGGCTGGTTGGGGGATGGTAATCATGGGTTTTGCTTTGCTCTGGAAATCACTTCGGTTTTCCGTGAGCAGCAGTACGTTTTTGCTTAATCGTATTCCAATAAAATCGCAATTTGTTTGGCGTTACTCGATTCACCTGTCGCAATCCTGTGCATGCGCGATTCAGGCGCGCTTGGGACATGCAATTAGCCCTTTTTGTATTTGCGTTGAGCGTGCCGCGAGAGGGGCAATTTCATGTTCACTCTGATCGTCGTCGTCCCCTTGATCGTCGGTTGTCTTAACTGATTCCGATCAGTGCGCTGATGATGCACAAGTGCATCAACCAACTACAGGCCTGGGATATTCACACAGCCAGACCACGACCACGATTTAAGGCTGAGGTGTGTAATCAGCCTGTGCGATCAGTTAATGTTCGAGTTAACATGCGAAGGGTTGCTGATAGTCCCCATTCACTTGTTTCTTCGTCTTTGCTTCAGTTTTCGGAAAATGGCACGCGTCTGCAAGTTGCGCCACTGGGCGCTAACGATGTAAACATTTTAAGGAGCCTGAGTGGAGTTTTACAAATTTGTTAAAATGTTTACATTGCATGTGTGTGTTTTAACGTAATTTTCATTAATTTTAAATGCTGTTATTAAGTACTGAGTCAATGAGTATAAAAGCTTATTCCAAATGATAACTACTGTTAAAACGACGAGAGGAGTTCAAGAGGGAGTTTGGGAAGGAGGGGACGTTTAGCGAATGACTCACTTTGAGTGCGATTATCAGTTTCAAACTTCATTTATTCTACGATAATTATTTCTTCGCTGATGCTACGCCCACAAATCGCAACTATTGAGTGGGAAGATGACCAGAGTTATATCAAATGCCAACTTGAGTTAATCGGACACGTATGTCAGGGAAATAAAAACTGCTGAAGCGGCCCAAGAGGAGAAATGGAATGTAATTACCAGTGAACTTATGATTCGCTATGTGTAACTGCTCTCAAAGAATCGAAAATGTGTATGATATTCGATTTGTTACGAATCCCTGTGTTTGTGGTGGGAGTGAATGTCCATCCAGTGGGTTTTTCATTCATAGAAGGTTGCAATTTTGTGCAAAGCTTTCACAACTCTAAGTAAACGTCCGAGTGACGCCGGGCTTTTAAGCTAGTATTCTAATTCTGCAATCTTTATTCTTTGGTATTGAGTGGTGAATGGGCGGAGGGGTGACTGCAACAGTGTATGATTCGCACATTGTCCGGAATTTTTAAATGTTGGGTAGTGAATGAGAAAAAATCTACAGTCCACGCACTGATTTCTCTGAATTGGTTTCAATTGGCGCCACTGATCCTGATCCTGATAAGCGCAAAAAATGTATAACTTTCCTACAGTCTACAGTTAATTGCCTCAAAATGGTAGACTGCCTCTTCAATGACTCTACCATATTTTTTTACAGATTCGCGACCTCTTTAAAATGTGCCATTCAATTACAATTATGCAGCAAAGATTAGGAAAATATATGGCGGAGAGAAGTAACAGCATCACAATCTTAAATCAAATTAAACGTGACAATGTGAGACAAGAACCAAATCGCATCTATACCGTTTTTTTCTTCGCAGTTCTATCGATTCCATGATTTCCTGAAAATACTCTTCCCCTTACGACCTACCGCGCGCTGTTTTGTTGTTTATACTTCTCCTTTGTGGTTTCGTTGAGCGTTTCTGTAGTTTGATTTGATTTCTGCGCTATAAATGTTTGGACAACAGAAGGTGTCGACTTCCATTGTTCTCCGCACTGAAACTGTTGAGTGGATGTTTTGCTATTTTATGGCACGGGTAACATAATCAAATCCTCATCAAAACACGAATAAGGGCCGCATATAAACAGTTCATAAACCACCACCACAGAGTCGTGCTTCGTTGGATTCACACACATAATAGTACACACCGCAAGGACATTTCTATTGTCATCCAACATCATCTCGGAACAGATTGTCCTCATTATCGCATATGCCACCAAGCCGCTCAAATACAAACGCAGACGCAAACGCAAACGCAACCGCAACAATGATCATAAATTATCAAGCGAAATTGAATGAATGAACTCAACGGTCGCGGAGTGCTGACAGGGGCAAATCTCTTTTTATTTGTTGTTATTGTGGCAAGTTGTGATTCTCTACTCGTGGCTATATGCATTTAGGGACGCGTTGTTCCGGGACATTGCCTTCCGTTGCATAACCGCATCCATAGGCAACGCTGCGTAACGCTGATCACTTCGCGGCTGCAGCAGTCCAATTTCAATTCAATTTCGTTGACAGCGCCAGCGAATGACAATTTTATTCGTAAATGGAATGGCCTGTCAACGCAATGGAATGGAAATATTCTTGATGATGATGTTGTTACCAATTGAAACAGGTGTTGACATTTTTGCAAAGTTTGTGTGTGTAAGCCATCATCAACCTGCTGGCGAATTTTCATTTTAATGCAATGTTCCTCATTGGACCCCTGCCTACTATGTATCAGATCTCATCAGTTCATGAATTATACGAAAACGAAGAAAAACACATATTCCTCAGCAGCAGGTTCATTCAACCAGTCAACCAAAGGGTACCACATTATGCAAACTTGAGAATTTCTTTTTTCTTTTTAGCCATGCCGAAAATTTCGGAGCGCGTGCGCATCCTCTGCACTTGGCGTAATCGCACACAATCAGTTTAAATGCCAATTATGCATATATGCATCGTGGATGGACAGACAGTGGCTCATTTTAGCGCCTCCTCTGACGGAAATCGAATCGACGAAAGATTTGGTCTTCAGTGAAGCCACAGCAAGTATTTATGCCTGCACTCACGGTCGCTTAATAACTGTGATTAATTATATTGGCGATGCAGCGTACGGCGATGAATGTAGCGATGAATGCGTCGTGCTTCATGCTTCCTGCGCCGTATCCGTTCCTCGCCGTCGGCCCTCGGTCATTGTTGCGCATCTGATTTTCGGCCAGAGTGTTTAGCTTCCAACAAGCACGCTGCTGCCATGTATGTCAATATTAAGCAATAAAATTGAATTCTCATTGAGCGTCATTAAAGTTAAACAAGCGCCGGCGGACGTGGCCCGGTGGATGCACTGCTCGGTCCGTATCGCCGCCAACGTCTCACTGTTGTCGTCGTCTATTAGCCGCTCAACAATAATTTGTTAACATTGCACTTATGGCCCGGTCTCGGTCTCGGTAGTCCACTCGTCCATATACTCTGTTGAATATTCTGTCCATCGCGATTGCCAAATTGTTTTATTTGATGGAAACACATTAGTTTAATAGCAACTGCAATGGAAATTGCAAATAATTCATTAGGCATTTTAATGAATTTCCGTCAGAAATTTATATTCCATGAAAGGACCACCCTTTTCTCGACATGGGAGGTCAAAAATGAACTAATCTTCTTCTTCTATATATATAAAACAAAGTCGCGAAATGTGTTACTCATCGCATCAGAAATCAACGGAGCACCCGATTTGGATATTTTGTTTTGCCTTGCATTCGTATCGGTGGCATGATTCTACGTCGGTCAAGAAAACCAGGAAAATTCACCCGGAAAATCGTGCAAATAGCCAACTCACTGCAAAAATCTGGGTCGCCTTCATATATTTGTAAGCGAAAGGCTTGCATACTTCCAGGATCGTCGTTATTAATGCGCGACGCTTCCACTAGTCACTTCTTTGAGACTTCTAAAAGTGTCGCGGACGTCGATCATTTCTTCCCGCCAGGATATCGGAATTCGGTGCACAAGCGATAGCTACTCCGAGACTTCCGGAAGACACATATTGGTGAGTTCTAAAAGAAAATAACGGGACGTTTGCGATGTTGTCTTTCGCTATGCGAAGACAATAAGAATATTTTGCGTTGGCTGCATGCAAAAGAAACTAAGGGAATCCGAAACCTAGCAGCGGAGATATGTGTAGTTGAATCTAGAAAATCTTTAAACTGCTCTATCTCCTAAACTAAGGCCCGCAGCATAGCTAAACTTTGCAAACAATTCTAAAATATTTTGGTATTGAAAAACCTTTCTATCCTTGGAAATACACTTCGTAGGGGATCCAAATTTCACATGAGGCTAGATTTTTGTCTCACCTTTCATATGCAAAAGAAACTAAGGGAATCCGAAACCTAGAAGCGGAGATATGCGTAGTTGAATCTAGAAAATCTTAAAACTGCTCTATCTCCTAAACTAAGGCCCGCAGCATAGCTAAACTTTGCAAACAATTCTAAAATATTTTGGTATTGAAAAACCTTTCTATCCTTGGAAATACACTTCGTAGGGGATCCAAATTTCACATGAGGCTAGATTTTTGTCTCACCTTTCATATGCAAAAGAAACTAAGGGAATCCGAAACCTAGAAGCGGAGATATGCGTAGTTGAATCTAGAAAATCTTAAAACTGCTCTATCTCCTAAACTAAGGCCCGCAGCATAGCTAAACTTTGCAAACAATTCTAAAATATTTTGGTATTGAAAAACCTTTCTATCCTTGGAAATACACTTCGTAGGGGATCCAAATTTCACATGAGGCTAGATTTTTGTCTCACCTTTCATATGCAAAGGAAACTAAGGGAATCCGAAACCTAGAAGCGGAGATATGCGTAGTTGAATCTAGAAAATCTTAAAACTGCTCTATCTCCTAAACTAAGGCCCGCAGCATAGCTAAACTTTGCAAACAATTCTAAAATATTTTGGTATTGAAAAACCTTTCTATCCTTGGAAATACACTTCGTAGGGGATCCAAATTTCACATGAGGCTAGATTTTTGTCTCACCTTTCATATGCAAAAGAAACTAAGGGAATCCGAAACCTAGAAGCGGCGATATGTGTAGCTGAATCTAGAAAATCTTTAAACTGCTCTATCTCCTAAACTAAGGCCCGCAGCATAGCTAAACTTTGCAAACAATTCTAAAATATTTTGGTATTGAAAAACCTTTCTATCCTTGGAAATACACTTCGTAGGGGATCCAAATTTCACATGAGGCTAGATTTTTGTCTCACCTTTCATATGCAAAAGAAACTAAGGGAATCCGAAACCTAGAAGCGGAGATATGCGTAGTTGAATCTAGAAAATCTTAAAACTGCTCTATCTCCTAAACTAAGGCCCGCAGCATAGCTAAACTTTGCAAACAATTCTAAAATATTTTGGTATTGAAAAACCTTTCTATCCTTGGAAATACACTTCGTAGGGGATCCAAATTTCACATGAGGCTATTTTTTTTGTCTCACCTTTCATATGCAAAAGAAACTAAGGGAATCCGAAACCTAGAAGCGGAGATATGTGTAGTTGAATCTAGAAAATCTTAAAACTGCTCTATCTCCTAAACTAAGGCCCGCAGCATAGCTAAACTTTGCAATCAATTCTAAAATATTTAGGTATTGAAAAACCTTTCTATCCTTGGAAATACACTTCGTAGGGGATCCAAATTTCACATGAGGCTATTTTTTTTGTCTCACCTTTCATATGCAAAAGAAACTAAGGGAATCCGAAACCTAGAAGCGGCGATATGTGTAGCTGAATCTAGAAAATCTTTAAACTGCTCTATCTCCTAAACTAAGGCCCGCAGCATAGCTAAACTTTGCAAACAATTCTAAAATATTTTGGTATTGAAAAACCTTTCTATCCTTGGAAATACACTTCGTAGGGGATCCAAATTTCACATGAGGCTATTTTTTTTGTCTCACCTTTCATATGCAAAAGAAACTAAGGGAATCCGAAACCTAGAAGCGGAGATATGTGTAGTTGAATCTAGAAAATCTTAAAACTGCTCTATCTCCTAAACTAAGGCCCGCAGCATAGCTAAACTTTGCAATCAATTCTAAAATATTTAGGTATTGAAAAACCTTTCTATCCTTGGAAATACACTTCGTAGGGGATCCAAATTTCACATGAGGCTATTTTTTTTGTCTCACCTTTCATATGCAAAAGAAACTAAGGGAATCCGAAACCTAGAAGCGGAGATATGTGTAGTTGAATCTAGAAAATCTTAAAACTGCTCTATCTCCTAAACTAAGGCCCGCAGCATAGCTAAACTTTGCAATCAATTCTAAAATATTTAGGTATTGAAAAACCTTTCTATCCTTGGAAATACACTTCGTAGGGGATCCAAATTTCACATGAGGCTATTTTTTTTGTCTCACCTTTCATATGCAAAGGAAACTAAGGGAATCCGAAACCTAGAAGCGGCGATATGTGTAGCTGAATCTAGAAAATCTTTAAACTGCTCTATCTCCTAAACTAAGGCCCGCAGCATAGCTAAACTTTGCAAACAATTCTAAAATATTTTGGTATTGAAAAACCTTTCTATCCTTGGAAATACACTTCGTAGGGGATCCAAATTTCACATGAGGCTAGATTTTTGTCTCACCTTTCATATGCAAAAGAAACTAAGGGAATCCGAAACCTAGAAGCGGAGATATGCGTAGTTGAATCTAGAAAATCTTAAAACTGCTCTATCTCCTAAACTAAGGCCCGCAGCATAGCTAAACTTTGCAAACAATTCTAAAATATTTTGGTATTGAAAAACCTTTCTATCCTTGGAAATACACTTCGTAGGGGATCCAAATTTCACATGAGGCTAGATTTTTGTCTCACCTTTCATATGCAAAAGAAACTAAGGGAATCCGAAACCTAGAAGCGGAGATATGCGTAGTTGAATCTAGAAAATCTTAAAACTGCTCTATCTCCTAAACTAAGGCCCGCAGCATAGCTAAACTTTGCAAACAATTCTAAAATATTTTGGTATTGAAAAACCTTTCTATCCTTGGAAATACACTTCGTAGGGGATCCAAATTTCACATGAGGCTAGATTTTTGTCTCACCTTTCATATGCAAAAGAAACTAAGGGAATCCGAAACCTAGAAGCGGAGATATGCGTAGTTGAATCTAGAAAATCTTAAAACTGCTCTATCTCCTAAACTAAGGCCCGCAGCATAGCTAAACTTTGCAAACAATTCTAAAATATTTTGGTATTGAAAAACCTTTCTATCCTTGGAAATACACTTCGTAGGGGATCCAAATTTCACATGAGGCTAGATTTTTGTCTCACCTTTCATATGCAAAAGAAACTAAGGGAATCCGAAACCTAGAAGCGGAGATATGCGTAGTTGAATCTAGAAAATCTTAAAACTGCTCTATCTCCTAAACTAAGGCCCGCAGCATAGCTAAACTTTGCAAACAATTCTAAAATATTTTGGTATTGAAAAACCTTTCTATCCTTGGAAATACACTTCGTAGGGGATCCAAATTTCACATGAGGCTAGATTTTTGTCTCACCTTTCATATGCAAAGGAAACTAAGGGAATCCGAAACCTAGAAGCGGCGATATGTGTAGCTGAATCTAGAAAATCTTTAAACTGCTCTATCTCCTAAACTAAGGCCCGCAGCATAGCTAAACTTTGCAAACAATTCTAAAATATTTTGGTATTGAAAAACCTTTCTATCCTTGGAAATACACTTCGTAGGGGATCCAAATTTCACATGAGGCTATTTTTTTTGTCTCACCTTTCATATGCAAAAGAAACTAAGGGAATCCGAAACCTAGAAGCGGAGATATGTGTAGTTGAATCTAGAAAATCTTAAAACTGCTCTATCTCCTAAACTAAGGCCCGCAGCATAGCTAAACTTTGCAATCAATTCTAAAATATTTAGGTATTGAAAAACCTTTCTATCCTTGGAAATACACTTCGTAGGGGATCCAAATTTCACATGAGGCTATTTTTTTTGTCTCACCTTTCATATGCAAAAGAAACTAAGGGAATCCGAAACCTAGAAGCGGAGATATGTGTAGTTGAATCTAGAAAATCTTAAAACTGCTCTATCTCCTAAACTAAGGCCCGCAGCATAGCTAAACTTTGCAAACAATTCTAAAATATTTTGGTATTGAAAAACCTTTCTGCCTGACGAGGGTTGTGTCTAAGCTCTCACGTGTGAGGAAATTGCGGTTGTCAGCACTATTTAGCAGCGACATGAACCCTCGTTGTGTACAGCGACATCTTTCCACAATTAACGTCACCAAGAATAATAAAAAGAATTCTACGTATTTATTTAATCAATGATAAAAATAGGGGTTAATAAAAGACCTACACATATATTATTTTTTTAATTTTTATTTTTAAAATAACTTTTTGGCATCGAATTTCAAGATTTAAAAACTAATAAAGGTAATTCGAATATATTATAAGGGAGTTCACAGGTCACAAGGCCTCATAATGTCATGAGTCAAAAGTTGTATTGTGGACATAATATCCTTTTTTAGCACATATTTCTGGACTTTATCAAGTAATGGGACAAAAAAACGAAGAAAAACCAAAGTTTTGTCGCGAAAAAGTAAAAAAAAGATCAAGTCAAAAGTTATGGATACTTTGCGAATACAAGCTACTTTTTGTACAAGAAAATTTCTTTCTTTAATATTCGCATTATTTTATAGTTTATTTGCATGCATAATCTGCGAAAAAACAAAGAGACTAATACAGCAAACAAAAGAAGATCAACAGCGATGACGATTCCCACTTCACACGCCACATGAACATGAAGACGATAGTGATGCATCCGAAGACCTTGCGACACTTTCGCAGTCGCACTAGCATCGTGACTCAATTGCAAAGCTCTTATCGCGTGAACAATAAATATGTAGTCATAATTTTAATGGACACAAATGGGGAAAACAACGGCGATAGTCAATATTTGCCACTGACATTAATTCAAGAGGAAAAGGGGGTATCCTAGCGGCCCATAGACCCAATAAGTCCAATCAGAAACTATACTGACAAAAGTATTTTATTTTTAATTTAATTTTAGGTACACGAATTCACACTTCATCCATCACAGCCCAGGCCTTTGCAGGCCCATCTTGTAAGTACACTGGCATTTTCTAGCTTTATTCTGTAGCTCCCCCCTTCATTAATACCTTCGTTCTATTGGAACACTTGCATTCACATTTTAATGAATATTTCCTTCATTTCTACATCCACTTCGGTTTCTTTTCGAACGATTCCCCCCAGTTTCGAAGCCCTCCGTCCACTACGAAAGTGATCCTCAATTTCGAGCAGAGTTCTGCCTCTCGTCTCCGGTATCAGAAAGTAAATATACGCAACAGCAATCAACGACACACATCCATAGAACGCGAACACATTGGGTGTGCCCATGCCCCTCTCCATGCTGGGATATAGCTTAATCACTCCAAACGAAATGAGCAGCCCAAAGCAGACGGTCAGCCCGGAAGCACTGCCACGCACGCGCTGCGGGAAGACCTCTGAAATCATAAAGAACGGAAGCGTCAGGAGGCCCATCGTGGAGAAGACAATGTGCAGGATAATGCAAATGACTGGGAGCCAAGGCCATTCCTGAGCCAATTCCGGATTCCAGCCACCGACAGCCAGCAGCAGCATACAAACGGACATGCCCGAGGCCGAAACAATTCCGGCGGGTCGACGACCCCAACGTTCAAAGATCGAGCTCATAAAAAACGTTGTAATGATGCGAGCCACGCCCACCATGACGGCGCACTGCACTGGATCAGTAGAGACTCCCGCACGCGAAGCAATTTGGACGGCGAACACCACCACTACGACAACGCCGGAACACTGCTGGAATCCAAAGAAGCCAATCATCAGGACAAGTGGCTTGTACACCTCGGGCGATTTAATGGCCTGCAGCAAGGATTCACCAGCCGCAGTACTGCGACTCAGGTCGGCAGTCTTCTTCACCTGGGCCAACTCCTCTTCGAACTCATCGCAGAAACCAATGTCTGAGGGGAAAACAAATGGAAAATTAATGAATTTGAATGAATTTGAATTTTCTACCATCTTTGCTGAGTCCGCGGAAAAACTTGAGCGATTTACGGGCTTTCTCCGTGCGCCCTTTTTGCATCAGCCAACTTGGTGTCTCAGGCATGGGCAACACACAAATAGTTGATATTAACTGGTAGACGCAAGATATTACTGCTATCAACTGCCAGTCATTCTGAAATATTTCACAAGAGGAAGCATAATTTGGTGATTGTTATACAGTCTTTCTATTCACCCACCCTTATAAAGTAGCCCAGCACGTACATGAAGAGTATTCCCGCTGCAATGCCAATGGAGGTGCCCAGTATGAGTCGACCGCGTATTTTGGGCAAACTGATTTCCGCAGAGTAAACACCCACCGGAGAAACACACAAGCCAATCATGACACCTGAAATAGATCATACTTCAAAGACCTCTCAAGATAAGTTTCCGAGCGCACCTGAAATAAATCTCGCAATTAACATTTGTATGTAGATCGCCTGGCGATCGCTGTGAAAGGGGGCCGCAGCTAATAGAGCCCAACCCAGTACCCCAGTAAGGTTTGTCAGCAGTATTGTGTTCTTGCGACCGATGCGATCCATTAGATAGCCCACCAGCAGGCCGCCCAAAGGACAAGCCATTGTATTAATGGAAGCTGTACAGAAAAGATAGGGGAAAGGTCTGAATGAAAATTTAAAAATTGCTTCAAATCGAAAATAATTACAGAACCAGCTTCCCTCCTCGTTGGTGAGCCAAAAGTCTTCTGTCGAATTAGTTAGTTGTCCCAGGGTGACCGAAGGTAGAGCCACAGCCATGCCTGCGCCAAGTACACCTGTATTTCCTAAAAAGACCATTAATTCCTAAAAAAACAACGTTAAAAACATTGTATGGATTTAAGAAGACATTAGTTTAGTATACCTGCCTCAGCACTGCTCTTTTCCGTTCACCCAGGGGCTTGTTTGGCGGTTTTTTGTTAAGGCCTTTACATATCACTGCCGCAGTGCTGCCATTTTGTTGTAGTTTTAAAAGTTCCGAGTGCTTTGTCATGTTGAAGAGTAGATGAGATTTTCAAAGCAGATAGAGGGCTTAGAGGAAGAAAAACGGATGTTACTAATAATATAAGTTATGCAAATCAAAAAGTTGAATAAAGTAAAAAAACTTTAACGAATAGACGATACTCATGTGATTTTGCTCGACGCTACAATCACAGTTTGGCTGTTGGATAGCGAAATTTTATTTTGTTTTTTGCGAAAATGGATTTAAAGTTTCATAGAATTTCTGAAATGTTATGACCTGTTAGGAAGAAGCTGTTTTGCTAAATGCATTTTGGAAATATTCAAATGAGGTTGAATTGTCGATTGTCGACTTTGTATGGATTTTTTCGCCTATCAGAAATATCACTCGTCTCGTTCTAAAATCTAGAGCGATAAGCGATAGAGCGAGATAAGTTATTTGTCAAATGTCCACTTATATTGAGAATAGTTTTGGTCTGAATGAAAAAAATTCCGTTACACAGAGACTGTTTGCGGGATTATACATTGGGTCAAAAAAGTTTACTTACACTCCTTTCTTTTTGTGCAGTGGCTTACTGACACGTCGTTTACTATCGATATTGGTGTCAATGGAAAGGTCTATTCAATTCCTTTCGATCAAGGACACATTGATCCGTTAGGTACACTTCGTGAAAACTACTTTTCGGCTTTTTCCCTGGGGACTAAAACATTTTTTTGGGATTTTTTCGCGCTATACAAAAGAAATGTTTTTGTTAATAAATTACCCTAAATTTGTATGGAAATGATAAACTTTTGTAATTTTTAGCCCTTTTTAGGTCCTTTTCTACCAGGATTCTCTCGAAGTGTACCTAACGGATTAAGGTGTCCTTGTACTCATTCGAAAGGAACGGAATGTCAGTAAGCCACTGTGCAAAAATAAAGGGGTGTACGTAAACTTTTTTGACCCACTGAATGGGAATAAAAATAATATTGATTCATAACAAAAAAAATGATTTAATATTTCATACTCATGAATACGATTTCCTTTTTATGAGTAAAAAAATTATTTAACAACGATTTTTTAAACTTATGGGTCAATATTGTGAGTGATTTCTGAGAGCAGTCTCTCCGATTACTTGAGTTTATTTGCCATGTGCTCCAAACTTAGGCCACCACTCTATCACCTCTAGCACTGTAACCAAAATGTCCTTAGACTTTCAATTAACTTTACTATAGAGTACTGCTGCTTCGACCAGACCCAAGAACAAACTCCCGCGAACTGGTTTTTGTCACTTCATTTAAATCTCCTCGAACATTCAGTAGAAGCATCTAATTTAGTTTATTACCAGAAACAATGCAACCAAAGTCAACCCAATTCAATTGACTACAGTTCGTTTATTCGTTTGGCACATGTAGGTATGCAAGCTTTTTCAGCCAATTGAAAAAAATCTCTAAATCACACGATTCCACAAAGAAATGCTTGGTCAGCACGACTGTGACGTCACTTATTCGCCTTTTTGTTTTTAAACTTTAGAACAATCACCGTTTACGTCGTTTTGATAGTTGGACGAACGATCTCAAAGCACTTGTCAAAGCTCACTAAATACTCAGCCGCTAGTTGGTCATTCGGCGCAACTAAACAGCCAACGAGGTCAGATACCGGTTGCAAAATACACGATGTTTATTTAATTATTGATTAGATATCGATTTCGTTTAGCATTTCAGCACTCCACATGGGTTTTGCCTGGCTGCCCACTATTATCTATCACGCAATTAATACATGCAGCACAGGTTAACGGGCTGGCCAGGAGTTTGTTTTGGTAAATACGAACACAGCATTAGATTATTTGTATTATATCGGTGACGGCGATTGTGCTTCCGCAACAGTCCTTACTTGGGAGTCCTGCCAGCGAGCCCCGCACTTGCGTTGAGTTGAGTTGCTTCAGCGACACGACACAGCACAGACCGACCGTTGTCAGCGCCAATTCACATCGAACTGACCGCGTTATTAGTTAATAGCCGCCACTAACGCTGATTGCCGGCCCGATTTTTGTCACAGTCAATTTGTGCATCAATTGCTGCAATCATTGTCAGTTAATTGCCCGCAAACTAACTGCCAATTGAGCAATAATTCAAAATCAAAGCATTCAGCCTGCGAATGCTTGTGGTCGAACGAATGAACGCCATGAACTTGACATTGCCCACCTTTAAAATCCGCTGCTCACGAGAATGCGATACTATTTTTAGACTGGTTTATTTGGTTTTGTGCTCTTATATATTCCACACATTTCGTTCGGTAAAAGTCGTTTTTCGTACAGAAACAAATACAAATTTTGTTTATTTGCCGATTGCATGCGGCAAAAATTGACATGTGTCAGTGGTTCTTAGGTAAACTGCCACTGAGAGAGAGAAGCGACTTGCACACATTAATTATTGGAATTCAGCCAGTGGGACGTCAACAGAAACATCTGCACTATGGGGCTATTCACAAATCTGTCTCGCCCCGCTTCCCCTCTTGTCAATAGACTAGCCGCAAAAATTTTAATCTTTTTTGAATCTAAGAAAAAAAGAAGAGGGATGAGGTGGAATTATGTTTCCCCCCAGAACACAACCCTGATTCTCACGGGAATTCCAGAAATTGTAGAAATATAAACAAAGCGAGAGCCTTTGAGACCACGATTGTAACTGTAACCGCAACAATGCTTCCCACTTTTGTAACTATCGCAAGTGTACTCCAGCCGTTATATCACTAGATTGAAAGAAGGTATTGTTAGCTGCACATACAACATGCAACTTTCAAATTGCGTCTTGTATTTGTTTTATTTTATTTATTTAAAATTAAAAAAGAACACTCAACTTATCACAGTCTTGCACAAGTACATTGCAATCGACAAATGATTACCTTGCAAATGTCATTTGTCAAATCTCATCGAAAGTTATTATTTACACATTTAGCATTAAATATTAAATGCACAACTAAAATGAATGAAGGCAACTGAAATTCGATAAGTTCACTTGATGAACACCTCCTGCATTTCGACCTCGGACGGTTGCTTGCGACTCTTGCGCGAAGACTTGTTCTCGCTGTTACGAAACCGTTCTTCGATTTCCAGCAATGTACGTCCGCGGGTCTCTGGCAGAGCCAAATAAACAAAAAGCATAGCAACGGCCGACATTACCCCATACGCAACGAAGCTATACTCATTGCCAATCATCGACTTCATGGTGGGATATGTTTTTATACACAAAAACGCTATAAACATGCCCACGGCCACAGTTAGACCCGATGCTGGACCGCGAACCTAAGATTTTTTTATTTGAATAATAAATTTTAAATAAAATCAAAATGGCTCACCTTCTGCGGGAACAATTCGGATATCATGAAGAACGGCAGCGTATACAGACCTAGAGTACTTAGCACAATGAAGGCAACAATTGCCGTCACCGGTAAGTAAGGTATCTGCCACTTCGACCAGCCATGGCCGGCCATGAGAAACATACAGATGCTCATGCCAAAGGCCGAAATCATGCCCGCGCGACGTCGACCCCACTTCTCTAGGATGATGCCCATCGGACAGGTGGTTACCAATCGACCCACACCAACTAACACGGCGCACAGGAAGGGATCAATGCTAACGCCTGCCTCGGTGGCGATTTGCACTGCATAGACAATCACCACAAACACGCCTGTGAGTTGCTGAAAGGCAAACAGGCCCATTAGAATGAGTAGGGGCTTGTAGACCTCCGGCAGGCGAATGGACTTCATGAAAGAGGGCTTCTTCTCGCCCGCACCCAACTGAATGGACTTTTGCAGCACACTGAATTCGGCGGCCACTTCGGCGTTAGTGACTTCCGCTGCAAAATAAAAATACAAAACACAAAAGTTAGGAATATCAACTGGTAGAATGCTCTCCACCACATACTCGACTTCTCGAGTCCCCGGAAATAGTTTAGAGACTTTTTGGCATCACTTGAACGTCCTTTTGACAGCAACCAACTAGGTGATTCAGGCATTGGTATCACACATAGGAGTGCAAGTATCTGATAGCCACAGGATATCAAAGCAATCAGATGCCAATCGTCGCGTATGAAATAGCCCAAAAGGTATATGAGTGTAATGCCGGCTGCCACCGAAATCGAAGTACCTAGAATGAGGCGTCCGCGTATTTTGGGCAAACTAATCTCTGCGGAATAAACACCAACAGGAGCACTTGAAAGGCCACTGGCAACACCTACAACAAAGAATAATTTAGTAGTGATTGGTGAACACGATCGCAGTCAGTCTCCTTACCAATGATGAAACGTGAAACCAATAACTGAATGTAAGCCATCTCGGAATCATCTTGAATGGCCAAAGCCATCAGCGCCCATGCAATAATTACTAAAACATTCATAACATATAAAGTAGCCTTACGTCCGAATTTGTCCAGTAAAAGGCCCGACAGGAGCCCCCCGAGTGGACACGACAGTGTATTGATAGAGGCTGCAAGTGGAAAATGCGTTTGTAATAATTTGTACCCTACAATAAAAAAATGCATCTCCACCTACCGAACCAAGTGAACTGAGATTGGGTCAAGTGAATGGCCTCATTGGGATCGGTTAGTTGCCTTTGGGTGACTGTGGGCAGACCGAGGCCCATTCCCGCCGACAAGATGCCTATGTTGCCCAGAATGACCATCAGTTCCTGACGACGTACAGCACGCGTCTGTTCGCCCAGGGGCTTTGTATCCAAGGGCCTATTAAGGCCTGCCACTATACGCGGTTTGCCATCGTTTTTGAGCGACTCAAACTCCTCGGCGTTGTCATTCATATTTTTGGATTATTGGACTGTAAGTACTAAATAAAAATATAATTGAGTGGAATTATTTCAAGGGCACAAAACCAAGTGCAAGTGTTTCGAAAGTATTAAAAATTAGCACTTCAAGGCTTATCAGTGAGAGTCGAGAGCGTAGTACGTAACTCAACTGTTATCGAATAAGGTGAATAAGGAGATAAACTTGGTGTCAATTTTGATAGTAGCAACTGAGATTCGTTTATGGAAAGTGCAACATTACACAGAGAGAACTGTTTGCAGGAATTGTGTATTATAGTCACAATATTGATCAATGAATGAAAAATTATGATTTAACAAAAGGCTACCCGGAGAAGTAAATAGGTAGGACGAAACTATTTACCTTCTAGCTGCAACCCAGTTGAAAAATGCAATGTCAGGCAGAGTGTCATGCATGAGAAAGTGGGACACCACTATGAAAATGTCATTAAGGTCTACGTTGAAATTTCAGCAAAGTGTCATTCATGAACATCTTGGTCAATGATTCCGGCTCGCTGTCGAATTTTCTACTGGGAACTTTTCACAGACATGAAAACGTTTTTGTAAGTTGCAGGGGTCCGACAGTTTAGTTTCGGTTCCGAATGTCAAATTATAGAGCAGTGGGGGTTGGTTTCACCCCGGACTGGACTTGGACTTAAAAAGGGTTAACGTTCAAATATCGTTTCCTATTTCATTTTAAAAATTTTCTTGTACAATTCCATTGACATGCTTAAGGAGCTTACGTACATACATATATGTACATATATATGATGATGGTATTGTGTCACACGCGAATAATTTAAAATCAATCAACATTCATTAAAAGCGTGCGCCAGCAACGAACGATCATTTCGCCTAAGCGTTCAACTGGCGGCTGCCGAGGCTTTATTGAGTCTGGAGTGCGAATTGAATAGAGTGCCTAGCACATTTATTCGTACAATGACTTCTGCACATATGTGCCCATATGGCACTTTACCAGTTTCATACCAATTAATCAAAATGTTGGAGTTTTCGAAACTAATGGAATGTCTTACTTCAGGCATATCTACTTATTGTTTAATGCGGTTGACTTCACCCAAATAGCTTTTATAATGAATCACTTAAGAAGTAAATGAATCTGACTTGCATATGAGATGGATAGGAGGAAACCGACAGAAACGTAAAATCAGATTTCAGTGAGGAATATTAAAAACTATCAGGAGACTTATCGATAATTTTCGAATATTTTTTCCATTTCCATTACTACATCATCTCGTTCCACTTCAACATTATGTGCCAGTTCCACTTTGTTCCGGTTAATTTCCATTTCATTCCAGTTACCCCTGAGGTAATTTTCAACCAAATAAGAAAAAATGTATCAAAGCTGTTCAATATTTAAATTAATGTAAGACAAAAAAGTTGCACATTATTTAGTAGAATACCGCAAACGGTCTAACCCTAATTCGCGCTTAAGTCAACTTAAGCGGTTATTGCTTTTGGCCACAGATATAGTACTTTGAACATGAACCTTTTTTACTTTGATACATAAAACCCATAAAATTGTCGAATAAATAGGTTCTAATATGTAACACAAATAACACTTTGTCACAGTGAAGATACACTGAGCTCGGGACCATGTAGGTATTGGCAAACTAAATAAAATGGCATACTACAAATATCCCATATACCTACAAAAACTGGCGGTATATGGGATACACTCATAACATTATTTTTAACTCTGCCATTTTTCTTTCGATTTTCATTTCCAAATATAATATAGAAAGAGGAATGAAACACCTTTTCAACCGTATATTACTTGGCTTTCAATGATTAATAGTCACAAACCCACAATCGAGAAATTTTGAAATTTCCAAATTGGTTCCAATATTTTCAGTTGTTGCTTTTTTTGGTTCGAACCAAACAATCCTATCTTAATGTAATTACCCTGAAAAGTGTTTCTAATTTTAAGTTTGATTAATTTCAAATAATTATAGTTTAAGCTAATATAAACAACAACAACACAGTATTGCAACAACATTCAAGGTAATTTATTTTAATCTGATATAATTTTTAATGATTTAGGGAGTATTTTTGAAATCATTATTAAGAATACTTAGTGTATTCAATTATACAAATTATATATTAACAGTTTTCGGTACGCTCTGATACGCGATAATTTCGTTGAGTTTTTTTTATTTGAACATTTTGAGACTGGATTTTTTTATAGTTTTTTTTTCTTTACAAACGCGTCACTTATCAGTTTTTGCAATAAATAAATTCCAAGATTTTATTTTTGTGTTGTTTTTCATACTAACTGAAACGTCATGGATTTATTGTAACAGCAGTTCTACCACGTTTCAAATTGAAAATTTCACTAAGCGAACAGTGGCGGTCAGATTTCAGAGGAAACGAAATAACAACCAGACACGAATTGACTGCACGTGAGTACAACAGCACAGAATTCTGGAAAAACTGGTTGAACGACTGATCGTAAATAGTACAATGCTAAGCTTGTGGGAGCGGCGCAGACCACATACAAATTAATACTTTATTAGCAACTGAATACACAACATTCAACAGCCGAACTCGGTAGACCACCGCTAGTATCTTACTAGCAAAAAACCGCTTAGAATCCACCACTCTCAAAACGCTTCTAAACGTTCGCGACAAATCCGTCCGCTTGAATCGAAACTTCACAATTAACTAAAAAACACAATCCACTCGTTCGCCACACAATTTACAAACGAAGCGCCGAAAATGCCTTGTCAAATTCAAAAATCGAGAGATTTACGCACACGAACGATCGCACTGAGTTGATTAGAACAAAAGCAACAATAAGAAAAATAAAACCTTATCAGAATTCGACGAGCCACTCAGTCGGTGATAAAATTTACAAATACAAAAATACTATGCCTATGCTACCATATAGCGAAGAAGCAAAGTGGAATTTGCTGACTGCGATCAATTGCAACAGATACGGTGATTGATCAACTTCCATTCATATTCAATATCCACGTTACACATTGAGAGCCCGCAAATTATCACCGATTCTTATCATGTCTTCAATTTGTTGGCACTCATGTCAACAGAAGTTTATGTGTTTTTTTCCCCTACTTTTTTATTTTATCAGTTGTGCGAACGCCGTACCAAAATTTGTTTACATCCATAAATAAAGTTTTTGCAATAGCAAACGGTTAATACGTTTATTCGCTTGATGATAAGCAAATGAGTGTACAATATGCATACATGTTTGGTGAGATTTGTTTCATTTCAGCTAAGTGGAGAACTGATTAGTGAAGATTTTAATTTAGTTTGGTGGACTCGGCAAATGCCCTACACATCTCCTGTCAGACAAAGGACAATTTTTCATTCTTCCATTCCTCCCACAATTGTTGACGTTCAATCGAATGGCAGTACAAAAGAGATTTTTATCTTATCGCTCATATATGTAGATCGTAAAGTATTAAGGAATGTGTAATCGGTTAATGCTGCAATTGCAAAGGAATGTCTCCGCAGGCAAACAAATTACCCAGCAAAAAGATGTGCGCCGCTAGTCTGTTGTATAAAGTCGAAAATACAAATGCAAAGTTACTTTATCAACACTTTAAGTTCGATTTCTTGCTGAGTAAGTACGCCCTATCAGAGTGGAAATCTACCGGCTTTCGGTATTCTTCCATTTCTAACCAGTTTCTGTGTATTTCTTATTCACAACATGTCCCATGGTGATTTCAATGTCGTAGTTTTTTCACTTCAGTTTCATTAATTTTATCTCTAAAGCCTTCAGATTATCACTCTGTGGAAATTTCAAGTGATTTTAATCGCTTTTGACAAATACAAAAAGTTTGATTAATCGCTGAAAGATATGTATTTGTATAAATGATTTTCGCTATCGAGAAATTGTTTTGAGTTTTGAACGTTATCAAAGGGCCGTAGGCGATTCGAAATATGTTTGATGTTTGATGATATCGACTGAGATCAAGGCCGAGAATAAACCTAATCGGAAAAACCCTATGGGGGCTTCCATACAAAATGACAAATTTTTCTTCTGAATCCATTTGGACGTGTTCAGAGGATTTTGACATGGTCCGTTGTTCCAAAACCACACATTAATCGAAATTGGGTTCTTTTTATGTACAAGGTTCTTATAACTGCGCCATATTGTGTGGTGCTATTTTGGAAAAAAGTTTTATGATAGAAGAAAATGATTGTCGAATTGAGTGCCTCACAAAAAAAGTGTAGTTCAGTCAAAAAAATTTTGAATTGAACACCGGAAGGAAACGTTCCTCCTAAAAGTATACTTGCATACGCACCCTTTTTTGAATTTAATTGCCATCTTCCTGTTTTTTTGTTTACTTCAGCAAAAAGTCGTCCAGAGGGCGCCGTATGTACTACTAGCAACGACGCAATCCAATTTTCAACTCTGACAAAATCGCAACCAACTTCGCTTTATTTTGAAAATTAACATTTCTTAACATTCAGCAGAATTAGCAAATTCACAAGCCGCAACCAACTTCGTTAGTAAAAATTAATACAACAATAACCAGACTCTGTTAATTTACCTTTTATTTACGTTTTCCATTTGTCAGACTTAGTATTTAGTGAATAGTGGATTTATTTTGTGGAAAAGACTAGCAGAGGACGACCATTTTCGTCCAGTGTCCATCACACATTTTTGGAGGCGAGTTCTTTAATGAATGGGCAATGAGTGGAAGCTCGTGGCTCGTAGTGGCCACTGATTTTGCAGTGGTAGTGGAGTTTTCTTCCACTACACAGTAAAAAAGTTTGACTGCAAGAATTTAAAACAATTTTTTTTTTTTTTTTGAAATTAAAGATCCTCTTGATTTACATACAGTGGGTGAAAAAGTATCGTTCACGATCAAATTTCATATATTTTGACTGTGCATCTGTTCCACTGCACCGTTTCCAAGGGGTTTCCCACTTTAAGTGAAGCTCCCTCCTTTCTTTTTGTGCGTGGCTCACTGACACTTGTTTTATTATCGATATTGGAATGAATAGTATCAAAAATTCCCCTGAATTTTGATAAAATTTTGTAATTTTTTGACCAAAATTTAAATTTAAAAAAAAATTTTATAATTCAAAGGAATTTTCAATTTTAAAACTTTCTTTCGCAAAGTTGCTTTCGAAGGGTTTTACCAGGATTTTCTCGAAGTGTACTTAACGGATTAAGGTGTCCCTGTACTCATTGGTATCAATATCAATGGAAAATGTGTCAGTGAGCCACGCACTAAAATAAAAGGGTGTACGTAAACTTTTTTTCCCACTGTCCGTAGATATTTTAATTCATTACATTTATTTTGTACTTAAAATTAAGCACTCCTTCATCGTATTTTTGCATGCATTATTTAGAGTGTACACATTCCCACTCTGGTGCGTGAGACGTTTCCAAACTTTTATGACCAGTTGCGCATTCTACGGTGAGAGGGAGAGTGGCAAGGAAGAAGAGTAAACTCCTTCAAATGTTTTCTCATCCAAGACTCGAAATAGAAGTCTCCATGATGGGGAAAAAGCTTTTCATTTTTGTTTACCTTCTTCTCGACAAGTAGGAAGAGGAGAATGGGGAGTGTTGCCAAAACAAGATGCTCTTGCTGATTCGGAGTTGGGATAGAATTCGGTGTAGGAAATTTCAAAACATCCGAATATACCTACACTAGAAAGGGCCAGTTGTGCGGCGACGTCCTCGTCATCTCTTTGTTGAACGAATTAGGGTTATCAAAGTTTTTAAAAACAAAGTTTTTCGCCTGTTGAGACTTGCGAGTGCAATTAGACGAGAGCGATGCCACCACCACTTTAAGCCACTTTTCGTAAAAGATAATATTGAGTGCTGAGTGTGTGTCCGTGCGGTGCTTTTGTTGTTTTTGCGAGATGAAGTCAAATTGCGGCAGGTTCAGCCAAATGATGACAAAAAGCAAAAAGACGTGTCCCATAGGAATTTTGTGAATTCCAAACGTCTACTGCATCCATCAAAAATTATTAGGACTTAACATTTGATTGGAATGTGTAAATGAAAATAATTTTAACTTTGTCCTTTAATATTTACTTTTATTCATAAAAATTCTTATTATTCCTTGTCGCTGGTTGTGGCGAGCTGCTTCATGGTGAGCGCAATAAAATAAAAGCTCATAGAAAGTCATATAAAATTATGTTTTCCTTCGCCATTCGTACAGAGGCTTAGCCACCATAAATGAAGTAATCACATTCGGTTTGGTTTCAACTTTTGTCGGATCAAAAGGCTTCTTCAACTCGAATCCATGGGGGCAATTACGATTAGCACACATACATACAAATACACGATGACTTTCAACCCCCAAAACAGTGAAGAATTTCGCAATTACTCTCCGAAGCTCGCTCATTGCAATCGTCGTACTAGTCCTGTGTCTCACGGAATGCGAATGAATTGCCTCCGACAGGAGTCTCGCATGAAACTGCCTCTGAGTTGATATAGAACCGGGAACGCGTACGGAACCTCCTCGCAACGAAAAAATCCTTTTAATTATCCTGAGCAAAAAAAATTAACTAAACACAAATAAATAAATAAGAAGTGTCGACGAAGTGAAAACAAATTTTGTGGTCTAAAAAATCGAAAGAAATCCAATGTAAAGTGCAGAATAAGCAGGACTTAGAGAGTTCTTCCTGGACGGTGCCTTTGCGATTTGCCTGAAGTGCAAACCCATTAAAATTGTATGAAATTTCATCATCCCCACTAAGCCAAAGCACAAGAACATAAAACAATTCGAAACACTTTCCAGAAAACTCGTTAAAATTGTTCTTTTCAGTGGCTCGACTTTAAAGCATCCTCCATCCTCTGAAAAATTCACACACACTTACTGTAGAGAGCGAGAACGAGAACGCAAACGAGTGTTTGAGAGGGACAGACAGCGTCGAATATTTGTCCTCTCCCCCTTCAGTCCTCACCCCCCACGCCATCCTAGGCTGGAGCATGGAACTGTGATGGCGCTTGGTCTATAGTTTCGCTCAGTGCTGCATTAGGTAGTTTCGGGTGCAACATAACGCAGCCAGAGGAGCAACTTAGACATTTCGTTGCACTGAAGTCCTCTCAGCAAACGTGTGTGTGTGCCTGGTGCCTGCCACAACCAACCACCACAGCCAGCAACACCGCTGCAATAGCCGAAAGTGCCAACGATTTCGTTTCGAGTGTGTGCTGCACTTGTGATTGTAGTTCGAATCTTACGGCTCCTTCGTCAAGTGGAGACCGAGGAAGCCCGCACCACTCACCCTCACTCGATGCCAGTTGTTATCGCGGACTTCAGTTCGCGTCTCTTCAATTTTAAATTTTAAAAACAGATTTTTGCCGCCACTATAAACCTGGTCGCCAATCCACACAGCATATAATTGCCGAGCGTCCGTCAAATAATCCCCATCCAATTTTAACAACATCTGTGTCCTCCTTGACGCAATTGCAAATTACTCGTACTTGGTCTAGGACAGCGGTCTTGGACGACTGACATCATCACCTCCTACCCCATCCACTTCAATCACAACCACCAAGAGCAGTAGCAGCCACCAGCCACCAGCCACTTTGTTCTTCCAAGATGACCACTGACCTATTGTTTCCGAAAATCGCGGACTGTTCTTATGTCTCCTGCTACTGGTATGTATTGAAAAATTCCTCAAATTTTATTCATGTCATGTTTGATGGGTTGTGGTATGTGATGGTTAACCACTTGCTGTTGCCATTTCCATTTCACCCAACACAACGTGGCGTTTTATAACTTAAATTTTGTATCTTGTGTTGGTTCGTATTCAAATTCGCTCATTACTCAGCGCGCGCGAAATTGGGTCAAACGGTCATGTTCACGCTTAAGGGGGAAATTGTGATTTTTCACTTGGATGTTGGCTGGTTGGATGGATGAGAAATGCCACGCAATTTCGGCCCAAGCACAAATTTAAATAACATAATGAAATTTAAAGATGATCGGTGAAATGGATTGCAAAAATATGCAAATGTGTGGTAGTATCTAAGTGGAATTTCGTTCTATTTTTAATACAATTGAAAGCATGTGATTTCATGTGTGCAGAAAAATGTTGCATTTCTTTAAGTAAAGTAAATAGATATTTTTTAAAAACTTGAAATGAAAACAAACATTTTACAAAGTAGGCAAAGAAACTTTACAAAAATTTATTATATGAAAAATAAATAAAAATGCTCTTTACTTACTTTTTTTTCCTGGGAGTACAAAAGGATTTTGGACAAGGTCTGGTTGGTTTCAAAACCACCTATAAATGGGTTAAAATCTGGTATTAAGACCAAATTTTGTATGCCCCATTTTCGTAAAAGTGTGCCTATTGTGTGGGCACACACAACTTGTCGTGCCCCCTCCCTCTTCCCAACAATTCTAACTTGACCCAGTGAATTGAAAGTCCCAGTAGACTTTTCTTGGTCCTAATTATTAGTAGTCCATTAACGATCGATGCGCAATAACAACAACTCAACCAAGACAAGCTCTATTCTACATTCAACGAATTTCGGAGTCTGTTGATCTTATCTGGCCTACCAAATGTGTTACCTGAGTAACTACTTTATTATTTTGACCTCTTAAGGTTTAATCCAGCAATAAATCTTCACAAGAGTATATCTTTATGTTGACCTGTGTTACCTGACATTTTACCGGGTTTCATCTATAAGCAAACCACCCCCATCTATAAGCATTCCCTATATTTGTTTACATACACTATTAAATGTAATGTCGGTGATCATTAAAAAATGTTCAGCCAAATCGACATTTTGACATTCTGCGAAGTATTTACTTGTTCGCCGTGGAATTTGTTGCTTTCACACAATCCAAAGAGCCTCCTGTATCGTATCGAGTGTATCAACATGAAAATTACATCAAAAACTTTTCTTACCCACATAATCGAGGTAATGGAGTCTTGTTTTTTTTTTGTTTGCAGCCATTTCCATGTATCCTCGTTTATTTATTTGTTGTGTACAAGTTTTTTGTGTTTGTTGTGTATTTTTTATATTGCGAAAACTTTTTTGGTACAATTGTTGAAGAAAAGCTTTCTCAAATTCCCACAGGACATTTTCATTGATTAATTCGCAACGCAGCAGCGTAATGCGACAAGAGCAGCACCGCTGCAACCGTCACCTAACTACGGAGTAACTGAGATGGCACCAGCTCAACCACCACCCCTAGTGTCTTTTTGTGTTTTAGTATTTATGTGAGTGATTTTGTGTGACTGTGTGTGTGCGTGTGTGTGTGAGTAGAAGTCTACACAGGAATGGAATGTGCAGAAACGCGACTCGTCATTGGAACACTAGAGCAAAAAAGTTTTTGGCATTTCGCCATTGTATTCGACTGTCTCGTAACCCACTCCGAACTCGCTTCAGTGAGCCATCATTCCGCCACAGCCGCTTCGTGTGTGGTTCCGTGTTCCACCTACGGTTGGAGGGCAAAGTGGAGCCAATTGACTGTGGGTAAACTATAATCATGATTCATGAATGGTGTCATTGGGGTTTATTCACGTGTAAAATTCAATTCTGCAAGAGGCAAACACCGACCGACCGAACAACGAAATGCTGGGGAACTTGCTTGCCTCCGAAATGGCATATGCGAAATGATAACACACCTCAATTCGAATGCTCGCTCCAGGAAAGAGTCATCATAATTCCGTTGTGCGGGCGATCTCTCAAATGAAAGATTGAATGACTGAATCCAAACGCCCACAACAACAACTTGTCGTTGCCCGATATGAGAATCCGTACATATTCGAAATGAAGTTAATCACTTTTGAAAACATTTCGTTGCAGGCCAATAAAAAATGCTGCCACATCTGTTTCCTCTTTAGAATTGATGCAGTATCTGTCTCTCCGTGCGTCCGTCCGTCCGCCCGCCCGTTTGTCCTCGTTGTCATGTGTCAACATTTACGTACGATTTTAATGAGTTCACAAAAAGGTCAACTGCAAAATAATTGGATCTTCTGTGTCCTGTGTGTAGGCCGCACCGCTGTGTTCTCTTCCCACTCCCCTTAAGAACCGCATACGTATTACGCTTATCTTCACGAAACTTGCTGCTGACCTTTCACATTTCAGAAACGAACTCAGCTTGGTATATGTCTGCGAAATGAAAATGTCCCTTCGCAGAAATAGAAATTCCGCACACAAAACAATGCGCACTGGCAAAATACCAAGAATTTTTCACGATTCATCATAATTAAAAGCATCTCGCTCGACGGTCTCTCTCGGTGCTAATTGATTCATGATAATAGGCGCTGATATGTAGTATTGAATTGATGGCGGCAGGTAGGGAGTAAAAAAACAAGGAAAACTACTTCACTAAATCGAAAGAAGCGATTTTTGAGGACCTAACTAAAAGTAGTATTCCGAAATGCGTTTAGCTTCTCTGATAACTGGAATGTCTAAGAGCTTGTTTGCTTTTCGAGTGTAAAGAAATACTTTTGTATGTTTTATGAATCCTGGCGTTGCGCTGTTGTAGCTGCTGTAGCTGCTGATATCGCCGCAAATCGCGCAACACAGTGTTGCGGCCTCTTTCGCATATGTTTATGTCGCATTGACACGACTTCAGAGTGTTTAAAATTTGTGGCTCCAATGTGAAGTGGAGCGCGCTGAGTTTGCTGGTGGTCAGCGCGATAAAAACAAATGGACGGAAGCGAGGACAGCGCGGGTGCTGCTGCAATAGTAAATGGGTTTGTCGCTTTAGGGCACGAAAGTCGTCACCACCACCGTACAACCGGTGGTTGGTTACGGTAGGCTGCTGTTAGCTGTGGCTGCCACGACGCCGTCTGCATGTGCCGCCAAGTGGGTCGGGTGAAATCGATTATTATAATTCTGCACGTTTTAAAGGTGAACTACTGGTGGTGAAGTGCTCCCGCACGCAATGAAATTTCCTACAACTTGGTGATAATTTATCAAGATGACTGCTGCCAGTTCGTGCCAACGCGAAAAGGGCGTCTGTGTGTGTGTGTGTGTGTGTGTGTGTGTGTGTGTGTGTGTGTGTGTGTGTGTGTGTGTGTGTGTGTGTGTGTGTGTGTGTGTGAGTCAAGAGTGGGGTTGAAGAATTGCTAGTGTGGCTAAGTAAATGGTGGCCCATAATATTGTTGTTTGGAGCCTCAGGTGGATTCAAGTTTGGCGCGCGCTCGACGCTGGTCACATGAGACTTCACACATGTGCATTTTGCAAGGGAATTGGTTCACGAGTGCCTACCTTCTCCCGCTGCGGCTGGTAACTCCAGATACGGCACATGCACGTTCGTTTGGCATCGTTGTCGTTGCATGTAGTCTTCAAATGCTGACCCCATTTCGCGTTGAATTACACTTAAAACAAAAACTGAACAACACTACAAAATATACGCTACATTAAAATGCATGCTTAATTCGGTTTCGTTTCTTCTTCTTCTTCTTCTTATGCTTCTTATTCTCTGTTCCGTTTACAGCGAAGAAAATGTTTGGAAACTTTGCGAGCAAGTAAAGAAAACACGAATCGACGAGCTCTCCAAGTGCTATGCCGTATTCGTGTCGAACGAGGGCCGCACTGTGCCGCTGTGGCGCCAAAAAGCTGGACGCGGTGATGATCAAGTTGTGATATGGGTGAGTCAAGAAGTGAATGCGTATAATTCCACACTAATGCAAAATTCGTACAACCAACGAAAATTCACCGCCACCATCGCTCACATAATCGAAAAACAAGGGTGATTCTTTGACAAAAATCTAATTGTGTCACGCTGCGTATGAGTAACATTAAATAAAGCCACACAAAAGACGCAATTAACACGCAAATGCGATTTTGTGCTCACAAATGCCAACCGTATAATTAAATGTAATATTCGGACATTGTACGTGTACCTACTACATGTGGAATTTATTTTTGTTGTAATTTTTGCATTTTAGACTTCTACAAAATGTCAGACTTTAAGAGGACTGTAGGAAATGTACATTTGCAGTGCCAATTAAATATAATTAAATCATCTAGTATTTTCTTATTTGTAGTATAACCTGCACACAATTGTCCAAGGGTAAACTACGTATTGCTTTTGCCACAGCGTTCGTGTCAGTTATGTACCAGTCACCTTCCTAGTCGATCTAGCGATGACGATTTGATCGGGATAGGAATGGAAATGGAACCAAATGTGAAATAGTTTTTCAAAATTGTATCCTTTTGTATCCATCTCTTAAAATGCGTGTTGAGGGCTAAATTACACAGAAAAAAAATATGTGTAAAGTTGTTGATGTACAAAATTCCAAAATGCATGAAAAACTTTAATTTATTTACCGAATACAAATTATTAAAATAAATCTTCAAAATTCGACACAAAATAGTTCCTTTAATCGGAAAAGTTGTTCTTTTTTATATGAATTTTTCACAAATTTACTGAGCAATTTCGCAATTCGTTCCGAACAGCGTCCAAATCGGTTAAGTATTTCTCAAGATAAATGAAAATAAAGAAACTTGGCGACCAGGCGGTAAACGTGGCCGATTTCGACCGATTTTCGATCATTTCCATTTCCACTTCATTCCCTATCCATTTCAATACAAACAAGACGTATCGCTATGCTGACGAACTCACAAGAAATGTTCAGAAATGCATCTTTTTGCTTCAGACCTGTCCGTCAACAGTTAGCAGCCATGTAAAATTCTACATAGTTTTACGTTGCCAACTATTTTGCATTTCAAAGAAAGATTTAAAATCGATTCTTGAATTTTATTGCGGGCCAACATACTGTTATTCCACGGACATCTCCGGACGTAGCCTTCGATTATAAAAAATGTATATTTTATTTGTTGCAAGTGAAGGCATTAACGTACATTGTACAGCCTAACAATCTGGAGAACTTTTTCATTCTTGCGCTTTTTCTTGGCATTTTCATCCTGGCACTCCTCTCGTCTATGTTGGTGTATAATTTTTCTAATTTTGAAATTTCGCTTAAAAAATAATGCAATTTGCGTGGACCATTTTGTTTTGGTTTGCTTGCAGGACTACCATGTGTTTTTCATGCACAATCCCTCGCCTAATCGCTGTTTGGTGTTCGACTTGGATACGACGCTACCCTTTCCCACATACTTTCACAAGTATGTAACCGAAACATTTCGCTCAGATCTGGCGCTGAGGCCAGAACACCACAGGCAAGTATTCTCCATGTTGTAAAATTTTGTTGTTGTTATATATATTTTTTTTTGTTATTTTTCCTTTCAACCTTTGTTTGGCTTTGTGAGCCTACCACCATCTCCGCCTCCTCCGCCAGTTCAACCTGTGCCACTCGCATGCCTTGCGAATTGTTGGCCTGGTTTGGAAGTTCACAAAAACAAAAAAGAAAGAAAAATAACAACAAAAAACCAACTTCAAATAACTTGTTGAACAAGAATAATGATTTTCTTTTTTCACATTCATCTCCCCCTCCTCCGCCTGAGGTGGTGGTGTCTCCTCATTCAACCTGTACCGCAGATTCTTCAGAGTGATACCCGCAGAAACATATCTTGCCGAGTTCTCCTCGGACCGAAGGCACATGCGAAGGCCAGATGGTAGCTGGATAAAACCGCCGCCCTCCTATCCACCCATACAGTCGACCAGTAAGTATACCAAATCATTTGCCATCACGTGCTCGCGAATTCATCTGCATTTCGTCTTCTTTTGTCTATGTTCCCTGCCTTGCTTACGTCTTGTCCTGTCACAGGCAATGCACACAGTTTGGGCGATTTTATCTGCATGAGTCCGGGCAAGGGCCCCGGCACCGTTTACAGCCTGTCTGAGTTTGTGCATACCTTTTACAAGGCGCCGAACATGGTGGCCCAGCAGAACAACAAATAATACCAGAAGGCAATAGTCGAGCAGCAGCAGCAGCAGCAGCAGCAGATGTAATTACATCGACAATTATACGGAAGGTCATCCACAATATCCCAAGCACTCCCTGCCCAGCCCTGCCCTGTATCAAGAAGCACTATCATCGCAAACGGCACACTCCAATCGAAGCTACGAAATAATTCGAAGTCGCTATCATCATTGGCAAATAAAGAAACAAAATTTGCATCAGTCATCTCAATTCAAGAGGAACAGAAACCGCACTGAGAGTTGTCACATGAAAATTATTGAATAATTCAAGGTAGAAACTCGTGCATAGGATATCACCTACATTGGTGTGTGTGTGTGTGCGCGTGTCTACTGAAAGGTAATTGCAATAATCAATTGCTATCTAAAAAATAAACAAGTAATGATTAAATTACAACATTTATACTAATATATATATACAAATATATATTATATGTAATGTATTTTTGTATTCAAAGCATAAGCAAAATATTTAAAAAGTTACAAATTAATCATGTTAATATTATGCAAAAGCAAAAACGAAAACGAAACAGAAAATTTAACCTTCAATATTTTTTAATCCATTTCCAAGTAAATTTTTAAGACGAAAAAGCAATTATTAATTTCAAATTAACGAACTACTCTTGCACCAAAATATACAATTTATTATTTATACTCTATAAAATGTAACTCAACCAAATTATTCTTTAATCTCAGTCTTGAGAAGTCTGCATGGACAGTTTACTCTGTAAGCGAAACTGGTGCAGTGAGCGGTCAAAAAAAACATATTTCCGCAGTCGAAGATTTTTGCAGTTTGTGTTGCAGTTCGTCGTCGATTTCACGAATTTACAAATTTTCAGGGCAGCTTTTTTAGGTTTTTTATAGACTGAGAGTGAACCTTGCCCAAAGACTGGTAAAAAAATAGTTCTTTATGACTTGAAAAGCTCAGAATTTCAAGAAAAATGCATTACACTGTGCAACACCGATCTGATTGCAGATCTGATAACAGGACCTAAAATAATAGTATACATACAATTGTTTGCATCCGTGGCATTTTGGAAGCCACAAAAACTGACCTTAGCAGGTTGCGAGGTCAGCAATATTGTAGCTGAAGTAGTGAAGTAACTCAGTGGTGACCTTTGATCTTGAAAAACTTGCTTATTAGAGTTAATCCAGAAAAACCCCTTAACGGAATTTTTACGTTTTCGACTTGCGTGGACTGGACACAGGTGAAATATTTGCATTAGTCGATTTTTCAAGTTATTACTGTTCGTGAAATCGACGACGAATTTGGCTATTGAAAGACATATTTCAAGCACGACTGTGAAGGTTCGTTAAATTTATTATTCAACTTTTTTGTATCTCGTTGCGACTTGGATGGATTGAGTAATGATCAGATGTGATGCATGTGAATTCGTCCATCAAGCGAATCAAGTAATATAAGTTGCCTTGTGTATTTGAAACTTTTTGTAGTAAAATCAATGGTTTATGAAATCGAAAATGTGCAACACTCATTTTGAAAGGATACTATGTACTGGCGAGTCATTGGTGGCTTTTCGATTTTTAAAGGTTGACCCTAATTAATTAGATAAGATTTATACAATTTTTCAAATGACTTTTAATCACATAAGTGTAATTTTTTTCCAAAAAATATATTTGTGTCTATGAGAAGAAACCCGTAATCGTAAGCTTGAAAATACTCACTTTTCAAAAATCTAACAGAAAAACCAAAAAGACGTTTAAACGGAATAACATGCCACAACCACACACAGATGTAAGCATGCGAATTGATTGTTAACATTTATACTTCAAAATATTATTAATAACTTGTTTAAAATACGATTTAAGCGTGAAAACAAACATTTAGCTAGAGCGCTCTCTTTGCAATTATCCTCCACACAGCCCTTGAGTCGTTTTCCAACTACTTCTTTATCCGGCCACAAGCCCCCTCCTGCTCCTTCTGTCCGTTGCAATTAGTTTAGTTAGCATAGCTTTTGTAATCTTAGTTAAAATCTTGAATTAATTTTTGGTACTTGTGCCGCGCAAAGACTGATTCTTCATACGCATTTCGTTCCTCATTACCACTACTGCTCGACCCACCTTTGTGCCACTCTCTCCTCAAACCTACGTAAATATTTGCGTGTATTTGTTTCCTTGTTTGTTCTATCAAGTTGCCAAAATGCCAGTTTACATGAACGAAGAGGGCTCCTACTTCGCACACACACACAAGTTAACACTGTTTCTACTACTTCTGTGGATAGTAAGTACTATAGTACCAACTACACATTTGTTATGCCTACATTAAAGCGATTTTAATAATTACCTATAAGACATTTAACTACACAGCAAGAAACCCAACAGTGCACGTCTCAAAGTTAAACTTTATGTTAATATTGCAATAAAGGTATGTTAAAACACGAATCCATTATGATTTTCCGATTATCGAATAACAAAGGCTGTATTCTGTATATCTCTAAGGGGCTAAGGGAGCAAAAGTCGCAAATAAATAAACAATGTTCACTGTAATCCTTGAACGGCGTTCGATTTGCATATACCGACATCTATTTGAGAACAAATGAGCGCTCATCAGTATTTTGACGTCAGAATACAAATTTCAGTCTCAGTTCTTTTTTGTAGTCATTCATTGTCCCACCACAGATTAGGCTTTCCTTTTTTTGTAATGGTCTACCCTCTTCCTCTTCAGAGGGTTTTTCAAAACTGAAATTCAATAAATTTTAGGGTTGACCCAGATTTTGTAGATGTATTTAAAATTCCAGGTATGCAATATTTTTTTATTTGACTGCAAGTTGCACGAAGTTTTGGGGCTCTTTTATAACCTTCGCACGTGTGGCTGTAGTCCGATCGAACTTTGTCATATCCATTCAGGTTATTTTTGTGGACCCCTCATTCTCCCTTAGCCAATATACAGATAACACCTTTTGACAACAATATACGTATGTTAAGTTGCTTCAAGATAAATTCATTTTTCGCGTCTCCGGGCTCAAAAGTTGCGTATTACATACTAATCAACGAAAAAAAAAATTAAAAACGGAAATTGGATCTTCAATTGGCGCAAAAAGTATTCAGTTTGAATAATTGCAGTACCGTCCAGTTAAACAAAAAAAAAAGTAATTTATTAATATGCCTCATTTCAGAAAAAAATTGGGCCCTAAAGAAAAGATTATCGGGAGCCAATAGTTTTTTTTTTTGGTATTTTAGTTATCAATATTTGGGGTTTGATGGTATTTTTCTCGAATTTGTCGGATTCTGATTTTTAACTTTTTTTTGAGTGGACTGTACTCCAATTTTTTAAACGGAAATCTCTTCTCTCCGTCCTTTTTCATTATTTTGTCGTTGATTAGTATGCAAAAACGCGATTTTCGAGTCCAATTTGAAGTTGACATGCGAGAGATATATTTTTTCGATCCACCCTGTTATATACCAACTTCAAAAATTTCCACAAACAAAGCAAAAATAAATAAACGAATAACAATTTTCATAAAAGCAATTTTTAACCTTCCTTATCTAAGTAAGTGAAAAAAAATAATATTTAAAAATATACAAAAATATAATTGAAACAAAACCAAACAAACAAAAAATTGTTCTCCACAATATTTAAATATTTAAATATAAAATAATATATTTCACATTATATACTTTTGTATTTAGCATTTAAGTGCATTAGTCCATGGCAGGAAGGGCGAACATAAAAGAATGCATAAAGAATATCTTGGAAATGAACCATTTGTACCATAACTCTTAACATAGATACTTAAAGGACAACAATGTTAACATTTAAATTTAAAGTTTTTTTTAAATTATGGCTTGATACTGAAATTATATAAGTAATAATTAAATAACAAACAATAAGAACAAATAATAATAATACAGCAGCAGCAATTAAACTATGTAAGGCTATTTACATACATAGAATACACTAAGGCTTCATACCGCAAAAATAAAAATAAAAATAAAAACAACAACAACAACTAATACAAATTTAAGTTAATTAACAACAGTTTTATGTATGTACGATACCTACAGTTAGTTATAGAATTTTCTCTTCCAAATTTTCTACAAAATTATATACTACATATGAATATGTATTAAATATATGCAACCACTAATCAACTTAAAAATAAGCGGTATTCAAATTATTATATATATAACTGAAATAGAAAAACGAGAGAATCGATGGATCAAGACACATATTCAGACGACATAGGGTTAATGAAGACTATTATGATTCCAAGAAGGACATTAAGATGAAACTAATGGATCGCATCGAGGTTTAAATGTATTAATCGGGTGTCAAGAGTGGCTAAAGCAACGCAACATCTTGCCAGAAAGTTATGAACAAAAATACAGTAAGAGCAGACGACACTGTCTCACTCCTCAAATCACTTATCTATCTGAATTCGCTTCATTAGCCAATCGCCTCTTCACATCAAAGATTTTCTAAAATCAATCACAACGCCGTTTGAGTCTGATATATTCCGATTATAATCGATAGTTGGCGTCAACTGCTTGTGATCATACATGTATGTGAAAGTCTCACCACGCACAAACATAAAATGTTCCAATCAAAAGAATATCTCCAAGTTTTTACCAAACCAAAATATTGCTTTTGCTGATTTCGCCATTTTTATATCACATTTTAAATTTGAAATTTACAACAAATATTTTATTACCAAAACTTACTTCAAAAAAAAAGAAAACACAACTCAAAATCCCCAACTTAATCGAAATTATGAAATTATATCAATAAAAACTTATTTCACGTAGTTAGGCAAATAATATTTTATAACAAAAAAAAGAAACAGTTTAAATATCAAGTTTAAACAAGAGCAAATGAAATTTGATTTGCAATTTTTAAAGTTGTTTTTAACTTAGTCTTAATAAGAAAGAAAACTTCTAACAAATACCTAACAAATAAATATTCGATAAATTATTTAAAACAAAACCAAAATACCACAATTCCAACTATATACTGCAAAGCATTACCCAAAATAACAATTTGCTGACAAAAGATACAATGTTAAACTAATTTTTTTAAATTAAAATTAAGCATTTCATTAATTAAATATGTTTGAAAACAAAAGCCACTATTGTGTACAATTCCAAAAGTAATAACCGTGGAAAACTTAATCAAAAAAACTATTAACAAAACAAACCCAAGATTTCGAAACGAAATGAAGAAATTTTCCAATATTTGCGTTGTGAAATGGTTTCAAATTTGCTTTTAACAGTTAAATGCGTTTATTTTTGAAACATCAGTTTAATCTTTTCGTAAAATAATTCACAGTTTCTTTTAGTATTTAACTTTATATAAACAAAAAATAACTACTTCGCATAATAATTCGTTAAGAAAATTTTATAAACAAATATATTATAAAATTATTCTAAATATTTATTTGTATTCACGAAAAATTTGTTACGCTTTACTGTACCGCAGAGATGAATAAGAAATGTTTTTTATTATATTATTATTATAATTATGAAGAAATTAATAATTGAAAAAGAAAAAAAACAAATAAAAACCATTTAATTTTGGATTCCTATTTATTGTTAAACAAATTTTTGCAAACTATTGTAATTAACCAGCAGCTCTCATATACAAAACAAAACAAAAACAACAACCACAATAAAAATCAAACAAAATGCAAAATGCTATTTCAATAATAAATACAAATAACATTTTAAAATCGATAGCAAGTGTTTGTAATCCGTTCGGCGGGAAGGATCATGGATTTTGGCCTTGTTGTTTCTGCTTTGCAAATTGCGTCAGGTGGATAGGAGGACTTATAGTCCACGGCCACTACAATTAAAACCAGGGAGTAAACTACCCTCATCAAAACCGAAGATTAAATACTCCCTCGCAATATAACACTTTTATTAGAACATCGGACATACAAAATTTGGTCTCAAGACCACATTTTGACCCATTTATAGGTGGTTTTGGAACCGCGGACCATGTCCAAAATCCGTTTGAAAAATTTACAATCGAACCCAGCAATAAAAATATTTTTAAATAGACTTAGAAAAGGTCTCTAATGCCGTGCCGTCCAAGGGACCCAATCCAGCTTTAAAAATATTTTTAAATAGACTTAGAAAAGGTCTCTAATGCCGTGAAGTCCAAGGGACCCAATCCATCTTTAAAAATATTTTTAAATAGACTTAGAAAAGGTCTCTAATGCCGTGAAGTCCAAGGGGCCCAATCCAATTTTTCCAGCCTATAAAGATTTCAAATGATTTCCAATTTAAAAAAACAAATCTGATATGACTTTAAAAACGAATGCAAATCGAAAAAAACTCAAATGAATTGAGACCTCAATCTTGTGAATTGAAAAAAAACTTTAAAAAATCGAGTCTTTTACAGCCTTGTCAATGGAATATTGTTTTGTCGCACCGTTTGTAACGCCCACAAGGAGGCGAAGATTTCTGTATTTTCACTTATCTTAAGAAATACCTAATGCCATTTCTTTTATTTGCTTGGAAATTATGTAGGGAGCGAAATTGGAATGGAACTGGAACAAAATGGAATTGGAACAATATTTTGAAAAGGACCGGGAATGAAATGGAAATGTAATTACTTATTTGTTACTATTATTATTACTATGACATTTTTTTGTTGCACTAAGCGCCATATAAAGAAAAATTTCATTTACTAAGCTACATCGGAAAAGAGTGAATGGCCACCCTGAATTAGTTTTGTTGTGTGTTTTGGTCCCTCTTTTTTATATTCGGTGAAATACAACAGTGTAATGTGGAATGACTTTCTGTGGATAATGGTGTAAGGCTGGTCTAACATATGGTTGAAAAAGTCATGTGGACACTAAATTCATTGTGACGTCATTATGACAAATGAAAAAATATAGACCACTAAGCAGAATATAACTTTTGCAATATGCAATTCAATAGTTCAAGTTATCTTTAGTTCTTTAGTCGGTTAAGTATAGTTGAATCCAATTTATCTGTTAAATAACTTCAGACTATTGGGAAATCTGCCCTTATGATGATTGTACAATTGTTACAACTATCCTCTTATCACCAGTTACTCTCTTTGAAATTTTGGAAGAGAAAGTAAGTACACGGTCAAAAACAATCGTTCCTGTCACACTTTGTACATTTCAGCGAATTCTGAAATCGTAGACTCATGGTTTGATAGTTTTAATGTTTTTTGTACATTTTTTTGGATTGGCATGCAAACCTTAACTTTTCTCTATAATTATATTAAGGGGAATGATTTAAGAAAGTGTCATAGTTCTTTTGACAAAATCTCTACTTTGACAATATCTGTAGGAGAGGACTTGATCCCAATGAAGCCTCAATGAACACGAATCAACATGAACAGATCACCACAGAAGTCAAATCTGCTAGAGCTGAATTTCAACTTGAAAACCGTAACGTCATGGTTGGTTCCTCACTATTGGATCCCATTCTTTGAATTAAGAGAAACTGTTTGGTATGTATTTAACCTTTTAAGAGAAGATCCAAGACCACTCTCTTTCGAAGGTGCTTTGCTGCTACTAAACACTGTACTGTACTGCACAGAGTAGGTAACCACAACGAAGCATAGGAAACGAGAACTCAATGCAAAAAGCGGATTCGTATAAAATAAACCAACAGCTGTCGGGGAACGTCATTTGAAAATAAGCGTTCGGTCGTCGTGGGTATGTATCTGAAAGATACAAAATTTTAACCAATTTTAATTTAAAGAATTTAAAAAATTTTCAAAATTTGTAAACGCATACAAATCCCCAGCGGAAGCCAAACAAAATATTTTCAAAACATCAAAAAAAAATAAACAAACAAAGTCGCAGAAAACCCATTCAAGCAAACCAGAGAAGAAAAAAGGTTTTCGACATTTTTTCAAGCAAAGTTTTTTCCAAAACAAAAAAAAGAAGATTTCATAACACGCACAAATCCATTCATACAAGAAGAAAAAAATTAAAAATAAAAGAAAAATTCAACCAAACGCAGCCAAACCAAAAGTTACTACAAAAATAATTGAAAATAAAATTATTTTATTTGAATTTGGCATAACAGGCCAAAGTGAAAGTGTCAAGTGAATTTTGTCTTATTTGTGGTGACTTGTACGCGCTGAAGTCTAAAAACTTCACGTTTTCGAAGTAAAAAAAACAAAAGAAACGCGAAAATTGAAAATTGATTTTTTCATTGCAACGCCTTGTGAACTGAATTCAATTTGAACGCCTGCAAAACCACCATAGGAGTAGTCCACAGCATGAGCGGATACACAGACCTGACCAAAATGGAAACCAGTCGGTAGGTGTTCAAAGATCTGCGGGAAGCACCCGTATCCTTGTTTTGCTTCTAATTTAATTTATGGACACAATAATATATTACAAGAATTTCATTTTCATATTGTTATGGACTCAGTCAGATTCGAATGTCTGTGAACTCAGAGTTTTCTCTTTCGTTAGCCTCAAACATCAAATCTGAGCTAATTGAAAGCGACCAACGGCCGACTCTTTTCTCCATATCCATATTAGCTCTCTATTTGCACGTTGGTTGCTCATGTCATCATGCAACGTTCCAATACCCATACCATCTCATAATAGCCAGCACACCACACCGCCCCAGTCCACGCCGTGACGTACAATGTCGAAAAATTTATCGTACGATACGGACGCGAAGTAGGACGCTAGTGGCCAAGCGAGCGAAAAATGTGTGTGACACAATCACGTTAACAGAGTTGCCAACCACATAATGTGGTTTTCCATTTTCTTGAGGAAAGTTCACATTTTTAAGCCTGATTCTGAGAAAATCTTCAAAGGTTCTAATGTAATTGTTCGATCCCCAAGGAAAAACATTGTTCGATCCCCAAGGAAAAACATTCAAAGACCTCCCAACCGCACGATACCCTATTATTTCGGTTTTCGGCTTCACAATTAAAGTGTTGGTCGGTCTGGAGCTCAACTTCAACAACTCGAGCGCTTTTCGAAGTCTAGTGACGACGTAAAAGATAAAGATAGCCTGGATTAACGTCGAAAAGTCACCAGTTGTGGAGGTTGGCTTCAAGTCCTCGGTTGGGCATACTACATACACATTTTGGGACAATCTGGATGCCTCTAGGCACCAAGAAACCTAACCATTCTGAAACCATTTCTTACTGATAAGTTTGTTTGTTTCCATAAGTGTTTCTGTTGCGCTAATGTTAAAACTTGGCAACCCTCGAATACCAACTAACTATTCCCAAACCAATGCAAACATCCGAGAATGAGTGAATGCCTGTGTATGTGAATGGGTTTGGTTTTCGTTTCGGTCGGCATATGATGAGTATTATGAGAAGCACTGAGATATGAAATGTTTCCAACTCGACACACGTTGATTGTATCGAATGTATGGAATAGTTATGCTAGTGAATGGATATCTTTCGCACATCGTTACTATTTGTTTGGACGGGAGATGGCAGCGCAACGAACAACGAAACCAGATGATCAATTCTCATACCAAATGTGTGTGATGTGATAAAATCGATTCTGGAAAATCTTGTATTTGGAAACACACTTAACAAAATGTTTATTTAGTATTTAGAAGAGATTGCTGTATGTGTACCTGCTTCACATGGTAGATGAGGTACAGTCGGCGTATTATACATATACCTAATTATCATCAGAGATCAGATACGAAACATGCGAGTTCTAAAATTTGCCTTCGATGAATCCTAAGGGCAAGAGCACAAATAACCGACGAACAAGTACCTATGAGTGATCCAACAGACGTTCTTTATGTTTTGGCCTAATACCTTCTGATTTTTTTCTATTTCCATGGATTTGGACGACTCATTGCCTTAAAGTCAATAATTTTGCATTGCCCGTGAAAATTGTTTTTTTTTCATTTTATCTTTTTACTGTTATTACAAATCGAAATAATGATAAAGTCCTTATCACAATAGTTGCTGAATTAGTCATTTCGCTTTTTCAGGGGTAATTGGGGAAAAAAACTGAATCATTTTTCCACTTTATAAAAATTTAAAAAAAAATGTATTTTACACAAAAATTAAGAGCCCCACTAATCAAAAGTGAGTTGAAAAATTTGGCCCAAGGTTTAACAGTCACTAATAACCTTTTTTGTTGGATAAAAACCTTAAAATGAATTTAACAAATATTCGAACAATTCGAGAAATTTGCGCAATATTGCAAATATTCATGCTGGCCAGCCAGTCATTACCCCTTGCTTACCCCCGACCGCAGATTTAACATCTCTCTAGCGAAATTTCGCAATATTTACCAAAGAGTTTGGTTTCAATTTCGAATCGCACCTACTCTCTTCGTGAACTTCTTCTGCATGCTTCTCTTAAAGTGCTTCTCAATTCGGGCCTTTCCATCTCTTCTATCTCTCAAATGCACATTCTCCTGCCCATACTCTGCTTATATTTCATCCCCGAAAACCCACAAAAAATTGTATCTCAAACCATCAACTGTTCCACAATGGAAAAGACGAGCCGTCGAATCCACCCAAAAATCATTCGATTTCTGTGCGGTATTCCTCTGTGGCACAGCGCATGTCTGACATTTGCGCTTAAAATGGGTTTGAGGTGCTTTCGTTTTGGTTTCTGTTTGTTTGTGCCGTCTCATCTGCCCCATGGAGCCCAATTTGTTTCGAGTATGGTTGTGCCGTACGATGCTTTCCGGTCCTCACTGTACTCACTTAATGCTGAATATGGCAAAGTTACCGGTTTTCTTTTTTACTTTTTTAGTTTATAATTTTTGGTTTTTTCGTTTTTGCCACGACTGTTGTGTAACGAATCTAACAATACCAGAGGAAAGTTAGCGTTTGGATATGAAATCGGTGGTCGGAAGATTATTGCGGTGTGGGGTATACACGGGGGAGGGGGTATACATTTGGTTTGTTCCAATTGGTCGAAAATTGTGGCGTGGTTCTTGCAGGTTGCAAATTGTTTATAGTACATACGCGACTATATACGCTCTGTAGCCATTCATTGATTCATTTGGCGAACATTCGGTTGTTGCGGCTTGGGCTCTTTTGATAGAGTTCGGGTATGCAGTAGAATGGGAATGGTGTGATGATCATCAACAATCTGCAATCAGCGTCTCAGTTTGCGGTTTATTTCTAGAACTTTTTATATTTAAATCGTAAATTTTTTTCGTATTTATAAGTGCATGCAATAATCATCATTGTTGGTCGTGGGTTGGCGATGGCGTTTATCACTCAGTGCTCACATGCAACCCAAAGAATTTCACTATTTACAACGACATAAATTCTACGTCTTGGAATTCGTATACCCTAACCATCACTCTGATGGAAAAAGGAAAGATATGCGCATTGTACTGGCACAAAAGATAAATACAATCAAAGGAAATTATAAAATGTATTCACTCTCAAGTCTATCTTTTAGTTACCGAGAAAGATTACTCAGTTTGGAAAAATTCAATTGCAATTGCGAACTATTTCATACGGCCGTTTTGTCCAAGACCGTTTTATGGCCATAATCCACTGTGGCTCTGAACGCCTCATATAACTTCTAAAAATCTGTAATGCAAAGTGTAGCGTATTCTTCATTGAAGCCGAATGTCTGTCGACTCTCTAATTGGTGTGTAATTCTATGATTCGAAAAAAAGAATGCCATTGAGGGAAAACATAAAAGTTCATAATATTAATTGTGAGAATTTTGAACAGCTGCTCGTGTGTGTGGAAATTTCATTACAATAAAGTAAAATAAAGTTTGTCAAAGTTAACTTAATACATGCATACATGCATACATCCATTTCACATAAAATAGCGCGGTACATCTGAGCCTCTGAGGACCAACCATGACCTATTTCAAGAGTTCTACGAAAAACTACTTGTTCATTCAATTCATTTTTGATTAACTTTCACACTCGGAAGCTAAAGTGTCTTTAAATTATTTCGAAGAAATATTTGGCACGCCAAGTCGACATTTACAAGGAATGGGATGAGGAAACAATCACTTTGACCAGATTGCCACATTGTGAGCTGCTTCATTTAATTCTTCTCTTACCAAGTCGGAGAGGTCAAGGGGTATTGAATTTTGCAATACAAAAGAGTCGAAACGCCAGCGTTGAAAGTGGTGGCTGAAAGCGTTTTATTTGCTGGCATATTGCCCAAATTTTGTATGCAGGCAAGTGGCATTATCATCATCACCTGATGTGGCTTTGTGCTTTTGTTTAAGCATTTATATAGAAGAATTTCGAAAGGTGGTCGATTTTTCTTTTCGGCTTGAGTGTGAGCATAGCGAAGAAAGCGAATCGAATCGAAAAAACGAACTCTCCTAAGATAAACATATAGTGTTACCTCATCTTTCTTTCGGGCATCCACGAGTCGCTTGGGGTGTGGTATTAAATAGACGGGAAAAGTGCTCGAAGGAGAACAGTCTTTCCAACTGAACTGTAGTGCATTTGAAAACCAAAAAGTAAGATCAATTGATCGAATCGATCTAATATAATTTTGGCAATCGGCAGAATACAAACTAAAATTCAGACATTTCAATTGAAATTTTGTAGTTACAAAAACTACAAAATTCAGTTGAGACCTTTTAATAAATTTTCGTAAAGAATTGTAAGTACCTAACTTAACTATTGTCTGTATTTGCTTTTCCTGTGATAAACTGGATTTTATTTAAAAATTCAAAAGCCCTGTGAAAAAACCCACTTCAAAAGTCCCAGGCATACAACAAACCTTATACCACCCCTCTATCGATAAGATAACCAATCATTTTGACATGCTATAATAAATACTGATTTGCTGTAAAAAAAATTACTCATTTAATTAGAATGGCCCACCGAAATTTAATGCGATGTAATACAAAGTCCACCATACGCCACGATGTTTGTAAGTGGTGGCACACTTACGCCTGTGCGTAATACGTATGCGTGCGTGTGTGTGCATTGAGAATTTTTTGGGCAACGGCGGGGCACCTTGACACTTGGCACTCGATCGATCGAGCAGCCAAGAGGCACGCAGTCACTGCGTGTCTGTTGTGTCCGCCGCCACTTGTAAGTGTGGTTAAAATTAAATGTACACAAATGGCGCACTAGGAAAAGTTATCATCAGCAGTTTTCGTTTATGATTTTCACAGCACTATCAGGCCAACATTTACAAAAAAGAACAAGAACCAAATTCTTGCTGACCAGCCTAGACAGACGTACGTCCGCCGTCCCTTCTGAACTCGAGCCAGACCAGACAGACCGAAGATAGTGCGCACTTTATCAAAAACCCATGAAATACATTGTGTTGGCCTTTACAGCGGTTTATAGGGCTCCGATTAGGCTCTGGCTAGACTTGCAGAGCGTGCGATAAGACCTCGTACAGTGTGCTTTAGAGCTATTAGATAAACAAGGCGGTATGCTAGATCTGATACTGATGCTATTCCGCCTTAAAATGCTTGATGTGAGTACATGTAAATAATAAGGGTGGTTCACCATGACATGCCGTGGCTTTTGGTATTACTTGATGCAAAAGTTGCAATGTACAGGTTTCGAACGTTCTGGTCTTTCTGCTGCAGTTATGTAGTACAAGTGCTTGAATTATATACGAGCGAGAAATGGGTAAGAAAGCTTCTGGAAGAATAAAAATGATTGCCTCAGCGACACTCACTCACGGCCCAGTGCAACGAACAACACAATTATTCGCCAATTACGCTGTTGTTATATTCTAAGCGTTATGAGGTGATGAGCTGGTACAATGTAAGCTCTTTCCCAACCACATTATTTTTTTCTGCTCGTGCGTATGCAAATCGATTTTTTGGTTGCCCCTTTCCATAAATATTTTTCAGATGTTTGCCATGTTGCACTCGTAGAATGTTTAATGTTGACGCATGAAGCAAAACCGTTCGTTCAATATGTTAGGACGCTCCACCCTCCTTTAAAGAGGCAACCCACTCGGCATATTAAATAAGTTCGACTCGTCAATCTTATTAATTTAATAAGCATATGAGCGTTTTTTTTTTGTTTTGGCTTAGCAAGGCTTCATGGGCCAAAATTAGAAACTCGCTAAACAAAAGCAAAAGTAAAAAAAATGGCAGTGGCAAAATAAAAACCAATTTGCTCAGTATTAAGGTTTCTTTTTTCAGTGGACGGGCCAGTTTTTTATATGTTTGTATTTTCGCATTACATTTGCATAAAAATCAGTTTTACACACACACACAAAAATACATATTTATCATTTTGCCAATTTGGCATTTTGGCATTAAAATTTTAAAAGCTGCTAAAAAGAAGTTATGAAAAAAAGGAAAGGTAAAGTCAATTTATATGCAAAAGAAAAAAGTAAGAACTCTTGTACGGAAGTCTTTGGTTCATGGCAGACTTGAAGACGACAACTCGGGGCTTTATGATCTTTAGCATATTTCATTGAAAACGAGTATCGCCAATGAACCGGTTCGATTACTTTAAAGTTTAAACATTTTATACTTTTATTCAAATATTTTGGGGTTTTTCTAAGCATACCTCTTTTGAAGGATTTAACCATAAACCTGACTCTTCAATTATTGATTTTTTCTTGTTTCCATTTGCTTTATTTTAGAAACTGTCTGCGAAGAATCGCACGACACGACGAAACACAATTCTCGAAAGACAGCATCGTTAATGTGATGGAGAAATTCGTCAAAACCGTCAATATTATGGATGACACCATCTTAGTACCATGCAGGCTCATGGATCGACAGGTTGGTACAGAATTAATAAATGGATTGCTTTCATTCACTCCATCGCTGAGATACAAAACATATTTTGCTCAATTCTCTCTTCTGTAATATTGAAATATCTGTTTTCTCTTACTCTCACTTCAGGTCGGTGATAGCACAGATATTATACCAGCACCTGGCAAAGACTCCACGTCCAACCAACTGATGATGTACTCAAACGCTCACAGCAAGCGCGGAGCAGCACACTCCAAAAACGTGCATGAATTCCTCAACTCATCCGAGCTCTTCAACTTGTATAGCATGCTCAATTCTCTGAAGAACGATCTACTGTGGACGGGCAAAGACACTGCCGCCGAAGACGAAGAGGAAGCCGAACATCAAAGGAAACTGAACGATTTGGAAACGGGCGCCAGACTCAACACCGCACAAACTGAGTCAGAGCCCAACAAGACTGAGTCCAACACAGACGTAGCAGCAGCAGCCGCCACCAACATCACTAGAGCCACCGGGTCAAAGGGTCACATTCGTCGTCCCTCGACCGCCTCAGTGGCGTCCACAGCCTCGGTGAGCAATTTGAGCGATGCCGAGAGCGACATTTCCAATGAAAACGATTCCGGCATGGAATCGGAGGGTCACAAGAGTGACAATCTCCAGAGTAGCTCCGGCTCGATTAGCAGCAGCGACGATGTGAACACGAAGGCGGCCAATGTGGACAAGGCCACCGAGCTGGCGCAGCGCTGCAGGCGACATCTGAACGGACTGCATCAGTGTCTGGAGCAGATGACAGAGGCGGCCAACTATTTGACCGCCAGATACCAAAGTGATATTGGGCCCGTCTAGGGACCAACCGTGCATGGGCGGGGGTTTCTCAAGTGGGTTTCTTCGGTACTGGGGTTGACGGTTGACGAGAAGATTATGAAGTTTGGATGCAGAATTTGTATTTTGTGTAGGGTAAGCGATTAGCTAGGGATAGTAGTAGGTAGGCCACTAGTTTAGAGAACAGTAATAGAAAGAAGCAAAAGAAAACTAAACAAAACAAAACCAAACCAGAAAAACAAAAGCAGAGAGAAGTTTGTGAATTGAGCTTTTTATTGTTTCTGTACTGTTTCTGGCTATATCAAAGTAGATCGTACAGTGTACACACAGCACGGTCACCACACACAGAAAATTACAAAGACAAGAAACGAAAACGAAAGAAAATTAAATAAAAGAAAGAGAAAAGAAAATAAAAAGAAAGGCACAACGACGCCTCAAACCGGAAATCGTAGAGTAATGATAAAAGTTTCCCTATAAAGCCAAAGTTTAGAGTCAGGTCTTGGTCATGCAGGGGGACGTTGGAGATGGTGCGGAGAATTGCCGGCAAGGCCGCTGCCTTGCGATCAGTTTCGTATGCTGTGCGCCATGTTAAATATTTCACTGATTGGAGGAAAAGACTGAGTAACTTTTTTTGCTTTTAATGCGCACATCAGCAGCAGCCATACCTCTCCACCTCTCTGCCATTGCCATTTCACTCTCAACTACAAGGCCCACCACCAGAGTACAATAGTGCAACTCAATTGCAGACAGAAGCCACCAGAAACACTACAAACAAAAAGCAGATCCAATAAACGCAATTCCACAACTATTATATTAACTTAGTCTTTGTATTTCAATCAGCATTCCTTGGGGTTCATAACGCTGTGGACTAGAACGCCGCAAAAGCGCCCATTCGACCAGCAAGTGAGATCGTTATTCATTTGCTCGTCGAACGGAATGTTTCGGTGAACGTTCGCACCATTAAAAAATAATTGAAGTTTTCTTGTCAGAACAGCGAATTTTTTGTATTCTTCACACCATTACACTTGGACTTATTTGTACACTTATTGTTAGAGAAAAATCCACTTTTTTTCCATAAACATGAACTTATTATTATTGTATATTGAAAGTAGTTTGAACAGAGGAAAGCAAAGCATAAAAATTTAAAAGAAATTAATATAAATCGAAGACACTGGCAGTTGGCGAAATTATTATGCGTGATTGGTCTAAAGTAATTTAGTAATGTAGAGTCAAAGTAATCAAAATCAAGGAAAGTTATCGTGGAAATTTATTTTACTTTTATTTCTATTTGTTTCGAGAGACTTTTATTCTATTCAGAATCTATTAAACTGTAGACAATTTATTTGTTATTTGTAACTATGTATTTAGGCAGAAATCAAATTTCTTTAGCTTGAAAATCACTGCAATATGTTGCTTTAATTTCACACGCATAACACACTCATACACACAGAATATCTAATAACAATCACAATATATTTGGTGTGAACATGTAGTGTAAGCGGCCGGACATGCGTGGCGTGTCGTGCCGACGCTTCGATCGATCGATCGATCATTCGCAAATTAAGAACAAAACCAACGGAAATTTCTTTCTAAAAGAAAGTCAAATATCTAATCACACACACACACACACACACACACTACTGTACTGTTTCATATTTTTGTTAGTGTATATATATACTTTATTATAATGATGATGAGGAATTATTATTGTACTGCATAATGTAAATTAAAATTAAACACTATTTAAAAATAAATAAAAGATACATACTTTTTGAAAATAAAAAAAATATTTTGATTTCTTCTTTATTATCTTAGTTAATTGGACTGAAAGGGCCACAGCAGTTCTTTAGGACGCAGTGTACATCCCATTTAATAATGAAAAGGGGCTCATACAGCACCCAAAATGTATAAAGTTTTAAATGGCATCGCCATTGAAGTTGCGAATTTCAACTTCATGAAATCTTGTTCCCCCGTTAACTAACACCCCTGCACTTCAAATAACCACGTTCCACTTTGGAAAAATGCAAAATCAAGGTCAAGAATCTCTAGCCATGGCCTCACTGAATACATATGAGCAATTGCAGCTCTCAAAGTCCACTGGCTGCTTCAGGACAGCTAACTTTCCACAATCCACATGCCCACTTTTCGAATTGCCACGCCCCCTTTTGGAAAAATACAAAATCTCGCTCAGGAATCCATGCTCTCACACATGCTCTCACACAATATTTATGCGCAATCGCAGCTTCGTAGGTCCACTGGTGGATTTGGGAGAGCTACTAAAACTGCCTCCCTCATTTTTCTTAACTGGCACGCTCCCTTTTCGAAAATCAAAAATCCGGCACGAGAGTCACAAGACTAGAAACAATTAAGAAATTTACAATTTTTATACCCCCACACACACTGTGGCAGGTATACTCACTTTGTCACAACGTTTGTAACGCCCATAAGGAGGCGTGTCCGGTATGGAAAAGTATATATATTCTTGATCAGCATCACCTCCTGAGTCGATTTAGCGATGTCCGTCTGTCTGTCCGTCCGCCTGTCCGTCTGTCCGTCCGCACGATAGCGGTCGCAGTTGTGGAGATTTGGGTACATGTTTTTCTCGTGAATACTGAGATCAAGTTCGAGAATCAGCCAAATCGGACAAAAACTGGGCGTGGCTCCCATACACCGAAAAAAAAGGTAAACATTGTTCAAGTCTTTTTTATTGTTGTATTCGATTGGAAATCGTTAGAAACGTATTTTTGACATAGTTCGAGGTTCCGAAGCCACATATATAAGGGTCTAAATGGGGTCTTGAGACCAAAATTTTTTTTTGGTGGATTTGATTGGAATTTTTTAGAAATGGATTTTGGACATGTTCCGGGCTTCAAAACCACCTATAATTGGGTCAAATTAGGGTCTTGAGTCCACATTTTTTTATATTCGAGGTACTTCTTCCTACAGTGTGGGGGTATTTCAGCTTCGGTATAGCCGAAGATAGTCCACTCTCTGGTTTTTTTTACATTTTTTCTACTTTAACATGAGTTTGTTTGTAAAAAAAAATTGGAAATTTCTAGAGTGATGAGTTTACATCCGATTGTAAAATTTTTACAAAAGGGATTGTTGAGGAAATTTGCCTCGGTCAATTGATTCCTGATTTTCACGGGGATTTTGAATAAAGGGCAACGCACTTAGTTTCGCTGAAAGTTGAAGTCTTCAAACAGCCTTTATTAACATTCTTTATGGTATGAAAATCCAGTGGCGGTAACAGGGATGTTTTTCCCCTATCAAATGAATGTTTAATATTAAAAATCCAATGAAAACTGTATTTTTGAAAAATTATTATGTACATGAGAAAAATCAATTTGTATAAATGCGATTTAAGCGGTTTTAAGAATTGATCTAGAAAAACTGGGAGACACGGGTACTCTTTTTCAACTCCCTCTAACAGAATCTATCAGTCCCGATCATGTGCGTTTTTTAGTGTCGAACGGTGTTATAATTTACACCCGCTGCCGTCCTGTAATTTTGGCAATACCGAATATGTCTTATAGAAATGCCCAGGAATCAACCATATTCGCCAACAATTTAAAAATTCACATATTAAAATGTCAACCACGACAAAATAAAAATGTTCATAACTTTCATTTTCAAACTTAATCATGCTTTGTTATTTAACCCTTTCCTTAACCTGTCATTTTGACTATAAGCTGAAGGTCCTAGTACTAGTACTACTATTGCTAAATATGATTAGGGAAAATTGTTGTTTACTTACTTTAACTCCTAACTAAATAATAAATACTCAAACAAAAGCTTTTGAACTCATCATTACAAGCACAACGTATTTTTTAGATATCTTACTCTCACTCAGTTACAACACACTTTATTAAAAATTTCCATACCGAGCTATCCTATCTCTTTTGACACATCTTGAGATTTTTGAGTGTTCTCTTATATACATACATTGTGCAATGTACATACATAGAATACCTAGTGGCTTGACCAAAAATTGATAATTATTCTCTAACATGATTTGTTCACATATTTCACAGCCATCAATTGAGGGCCGCGACCGAGGGCCGCCCTCAATGGCGCACAGATAATTGTCTTCCTTTGTTGCGTTTTGTACTTGAAGCGGTATTATATTGTATCGTTGTATACTCCTATTCTCCTATCAATCAAGCCAATCGGACATTTAACGATACTTTTTGTTTATAGTGTTTTGTATTTTTTTATATCTTAATTATAACCAATGTCCCATGCAAAGTCCACACCAAGCGTTTAGACCTTTAATCGAATGTTCTTGCTCCACACACAGAAAAGCTCAGAAAAACCGCAAACAGCAAATTGCTCAAAAGAAATTGATATCAATTTCCGCAGCTTATATGTGCCAACTTTTTACTTTTTGGTTACCCCTTACCAATACTGTCCGTAATTCTAGCTCAAATTAACTGTAAACAATAAATTCATTAAGTTTATTTTTATAATAAAAGATACCAAAACAAACAAAACAAAAAGAAATTTCCGCTTTAAATTTCGGCCAGGTGCGGGCCATTCGCAAACAGCTTATAATTGTGTATGCGCAAAATTAATAAAATAGTAAATTTAAAAAAATGTAACCTTTTATTCTTAAGTGTAATATAAAGACAATTCCCCGAAACTATTTGTTGTAAGTACTAATTAGATTATCCTTCTGCACCAGAGCTTTCTGACTGACGGGGCCTTCACTAACCCACCACTGTGTTATCAATCTAGCATCAGGTTACTCACCGTTGGGGGGCCTAAATATTTTTGTAGTTGCCAACCCGCCAACACTCGGATTGCGCTGCAAATACATTTCCTTTCAAAAATAAATGAAAAAACAGCAATTATGGTGGTGTGATCGACTATTCTAATCTTTGCAAGTGTTGGTTTGGTTTCTTTTTTTACTTTTTTACTTTCTTTAATTGATTTTTAATTCTCCACCCAATTTAGATTTCAATGCTAAGGTGGTTCTTGAAGTGGGCCCAACTCACTCGCAGCTGTTCTAGTTCTAATCTGTTTTGTAAATCTTTTGAGATTTGCGATATTTTCCGAATATACAACCTGCCGTTGAAGTGCTTTCTTTTGGCACTGAACTTGATAAATAGACGTGGGCACACATACGTACATTAACAAATCTACTAAATAAGGTGGTGGTGTGATGTGGTACTATGATGTGATTGATTAATTCGCAATGGCGTGGTCAGTTTCATTTTGATTCAATTTGCTGACCGGCTTCAGCTTCATACAAGTGGTGGGCTTCTATGTCCAGCTTCTAAGTAATTGAATATAAATTGACCCCGAAACACTTGATTGTTCAATTGATGTCGAAGCAGAAGAATTGAAGTATAGAAGAATTTCAATTGAGTCAAGCCTACCGTTTGGCCAGTAATGCATACACATTAACAAATACTAATATGTAGTATATTCTGTACATATGTATGTCAGTATACTAGCCAAATTATTCGATTTCATATCCGCTTGAGTTCATTTTTATTCATTAGAACATACATTTTTCAAACTCTAACTTTGAACACTCTTAAATAGCTACATCTTGCCAAGTTATATTCATTTGTGTGACGATGTTTGCTCTTCTTCAAGATGTTTGTCTGTCCAAGGAACGCTATTCAAAATTATTGAAATTAGAATACTAAAATTGTTTGATTGATAGTCAGGTTATTATTAAAATATGATGGACATCGAATGATAAACACATGATTGCTGAACAGCTCGTGTTGTCGTTGGGTTTTTTGTATGGCAAAATGTTCAAAACGAACGCCGAATGTGATGAAAAATTTCATTTTGTATCAACACAAAATACCAAAATTTATTATTTTTTAACTTTGGATTTATCTATTTTGGGCCCTCGAAGGAGTTGGTATTGAAAGTGGGCGCAATCTCTCGACAGCCCCGCCTACCTTCCATATAAATGGAGCCATTTTTGGGAAAATTTGTAACCTAATTCCGCTGGGATACTTCCAAACTTGGGGTCGCTGATTTCGAATTTGATGTTGAATGTTTCAAAATTCAAGATGGCGGATCCAATATAGCCCAGTAGGTGCAGGGAATTGTTTTTGTATTATTCCAAATATTTGGTTGGAGTTTCAAGTTATATGTACTTTTTCCTAAGAAACCATGAGTTAATTTCTTGATCGTTTTCTTGGGTGCCGAAACAAAATGCATAGTCCTAAAGAAAGCCATTGTCCAAGTATTTTTTCTCAATCTCCAATTTAGTTGACATTCGAGTGTAGTATAACATGCAAAGTCCTAACTGCCGAACTGAGCTTATGCAAAAAAAACAAAAAAGAAAAAACAGGGGAGAAACAAAACTGAATTAATGTTTATTCATAAATTTCCTTCTACAAAACCAAAAAAAAATCTTGCCATTTTGCGAAACTGGCTTTGACACACTTAACTAAAAAGTATCATTAATTAAAGTACGAATTAGCATTAATGCAATATACACAATAGCAGCAACAGATAAAAGAGGCAAATTTCGATAGTGAGCATAACCGGAAATAAAGCAAAATGTGAACAAGTATAAAAACTTCCTTATATGCAAAAAGTTATTATCTCATTTGATAAGCAACGACATCTGACTAAAAAACGAATGAGAAGTTTGGAAATATCTTAAAAAGATTATTCCAATGTTTTTTGAGCCAAAAAATCAAAAAACTGCTCTAAGGTCAACACCATCTTCATAAATCACTACCAACGATATAGTTCCTTTTTAATTGCATCTACTGCGATCTTGAAGTTGTTAGCCTATCACTTGTTGACCACTTTCCATTTTCCACTTTGCCAAATTAGCTTTGGGCGTGCGTAAGTGCGGAAATTCAAGACCACACCTCGGACGCAATCTTCGCGGAAAATCCCAAAAACGAAACAAAAAAACAAATAAACAAAATTAAGAATTTAATTAAATTACTTAGTTGAGCTGGGTTTTTTTTCGAGCTTTTGTTTTTGTTTTTGTTTTCAATAATGTATGTATGAAACGTATAAATTTAGAACGGGCTACGGATCTTATGATAAACGTTTGATGGCAGAATGAGTTGAAGCCATAAAAAACGTTAATAAAAAAATTGTAGATAACAACAAAAGAAATAACAAACAAGCAAATTAAATTTAAGTTTGGGTTTGTTGCTTTTTTGCAAAATCAAGAAAACTTCCTCAAGAATATAAATTATCATACGATTATTTTCGATATTTCCCAGCCTCCAAAAATGGAGAAAAAATGGCCAAATTATATTCTGACATCTTTCAAAGTCTTCAACTTTATTCAATGTCAATGTGATAATAATAATAATATTCATTGAATTGGCTTTCGCATAGAATGTATTGAACGTTGAAAAAGACTAACGAAATTCTAAAATTTGGAAGAAACACTTCCGACATTTATCTGACCTGCAGCATTTAACCTTTGAGGTGTGTTTAATTGCTCTCTGCCTTATAACGGAAGTGTTTCAATTCATTAATTCAAACGATGCTTGTTGAAACTTTTGTTTAGTATTTTTATTTTTTGCAAGACATTCACCTCCGTTTCAAATTAGCATAGAATTTCAATAATTAAGCTAAATCAAGAAGACTCATAAATCATTTCCAAAGGTCTAGAAGTCGCCTTGTGTGTTAACCACTAAATAGTCAAACCGGTTTGAACTAAATGAATTAAATGATATCATGATTCTAGCCAATGGTTCTTGATCCCAAAAATCACCGGACAGGGATGGCTGTATTTAGGTTAATTTGTGGTCATTCATTAATAACTGAAGTGGTAGAAAACTTTTGCTAAGCTACGTTGCAATAATGGAAAACTAAAAAAAATTAGCAAAAAATATTAATTAGATTTTTGGAAATGTCTATTTTATGTGATGGAAAGATTCGGTAAATACGGAAGGACAGCCATTTTAAGAATGAAAGCAACCAAATGCATATGCACAGAACATTTACATTTTTTCTTTTCACAGTGTTATCGATTATAATCGATACATTTTATTTTTAGCCAATTTGGCACATTTCACGAACAGGGTATTTTTGGTATGTAAACAAAAGGATCTTTCTGAGCAATATATGGACACAGTGTTACAAATTGAACATGATAATGTTAAATCCGCAATCACAAATTACGTCTTTGCGCCAAATATGTGCTAATTTGCTAAGCGAAATCACGCCATTTGGAATATACATAGGTACATATATAGATACTTCGACGAATATATATTCTATTGAGTACTTCCTATTTCCTCATTACTGAAAGCGTTGAAACGTAAATGTTTAGCAATTAACACGTTGCGTTGCTCTGCCAGTCTGTCATATTCTGAGAGCTTGTCATCGGCCAATCAAAAAAAAAAACAAAAACAACCAGTAAGATTCGAACCACACTGCTGCCAAGTTAATCAGTCATTCAGTTAGTCAGTCAATCCGTATTCAAAGCGCCTGCGCATAGCCACCCAAACGAATCAACTCATAGCTCTCACGTGCTGAGGTGGCTGTCGACTCCAGACTCGTTCTTGTTGTTGTCTGAAACCGATTTCGGTTCTAATTATAATTCTGATATTGATTTCATACTGCTTTCAAAAACGATGTTCCCAACAACTGCCCGAAATGGTCCTCTTCATTCATTAAGTCGAACGATCCCCAAGCAAATACCAACTCCGCAACTCACAAGCCTTTGTTTGGCCAACGCAAACGCATTTCGTTCGCACTATTCACCGATCTAACAATCAGGCGACAAATAGACTAACAGTCAGACAGTCCAAGAAACCCACGATCGGAACGGGCCAAAACACAGTTCATGGCTAGCGGCCAAAGTCCAACACGAAAATTCCACTAAACATAAAAAAAAAATGAAAACAGCCAAATCATTCGAAAGATATTCAATGCTCTACCCCCCCTTGTCCCCACCATTCATGAGCAAAAACACAGCGTAGCTAAACTCAGACATTACTTACTACGACTTTACTACACTTCAACTTATGAGTGTTTGTGAAATACCTGTTTCATCTGAAATGTGATTTAATTACAAATTTGTATTTAGCATCTCTCGTTCGGCGGCCGCAGAAGTTCGCTCATAAGTTACGAATTTCCTATTGTAAAACGAAATAAACTCGATACTCAGATAATAAAAAAGCGAATAAAATACCCGTAAGTATTCATCAGTAAACAAGTGAGCAGCCAAATGGACCTATTGATTGACAAGAAACAGGTTGGACGATAGTCGCTTTGGGGTCTAGGCGAAATGTCAAAGCCCCAGACCAAACGAAGGGAACCTCTCTTGGGACATATATAGTTTTTGTTTAGAAATTTTCCATAACGATAGTGTCAGGTAAGCTGTGTGGCGAGGCTGTAAGGAAATATGAAGGGCATTGGAAGAAGTTCGAAGGTAGGAATTCACAAAGACTTCCTGCTACGAATTCCCCAACTTTCGCTTAACAAAGTCAAACGAAAACAGCCCAAAAGATGTCAACGCACACACATTTACTTTCAGCCCACAACTCAAGACAATGTTTTATTGTTATTTTTAATTTTGTCTTACACATGAAGTCATTATACAACTTAACTTACGCTGGTCATGGTGGCTTGAACTCGTAGCGATTTTTTGAATTCTCGAAAATTGCAATTGCGTAGGTACCTATTTCAGCTTTGTTTACAACCTGAACTGGGCAATTTCGAGTTCGTAGACTGTATGATGAGAGTTAATGTTTGTGTACATATTTTTTTCATTATTAATATTGTTGGGAAAATATTTGAGATTTGCCGGCAATCCACTTCCGATGATGACGTATTTAGAGGCAAATAACCGTCAATCGATGAAGTGATTTGATTGCCCAAGTTGGAAAGATCAAATCATTTACGCCAGAATAGAACAAGTTTTACTTTCGCTAAGAGACGTAATATGATTTTAGTACTCCAAATTTACCTTTTTGCAGTGGATTTGTGTTATTAATTGGCCTTTAAAGCAACTAATGTGAGTTGGAAAATTTTACACAATATTTCATCATGAAATCACAAATCAATTAGAGAAATGTAACTATAATTACCAAAGTAATTGTGTTATTGCGTAAGGAGGCCATATAAAGCAAGAAGGGAAATTTAGAAGCCATAAACTTGTGGTGTCTAGATTCTAGAATGATATACTATGTACAATAGGGTGCAACTTATTTCAAAGTTTTCGGTTAGTGCTCAGCGCACTACGTTTCAAAACCAGAAAAATACTAGCAAAACATACAAATTATTGGTTCCCCATGATGGAAAATCACCTCTTTTTATATGCCAAACAACAAATTCGGGAAACTGGCAAAAAATAATGGTTTGGTGCTGAAACCAAATGCTATACGAGTTTCAAAATAAGTGTCACCCTAATACGCAATAATAATTGCTGGAAGTAAAAGTGATGTTATAATTAATAGCTGATAATCGCTTAGAGACCACCACAGTTCCTCATATTTAACTGACACGAGGTGCATTTTGAGACTATTTAAACGGTAAACCATTATTTTTGCTATCCGCTTACATCGTTTGGAAACGGATGTTTATAATTTGCGGTCAGTTTAAGCAAACAAATATTTATAATTCATAATATAAGAACAGCCAACGTGTACCCGGGACGTAACAAGGTGTGTTTCAGACAACAACTCGCAACAAATGTGTTTAGAAAACGTTCTCAGTACAAAAAGTGACAAATCTTAAATTACCACGTCGATGGAGCATTACTTGCCGTTTTCATATGCATTTTTGGCAATTCTTCGGAGTTGAAACCCATTGTAAACAAATCAATATACCATTTTATAAGAAAGGCAAACAAGATTCTATTTTCTATTGACAACAATCAAATTTTCGCTCCTTTTCCGCGTCTCTCTTTTCCCTGGTTTTCTTTGTTTCGGAACATTAAGGCATAACACATCAAGCCAATCTCTCTGCTCATAACTTCTAATCATTTTCGCTGAACTCAGCATGACAATTCAAAATAAAACTTGGCTTAAAAAGTGGCCTTAAAATTCTAAACAAAAAAATTATTGCGAAATGCAAATTTCTACAATATTCACAAGCAAATGTTAATTTTCTTAAGCATTTTTTTTTACTAACCGAGATATGTATCGAGAAAGCACTTTATATTTTTCAGGTTCTCTTTTTTTCTGATTTTGCTGACTTTAAAAGTTTGCCCAATTCTTGCGTAAGATATCATCGCTTGACCTGTGAGTACTGAAAAGACGAGCTTATATTTTATTGTAAACTGAAATAACTTTAGAATGAAATTAATGTTGGCGGCAAGTTCAATTTGGGTGTCAGCTGAGAGATACGTGTTTTTTACAAAATATTATATAAGTTCGTGTTTATTTACATACAAATTAATTTGGAATTTTTGAATGTTTTAATTTCGGAAAGGTCAAGAAACGTTTACAATGATTACATACAATTGCGACTATTGCGTCATGATGTGGATAACATTTCCTTCAAGCAGGGACGTACCCAGGAACAATTTCAGGGGTAGCCTTGCTTCAGGCTATTCAAGGCATTTTGTTACTACAAAAATATTTAAAGTTCACTCTCTAATCCGTTACTCTGTTACATGGGACTCCGTCCAAACGCTACTGTTTCCAGTTTTCAGTCGGTGCATATGACTTGGGTTATTCCATTCATAGAAGGTCACTTTCAAATTGTTTTCTGAAGACAGTCCTTGTATTCAATAATCGTTGGAACGACCTTTCAGTGGCATACCTAATGGATATACTGCAGAAGTAGTAAGGAACTGGAAAGATACAAACTCTGGACCAGCTGTATGGGCTAAAGCAAGCAAAATGATTTATATATCAAAGAAATCACTCGGAATCAGACCTCCGTATCTTTCCAGGATGCAGTATGGAATGGAACTTTCCGTTTCTAACCCCACATCCGCGTCGAAACTTTACGGTCTCTCATTCTCCATTCTCGACATGTCTTCGGTCAACCTGTTCGACCACTTTTGGCCGCGTCAATTGCGTTTTAAATGATGTTGACAAGACAAACAACAACAAAAACGACTACAACTAAAAACCAACAACAATGACAAAAATTTTTGTAAAAAGCAACCAAATACTAAGTCTGACACACCCGCTGCACCGCATGTGCTGTCCACATACGTGTAGTATGGTGTCCACTAAAGGTTTTCTGCTGAAATAAATTTTTGCTCGATTTGCTCGAGCCAAAGTTTTTTTTTTTCTTTACCGATTTTGTTTTTGTTTTTCTCTAACTTTGCTGTCGTTCAAAACAGTCGAACTAACATACAAATATGTTCGAGTCATTGGACTAGTTTCATAACAACAACAAAAGCAAAAAGTTAAAAAAAAAAATCAAAATTTTTTAAAATAAGAAAAAATCGACAACCGCGGCCACCGCACGTCGTGACCTTCACGGATAACAACAACAACAACCACACGACAAACAACAACCATCGCAATTTAAAACCAACAACAACACTGACTGCGCTGACGACGACGACAACGTTGACAGCGTCAAACAACCTGTAAATTTGAAAGCTTTAATTTCAGTTTGCAGGTATGAACTTATTGAATTAAGCCAAAATGTGGCGAGAGTTCGTACCGTTGCCGATCACATCAGCTCTGAGCCAGTTTGTGCAGAGATCGCAGTTTTCAAGTCGGCTTGTCAGTTCGTCTGTCGAAACGCTTCTAGGTGCGACAGAGTGTCAATCACCGCTCCGACTGGTGGCTCATCATTTGCGCCTGGAATGCGCAAACTCACGCGATTTGTGTTTTTGTGTTTAAACAAAATTTTTTGTTTTGCTGAAAATTCGTAATTTAAATGCCGTCTACGAAACTACTTGCGTCGCGCCCCACCTGAGAATCGCTCTGGAATGTGTGACGTCGCGATCGTCAGGCGATCAGTCGATGCGGCTAGCATGATTATTGTATTTTGCTGGGCCATACACAACGCCATTCCGTCCGTTACCTGTGTGCGGCTCGTTTTTAAGTATGACTTTTTTGTTTTATTACTTAATTGCTTGCTTCTTGTCGTGTAGAATCGGCAATCTGCACACTGCATTCATTTGGCTCCGTAATTGCGTCTGAGTAATTTTCCAAAAGGACTTTCTGCTTACTCATAAAAAATACTTGCTTTCGTTGTGAGGCTAAGTATCTTTTATGAGATCTTGTTTTGGCTGCTCCGAAAGACTCTTCATTACAATTAAATTGAAAACGCAAAATGTTCTTTTCGACCTTGACGAAGTTCAAAAATCGAATAGACCAGTTCTTTCGGTTCTGTTCGTTGCTCAGTGCAGTTTTGCGAAAACTATTTGTATCATGTTAATATGTTGCGTTCGCAAAATTTTGTCTTTATCGCCACTCCATAAGTAGAGAGTAGCGTCTATTTTTTGGTGTTAGTTCTGATCATCAGGGGTTGCGGAGACCCACCACTTTCTCTGTAAGTGATGATCTGGCAGAGCTATATGAGAAACTCCTTCGCGATATTCTCGACTTTGTCAGAACTTCTGGGTGGTTGCAGAACTTCTATGCGGTTTGACGAATGTATTCTAGTATTCTGAAGGCATTTTTAAAAGTCTCTATTTGGAGAACAGCGTTGCAAATGTTTGAAAGCTTCTTCACTATGCCAGGCGATTAAACCAATACTTGATTTATTTGGAATGTATTAGAATTCCACTATGTACATTGTACAAGCAATAAAGCAATAGAATCGCGATTCATATGGCTTTCAAGGAAAAAACTGTTCCGTCGCGTGGCTTACATAATTAAAATTCAAGTTGGACATGTTTCGCAATTTTATTTTGAATAATTTTATAGAAAAAGCTGAAACCATTTCAGTTTTATTTATTTTTTTTTTTTTGGCAAATAGATACTTAGACACTTCTGAATATTGATAGGCCAAATGTTGAAGCCAGCAGCAAGCGACAAGACAGGCAACTATGCGCTGTATTCAATGAAATAAAAATTATATGCATATGGATTTTCCAAATCTATTACCAAAAATATTCCATGGGCGTATTTGAATTATTTTCAAATATTTCAATATTCAAATCATCTTCTGCTCGTTCGCGAAAGTTTAAGATTATTTCTGGTTTCTCTAAGATGTACGGACAATGGACACAAATAAGAAACGTGGTCCGAAGGAAATAAATATGGGCGTGGTCAGACAACTTTTAGTATATATATTCTTGATCAGCATCGAAAGCTCATGTCTTATCATATTGGACAGTGGGACAGTTCCAAGTAAAATCCCTTACTTGCATTTTTTAAATTGTGTTGTCGGTGTCGTTGTCGATCCTTGATCCTCGGCAAATTTCTTATGCTATAACAATGAACGTACACACAGTGGAGCTAACACATAGAATTTTTTAAACTCATTAGAGCTCCACCGGGAGTAAAAGTACTTAAACATCAAAATAGGCGATTGTTTGTGAGAGCTAATTAAAAATTGATAAGTGTTTATACATACTTATAGCACAAATGGGTTAACTACGATTTTTGTATATTTTTGTATGTATTCAAAGGGCTAGACGAAAGATCTAGGAATCGCACAATTGTTTTCGCTAATAGCAGATAAGAGCCACGTCGTTTGTCGTGTCTAGAAAATTTTAATTGTTTTACATTGTTTTGAAATTTTGTTCAGCCAATTGGTGTACTTTCCCTTGCTAGGATGTCTAAGGTTTTGCTATAAAAAGGCATTTACTGTGGTTTATAAATTGGTCCTTTATTTTTGTATGAGAATATATTTATGAGAGGAAAGGGCGGAGAAAGCTCGTCGGATTGTCAGCGTTGATTTGTGATGTGATTATTGTTACAATACATTTGAAATATTCTGTTTTTTAATATTTTTGTCTTCCTATGACAAGTATGTAAATTTTATTGTGTCATACTATCTAGATATATGGTGAGTTGTATAGGCAGTTTATATTTCTGTAAGTGTATGTAGATTAATCAAAAAGAAAACAACTCCATCCATGACTCATCTCGTCAAAATTTTAATATCGTACACAAATAAGGGTGAGCAAGAAACATTTTTAATAACGAATTCTATAGAATTTTCCATATATATATTATTATAATATTACTAGTTTCATGCACTAAATCTTGTGAGGGTGTACTGCATTTGATCAGTCTTTTTTATATTAGGAACGCAAATTCAAATTAACCGTTTAGGTGTGTGTAATTCTACTTGCCAATATTACTGTGGACTAAAAATTCCAAGTAAAGGTGATCTGACTGAATTCGGTTTTTGAGATTGCAGTTAATTGCTTTCGGAGGCATGTCTCCGGATTTCGATGCTACAAAAAAACATAGAACACAGTACTTGATTGTAGATTGCCAAATTTGTAGACACCAAGCATGCTGGATCCCGAGTGTTCGTTTTGGCAAAGGCCGAGGCTATATCTGGGCTGCTTGACAAAACAACAGAATATAAAAATTCACTATTCAGTCTAATTTTTTCGTTTAACTTGGACTACTTTAAAACTAAATAGGCTTTTATTTCTGTAACTACAGAAAAGGAAATTAAATCTAATCGTAAACAACATTAATGTCAACACCAAGCAAACGAAATGCTACCAATTTTAATGAAATACTTAATTGTCAAGAAAAAAGTCTAAAGTACAAAACCAAATAAAATAAAATTAAACAGACTAAATGTCAAATGTTTTAAACATTTTCATTATTACCATTTAATTGTCGCTCAAAGACATTTGTTTCTTTTGTGCGCACCATGTCTAAGGCCAAGGGGGAAAGTAATTAAGTTTGAAATAAAATACAATAAAATAAATCAAATCAAATTCCACAGAAGTATTCCAGAATAGTAATTCGAATCGACACAATTGAAGCTAAATGATGAATTGCAATGAAATGAAATGAATTGAATTAAATTGAACAGTTCAGTTCAACTACCTGAGCACTAAAAAGAAACGAATAAACGCACAACAGCAATGAACTATAACAAAACAGTGTCGTTGGTGTAAACTACAACAAAGTAAACAAATTTGCACTAATTTTCATAATTGGTTAAATATGTTGGTAATTTCTTTTTATTGTTTATTTTTTCAATTTTATTTTATCACTTTACAATATTCGAATAGTACATACCGTAGAAATATACTGTAAACTATAGAATACTTCATTAGATACGCGTAATCAGATTAACTCGATACAATGAATACTTTTTTTTTGGCTACATTTCGGTTTTTAGTATTACATATTATTATTTTTTGGCACTACGTAAAATATGAGTTCAATTCATAAATAATTTCATAATTGCTTGAAAAAAATTCCATTTTCTTGAACAAAATTTGTCTAATTTTTTTTAATTGGTAAATGTTAAAAAGGAAAACATAACAACAAAACTTTCAGTTAGTTCAACTAATTTGGCTAAACAAGTATTTATGCTAATTGTAGGACAACTTAGTTATTTGGTTTTTTTTCTTTCTTTTCTCTATTTTTTTTCTTCTATTACATAAAATTTAAAAAAATAATAACAAAGTTCAAAGGAAGCACATTTTTGCGCTTGTGGCGTGAGTTTGCGTCAACGGAAAAATTCTAAAATGGATATGCCTAGGTCATACAATGAGTATATTAAGTATTAGTGGTTCGGTGAGTATTATTACTATGCGGTAATTAGCTTAAAGATTAAGTGTAAATGTGTATGCATGAGTTATGAGTATAGTAAGTATGTATGTATATCGTGTAATATGCATGAGTAACTAGATTTGAGCAATTCTTTACTTTCAAAATCATTGGTGTGTTGGAGTGAAGTGGGTGCAGACCAGAGATTCCCCAAAAAAGAAAACTTTTAATGACCGAATAAACAATAGGGAATCACATTGAATAAATTCATGTTTCTTTGGGGGAAAAAAGCTCTACAGGATGGTGGAGCTCTTTTGGATCCTCAGAGATCATGTAAAAGAAATGAGAGGTAGTTCCACTCAAAACTTCTTGACGGAAATCAGGATTTTTGACGTTTATTATTAAGCTAAAAATTTGTCCAGAATATGATAGTGGAATCGGAACATATGTCAAATAATCTATAATTTTGACCTGCAAACTTTGGAAACATCATGCAAGAGTTATGGAATACCTACCGCAATTTCGGAGTGCGTAAATGATCAAAAACTTTTCAATTTTCTCATTTACACACATTTATGTATATAAATATAAAAATATCTGCTTACAGACCTTAAAAATCTAGTAAAAGCAAAAATTCTTGGAAATTCAATGGACACCATTACCAGTAGAACAATTAAATTGTTTGACAAAAAACCACAAAATAAATCAAACTATTTTTGTAAAACTAACAAAACTTGTGAATTGATCAGACAATTCTTTGAATACTTTAATGGTATATTTTTGAATTGGTTTTTGGTTTGCGTATGCGTTTGGGTCTGTGAAATTTGTAGTTTTACATTAAAAATCTTTTCGATTTCTCGCAGTCATGTTTTTGTGTGTATTATTTCCTACACAGCCCTTGGCATTAGGTGGCTTTTGAAGTCTATTGTTGGAAAAATTCCCTTCGAAAAATGCTAATTGCATTGGAAAGTTTTGCACTACCAATCCACTAGCTTGGCCTATGTTTTGAATAAAATATTTTCTCGACTTTATTTGTTTAATTTTGTTTTTAACTTTAATACTTTTGACTTGGTTGATTTAATTTCTGCCATGTTCTGTACTTGCTTTTATAATGTAATTGTATGTAGTTTTAGCTTATTTAAATGTTTAAATTCCTGCAACGTTTTGAGATATTGGAGTAATCACAAAACTTGGTTCACGATTTTCACATACCCTAATTAATGCACTGAAAATTGTGTTATTATTAACGTGGATAGTACTTAGTGGTTGTAATATGTACCCAGCGGATAATTTATGTGCAGTATTCCCACTGCGGTCAAATTCAATTACCTACAGTTTCCAACCTACTGATGGAATTGTCCAAAAATGTCATCTTTTTTCTAGTCACCCAAATCGGACAAAAAGCAATATGACACCAATATTTTTGCTATGGCCGATGTTCTTCTATATGGTCCATATTGTGAGAGGGCATTTCAGCTTTTAGTTCAATTTTTTTATTGAAAAATTCCTAATCGATCGATCTCAATGGTTCAAAAGTTGTAATTAAGAAAGTTACCGCGAAAATAAGGAACAGTTAGACGGACAGAGCGAAATCGCCTCTGGCATTAACGTTGATCATTGATATAAAGAAAATAGTAGAATAAATTACTTTGATCAATTTTGACTACAAAGGTCTATATCGCACCCCGCTAGTGGTACTAACAAAAATTTCTGCCTGGGTACCTGTGAATGGGTGTTTGTATTTACATACGGGTATATTCGTACGTGTTTATGCACTTATGTATGTATGTATGTATGAACGAATTTGACTTTGGGAACTACTTTTTTTCAATACTACTACAACAAAACCTTAATGTAACTATTGACATAATTACCATGTTGTGAGAATACGCTACCTTGCTAGTAAATACTTGTTAGTACTAAATGCGTGTGTGTGTATGTGTGTGTGTGAGTGTTGTGTATGTTAGTAAACATGTATGTGAGCGGTGGAGGCCCCACAGTCATTATTCGTAAGTAATTCACACTTAAGCGTTATTATTAGTTTCCGAAGCTCATCATCGCCATCGTTGTGGTTAAGTGTGTTAGCTTTAGTCTCCATTAAGTCCATTAAGCTCAACACTTTGACTCTCGAGGCTTCGCTTCAAGTCGGCTATTGTGCTGAGAATCAGCTGCTTTTTACTGCTCATATTCGAGGCAATGCTAGCGTCTTCATCAGCGCCCGTGCTGCTGACATTATTCGTTGAGTGGTTTATTTCATGACTAGAGCTTTTCGCCGAAGAAAGCTTTCGCAAATTGTGGATTTTGGCCAGTATAGCTTGTTTGGGTATTTCTGTATGAAAACAAGTGGAGAAGTGGATATGGAATGCGTGTTCGATTGCATTATATTTGGTATGAATTGTGTAGCATCGCGGTACTCACCCGACTCCAGATCGAAACTTTTCTTTATACGTTCGAATGTTGAGCTGCCCTTGTACACCTTTCGCTTCAACGGTTCGCTTTGAGGGCAGTAGTAGCCACCCACAGAGTTGAACGGCATTAACGGTGGCTGCTTTCCACCGCAGTGGCTATCGTTTTGTGGATCATCGTAGAGCATGATACGTTCTATCTCGGGCAGATAATTGTGATTGGTCATGTCATCGGCCGAGGCCTTAAAGTTCATATTCCGAATGGATTCGCGACTGAGCCGCAACAAAGAATTGCTACTGTTGCTGATATGCTTGAAGCTGCAGTCAGAGTCACTGTCGATGCTGGCGGCGCGCTTCATTCTGGGTGACTGACTGCGGAAGCGACGACGATTTAAGGGCGATGCGGTGGGACTTTGCATGCGGCGGCCATTGATTTGCAATTGCGGTGATTGTGGTGGTTTCGGAAAGTCCGGTATGCTTTGCTTTCGCATTGGTGGCACATCGGTTGGGGCATTCTGATTCATGAAGTTGGTCAAATGCGTTTTCCGTGGACTGAAGCGACTGAATTTCGGACTATTCGGGGCAGAGGCTGTTTCCAATTTCAGCAGTTCGATACGTTTATTGATGGCGGCGGCCAATTCTTGTTCGGCAGGCGTAGAAGAAGCATCGAAGGAACGCTGCGCTTGATGCTGCTTTGGTTGATCGCGCTTTGGCTCAACTTCGCAATTCTTTAGCATTTCTACGCGTTTATTGGCCAATGGATTCACGCGCCTTGGACTGGCTACGGGTGTATCACGTGGAATACTGAATAAGACAAAAAGAAACAATATTCTTCTAACAAAGGCTTTGACATAAAATATATATTAGGACGAACTTTGAACTATTGCGGAATAATTCTTTTGTTTTTCTCCCCGGGACAGAGTTTAACTCGATCGTATTTGAGATATTCTACTTACAGAGCTACGACCACCAACATAACCTTTACAATTGTCAATTAGACGACTCACCTTTGCAGACTGTTCTTCATGGAAACCAATATTGATTCCGCTTCCAGTATAAGCTGACGATACTTCACATCTGCCTCCAGATCGGCTTTGAGTAGAGCCTTTTCGCTCTCAGCTATAGTCATGAAGCGCCTCTCACGCACATCTGTGAACACCAAAGAGCTCGAACGATTCGAAAGTGGTGAAGTTTTGTAGATTCTGTAAAAAAAATGGACTTCAGTCACACATGGATCATATATGTAGGTTCAAATGCGAACCTTTCTTTGCCCGCTGAGTGATTCCTTCTCAGACATACCGGAGTTCCGCCTACACTACGCGACTCACGTGACCGCCGTATGGGCGAACTGAATTGATCCCGACTATCTGAGCTCTTCTTGCGTGTCTTCATGAACCGTTTTCGACGACGCTGAGAACTTCCTGCAGGAGCAAGAATACTTCCACCGCCAGCGCTCGAGTCATGATTGGCTTTTGTGGACCTTCGCGAGTTTCTGCGAGAAGAGTTTCTACGCACAGAAGGCGCACATCCCTCTACAAGTTGATGCTTAGGCAAACGCGTGGGACTAATGCTGCCATAATAGCTGCAGCTGCCCAAATTATTTTGCATATCCATCCGGTCGTAGACTTCATGGATCGACGATGTATCAATAAAGTCGATATCAAGTAATTCGTCGGTGTCGCATTCGTCGCCCGCATCTTGCCCGGTGTCCAGGTCGGAGGGACAATCGGTGGGATCTGAGTCACTACTGCAAAATGCAAATTAAAATGCAATTAAAAGCGAATCAGTCAAAGCAACTGTTGCTCTTGCAATACACACACACGCAGCCACACACGCTCACCTCAAAATGTCAGTCTCTTTCTCGTATACATAACTCTCGTCGAACTTGCCCATCATTTCATTTAGTGTTGCATCGTCATCACTCAAAAGGTTATCTGCATAACATTCAGCAGCAGTGGCATTTCCACCAACACTACGACTACTGCCCCCAGTGACAGCACTTAGCAGCAACAAACCGTCAAGCGGTTCACCCTCTTTCGTGTGGTGGTGGTGCAACAGATCCGAGCGCTTACGCCTGATGGTGTTCGGCGAGTAAGTCCTCTGCATGTTCTCCACTTCAGTCAAGGACGACGAGCTCTCCGACGAATCGTACGTAGACGTTTTCCCATTATGCCTGGCAAATAAGGTTTCATTGCAATTTATAACAAGCGTAATGCCGCATTTGACTGCGCTTTTGCAGCGAAGCAGCTGCATCGTTACTTACTTGTTCTTGTCACTTGAGCCCTCTGCTTCGTTACTTGATTTAATGCCCGACGAGGATGTGCTGCTGGCGGCATCGAGTTCCATTTTCATTGTTGCCATTGCCGAACAGGCTGACTTCGAGGTGGATGAGATCGTCGACGAGGCAGATGTGGCTGCGAACGGTTGTGTTGTGCCAATTGTTGTACCCGAAGAGGATGTGTCCGTAGTGGAGTACCAGGGATTCGTACGTATGCGACAACGTTGTCTTGGCGAAGGCGCTGAGGATGGTATTTAGATGTAATTGCATTAAGTCATTATAGCCTAACTAAATCTATGGAGTAAGGAGTGTCTGTGTACATTGCCTTTAAAGGTGGGTTTGTTGAATGGAGCAGTTGAGTAAAATGGGCGAACCCTTGAAAATACAATTTAGTTCGATGTAATAGCATTTTGTACTTACATTCAAAGCCTTTCAGAGTGGGTAAAACAATGGTGTTCCTTAGCGCCAGAGGACTGTGACAACCCACGGTCATGGGATGCGATTGACTACGCAGATGCTGGTCCATGGGTCTGTGCTCATTCGTTGGAATGAGAAAATTTGGAATTTTACCCTGCTCCGAGTCGTTGTTGGAGTCCAGACGTTTAGCGGCATTGGCAAAGGATGTCTTGGGCTGAAAGTAAGGTCAACCAGATTATACAGACGATCAACAGAGCCGAAGCTAGCGTTGTTTTTTATATACCAGAGGATCTATTGGAGACATTTCCTCAATTTTATTGAGACCAAATTTATAGCGTTGTGCCTCAATAGCCAGCGAATTGACACTCTTCGGAAAATAGTGCGTGCCCGTGCGCATATTGATGTAATACTCGGGGGGGGTGTAGATGCCACCCGGCGATGTGCCATCTGTGGAATAGCCCGTGGAATAAGCACTTTCGGGAGATGATAGACTGTGCAGTGCACCAGCAGCAGGTGCTTGTGCGCCACTCAAACCGGGATTCATGTACTGACGATTAGTGCGGAATCTACTCCTATGCGTGTGTGTCACCAAAGCATTGTGATATTGAGCGCCCTGGTAGAACGGTCGTTGATTGTTATTGCTTGGTATAGACTCGGCACTGCCGCTTCTCATGTAATTTGCATTCAGACTGTCACTGGATTGAATCTTCGATGGCAATAGTCGGCCATAACGCGTCGAAGCATCATCTTGAGTTTGACCGTCGTGCAAGGATCGTGAGGGCAGAAAGCTGGAAAGCTGCTCCGATTTCGGTCTTTCCGGTTGGGTGAAGTTGTTGTTGGCCATATTCTCTGGATGTCGTAGAATAGTCTGGATTTCCTCGTAGTGTACCGCATTTGGGTCTTCGTCCAAGTCCCACAGTTCCGAAGTGCTTTCGGTCAACATTTGAAAACTGGAATCGGGCGGGGAGTTGCAATGCATTTCTATTAGTGGTAGTGGCTTAACGGGCTGCTGATTGTTGGATTGTTCCTTGGAGCCCGTTGACCATGACAACGATGAGATGGATGATGAGGACAGGTCGGGCTGTTGGGCTATCTTCGTGTTGGGCACTGATTTCGTTTCGGCACATGAGTTTTCCTTGCTGTTGGGAGCAGTGCTATGATGGTGATGATGCTGATGCTGATGGTGATGAGTTCTCACTCGATGATGTTGTGGTGCATATAGAAAGTTGTCGGATTTGGGAGAAGTAACGGTTTCTTGGTCAGGCGATTGCCAACCGTAGCGACTCTGAGTCTGAAAAATTCAAGTAAAACAAATTCAAAATGTACAGTAGTAGTGCGCCATATTGCATAACATTGACTTTGGCAAAGACCTAAATACCACACCCAACCCAACTCAATTCGTTTATGTTTTTTTGTTCTCTCCCAGAAGGAAATGAGAAATTAGTGCAGAAGAAAAGCAAATAGCAGTGCGTTCGTGACTTACGTGATTCTGTATGGGCGAGACTTCGCGACGTCTGACAGGACTTGAAATGCCACTGCTGCTGCTGCAGCCATTGTTGTTGGCTCCGCTGCCGGTGCTAGGCACTGAGCTGGCGGTGATTGACGTTGTCGTTGTCGTCGTGCCGTTTCCATGATAAATTGTGAATCCGGTGGCGACAGTCTTTTTGTATGCCTCATGACTACCGGCCGCCGTAGACGTGGTGGCGATGCTGCTACATTTCAAAAGTGAAGTGAACAAAGCCAAAAAAGATTACAATGGAATATGAAATAGTGAAATTTGAGCAGAGGAATTAACCGCTCTCACCTATTAGCATTCTTGTTTTTACTGCCTTTTTTCCGCGGACGAACAATATGATTTTCCATCCATGATCGCAGTTTGGAACCGAACATTATTCAGAATGTTTTGTGTAAGTTTAGTATACGATTTTTTACTCCAATTGTATTTGTTAGTTAACAAATTTAAAGTTTTTCTATTCCTTATGAATTAATTATTGACATCAACATTGCTATTATGTATTCCTGTATATATTTGTTATATATTAGTTGGTATAAATGGACGGACTTCTCCAAATACTATTGCATAGAACTGTAAAGAAAAGAAGTACTATTTATTTACATGATTCATCAGATACCATCGAATCCCATTGGTAAGGCCAGTGACTCTTTGCAGGTTAATAGACAGTTGAGAGCTAAAAACTGTGTATAATGGAACTATGCTCATACTTATGTTCTTCACCAAGAAATTCATATGATGGGATACTTTGGTTTTCTCATTTTGATACAACCACGAAAGCTCATGTACAACCATGAGGACTATCAATCAATCAAAAGTGACAAATCGATGGCACCAAACCAAGCAAAAAATGATTCATGAACACACTTTTGGGGGAAAAAAGAAGCTAAAGTTGACTTGAATACATGCCGTACAGAGATTTACAAGCAAACAAACATTTTTAAAAGGTTTTTGTTATATTAAAATTTTATAGGCATTGCAGAAATTGTGTTTTCAAAAGCAAACAGCATAAAAATAACACAAATGATCATTATATTAAAAATAAAATTTTGCAAAATATTTCTCTCAAATGCAAGTAGTACAGTGGCTCCTTGAACGCCTCTCATGCACAAGTTTCGCTTTGGTTTTGCCGGAATACAAATTAAGTTGCATGCAAAACTGAACAGCCACTTCAATGCAGCTACAACAATTTAACTACTACATTCATTCATTTCGTATTCATTTGAGCTGACAAAGCAAATTAAAAAAACAAATGACTGCTCCAGTTCGGTCATGCACAATTGCATTATTGTTGTTCTTGCCGCCTGCATGTTCAGGCATCACCTGAAAGCATCGTTGCTCTGCAATTTGATATTGCAATGCGACACTATCGTTGATCCGGTTCCTGTTCCGCTTGAGTTCATGGAACTGAATTTGACATAGATTGTTCTTCTCCTTCCTCAACTTCTAATGCATATGCAAAATTCAACAATCAAGTTAAGGCGTAACGAAAACACAAAGGACAAACAAGTAGAGGTGGAAAATCATAAAGAAAAAACTAATGTTGTTAGTGTCAGAGTAGGTATTGAGTAGGCAAGAGTTTATTAAAATGGTTGGGTAAATTGACACAGTTCCTTTTGGGAAAAAGTCTTGCCCTAATTGAAAGAACATCTCATGAGAATCGACGATTAGTATGATAGAATAACTAAAATTTCTTCATGAAAACTTCAGCGACTGAAGGAGGCTTGGCCGATGTTGACTACTAAAATGGACAACTAAAAAAAGCTACGAACATATTTTTTCCAATTTCACTTTGACTCTTTAAAAGTGTTCATCCCACTATGGGATGGCAATAAAGAACAAAGCATTCGTATTCAGGAAATGTTAAAAAAAACACCCAAAAGCTATCTTTGCAAAATCACTAACACGTCACAAATGTCCATAGTGAAAGTTCTCCTGGGACTACTTTGCTCTGATAAGAAAATCCATTCAAAGAAGAGCCTAGTTTCATGCTGCTGCTATGAATACACTACCAACAGTGGTTCCCAAATGTGCTGTAATTTTCTTAGTTTACTCTAACGGACATAACCTCAACAGAATTGCAAAGATTGTTAACAAATTCGGGTAAAAATTTCCTATAATTAAATTAGTTTCGGAATCACACATGTTTCATATTAACATCAGTTTGGTATTATCGTTTTTTATTAAAAACCACTTTTGAATGAGTGCAAAGAGACACAGCAATTAAGTGAGAGCCTTCAATGCCCAGGTTGGCGCATTGAAGGCGCCCAACCTGGGCAATTTCATCGGGGGCTGGGTCGGTCACGTTCTAAACATACCAGGTTGGCAGCATCTCACGAGCTACTCTCAGCTCTCAGCCCAGCGAATGCCTGAAAACGTATTTTGGAAATTGAAGCCGGATCTATGCCCCAGAGCTGGAGGCCGTGAATAGACTGGTCCGAATGGAGGAGCCTTTGTTTCCCCTAGGGACTTTATCATTACAAATTTAAAAGGATGTAAATTTTAGAGCTTCGAACTAGATTAGAATCTGAGTATCAATTAGCCCCTTTGAATCATGTAAAAAACACGAAAAAAATTGCCGTCCCCTGGCATTTTTTCACATTTCACAAGTGTGCCTGTGTGTTTTGTGTGTGAGTTCCTGTTTGCGTCGAAATGCGACATTACCTTATTCGCAAATGCTACTGCTGCAGCCTTCATATCCTTTTTTATTGTTCCAGTAACAACTTGAATTTGTTGAGTTTATGGCGCACTCTGTACGTCGCTGCTTTTTCTTCTTCTTCTTCTCCTTCTTGTTTTGTTTGTTTGTTTATTTTTGTTGTTGTTTAACGGAAGTAGTCTTGCTTGAGGGTGGGGGTAGTGGTGGCGTATGAGTGACTAAAGATGCTCGTTCAAGTTGATAACGGTGATGAGTATAGTAAGCAGAGCAGTTTAATTCAGCTGAATTCCTCCCTTAGCTTGTGTGAGAGCATGGGTGAGCAGAGTCAATGTGGTTAGTTGAAAGCTGTGTTTGCGGGGGTTGTGGGTGGCGACAGTCTACAGCACTGGTAGTGAAAATTTTCATTATTTCTTTTTTCTCCTTTGCTTCCCGTTTGGGATTCTGTCGGAATTTCCTGTTGTATATCAAATTTTACACACAATTTTAGTGGCGCAAGCAGTTTTCTTTTTTCGACATTTTCAATACACTAAATGAAAAGGATTTCCGCTTTTCATACTATGAACTTGAGGTCAAGCCCGTTTGATGCTCACTTTTCTTGAAATATTTTCCTCATTTGCACACAGTTTCACACAAACTCAAAAACCAGACGGTGATTCTTTTCTTTTTTTTAGTTTTCCATTAGAGACAATTCCATGATTTCGAGTATCCACGGTATTATTTTCAATGCATTTTTTTCTGTACTTATTTAAAATATATTTTGGGTTTTTATGTAGGGGTGTTTTTTTAATTTTGTTTTTGCAAATCAAGTGTAAACTTTTATAAACAAATAAACTAAGAAGCAGAAAATGCAAAATGCGTTCGAAGCGTTCGAAAAACTGCAATTGTGCTGACGTCGGCGGCGGATTAAATTTTCCTCATATAACTGAATGTTAACTGTATGGGTATGTAAGAGTATGTATGCGAAAGCGTGAAACCCGTTAGGTGCCGTATATTCGCGTCCGTATCGGTCCGAGAGTACCAAGCAACTGATGGCATTCGGTGCATCCCTTCTGCAGAACGCGAAAAACGCGAAACTGCTCAGGCGTTGGCTGAGATTTTTTGCTGAATAGATTCCAATGTGAGGACAAACATAATGTTGGCATATTTCCTCCCTTTGAAAGCTCATTTGGACCTCAACAATTTGTGCTTTGAAGCCGCCAATGTTTCAGAATGTGGTTTTCAATTTTATGTTCCTGAGGCCCACGCGCGGCAAAAACGCCCCTGCACTTACAACAAGGTGGTTTCGGGGTTGATTTGTTTGGGGCATGCGCCAGGGAGATTTAGACGTATTTTGGCTTATGGCCACTGGAGCATGAAATCAAATTATTCAGTAGCGGTTCACATGACAAATAAATTTCAAGAACTTACTAACATTAATTACTACAGTGGCGCATTCAGGATATTTTTTCGGGGGACGGGAACTTGACAAATAGTATAATGATGTTCTTCGGTAAGATTTACCATTTTCTACTAATAGAAGGAAACGCGTTTTTCAAAATGGTTGGTAACGCATAACCCGTGAATGTTTGGCCTAAGGAAATACAGCTTAGTTCCGATTTAATTTAAAAATTTATTTTTTTATGAATCACTGTCCGTTATATGTTTGAACTTTTGCAATGTGGCACGAATCATACCACACTGCATGATATAATTGAAATCAAATAAAATGTTAAAAACACCGCCCCCCCTTTTTTTAGTTTTAGTGCTTTATGCGAATTTTTGTTGGGGTATTGCATTTTGGTAAACACTCCTGAATACCGGACTCGTGAATACCCAAGATACATAGAATAGCATAGAATACTAGATAACGACATGAGGCCGTTTACCGTTTTCTAGCATGACGTCAACAGATACTTCTTGTCACTTTTGTAGAAAAATGCAAGCGTTGCCACAAATTTAGCATAAGTGATTTTCTACTGTATTAATTAGTAGTTAGTAGAAATACGATTCGCAATTATTAAAGTTAGGCAAACAAATCAAAATTATTGACTTATGAATTTAAGTTGCTTAATAAAGGAAACAATTTAATAAGTTGAAGCGGTTTTTTTTTAACCTTCGAAGTTGATTCATCAGATCTTTCTGGCAACGTTGGCTGCCAGAAAAACGTAAACAAAGAACAGCTGTTCGTGTGAGAAGAAGTATCTGCTGACGTCACGACAAAATGGCGATCCTAATGGTAAACGTCATGTCGTCATCTGTGTTTATATCCTTCTTGTGCTGTCATCAAGCTAAATAACGGTAAACGGCCTCATGTCGTTATCTAGTGTTCTATGTATCTTGATTTGCACCCAACTTCATCTGTTACAACCAAAAAAATTACATTTAGCGGAGCGGCCACAAACAGTTGGTAAGTTTAGTTTTCTGCGAAGAAAATCTGCACCCAATTCACGTAACTCGCTCACCGTTGATATTCGCTCAGCAATGAAATGCTACTACGAAGAACTCGGCGTAGCACGAGAAGCGGAGGACGACGAAATTAAGAAAGCCTACCGAAAACTGGCTTTACGTTGGCATCCGGACAAAAATCCAACTTGCCTGGATGAGGCCAAGGAACGATTCCAATTGATACAGCAGGCGTACGAAGTGTTGTCGGATGGACACGAGCGTGCCTGGTACGACCCATCAATGTATAAATTAGCCTTGCAATACTTTTTAACTAAACGATTTTATGTGTTTAGGTACGACAATCATCGCGATCAAATATTGCGCGGCAAGAACTCGGATTACGAGGAAAAGAGTTTGGATCTGTTCCAGTATTTTACAGTATCGTGCTTCAAGGGGTACGAGGACGACGATTGCAAAGGTTTTTACGCTATATATCGAGAGGTGTTCGAGAAGATTGCAGCCGAAGATGCAGAATTCATGGACGACGAAGAAGAGCTGACAGACATACCTCGATTCGGGAATTCGCAAAGCAATTATGAAGATGTTGTTAGTCCGTTCTATGCATATTGGCAGGCCTATTGCACGAAGAAAACTTACACGTGGCTATGCCCGTACGATATACAAGAGATTAAAGATCGCAGAATACTGCGCGAGATCGAGAAGGATATGAAAAAGGTGGCCCAGAAAGCCAAAAGGGAACGCAACGAAGAGGTATGCACAAAAAAAGGTTATTTTCCCTTGGCTAATGTACTATTTAAATTTTCTAAATTCATAGGTCCGCCATTTGGTATCCTTTGTACGCAAACGCGACAAACGTGTCCAAGCTAATAGGCGGCAACTGGAAGAGCGTGCTGCACTCAATCGGCAAAAGCAGGAAAATAATCGGCTGGAACAGATACGCAAGCGGCTGCGTGAAGTGGAAGAAATGCGCAATAATCACAGCAGCAATACCTTCAACGAAGGCTACGAAGAGCAGCTAAAACAACTCGAGCAAGAGTATGACTCCGACAATAGCAGTAGTGAAGGAGATCTTTCCTCAGCCGCAGAATCAGGCGAAACAGGTGACGCAGAAGAAGCATATGACGAGGAGTACTATTTAGATGAGCTCTACTGCGTGGCATGCAACAAAACGTTCAAAAACGAAAAGGCGTACGCCAACCACGAGACGAGCAAAAAGCATCGTGACAATATGGAGCGTATCAAGCAGGAGATGCACGACGAAGATGAGGCGTTCAAGGACACTGAAGAGGACGAGCAACAAGGCGAAAACATTGATGTACACGCGGAACTAGAGTTAAGCGATCATTCAGTGGAAGCAGCATCGCCTGTGGAAGAAACTTCCAAGCAAACAAAAAAGAATAGGAAAAACAAAAAATCCAAAAAGGCCAATCAGTTGAATGCTTTGACTTTGCCGGACTCCGACCATGACGAAGAAGAAAATGCACCCATCCTCACTGCAGCAGCTGATAATAGCAACGATGAAAACGAGGACTGGAACAGTTTCGTCAAGAAAGGCGGAAAGAGAAATAAAAATAAAAAACAAACGAAAAAGCCATCGGAAGCTAAAACAGCCGCAGAAACTATTCCTAAAGAAACACCACTTCAAGCTGCTGCTGCTCCACTGCCGGCTGTACCACCAACTGCCACTCTTGCACGTGTTCAGTTATCCGACGTCGAAGATGCACCAGGGCAACATACAACCCACACTTGCGTTACATGCGGCACAAATTTCACATCGAAGAACAAACTATTTTCCCATCTGAAGATCACCAACCATGGTGTCCACATACCAAAAACCAAGACCGGAGAACGTCTCGATACACAAACCAAAAAATCAAAAGGCAAGCGAAAGTAATAATCTGGAGCAGAGGTTCTTCGCAGACAGGCCTATGTTTTGGGGGAATTTCAATTTGGTTTTTCCCGTTGGCCGTTGCTCGCCGAAAATGTTGTAGTGGGTCTAAAACTGATTATCCCAAAGTTCTCTCCAAATCGGATAGCTGGAAACCTCCCCACTTTTTGGTTGCATGCGGCAAAATCGATTCACATTTTAGGGAAGCGCACCAATGCGAAGTAGAAAAGTTCCTTTCCTGGGCTAGTCTAGTGTGTAGTAGACTGTAAATGATTGAGTTTTACAAAATTTTATTAAAATTAGTCATAGTTTACAATGTATAAATTCGAAATAATAAATTACAATTAGAAAATACTTCTTATGCGCTAAGTAAATCTAGTTTATAGGTCCGGTAGGGTTTGTCTCCCGCCGGGTGTATGAGACGATCGTGGAAGAATCTATCTCATGGAATACAAACAAGCCGATCGCCTTCCTCGACGCGCCTCTTCACACGACTTCGCAAATTGGATGACTCCGCTTTAAGACTGATGCCAGCACAAATAAAGGAGAGCATTGCACCAGCCACAGCGCAATAGAAGGAGACGCCTGTAAAGTGGAAAGTTAAAGAATTGAGTGTTTTTATATGGAATATGTTTTCTTTTTGCCTGTAGGAAATTTCTTTGGTCGAAATTTTGCCTTAATTCGGTAATCGGTTTATTAACTTCTTCGCAAATTTTTTTGAGAAGTGCTTAATTCTTTATGGTTGTGAAATGTTTACCTTATGTTGTCATACAAACGGGAAATACACAAAAAACTACGGTTTTTATCACTGCTTTGTAAATAACAAACAAACCATTCTGTTTAATTTGAAACTCTTAAAACTATGAAGGGTTCAATGTTTTAGAACGAATCTGGAAAATTGCAAAATTTAAAAAATTCGCTTTTGTTTGTCGTTTGGTATGGGAGAGCCCCAGCTACTTTTTGTCCGATTGGGCTGATTCTCGAACTTGATCTGAGTTTGGATGAGAAAAACATGTACTCGAAGTTTGAAGTCGATATGATGACAGTGATGACAGACGGACAATGCTTAATCGACTCTGGAGGTGATGCTGATCAAGAATATATATACTTTTCCATACCGGACACGCCTCCTTATGGGCGGTACAAACGTTATGTCAAAGTGAATATACCCTGGCACAGTGTGTTTGTGGGGGTATCAAAATTATGCTCATTGACATATTTTTACCTGCGTAAAATATTTTGACATAAAAAACAGAGAGTGAACCATGGCTGAAGAATACAAATTATAAAACTTACCTATAGTGCAGGCCGCAGGATAAAAAGGCTCTGAATCTGCGCCGCACAGCATCTGGACTCGTGATGCGCCCCAACCAAGTGGATGTAAGAATAATGCCAACATCACGCTTATACCTTTTAAGAACGAGAGCATCGAATTATTTCCCTTTTAAAGACAACCAAATTTACCTGAAATAACCTGAGCGCATCCGGTCATGTTGTGAATGCTCTTACCAAAAGCTGATTGCCGCCCGCAGCAAGTGACCAAAGTGAGCACTACCGTAATCGAGAGTACAGCAAATCCCAGCGACATAAAAAACATAGTCGCTTTCCAGGCTGCCGGATATACGCTATTGTCCGTGGCGAAACCATCCAAATCGAAGGGGCCACAATGGAAACCATGACCATGCATGAGCTTGCATCGCGTGTAAATGCCTACAGATGGGAAGCGGTCTTGCGTTGTGGGTGCAAAGGCAGTAGTTTTGTTGTGCATTGTTGTTGTTGCTGTTGTTATGGCCAGCAACGATCGTATTGTCTCCGGATTTTGCCCAATCAGCCATTTGGGTGTGACTATAGCCGATGCAATGAGCATATCGGCAAGCAGGCTCAGCACGAACCAGACTAGACTGCCGCCTGTGATGATGATGTAACACATTTCTGCGCCTTAATTTCGTCGAATGTGACCAATTCTCGTTGGAGCCTCCTCAATACATTTAGGAGCTGCATAACAAAGAATTGAAACAAAAGTTAAGAATAAACAACAAAACTTTCGGCAGAAATGGAAAACATCTCAACATATACGAGCATCTCATAAATTTCATAACTTGACCTAATTCACAAGCACAGTAACTCGCTCAGTGAAAGATCAATATTTACAATTTGGTTCCTTTGTGCCAGAAGTAGTTGCTGTAGAATAAACTTTATTTTGCCAACAACAACGCAGGCACAGCATGACGTCATTTCCGATCATCTGTTTTCGCTTTCAATGGAATACGGATTTTGGTTTTACATGCGTACAAAATTCTATTCTGAATATAAACAAACACGAGTCTGACCGAAGCTAAAATACCCTGCACCTTCTTCAAAAGATTGCAATCATTTCCATTTCACTTGACTCCGATCCATTTCAAAATGTTGTTCCAGTCCAACTCCATTTCGAAAAACAAAAACAAGAGGAATGCCAAAGTTTGGAGCCTATAGCTTAAAACGGACAGACTCAGGAAGCAATGCTGATGAACGCCACGCCTCCTTTTTATACCCTTGTGTAGGGTATACAAATATTTGTCTGTCTAAAGTTTGCTACCCTAATGCCAGTTTCGTTGGAAAAATTCGTAATGTAGGATTTGCAATTCAGTGTACGATTTATTTTTTTTTAAGGTCTGTAAGATTGTTTACTATCCATTATTCATTAGAACTGGCACTCATAAATACAAAAAAATACATCATCTGATTTGAAATTCAGCTCACAATCGCCGTCATCGTATACCGGGTCTTCCGGCAGAGCACCAGGAAGCAATAAACAAGGCCCGATCGAATCAGGCCGATTAGGTTTCAATTGCAATGATGATAATAATAACGATGATGATGATGGTCAGACAGTGAAGAGCACCAAAAGCAATTGCGATCAATGGCGTAATTGAGTGCTGCACAGCACAAAACACAGACGCAACGCAACGCAACAGCCGTTTACGTCCGGTGGGTGAGGGCGAAACGAATGGAAGGAAGAAGGGTTCGGTTCGGGTTATAAAACTCAAATTAAAATTCAAATGTAAGTATCTGGTTTTTTTTGTTGTTCGCACACACATCGCTCTATGCCCGTGCCGCGATAGATACGACGGGGATAGAGAAAATGTGAGCGGACGCAAGTGGTAATTGGCCTGCGAGGAATGCTTGCTAATACGCGCTCGGTTGGGTGCGGCAGTCTGCGCTAGGAACAGACAAGCTGATTGTTAGTTAGCTTGACACAGGGATGCCAACTGTTTGGCGGGTATTGGCCAAGTTAGATCCAATATTTTGAATTTTGACCATTTGCAAAAATTGCAAATGGTCAAATGGGCCGTCTTTGAGTTCGGTTTCCATTTATTCACTCTCGGTTTGCTCACTAAGTTATAATACTATAACTCGGGATAAATTCTTGCGTATGAAGTAGTTCCAAAGGAGTTATCAGTTTATAACTTTAGAGCATTTTTACTAACAAAAAACCAGAATCTCTTCAGACTAACTTTGAGGGGTCCTGACGGTTTGATGAGCACTTTGACACTCCCAATATGAGAAACTCGACTTTTGTTTGGTATCACGTCCGTTGGTATCCCTACATTTGTATAATATATGATAATACAACAACAATAACAACAACAGAGTGGGCGAACTTCACACCAACTCTTAACTGTGACCACTGCATGCGCGAGTTATCCTTTACTACTGTCAGTGAACTAAATTAAATGTTTGGGGCTCACTTTTGTCGGTGTTCCCTGTATTGGGAAGGACGTATGTGTGAGCTTGTTCGTCGTTCGTGCTTCTGATGACCTGATCTTGCTTTCGTTTGGGGTTTTTCTTCTTCTGCAATTAGTTCCTCACAACCTTTCTCTATGTAGCGTGTCAGCTGCAACGCCAACGCGAACCACTTAAAACTATGTTGCCGCGCCGATGGCCACTGAGAGACTAACTGACGAATATAAGGCATGAACGTGAATGTGAAAGAACCGCGGTTGTGTGCCGCCCCACCCCGCACTAAGCACCCACCACCATAGCAGACCGTCGCACCCGCAGTAGAAATCCAGCCATTCCTGAAATGTAAGCGGCGTCGTCGCCATATGCCATATGGCGGCAGCGAGCATGCAGTTTTGAACTTGGGAAGCTAAAAATGCGAGCGCTTGCAAATGCCGTACACTGAGAAAAAAAAACAAAACGTTGTGTTTTGCTGCGCTTACTCTAGATTTGGTCTGACTGAGATTCAAACCCACGCTCCAGTAAATCATACAATCTTCAAAAAGTGAAACTGTTTCAGTTGTGTTTTAGGACTGTGCGGTGTTGAATTTTTCGTAACGATACCCGTTTCAAATCATAACCATGTAGTTCTGATTTGTTTCCCTCTGTGTATGAATGCCGTTCGAGTCGATGAGTAAGTTCGAGCGGTGTTGTTGTTGTTGGTGGTTTCTGGTTCCCCCTTTTTTCAATTTCGATTTTAATTATTTTCATACGCTGCCGCACAATTCGTCTGTCTGCACGTCCGTCCGTTTGCCAGACGCTCGCGTTCTGTGCGATCTCTTCCACCAACGCCTCCATTCTATCTCTCTCTGAAGATATTTTAATGGGTTGTTTGTTTGTTTGTTTTATTTCATGTTTTCGGTTCTGTTTTGCTTTGCATTTTCTTCCGTCATCTGCACTTGTGTAATTATGGGTGCATTTCGGGACTTTACGAACGAGTCCAGATACTCGGCAGAGATTCCCAAACGACGGACAGCTATGAGGAAAACTTGTAAATTTCTAGCATACCTCAAAAAAGTTGCGGAAACGCCTTTGCTGGAGCTGATAAGCCTACAGTTGTGTGACCCTCCAGCGCTTAGCGCAGCTTTTATCTGCAGACGAGACAAAATGAGTTTGATCGTAATGCTAATGCCCTTACATGAAGGCAGCAGCAGCAATAATCGAATCGCCTCATGATGATGTTGTGTGAGAACCGAAGTGCTTGTTTGCTATTATGTAATTCCCTCATCGTGCTCAAGTCATCGCAAACGAAAATGACTTAAGTACACAATTGTGTGATAATCTCTAAATCGCACTTTCACTAGCATTTCACTTATCATTGCGCATGGCGTGAATATGGCGCCAGCGCAATTGAAGCCCCCAGAATTAAGCTCAGTTCAGTTTAAAGTACTTCGTACAGCGGTTCGTGGCTGTTCATCTGAAATCTTGGCGTATTATCTGAAGTAGTATCGGCAGCATGTTTTCGCTTTCGTTATCAGTCCCGCTTACATTTGTAATTCTATTTGTACATTTTCTACTTCTTCCTGAGTGGATTTCTGGCCACTTGCAGCCACCTCTGCCCCTGTGTTCAGACTACGAAATGCTCATTGTCAACACGAAACAGTGTGTCGCCCGTTGTCCAATCCGATGCGTCAATGGTGTTTGCTTCGAGAATGGTGTGTGTCCTTGTGAGGGTTCATACGTGACCTCATTTAAAAAGGGTTTAGTTTGTGCTGCCTCTTGTTTACCGGGTTGTAAAAGTGCTGGAGGCTTTTGTGCGGCCCCGGATTTGTGTTTGTGTCGGAAGGGCTTCTACTTCAATCAGGTGGCGCGTCGTTGCTGGAAGAATTCCATTTTCCGAGATCGATGCCATGGGTGAGTGAGAGCTGAAAAATACTTTAAAAAAGAAAACCACAAAGGATAATTGGAGCTTCTCTGCTTGATTACTCCCATTGCAAATATGCACATTGCACAATTCACATAATTGATGAAGTATTTTCATGTGATATTTTACAGTCGCTGCTTGTACGGGAAGTGCAATGCAACTGGAGAATGCATTTGCGCTCAGGGCTATGCTAATAGCACAACTGTTCCGTTGTTGGGTCAACTCTGTACACCGGTTTGCACGTAAGTTGGGATCGCTTTTGATGGCTCTGAAGCAACAGTCCATCGTCCATTTCAATGATATTTTCAACGGTTTTGCAGAGAATGTGGACCGCATGCCTACTGTCATTTGCCGAATATGTGCACCTGTAGGAAGAAACATCACCATTTCGAGTCAGATGGTCGATGCCACAAGGACTACGTATACTTGCGATGAATGAAATGCGGATAGAAAAGTCGCCTAAGCTCAGAACTATTGAATTTTTGTTATATTAACAATTCAAAATGTATTTAATTTAATTTATCCTAATGCAAAAATACATCGAATCCATGCATTCCTACACTCATTAAAATAATGCCAAACAACTTATAGTTTCGGGTTGTTTTCATTGTTATGAATTTGGACAACTAAACGAAAAAAGTCTTGATATCAAAGCGAATTTTGGGGATATCGATAAGAATGATAAACATGTTAGCGTGTAGAGTTGTGGGTAGGAGGGAATACAAATGCGACACGCATAAGACGAAAATATAAGTTGAAATCTTGCTCTATTTTGTGCGAAACCGGCTTTTTTGCTTCTGGTGCTCTCTTTCTCCCCAAAAAGTAAACTCCGCTGGGCCACTGGAAATCACCAACTTGCTGTGGTTGAATCGGACGAACCAGAAGCAATAACAACTTGCAGGCAGAAAAATGAATACATACAAGCGAACTGGCTTAACACATACACACCTTACTTGAAAGAAACGTTTTCCATTTTAAACTGACAGGAAAATGCCCTACAATTGCGCAAAATAGAAATCGAAAACTACACTGCAAAGTGAAATACGTTTGTTCATACACACCTAAAGCGTGTAAATCCTTCTGGATACATTTTACACACATTTTTGCGTGTGTTTATAAGTAAGAAGTGTAATAATCTAAAACATACATAAATCCATCACGTGTGTACTTTGTGCCTTAGTGTGTTGTATGCCTCATGTGTGTATACAGTAAAGGTGTGTATTACCATTTGTTCTACACGAACTGTTTTACTCCACATTATCGAATATAGCGTGTTTATAGAAATAAAAATATTGTCTTGATATGGAAGACCCGACCGCGCGTGTTGTACCAAAAACGTTGTTCTTGTTGTTGTAGTATTTCGTTTTATCGCTTCTCCAGGCAGCAGCAACCAAGACAACTTGCTTCGCCGGGTATGAAAAACAAAACTCAAAATTCAGTTGAAGTTTAGCTCTCTGCTGGTTTGGTTCACTAGGCGTACTCATTGGTTTTGGATTTCATTGCTGGATAATTAGTTCACCAACATTTTATGCAAATACAATTTTTGTCCGTACATACATATACTTCGCAATTCAATTTTGGCAAAAACAAAGAAGCTTTATATTCTCTAAGAAAAATTTGGAAATTGTTAATTGCAGTTCGAAAGGAAAACAATGTGCAACCTCAGGGTAAGTATGAGGTAAAATTGTACCCAAAAAAGTTAGGGCATTTTGTCCTCTATACACTGAATTAAGGAAGTATGCGTTGTCAATCCAGTTTATGTGTACACGAACGTAGATGATATTGAAACGTTATCAACTCGCCGGAAGGTGCCTACAGAAAACTTCAATATTAGCTTTGGAGAAATTCGAGTAAATTATGTAAGCAGCCAAGACTGTCAGTGGCACTACAACTATATTGATAACATGAATTCTGGAGTGAGAAGATGCTAGACGAAAAACTCCGAGTTTACTATTGGAAAAGTAATAGTTTGGGGACCAGATTTTCCAAAAACACAGTCCGCGTGGCCGATTACATATAAATAAAAAATGCATTGCATATTTTCAACTCGTGCGTTTAAGTTAGCATCTATGATTGTTTGCTCATCGAAAGAAATGACAATTCATGTGGCCTTAATTTGTTGGCAATTTATTGAAATGCAATCGCATGCTTCGAAGTAAGAAAATGTAGTATTTGTTGATGTGTTTTCCAGAATATATACATATGTGTAAAAAGTTCTTGCACGAATGTCAAGTGACGGTCAATCAGCCATCAAGTAAAATTCTCATACTCCCCACGAATGTTCGTACTAACATTTGGTATTTCCCCATTACCGCACTCACTCAATCTGTTGGCCACAATCCAACGTCTATATAACCGAATGGAATCTTCCAACATTATACATATCTCATCCATTTTTATACCCTACACACTAGTTTTCAATGGGTCTATGACCTTTCTCACCGTTTGTAACGCCCAAAAGAAGGCGTGGCGGGTATAGAAGGTTTATATATATTCTTGATCAGCATCACCTCCTGAGTCTATCTTGCGATGTACGAATGTAAAACTACGCAGGTATCTCCTACACAGAAAAAAAAAAGATAGGTTAATCTAACCAAAAAACGTTGTAAAAAAACAATTTTTTATTTTATATGGAAAACACAAACAACAATTACAATTGTTGTGGTTAATCTAATCGTCAAAAAATTGTTAAATGATTTGCCAGCATGGTCGTATTTCGGCATATGATTCGCAATGTCATCGCTCGATGCAGAAATGCAACCATGCCGCAAATATTTCATAATTCTGAAACAGCATGACATTTAATACAAGAGAGAAAAATTATTATATATGGCTGTCTCGTTTTCGCTCTCAAAGCAACAAGTGCTGCATAATATATGAATAATTTATATTCGACACTTGACTCATGAAGTACTTGGTTCCATTAGTATGCGATACTATTATTGGTATTTTAGGGAAGTTTGTATGAAAATTGTTGGGTCGTAATAATAAAAACGTCTTAGAGCAATTGCTACGTGCATTTACTTTACTCAGAGATTTTATTTCAAATCAAAATTGAATGAAAATTATCGTAAAAATTATTAAGTATTCACAAGAAAGTATCCGGTTGTATCGAATACAAAAAAATCGAATTTTCGCAGCACTAGAAGATGGCGTCCAATTTGTTTACATTTTACATTTTTGATATTTCGAAAACAATTTTTAAAATCAAATTATGACTATGTTATAATTCATTATTAACAAATATTGTGATATTACGATTTTAAAAATTGTGCAGAATGTTTTTCAGCTCGTTTTTTCCAGGGAAAACATTAATTTCAATATTACAATATTATTGTAAACTTAATGAAATATTAAAATATTGCGTTTTGTGGAAGCGCGTTAGTTCTAAGTAATGAATATTATATATATTCGCAGTAGAAATGATGTTGCCCGACAAATTTGTGTACGAAATGTAAATTATCTCGTTTTTAAAGTCATGGGCTTACATTAAATTAATTTAAGCTTCATAAATATATTTCAATACAACACATCTACAGAAATACCAAACACATCAGCTATCTTTTTTTTGCATTCTTTTTCTAATATGTATTTATTTATTTTTTCGCTCAATTGGATAATTGCTTTCTCTGTCTTCCATAAAGTAATATACGAACAATTTTTAATTGTACGCCAACAAAATTTTATTGTACGCCAACAACTTTGAGTCGGTTCCATTTACAACGTTTCTTGGTTGCTGCATTTTTAATCGTCTTTTTTGGTTAGATTTACCTACTTTTTTTTTTGTGTGTATGTGCAGGGTATTGTAGCTTCGGTCAGGCCGATAATTATTACTAGTTTTGTTTTTTTTCAGTTTGTCATTATCGCCACCGTTGGGGGGGAATCGGTGGGAGGACCGACTCGCAAAGTGTATGTTTTCATGTTTCGAATTGTTTTTGTTTCAATGAATTGTAGAGCACACGGGCGGGTTTTAAAATTTTGCAAATAAGAGAATAGTCCACATATGTATGGTATTCCCTTACGATTGTGTGTCACAATCTTCTTTGTGCAGATAACTTTTAGAATTTTCTATTTTTAAACTGATAACGATAACAAAATATGCCAATAATAAGCAACCGCAACCACAACATTCAATTAGCTCTCATTTGCACTTACCTTAGTCGAAATCAAATTCAAACCAAGCTGCGACCACCACTTGCTAATTTCTGTTGTTATTCTTTTCTTACAGAAAGCATCTTCGGCCCTACAAAAGCTGTTTGTCTGCGGTGCCCTCAAGTATGGTCAGCCAAGCCATTCCATACTGGCAAATTCCGGCAATGGCTATGCTAAGTTCATGTGTCGCGCAACCACCACAGAGAAGCTGCCACTTGTGATTGCCACCCGCTACAACATTCCATTCTTGCTAAACAAGCCCGGCATCGGGTATTATGTTACTGGCGAGATCTACGAGGTGGACCAGAAAATGTTGGCAGTTTTGGATAACTTGGAAGATTGCCAGGATATATTCACACGCGAAAAGCAGGATATGAACATTGGCGTGGGCGAAGGGTAAGTTTCCAAAAGCATAAAGTTTTCATCGAATGAGAATTACAGAAATCGTTTCATTTTCGTTTTTTAAAGCACTGTTCCCTGCTGGGTTTATTTGCTCCAAAAGTATCCCGAGAAGTTGCTTTCGCTGCCCTATTTGTCCAGCTACAAGAACGGTACCAGCCATCCATACATCATGAGGAATCTCCGCACGCATAAGCATCCAGCACACGAGGATCTCTCATACAATGCCACAGTCCAGCAAAGTTAAATGCGCAAATTTCCCGAATCGTTATCCCCATCCCTGCCCCGTATTCATATTCATTTCGAAATCGTTTTGTATATTAAACTCTAGAAATATTTTGGACTGCAAGCACAAAAATTTGTTCTATCTTCTTTTTTAAAAATAAATAAATAAAATTAAAAAAAAAATTAATTTATTTGGTAAAACTGCGGGGTGCAGTAGAACCGAGTGAAAAGGGGCGTACGGGTTACATTTAAAGGGAACATAAATATATTTATGTGGTTTTAAATACAAAAACGACCTTTTATAAAAAACTGATATCAAGTTTTTGTATTTTTTTTTTATAAGAATGCTGTTTGTTTCTAGAGAACATATGAGGCGTGATCCAATCCACATCGTCGTCAATATCAAGAAATGACTTAACTCCTATTCAATAGTTAAGATGTTGGTAGTACTCACCTCGATGTGGATTGGATCACTTTGCTTCTCAACTCCTCTAAAAAAACATACATGGGTACAATGGAAAATTACGATTTTGATGAATTCAGAGGTTCTTGAACCATATCTTTCCAACGGTTTGCCAACATCTGCTTTCGTTTCCGAGATACAAAGTATTTTTGGTCGTTTCTCAGGTCATTTTGTCATATTGAAGCTTCCTTCAATGTTCTTGTTCATGCTTTACCATAATTGATCATTCTCGGTAATTTCTTTGAATGGTCAAGAATACGACAATTATTTTTACAGGCGGCCGAGCAGTATTCCCAACTTTTATTTGCTACGAAAAATATCACATACGACAATTATTTTCCCAGGCGACGAAGTGCAATTATTAAGCCCTGGCAACAATATACGCAACAATTATCCAAGTTAAATACAGAGCAAATTGAAAATAATATAAAATGGCAAGCAAACTGAGCAACGTTTTCGTTTACGGTACATTGAAGCGTGGTGAACCCAATCATCATTGGCTGACGCGTCCCGAAAATGGTTACGCTCGTTTTCTCATCGAAGGCCGGACTCAAGAGAAATTTCCATTGGTTGTGGGAACACGATATAACATTCCATTTCTGCTGGACAAACGAGGGATAGGTAATAATGTACGTGGCGAGGTGTATGAAGTGAATGAAGCGATGATGGCCAACCTGGATGTCCTGGAGGACTATCCAAAATACTATGATCGCGAGCTGCAGATGGTGACAACAAAAAACAATGGGCGAGTTGTGCTTGGAAGAAATGTCTTCACTTTTATATGGATTTTGTTAATTACAGAGGTGCTATGCTATGTTGGATGTATCTGATTCGTAGCTTCCCCGAACAGCTAATGAGCAAAACACACTTGGAATCGTATCATAACAGCTCGGAGCAGCCGTATTGCGAAAGGTCTCTAAGGGTGGAGGGAGTGAAAGCCAAAGACGACATGGGGCATTGAGTACAGTATAGATGATCAATTGGCGGGGGGGGGGAGGGGGGAGGGTGGTGAATGTAGATTGACGGAAAATATTAAAGCATCACACTGGCAAACCTTTTCGTCTTTCAAGATTGTAGTACTCGAACTTTTCGTATTTTCCCAAGAAAAAAATGTGTATTCTACAAATTCCTTCCCCATTTCAGCTATTTGGACAGCACGAAAGACGACATGTACGAACCGGATGAACTAGAGAACCTTTCGTAACATTCCAGAATGGGTTGGGAAAATTCTCTCCCAAATTAGATGGATTAATTAGTTGAAAATCGAATAAAAAGCATTTCTTCTGTTTCATTATATTCTCTTGTCTCTGTTTTTATTTGTTTATCCCTACTTAAACGCAAGATCGAAGATCGGGAATCGGCTGACGGAAGCGCATTTTTCATTTTATACAAGTTTTGAGTCGTCGCTGCTTGATGATGCTTGAGCGGATGATGCAACTGGCCACACAGTGAAGCGACCCGCCCGCCAGGTGGCTTGACACCCTGCTGCACGGCCGCCATTGCCTCCACTAAAAATGCACTTCGAGGAACGACAATGGATGCGGTTGTTTTTGTGGAAAGTAAAGTAGTTGCAGCGCGGCTGGTTGTTTTGTTTTTGTTTACGATCAGTATAAAATACAAAATGCAAAAAATAAATGTGCAGACTGAAGAAATTAAAAATTAAAAAAAGTACAGTGTAGACTTCTTCAGGAAAATAATTAATTAAAAAAAAATGAGTCTAAGTAAAAAAAGAAATGGCCCACGGAACTAGTAAACCTAAACCGGTGAGCGTGCGCGGTAGAGGCGCAGTGCTCTAGCTTTCGTCCTCATCGAGAGTTTGGAAACGATTCGCTATGGACACCGGTGCGGCGCTTTGCTCCTGAACACGCTGTAAGCGACTGCCGTGTCGCACCTCCTCGAAGGCGGGCTCGTTCTTTTTCTTGCGCTGCTCCTCAGGGCGTGCGGCTCCCAGCGTGGGGAAATAGTCCGCGTTTGTGATGTCCGGCGCCGCTCGATTGCGCATCTTCAGTCGGGAACCGGGCGCGTTTCCTTGCTGCTGCTGCTGCTATAGAGAAATTTCATAGAGATTTTAAATATCTAAATGAAAACGAAATACAAGAAGCCCTCCTTACGCTAAATCGCAGAGCAGGTGAAATGTACACTTTCGACGAAGACTTCTCGATCTCCATGGGAATCTGTGTCACATCCTCTGCTGGGATGACCTTCTTCCACGGGCCGCCGCCGCTGCGCCTAACAATGTCCACATTCATGTTGCCATCGCTGTCGACATCTTCTTCGTCGCCGTCTGTCGGACTGTTGTCGTCCTCATCGTTCATTGTCAATTGACCGATTTTCAGACCCGTGTAATCCTTTCGCTGTTCTTCTTCGAATTCCTTCCATTCCTCTTCCGTCGGCTGCTATGTATTTAAAAGAATTAAGTAGTTTATTAATAAGTCGGCGTTCGTGTTCGTGGGCGTGGCGTTTTCGAAAAACTTACTTGCTCGACAACAGCAGCAGCAGCAGCAGCTGCAGCTTCTTTCGGTTTACTAATCTCATCACTTGCCACGACTTCGACGACAGGAGCGACGGCAGCGACCGCCGCCACGGTAGCAACGCTAGGTTCCGGCTGTTTTTTCGGCTTAGCAGCCGCTTCACGTTTTGACGTGTCCTCCAAGTTTTTCACCAACTCCTCGGCTGTCACAAATTTCGGCTTGGCCTTGGACTTCTTCTTGTCTTTCTTGGCAAAGAAATCATCTAAATCGGCCATGGTTTCGGTGCTGGTCTTGCTTTTGCTACGTTGGACTGTATTAAGAATTTTATTTGGGAATTTTCTGCGCGAATTTTACATGCGGATTCGCAGAGCCTTGCGCCGACCAACTTTGCTCGACGGCGGCTGGGGAAAAGATTGGCGGCGGCGGTTAAAAGGGGGATGGAAGCCGATATTTTTGCTGTTGTCGGCGGATCATGCGAAATATGTTTTGAGCCGTAAAAGTATAAAGGTGCATTTAGACCGCACGCAATTTTAGTTGCGAAGTCTAATCGCAAACAAAATTGTTTTCGCACAAGCGCTTATTTAATTTATTTTTTTTTAAATTTTATTTATTCAAATTTGACGTAGCGGCCACTTTATACTCCCACCAACAAGAGTTATTACATAAAACATTTGGACTCTACGTATATGCAACACTATTTTACATTAATTAACATAAAATAATGTAACTACAAATTTCTTAAATGAGTCATAAGCTTATTTTTAAATTGCGTTGCATTGCTAATTGCCTGTAAGTCAAAAGGAAGCAAGTTCCAAAGACGTATCTGCTAACGAAAAATTTACGATCAGACATGATCGAATGAACAGAAGTTCGAAACTTGGTATAGAGGTTATTTTGGGGTTAATGATTTCAAATTTGATGTCGATGCCGCCTAGCTTACTTCTTGCTTGGACTTAAAAATTTGTTTAAAAATTTCTCACTGTGTCTACTAGTAATGATTAAATGCAGCAATGATAAGCTAGACTAAGTGCATTGGCCTGCTTCTTGTGAAACTTGTTTGGCAACCGAATAATAACCATGTTATTCTACTTGGAATTGAGCTTCCGCTGTAGTCTCCATTGCATATTTGCATATGAGCCGTCTTGTACAACAATTGAAATTGTCATTCAGAGCATCTTTTGTTGCGACCTTCAGTGGAAATTATGCGCGAGAAGCGAACTAACATCTTAAGATATATTTTCCGATCCACTTGCGATCTGAAGCGAAGCGTTGCGGCAACGCACTTTTTGTTGTTGTTGTTTTGAGTGGGCGGCAGGTGGTGGTGGCGTATGGTTGCAGATTACAGTACATTTAATGCAATCATTGGCCACACACAATGAACACAAGATATGTATTGCAGTTGTGCTGGCGGCTTCTACAACTTCCAGGTGTCAGCGAAATCGTTTGAATTACGATGAACAATATATTGTGCAATTTCTAATTTATTATAATTTATCCAATAACAAAATCCCCATACACCAACCAAACAAATTTAAATGGATTTCTTTATAGTTTATATTTTATTCGGCGTTTGCTCTTTTCGCTTCCGTTCCCCCGTCCATTGGCTCGAATTCAGCACGATTGCATAAAATTACCATCCAAAGCAGTGTCTTCAGTGCTTCGTTTATTGTCTCGCTTTTTTTAGTTTTTGCCAAATCAAGCTCAGTCCACGCATAAATTATTGTTGTTTTATAATTAAAAATTGGCAATAATTTGCAAATATTAAACATAATTTGGTATTTTAGCGAAATTTCTCCCAAAACAACCAAACAAATTGAATACATAATATTGTTTAGTAACCTGTAGAGGTGAAGATTGAAAAGGAAAGCTTTATTAATGTTTTCTTTTTAAATTTCATTGAACAAAGTTGCAGTTTTTAATTATTTAAAGTACTGCAAAACCACATTCTTTTTGAAGTGTCAGAATCAGACTACTGACTGCGACGATTGTGTTAATCGCTTTTAACTGCTGCCAGTCACGAAGTTCTTTTTTTTTAACGGTTCTGGGTGTCAATGTTTGCTTTAATGACGCATTGTAGGTGAACTATAGTCAATGAATTGACTATGGGCTGGCTTACAATAAATTTAGAAAAGTATGAAATAACTAATTTAGATTCACTTTTTATATTTAACATTTATTTGCTTAGTCCGTATTACAAAGCTGTAAATAATATTGAGTATCGACACTGGAAGAAATTTCAATTCGCTCAAATTCCAAAAAAGAACAAAACAAATCATTGATTTCTAAAAGTATTGCTGGTGCACACAAACCCACGCATTTTCTCAAGCATGATACGAATTTTCAATGACATCAATGTAAGAACATTTTCTAATATATTAGGTACACAGTAGCTAATTAACAAAAAATAACATTAACCTTAGAACGTTTTACCAGCGAACACAAAAACTGATGGGTAATCTTCATGACATTTCATAAAACTTAAGGTCGTGCTGTTGTGAAATTTAAATAATTCTGCATAATACAAAAAAAATATATATTTAAATTTGTCGATGCACCTAACAACAAAAAAAAATTAAATAAATAAAAACAATACAAACTGCAAATATTAAATATACTGTGATGCACACACTGGAAAGACAATTCATAGGAATACTGACACCTTTCATTTACAAAAGAAACCTCCTAGAGTATGAAAACTTTACATACAAATTCAACTTTTTTTTTCTTCTATTTTATCTTTTAACTTTATGAATACACTTCGTAGAGGGTTCAAACATCCACCAGAAGATAGATATTGGTCTCACCTTTCATTTACAAAAGAAACTAAGTGAATTCTAAACCTAGAAGCGCAGTAGTTTTGAATTCAAAAATGAATTTCATTAAAACGCTTATATCTCCGTAACGGAGCCTCCTAGAGTATGAAAACTTTACATAAAAATTCAAATTTTTTTTCTTCTATTTTATCTTCTAACTTCATAAATACACTTCGTAGAGGGTTCAAACATCCACCAGAAGATAGATATTGGTCTCACCTTTCATTTACAAAAGAAACTAAGTGAATTCTAAACCTAGAAGCGCAGTAGTTTTGAATTCAAAAATGAATTTCATTAAAACGCTTATATCTCCGTAACGGAGCCTCCTAGAGTATGAAAACTTTACATACAAATTCAAATTATTTTTTCTTCTATTTTATCTTTTAACTTCATAAATACACTTCGTAGAGGGTTCAAACATCCACCAGAAAATAGATATTGGTCTCACCTTTCATTTACAAAAGAAACTAAGTGAATTCTAAACCTAGAAGCGCAGTAGTTTTGAATTCAAAAATGAATTTCATTAAAACGCTTATATCTCCGTAACGGAGCCTCCTAGAGTATGAAAACTTTACATAAAAATTCAAATTTTTTTTCTTCTATTTTATCTTCTAACTTCATAAATACACTTCGTAGAGGGTTCAAACATCCACCAGAAGATAGATATTGGTCTCACCTTTCGTTTACAAAAGAAACTAAGTGAATTCTAAACCTAGAAGCGCAGTAGTTTTGAATTCAGAAATGAATTTCATTAAAACGCTTATATCTCCGTAACGGAGCCTCCTAGAGTATGAAAACTTTACATACAAATTCAAATTTTTTTTCTTCTATTTTATCTTTTAACTTCATAAATACACTTCGTAGAGGGTTCAAACATCCACCAGAAGATAGATATTGGTCTCACCTTTCATTTACAAAAGAAACTAAGTGAATTCTAAACCAAGAAGCGCAGTAGTTTTGAATTCAAAAATGAATTTCATTAAAACGCTTATATCTCCGTAACGGCGCCTCCTAGAGTATGAAAACTTTACATACAAATTCAAATTTTTTTTCTTCTATTTTATCTTTTAACTTCATAAATACACTTCGTAGAGGGTTCAAACATCCACCAGAAGATAGATATTGGTCTCACCTTTCATTTACAAAAGAAACTAAGTGAATTCTAAACCAAGAAGAGCAGTAGTTTTGAATTCAAAAATGAATTTCATTAAAACGCTTATATCTCCGTAACGGCGCCTCCTAGAGTATGAAAACTTTACATACAAATTCAAATTTTTTTTTCTTCTATTTTATCTTTTAACTTTATGAATACACTTCGTAGAGGGTTCAAACATCCACCAGAAGATAGATATTGGTCTCACCTTTCATTTACAAAAGAAACTAAGTGAATTCTAAACCTAGAAGCGCAGTAGTTTTGAATTCGAAAATGAATTTCATTAAAACGCTTATATCTCCGTAACGGAGCCTCCTAGAGTATGAAAACTTTACATAAAAATTCAAATTTTTTTTCTTCTATTTTATTTTTTAACTTTATTAATACACTTCGTAGAGGGTTCAAACATCCACCAGAAAATAGATATTGGTCTCACCTTTCATTTACAAAAGAAACTAAGTGAATTCTAAACCTAGAAGCGCAGTAGTTTTGAATTCAAAAGTGAATTTCATTAAAACGCTTATATCTCCGTAACGGAGCCTCCTAGAGTATGAAAACTTTACATACAAATTCAAATTTTTTTTCTTCTATTTTATCTTTTAACTTTATGAATACACTTCGTAGAGGGTTCAAACATCCACCAGAAGATAGATATTGGTCTCACCTTTCATTTACAAAAGAAACTAAGTGAATTCTAAACCTAGAAGCGCAGTAGTTTTGAATTCAAAAATGAATTTCATTAAAACGCTTATATCTCCGTAACGGAGCCTCCTAGAGTATGAAAACTTTACATAAAAATTCAAATTTTTTTCTTCTATTTTATCTTTTAACTTTATGAATACACTTCGTAGAGGGTTCAAACATCCACCAGAAGATAGATATTGGTCTCACCTTTCATTTACAAAAGAAACTAAGTGAATTCTAAACCTAGAAGCGCAGTAGTTTTGAATTCGAAAATGAATTTCATTAAAACGCTTATATCTCCGTAACGGAGCCTCCTAGAGTATGAAAACTTTACATACAAATTCAAATTTTTTTTTCTTCTATTTTATCTTTTAACTTTATGAATACACTTCGTAGAGGGTTCAAACATCCACCAGAAGATAGATATTGGTCTCACCTTTCATTTACAAAAGAAACTAAGTGAATTCTAAACCTAGAAGCGCAGTAGTTTTGAATTCAAAAATTAATTTCATTAAAACGCTTATATCTCCGTAACGGAGCCTCCTAGAGTATGAAAACTTTACATAAAAATTCAAATTTTTTTTCTTCTATTTTATTTTTTAACTTTATTAATACACTTCGTAGAGGGTTCAAACATCCACCAGAAAATAGATATTGGTCTCACCTTTCATTTACAAAAGAAACTAAGTGAATTCTAAACCTAGAAGCGCAGTAGTTTTGAATTCAAAAATGAATTTCATTAAAACGCTTATATCTCCGTAACGGAGCCTCCTAGAGTATGAAAACTTTACATACAAATTCAAATTTTTTTTCTTCTATTTTATCTTTTAACTTTATGAATACACTTCGTAGAGGGTTCAAACATCCACCAGAAGATAGATATTGGTCTCACCTTTCATTTACAAAAGAAACTAAGTGAATTCTAAACCTAGAAGCGCAGTAGTTTTGAATTCAAAAATTAATTTCATTAAAACGCTTATATCTCCGTAACGGAGCCTCCTAGAGTATGAAAACTTTACATACAAATTCAAATTTTTTTTCTTCTATTTTATCTTTTAACTTCATAAATACACTTCGTAGAGGGTTCAAACATCCACCAGAAGATAGATATTGGTCTCACCTTTCATTTACAAAAGAAACTAAGTGAATTCTAAACCTAGAAGCGCAGTAGTTTTGAATTCAAAAATGAATTTCATTAAAACGCTTATATCTCCGTAACGGAGCCTCCTAGAGTATGAAAACTTTACATAAAAATTCAAATTTTTTTCTTCTATTTTATCTTTTAACTTTATGAATACACTTCGTAGAGGGTTCAAACATCCACCAGAAAATAGATATTGGTCTCACCTTTCATTTACAAAAGAAACTAAGTGAATTCTAAACCTAGAAGCGCAGTAGTTTTGAATTCGAAAATGAATTTCATTAAAACGCTTATATCTCCGTAACGGAGCCTCCTAGAGTATGAAAACTTTACATAAAAATTCAAATTTTTTTTCTTCTATTTTATCTTTTAACTTCATAAATACACTTCGTAGAGGGTTCAAACATCCACCAGAAGATAGATATTGGTCTCACCTTTCATTTACAAAAGAAACTAAGTGAATTCTAAACCTAGAAGCGCAGTAGTTTTGAATTCAAAAATGAATTTCATTAAAACGCTTATATCTCCGTAACGGAGCCTCCTAGAGTATGAAAACTTTACATAAAAATTCAAATTTTTTTCTTCTATTTTATCTTTTAACTTTATGAATACACTTCGTAGAGGGTTCAAACATCCACCAGAAGATAGATATTGGTCTCACCTTTCATTTACAAAAGAAACTAAGTGAATTCTAAACCTAGAAGCGCAGTAGTTTTGAATTCAAAAATGAATTTCATTAAAACGCTTATATCTCCGTAACGGAGCCTCCTAGAGTATGAAAACTTTACATAAAAATTCAAATTTTTTTTCTTCTATTTTATCTTTTAACTTCATAAATACACTTCGTAGAGGGTTCAAACATCCACCAGAAGATAGATATTGGTCTCACCTTTCATTTACAAAAGAAACTAAGTGAATTCTAAACCTAGAAGCGCAGTAGTTTTGAATTCAAAAATGAATTTCATTAAAACGCTTATATCTCCGTAACGGAGCCTCCTAGAGTATGAAAACTTTACATAAAAATTCAAATTTTTTTTCTTCTATTTTATCTTTTAACTTCATAAATACACTTCGTAGAGGGTTCAAACATCCACCAGAAGATAGATATTGGTCTCACCTTTCATTTACAAAAGAAACTAAGTGAATTCTAAACCTAGAAGCGCAGTAGTTTTGAATTCAAAAATGAATTTCATTAAAACGCTTATATCTCCGTAACGGAGCCTCCTAGAGTATGAGAACTTTACATACAAATTCAAATTTTTTTTCTTCTATTTTATCTTTTAACTTCATAAATACACTTCGTAGAGGGTTCAAACATCCACCAGAAGATAGATATTGGTCTCACCTTTCATTTACAAAAGAAACTAAGTGAATTCTAAACCTAGAAGCGCAGTAGTTTTGAATTCAAAAATGAATTTCATTAAAACGCTTATATCTCCGTAACGGAGCCTCCTAGAGTATGAAAACTTTACATAAAAATTCAAATTTTTTTCTTCTATTTTATCTTTTAACTTTATGAATACACTTCGTAGAGGGTTCAAACATCCACCAGAAGATAGATATTGGTCTCACCTTTCATTTACAAAAGAAACTAAGTGAATTCTAAACCTAGAAGCGCAGTAGTTTTGAATTCAAAAATGAATTTCATTAAAACGCTTATATCTCCGTAACGGAGCCTCCTAGAGTATGAAAACTTTACATACAAATTCAAATTTTTTTTCTTCTATTTTATCTTTTAACTTCATAAATACACTTCGTAGAGGGTTCAAACATCCACCAGAAGATAGATATTATAATATGTGTACAAATATACTCGTACTACAGAATCCTCCTTTTTTTTCTATACATTTGTATAATGTTTTTTGATTTCGATAGTACCTACCTACATTCAATTGTGAAAACCTTAGTAAAACGTTGTAAAATGTTTTTAAACAGTAGACGTTCTGAATCGTATTATAAATTGCCTTTTCCACTCTTTCATTCATCAGTGAGTAGCTTTGATCGCATTTTAAAAATTCAACTAATTTTTTGTCACAAAACATTCGATACTTTTCACAACTTTGCACAATTGTGCAATTCGCTTAAACAGCACAATAGACACGACTTTTCCATGTAATGGCACAAAGATTTTTTAATTGTTGAGCAAACAATTAAACAAAGTTAACAAAGCGCTCAAATCACCACTTAAGCTAATTTGCGGCAAATCGATGTGATCCACAAAGCAACTGAAGAGATGAAAATGCCGAAGAAGTGCACTTGGCGGCACTTGGCGGCACTTTCATGGTAAATTAACTGCCAAACAAACACCAAAACGAAGGCGCAATAGAAAACCAGGTGGAAGGGTGGTGTTGGCAAACATAAGCTCATTTCAAAGCATCATCTCCCCTCTTTGAAAGTGCAAGTGATGAAAGCAAAACCAAAGTGGTAAACAAGATAAAATTCGCCTCGTTCCACTGAAATCGAAAAACAAACTTTGTGGCAATTGACGAAACAAGGCAATTGATTAAAAAAATAACCAAAAACAAGCAGCCTCCAGGCCCACCACCGAGCCGACAACGATGTCAACGCATTAACCCACCGCGCGGAAAGGCAGCAGCAGCATTTTTGCACTGCCACTAGCGATTGAAGACCATTGAGGCGCGTCGATCGATTCGATGAGGCGATATGCGATATGAGGGCAAAAAGAATAATTACAACAAAAACAACGGGTATGTCTGCTCTACCGACAACAACGAAAACAACAGACCAAGGCAACAGCACTCTTACCAGCAGCAACATGTTTTGCACGAGATTCGCACAAGCTGTTTCCATTCGATGCCATCTCATTGATATTGCCAAGTGAGCTCTAAGCCAGACTCAGTCTCCACTCGGACGTTGCGCTATTCACTTCGTAGTTTTCTTCTACTACTTGTAAACTAAACTTGCTGCCGTTGCCGTTGTTGTTCGATTTCATCCTCCGCGCGCACTGCTTTTGGTTACAACCTGTGGATTCTACTGCTGCGTGGCATTTAAGTTGTTGACGTGCATTTTGTTGTTGTTCGCTTGTTTGTGTCGGTTGTGCGCGCATCGCCTCTCCGTTTGTCGTCAAGTGTTTTTATTGTGTGTCAATTTATATATTGTTTAATCAGTTTCATTTAAAGGTAATTTTTGACATTTTCTTTAGTTTAAGTTATTTAAAGAAATTTGCCATTAAGAAAATAATAAGTTGCGACACCATTGACGAAGGAGTGTGATTGGTGGCGCGCCAAAGAAAGCCCGTAACGTGGTCTTGTGCATCATTCGCGACAATTAATAGTTTAGATTGTCATTTAAAGTGTTTTATTCAAATTTTTTCATAATTAAATTTTTAGCAAAGCTATGCAATTTAGTCTCAAATTGAGTATCCAGTTTGTGGCTTAAGTCTTTTGATTTGATTTTTTTCGCTTTATATAACTTACCCAGAGCCTGGGTGTGCATAGTAATCCTTTGTGCTCTACGACCCTATGATTGGTATTTTTAAATGGTTTTTTTTAGTTAAAAATCGGTTCCAAGTGGTCTAGAGAATTTGTATGATGCGAATTGTGATTACGAGTGTTTTTTAGCTACCCTTGAAGAGCCACCACTCAGGGTTGTCGTTTGGTACCGAATGAGGGCGGGCATGATGGTCATGATGGTCATGATGGCCATGCACTAGCGAACGCACCTTTGGTAAATACTTTACTCCACTTCAAATTAAAGGCTATTCGTATTCAGTTTGTTTCGCTTCAGTGATATTATGATTTATTTAGTTATTGAGTTCGTAAATTGGATCTAAATGCACTTCGATTTCAGTGTAAATATGATTTGAATTGACCAAATGATTAAATTAAAGAAGTATAATTAGGGACAACTTTACTAAACGTTTAACTTCAAAAAATTTTAGTCCATGTAAATTAAAAATTGACTAATCGAAATGTTTTCCCATAGCAGAGTTTGTCGTGCATATTAATTACCTTAACTATCGATAAATGTGTTACACAATTTAACAGCCAATTATTATCTCAAAAGGGGGCCAAAAGGAACAATTATTTGTTCATATTAATTTGATATTTACAAACGATTGTTGTATTGTTGGTAATATTTTATTTATCGGCTATTCACTGAGATGCGTTTTATTAAAATTGTACCTGTTTTTGATAGCATTTAGCAATTAAATAAATGGAACAGAAATTTACAATTTATAATTTCAATGGAAAATATTAATTGCAAATGGAAAAACTTTGAAAAAAGAGGAAAAATAAATAAAATTATATAAAATAAATTGTTTTTATTGAATCGGCTGACTGACATGAAACCTGGGTTCGGAAAATATCACTCAAAAGTACGAAACAATTTATATCCCTCTCATGAGCGAAATAGTTTTGGAACAAATTTAGATTTTTGAAAAATGGTAATAATTTTGAACAATACTCTTAAAGTAGTTAAAAGCTTGCGTTGCAGTACTTGTCAAACTTCATATAAAAAAGTTTTTTTTATTACTCAAGTTTTTTCATACGAAAAAACAAGTACTTGAGATTTGGAACTCGAGATAAAGGTGTAAAATGTTAACATTTATCATTTTCAAAATTAATTCGGAAGATAGAAATGCCAAATTATCACAAAAAAGAAAGCATCGATCACATATTTTTTCCGCGACACAAACGCAATATGAAGTTTTGCGTTGAGAGCAGGGCTTGCATAATGCGACTTTCACGAATCACAGCACAACAGTCTCAAATCGATAACAGTCATTTCACAATGGTGTTCTTATGTGATGCCTGCAAAAATTTATATGTGATCAATATCGCTTAATAATCGCTTAAGTCGAAAAACCCAATTCGATATTTGGACTCAGGGAGGACAGTCGCACAGTTTAATTCAGAGTTCCAAAAGTATGTGCATAAAAATAGGGCAATAAAAACAGCAAAAAGCAGATGAGCACAGCCTGTATTAGCAATAGTACAGCCGTTTTCAAACCACATAAGCATGCAAATTGAAAGCCACTGTGAAAGTGATAAACCGCTTAAATTGCCTATGTACAATGTATTAAAATTTTTTGGAAATTGGTCATTTTGGTAGAATGTGGAAAAAAGTTATAAATATATATATTTTTTTTTGATTTTGAACCACAATTTATATTTAAATTCTACTGACAATAAAATGTACAAAATCGCTTTACGCTGAATGGTTTCATTTTGTTTTACTTATTTTTTATGAAGCTATTTTACGAGTAATTTACTTCCTATCCGAACTTAATTGCAAAACAATTAAAAAATAACTTCTTGATACTCTCCCCTCGCCGCCCTGCCTAAATCAAGCTACAATTTAATTCCATTAGGTTGTGTATTCAAAGCTTATTGACAGAAGCACAAGCACAGACCGAAGATGAGCGAATAGGGTATAGTTTACTTGCAGTTTTATTTTGTTTTTGTTATTGTTTGTTTTGCTTTTGCATTTTTGACTACTCTAGCAGCAGCCACAGCACACCACGCGTAATCAGATTTCTGTTTACATAATAACTTGATAACTGCTACAGTACTACTAGTATCGTCTGCTTGATTGAGTCAAGGCCGTGTCATGAACTTGCTGCAGTGCACGGCTGGCTCAGAGAGTCATTAGCTCAATAGCTTGACTCGACTCTCTTTTGAGATGCGATAAGCCCCCCACCCGCCAACCTGCGGGCCCCTAAAGAGCTTGACTAAATTGACTTAAATGGGTCAACGTCTGCTGAGTGTGTGGCGGTTTTTTTGTTGTTACTTTTAGTTCAAAAGGTTTTGTAATTTTTAATTTGAATATTGTTTTTTGGCTGTCAATATTTTGGGTTTATGGTTTTTCGTTTCGTTTTTTTTTTTAGTAGTTTTGTAACATTTTGGCTTTGCCGTGGGGTCATTCGCTAGCCCATGATGCCATTTATATACATTTTTGGGTAACATTTTTTAAAATGAATTATTGACTTTTTCGACTGTGCGTTACAAATCGATCTTTTGGAAATTATTTAATGCCTCTCAAATACATACAGTTTTTTCCCCATTTTGCAATCTGCTGCTAACTCATTTCACGGTCTTAGTTTGAAGTGGTTGCGCCATTGACGGATGAATTTGTTGCAGATTTTGTTTACGAAAAACGATTTGCATACAGCTTATTATCAAAGTAAATTTAAACAGTTTCGCAATTTAAAGACGCTGCGGTCTTTGGAGGTCTTCGGTGCGCTTTTCTTTGGCGCGAATGCATTCTTCATATTTGCTGTGCATTTGACGGTTTCAGTGCGGCTTTTACGATCTGAGTGTATGCGATCGCGGCCATTTCGTAATTAGGACATCCTTCAGCTTAGTAAGTGTGTGCTTTTGTGAAATATTCAGCAAAGGCCGAATCTGTTAACACCTTGCCTGTGCAAAATGCAATTGCATCAAGTTTGCCAAACTGGTCGCCTTGTATTGCATTGCCATCTATCGCATTGGAAGTAATCAAAACCAACGCAGTTGAGTTGCTGAATGTGCGCAGTTACTTCTATTTAATTCTCTAATTGTTACAAAATTCTTATTATGAATAAAAATACAAGTTTTTCTAGAGAAGGGTTAAAGTGGGTCTCCTCGTTTGTGAAATTTAATGAAATGTTTCCATTTATTTTAATGATTAGCTATTGACTACAACGCAGCCAGTCTACTCATTAAGTACGCAACATGGTCATCACAGTTGTTCAGATTAAATGTTCCTACAGAAAATCATCAACATTTCATTTTTATTTAAAAATGTAAAACTTTCAAAAATGTTCCAAACAATTTTTTTATTCGAATTTTTGTTTTGCTTTTGTCTTAATTTAAGTGGTTAGGATAGCTTCAACATACAATGGCTGCACACAGCCAGCCAAATGAAAATTGAAAAATGGTTTTACTTTTTATCGTAGCAGGTTTGTTGCTTAAGTCTTTCGATTCGTTTGGTCATTTAGTGTTTTTTTCCTGCTGCTGTTGTTTTCGTTGTTCCATTTTCGTTGTATTTGTTGTACGTTTCAATTTAACAGTATAATAAACTTTTTCACAAACCCCCGTTCATTGAGTTTATTGAGTGGGGCAGTAAACTTTGCCAGCAACTTGCTTGTCTGCATTTCTGCCACAATTCTACGCTAGACGGGAATATTTCACAGTCTTTGAATTTGAAGCATTTTAAGCAGCAGCTAAACGATCGATACGAGCACCTATGTGAAATGGCCTGACCGCGCTTTCCACAACAAAAAATAACCAATTCATTCACAAGCTCAAAAATCGTTAAACAAATCAAAAATACAAACTGCTGCTTGTGTGGTGTTCCTTCGCATATATGAAAATATTGCCAACCAAACTGAGCTGAGCCCGTGGAATTTATGTTTCTTTTTATTTTCATACTTTTACACCTCAATCCGTCCGCACATGCGCATGGCAAGAAGCAATTGCTTGCGAAGTCGTATTAATTAGAGCATGCCTCAGTCCAGTCGACGACAACTTGCGCTTCGAGCCGATTTTGTGACATGAAACGCTTTGAAATGCCATCGAGAAGACACTCGAGAGATACCAGAGACAAGAGCGGACTGTGGCAAAAACCCGGTCTTCCCTGAGTTGTGTGTAACAGTTTATTAGCCCACTCGCAGTTGAGCTGCCAAGATGAACCACTTCCAAACTGGTCAGCAACTTGGTTTTTATTTCGCAATAGGGTCAAAGTGCAGTTTGTCTTTTTGTGTAAGAAAATTACAGTCGGCCGTATTGATTGTGTTTTTTTATTTAATAATTTTTGAAAACAATCTTTGGAAAATGTAAATTTTTGAGAAAACGACATCTTTTTTTGGAATGGAAATTCTCCTGTTTGTTAACTAAATTTTTGTCCCTTGGTATTTTTTTCACCAGTCTACTCACTCGCCCGAAATCAAGCAGTGTAGCGACCGCACACGCAACCAACTAAGACCAACTTGTTGCAACGAAAAAGTTGTAAACAACATTCACGATTGCCACACTCACACAAATCCTCCACCCCCCCAGCGAGTAAAGAAAAAAAGCAACTACAACAATCTTGAGGCAAGTGTCTCAATCGGATATTTTGCATGCCATTTCATACCACAATTCTGAGGAATTGTCTGCCTCGATTGCTATTTTGTTCATTACAACATTTTCCTAAATTTCCTCACGTGTAAATCGATTATATGTAATTGCAGCCACTTGCAGTCAATTGCTGCCACTTGTTGCTATTTACTGTTGCCGGCGCTATTGCACTCCTTTCCAATTTAGCTCGCATATTGCACAATTCCCCGCAACACATGCGAAAGAAATGCCAATACGAGTTTACATACAAGTGGTATCAAGTCGAACCAGAACCAGAGAAACTTCACTATGAGCTCATGTGCGGTTGCATGAAATCGTTTCAAATTTTCTTCTATTGGCTCACTGAAAGACACTCACGAAAATGGCGCGAATATTGCATTTGCCCCCAATTGTGTGATTGTTGTTGGTGGATTTCTTTCTGGCGTTCGAAAACACTTTCAAAATTCAGTGGCTACAAAAATGACTCGCTTGGTGAGACTAGGCGAAACGAAACGAGTTGAGGCGTAACGACAAGCGGTCTGTTGATGGTGTCAGTTTCATAAAACTTCCATTAATTCCCGTACATTCACAATTGTTTTGCTGTCGTCTTGGACTCTGTCTCTTTTTCATGACAATTAATAATTTTCAATTTTGATATGCACGTGTTGGTTCCTGCTGCCTCAAACCGAATCAATTTAATCACAAGGAAACCATGATTGCAATAACTTTCGGATTTATGTTCAACAAATATACCAAAGAAAATATTAAAATCTTTCCGGTTTAAGCGCAAAATCTCAATTAAAACTACATATTTTCTTGTCTTTCCAGTTCGCCCAATATGTCGACCTTATCGCCTGTACAAGAATTCTACAAAGGCAAGACCGTGTTTATCACTGGCGCTTCGGGTTTCATGGGAAAAGTGTTGCTGGAGAAGCTGCTGTACTCATGCCCTGCCTTGAAGGAAATCATTATCATTGTTAGGCCAAAGCGCGGCAAGACTCCAGAGTCGCGTTTGGAGGAAATGTTCAAGTTGCCCGTACGTTATTTGGCTCTAGTTAGATTAAGTTTACAAATTATTGAATTTCTTCAATTTCGAATTTTCAGATTTTCCAACGCATCAAGGAATCAAATGCTGAGGTGCTGAAGAAGGTCACCATCTACCAGGGTGATGTGACCTATGAAAGTGAGTACTTCTTCAGCAGGACACTTCAACGCTACTTTTACCAATAAATGTTCCTTTGCATTTTAGCGCTCGGCTTGAGCAACGACAACTTGAAGCATGTTGTCGACAATACCAATATCGTTTTCCACATGGCTGCCACTCTCAAGCTGGAGGGCAACCTCAAGGATGCCCTCGACATGAACACTTCGGGCACTAAGCGCGCTCTGGATGTGGCCAAGCAGATGAAACATCTCGAGGCTTTCATTCATCTGTCGACGGCCTTCTGCAATTGCGATCAGGAGGTTATGTACGAGAAGGTCTATGAATTCCCTCACAAGCCCGAGGATCTAATGCGTCTGGCCGAATGGATGGATGTTAAGGCTTTGGATGCTGTGACCTCTGATCTGTTGAAGCCTCACCCGAATACCTACACCTACTCGAAGCGTTTGGCAGAGATTCTGGTGCGCGATCATTACGAGACTATGCCGGTTATAATTGCCAGGCCCAGTATTGGTAAGTAGCCACAAGGCTTCATTTGTCTTTCCATTATACTTGCGCTGATGGTGCAGACAGCTTATTCATTTTTACTGTGGGGCTTGCAAAGTGCAATTGATGCTGCTTTTTTGTTATTGTTGAGTGGTGGTTACCTGTTTGCCATTTGAATTTTCCCTATTTCTCCTTCAAGTCGAGTCTAGCTCCTTCAATCTCTGACCAAAGTCCAAGAAACAGATGTCGGAGTTCGACTTCGTAAGCCGAATTTAATAGCCCAGTCAAGTGTGTTTTTTGCGATTTTTGTAGTGGATGTTGCATGCAACCAGCAGGTGACTGCGTGTGGTGTGCCTACCAACTACAGCTCAGAAACTGGCCGTTTTGCGCAATCGCAGTCAAATTTTAAATACTCACAATCCATTAAGATACAACGGTATATTTTTCGTTTTCGTTTTCGATTCGTTTCATTTTATGCATGCAATGAAAACCGGATTAAATGCGGAAAAGTGCATTGAGACGCATCAAAGTTTAAAAAAATTTGTTGTAAACTTTTGATGTTTTCAGTGCGATTATTAACTTATATTTGTTTCTATCCAATGAACTCAATGCTTCATGCTAAGGAAATGGAAAGGAGAATGAGCAGACATTTAACCTCACTATTTACAGCTTCTAATTAATATTGTAAGAAACAAAAGGTGTCAGAGTATTTTTGCTGATGTTGCTTGTAACAGCACGGATGCACACTGCTCCAACACCAAACGCCAAAGTGAGGTTATTTCTTCAGAGAAATAGCCAAATTGTATTTGCAATCATTACTTAGTGCACGCTCGAAATCGCTCAAAATACTGGCAATCCTCGGGGATCTACTGAAGAGATAAACATAAAATGTAAACTGAATATTGTCGAACTCATCTTTGCTCGACAACTATATTTTTGTAAACACAATTTTTGAGCGGTTTCGTGCACCAGCTCATTTCTGGGATATGAGCTCGCCTCCCTAACACTTCAAAACGCTTTTTTGGTTATCACAAACTAGTTGAAATATTAGAATTAAGGCTTTAATGTAATGCATTCCAGTCACAGGCTTAATTAACTCTTAATTATGCCCCGAAACTGAAACTGAATCAATGCAATTTATAACCGACATTGACTGGTCCACTTGCGGAACCAAACCACAACTCACAGCGTTCCACTTCATGTGTTAAATGAAAAACAAAAAAAAACAAAACAAAAACAAATTCTCTAATCAGAAATCAGTATTTAACGGCACGCTTGAAACAATACACCTCTGGCCGCGCCCCTCTCCCAAAAGTGCGTATTACAATTTGAAATAATTTTGTTCCTTTAAAATTAATAAAATTATCCACGCCAAACAAAACCAAACCAAACCAAACTGTGCTTTCTATGTATATGTGCAAATGTAATTTAACAAAAAGGTAAATGCAGAACAACACGCCTCTAAATTAGCCAAAAGTGAACGAAAATATGTCGCAAACGCCTGCTTCCAAGGATGAGCGATCTTTGGGTCCTGCTGCTACTGGCAGACGCGCCTGTCTGCTCGCCGCCATTAACCAAGTGACGTGACCTGGCCGCTTCTGCAGTCTGTGAGAAAAGCAGAAATAACACCCAACAACGGAGCTTTGTTTTTCTCATGGAGCCTCTACACTGCCGCCGCTGACCAGCTTTTCTCTGTACAAACCACACCAAAAACAAAACAATGCTTTAACTGACACCTGCAAAACACCAAATCAAATGATAGCGGTATGTCAATCCGTTCTACTCACATATCCACCCACAACAATAACCCCTCCCGGGCACGCCAGTTTTGTTAATCCCAGACTTTAATCTATGAATGCTACAGTATCGCCTGCTGCTTACGAGCCTGTACCGGGTTGGGTGGATAACCTCAATGGCCCGACAGGGCTGATGGTGGGTGCCGGCAAGGGAGTCATACGCTCCATGCTGATCGATGAACGCCACAAGTCGGAAGTTATACCCGTGGATTATGCAATCAATGGTCTCGTCATCATCCCCTACAAGTTCGTCATGGAGAAAGAGCGGTACGGCGTCAGCCAAACTCTCACTGATCAGAACAACTCATTATCAATTCAATGACCGTTTCAGTCCCTCAGAGGTGCCCGTGTACAATATCACTTGCGCCGATCACCGCAAAGTGCCCTGGGGAGCCGTCATCGAATTGAGTAAAAAGATTGGCTATCAATATCCCGTAGAGGCAGGACTCTGGTATCCGGACGGTAAGGAAATTTTATAGCAAAGGAATTTAATGCAACAAAGATTTTCCAAGGTTGCATTACCACCAATCGAGTTCATCACAACATCAATGTGCTACTCTTCCACTGGCTGCCGGCTTACATCATTGACTTTATACTATTTCTGTTGGGCCAGAAGCGGTTGTAAGTTTTGCTCAGTTGCAAACGAAATCGCAAGTCCCTACGAACTGACTGCGTGCGTTTTTGCAACTGCTCACATTTTTTTTTGTGGAATTTCGCTATAAAATTGCCTAACCCTTAGTATGATTCGTGTGCAAAATCGCGTACAAATCGGTCTGGAGGTTTTGCAGTTCTTTACAATGCGCGCTTGGAATTTCAAATCAGATGCATATATAGGGCTTTGGCGGGCTCTGGACGAAACGGACCAGAAAATGTAGGTATCTCTCTGCTAAGCTGTGATTTCGATTTAGCTCACGGATCACATTGACCTTTGAACAGCTTCAACATGAACATGGACACTGAGGAGGACATCGAAGAGTATATGGTCTCATGCATTCAAGGTGGTCGCCAGTATTTACTGAAGGAGTCCCCCGAATCTTTGCCAAGAGCACGCATACAATTGAAACTGTGAGAAGAGCCTTCAGTGTTCGTGACGATTTTCTATGATCTTAATTTATTGCAGAATGTACATACTGGATCGCAGCTGCAAGATTGTCGTTGTCGGTCTACTCAGCTATTGGACCTACAATGCTTTAATGCCTTATGTAGGCGCATAGAATATGCTTTCAATTGTCATTTATCGATTGAATAATTTATTTTTTTCGCTTCGTTTTATGTCTGCATTCAAAACACACGCCAGGGCTTTTCTATATTTCACAGAATGGTATTTTATAGGCTATGAAATAAATATAGTATTTAATTAATTAAATGGATGTTTACAATTATGTGTACTTACAAGTCGATTTCAAAGTTCAAGTCAAAGTGTTTATTCGTGCGTATGAAAAAAATGGAAAAAAGCCGAGTAGAAACTACCAGAAAAACAACGACGAAACACATCTACACCTTTACACTTGTCACACCGTAATTGATACTAAAATAACACATTCGATGATCTGGCAGACGGTTAAAAGAGCACATTTGCGTTTTTACCAATAAAATCCGCTCTTTTATCCATCAGCCAGAGCGTCTACCATATGTTGTGTACTGTTGGTAGGAATGAAAATCCTCTTCAAAAGAGTACTTTTGATGACTTCTGCTAAGAGAGGAATCAAATTATATAAACTTTATACTTTTACACTTTTACACCTTTACAACTGCCCCACTTCTCACATTAGAACTCATTATTTCCACAACTTTCAAAGAGTACTCAGATATGCATCTTTGACACTTTCCGCTAAGAAATCCAACATAATGTACACCCTTCACACATTTCAAATCTCACACTTTCACAACCACATTCACTCATTTCGGAGTAACACATTCACACCGATTAACACTCATATACATATACATAAATCGCGGTTCCATGGTATGTACTCATCACTATTTATATACCATCAACTCCATTCAATATACGAATTCATTGTAATCTGCTTTGATCTATGAATGCTACAGTATCGCCTGCTGCTTACGAGCCCCTACCGGGTTGGGTGGATAACCTCAACGGACCGACAGGCCTCATGATCGGATGCGGCAAGGGTGTAATTCGTTCGGTGCTCGTAGATCAGACGAACAAAACTGAATTGATCCCCGTGGATTATGCCATCAATGGACTGATCGTCATACCGTACGAATTCAATAAATTGGCCAAGAGGTACTAGCCGCACTGTCAAGTGATGAAAGCCATCAGATTTAATATGCTAGCTATCTCCCGAATTTTAGACCTGCTGAAATCCCCGTCTACAATATCACCAATGCCGATCATCGCAAAAAGTGTCTCGGCGAAGTGATTCAAATGAGCAAACGCCTGGGCCGGGAATATCCTTTGAATGCGGGACTCTGGTATCCCGATCCTTGTGTAACCACAAACAAACTGTATCACGAGTTCAATGTGCTGATGTTCCATTGGCTGCCCGCCTATTTCATTGATTTTCTCCTGTTGATTTGTGGTCAAAAGAGATTGTAAGTACAAGCACACAAATCGGTTGAACCCCCAGGACCTCAATATACCCCTACATTTTTTCGATAGCATGATAAGGGTGCAGCAAAAAATTTCTACGGGCCTCGAAGTATTGCAGTTTTTCACACTCCACGCGTGGGAATTTAAGTCCGCCAACTATGCGGCGCTATGGAAGGGTCTCACTCAAAAGGACAAGGAGATGTAAACTATAAAAGGAAACTTTTTTCACAGAGCTTGGTCTCAACATTTTCACTTACATTTTTAGTTTCAACATGAATCAGGACCCTGTGGAAACCGAAGAGGAATACATGATTGCCTGCGTGAAGGGTGGACGTCAGTACATACTGAAAGAGAAACTGGAGGATTTGCCAAAGGCCAGAATTCATCACAAAATGTAGTCTCTCTAAACACCTCGTTAGGGGAAACAAGTTTGATAATTTTTCTATTTCGATTTATTTAGCATGTGGGCCGTGGATCGCATCTGTAAGACCGTCATTGTGGGACTCTTCTTCTACTATCTACTGAAATGGACAGGCGTGCTGGCCATTTTCTAAGGAACTACGTAATACTAAAATCTAGAACCAAAAGTTTCTAGTCCCATCTTCCACCTACTCGGTACTGCTGCTATACTCCAACACATTTAAGTCATTTTAGTCATGGGTTTTGATATTGCTTTTATACATACAAATATTTATTTGTAAATTTTGTTACAAATTGCTTTTTATACTTTTATTAAATATTGGAAAAGAAACAAACTGAAAAAAAATTATTAATTTACGAATAGGAAATCCCAATTTAATTAGGTAACCGTTTTTGGGTATTTATTTCTGTATTTTCTTGTTTGTGTTTAGTAGCGGCCGATTTCGCCAAGTTCGGTGTTGCTGAACGTCAACCTTGACTCACAATACTTTTTTTGAGTTGCCAGCAACCGCTCATTATGAATTCAAATTTAAACGATTTAGGAAAGTTAAAGAAAAAACATTTATACTTTTTTATTTAGTGGTGTGTCTCATTGGATATTCAGAGATTAAGTATATGGCCAATAGCCATAAAAATACGTATGTAAGTAAATTGGTAAACGTAGACTAGTTCTAAGAATTCTCTGCCATCTTTAGAATGAAATGGTTGCAAAATCTTTACAAATTAATAAATTTGCATAAATGTATTTGCATTTAATTCGCTATTGACTTCATTGTTGATTTCACCTCATCATAGCCAAGATTTAAATCGGCAAAACTTTTCTAAGAATGTTGCATGTGTAATAAATAAAAAAAACACATGCAATTTTGTATAAATGTAGCTTGTACTTAAATTAAAATATTTTTGGATATTTTCACCTTTTTTTGTGAACATTTTTCAATGCTCATTCATGTAATATCCTTGCCTAAGTCTAATTGAACATTTGCCATTTAGTGACGCCCTCCGCATACGAGCCCTTACCTGGCTGGGTGGATAATATGAATGGGCCCACGGGCGTTATGATTGGTGCCGGCAAGGGAGTCATACGTTCAATGCTGTGCAATGGAGAGCTTAAATCGGAAGTGATACCAGTGGATATAGCCGTCAATGGACTCGTTCTCTTGCCCTACACTTACTGTGCAATGGAGAAAAAGTATATCGTTTGGATTAGACTTCAACTTGCAGTCATCCTCATATTGATTCACTTTACATTTTCTTAGACCAACACAGATACCCGTCTATAATTTGACCATTTCGGAAGCGAAAAAGAAAACCTGGAAATGGGTCATGGATGTGGGCAAAGATTTTGGCATAAAGTATCCCTTCGAAATCGGCCTATGGTATCCTGATGGCAATATGACCACAAACAAGTTGTACCACTGGTTCTGTGTTATTATGTTTATGTGGCTGCCAGCCTATGCGGTTGACTTGCTGCTAGCCGTTTTCGGGCAAAGGCGTTTGTAAGTTTGATTAGCTCAATGGCAACTTTTGATAGATAACAATTTACTTTCCTTTATTACAGTATGGTGCGTGTTCAGACCAAAATTGCCACTGGCTTAGAAGTGTTACAGTTCTTTACCACGCGTACCTGGGATTTTAAGTCTACGAGTTTTCAGAAAATCTTCAATGACTTGAGTCCTAATGACCGTGAAATGTGAGTCAGACGTCGATGGAATGGAAATAAATTGGAAATATTTATGAAAAATTTCCTTTTAGTTTCAAAATAAACACGGACGACGTCGATGACATGGACTATATGCGCACTTGTATTCTAGGTGGTCGTCAGTATGTCATGAAAGAGCCGCTGTCGTCACTGCCGCGATCGCGAATGCAATTGAAATTGTACATAAGTGACGGTTTTCATATATGAAAATAAAATTAAAATAATTTGTAATTTTTACTTTGCAGTTTGTATGCTCTGGATCGCCTGTGCAAATTTCTGATCTTGTTTGGCTTGTTTGGCTGGACTTGCTCGAAATTGGGCCTTATCGGCTTAATCGATTATGCGAATATGCAAGCCATCAAAAACTAAATTGGATATTTTTTCTCACGTACATATTAAGGCCGTTTTTCAGTAAAAAATATTTTTTTTTAAATGTGCATTGAAAGTAAAAGATTCCGAAAAGGAACCGGGATCCCGGGAATGTAATTTTCAGTCCCGAAAAAAATACGTATACATAAACAAATATAATATTTTTTATCTGATTAGATGTCACCAGTTTTACCTTTTACTATTTCGTTATGAATATTTGAAGTTTTGTATTGCCTCTTATTCCAATATGTATTTGTATATTATTATTCCAATTGATTTGTATATAGTTGATTTTGTTAATAAAAATATTGTTGAAAGAAGTCTTAAAATTTTATTTATTCATTAAAAATTTGGTTGCGTAGGGGCTCTATCCCTGTGGCTGACGTAAACAAAATATTCCCGAAGTAGGCGTGGTATAGAAAAGTATATATATTTTTGATCAGTATCACGAAGGGAATTGGAACAAAATTTAGTAATCAATCGGGAACGGAATGGAAGTGGAGCAAGGACGAAATGGAAATGGACCGCAGCAAAATGGAAATGGAACGGGAATGAAGTGTAAATGGAAAATATTGGCAATCTGAACGTCCCATATTACAAATATCAATTCATTTAAATTTTAAAGAAACAAATGGTTTACCTTTTACTGGATTTGAACACAAACAGAATCGCAACTCCGTAGTTTATCCTCGGAGCTAAATGCCCAAGGAAAATTTCATCCTAAATAAGATACTTTAGAGTCAAAATTCCGAGTGCCAAAATTGTTGTTTGCTGTTTGTTGGGTAGTATGAAATTTACTCACAAAAGTATGCAACTCTTCTTTATTTTTTATTTTTTTTTTTTTATTTTCTTACTTATGATTTTATCAAATTTTGTTTCGTACTGTACATGTCTACAACTCACCCAGTGGCATTTCTTTGTGGTATAACGAATTTTCTATCACAACGTAAATAAACAATTATTTTGAATTGAGAAGAATTGTATGGAAAGCCATTTTTAAGTGAATATTCGGTGGAAAATGTTCTATCTCATTTCCCCTACTAAGAATTTGGTTACACTTTTTGTCAAGAACTCGATGTGCAAATTGGCATTTGCTGACTTCATTCAAATGCACATTCATCACAAATCATACGCCGAATGCCAAATAAAGTCACACTTCGTTTAAGACAACGGACACTTTTTTACAATTGTGCATATACTCATATACTCATATATTTAGCGCAAGTAGCTGCTAATAGAAAATTGCTGAACAAACAAACCAAAAACAACAACAGCAATCAAATAACAATCGGGATGATGAGATGATGAACGCTGAACAGTAGTAGTGATGGTTGCATTGTGTGCAAACACCAAAAGCAACAACTCCACCGTTGACATTGCACTTAGCCATCGAAAGCAATTAAAAAGTCGATGTCGATGCCAATTAAACTGAGGACAAGGTACTTCGGCTGTAGTATGTACTATACACGGAGCTCTAGAAGAGACCCTTTGTTTGGAAAATTAGAATCTAACTGCAATTAGAACAAAGTGTCTCCGTGAAAAGTGCTGGAAAATATGTCGAATACTCTCGACGCTACATAAGGGTCACTACGAAACTTTGTAAACAATTGAATTGAATAGAGCAACCTGTTTTAAGGACTTGTTCAACATTATTGAAGTCATTTTTTTAAATTGAAGTCATTACAACTAATTTCTCAGATTCTCAGAAATAACACAGAGCATAAGTTTCTGTTTGAGATAAATAAGCAGAAGAGCTTCAATCGATTCTTCTTCTTACCATATAGAGGACAGTTTTTTTCGAATCAGCGTCCGTTTACCGCGAAATACTGTGTCGTTTCGATTTGGAGAAGCGCCTCTCCCAGTCGCACGTACACGATCGTCTGAAAGTTTTGCTTCGTTCAAAGTGAGCCGCTACCAAAACCTTAATGGTTATAAATAGAAGATGCCTCAGCGATCCAGCATTTAAAGTTGAACTTTCGGCGGGTGTGTAACATTTGAAAACGGAATACCTGAACGGATTTAATACTTTGTGTTTCAGAAATAAAAAATATTGAAAATTGTATTGACTGTAGTGACTCTAGCGGCACTCGAGATTCTTAGCCATTCTCGTGAAAGTGAAATTTAAAATCCTTGCCACAAATAAAATTCAAATCGAATACATCACAAGCCATGGTTATTCAAAGGATGGTGAGTTTTGTAGTGTGTTGAAATGTTCGTTTTGAAATTTTTATTAAATTTTCAAGCACAAAACCTGAATTTGAAATAAAAATTGAAATCGTCTCGCAGCAAGTGTGATTTTTTTCCGTGACTTCTTTTAACTTATTTTTCCACATTCACTAGCGTACTCACTTTTATTTTTTTGGTAATTTTTGATACTCAAATGTGATTTCATGAAATTAGTAAGAAATGGAAATAATAATGTATTTTCGTTAGTGGTGAAGTGCTAATTTCCCAAGTAAACATTCGATTGTATATACAAACAAACAAACTAACGAACAACTAGCCACTAGCCACTAAGAAGGAGCGGAAGCATTTACTAGTAGATTTTCCTCTGCAGTCACACCACCTCCACCATCACCAATCATTCAACCATCTATCCGTGATTATCTTTCAATAGCTTGTTACTCGTGGACCCACAATAGGCAGGCGGCTGTTTCGGTGTACTGCCCAAGTACATATCTCAACAACAACAGCCGAAATGGTTGATTTTGACGGCTTTTGATTGTGCCTTTTCCCGCTAAGCGGCTCATGTGCGCATGGGTTTTTGGCAGCTCTCCTTGAAAGCTTCTAATTGGCTTTCATTGATTGTGCAAAGCGTTCTTTCTGGTCGGTTCTGTGTAATTCTGACTCGTTCGGTGTTAGAAGTTGTTAAGTCATTTATCAACATTAAAGAAACTTTCAGTGAAAGAAATGGAAAGTTTCTTTTAATAGAGCTAAGAAAATACCAACAAATGCAATTGTCGTTCAGACTTGTCAAAAACAAATCAAAAGATCCTATAAATATATTTATTAAATAAATATATGTAAAGATACTGTGCACCAGGCCATGTGTTGTAGGCAGAGGGTAGAGCTGAATTCGATTCGAACAAAACAATGGTATGGCGTTCTGAATTAGGTTGCGTATACGCCAAGTTGTTTGCCACTGCCAATTTATTTCCCACGGAGAGCATGGTAGCTCGATCAGTTTTCGAAACTTTTGCTGTTTTTGTCATTGTTTCCAGCTCTCATGTCATTACTGAAGAAAAGTGTGATCATGTCATTTCTTGAAGTCAAATAGTAAAAGAAAACTTACTAAATTTTTAACTGAAGCTGACTTTCCACCTCTTAAGAAAGGATAACATGTGCGTAAGAATCTTACCGTAAGTATGGAATTTTGCCTTTTCTTAAGAGGTAAAAAGTCGACTATAAATTCGATAAATGTTAATGAGAAATATGAAATGACTTTTATATCGAATTTTAAGGTAACTTTGTAGGTTGCAGAGAAAGACGGACAACGGATTCATGAGTAGCTACCCCAATAACAGAGATATTAACACCAATGGGTCTTGTTGCACTAAGCGTCATACCTACAAAGACTATCAAAAGTCCTTACTTCGCTGTTTCTAAACATATTTTCGAATCATAGCAATATTTATCTATCCTAACGAGTCCTAAAATTTAACTATAAATTAACAGTTTTTATTGCAATTGAGTAATTTGCGAAAACAATCCATAGAGACAAAAAAAACAACCCAAGTAAATTTACACGCAAATAATTTCATTTACACTTGACCGTGAATTGATTTTGTCAATAGCCACAAACGCCGCTCAGCCTCCCGCCAGCCTTTTATTTTCTTTACTAACAAGTATTGGCATTTGACATGTTGTAGAATCTTTTGTTGCGATCATTAAGTAACCATTCGAAATGGATTTGTCACTTGGCATTTGTCCTGGACTTGAAAGGCTTTTCACACCAAAACAAAAACAAATGAGTTCATTTTAACGCTCGTCTGTATCATTAATCATGTGAAAAGTTTGTGAGTTGCTTAACCGCAGAACAGCATCAATGGTACCGAAGGTGGAAGGCGTCATTCAAGCATTCAAGAGATCATCTTTTATGTTTCAATTTCAATATTGTTTCCAGATCTTATTTTTTTGACGAAACGTAATGTTTTTAATGATTTTGTGTCGTTTCATCTTTATTTGCTTTTCGTATCATCAGCGTGTTTCTCATTAGCAACAATTTGGCTGTGTCAAGTCTTCACGAGTCTAGAATCATAACCATTGTCATTACCGCGACCATCAACACTTTGTTTGAATTTATATTTGAATTTGCTTACACATGTTATTTTACGGCTACGGGCACACTTTCCCAACACATAAAACTTTTTAATATGCCGTAGAAAACAACTCAGGACTGTTGGTAGAAGTAATTCGCACCTTCGGGCTTGAGCTATACTTGGGACGCGGGCCTTTTACTCTTTCGACTTTTCTTTTTTTTTACTCGTTGTGTTGTGGTCCGTACTTGTATTTACTTGTGGGATGTTATAATACAGTTGATACACAGCTAGAAGCCAGACGAGAGCGATTGGTGAGACTCTAGGCAACATTTAATGATAATATTATATACTGCGTAGTACGTATGCATGTAACCGTGTAGTAAGTACATATATATGTAAGTGTGTACTTTTTAGTAGTTGTGGGCTTGCCACTGGGGCTCAGTCTGAAAGTCTGAGAAGAATGTGCAAAGTAAATACACTGAGCTGTGCCGTGATATAAACACTTTATACATAAGGGCTGCGATGTCAACAAGAATAACAACATGCAATCAGTTTGTTATTTGAAAGTGCGTGCAAATAAAAACAATTCACAAAACCAAAAAAAAAAACAATCACTTCAAGTGCATTATTTGTTTTTTAATTGAATATTTGCAGTTTGAACGCGCCTCGAACTCGGAACTGTGGAGCTTCGTCGCAATTCTACTAATTGGCATTACGGTTTATACCTTTTGGGGATATTTGAAATCCGTATTGCTATCGCTGAAACTATCGGGACCGCCTTCGGTGCCGTTTTTGGGCAATTGCTTGCTGATCAAGGAGAAAGATAGTATGTGGCATTTGCCTTCAGAAAATCATAATTTTAATCATACCTTTTTGATTCTAGTGTTAAGGAAACGAGTGGCCACGGCTTACGGTCTTTATGGATCGTTAGTACGCGTCTGGGTGCTGTTGTTTCCCTTCTTTGTGGTGCTTCAACCGTAAATGATTAGATTTTCTTATATTAACGCCCTTTAACGAGATAATTGCTGCAAGGCTGCAGCTAAATCAAACCTTTTTTAATTTCTATCTTCTTTTGCCTTTAGAGACGATTTGCAAATAATTCTCTCATCCAAGAAGCACACGGGCAAAGTGTTCTTTTACCGGCTGATGCATAACTTCCTTGGGAATGGCTTGATCACCAGCAGTGGAGAGCGTTGGAGCACTCATCGTAAGCTGATACAGCCAGCGTTCCACTTGAATATTTTAGAGCGTTTTATTGGTACCTTTGCCGATGCCTCGCAGTGCTTGTATGAGAATCTGGATGCGTCTGGATGTGGCGAGATAAATATTGCGAAATATGTGAACAATTGTGTGATTGATATATTGAATGGTAAGTATGGATAGTGAGGCGATGACTAGAGATGACCTGATTGTACATATTTGTAACCTCACAGAAGCGGTGCTTGGAGTGCCTGTTAAGAAGTATGGATCCGACTTGGCTTCTGGTTCTGTGGATATGGAGCAGTCGCCTTTCAGATTGTAAGTGGATATTAGTATTATCTGGAGCAAAGATCCCACTACAATTACTACCGTTTCTCTTTCTTAGGGGCAAAGTGGTTATACCCCAGCGGTTCGTTCAGCCTTGGCTGCTATTGGACAGCATTTATCATATGACAAAGCTAGCCTCCGATGAACTGGATCAAAAGAAACGTCTGAACGATTTTACACGTCGAATGATCAACAGACGACGTGAGATCATGACCAGCGGCAGTGCCAACAGCCGCAAATGCCTACTCGACTATATGATTGAGATTTCCGATAGCAATCCCGAATTCACCGAAGAGGATATTATCAACGAGGCCTGCACCTTTATGTTGGCTGGCCAGGACTCGGTGGGGGCAGCCGTGGCCTTCACCATATTTCTACTAGCACAAAACCCGGAGTGTCAAGAACAGTGTCAGAATGAAATCGACCGGATTTTTGATGATGACAATCGTCCGCCAAAAATGAGCGATTTGCGCGAGATGCGCTATTTGGAGATGTGCATAAAGGAGGCTCTTCGCCTTTACCCCAGTGTGCCGCTCATTGCACGCAAACTGGGCGAATCAGTGCGTTTGGGCAAATACACTTTGCCACAGGGTAGCAACATATTCATTTGTCCCTATGCCACTCACCGTTTGCCTCACATTTATCCAGACCCGGAACGATTTGACCCGGAGAGATTTTCACCGGAAAACTCAGAGAGTCGCCATCCGTATGCCTTTATACCGTTTAGTGCCGGACCGCGTTACTGCATTGGCAATCGATTTGCCATCATGGAAATGAAGACTATCGTTTCGCGTTTATTGCGCAGCTACCACATACTGCCGGTGCCGGGGAAAACCACTTTTGAGGCCACCTTTCGCATTACTTTGCGTGCTTCGGGTGGACTTTGGGTGCGCTTGAAGGCGCGGGAGCACAAAATGACTCATTTCAGTTCGTAAAACTTAGTGCTAAGTATGAGCCCGGATTGGCTTATTGTTAAATTGTGGTGAGAACAGGCCTAGTAGTTAACAGTCAATGTATTAACCTCCTCCGGGGCTTATGGCCACCGTATCAATTACTAAAATTGTTCACATCTTACCTTTAGATCAGTGTAAAATCGGTGTTTGGGGAGGACGTTATGGAAAAAGATCAAATCGTGGACTCGTAGTAGCAAGTTCAAGCCTATAGCGATAAGAGTACTTATAAGTGTGTAACATGTTCACAAAAAAAAAACGAAAACCTAAGCACTAGGTGTAAAGTAATAGACTCAGACTTCGTTTAGCCCTAATTACTCGAAAATTCAGTAATTATACAATTGTGAACATTGTGAAAATACAAATATTGGAAAGTTGTGAAAGGACTTTGTAAAGATTATTCTTTCCTATTGGTTTAGCAAATTCAAATTTGTCGGTCAAAATGAACAAGTAAAGTTTTTTATATGAAATCAGCTTTTTTATATAAAACATATTGAAATCATTATAAATACATAAGTACGTATTTGATTGCACTGTTGTACGCCTCTACGGTAATTAAGCGTCGCTAGTCCGTGGTTTTGCCTAGATTTTGGAAATTACAACCGTAACAATGCAAACATTCTCATTAATTGAATCTAAAATTTAATTTTTTTGTAAATTATTTAAGGGTGGATATCTATTTCATACCTCCAAAGTTAGCACAAAAAAATGCATTTTTTGACCAAACCACTGAATAGATTGGAATATTACCCGAATAACGAAATGCCCCTTAAATACTTCCGCCAAAAAATGTGTTTTTTTAAATGATTTCCTAAATGCAAGAAAATGCATTTTTTGCGAAAATAAGCCAAGGTTTTTACCCTATGTGCTAGTTAGTGTTAATCAACAATTAATGAAAACTTAAAAAAATTGTTCTTTTTTTTAGATTTATTTTAATTTAAAATGTTTAAATTGTGTGTGTGGAAATAACGTTGGTAGACAGTAAGTATCTACTCAAAGAGTACATAACAAATAAATAATAAAAAGAACGATAAAGTATTTTCGACAGATAAAACTAATAAAGATATTAAGATCTTATTTTTAAGCAATACATTAGAATTTTGAATTAGGTATATGTATATAAAATGTATGTATGTTTAAATGTTTAAATGTTTCTGTAAATGTAAATTAAATGTTTAGCTACTAAAAAATATATTATTATTCGAGTGTTCGCATACTTGAGGGTTACAAGTGAATAAAAAGTAAAACAAAAGAAGAACGAAGAGCTTATGTAGATACAAATTTTCATTAACATGTAGAAGAAGTTTCACTTCCACAACGACAACTACATTATTTATGAAGGCCTTCCCTTGCGGCTGCATCTGTGTATTGGTGGTGGCGAAAACGATGACGGAGTAGCTGAGCCTTCCGGTGGTGAAGGTCTCCTCACCGCTTCAGTGCGCTTGGCACTGGAGACTGTATGTTGCTGGGCGAGACGTTCGGTGGCTTCCCTAACCCGGCCGCTTAGCCGGATTGGCGTGGATGAACGCGCAGGCAACGGTGAACTGGGCATGGATGTGGATTGTGGTTGCAATTGGTTTTTCGCTGTGGCATTCGCTAGGGAATGGAGAAATATACAATATTAGTTTTTGGGTGATGTTGAGTTTAAGGCAAGCTTAAATACTTTGGTTATTGCAGGCGAAACGATTCAAGCGATTTGCTACATCCATGCAATCTTTGCTCTTGTAAGACATGGAAGATATACTACTCACGCTGTAGTTACTCGTTGGAGGTGGAGGTGAGCGACTGAATTTGCTCTTCAGCAATGAGACCTTACCCGTGGATGGCGATGACGATTCAAATATTGATTTGGTCGGTTTCGTCTTTTCACGCAACACATTGTTCTCCAGTGATTTCTTGCGCATCTCAATGGTGTTGGTGAAGTCCGAGCGCATAATAGGTTCCCTTAAGGGCGGTGAAGTTTCCGGAGTTATTTCGTCGAAGGCAATATGCTGATCATCCCCTACAATTTCAATGCTAAGTGCTGTCTTCTCTTCTTCGAGCAAGGACGCTTCTAACTCGTTGTGATTGTCATCGAACTGCAGAATGATTTCAACGTTGGTCTCTTCGTTATTAGATTCGGCCTCTTGGGCAATAAGTTCCAGTTTCGATTTGAGCACGTCGTGCGGTATGGCCACCGAAAGCATCGATTCAGCGGTAGATACGTTGACAGGCTTGTTGTCACATTCTTTAGAAGCTGATTGGGAGCAGTGACACTGTGTGCCGCTAGCCGCTCCTATGGCGCTGCAATTGGAGCACTCGCTGTAACCCGAATCGCTGCGTTCGCTGCACTGAGACTTGTCGCGCACCCGCAATGTCTTCTGTATTTTCTTGTTGGCTTCGTTTTGGGTAGGCAGTTCGACACTGAAATCGTCGTCCTCCTCATGCAGTGAACCCATTTGCGCCGATATGTTGGGGTTGAACATAGACATGCCCGAAATAGAAGGCCGTGGACTGCTTGGTATGGAACCGGCTCCCGAAACGGCGGAATTACGACGTGAAGCGGATAAAGTAGCCATGCGACCTAAAGCTCTAATTGCATTGCCAGTTTTCTATTGGCCAACAGATTCAGAGGTAAGCAAGTTTGGGTTAATGCACGAAAAGCAACAACAACAACAATAACGTACAATTGGTTAGATAAACTACCAGAATGAAGAACTAATTCGAGCTGACCATGCAAGCTCAGAGATCGTTCTTTTGGAACTAAAATATGGAACAAACACTCACCTGCCACTTTCGCCGTATTATGAACTTCTTAAGTTTGTCTGTGCAAATTTTGTTATTGCTCAGGTTTTCGTCGTGCACCTGAGTCAACCATTTCGACTCCAGGCACTGTTTGGCTGTCAAACGATCTTCCTTGCGATGCACTAGGAGATTTGAAATGAAATCCTTGGCCTCTTCCGATACACAATCGAAGGCCTCATCATCAAAATCATAGTCGGCTCGTGTGATGTTAGCAAATGTGTCCACATCCGAGTCACCCATGAAAGGCGAAAGCCCAGACAGCCTAGTCAAATGAAGTCAAATGATATTAGTGAAACATTCAACCGAATCGCCTGCGTGTTGAAAATCACTCACAGAACATAGCAAATCACACCGACACTCCACATATCCGATTGGAATCCTATGGGCTCATAGCTTATTATCTCGGGCGGTATAAATTCGGGCGTACCGAAGAGTACTCGAACTGGAGCATCCGTATTGAGACGCTGGGCCAAGCCGAAGTCGATAATTTTTATTTGATGGCTTGTCCTCGTATGGCACATAATATTCTCGGGCTTCAAATCCAAGTGCACTATAGACTGACTGTGCATATATGCCACGCCCTCACACACCTGACGCAAGAACAAAATGCAATCCCGTTCGGTGAGAGTAAAGTCATCAGCCACTACACGCTCGAAAAGTTCGCCGCCAGTAATACTGAGAATATGAATCATAAATAATTGATCCCTTCGTTTTGGTTGCAATCGACTTACTACTCCATCACCATGACTATTTCGCGTGGACTCTCAAATGAGGCAGCCAATTGCAATAGCTTGGCATGCTGCAGCGACATCATAATGGAAATCTCTTCTTGTACCTTCTGACGATCGCGCGATTTTATACACTTGATCACCTTAGCAGCAAGCACTTGACGAGGAACCTCCTTCTCTTGTACCTTGTAGACCACGCCGAAGCGACCCTTGCCCAATTCTTCGATAATATCGAAGCGGCTCTTGAAATCGCCGCCCGACTTTACGCAAACCGGTCTGTGGAAATCTGCAATGAAAAAGAAACGATCAAGTTTTATAATCTCGTAAGTGGCGCTCCAAACAAACCATCACTGGAAACTTCTCGAGCCAATATCTCAACACAATCGCTGGCCATTCCAGGTTCGCTTCGACCGTGAATATTTTCAGCGCGTACGCGAAATCTATAGATGCCATGTGGCGTCAAATTCTTGATGGTATAGGCCAAAGAGTCCACAACGGTGGCCACTTCTTGCCATTCGCTTTCGTCGATAAGACTTTTACTGTCGACTGCCGTGGACAATTGCTGCATTTCAATACTGAAAGTAAATTAATTTGAAATTCGTTGGTACTTCTTCGATCTCTGGCTTACTTGAATCCCGTGATCATGCAACCTCCATCATAGGGAGGCCCGCACCAGGCCACTGCAATGCGATCAGGTCCTTGTGAAATACTTGGTTTGCCTCCAGGCGGATCAGGTGGACCCTCAACGGCCACCGATGCCACAGCCACATCTGAGCTAAATTCGTTCATGACTTCTACAGTGTACTTGCCGCTGTCATCGGCCGCAATATCAGATATCAGCAGAGTCGACAGTTTAGAGTTAGTACAAATTGAAATATTCGCACACTCCACAATGGGACGATACTAAAAAAAAGTTATTTCAAAATAAGTCAAAATATTTCGGTTAACGCGGTTCAGATTCGGTTAAGTGTTGAGGCAACGGTCACATATTGAAATGGTTAGACCTTCGACAAGAGTTGCTTGCTTACGTACAGCCGCAAAATCAACATTGCTCATTGTTCTTGTGGTTAAGTACTTATTCATACTATTACATACTAGCACCGAGAAAAAGCCACAAACTGATCATGACATATTCAAGTAGCGACGACGAATAGGCGACAATATAACATATGATTTATATTACTAACTGAATAAGGGAATATGGGAAAGTTGAGATTTAGGACAAATGCCCGCACGCCAATGTGATGCGATTCGTTTAAACTAATTACAGACTAAAGGAGACTATATTTCCAGCGGAAAATGAATTGTAGTTTCCAACTTGTTTCTCCTATGACGCAAAAGCGCCTTAAAAGGAAATCTCTTGTCGTTGTCATCTTATCTTGTATAAAGTCATATAAGGCAACGGCCGTAATTCATAAATTAACATAAAAATCAGATTATCAACATCTATAGAGCAACTGTGTAGTGACTGGCGTGACGGTTTTAGGAACATTGTATAGAATGACTGCATTTTAGACACTTACCGCCTTAAACCACTTGACTTGCGCTCGCGGTAGAGCCTCAAAGGTCACACAGAGTCTAACACGGCCGCCAATCAAGGCAGTACAATCGTCCGGACCTTCCAATATACAAGCAGGTATTCGCTGCAACACCTCTTCAAGCACCTGCTCCTCCTCCGTCTCTTCCTTGTCAGTAACACTAAACGCGTTCCTTGGTAATACCACAAGACTAGTGTAGGATCGTACCGAAGGACTCAACTTGCTGCCAGGATGCTTAACACACAATTGAACCTCGCCACTGTGATTTGAGTTGTGAATGCGAAGAACACGTAAACCGTCAGTCGCAGAGGACTCCAACTGAAAAGAGACCAAAAATGTTGTCATTATCATTAAGTTGAAAGTTAAGCTTAAAAACAGTTTTTGCATTCAAAACTGAACACTCAATGCCTCAAAGAAACAGCTGTATCCACTCAAATACCAATAAATAGCTGCTGAGGCATTAACCGATCGACGCCTGCTTTTCCATAAAGTAAATTCTTTCTTACCCTCAAGTAACAGGCAGTGAAAGTGTTTTTGTTTTATTTTTGTTTGCACACTCCACACCGAACACAATCACAATTGCCATACAACTGACGACGAACTACGGAATTGTTAAGCTAATTAACTGCACGAGAACTCGTGTGCATCGACAACTAGAATGGGAGCGCGTACTTGACTGGGGCAGAGTGTCTGGTTATGATTCCAGCTCTGGCTCTCTGCATTCACTTCCCAGCCAACTACTATTTCAATTGTTTGAGGCGCTACAGTGATTCATTATACACAAATGTATGCAAAGTATAAAATAGTATCTTATCTTCAATAGACAATTTCTAAATCTGTTTACTTTTCGCATACGAATATTCAGCTCTTTTGTGAAGGCATTGAGAAATTCGCTCTGCTTTCAATACTTTTGTTTATTGGGTAATTTCCATGCTGCAGTATTTACCATTGTTCACTCTGTAGTGTCGAACACTCAATAAATTGGAGCATACTGAACCAGACCATATTACTTATAATTGGCGTGGAAATGTAATTTCCTCCGAAAGCTATTGGCGATCTTGTAAAAACCGTGCCGAAAAGGTTTATTCCAAATTCACATTCTCAAGTTGGAAATTTTGAGAGGCATGAAGAAATTTTGTATTCAGGTCTAGAATCAAGATCACTTTTGCCGGAGCGATAGACGAAGAAATGCGAAGTGACACTAGGTTGGCTCTCATTTCAAATTGTCATTGTTGTCTAAGTATATCACTCACTCTCCCATATTGACTGGAATGGGGCTGGCAAACAGTAAGCACGAAACTCATCAATTATGCACGGGGTTAGTGACGTTGAGATACACCTATAAACTTAATCTTTATCACTACGACACTATCTTTATCACTTAGTGCGCCGCTGCGACAATGTACCTGAAACATATTGTCACCAACAAAGGTCGTTCGCCGCGGGCTCTATAATTGCTGCTATGCCGACAGCTCCACTGGTAAAGTAATACTAACCAGTCAACTATTTCGTATTGAAGCGTAGCGGCGGTCGGCGCTGTGATCCCCATCGATCGATCTTAGTAGAGTAGTTTGTATTCATGAAGACGCACAGGGCTTGGTGAAGTTGGCAGAAACGGCGTCAGTGTCTGTCTGTGTGCGTACCATATTTTTTTGCCAGTAAATGTCGCCGTTGTTTGTTAGTTGTTGTTGTTGTTGTTGTTAACCCAAAATCTCGTAAAAATAACGTGCAAAAAGTATTTAAATGACGTTACGATGACGACGAGTGAGTGGAACGACATAAGAGAGGGTCGAGTACGACGCATTGTGTGAATTCGGCCAGCTTCCATACGATACGATTGTTTTTATTGTTTTTGCGGTTGTGGTGTATATGCATATACTACAGTGTAGCGCACCAGCCCACAAGAGTACACAAACGAAAAAGTACCGCTAGCAGCGAACACTTGAAACTGCATCAATAGCATACGCTGCTGCCCTGAATAGGAGCGCAGCATAATAGTACGTAAACCAACGTTTGTTTGCTTTTGTCACTTTTCCCTTCGCTTGCATTTCTGTCAGCGCGAGGCAGAATGAAATTTGAATCCTGGCTTTGGCAATAAATGCGATCGGCCAATGCCCTTCTGGCAGCGGTAATAAAATATTGATTCAGAAAGTAGAAATGATTTTTGTATTATAGAATTGTAGATGTAAGCATATTTTTTAGGAATTGAATGTAGTTGAAAGTAAATTGAAAAGAAATTGAAAGGGTCGCCAGGGTATAAAAGCCATGGCGATTCAGAAATAAATCAGAGATACTTTTTGGCTTTCAAACCGAAAACTTCTTTCATTTTGACTAATTGCGGCGACTTCGCCAAGCATAACTGTCAGCGGAGGACCGCTTTAAACATCCAAACAATAGAATAGGGACTACTGACTAAAACAGATAATACTTAAATATTATATGGCGATCCTGCCTTTTCGAAAATTGGAATTTTCTGGGATTTTCAAAAATATACTTTGAAAAGGAACCATTAAAATCCTGAAAAATATTATCAACATGCATTATTATTTTACTGAACACGAACCAAGCAAGATGCAAATTCTCGAGTTTAATGACGAACAAAATGCCGCAATGGCAAAGGCGACCATGTCCATAGCAGAGGAGGTGGCTAACGAGCCAAAAGTGTCAAAAGCCAATAAACCGCTACGAAACGAAGAAATTATTGACCTACTCACTGACTCGGAAGACGATTCTTGCGAAATTCTGGGCTTTATAACGTTGGACACCGCATCACCACCGGTATGCATCTCGAAACCATTCTATATCTCTGAGCCAGTATCATCGGGAAGCATTGAGACCACAGCGATACAAAGAGCAGACGAATATGCCATCGTACCTGTGAACGCCGAGGAAGCACCAACAATTGGCGCAGATCAATTCGATGATGATGATGATTGCCATGATCAATTCATTGATGTGTCAATGATGTTCGCTGAAGCTGTAAGGCGGGCACACAATGGCAAAAGTGTCTGTTATCTTTTTTCAAATGTTCCATATTAAACTGTTTATCTTACCATCGTCATCCTACAAAACTACTAACTATTTTTTTTTATATAAAAAAAAAAAAAATTTGTAAATAAACCCGAATTGATTTAATTTACATTTTAAAAGTTACAATTTCAAAATAAATTTTACGCGCTTATTTAAGTAATGGGCTAATTTAATTGTTAAAAAACATTTCAAATAACCACAAAATTATTGTCACTATATTTTAACTAAATTAATTTTTTGCAAACAGTAAGCAACAAAAAAAAAAAAATTTATTTTGTATATATATTACCATATTGTTATAGGTATAAGAAAAACAACCCTTTATTTGGACAGATGATTGTCAATTAGCTTTTGAAGTTTTGAAAGAAAAATTAATAAACCCACCAATCTTAAAATATCCTGACTTTGACAAACCGTTTGTGTTGACAACAGACGCATCTGATTATGCGTTAGGTGCTGTACTTTCTCAAGGAGAAATCGGAGAAGATTTACCAATTTCATATGCCAGCAAATCTTTGAATAAGCATGAATTAAATAAGCCAGTTATTGAAAAGGAACTTTTGGCGATACATTGGGGGATTAATTTCTTTAGACCATATTTATTTGGACGCAAATTTATTGTGGTTACTGATCACCGACCACTAGTTTCTTTATTCTCGCACAAGAATCCATCTTCAAAGCTGACGAGAATACGAGTAGATCTGTCTGACTATGATTATGAAATTGTTTACAAACAGGGAAAGATCAATACAAACGCTGACGCATTGTCAAGGATAAAAATAGACTCAGATTTGTTAAGAACAATGATTCCGAAAACGGAAAATAAGTCCGCGAAGAAAACATTAATAATGACAAGGGGCATGACTGCAAAGGCTGTTGCAGAGAAAAACGTTGATATAGAGAAAAGTAGCTCTCGATCGGAGTCTGTACAGTGCACGGTACAACTTCATTGTTGGGACTGCACGTCCATTTCTGACGTTAAAAATGTGAAAAAGTTGAAATTTATTATAGAGAGCGATTTGAATATTAGGGGTCCCCAAAGAATTGAAATATTAAATAATTTAATACTGGTACGATGTAGTGATAATCTGAACAAATTCGATTTGTCTTTAGAGAAGCTATCATCGAGGATGAATACAGTAAATATTAAAGAGCTAGCGCTAGACGAAAATGACATGATATTTCGGTATATGTCAAAGGAAAAGTTTAAGAATTTATATAATGTGTTGCAACACGATAGATTAAAGAATAAACGCTCAGGAGTCAAGATATTAATATATAAAAGTCCCCAAAGAATAGAAGATGAAGTAATAAAAAATAAATTGATAGAAGAATATCACAATTCGCCTTGCGGAGGGCATTTCGGAATCAGAAAAACCATTTTAAAACTAAAACAAAGATTTGTTTGGAAGAATATGAGCAGAATGGTAAAAAAATTTTGTGTCAAGTTGCACAAAGTGTGCGTTAAATAAACAAATAAGACATACAAAGGAACAGTTGATAGTCACAAAGACGCCAAGCACAAGTTTTGAAATCGTTCAAATTGATACTGTGGGACCATTGAGAATTTCTAATGGTTATCGCTATATTTTGACAGCCCAATGTGAATTAACAAAATTCGTTCTGGCATTTCCCATGGAAACCAAAGATGCAGACACTGTAGCACACACTCTCGTAAATCAATTTATTCTCAAGTACGGTTGTTTTAAAGTGCTAAAGTCCGACAAAGGAACCGAATTTGTAAATGAGCTCATGGGCAACATTTGTAAACATTTAAAAATGCAACAAGTATTTTCGGCACCATATCATCATGAAACTATCGGTGGTGTAGAAAGAAACCACAGGGTACTTAACGAATATATGCTTGCATTTGCCGATGACCAAGAATGGGACAAGTGGGTTTCATTTTACACTTTCGCGTATAACACTACTCCAAATGTTGATACGGAGTACACGCCGTTTGAATTAGTTTTTGGTAAATTACCGTATTTGCCGAGTGATGACATTATGAAAAGTCAGCCTGTGTATAACATGGAAAATTACGCGAATGAAGTTAGTTTCAGGCTGAAGGCATCTATAGAAAAGGCAAAAGAAATCATTAATAGAGTTAAATTGAAAAGAAGAAATGACAGCGAAACAAAAATAAATCCATTAGTCGTAGATGTAGGAGATTTAGTTATAGTAAAGTTAGGTGGTAGAAGGAAAAACCAGAGTCCTTACCATGGACCTTATAAAGTAGTAGAAGTAGATGGGGTAAATTGCCTTGTAGAGATTAAGGGACATATAAAGAAACTTCATAAAAATAACTTGAAAAAATATATCGTAGAAACATAGACTTATATATCCATGTATTAATTATTAAATTTTTTTTTTATTTTAAAGACTATATTTAACAATATTCAATTTTTAACATTATATATATAATTTTTAAACCAAATATTATATATCATTATTTTTACAATACTTTTAATTATTCCTAGATGATCATTTTAACTGAATTGATGTTATTAAAATTAAGATTTCAAATTTGTAATATTTTTAAGGAATTCATTTATTCTTAAAATCAATTTTGTTAATTTTAATTAAATTAGTGTAAACATTTACATTATATATTTTTAAATTTCTTATCATATCAATTAATTCAATCATACTAATATATTATTTTATAACTTTTCTTATTTTTTTTGAAAATTATTTCTACACAACTAAAATTTCATTTTTCGTTTTTCCAAATAATTTTCATCTAAAGGGTAAGGGTGTGGTGTATATGCATATACTACAGTGTAGCGCACCAGCCCACAAGAGTACACAAACGAAAAAGTACCGCTAGCAGCGAACACTTGAAACTGCATCAATAGCATACGCTGCTGCCCTGAATAGGAGCGCAGCATAATAGTACGTAAACCAACGTTTGTTTGCTTTTGTCACTTTTCCCTTCGCTTGCATTTCTGTCAGCGCGAGGCAGAATGAAATTTGAATCCTGGCTTTGGCAATAAATGCGATCGGCCAATGCCCTTCTGGCAGCGGTAATAAAATATTGATTCAGAAAGTAGAAATGATTTTTGTATTATAGAATTGTAGATGTAAGCATATTTTTTAGGAATTGAATGTAGTTGAAAGTAAATTGAAAAGAAATTGAAAGGGTCGCCAGGGTATAAAAGCCATGGCGATTCAGAAATAAATCAGAGATACTTTTTGGCTTTCAAACCGAAAACTTCTTTCATTTTGACTAATTGCGGCGACTTCGCCAAGCATAACTGTCAGCGGAGGACCGCTTTAAACATCCAAACAATAGAATAGGGACTACTGACTAAAACAGATAATACTTAAATATTATACGGTTATTGGCAAATAAACGTAAATTACACACATGAAATTCCCAACAAAAAAGAGAAAATTTTTCAAGATCGGCTACAGGGTGTGAAACCTTTCAACACGTTTGCCTGACGAATGAACGTCGCATATTTGTGAACGTACAAGTGTGAATTTGCTATCATATACGAATAGGATATACATGTTATGAATTGCACCTATTGTGTTATTGGAAACACAATTCTTATATGGTTTTTATTATTGTAATTATAATCCGTTTCTTAATTAGCTTTACGTGTGTGGTATACGGTATACCCTTATGAGGTAAGGGTATATTCACTTTGGTCGGCAGTTTGTAACGCCAATAAGAAGGCGTGATAGGTACAGAAAAGTATACATATTCTAGTTCGTCTGTCCGTCCAAGAAGGAGTTGCTATTGCAACTGGTATCAGTCAACTGCCACGCCAACCTCCAATTCCACTGAAATAGCATAAGGAGGTTTCGCTGATTTTGAATGGGATGTGGAAATTTAAGAAATTCAGTATGGCGGATATTATCGAAATATGTAGTAAAAAACTTGGGGGGGGGGGGGGGGGAATAGGTGTAGGGTACATACAAGTTGGCTTTGGCCGACGAAAACTCACTGACTTGTTTTATGTTGCAGTTGTAAACTGAATGTTAAATGAAATTAAAAAATTCAGAACAAAACGATAACTAAAAGCACAATTAGGCTCCATCCATTTTTCCAAAACTGTATAAAATGGTATGTTGCGATTTTCACAAACCTCAACAGGAATCCAGAAATATCAAAAACTCTATTGTCATGAAGCCGGACGTAGCATGATTGTGCTTTAAGTTATCAGCACACTTGTTGTTTCAGTTGTTTTCAAGTTGAGCGTTCAATAATAGAACAATGTGTGGTGTGAATGAAGGAATGCTAAATGCTATTTCCATTTACTTTTTAATGCAAATAGCATTTAGTTCACACCACCCAATGTACTAAGAATTCATTGTTGTATGACCAACACCCCCTGTACACGAATCGCACACAACTTTCCGCAATCACATCAATACCAAGAAGACAATTATCACCAATAATGTCATATCATACAATAACAACAACACTGAAAATGCTTACCGTAAATTCAGATGAATCAGAAATTTCACGTCCGCAGATCATCCAGGTCGCTTCGGCATCGCACGGGTGAACTCGCGCACAGTATATTGCCACAGAGCCTGGAGAGGTGATAACGGGCAGAGGGGACTTCAGTAACACAATACTGTCATCGTCATTGCCAAAATGCTGATTGACAGTTTCGAGTACGTTTAGTTGGCCGGAGGTGCGGCAGCAGCAACCATCATCTGTACTCACCTCGCACGCATAGACGCCAGAGTCCAGGTCGAATGCGTCGTGAATACGCAAACAGAGTACACCATTACCATGGTCAATGTAACTAAGATTGAGGAGTATAGCTATAACGAAATTTGTGTGAAACAATTTCAAACTCACTTGAATTCTTCGCTATCTTTTATAATCTCTCCGTTGCGTGTCCAGACATAAGTATAAGGCTCTGAATCTGAACAATCCAATTCGAAGCTCAGATCAATTGTTTCCATTTCAATTGATTCGGTTACATCCGGCAGAGGACGTAAGATATGCAGAGGCTTTCTATTCACATCAGTGTCCGCCGCGTGGAACTGCACCCGTGTAGACGACACCAATGGCTCGTGGTCGCCCTGAATGATGCAGGTGTAGAGGCCCTCGTCCTCTTCAGAGACATTATCTACAAACAGCATCACCTCTTGGTCTGTTACTTTCATACGGGCACGATCGCTTTCCTGCACTTCAACACCGTTCTGATAGAATCGGCAGGAAGGCATAGACGAACCGCGAAAGCTGCCAGCGAGCGCCATTCGACCGCCTATTGCAGTTGAAGGACCCATGATACGGCGGTGTATGTATGTATTGCGTCGGGAAGATGAAGATCGGATGCCGCGCACCGAAGGTGACTTGGAGTAGCGCGAGCTGCCTATGACGTCTAGTCGAGCAGTGGCCTCTATACGGCCATAGTCGTTCTCTAATGTGATGCGATAAAGGCCAGCATCATCGAAGGTCACCTCTTCAATTTCGAGGAAGCGTAGGTCGTCCACTTCCTTGACCGAAATGCGCGTTGACGGCGTCACAATCAGGCCATCCTTATCCCATGTGGACCAGGGCGTTGGGTGGCCTGCAATGCTGCACTGGAAGCGCACACTGTCGCCCTCCTCTACGACTCGATTATGTGGAATGGCCAGGAATTTTGGTGCCGATATAGCTTGACGCATGGAACAACCGCGTCGATGGTCGCCGCTGCCACCAAGATCGATGCTTGTGTTGCGATAGGATAGGCGAAGTGGCGAGAAGCTACGGTTCGGTGTGGAGCGGGGCGTAGATCGCGGCGTTGAGCTGGCCGACAGAAGACCACTAGGACGGGTTAATTGGCGATTGAGCATATTCTCTTTTTCCTCGGGCACATCCACAATGATGCAGGCCGACGACAGAGTACGACCAATGGTGTTTTTGGCCAGACAAGTGTATTCACCTTCGTCTTCGGGATAAATGCGCGGTATGCTTAGAGTGGCCTTAATGCCGTCATACGACATAGCAAAGTCTTTGCCGCTAGGCAGCACGCGTCCATCTTTTTCCCAAATTATTATTGGTTCCGGTAGACCCTCCACGTGACACTCTAGTGTGATCGCGTCACCATCACAGCAGCGCAAATCGCGCAGATGACGTATAAAGCGGGGCAGAATCTCGACATTACTAAAAGTTTGCACAATTTGGAAAGTTACACATTGAACGGTTATGGACGGATTTCGCGACTTACCCATGTCGAATGGACCCTTTCTCCATTGGAGCTTGCTTGAGTATATCTGAAAGGAGTCATTTTTACGGTAGTACAAAATCAAATATGAAATTTATTTTCTCGCCAGATATTTTGAATATATAAATCTTTATAGCTAGTAGACCCCTTGGACTCCGTTTGGTCCCTTTTTAACTTTAACTGCCACTCCCATATTGTGAATTGCCATGCCCTCTTCCAAAATCAAAAACCCTGATCGAGAATCTCTAGCCACACTTTCACCGAATACACATGTTTAATAACAGCTTCCGAGGTCCCCTTGCGACTGCAGGAGACACGCTTATATATTGATATTCTCAAAGTCCTTTGGCAGCTTCAGGAGTCTGCTAGAGGGGCTCATTGTAAATTGAACTTAAAAACTCTCAAGTCAGAATTAGCTGATTTCATTTATATGTATTTTAAAATTTATTTATAATAATAAAAGTTATTATTTTTTACAAAAAACAATTTAAAATAATGTTACTGAAAAATAAAAAATTCATGTATTTTACTGTACTTAGTATTACGTAAGTAAAAATTTATTTTTTTATATTTTTAATAACATAATTTTTAATTGATATACTATTTCTAGGCCGTTATTTAGACGTCTGATGAAAAAACTTTGTATGGGAAACTTGCAGAGAATTCTTCAAAGAACAACACAATACAAAACATTTTATAAATACAATCATTTTTTTTTTCAATTTAGTACAAAGTAAAAAATTGTTTTCCAAAAAAATTTATTTGTTGTCTTTTTAGCTTAAATTCCAAAAAGTTGTATTAAGTAAGTTGTTGAGAATTTAATTTGAAATGCTATACAGCTTATTTACACTAACATTTCCATGACAGAAAATTTGCAAAAGAGCTAATAAGAACTGCTGTAGTGAAAACGAAAAAGTAATCGTGAATACCGCTAACACAATATTGGATCACAATGCAAATCTGGCACATCAGGTACAATAGTGTGTCATTGTGAATAGGTTTTGAACTTGGCTATTAGTGATACGGGTAACCATGAGGGTAATTTCTCGTTTTGAGGGATTTTGCACATTTTTTTATTCACAATTTGTCGAATACAATTCGACGAGTACTTTTCGGCACATCCCACATCACTAATATAAACCAATAAAATTGGACAAATTTGTCAAAGTACACCATAATAGTTCTAGTGTACCATAATACACCATAATATACTATAATTTATTAATGGAAAATTTATCAATGAATATGACTGCAAGCAATGCTGGAGGTGGGAGAGGAGGATGACACCCATTGTTCTAGCGGGCAAAACTAGTACACTCAATTGAAAAAATGCTAGTTAAGTTTGCAGAGAATTCTCAAGGTTATGAAAAACACTTAACCTTTCATCATTCAACTTTTCTTCCAAATTTCAACATCAATTTTTTCACCATTCAAAATTTCATCAGTCAACTTCACATCATTCAACACTTTCGATTAAATCAAATTTTATCATCACCATTTTTTTTATCGATTTCTCTAAGAAATCTATCGATTGTCTTGGCATATGAGAGCTATTTCGTTTTCGCGTCAGCTGCGCTAAGATTTTTGTGAAACACAAAAATTCCAAAAAAAAGATTTTTGTGCTGCTCGCCGCTGAATAAAATAGAAATGATTGTGATGCACGTCGACCTCGAACCCGGCTTCCGCAAGGCAGATATAAATAACATCCCAACGATCAGAAGCGAGACCATTTTCGGATTTGTTGCGGCAGTGGCCGGGAAAAAAACAGAAAGCGGAACCGCCAGGTAAGTTGGTTATTGGAAGACTACAGACTACTACCAACTATTAATACTGGCACATGGTTCTTTGTAGGCAAACACAAGATGTCGACTTGCGCGTGGACTACGTTCAAGTACGCAAGGCAGCCGAAGTGTGCGAGGCGCGTACGTATTACAATTAGTTATGGTTCACCACTTGGCTTTCAATGCTTGTTTGTTCAATTATAACTCAGATGCTGTGGTCTTTCCCGCCGCAGCTGGCGGCAGCAGCGATGCCCACGTTAATGTGGCAATCAAGGTGGACTCGAAAAAGGATGAAATTTTGGAAGCCACATGCGAGCAATGTCCCACAAAGGGTAACAACTTCAGGAAACAGAGATTAACTTCATTCTAACAACAATCGTTTCTTGTTCCAGACTCTTGCCCCCACATACTGGCCTTTATCTTCTGGCTTCATCGCAAGAGCAGCGACACTGAGCCACCTTCCATACACGACTTTTGGGGCTCCGAATCGGAGTCTCTAGTCGACGAAGAGCGCTCCGAAGCATTGCGTATTCGCGACATATTCGCGTGCGATGAATTGCGTCTGGAGGCGGACATGGAAGCGTCTGCGGTCAGTGATTACGAGGGACAGGCCTTCCGGGAAGCCGTTCTAGACGAGATGGAGGCCCTTGGGATGCGTGATTCGGCGCTGTACCGTCATTGTCGCTCTGTCATTGACGAATTCGAGCCGCTCTTCGTGCACCACACACTGCTGGACGCGTCCAATAATTGTGTGAAGGACACACGCACTTTCGTGCAGCACATGGAAGAACAAGCCAAACAGGGGCTCTTCGACCGCCTAGCAGAGGTATCAAAGGGCACATACAAAACACCCCTCTGGCTGGAGGCGCAGTACATGCGACTACGTTGTTCGCTCATCCATCGCATCGCCTCGCGTAAGGATGCCGTTGAAGATGAGCACATTCTCGAGTTGCTGTTCTGCAAGGAGCGTGAATACAACGCCGAAGAGCGGCAACAGTTGAAGCAGCACAAACGCTTCATACTCAAACAGACTGAAAAGTTGGAGAACAAGACCTACCACGAGTGCGGCTTGTTGCTCAACGATAGCTATCCATATATCATAGCGGCTCCGGATGGAATCACCGATGATCATATTGTGGAAATCAAGGCACCAAAAACTGACGAGGAATTCGAAAAGTATCTAGAGGGACGCGAAACAATTGCCCCCAAGTATATGGCCCAGATTCAAATCCAAATGTATATGGCGAATGTGACGAAGGCTCTATACTGTGTGCTCAGTCCCACATTCGACACGAATGGGGCCCTTCACTATGTGTGGGTGCAGGCGGATATGGAGTTTGTGGCCAGTCTTTTGGGTGCAGCCGAGGACTTCTGGAAGGATGTCGTGTTCCCACGCCTGGCCAAAATTTACTTGAGTAGTCAGTAATCAGTATCAATAAGCTAGTGTCTAGTTTTTTAGTATCTCATTTGCACACAATTTTCGGAATAAAATAGCTATCGACACAATTTAGACTGCTGAGATGTTTATTCGGAAAGTGTGGGACAATTGTGGCGAGAAGGAGGCGTGGCGTGAAAGACATTGAGAACTAAGCTACTAAAAACAGTCTAACAAACTAATATGCATTCAAATCGGGGTTCAAAACTCGATAGGGTTTTTTTTTTTTTTTTTTTCATTTTTCAAGACACAAAACTGCACAATTAAAAAGAAATCGATTTGTTGCATTCAAAAAAAGGCATAATTTGAAAGCCAACCATCTACGATTTACTGATGTGTGTATTCAGGTATAACTAAAAGGGGTCATGGGACAAATTGCTATCCTATACGACCAAAGATTAACGAAAATATTTCCACAGTGAATACAGATTTTTGCTTTACCGCCCTTACCTTTTGCGTAAATTTGCAGCGAGATCACTGCCTTGGCCTCGCCATGACAGTTGCTGGCAATTATCGAATAGGTTCCGGTAAAGTCCAATTTGGCACTCGGTATCTCCAGGCGATACTCTGGCCCGTCGCCGATGCGCCGAAAATGTGGTGCGTCCCTATAGTACTCCGGCTGAAAAAAACAAAAGCAAAACAAAATGTAGTCAAGTAAATGCATAAAAATCCACAGTATCTTTTAAGCAGCGCATGAAAAGAACTCCTAAAAGTTTTCTCTTCAGCTAAGCCATACTGGAATTCTATATAGTTCAAAAGTTAACGATAAGAATCACTTTTATGTTTAACAATACAAGTAAAGCAAAATGCAATATGCGATTTAAACGGTTTTAAGAATTGATCCAGAAAAACTGGGGAACGCTGCCCCTCTATCAGAATTTATTAGTCATCATCATGTGCATTACCAAAAGTTGTTTTTGGTCGAACGGTGTAATAACTCTGGTTCTAAAAACTTTTTGATAAAATTTATAAAAGTTTCAAGTCTTGCTCTTAAGAAATTAACTCTAAAGAGAGAGTAGCCAATTCACATTGACAATGCTACAAAACGTGGAATCGCTCATCATAAGGATTTTGTGAGTCATTGCTATATGGCTGGCTGCCATTATGATGCCCCACCATATAAGAACAATTCCACATCGGTCAATATGAACCAGTGTACGTTCCACAACGTTAAGTTTGATGAATGCTTTGCGGTTCCTGGCGATTAAAGGGGGGAGTGAAAAGTTAGCTGACTGCTTGAACAATTGCGATTGAATTAGCAACGTTGCAACGTGTATCTCTGAAAAGTTATTGCTGCTGCTGCCAGTGTTTTTTGTTTTCGTCTCATACAACATTTGTTTTGTTGCTTCGTGCGCTTGATCTTTCCTCAATTTTAAATGATGTTGGCATATTGAATGGCAACTGTTACATTTTGTATATGATCTATTGCATGCGCAAGCCGCTGTCGATGTTGAACTTGAATTTTGAGTTGGAAAATAAATGATGCCGGCCTTGGGTCTGTTAATTTGTCGTGTTAGAAAATATTTTGCTTTTTAGTTTTGCCACTTTCGTGTTTTATAATGAATGAATCAAAATTTTGTACTTTTGATTACTCTGTTCGATAGTCCAAATAATTATGTTATGTTCTGCTGCGTCTGGAATTATTCTTTTAAAGGGTCCGACAATTGCCCCGAAATTGCAATAAATTGTTAATCTATCATTAGATGACGCAATTAACACAACTTTCACTAGTAATCTACAGAATGTTGATCCCTACTTTTAAGAAGCTCATAGGAACAAGTTCTTTACATTTTTTTAAAAACTTTTTTGAGCTTTTTAGAATGTTTTTTTGCAAACAAAAACGAGAACTTCCCTTTTTGATATCTTAATTATTATTATTATTATTAAAAGACAAAACAAAATTACTAAACAAAAGTTTATTGAGTATACTGATTGTCAGCATACTTTAATAAACATACTTTAAAAGATTTTTCTAAATTGGTTTGAATTGGCGCCCACTGATCAAATGTCGAGCATAACGAAAAAACTAGCGGTATGAACCGCTATTGAACATAAAGATGTTCAGCATAACGCTGCCCTAATTTGTATAGGCCCTAACACGCATTTTTTTCAAAATGGACTTTTTGATGGACTATGATTGAGAGTATCCACGTGCATCTCTACCGAAAATTTTAGAGCCGAAACCTACGATTTTGTACACGGTTTTGTAAATGCCCTATCATATGAAACTTTTTTGCTTCTTCTGTAAAATTAGCAAAAGGCGTTTTAGGGCCTTTATAAATCAAGGAAACGATAAATTGATTCAATTGCATTGTTTCACCATTTTTCTCTTGCAAATTTAAAAAACATATTTAAAACAAAATTTTTTCAAAAAATTTAAGCATTAAATTAAAACTGCATTTAAAATTTTACAATTAAAAATGTATGCATTAAGCATTGCACCTTAAACCGACTGGCTATTATCGTTAGTACAAGAAATCGGAATTCGGATATAAATATTGAAAAACTTGAGTGCTTCAAAAATGTTAAAAAAACGTGTTATTTTCTAGTTCTGAAAGTGTTACTGTCACTGTTTCTTTTCCCTTTCAAACAAGTATATGACGTCACATGACGTATGTATGAAATTCGATATAGTCGAGTGCTTAAAGAAAACTCATGGAAGCGTTAAATTGTTCTTTTATGTGGCTGTTAGGTTTTTTATTGTCCGGAAAATTCTAAACTTTGACAAATTATATACATTGTGTGTAATTCAAATTACCTTAGTTTTTTTTTTTGGTTTTTCCTTGCTTGCACTTTTCAATACGATTTAAATACCAAAGTAAAACACTTTGTTCGTGAAATTTCTTCTCGAAAGGAAATTTTTATAATTAAATATTAACACGAGCAACTGTAAAACTTCGGCGTCAACTGCGTTGACACGTGTGAATGGTGCAAACGTTTCAACTCGAATGCACTTAGATCGAGTCTAAATTGCGTATATTTTGTTTAATTGTCTCTTTTATGTTTGATTTCTTAATCGAGTAATTACCAATTCAAATTAAATTACAAATTCTGATAACCGACTGGGAACCTAGCCAAATGTGTAAAAACAAGCCCACATAGGGTCGAGAGACATAAAACGCACAACAGCTGCATTCATTCATTTGCTGTACTCTCCGCAATATCAAGTGAAGGTTTTACAATATAGTTCCGCAGATTGGCTTGAAAATCACCGTAACTTTTTAGTTGTCACTTTAGTTTGAATTTACGCGAGCGCGATGCAATTCCATTACGACCCACATTCGCAGCGGTTTGACACTCAACTAAACTGGCGCTTCTACGTCGCCGCGTTGAGGCAAATATGTATATGTTCTAGCTGGCGCAAAACATACGTCACGCTTTTGGCGTGGAGTATTTTGCGAGTTATGTCCAGGTGTGGAGTGGGGGCAGGAAAGCGTGTGAGTGTGCATATTAGCTTATGTGTAGAGTGTGACGCTTACGTACGAGTATTATTATCAAACATATTAAATCTCTTTTAATGAGTTTGAAGGAATAATTTTGTTGTGTATAGGTACTTACATTGAGGAAATCTCGAAGCCAGACGACTTCCGGTTTTGGATCGCCCACAACTTCGCAAAATATTATGACCGTATCTCCTTCGTAGGCTTCGCTGGATCGGGGTTTTACTACGAACAATGGCTCCTTCGAGTATCTTCAAGCAGAACAGAGAGAACTATTAACTTGAGGACGCTTCGAAGTTTACAAATCACATTTTTACTTACGGCATATCACTGGTCCTAATGGCCGGTATTGGTCGTTGACGCAGCTCTTCGTCAATTTCTTCGATTGCCACACGGCAGCTGCTCTCTATCTTGCCAACAGCATTGGATGCGATGCAGACATATATTCCTGCATCGCGTTGTGTGGCTTCGGCAATGACCAATTCGACGAAACCACTGCAATCGAGGGAGGCGAGTATGCGGCGACTCGGTCGCAGCCTGACGCCATCGCGATGCCAAGACACACCCACTGTAGGATAGGCCTCGACCTTGGCAGTCAGACGAATTTCCTGGCCCTCTTGGAAGATGTATAGGGGATCGAGTGGCATGTAAAAGTCTGGCGAAATATAAGCGCGTATACCTTTGTCCACAACTAGCGAACAGTGGCACGAAACAGATCCAAGATCGTTTCTGGCCGTACACGTATAGACGCCACTGTCGTCTAGAACAGTGCTAGGCAGTTCAAGAGTGTAGAATTGCCCGTCATCTGTGTTTATACAGCGGCGACTTGATTCTATCGCTTGATTGTCTTTGTACCAGCTGACCACCACCGCTGGATAGCCCACCACCTGGCAGGTGAGACGCACTGGGTAAGTCACTTGTACACGTCGATCGCGCAGGCGCATTGTAAAAATAGGTAATGTGTCGCCGCCACTGGATACATTGTCGCCATCTCTTACAATCTCTTTGAGTTTCGTATCAGCTTCGTAGAGTTTGCGTTCGGCGACGACCTGCAGGCGGGCGAATGTTGAGACCCGCCCCTTCGAATTTGTGGCCTCGCATGTATAACGTCCCGTGTCCACTTCGCACACCTGCGTCATTATCAAAGAGCAGCTAGACCCGATTTGCTTGATTTTCACACGATCCGCAGTACTGCTCAAATGCATGCCATCCTTATACCAAGTTATTTTGGGCCTCGGCGATCCACGTACTGTGCACTCCAGAATGAATTGTGAGCCCAGAAGAGCCTTGATTTGGCCCGGTAAAATTTTTACAAATTCTGGCAGGCATTCGGCTCCACCCACCTGCAAGGGACTTCTGGTTTGCACCGACGGCCCCCACCCATATCGATTCTTAGGCGTCACACGGAAATGGTATTCCACATTCGGTTTCAGGTTGAATGCATCGAACGAATTGATGGGCGTGAATCCAAGTTCCTTCCAAATGGCACCACCCTCGTGGCCTACAATCCAAGCATCGACTCTGTAGGCAATCACTGGGGCCGAATTGTCGCCAATTGGCTTGCCCCACGACAGGCAGATGTGTGTGGGTCCAGAGTCGACCACTAAAGGTTCCGTAGATATGGGCCCCGGAGGATCTGAATTATTAAATTGAGAAGTATCAACAGGCGTTCCCCTATTTAAACATAAAGTAGTTTACTAAAGCTCTTAATAAAAGACAAAATTAATTCCCCGGAGAAACATTTTATTTTTATTGGTTTGTTTTTGTTTTATCTAAATGTATATGCTGGATAGATGTAATCCATGTAAAATAAATTGATCACGTTGAACAGGAAACTTGAAAATACGTTTATAATACAATAATAGCATAGTACTAAAAATAAAATAAATTATTCGTTTAAAATACTAACGAAAATTAAATACAACTGTTGATAAGGTAATCTCTCAGGAAGAAGCATTTCATGGATCTGGATTGACTTTTCAGAGGAAATATGCGGGACGAATTTTTTTGACAAAAACCATGAGCGGCTTAATGAAATAATATCTGAAAAATACGATTTTAAAATCAATTTAGCAGTTTACATTTTTAAAAATATGAAACATGCAAAAACATTTCTACATACTTGACGGATATTGGAACACCACCAGTGACAAAACACTAACAAAGACACTTCACAGCTACGAAATATTACAGACACTTTTTGGATTACATTGATTTTTTGTTGCTTAGGTACTAATTTTATTTCGCCACTTTTCGTTTAGTTTGGCAAAGTCATGAACGTGGGCAAAACTATTTGTTAACCGGGCTTGGACTGAAAAAGTTCGATTGAATTAAATGCATGAAACATCCTACTATTACGATTTCCTTATAATTCAGATGCAGCAAAACTATTTTCAGTTGGCGAAAAGATTTCGTTCGTACCCGATTTTCACATGGAACACGGCAAAACGAGAACTCTTTATACAACAGAATATGATGCTGAAATGTGTGACTTAACTCACCTCTGAAATATGAAGTGTCGGGATAGCTTTCGAGGGGTTGGCCCCAACGTGGCAACGTTGGTGTTTCGGAGCGTGCGCGAGGCATCACCTACAGATGAACATTCTTTATCAAATTTTAATCAAAGGTTTACTACAACAACAAAGGCGATAACAGGATAACAAATCAAAAAAATAATAAGAAGAAGAAACAGAAACTTTAAACAGATTCGTTTTTATAAAGAAATTTAGAGCGTGTGTTCGTTTGCGTGCTACTTATTAAGCAATAGCGATAGAATGAGATTTACTCCTTCTTTTTGGGAGTTTTAATCTAGAAAAAGCAAGAAAAAGAGAGAAAGCGGCAAATTATTAAAAAGCATTTGCTGTAAGTGTATATGCGATAAATGAAATGCGAAAGGCAATGCAATGAAAGATTAAGTTAATGATTGTTCACAAACGGATGAGATCAGTGGTGGATGCTGTGCTAGGCGATTGGGATAACAAGAGTTCAACCTAGTTACGAAAGAGGTTCGTTCTCCCTCCTCTTACCGTTACTGTTACGAATATTCTGTCTGTGCCGAAGTTGTTGCGCGCAACCACGAAATATGTGCCCGAGTCGGACACTTGGGCATTTTGTACAGTGAATCTTGTATAGTCGTCGGAAACTTCCTTGCTGACCCGATCCGCTTTCGTGATGTCCTTGGTGCCCTTCATGAAGGTGACTGCAACAACCACATTGACAAACATTATTAAAAGCTCTACCACAAGCGGACAAGAGAAATAAGTAAACATACGCCTTGGCTTCGGATCGGCTGCAATTCTGAAGGAGAGCGAGAATGGATCGCCCACAGCGATCTTCATTTCATTTTCCGGCCTCGACAAGAACAACGGTGGCCGTTCTTCCTTCGTATCGCCATGCGTAACGTCAATATTCACATGAGACTCAATGCGGCCGAAGGCATTTGAGGCACGACAGGTGTAGGTGCCCTCAACATCCTGTGTGGCATTCATAATGGCCAGCGTGTAGATACCTTTGTCCATGAAGGTCTTAACATTCGGCTGTCCGGCCATTGACTGACGACTACGATTGAACCATTGCACTTCGATGGGTGTATTCGATTGCATGAATTCTGCGGTGATGGCAGCGGTGCCACCCGGGCACACCGTCTGGTTGCCCAGAGGTATAACAAAGTGAGGCTTGTTCGGATCACGATGGAAGAAGCCATGAGTCTTCTCCAGTGTGAACCGTTCGCGTCCAACGAAGTCAACTTGATGGGTAATCTTGCTCTCGGCCACTTCGTTGCGCGCGATGCAAGTATACAAGCCGGAATCCTTTTCGGTGGGATAGCTCACAACCAACTTCGAATAGCCGTCAGCCTGATTAATTTGACGGTGATGGTCGCCGTCAAATATCATGTCGTTGCCCTTCATCCATTGAATTTCTGGTCGCGGCTTTCCACGTACACGGCAGTCCAAAACTAACTCATTATCGTTAAGAGAATATGTATCTAAAGAAAGGCACACAATCAGTAAGTTATGCAATTCGAAAGGAAACTCAAAAATCAAACTGAGACAGACTCAAAACACAAAAAAGACAAACAACATTAATTGGACAATATGTACTAATGATTGAATTGGTTAGAATCTTCTAATGCCTGAAGTCCACAGTTTAATCAATATCGTATACTACCTCGGATAGATTGTGTAAATGCGCTTGGTTGGGCAGCATCCGCGAACTGTTTGTATATTCGAACCTGGGCATGGGTGAATGTTTCACCGTAATCGTTTGTGGCACGACAAGTAAAATTACCGCTGTCATTTACTTCGGCTGCAAAGATTTCGAGCGAAGCTACGCCATTTTGGTATAAGGTCTGGTAGCGGTTATCCTTGGGCAGTGGCTTGTGGTTCTTCAGCCATTCTATGTCTGTGTCGTTGTCAGAAACAACATTGCACACCAAACGTACATTTGAGCCCTCTATGACCGTACGGTCATTCAGCAAAGTACTAAAGAGTGGTTTCGTGCGCGATATAGCAGTTCGAAGCCTTCTATCACTAGACTTATTGGTGGCAATTGATGTTGCCGAGCGTATATCTTCACCGTTAGTATAAGGAGTGTGCGAATCTCTACGCATTCGATAAGTGTCGCTTCCATTGACATCCACCGCCGACGTGGAGGCCATTAAACGTTTCAGATCGGCCGTCTTTATCGATTTGCTTATCGAATCAATTCGATCTTCTGTCTCCGCAAAACAGGAGAATGTTCCGCAATCCGACGGAATGGGATTTCGTATGATTAGCCTTCTCAGACCGCCGACATCTTCGACGGGCTTATAGCGATTATTCGATATTGTGTGATCGTCTCGTAGCCATGTTACACTTGGCCGGCCGTGTACATGGCAAGTCAGTATGATTTCATTGCGATGAGCATCGAAAGTTTCTGTTTTTTTTTAAATTTATTTTAGTTTTTTATTCCTATATAGAATAAAGTAAAATATGTAAGTGTTACCTGTAATATTACTTGAAAAACCACGGGGTAGCTTTTCTACCGACTCATCGTAAACGGCCAGATAGCAACTGCTGTCAATGCAGTGTTTATTGTTTCTTACAACGCATTTGTACTCGCCCGTATCATCTGGACGTGCATCATAGATCTCCAGACTGATTGCTCCATTGATGTTGTACATTTTATGACGCATATCTTTGGTGACTCGCTCTTCACCTCTCAACCAGTACACTTCTTCGATAAAACCGCTGACATAGCAAATAAGCTGAGCCTTGTTGCCCGACCCGATGGACATTGGCTTCATAGCTGACTCTACAGTCAATTTCATTTTAGTGTCCTTCACCTTCAATTTGTTGTTAGAGCGGTCTTCGGCCTCATCTGGTTGTCTTTCCAAGCTGACATCTTGAAGCACCTTCTGCAAAGTCTTCTTCTCTGTTAACTTTTGCACATAGTCAGCCACATCCACAAATTTACTGATTTTCATCTGACCACTCTCGCTTTCTGCGTAGCAAGTGTACAAGCCAGAATCTTCCTTGATAGGGCTTTGGATAAGAAGCTGTTTGACGCCGTCGGCTAATTCATTATATTTGAACTTCGAGCTGTCGAGCGGCAGCAATACATTGTCCTTTTGCCAATATATATGAGGTTTTGGGTTACCCGACACTTTGCACTCCAGTGCAATTTGATTGTCTTGTGAATGATATGTATCTGGAATGATTTATACGCAGACGACCAAAAACCAAATGAAACATTAAACAATTAGACAAAATGTGTGTGCGAGCTGTTCATTTTATTGTTTGTTTTTACTTTTGTTAGCTTGAGCAATGTAAACATAGTGATAGAGTCAACGTACATACCTTCAATATACCACAATTAAGATGAGCAAAAATCACGTCCACTTGTACGACATACCAACAAATGTAAACGGCACTAAATTCTTAACATTTACCATACCTTTGATGCCCACTGTGAAAGTTGGTGCATGTTGTTGTTCTTTACCATCTTTGTAAACGAATAGATTGCATGTACTGACAATCTCATTATCCGATCCCTTCACCTTTAGCGTGTATTCGCCCGCCTCCTCGTCGGTTACGCCTACCAAATTCAGCCATGCAATGCCATCCTGGCAGGACATTTTACTCTTTGGACTGAACGCAATGGCTTGATCACCATGGAACCAGCGTGCCGTCGGGTCGGGTCCATCGATGCTAACCATCCACTTGACATTGCTGCCGTCCTTCACTGTACGGTTGGATAAGAAGTTTCTGAAGTACAGGCGCTTCTTTAGATCTGGAGGCGGAGCTACTTCCCTCCTCGAGGCACTAGCCTCTTCCTCTTCTTCCTTCTTCTTGCGTTTCCTCTCCTCCTTCTCCGCCTTCTCTTCCTCAGTTTCTTCTGCAGCCGCCTTCACCGGCGGTCTACCTTCTTTAGAGGGCGAGGTCGGACGCACTCTCCTTGGCTCCACATTAACAATGTGCACTATCTCGGTTTTACCCTCGCGATTTTCCGCTTGGCAAACATATTTGCCACTATCGCCGACCACTGGGTCACTTACGAATAACTCACATGTGCCATCATCATGATCGACCTGTTGATATTTATCATTTGGCTCGATCTTTACACCGTCTTTGACCCAAGTCACTTGCGGAGTTGGCAGGCCGCGTACATGTACATCCAGTTGCAGCTCATTGATTTTGCCATGGAAAGTGTCCTTGATGTTGCGTGTAAATGTTGGTGGTACATCTCCTGTACCAGGATCTGCATACACCTCCAATTTGCAAGTGGTCGAAGCTTCGCCTGTCTCGTCGCGTCCCCAGCATTTGTACTCGCCGCTATCCTCGTCTGCAGCACTGGCGATTTCCAGCAAGCACAAACCCTCGCTGTATCTGCCGCGGATTTTGGGGCTGTTCTGAATTTGCTCGCCATTATGGAACCACTTGACCTGTGGCTCCTTCGCCTCTAAAAAGCAAGAAATCTTCACCTTCGATCCTTCGGCTACGACACGATCTCGAACCGAGGTGGCGAAATGAATCCCAATGACCTTTTCGCGTTTCTTAATGCTGCCCGCGTCGGAAGCATAATCTGAAGCATAGGCAGAAGCAGAAGAGCCTGCGCCCTCATCTTCAGTCTCGTCACCACCCTTTTTGCTCTTACGACGGCTACGCTTTCCTTTAGCCTCGTCAGTTTCGGACTCAGCTCCACCGCCTTCTGATGCAGCGGCAGGTGTCATTTCCTTGTGCTTGGGCTTCTCTGCTACTTCAACAGCCTTAGGACGTAAAAGACTCTTGTCCGCATGGAAAACGCCATGAATGTTGTCAGCGATGTGAGACGCTTGGCCCTCAAACAGTACATAATGGGATATTTCCATTTTTCCAGCACGACTTTCCGCCTTCACAACATATTTGCCCGAATCCTTGCTTTCGGGTTTATCAATGAGCAGCTCACATGTGCCATCTTGATGTTCCAATATTTGGAAACGGCCACCAGTCTGGACTTCCATACTATCCTTAAACCATTGAACTTCTGGAGTCGGTTGGCCGCGAACGGCAGTTTCCAGAACCAATTCATTTGTATTCAGGTGATACGTTTCTGTGGCAAAAAATAAAAGCGAATCCGTCAAATATTGTCTATTCACTTAGCTGGTTGCATAATAGCTGTACGTTGACGATTACACAATCCCCTACGCTAATAATAGACTCACGACAAATTTACAAACTTGCGTTCTTACCTTTCAGCGAACGTATAAACACGGGCTGCACATCACTGTTGACCTTCGGTTGGTACACATTCAGCGTTGCAGATGTATTGATCTTGCAGAATTCATTTGAAGCTAATATAGAGTAGCGGCCCGAATCTTCAGGTAGGGCGTTTGTGAATTCCAAAACAGCCAAGCTGTCCCGATTCATATTACGTATGCGTGGTCCATAAGTCACATTTTGATCATCTTTTTGCCATTTGATGGTGGGATCTGGACCACCAATTACGGCCTGCAACTTGACCTTTGATCCTTCAGCCACATAGCGATTGGATAAATTTGCAATAAAGTATAGTGTCTGCTTTGGTGTGGGATCGGGCATTTTGCTGCGTCTCTCATATGTGCTCTCCTCCTCGTCATCCTTCTTCTTGGACTTAGGAGGTCGGCCGTCTTCACCAACGTCAGCGCTCTCCTTCCTAGCTTTTGCGCCACCACCTTCTGAATCGCCCATTGCACTGGACAATGCGCTCGAACGCCTCGAGGACTGGACGACGTCGACGACAACTGTGTGAGTGGTATTCGAACTGCCCAATTTATTGGTGGCCGTGCAAGTGTATTCTCCGCTATCATTCGCTGTTGGCCTGTTAATGATCAGCTCGCAAACACCGTCCAAATGCTCGATCTGTACTTTGCGATCATCGAGTACCACCGGTATTTTGTCTTTTACCCACGAAATGACGGGGCGCGGATTGCCGCGCACTTTCGTGTCGATAATCAGATCGTTTTGGGATGAGTGATAAGCATCTAATTGTAAGAATATATCATCAAAGCGTTAAAGATCACTTGAGAATTTGTTAAATGCAATTACATTTAGAAATCTATTTTCGGTGATAACGACCTCAATCGAACGAATGAAACAAATAAATGAACAAACACAATTACGACTACCACTGCAATTCGAATTTGTGCAGTTGCAGCGATAGCCACGCAAATGTCGAAGTGAACGAAGTGATTTATCGACAATCGAACACAATCAGGAGCACCATCGAACGCAACACTGCACAACAACAATTCCGTACCTTTGAGTGGGAGAGCAAACATTGGCTCTTGCTCGTCACCATCAACCTGCGCTGTATATACCTTGAAATAACAAGATGTTTCTATTTCGCAGTGGTCATTTTTGGCAATGCACTTGTATATGCCAGAAGATTCTGGTGTTACTTTACTCAACTCGATAATCGCTTTGCCCTCTTCTGACAGATTTTTTACGTTGCCTCCCATCACAATCCATGCGTCGTCCTTCATCCAACGGCAATTCGGTTCGGGGCCAATCAAAGTGCACACAAATTTCACCGTAGTGCCCTCGAGAGCCATCCTGTCACGCAACTGAGTAGCAAAACGGAGTTTCTGCTTAGACCCTACCATAGGTGGTTCGGGCGACGGTCTGTAGGCTTTTGCCTTTGAAACTTCTTCTGCTTCGGCACGTTTTTTGTCAGACTCTGCTTTGGAGGAAAGTGCCTCTTCCATAGCCCTTCTGGCCATCTTCTCTTTGTCCTGCTTGATTCGATTCTGGGCATGGAACACTCCACGTGCGTGGAAATGTCTATTCTTGGCCACTTCAATGGCGTGACTTATTTGTGCCTCCCCACTTGCATTGGCGGCTCTGCAGGTGTAAAGCCCTGCATCTTTGTTAGATGGTTTATAAATCAAGAGCTTGCATACACCATGAGCCTCTTCAATAATGGTGAATTTATAGCTGGGTTTGACTATGAATGCGCCACGCCACCAGGTAACCTTTGGACGCGGCACACCATGTACGTGCACCTCTATCGTTAGCTCGTCGTCGCGTAAGTGGTAAAATTCTGGAAGACAGATCAATTGCGTTTTATATTTTTACCTTAAGGAGAGTTCAAAAAAAAACAATTGTAACAATTATTATATGTAAGTACCTTTGATTAATCTAAAGGAGGGAGACTTAGGTTCGTCTTTGAAAATTTCGTAGATTGTGACAATACACGATGATGAAACCTCATCGTTCATGTTAGCAATCGTGCAAGAGTATTCGCCGGAATCCAATGAGGTTGTCTCAAGAACTTCTAGTGCTAGAATATTGTTATTATTGATAATTCGATGAGTTGCATCACGCTCCAACTGGCGGCCGTCTTTGAACCACTTAACGGATAGTTCAGGCCCAGCGACGGCACATGCCAAACGGACATTTTGTCCGGACGCAACCGTACGATCTGTAAGGAAGTTAATGAAATGCGGATTGCGTGCCTGTTCGCGTCTCCGTTGCCAATCGGCATCTCGCTCCTTTTCACTCTTGCGCTGAAGCATACTGTATTTACGCATTTGCTGCATAAATTCCTCGCCTTCCTCCTCGGCAATGCTTTGCCAGCGTGCGTCATCGTACTTATCCGGTCGAGTAAAGTCGTCGGATGAATCACTGCCGCGTCTCTTTTCTTTGACCGGAAGTGCAGCCACTTCATCTTCTGCTTCCTCCTCGCGTTCTTCATCGCCAGCTTCGGTTCCATCACCGCCTTGGCTTTCGTTATACTCCGTGCCATCTTCGCCGTAACCCTCTGCTTCATCACCCTCGGCTTCCTCCTCGGCTTCCTCCGCCTCCTCAGCCTCTTGTTGGGCGCGCAGCTCCGCTTCTAGGCGTTCTTCTTCCTCCTTTTCAGCTGCCAGGCGCTTCTGCCGTTCCTCAAAAGTTTCTCCTTTTGGCTTGGATGCCAATTTGGCAGCCTGCTCTTCTGCAATTTTGGCCGCTGCTTTGGCCTTCTCTTCCATCTCCAAAACCATTTTACTCTTTTTTGGTGGCGGTTTTGGTCCGGCGCCTTGCTTCTGGTCTTCAAACATTTTCTTGCTAGCCTTTTGGCCACCGCCCATTTCTAGTTTCAAGGTCAATTTTGGACTAGGAGATTTCTCTTTCTTCTCCTTCTTCTTTGGGGGAGCCTTCTTCTTTCCCTTCTTAGCGGGCTCGTCTTCTTCGAAATCAACGCTATCTTCTCGATCATCGCCAGCATCACCGGCTTCGGCATCTGAATCGAAGCCCAATCCCGAAGGACTCATATCTTTGTCGATCGATTTTCTGGGAGTGCGTGGCTTTTTGGCCTTCGCCTTCTTTTTCGGTTTAACCTCCTCCAAAATTTCCTCCTCCTCCTCGTACTCTTCATATTCCTCCACAACGTAGATAACCTCAACATTCGATACATCCATTACGGCAGCGCGATCAATGACGGACAAATCGGATGTTATGTAACGGACGGGTCTTTGAATTTCTGCGGGCTCGGAAATATCCATAACAAGAGCTCGATCGAAAACTGCTAAATTGCAGGTGGTTTGGATTTTCATATCCCTGCCGAGTTCGAAGGGAGTTTTCTCCTTTTCCTCGCGCTTCAAAAATGGTGTAATGCTGCGCCATGTCGAAGGAGTCGCACTTCGGCGCATCATGTACAAATTGAAGGGCGTCTGACTCCGTCCGTGTATTGGAGTGGCGCTTCGACCGCGCATGCTGCCCGGTGTGGGCGACTTCAATTTTCGTTTCTTTTGGGTGGGAACTTGCAGGGTATCTGGAGCGGGCGTCGCCTCGGGCTCTTCGGATGGCCGAGCATCGGCTGCTGCGACATCACCTTCCGTCTCTCCCATCGTTTTTCGTTCTTTTAAAAGGATTACGAAGTAGCAATATTTTATTAATTAATTCGAGTGCAGTATCGAGATCTAACTTTTTCTCTGACGATTTAACTATTCGATTAATTTTCTACCGTAACGGATCGAGAACGAGTGTTAGTTAGTCAAGAAAGTTTCGCATCCGTTCGATAAGAAATTACAACTACGACTGAACGGTACGATTGGCGACCAAATCGAAAATATGCTTCTCCTCGATCCACAATTAAATTGAAGTGCAAATGCATTCGATTGCCAAAATGCTATATTTACTTTATTGTCATCGATTCACGCGTTATTTGCTTTTAATGCGGTTATATAAAAACAATCGCATACGAGTACTTACTTCTGTCTGCAGCCGCTTTGAGTGTATTATTTTTAGAATTGTTTTTCTATTGTAATTATCAAATGAAATCGGCATTTCACATTTGAACGGTACAATTAAAATTCTTGTGAGATTGAACGACCATTTGTTAAAAATAAAATGAAAACAATTTACCTGAACTTCTTTCTATTCCTTGTGTCTAGAAATCGTGAATTATATAAAAAGAGGGAAAATCTTAAGAATTCATTAACTTCAATTGAAGGCCACAAAATGTTAATGAAATTACAATTATTTTTTGAAATATGTACTTCAATTAACAATTAATTTAGTGAATTGATCAATGGAGTGGTACTTCCTATATGCTATATGCATTATATACAAACAACCTTGTATTAGTATTGTAAAAAAATCGATATTTTCTGCGCCATCGATCAGCAATTAAATAGATATTAATAGAAAGTTTTATATATATAGCATCATTAAAGGGAAAATAAAATTTAAAAAATTTAAAAAATTTAAAAAAAAAACCTTATTGAACTTAAAGTCGAATGCATACCTCGTATATTACGCGTAAATATTGGCGGCGTTCCAAACTTATTTGTAGGTACATCATATACCGTCACAAGGCAACTAGTTTCCACTTCTCCGTTACGATTGGAGGCCAAACACCTGTATACGCCCGAGTCGTTCGCAGATGCTGATTGGATTTCCAAGCAGGAGAGGCCATCATTCAATGATTGCTTGTGTTTTGAGTCGTTGTGGATGAGTGTTTTGTCCTTGTGCCACTGTACTTCCAAATCACTGCCAGATATGCTGCAAGTTAGTTTAATATCACTACCTGCCGCCGAATTGCGATTCGTTAGTTTGAGCTCTACGTTTGGCGCTCGTTTCGCACTGCGCAATTCCTTTTTGTCCTTATATTCGATATCCAAAGATTTATACGATTTGTTACTTTCAGAAATTTCTACATCCCTCAATTTTCTATCGACGACAGATTTAGCAACTGATACCTCTTCCAGTGTTTTCTTTTCATCTAATGAATGTTTAGCTGCAATTTCTACTTCCGTTAAGGTCTTACTTGCAATCTTTACAGATGATTCTTCCGAGATTGCAGACTTTATCGATTCTCTCATTGTCTTAGACTTCGTCTCCATTTCCAAAGGTAAACTAACTTCTTCCTCTGCTACTTCCGGTGCTTTAGCTTCTTTGACCTCTTTTTTCGATGGCCGCCTTGATTTTTTATCAAACATCTTTTCAATTTTGGGAGTAACTTCGGATTCTTCATATTTCTTTTCTTCAGCAGTAATCTCTTTCTTAACTGCCTTCTTTGATTTTTCGTCAATTTTCCTTTCTTCCGTCTTCTCAGCAGTGATTTCAGAAACTCCAACTTTCTTTGCTTCTACAGCCACTTCTGTTTCGGTAGAATTCTTGTGTTTTACGGCAACTATCTTCTCTTCCGTCTTTTCAGCAGCAGTTTTAGTAACATCAGCCTTCTTTGGTTCTACTGTATTGTTCTTTTCGGCTCCCGCCTTGAAATTTTCATCCATAATCTTTTCTTCAATATTTTCTAGACTATCTTCGGAAACTTCAGCATTCTTTGCTTCCTTTTCGATAGCTTTCTTTGATTTTTTATTTTCATCGGGCTTCTCAACAGCCATTTCAGAAACATCAGCCTTCTTTGGTGCTACTGTATTGTCCTTTTCGGCTGCGCTCTTCGACTTTTCATCCAAACTATTTTCTTCTGCCTTTTCGGGAATAGTTTCGGAAATTTCAGCTTTCTTTGATTCCACAGACACCTGCTTTCCGGTTCTTTTCTTTGATTTTTCGCCCACTTTCATTTCTTGGGCCTTCTCAGCAACAATTTCTGGAACTTCAGCCTTTTTGGATTTTTCATCCACCTTCTTTTCTTCAATCTTTCCGGGAGTATCTTCGGAAACTTCAGCCTTCTTTGCTTCTGCAGTCACCTCCTTTTCGCTAGATTTCTTTGATTTTATGTCAACTGGCTTTTCTTCGGGCTTCTCAGCAGCAATTCCAGAAACTTCAACCTTCTTTGGTTCTTCTAAAGTGTCCTTTTCAACTTTCTTTTTTTCGGAAATTTCAGCTTTCTTAAGTTCAATTTGGCGAAATTCTTCACACACTTTATCAATACTACCAGTAAAATTGCATAAGTCCTCGCAGATCTTAGACGATTTCATTACCTTTTGACAACTCTCAATACTGTCGTATTCTTTGAGAGCTAGAGCTTTAACTACTTCAATACCGGACTTCAGAACTTCATGTTTGTCTTCCAGAATGTCATCGAAAAGAATGAAAATGTCCATTAGATTTTTTTGTAGTGCTATCATTTCCTTTGATGATTTATCAATTTCATAAATTTGTTTAAGATTTTTAGCAATTGCTTGTATACACTCAAGTTTCTGTGTTAAGGGAGAAATTTGGTCATGAAGTTTAAAATATGAAATGCTTTTGATTTTACATTCTATCGATAAAATGTTTTCGGTAATTTTTGTAAAGAATTCACTCGAAATTTTTTCTTCAGTTGCAAGTTCTTTCTTGGATTTTTCGTCAATCTTAATATCTTCTACTTTTTCAGTAGAAACTTCAGAGACTTCGCCTTTCTTGTTTTCAGCTGAAACATTCTTCTCGGTCGCCTTCTTTGACTTTTCATCCACCTCTACTTCTACGACCTTTTCACCAGCAACTTCCGAGACTTCAGCCTTCTTGGCGTCAGCTGGAACCTTCTTCTCGGTGGCCTTCATTGACTTTTCTTCCATTTTTACTTCCGAGACTTCAGCCTTCTTGGCGTCAGCTGCAACCTCCTTCTCGGTTGCCTTCATTGACTTTGCATCAAGTTTTACTTCCTCGGTCTTTTCAGATGTAACTTCAGAGACTTTAGCCTTCTTGGCGTCAGCTGCAACCTTCTTCTCGGTGGCCTTCTTTGACTTTTCATCAAGTTTTACTTCCTCAGCCTTTTCAGGTGTAACTTCCGAAACTTCAGCCTTCTTGGCGTCAGCTGCAACCTTCTTCTCGGTAGCCTTCTTTGACTTTTCAGAAAGTATTACTTCCTCAGCCTTTTCAGGTGTTACTTCGGAGACTTCAGCCTTCTTGGCGTCAGCTGCAACCTCCTTCTCGGTTGCCTTCTTTGACTTTTCATCTAGTCTTACTTCCTCAGCCTTTTCAGGTATAACTTCAGAGACTTCAGCCTTCTTGGCGTCAGCTGCAACCTTTTCCTCGGTGGCCTTCTTTGACTTTTCATCAAGTTTTACTTCCTCAGCCTTTTCAGGTGTAACTTCGGAGACTTCCGCCTTCTTGGCGTCAGCTGCAACCTTCTTCTCGGTAGCCTTCTTTGACTTTTCAGAAAGTATTACTTCCTCAGCCTTTTCAGGTGTTACTTCGGAGACTTCAGCCTTCTTGGCGTCAGATGCAACCTCCTTCTCGGTTGCCTTCTTTGACTTTTCATCTAGTCTTACTTCCTCAGCCTTTTCAGGTATAACTTCAGAGACTTCAGCCTTCTTGGCGTCAGCTGCAACCTTCTTCTCGGTAGCCTTCTTTGACTTTTGATCAAGTTTTACTTCCTCAGCCTTTTCAGGTGTAACTTCCGAAACTTCAGCCTTCTTGCCGTCAGCTGCAACCTTCTTCTCGGTAGCCTTCTTTGACTTTTCAGCAATTATTACTTCCTCAGCCTTTTCAAGTGTTACTTCGGAGACTTCAGCCTTCTTGGCGTCAGCTGCAATCTTCTTCTCGGTAGCCTTCTTTGACTGTTCATCAAGTTTTACTTCCTCAGCCTTTTCAGGTGTAACTTCGGAGACTCCAGCCTTTTTGGCGTCAGCTGCAACCTTCTTCTCGGTAGCCTTCTTTGACTTTTCATCAAGTTTTACTTCCTCAGCCTTTTCAGGTGTAACTTCGGAGACTTCAGCCTTCTTGGCGTCAGCTGCAACCTCCTTCTCGGTAGCTTTCTTTGACTTTTCATCTAGTCTTACTTCCTCAGCCTTTTCAGGTGTAATTTCGGAGACTTCAGCCTTCTTGGCGTCAGCTGCAACCTCCTTCTCGGTTGCCTTCTTTGACTTTTCATCTAGTCTTACTTCCACAGCCTTTTCAGGTGTAACTTCGGAGACTTCAGCCTTCTTGGCGTCAGCCGCAACCTTCTTCTCGGTAGCCTTCTTTGACTTTTCATCAAGTTTTACTTCCTCAGCCTTTTCAGGTGTAACTTCCGAAACTTCAGCTTTCTTGGCGTCAGTTGCAACCTCCTTCTCGGTTGCCTTCTTTGACTTTTCATCAAGTTTTACTTCCTCAGCCTTTTCAGGTGTAACTTCGGACACTTCAGCCTTCTTGGCGTCAGCTGCAACCTCCTTCTCGGTAGCTTTCTTTGACTTTTCATCTAGTCTTACTTCCTCAGCCTTTTCAGGTGTAACTTCGGAGACTTCAGCCTTCTTGGCGTCAGCTGCAACCTCCTTCTCGGTTGCCTTCTTTGACTTTTCATCTAGTCTTACTTCCACAGCCTGTTCAGGTGTAACTTCGGAGACTTCAGCCTTCTTGGCGTCAGCCGCAACCTTCTTCTCGGTAGCCTTCTTTGACTTTTCATCAAGTTTTACTTCCTCAGCCTTTTCAGGTGTAACTTCGGACACTTCAGCCTTCTTGGCGTCAGCTGCAACCTCCTTCTCGGTAGCTTTCTTTGACTTTTCATCTAGTCTTACTTCCTCAGCCTTTTCAGGTGTAACTTCGGAGACTTCAGCCTTCTTGGCGTCAGCTGCAACTTCCTTCTCGGTAGCCTTCTTTGACTTTTCATCAAGTTTTACTTCCTCAGCCTTTTCAGGTGTAACTTCGGACACTTCAGCCTTCTTGGCGTCAGCTGCAACCTCCTTCTCGGTAGCTTTCTTTGACTTTTCATCTAGTCTTACTTCCTCAGCCTTTTCAGGTGTAACTTCCGAAACTTCAGCTTTCTTGGCGTCAGCTGCAATCTCCTTCTCGGTTGCCTTCTTTGACTTTTCATCAAGTTTTACTTCCTCAGCCTTTTCAGGTGTAACTTCCGAAACTTCAGCCTTCTTGGCGTCAGCTGCAAACTCCTTCTCGGTTACCTTCTTTGACTTTTCATCAAGTTTTACTTCCTCAGCCTTTTCAGGTGTAACTTCGGAGACTTCAGCCTTCTTGGCGTCAGCTGCAACCTCCTTCTCGGTTGCCTTCTTCGACTTTTCATCTAGTCTTACTTCTTCAGCCTTTTCAGGTGTAACTTCGGCGACTTCAGCCTTCTTGGCGTCAGCTGCAACCTTCTTCTCGCTTGCCTTCTTTGACTTTTCATCAAGTTTTACTTCCTCCGCCTTTTCAGGTGTAACTTCGGAGACTTCAGCCTTCTTGGCGTCAGCTGCAACCTCCTTCTCGGTTGCCTTCTTTGACTTTTCATCAAGTTTTACTTCCTCCGCCTTTTCAGGTGTAACTTCGGAGACTTCAGCCTTCTTGGCGTCAGCTGCAACCTCCTTCTCGGTAGCCTTCTTTGACTTTTCATCAAGTCTTACTTCCTCAGCCTTTTCGGGTGTAACTTCGGAGACTTCAGCCTTCTTGGCGTCAGCTGCAACCTCCTTCTCGGTAGCCTTCTTTGACTTTTCATCAAGTCTTACTTCCTCAGCCTTTTCGGGTGTAACTTCGGAGACTTCAGCCTTCTTGGCGTCAGCTGCAACCTCCTTCTCGGTAGCCTTCTTTGACTTTTCATCAAGTCTTACTTCCTCAGCCTTTTCGGGTGTAACTTCGGAGACTTCAGCCTTCTTGGCGTCAGCTACAATCTCCTCCTCGGTAGCCTTCTTTGACTTTTCATCAAGTTTTACTTCCTCAGCCTTTTCAGGTGTAACTTCGGAGACTTCAGCCTTCTTGGCGTCAGCTGCAACCTTCTTCTCGGTATCCTTCTTTGACTTTTCATCAAGTTTTACTTCCTCAGCCTTTTCGGGTGTAACTTCCGAAACTTCAGCATTCTTGGCGTCAGCTGCAACCTCCTTCTCGGTTGCCTTCTTTGACTTTTCATCAAGTTTTACTTCCTCAGCCTTTTCAGGTGTAACTTCCGAAACTTCAGCCTTCTTGGCGTCAGCTGCAACCTCCTTCTCGGTTGCCTTCTTTGACTTTTCATCAAGTCTTACTTCCTCAGCCTTTTCGGGTGTAACTTCGGAGACTTCAGCCTTCTTGGCGTCAGCTACAATCTCCTCCTCGGTAGCCTTCTTTGACTTTTCATCAAGTTTTACTTCCTCAGCCTTTTCAGGTGTAACTTCGGAGACTTCAGCCTTCTTGGCGTCAGCTGCAACCTTCTTCTCGGTATCCTTCTTTGACTTTTCATCAAGTTTTACTTCCTCAGCCTTTTCGGGTGTAACTTCCGAAACTTCAGCATTCTTGGCGTCAGCTGCAACCTCCTTCTCGGTTGCCTTCTTTGACTTTTCATCAAGTTTTACTTCCTCAGCCTTTTCAGGTGTAACTTCGGAGACTTCAGCCTTCTTGGCATCAGCTGCAACCTCCTTCTCGGTTGCCTTCTTTGACTTTTCATCTAGTCTTACTTCCTCAGCCTTTTCAGGTGTAACTTCGGAGACTTCAGCCTTCTTGGCGTCAGCTGCAACCTTCTTCTCGGTAGCCTTCTTTGACTTTTCATCAAGTTTTACTTCCTCAGCCTTTTCGGGTGTAACTTCCGAAACTTCAGCATTCTTGGCGTCAGCTGCAACCTCCTTCTCGGTTGCCTTCTTTGACTTTTCATCAAGTTTTACTTCCTCAGCCTTTTCAGGTGTAACTTCGGAGACTTCAGCCTTCTTGGCATCAGCTGCAACCTCCTTCTCGGTTGCCTTCTTTGACTTTTCATCTAGTCTTACTTCCTCAGCCTTTTCAGGTGTAACTTCGGAGACTTCAGCCTTCTTGGCATCAGCTGCAACCTCCTTCTCGGTTGCCTTCTTTGACTTTTCATCTAGTCTTACTTCCTCAGCCTTTTCAGGTGTAACTTCGGAGACTTCAGCCTTCTTGTCTTCTTCAGCAACAACCTCTTTTTTGGTTGTATTATTGGATTTATCATCTTTTTGTTCTTCAATCTTTTCAGATTTTAGCTCAGAAACTTCACTTTTCCCTGCTTTGAATTCAGGTTGTTTCAATTCGTCACATACTTTATTTATGCATGTGGTTATATTAAATAATTTTTCGCAGACCTTAGCCAGTCTCATGGGCCCTTGATGTGTTTCAATATCATCGTACTCTTTTAAAGTCAGTGTTTTAACTTTTTCAATGCCCGGTTTCAAAATTTCGAGTTGCTCTTCAAGCATATCATCAAACAGAATGAATATTTCCATTAGATTCTTTTGCAGGGCAATCATTTCCTTTGACGATTTGTCAATTTTTTTAACTTCCTTAAGACTTTTAGCAATAGCCTGTGTACTTTCCAGCTTGTTTGTTAAAGGAGAAATGCGCTCATGTAGTTTGACGTCTGAAATGTTATTAATTGTATGCTCTATCGATGATATATTTTCAAACATTTTTATAAAGTACTCATTCGACATTTGGTGAGCAGCTTCACGATTATTCTCCAATAAGGAATCTATAAGCTCCTCTACTTTTTTGTTAGCCTCGTCCAATGATTTGCCATCATATGTGTGAACAATGTGCTCTCTCAGTTTAAACACAGATTTTGTTATTTGCTCACTATCCTCTAGGTGGTTGAACAAGTCCTCAATTTCATTTTGTAGCTCTTTGAGGTTAATATCACCTGTAATCTGTTGAAGAACTGTTTCAAATTTATTATTAAAATTATCTTTGGCAGCCATTGCTTGTGCCTTGACGGCATCTTGTTCAATGTATATTTGTACTGACTGCGACTTGATCACTTCTAATAAATTCACAAAATCGTCTTTCATGGCCTCGAATTCTTGAAGTATTTCGATAGCATCCAAAATATTACCGCCATCCAGGGATACTACAAGTTGGTTAAGTTTTGTCTGTAGCATCAGTAAGCTTTCTGTAGGAATAGTTGATTGGATTTGATCAACCGAGTCCTTCAAATCTAGAATTCCAAGAGTAATATTTTGGAACGATGTAGAATCGATCTTCATGTTTGCCACATTTTGCTTTCGTATATTTGTTATTTCCTTGCTGATTTTCTGCAGCGAGGAGGATAAACTCTTCAGGCACAAATCACTAGGATAGGTTTCTTCAACAAATGAAACTATGCTGCTCATATAGGGCTGAGTAGTCTCAGTTATGTCGTGTACAAATGTTTTACGCAAAGTCTCGTTGCCATTCAGGAGTTGTAGGAAAACTGAATTGGCGCCCCTAATTGGCGAATCGTTGTTGATTGCCTGGATTGGTGTTCGCTTGATAAATGCAAGTAAATCTTTTAATTTAAATAGAGGTAGGAAGCAACAATCTTCCATTGATTTGGCATTACCATTTTCAATGGCACTTTTTATTTCGTTCAAAGTGGTCTGTACCGAATTAAACATTTCTATTGTGGTTCTACTTATTTCGGTGGTATTAATTGACTGAATTTCGCTGATAATTGATTCTATCTGCGTTAGACTTTCTTCAATATAAGGTTCAAATGGTATTTTTGCTGGTTTAATCTCCTCTCTTTGAATTGTTTGTAATTGTTTGTCCTCTTTCGCAGATTCTTTCGATATTATTACGATTTTTGAACCCGATTCAACCCCAGAAACTTCAGCTGCCTTAGCCACCACCTTTTCGCTAATCTTCTGAGATTTTTCGTCAACCTTCATTTCTTCGTGCTTTTCTGGAGCAACTTCAGTCTTATTTTCTTCCTCTATAAACTCCTTTTCGGTAGTTTTCATTGATTTTTCATCCACCTTCTTTGGTTCGGCCAATTCAGGAGCAACTTGAGAGTCTTCAGCCAGCTTTGCTTCTGCTGCAAATATTTTTTCGCTGGACTTCTTTGGTTTATCTTCCATCTTCATTGCTTCGGCCTTTTCGGCTAGAACTTCGGAGAATGGAGCCTTCTGTGTTTCCTCTGAGAGCTCCTTCTCGCTGGCTTCCTTTGATTTTTCAGCTAGAATTTCGCCTTTCTCTGCTTCCTCGGTAACGTCTTTTTCGCTACCCTTCTGTGATTTTTTGTCAACTTTCTTTTCCTCGACCATTTCGATTTTAACTTCAGAAACTTCGTCTTTCTGAGATACCTCCAATTCGGTAAAGGAACTTTCTTCAGCTATTGCTTTCGAAATTAATGTATGCTCCTGAATATATTCTTGGGATCTCGAAGCTTCGGGGATTTCATATTCGAAATCAGAAGCTGAAGTCTCTTCTTGCGATATAGGTTCAATGAAGTTTTGCTTCAATTTATCCATGGTTTCCTGTAAGTAGTTCAACTGGATTTCAATAGTTTCGATTAAATTACCCTCCATAGGTGTCAGTTGGCTCAAGTCTGTTCTCGGCATAAGTTCGTTGTCAATGCGTATCAGTGTGGCTTCTAAATTGTCTACAGCTTCGCCGTTTTCCTCAATGAATTTATATATTAAAGGCGAATTCGACTTCAAACCTTCTTGGATGTCCAATAAAAACGATTTACCAGATTCAACATTTTGTATAAGCGAAGAAATTAAAATTTGCATTTCGTTTTCTGTTGTCGATGAAATAATGGCATTGAGAGTTCTTAGCTGAGGAGTCAATAAATCAATTTCCTGCAGCAGTTCGATTACTCTTAAGCCGTTGTCACTATTCTCAATAAAATCGAATATTGATATTAGGACATTTTGACTTTTTAATAGATCATTCAGTAAATTATTGTCCACAGTCTCGCTGACTTCGTTTAGAGCCCTAAATGTTGTCATCAAGTGCGTTTGAAGATTCACCACAGCCGCGGAAGACCTATCAATATCCACACTTGTTGAATCGCTGATTGCTTTTATATTTTGAACCAAATTTTGGAATGGATTGACGAGTCTGTTTAATTTTCCTCCCTCTGTATTTGATTGATTACACAAGTTTACAAATATTAATATTTCCGATTCAATTTTCTCAAACATTTCGTGGGCCAGTTGTGTTTCTAGAATAGGCAGTGCTTGCAGAATATCTTCAAATGTTCTTTCAAAGTCTTCTAGGGTCTTCTCGAAGCCCGATTCGTAGGTGTGAACCAGACACTCCTTCAGCTTGAACATCGTCTTGGCCACGTTGGCATTGGCCAAAATTGTTACCTCGGCTGATTGCGACGGTTTCGATAACTGACATTGGATATTTTCCAAGCCAGTCTTTAGCTCTTGCATTACTTCACTTATTTGTTGGACTTCAGCAATGTCCAGAGATTTCGTTATAGTCAGGCACTCCTTGATCTGCTTTATGCCTCCGGCAACACCATCTTTAATATCAAACAACTTAACATCTGCCATTTTCGCGTTGGCTGGTTGTTCCAATTGCTGATGTTCTAGTTTCGATTCGGCAAAGGTTTTCATGGCCGTCAGATCGTCTTGTGTGGAAATATCTGCAACATTTTCTAAAACATTCAAGTCCACCTTTTCACAATATTGGAGCAAATCGAATATGACTGAAGTTTTATCTTTGATAACGTCAAAGGCTGGACATTCTTCAAGAGACGACAGTGGATAGTCCTTTTGCACTTGAAGTATGGCATCTCGTATTCCTAATATGGGTTGAGCGAATTTGGCCAGTTTCGTGAGACTTTCCTGATCGGTGACCAGGCTGTCAATTTGCGACAAATGCACTTGGTCGTCAATACTTAGTACTGCTTTTTGAAGTTCTCGCAGCGGCTGAACGAATTGCTTTAAATACGACAGCGGCTCGTCCTCGGCCAGTGATTGAATCGTTTCCAAAGCATGGTTTTCATTTATGGCCAGCACGAACGGCCTCAGACCCTCGATGACTTCGGCGCGTGTCAAAGATACATGGGATGTGGACAAACTGTCCGCTTGTTCCAGCTCTTGATTGTAGAACACTTTGATGCTTTCCTTTATTTCTTGTAGTGGCTGAGCTACGGTATGCAGTTCGGAAAATTCATTCTCACTGAGGTCTTGAATGTCACTTTGGGCTATACATTCTTGAACTTGCACTACACATGCCTCTAAGCTACAAACGGCTTGGGCAAATGTCCTGCAGTCTAGACTTTCGGAAATAGAATTCAGCGGTTCAACAACACTTGGCTGATGCATTTCGGTGATGCATTGCTGGAAGTCTTGCAGCTTCGATACAGTTGCCTTAACTTTCTGTGCAGTTTCGATTCTCAGTGAGCCGGTGTCCATTTCGGTGCAATGAGCTAATACGGTGGCAATACTATTTTTAAGTTGGGACAGCAAAACGTCCACCTTTGTGCGACTGTCTTGGAATGCTTGCATATGATCGGTGCGGTCTACACTGTCGACAGAAATGTCTCCTTCGGCAGGCAATGATTCGGCTACGGATTTCATTGCTGATATGTCTTCCATGGTTGAAACATCGTCTGCAGCTTCCACTATAACTGGTTGCATCAATACATTTTCCATTGATTGCACAACAGCATTGAGAGTCAGAGCGATTGGCAGAGTATTCCACACTATATCGCTGGAAGTTTGATCGGGAGCCTGAAGAATGCTCTCTTTGAGCTCATCAATTGCTGAACGATACTCGGCACTTTGGTTCATAGCCTGGGCAATGGTAATTTCCCCTGAATTGGCGGCAATATTTTGTATGGCATTGCTGACACTTTCAATTGACTTCGACACACTATTGAGGACGTTTGCTGTGCACTCATTAACCTTTTTCGTGCGGTAGTCAGTGGGTATTGACATTTTGGACTTTTGCACTTCCACTAAAATGCCACTCAAAGAGGTAGTCAAGTCCATAAAATTACTGCTTAACATGGAATCTAAAGTATGCCTATCTTTAATTTGATTGACTGTGGCCAGCAAGTTTTCAATATTTCGAAGTGCCTCATCTTGAGTAATTTTGATTTCAATTGCTTCTCTCATGGACATGAATGATTTGTCGTGTTCAGTGGCTTGCTTCTCATCGAGTTCGACTTCCCTTTGTATAATTTTGAACTCATGCTCTTCTATGTCGATTTCAATGTTTTTAGCAATTTTCCTCATTTCGTCCAGAATCTGCAAGTTTCTTTCATTTTGCGTCGAACTTGAGATGCTGAGAATATCCTGACCCAACTTGATTTTTTCATTTAGGCTGCGCAGTGGATCTATCAAGTCAGCCAATGAGCCCGAAATGGATTTCTCTTCTATTTGGCGTATGCAGTAGTTGAGCTCATCAATGGGACGCTTCAGATTCTCAAATAATGTCACATGGTACTTATTGATGTTACTATCCAATATGTTGCCAATCAAAGAGGACAACTCTTCTTTCAAGCTATACAGCCCCGATTGTACATTGGGCGATAATCGCAACGACAGTCTGCCTATATTCGATTCGAAATGCAGCACTGCTTGGGCAATCGATTGTAAGAGTTTTTGCGTATCCGCTGAATCCACTCCAAAGTCTTCAGCAACCAATTGGCCACTCTCTATGTCTTGTCCCAGCTGGGCCAGACCGTTTTGGATCTCTTGCAGTGGCGGAACCATGGATTCTACAGTACTTACCGTCAGTCTGCCCGAGTCGATGTTGCCTGACGACTCGTTCAGTATAATTTCGAGACCTTTCTTGAGTTCAAATAATGGCGGCGTGACTATATCCAGGACAGCCATATTAATTTTTTGTTCCATTGTTTCGGAACCAGCCTGTGATTCGGCTTTCCGTTCAATAGTTTCCAATGCATCTTGCAGTTCTTTGATGGGCTCAACAATATTATCCAATATTTTCTTGTGGACTTTGGAATAAATTTGTTCTTCATCTTCTTCCAAAGATAGCTCATTTTCAACATGCTCCAAAGCCTCTTGAATCTTGACTACGGGACCGCAAATCAATTTTAGGGCATCAGCTTCGTTGGGCAATTTAGCTTGTGAAATTTTGGCAAATGGCAGAGGCTCGTTAACTGTCTGCAATTTGGCCACGCTCTCTGTAAAATGTTTGGCCTCCTCCAGTTCCTGGGCTTCTTGGAGTAACGCCTGTGATTTGATAGTCCCCTGAGTAATCTCCAGACCTTGTTGTATATCCACCGCAGTTAGGTCAATATGAGCTTTCAGACTCTCCGAATCGAAGGATTTGGAAATGGTTTTAACCTCTTGCAATGCCTTTATCATGTGGTCGCCCACACTGTCGATTATGAATACACTTGTTCGCTGTATTAGTGTGGCGCCTGTCTCGTCAATCTCCACACACTTCTCAATCACTTGCAAGCTGGTGTGCAGCTTGTGTATGTCCTCTTCCATTGATTGAAAGAGCGCATCGAGTGGAGTTTCGCCCGAATAAACTCTTAGTTTGCTTTGGATTTGTTTAGCAGGCTCGCTTATGTTCCGAATGATGGCTATACTCTGATCAGCTGAAGCAGGAGTCATCAGCATGGCAGACTGTGCTATGACTTCTTGTTCGACTGCATTTAAGTGATTCTCAATGGTCTTCAGTAGCTTAGCCAGTGGCAGCAACGATTTCAGGTTTTTCTCAATTTCGCTGGAATTTGAGATAACTTTTACGGGCTTTACTGAAGACATCATTAGGCCGTCGCCTACAGCTCCTGAAATATCCTGCAGTTTTGCCTCATCTTCGGTTGTCTTTTGCGAAGAATCACTATCAGACAGTCTTTTGCCCTTTTTCCTCTTAGGGGGCTGAACCACTTCCTCGGTGGGCTGTGCAGGTACATGGTGTGAAGCAACCGACGAATTAACTTTTGATGACATTTGGGCACTAGCGTACGTTTGCTGGTCAGATGTATCATCCTCAACGTCCCCTTGGCTGCTAGAAGCTTTAGACAAGCTGAAGTATTCATCCGTTTCGGTGGGACGTGACTTTTTACGCTTTCTTATGGGAGCAGATATGGACAATTCCTCTTCCATTTTTTCAAATGATGTTTGTGCGAAATTGACCGTCGCTTTATCGAAAACGCTTTCTTGGTCCGTCAGTCCGTGAATGGTGATTTCGTTAATCGACAAATCCTCCATGTCCGCTTCGGTGCGCATATCTTCTTCGTGATTAAAATATTCGGGATCTATGTCGATAACAACTGCTTCCATTAGAAGCTTGCCCGATTGTGACGTTTCCTTGACAAATCTCAGCGGCGGCAGCTCCACGATATTGTGTTCTGTGACATGTTCTGATATTTGATCGGCATACATTTCGACTATTTTGAGTGCCTCCTCCTCGGTCAAATCCGGTGTTTCATACAATGACACGGAGACTTCCTTGCCGTCGAACGAGAATGAAACATCGCCCTTTTCGTCAATGGTAATATCGCCCACTGGAGTCTCATACAATTGGGAAGTGCGTTCCTCCTGTATAGTGGAGAGAGAGAAGTTACGCTGCAGTTCATTTTCTTGAACTTGTTCTTGTTTCTGGTTCTTATAGGCATCTTCAAAGCCCAACAATGAGGCCGAACTGGCCACTACGCCCATACAATTTCGGGCCTCACAGGTATATGTGCCCAGACAGCAGGTGCCATCTTGTCCCGATATTATACGGTGAATATCTCCAGGCTTCAGTTCTACTCCATCCTTGTACCATTTCAGCACTGGTTGCGGTACACCAATCACTTTGCATTCCAAATTCACGGCTCCCTCCTCGGTTAGCACAGCGCGTAGGCATTCCAGAAAACGTGGTTTCTTATAATGCCTGGGTATCTGAAGCTTCAGGAAGCACGAAGTAACGCTTGTGCCAAAATCATTCACAGCCACGCACTTCCACTCGGCCTGATCAACGAATTCTACGCTATGTATATCTAAATGCCAATTTTCGCTTTCACCACGAAAATGATTGTAGCGTTCATTCGGTTCAATAGGCAGCTCATCTCTAAACCAAGACAGCACGGGATCGGGTGCCGCCTTGACATCGACGGTAAATTGGAAAGGTTCATTGATTTTGGCATCTTGGCTTTTTAGGCCAATCACAAATTTGGGCGGCTTATTTTGGCTGGTCAACATTAAACGGTCTTCGTCGTTCAACTGGTTCTGTATGTCCTCTACTGTGAGTACGGCCAAACTACTACTTTCGCCCATGCAGTTCTTGGCAACGCAGCAGTAGGTACCCAAAGAATTCGTGCCTGTCAGCTGGTAAACGTCACCCGGTTTCAGTTCTTGGCCGTCTTTGAACCACTTTAATATGGGTGTGGGGAATCCCACCACTTTGCATTCGAATGATACCAGACCTTCTTCTGTAAGCACGGCGCGTAGGCTCTCCATGAATCGTGGTTTTCGATAATTCCTGGGAACTGGGAAAAGTATGTTTAAGTCAAAACTCTTTCATTCCAAAAAGGCACCCTACTTACTGTCCATGGTGACAGCGGAAGCTGAAATGCCCACACATCCGTCTTGACTCGTTACCACACACTTCCATTCACCCTCGTCGTTGCATTCGGAGGGTTTTATTTCGATCATATAAACACCAAGGCCATCTTCGATTAGTTTATATTTGTCACTTGTTTCAACTCGTCCCACTTTGTTGTACCAAGCGACACTTTTGGGCCATGGTGGTACAACCACTGAAAGAAAATGCAACAGGGTTTACATATGTACTAAATTTTTCGAATTCCAAATTGTTGCGATATATGCAAAAACTTGAGTTTTACTCTTTATTAAAGTTGAAGCATTGGGAGCGTTAATTTATTAAAAATAAATATTTTTGACTATGCATACAATTGAAAGGGTAAGTTGATGAAGACTGCATGTAAAAGAAATATTGAAATTGGTTTATTGGCAATAGTGAAGCGGAAGGTTCGTCTCTTGCTCAAAATTCCTCCCAAATATGTATAATATACATATTATGTAAATATTGATGATAGTTTCCAAGATTCAGAAGCGACACAGAAGACATGTTTGTACCAGCTTTGTATTGAGAAAAGCTAAATGAAACACTGGAAAACTGATTTACTCGAAATATTAATATACCGCCTTCATCCACTCAGCCCTTAAATTTGTTGTTTGTTTTTGAATAAAAATTTTTCTTTAATATTGCATTTAACATAAAACCTAAAAAAAAAAACTTTACTCAAGTTTTATATTTTGTCACATGAGAATTTTGCATGTCTCTTTTCTGGCTCTCTCGCTCTTTTTATCTGAATTGATTTTCCGTTGGATTTGTTTTGATCACCACATTCGCTATTCTGTTCTCTCGTGTGCAGATCCTGACCTACCACAGCATCGAGAATTCCAATGAATTTAATTGAGTTCAAGTTTGAAATGTCTTGTGTTGCTGCGAAAGCGCGAACAACGAATAGCGTATTGTGGTTGCCGGTATTTGCCGAAATGACGTGACTATTTAACACAGCAGAATTGGCAAGTCGCCAGCCACACCGCTCGCACTCACCTTGGCATCCAAGTATAATCGTCTCGCCAATACGGACGCTCACGTCTCGCAGTTCGTTCGTAAATATTGGTGGGGGTGCATTGTTTGGGTTGCTGTGTGGGAGAATACAAGAATCGTTGGGCATTAGTCTCTTTCGAATTGATTGAATGCACAGATTACAATTTTCGAAAATGATTACCTATCGGCTGGCTTTAAGGAACCCTCGCGACTTCCACGACCCACTACATGTACTTTGGAGCTGGAATAGGATTTGCCCATGCAGTTGACCGCCTCACAAGTGTATGTGCCCAAGGAGGTGGGATCGTCGGCATTTGCTGTCAGTGCAAACACATCGCCAGCCTTGATCTCCTTGGAATCTTTGAACCAACGCAATTGCGGCGTTGGCACACCCACCACTTTGCATTCGAGCGACACAGTGCCCTGTTGGGTCAGCACTGCCCGCAGTTCCTCAATGAATTCGGGCGTCTTGTATGCCTTCGGCACCAACACATTCAAGTGGCCAATGCAAGAGTTGCGCCCACCTAGATTCTCAGCCATGACCATCCATTGTCCACCATCGTCTAGTGTAACTGGACTGACTTCAAGGTAATGGAATGAACCCTCACTAATTTGCTTGACTCGGTCGTTTGCAATTACTCGGCGATCGTTGCGATACCAGGTTAACTGTGATAGGAAAAAGTATAAATTTTGACACCAAGACAGCAATTCTCTGGAAACTACCTTAATATCAGTGGAGCTGCGAATTTCGATCAAAAGCCGCGTCCGTGTTCCAACTTTGACAGAGAGATCCACCAGACGTCGTAGAAATATGGGAGGATCATCGCCCGCCGATCTGTCTTCAACAAGAAGTTCCACATCCTTGCGTATAACATCGTTGTTTTTTGTGCGTGCAAATAGCGTATAGTGACCAGCGTCCTCTCTTTGGACATGCTCGACAGCGAGCTGGACTGCATTGCTGGTATGTGTTATTCGGAAACGATCGGAATTTTCGATAGGTATATCGCCACGAGTCCTGCAAAAAATATAATACATATTTTGATTGATCCACACATGTTTAAATTTAACTATGTTGTGGCAATATTAGTCCCGGAATTGGGATTTTCTCAATTCAACCAAAATCGAATATACAAATTGTATACTACGTCGAATTGCAATGCTTAATATCTCCTCGCTCTTCTAATACTGAAGTGCAAACGTAAAAGTTGAACATGTCGCTTGGAATTTTGCCTTGTACTTAAAGTTTTGTATAAGCTTGTAAGATTTTAAGCCATTTTTAGAAGAACGTTTTTGTAGTGCACACGAAAGCTGCCTAACCCGGGTTGCCCGAAGCTGGTGTACCAACAAAAACAAAGTTATTGAGGGATAAAAAAATATCTGACTCGGTCCGATAGTTTTTCTTAATAGTTATTCGTCAAAAATAAAAAAAATAAACTTTTAAAAATCGGCAAAACATTTAAGTGGACATATGATGATGGGGATTGTTAGTTTTATGCATTTTCCATCTGTTTGTATTCACGAAAAAGGGACAAAAATCCTTGAATATGTACTGGGATTAACAAGTATTGGATTTATCACCCTTTCTAATATGATTTCACATTAAAACCACAATGAATTTGCCTCCATTTGTTTTGCCCACTGCTTTTTTTCGCGTGGTAAACCCTTTTTTAATGTTTTGTTATAAATGTCTAGGTCTAGCAAAAAAAATATTAAAAATTCTTGAAATGATTTTTGAGTTGTATAAGTAATACACTTGGCTCCTCAAAACAGCTTATATGTTTGCACAACATGGCGTATTAGTGTTATATTTTAGTCAGAGTTACAACATGGCGTATGAGTGACATTAATGCAATATAATTGAAAGGAATTGATATAAATAAACGGCCAAACACGGTGTGGCCTGTGTTTGTCCGTTTATTGTAGATACTTGAATTCTTATTCATTATTTCTTTTCTAAAATACAATTTCGTAGCCTACGATTACTTAGTACTATGTATACTTAATAAATCGAGCCCTTCCCGCGAAATGATCTTTTTTCATTTTCATGTATGTATTTTTGAATTTTACTCTCTACGGGTATGGAACTATGAACATAAAAAACTCAATTTCGAAAAAAATTTCGCTTGATATACTGAGACAGAACAATTATGATGAACACAATAAACCTTGAAATTCACTGATGCACTTGTACCTTTTCCTGTAGACAGATGAGGCGGACGATGTGCCGTGCTGATGGTTTTTGTCACTACATTGGCAGCATTTCGAACAACCGTTGCCCATTTTGCATTTATTCAATACTAAACAGCCTCGAAATATTTTGCAGTTTCACTAATTCGTATGTATTTATTTAATGTGTGACTATTTATATCAAATGACGAACACAGATGGCAAATATTATTCAACTTAGTTTGGACGAAATTTTTAGCATTCAATAAAAAAAAACGAATCAAAAAATAATGGAGTTTCTTTCTTTCAAGCGTTCACTACACTCCACATTTTTGTCATAACTCCTCAAAGAAAAATTGGAAAAAAAATAATATAACAAAAAATACGCGAAATGACAAACAACGCGAACACTAATAAATCGATGTTTTCTGTTTTCGGATTAACGAACACAAATTTCAAAATTAAACACAAAAAACAACAAAGGAGTACAACAAAACGAACACTTAAAAATACATTTGAAAAAATAACAGACTAAAAAGTAAGCAATAAATACACAAACGCCGACGCAACCGAATAGAAATTTGCCAATCTATTTTAAGTAGCGTATCTCACGAAAGCATTTTCCACGCATTTCCACTTGTACTTCTACTAATAATTTGTTGTTCTTCTAACTTGAAGAATTTTCGAATTTTCTTCTTTGAATTGAAATATACTGCAAATCGTTGGCCGAGTAGTGCGGCAGAACAAAGCACGAACACCATTATGTAATGTGAAATGTGAAAAATATTTATTAGACATTTTTGTGTATTTGGGCATTTTCGAGATACGCCATTTTCAGGCGAAAACTTTTCACGGAACACCAAAATACCTCGACAGTTCGAAATAACACAAGAAGTGCCGCGCGCCGAAGGAGGAACACACACGAATTTGTAAATATATTCTATATTTAGCATCGAAGATCGAAATTTGGGTTGGAGCAGACCGTACTAGCCATTGACGTATGTATGTGTTTTTTTTTTATTTTGTATTATTTATTATTCTTTTCGTTATTTACTCACTACACAAATATTTTCATTAACAAATTTCGTAATAAATTTTGATTCGATTCGATTTGAATTGAATTGAATTTATTTTTGATTGGAATTCTCATAAACGTGTGTATATTCCGTGCGGAGGAGTACACGCGTATTTTGAAATTTCAATAATTCGAATTTATGCTCGGCGTATATGTATGACGCGAACGATTCAAAGCGTTTCGGGGCAACGGTATCGGTGGATAACTTGGCGTGGCGATCGACAAAGTTGGACTGTCGTTTCGGCCGACTGTGAACTAACGAGCATCTCGTTTTTGAAACGTTTTTTCAGATCTCATCGGAGCGTCTTCTCTGTGCGCAGACAATTTTAATTTTCGAAATATGCGCAGATGATGTTTTTGAAACGATTTCCTTTCTCTTATTCTCGTTTGAAAATTCGTGTCCGGTCCGACAATCTCATATAAGAAGTAAACAAAAGTCAGTTGTAGACCTAAGCGGATGCGAATGTCTGGTAGCTACTGAGGAGTCAGGGAGGTATTGGCTGACAGCCAATTAATCATACTCTTGCATTAATATACCAACAATGCCTCTGAGTCAAATGTAAATAGATTTGTTGTACTTGTTAATAAAACATTTGGGGATTTTTAGAATTTCATCGATTACTTTCAACGTTTTTCCGTTTCATTAGATTATTTAAATGTACATTTCTTGTCAACTCACCATTCAAATTTCAATGGCAACATATCCTCTTCGTTGTCCTCGCAATCGATTTTGACAAAGAATGTGGCTCTCTCGTAGGGTACGCATCGTATTAGCGAACTCGAATTTTCGCTAAAGGAGATTTTCGGTGGCTTGTGTGTTTCCACTACGCCAAGAGGAAAACCATACGGATCTGGAATTGAAAATGAAACCCAATGTAATATTGCAGAGAAAGGTGGAGCTATAGTTTGGATGACTTTCTTATAATTTTATTAGTTGCTTAAATGTATTTTATAGTCTAAAACAGTACCCGAACGCACACAAAATATTATGTACTGTCAAGCTGAGTCTGACTGCAGTTAAAGCATGCTTGGATCAAACGCTTTCGCGTGCGTGCTTATTGCCGAACGGAGCTATGGAGTGTCGACCACTGGTCTAAAACCTCAACCCTGACTACTTCATCTCTATTTACTTATCTCTAAAAAATTTAAATAATCAGAAAATAGTTTCAGAGCTAAGAAAGTTATTAAATATAAAAAAAAAGAAACCAATTGTTTCTAAAAAAATACGATTTCTTTGCAATTAAAACATTTACGTAAACAAATTAATCAAAGTCGGAAAAAATATTTATCTTTTGAAACATTTTAACTTTAAAAATACGAGTGCATTGGGGGCGTGGAAGATTTTTTGTCAACGACATTTTCTGCCTTTTAAATTTCGTATTAATTGTACTTTATATGTGATGAGCTCTAGAAAACCATAGGTACCCCATGTTTTTGGCTAAATTTGGCTTTAGAATCAGCTTCTAAATGTTTGCTTTCAACAAAAAATAATCAATGCATCGTTTCAATTCATTAATGGGCAGTTTCAAAAAAATTTTAACGTTTTTTTCTTGTCAAAATCAGAACGTTCAGTTTTGGCTGGAAATTGGTAGCCCAAGTAAGTATGCCTACTTTTTTTTGGGTTTCTGAGAACACTTAAATAAGAGTTTTATCCATTTTGACATATATCTTTTTTTTGCTTTGCCTCATACCAGTGTGCGACACAAGAAATCACCTCCTTCATTATTTGCACTGAAAGGCGGCATGCCCTGTATATCTAAAAAATCTAAAGTTCTAAAATCTCCAAAGTCATCCAGTTTCTACACCAGCACCTTGCAACATCAGAATCCACTATTTCCCATCACGGAACCCTGTAAATGTAAGACCATTGCAGTGCCTTTTACTAACAAAGAAATCGTCATTGATTGTATCACCTCAGTTCTCCTCTATTTTCTAAGTACTTAATTAATCTTTATTAAATGGTGTACACGCCCTTAAGTCTTATAATTTATATATATCTCATAACATTAACAATAAGTTTAGGTCATATTTTTCTGAACAAATTTTGGGAAAGTGAGCGCAGCGACAAGCTCCGTTTGGCAGAGTGGACAGCTGTTTCGGACATAGTCACATGTCCATCGAATGCACTCTTATGCAATTTATGATTCCAACCTGCCTCTATAAGTTCAAAGCAATCCCGACACAAAAGAAAATTCTTCTTGGCATCAAACAATTCAACTGAAGAAGCACAATTGGTAAAATTGCAATAAATTGGATTCAGCTTGTTTTTGTAAAAACAGTATTTCTATTTAACCCGATTGAAAAATACCATCTAAAACCATCATGTAAACAATATTTTGTGTGTAGGTATTCTAAATATTTCCAAAAAAAATCCAAATCAAAATCAAAAAAACCTAAATGTTTCAATTTATATGCTATTTTTAGGGAATGTAATACAGAAGTAAAGAGAAAATTTAAATACATTACGGATCCAAACTTTTCTCAGCTAAAAGAAACGTTCGCACAACATGGCGTATAAGCAACTTGAATTCACCGGCAAATATAGAACTGACAAAAACACCAACAACAATGCAGTACAAGCTGAAAAATATTTGTTAGTCTTTCCGTCTGTCCTTCTACACAATTACCAACGTTGTGTACTCAAAGGCTTTCAGCCATTTGCACTCTCTTTTTTAATTTGTTGTGTAAAATTGGACTCAACTGCGAATAAAATGTGCCGCATGCCAGCCGAATTATAGTTTCAACTATAAATAGTTCAAAGCTACTAACGACTTCAGATTATTCATAGTTTGAAAGAATCTTTTGTGCTTTTGTATTCATGTGTTAAATGTTTCGATGCAGCTCTGCGGGGATTTGAAAAAACTGTGGGAACACTTCTCCAAAACAGAAAACATAAAAACACACAGTTCCACACAGTTTCGACGCGAGCAATTGCGTAATACAAGCTGCTTACCATTTCTGTAAGTGATTTCTAACATTTCTGTAAGTGATTTCTGTAATTATATGCGATTCCTTCCCAAATCTGGCATCAGCTCCTACTCCAAGGGCAGGAGCTGAAGATTTAACATTTCTGTAAGTGATTTCTAACATTTCTGTAAGTGATTTCTGTAATTATATGCGATTCCTTCCCAAATCTGGCATCAGCTCCTACTCCAAGGGCAGGAGCTGAAGATTTAACATTTCTGTAAGTGATTTCTAACATTTCTGTAAGTGATTTCTGTAATTATATGCGATTCCTTCCCAAATCTGGCATCAGCTCTCTCTATAGAATCAGCGAGTGCGCCATAGCGCTCTGCTGGGGTCGACAGTTCATCGGCCATGATCAAGGTGCACTATGCTGTAATCCTTGTAGATGAGAGCGCTACATGGAAAGATATTGGTGATGATGTTGGTGTTGATTCAGCTTCGTCAAACCGATTTCAGGATTAATTTTTTTTTTTAATTTCAGAATATGATTGACTTGAGAGCGCTGCCTTGCAGCAAGGAAACGCAACAACTATTTTTAATATTTTTCTTTGTAGCAAAATGTGGAATAAATTAAAAAATTATATATTTAGAATATCACACCGTTATACATAGATATATTCACTCAAACACCCAGCGCACAGTCGCTCACACACACACGCGACGGCAACACACTCGAAACGTATTTTTGGTTGTTCGCACGGCAGAAATTTAAATTAAAATTTTCCAATTCTTTTTTTTTTCAAAGATATTCAAAAATGCATTTCAGATGTTCTTATGAAACGAATTTTCGAATATGGTTTTACTATAATTTCTTGGGTACAAATTTGAGAGATTTTCTTCACTGGATCTGGAACACAGATATCCAATCTATATGTGATTGAATTTATACCACTTTTATTATTTTTTCTTTGAAATTATTATATATAATATAGATATGCCCGAGCAACGCGCACGCGATCGTCCAGTAGGTACCTCCTGGATCTCCGACAGTTTTCCTCGTACTGATCTGCCGTACGGCAAGAAAATTGCGTTCGAGATCGTACTGCTCTGTGCTCTGTGGCGCTATTTTCAGTTTCGTTTCGGAGGCTTTTCGACGTTTGTTGGAATAAGCAAAAGTTTGGGATGTTTCAATCGGTCGTCAACGATTTATGCTTGCCCGATAGGTACGGAAAAATATATGTTTTCTTGGTTAGCATCACCTTCAGAATTGATTTAGTCCTATTCGTCTGTCCGTTTGTCGGTAATCTTTTCTTGTAAACACGATAGAAGAAAGCTAGAGGACCCAAACTTTGGATTTATCTTTTATCTTGTATTTTAGTAAACATTGCCTGTTTTACGAGTCCCTGTTTAGCCGTTAGACGTATTCCTAGAAACAAATCAAGATACCTCCACTTTTAGATGTAACTTAGGTTTAAATGCAAATGAAAGGGGCCCCGTTCAGCTGCTAGAAGTAATTCTATTTTCAATCGAAGATAGTATAAATTTATATTAAAAGCATTCAACCAGCCGATTCAGTTGCTGATAGACTGTAGGGCACTTAAACGTCGAACGATTGCCGAAGAACTCGGTCGTTGCTAACGTTTCTAAATGGTTGTTGTATGTTTTTTTCTGTTTTTTTGTAATCATAAAAATTCCAAGCGAGAACTTTTCACCGGGACAACAAGCAAATTTACAAAAAATTATTATTTGGGTGACTGTGAGACGAAGACAAGGTAAAGTGCATACACGATAGAAAAAATACATATTCGCATTTCGTCTGGGAACATATCCACCGACTCTCCATTAACGTTCGGAAATAAGAGAGAGCGAAGCTGTTCGGGGAAATTCAATTCGGAATATTGCACGTTAGTGAATTTGATGACGCAAACATTAAAAGAATATGTTTTATCCGCTGTGACCGAAATTAAATTAAAATTTTAATCCACTTAATTTGCAAGTGGGTTCAAAAATATCTTTGATTTGACTAGAAAATCGAAAACGCCTGCGTTATAGCTCAAATGCGAATAGAAACGAAAAATGTTCAAACAAACACCGGTCACTAACGTGGATTTTGAATTTTTTTAGCTGGTCGTGTACAACATCCCCTCACAAATAATTTTCAAAATCACTGAATTCGCTTCAAAAGTGTCAATATATATTTTTTGAATTCTATCAATGAAAAGTTATACAATTTTTTTACAAAGCTCAAAAAACCTCCGTTTACATTAGGAGAGCTTCATTCATGTTCATATAAACAAAAAATCTCTACAGCAATTAACTTAATTAAAGAAAAAATACATAGAACAATATATATATATATGTATTTATGTATGTAAAAAAACATATGAAAATACTAAGGCTTTTTCAAAAAAAAAAAAAGGAAAAAACAAAGACATTTTGATCGATCGTACATAGGCATCACCACACATTATTGGTCAACCGCAATCCCACCCATTCTCCCCCCTGTATGACGCATAAATCTAACTATCTACACTTTTCTGTACGCAGATAATATTAAAGTAGTGAAAGATTATTATAATCGAAACATTGCCTGCCGCGTCATTGTAACATTTGTCATCGAGGTTTTGGCGCAACAGTGTCCAAGCAAGTATTATACGCTGTAAAAACAAAACGACCGAAAGCTCTGCCCGGTCGTCGCAACAACGTTCTAAACCGAATAGAAATGCGAATTGAATTTCGTTTTGCACGATGGTTCCGTAAATGGTGAGAACCAACCGAACGAAAACCGCCCGAATACAGATTGTATGCTCTTGATGCGTGACTTCTTGGTCCATCGTGCCTCCTCCTTCTTCAGTTGCTCAATGCCCTGCAAATAAATGAAATCCGTACAATAAGCTGATGGATGGAAGAAAGCGATAAGGAGAGTAGTACAATATAACCTACCGTTTGATCGTTGAGAATTGCGTTCAGTTGCGTGGTCAGCATTATGATCGTGAAGACGGCAAACATCAGCGCCTCGAATGTTAAGAAGAGCAATAGAAATATCGTGGCCGGTGGAGAATATGGCGAACACTGACGCCATTCGTGTTTTACGCATTCGGCGAATTCAGTCACAACCAGAAACATTGCATGCACGGATATAGCGGCAATGTATAGCTGTGAAGAGATGAGAACATGACTATCATTTCCAATTCAAAGCCTACGAACAACTTCGAAGAAATCAACCCCAGTGACAAAGGAAGGAGGGCTCCTCCTCCTGGACTTGACTCGTCCACTCACCGTAAACAAAACAAAGTATTTTTGATTGTTTTCGCCCACGCAGTTGTTTACCCACGGACAGTGGTGATCCATCTTTCGAATGCAGCGCTGACACACTGAACAATGATGCGCCCGCTCCGGCTTAATACTACAGCACTTGGGACACTTAAAGAACATTTCCCCTTCTCTGTAACCCATTTGCTCAATCATCTCTTTCGTGGCATTGCCGCGCGGAACAGCCCCCTAACCGGAATATTAAAATACAAAACCAGTCACATCAAAAATTTATCTGCCCTTACCGGATCAGACAGCATAGTGCGAATGTGGGAGGTGAATGCTAGGAAAGCTAGAGCATTAAAAATGACCATGTTTATGGTGCTAAACACTGGATATGGACTGGGCATGAGAATGACACGCATCACCACAAACTCTGCAAACAGTATCAGCATCCATGTGAGAACGGCGCAGACTATGCCGCAAATGTCCTGTGATGAATGAGGTGAATGTTTTTTGGTTTTTGGATTGTTTTGGTTTTATGTTTTACCTTTACACACCATGCTCTTCCGCCCAGACAACGGTTGTGCATATCGCGACTGTGCAATGGAGGCAACGCCTGGTACTGCATATGTGTACACCCAACTGCGCTGGTGACTAGGAACTCGTTGGAAGCTCGGCTTTTATGGATTAAAAAACTGAATACTCCGCAGAAATTTACCTGCGTCCAGTTGGCAACGTTGCTAAATACCATATGCGAAAAAAGAGCCAAAAAACAGGGTGACTCAGATGACAAATAACAACAATTAAAATACCGCTTTTAATTAAAAAACCAATGAATCCACGAAAATAGATAAAAACTGAGTATGCAGATACAAAAAACACAATTTTTACAATTTTATAAGACAAAAAAAAATTTCTAATAATTTGTTTTTATACATGCTTAATTGGCCAAGAGCGTTGCTGGGTGTTAGAGCCAACCTGACAAAAATGTGAAAATGCAGTCTTATATAGTTGATTTTTAGAAAATTTTGAGGCTTATTCACATGTTCCGATCCAAATTTTTTTCATACAAAGGTGAAAAATCCTAATTGGCCAAGAGCGTTGCTGGGGTGTTAGAGCCAACCTGACAAAAATGTGAAAATGCAGTCTTATATAGTTGATTTTTAGAAAATTTTGAGGCCTATTCACATGTCCCGATCCAAATTTTTTTCATACAAAGGTGAAAAATCCTAATTGGCCAAGAGCGTTGGCTCTAACACCCCAGCAACGCTTTTGGCCAATTAGGATTTTTCACCTTTGTATGAAAAAAATTTGGATCGGGACATGTGAATAGGCCTCAAAATTTTCTAAAAATCAACTATATAAGACTGCATTTTCACATTTTTGTCAGGTTGGCTCTAACACCCCAGCAACGCTCTTGGCCAATTAGGATTTTTCACCTTTGTATGAAAAAAATTTGGATCGGGACATGTGAATAGGCCTCAAAATTTTCTAAAAATCAACTATATAAGACTGCATTTTCACATTTTTGTCAGGTTGGCTCTAACACCCCAGCAACGCTCTTGGCCAATTAGGATTTTTCACCTTTGTATGAAAAAAATTTGGATCGGGACATGTGAATAGGCCTCAAAATTTTCTAAAAATCAACCATATAAGACTGCATTTTCACATTTTTGTCAGGTTGGCTCTAACACCCCAGCAACGCTCTTGGCCAATTAGGATTTTTCACCTTTGTATGAAAAAAATTTGGATCGGGACATGTGAATAGGCCTCAAAATTTTCTAAAAATCAACCATATAAGATTGCATTTTCACATTTTTGTCAGGTTGGCTCTAACACCCCAGCAACGCTCTTGGCCAATTAGGATTTTTCACCTTTGTATGAAAAAAATTTGGATCGGGACATGTGAATAGGCCTCAAAATTTTCTAAAAATCAACTATATAAGACTGCATTTTCACATTTTTGTCAGGTTGGCTCTAACACCCCAGCAACGCTCTTGGCCAATTACGCATGTATAAAAACAAATTATTAGAAATTTTTGTTGTCTTATAAAATTGTAAAAATTGTGTTTTTTGTATCTGCATACTCAGTTTTTTTATCTATTTTCGTGGATTCATTGGTTTTTTAATTAAAAGCGGTATTTTAATTGTTTGTCATCTGAGTCACCCTGTTTTTTTGCTCTTTTTTCGCATATGGTATTTAGCAACGTTGCCAACTGGACGCAGGTCAGAAATTTTATTTTCCCCAACCCACAGAAAATTATGATAACACTGCACCAAAGGTGCCACCTATTTTATACAAACCTTTAAGGTAGGGATGGGCAACACCGGCGTTTCGTAAAACCGGTGTTGCCACCGGTTTGAACACCGGTTTTTCGGTGTTTTGTGCAAGCCAAAACACCGCTGAACGGTGGAAAATGCCGAACACCGGTTTTTTTGATTTACTATGTGTTTAAGTTTTTTCATCAATTTTCATTTGTCATCGCATTTTAGTTTTCGATATATCGCTAAAAAAATATCGATTTTGATAACATCAGCCGAAATATCGTCCATCCCTCTTACAAAGACAAACGTTTACACTGCCTAAATATTTGTTAGCGAACGAGCATCGGAAACTAGAGATTTGTTCGTTTTTAAGTGTTTGAACGAGCATTCGGCTACGAGCACAAGTTCGCGAACTGGGCGTTTACACCGGCCGAATGATCGGCATTTTGTTCGCGAGTTCGTGCTGTCTAAATGCACCTTAATGATGCTCGCCAGGCACAACTTACGGAAGAGGAGCCGCAATGGCAGGACGAAGTGGAAGTAGCTACGGCACAGGATTAACGTGCCCACAATTGCCACAACCTACAACTCGCTCAACAATAGGCCTATCACGATTCCTGGCCGAATGAACAGCATTTTGTTCGCCAGTTCGTGCGATCTAAATGCACCTTAATGTAAATTTGATTCTTCCAATAATTTTAAATTACAACGCTCTTTTTCCGAAAATATAACTTTATTCCTACCATTCACAAAAAAGAATACATCGGTAAGTAAAAAGAGTAAAACGAAAATATCATAGTTAAGAACTGCCATCCTTCAAGCGGGCGTCAGCTTTGCTGTTGGCTCAATTAAGGCCAGCAGACCTGCCACGGAGGAAATTGCACCCAATATGCCTATAGTGCGCGGAGTCAGTTTTGTATAACCCAACGCAGTAAAGGGAATAAAGAAATCACAGACATTTTTCACAGTGTCCACAGCGACGTTCTTGTGGCCCAGTATCAGAGTATACGAATGCAGAGCGAGGCGACCAAAATCACGAGGTGAACTAATATTCAGCGTGGTACACCGCGAAATACCACCCTTGACACTCGCTTTATGCAGATCCATTAGGCGAAATATCTCGTAGAAGTCACGGCACAGGTTCATTATGATTGAAAAGAGCCAATATTTGTTCGCGTGCCTGCCCCACTTCTTCGTGTCGATTCCCTTGAAGTATAAAAGTGTAAGTATAAATTTACTAACAACTGTTTAGGTACAAATGACAACCAAAGGGCGAGCTGAGACAACCAAAAAATAGTACCTTGAAGAGGCCGGTCCGAGCGAGCCACATCAAGTGGTCCGCAAACAGGAACAGCGACTGAGATAGTTTGCCCAAAGTCAACGTGACTCGTATCGCGAGATCGGGATAATGAATGGTGCGAAGAGAGGCGTAAAACACATCAAGACACTTGCCAAATCGGAGTACTTCAAAATACAAATTGGAAGATGAATTAAATGATAAATCGGATGGCGATTACAAAATGGGGCATCATTTAGCATTTACGTTTTCTGAAAGTACTCAGTATATATTCCAGTGTCTTGAATCTATCTGCCATGGCCGGGCAGGAATCGGCGCTCTCCATCGTATCCCAAAGGGCGCGAGAGGAATACTGGATGAAACTATAATTTAGAAGAGACATGAAATTTGGAAATTGTGGATATTTTGACACCACCTTACCGAGCTAGTTTGTCCCTACCGGCGGCCTCGTTATTTAACTTTATCCACTTGTCCATATTCATGTTGATTTGATGTCCTCTTCGTAGTCCGGCCACAGTTCAAGGTGCAACTTGATAAACAAACAAAATTAGTGTAATCAGAAAAAAAAAACATGTCGACTTGTACTTTTGTTCGAACAGTGCTTACTAGAGATGAGCGAGTGGTGATTAAATCACCGTGCAAACTGGTAACTGCAGTCACGGTTGGCAGATTATCGATAAATACCTATCTATATTTTTGTTCCCTATCTATATTTTTAATTTACAATTTTAATTTTGAAAAACCTTTTAACTAAGAATACCCGGCTAGGAATAAAAATCAAACGACTTTTTAAATTTAAAAAAACCTTGTAGTCAGTTTTTGGCTATTTCCCTATCAGTAGTCTACTAAAATCGACTTTTTGTAAAAATAACAAGAAAATTTCCGCTGCCATATGTAAAAAAATTGAAGTGAAAACCAAATGGATTTTAAATTTCGGCTGGCATATGCAGAGAAGCGAAAAATATGAATTTTTAAAAAACATTGTACCTTAAAGCACATTAACCCACGTCCGTTGTTTCGAAATTGAGTTTTTGGCATTTTTGGATTACCGAAAGAAGCTTCATCGAATAGGATATTGAGGTTTTTGAAAATTTAACCGATTAAATCGACTATATTAATCGAACAATCGATTCTTTTCGATTTTTAGAGTTTGACTTTACTTAAATGAAATTTTTTCATTACCCGGATTTCTTTCATCACTAATCGGTAAATGACGTTTGGACGCGTGTCATTACTTTCGGCAGCGAAATCGGGAAACAGGCAATTTCAAGTTCTAAAATAATACTCCAAATAAATAATAATTATTAAAAATGGCGGTGAGTAGTGGAAGTATAGCAAGTCGCCAAGATAAAGTCTTAATCAAGCTGAATTTCAGCCTGCACCTAAAGGCAAACAAGGCACGAAAGGAGCCAAGCAAATCTTCGAAGAAAACAAGGGAACACTCAGCTTTTACAGAAACATGGCACTAGGGAGTGCGGCGGCAGCTTTACTAGTCAATTTCATATTCTTCGAAGTAACAACTTCCATGGTGGTATGTAATAGAGCAATAGAGCGGACAACGACCATTTAGTCCACTTTCGACCATATATTTTCTAGATTATGAGCATTTTGTCGGTGGTGACACTGGGTGCTTCCTACCAATTCATGGTTTTCATGTCGCGTGCAAATTTCTCTGAATCCGGAGCCCTGGTGGACTCTGGAAACGATCTGAATATGGAGGGAGGCATTGCAGAGTAAATGTGATGAAAATATGCACCCAGTTTGTTTTTGATGTTCTGCTCCCTTACAGAAATGTCAAGGATTTGATTATCCTAACTTCGGGCACTTTGCTGTTGACCCTACTTTCGAATTACTTTTGGTTCTTGCTGCTCTTGGCGCCTATTCGTGCGGGCTGGATGCTCTGGGGTAGCGTGATACAACCTTGGCTCGAGCAGCGGAATGCGGCCAACGAGGAACCGGAAGTCGATGAGAAGAAACAGCGCAAGATGGAGCGCAAAATGCGACGAATGAGATGAAAACCGTTGCAATTCAATTAAAACCACAACAACAAATTCGACTACTGTCGTCTTCTCTAAGTCCATGCGCGTCTGCAGTTTCATGCAGCGCTCCGTAGATGCCGATGCGGGGAATTTCGCCAATAATTTGGCTATTTGGCATTGCCTGCTGCATCGAGCATTATTTTTTTAGATGCAATCAATCCCATTGTAATTTGTCCCGGAAACGTTTACATATATTGCTAATCATGCGCGCGCTGCTACATTGGTGTTTATATTGTGTTGGTGTTTGCTTCATATTTAAAAACAAAAATACAAAACATGAAAACAATTTGTGGTTTTCTTTAAACATAAATCTTTATTTAATTCTTCCAATGGACAATATTGTTAATTTTTGCATAATATTGAAACGTTTAACTTTTGTGCATGTAACTAGGTGCAGAGAAAACTCTTTCGGAATTCCAAATACAGCAGAGATTTTCAACTTTAAATTATACGTATTCCACGCGTCCGTTGTCCGTTACCTGTCCTAAATGCATATATGTTGTAGAATTGAATTGCTAATTGTTTTACTGGGTGCACTGTGCTTTTCATAACGATTATGCTAAAATACAATAGATTTCAGTTTCAATAAATATTTGCTTGTTTGCTTTGGAATTCGAATTGGAGGTGGTATACATGCATTTCGTTCCTTTTGAAACAAATAAGCCAATTTAAGATGTTTTTTCTTTTATATAATATTGAGTATGTTAAATTCAAACATATAAATGATGAAAAGTGTTTTCTTTGAGAAAGTCCTAGATTTTAAATTTTAGTTACAAAATAATAGAAATAAGAAGTTAGATAAATGCAAACTTAAATGAGAGTTCAAGAAAAGATGTCGCTGGGCGTTTGTCTAAAACAATTTAGCTTATGGAGTGTGTATTCTCTTAGTTAGGGGGGGGGGGGGATGATATTCGCAATTATATTCAATATCAGTTTGGTTGCAGAAGTGAGCAAAACGTGGAATCTAGTTGAATTGCTCGGGCATCACATAGGAGATATCGTCCCACGGATGGCGATAAAGACCCTGTTTGAGACGCTTCTGATCCATGTAATGGCCGATGAAGCCTATGCTGCGACCGAGCACAAACAAGGAGTTGATAGCGCCAATATTGATGTACTCCTGAGCTTCCTCACTGTGTATTAACGAAAGAAGAATAAGTATTTCCCTTGTGTTGACTGATAACACGCTCCCCTCCCTTACCTTGTAAACGAGCCGCAATTTCGCAGCATATCCACAAAGCAAGTGGCAATCACGCCATCCACATTTAAAATCAAGTTCGGCTTCTTGCTGGTCGTGATCTTCTCCACTTCTAGTGCGTATTTCAACAAGGGATACGATGGGAAGTTCTCCTCTACGAACGCCTTGATGATTTTCACACGCACATCGGGATTGTTAATGGACTTGACACGATGGCCAATGCCCATAATCAGTTGACCCTTCTTGCGCATCTGATTGACGAACTCCATGGGATGCAAATTGGAATCGTACGCCTCGGAGAACTGACGGGCAGCACCATCTAAAGCACCACCGAAACGATCGCCCTGCGACAAAATTAAATTATGAATAATTTAAGAATTCATTGGAGAACTTCGTCATTCAATTGAAACACTCACAATGGTTAACAAGCCGCTGACAACGGACGAGACCAGATCCTTGCCCGCACGAGCGCACACAATCGTATTGTGTGCCCCGGACACGGCTGGCCCATGATCGGCCGTCACCATCAGGCACATTTCGAAGAATTTGCACACGTAGGGTGGCAAGCAGCGCTGGAACCACAGCAGCGAAATGACACCGCCAATGCCCACATCTTTGTTGAGCACCTCACTGATGGGCATGCCCGCGTACAACAGCTCTTGGCCACGCTCGTCGCAAATGGAGGTCATGAAGGAGGCAGGCTTCCTAATAAGACCCAGCTCACGCGCCCACGAATAGTCCATGGGTACGGTTGGTGGCGGCACTTCCTCCTTGGGCACGATGCGACCGGATTTAACCAGCTCGGCATACACCTGCTGAATGAGATCGCCCAGCGAGTCGAACGAGTCAGGCACATACGCACCTGCGTCGCGCAAAGCATTGTTCTTTGCGGTAGCCGTTTCGCTATCCGAATTGGCACATGAACCCGCATGGCCAAATTGCACCTCCGATGTGAACATACCGGCGCAGGTGCCGATGCACCAGGCCACCAAAGGCTTGGTAATTCGTCCCTCTTTCAGAGCTTTGCATACGTCGTACTCCTCGTTGCCGCCCACCTCGCCGAGCAGAACAATCAGCTTAGCTTCCGGGTCAGCCTGATAGCGCATAATGTGATCCATGAATGTAGTCCCTGGATAGCGGTCACCACCAATGGCAATGCCCTCGAGCACACCGTCAGTTGCCTTCGAGACGATGTTGTTCAATTCGTTGGACATGCCTCCCGAACGCGACACATACGCCACACTGCCGGGACGGTAGAGTTTCGAGTGGAGAATGTTGTCCAGCATGCCACCGGTGTTGCCGATCTTGAAGCAGCCGGGCTTCACACCGCCCACCGTTGCAGGCCCAATGATGGCCACACCCTTCTTATTGGCCTCGAAGTTCATTTTGCGTGTCATATTTTCGGGAATACCTTCGGCAATAATGGCCACCGTGCGGATTTGCGGGAACTCGAGCACTTCGAGGGTAGATTCGTAGGCAGATCGCAATGAGGCAAAGTTCACCATTACATCCACATCCTTGTGTTTGTTGATCGCATCCGACATATTCTTGTAGACTGGAATAAGAATCTCCTTATGACCCCAGTAGTACTTCTGCTTGTGGTCACCAGTGAAAGGATAAACCATGGCCACAACTGACGGTTCGTCACGCCTGTAAAGGAACAGAAACGATTTAACTAAATCCGATGGCGATTCGCATTTCCATATTCAAAATTCCGGTGCCTTTTTGAGAACACAACTATCTTTCAAAATACAACCAAAATTGTATGACCCCCACGAAAAAAAGTTCGAAAAGTAGGTCCTTTTCAAGCAGGATTTTCTGTAATTTGCATTTGCTCATACACTCACCTGCATATAAAATCAAAATCAAGCATCGATTGGACCGCCCTCTGTTGCATTCCCCAGACGATTGCTTTAGTCGCGTTGGAGAAATATTTTCGGGTATTCTTTGCTATGTTATTATGGACGTCGTTTGTTTTGGACGTATCATCTGCTGAGATAGGTGGTAGTTTAATCGATTGTTGTGATGAACCTATACCTTAAATTTGTTCCCAAATGATTTTGTTTTCAGGATTTTGATTGATTTGTGGTGATGCGAGAGAGACACACACACACATATACATTACGTGAACGAAGGACGGACAAACAACAAGTAGTAAATGAATTGACGTGATTAATAATATTTCGAATGATTGCGATCGGTCGATCGGTTTCAAATTATTTTTCAAACGTTTTCAAACAAATTTTTGTTGGATGTGGTGATGGTAATTTTGTGGATTTTTTTTTTGGTGTGGTGTTGGTGGTGGATGTTGAGCAGGAGGGCCAATTACATACAACAAGAGGACGAAGAGGGTACATACAAAAATACAGAAAAATATATTTAAACATAAATTATTTAGTATCGAAAATGTTAAAATTAATTAATTGGATAAAGTTGTAAAGTAAGTACTACAAAAACAAGAGATAGATATTGGTTATTAATAGGTTCTGTGTTTAGGAAGTGAATGCACAATAATGATTACAGAAAAAAAAATAACGCCCTTGAGCTTGATTTGGAATAGTTTGAAAAAGATTCAAGTTCAGTGCATAGAAGTTCACTTACCGTCGCTATTGAAACCGGCTGCTGCTGCTGTTGCGGGCTTCAAGTTCGGCTGAGCCTGTTGTCCGCCGGGCAGAAGAAAATTGGCTGTGGCGAAATCCACGCTGGCGGTCTGTGGTATGGGTCGTTTTCCCAGAGCCATGCCGCAAATGGAAGTCATGTGTGTTTCGGGACCGAAGACATGCAATGGAATGCCCAGGGTGCTGCCGAACTCGCGCATCTTGCGCAAACCCTCTTGATAGTTGGGTCCAGCACGGCGCACAAAAATGGACACATTGTGCTCCACCAATTTGGGTTGAAATTCACGCAGAGCGGTAATGATGCCGCGGAAAGTGGCCGCCACATTTGTGAAATTAGCAATGCCTCCGCCAGTGATGAGCACTTTGCCGTCCGGGTGCTTGGGCGAGGACGTCATCAGATTGAGTATAGTTTTGGCGTACTCATACGTTTGCTGTTCGGAAGGAGCACCACTGTATTCGCCATAGTTGGCCAATTCGGAAGCACCGCCTAAATCGCAAATCGTATCCGAGTAGATGACACTGGCCCCACCGCCTGCCACCATTGTCCAAATGCGACCGTTTCTATTCAAAATGGTCAGCTGTGGATCAACGACGAAAAGTGTCACAAATACAAGCACTCACTCAAGCAATCAAAGAAAAATACTAACCTTCAACGATGCACCGCTCTTGGCATCCAAGTCGGCAATGTAAGCCTCCTCGGGGTAAGCATCGCGACCGAACGGTGGCGGATAGTCAATCTCGCCCCATTTGGGACGGCAAATAAAGTCGGCCGTCGAGTCCAACTTGGCGGCCAGATCGAGTATATACATGTTGTCTTTGGTGACGACCAACGGATTGATTTCCAAATATGTAAAGTACAAATCGACAAAGGTCTTGTACAGAGCATACACAAAGTTGGCAATGCGCTGCCTCTTTTCGGTCGCATCGTCGGCCACATGGGTCAACAACTTTGCCTTGATATCCTCAATGGAGAGTTCCCTGTTGACGGGGATGTCCAGTTTGAGTGCCTTAGCGTCAACATCGCCAATATCGACACCGCCTTGGTGATAGAAGAGTATAGTATCGGCCGTCCGATGTGAGTAGATGCACACATACATCTCTTCAGTCTAAAAAATAATTGAAAAGCGAGAGAGAGAGAGAAAGGAATTACAGGCATTTTTTGACGATTTTCACGGAGCTTTACGACTTACATCAGCATGGGGCACAAATGGTTCAATTATGAAGTTCCTGAGTTTTCCCACGGCGTTGCCGATCTTTTGATCTTTTTCCATGCGTTCGGCAATCCATTGTTTCACCTGATCAAAGTTCTTGTTCACAGCAATCAATCCCAGTTTACCACGTCGCTTAATTAGTTGATCGGGCTTAACGACAAGCGGCTGTAAAAATTTGATTTAATTCGACAATTAATTGTATTCTCTCAAAAACTTTTAATGACAGAACTAAAAAAAAATTAAAATTAATAATTTATTTTTATTTAAGAGTCCTAATATTGGCAATCACGAGGCCAGACAGAGTAAAGTGTAAAATTGTAAAGTTTTTCATTGAAAGTATTTTGTTGTACTTTACTCTGAACACTTGTGAAAACCGTTAGTAAAATAAAGATACAAATTTAATTTAATCTTGATTTTTCAACGCCAAACACTGTTAATGGAAAATAGATACCTCATCGACTTTTTGATGGATTATGATTAAGAGTACCCACGTGCATCTCTACTGAACATTTTAGAGCCATACATCGAAAACCTACGGTTTTATACACGGTTTTGTTTGGCCCTATAATATAAAACGTTTTTTGCTTCTTCTGTAAAATTGGCAAAATGCGTGTTAAGGCAACGATATATTAAAGAGTTTGACCCGCTCCGCACACCAGAACTATAACTGGCAATTCGAGATGGTTTTCTAAAACTGTCAGAACTCCGGCCCTGGTGCACCGGTTTTGCTGAAAGTGGGTGCTTCGGAAAGGTGGACTCGAGTACTACAACAATAAAATTCAAAATGGCGTATCCAATATGACTTCTTAAAGTACATGTCGGAGCAAACGACGAGTTATATAGCTAGTCTCATATAAAAGTTCATTTGTTTATTCAATTTTGTAGAAATGTAGATAAAGAAAGATCACCTGATGCAACACTAGGCCACAAACTTATAAACCGGTTCGAAAACAAAACTATTTGTTCCGTTATTTGTCCATAACAGTTTTTGAGCTTTGCATTTGCAACATACGATTAGAGGAGAACCGTTTTCCCAGCGAAACTCCAATACGAATGTGAAACAAAACAATCTACTGGAATCTAGATGCTTTGGTATTCTCATAAGGCTTTGTTAGTGGGAATTGTATTATTGGTATTTGTTTTCATAAATTTACATTTTTTCTATGTCCTACAGAGATGCCGGTCACCGGTCATCACCTCATCGCTTCAAAGTTATCGCCTGATTCAAATCGCACTATTTTCAACTATTCTGCCATTAACAAGTAACATCAACGACAAATACAAAAAAAATAGGTGATAAGTATACAGAAACTTTGTTTGCAAATTGCATGATTCATGACGTCTACAATCGCTTACTTATCTCGTAATCGTAACTAAGGTGACTCTATGTGAATTACTATGTTGATAATCACAGCAAGGGTGAGGGAGGTGAGGTGGAAAAAGAAAAGAGCACGAGTATTTAATATATAAAAAAAGCAGCTTCAAATCCGATTCGCATGATTATATTTGTGTGTTTGCAAGGAATGCGTTGTCAAGGCGCTCCAAAGCGATATATATAATGAAATGATGGCAATAACTTATGTATGTCGTAGAAATGCAGGACCTAGGACCAATATCAAATTGAAGCTATTTCATGAAAATCATACTTTAGCAAGTTTTCTCGTGCTGGGCGAGAGAATTGAACTCAATACTTTATCCATTTAATATGAATTCCAACCTGTTATCGACTGTAGTAAACTAAGAATTTTTGCATCACTACGAAAGCGCAAACACAGCTGCACGAAGCCAATCACCTTGACTTATTTCCAGATTTTTGTGACTAGCAATATAACATGCGATAAGATCGTTGGCAACATTTTAGCACTTTGTGTGCGCTGTTCTAGTCGGGTCTGCTTCGTTTAGTACCACGTATAGTAGCCTAAACTGCCAACTTGCTTGTTCTTAAACGTTCAGCGTTCAAGTTCAATGGCAAATTCGGTGACTTTTAAGATCTTCTCCACCATACACTGAACACACAAATACACACTCACACACATCAATTTAGCAGCTATTATACTCACTGTATTGAGCAACCACGGATTGTTGTCGGCCAATTTCGACCAATCGGTATTCACATTCACAGCGGCAAAGCGGCATGTTGCCACACCTGCACCATTCTCGTTCAAGTGACGGTTGAGAACATCCTTGCCGGTGGCCTCACTTATTGCTTTGGCAGACATTTCTTATGATGCAAATTTAAGTATTTATTGATTTTCTGAAAATGGAAAATAGGAATGCATTTAATTATGTAAGAAAACCAGATTTGTTTCATACATCAAATGAAACTAAAGAAACGGTAAATAAAGTTCCACCTGGTCTCTGGAGGTCTAATCGAACGAACAGTAAATGCAAAATTCTTTTTATTCTTCTCAAGGCTGACACACAAACCACTTCCACTTCGCTGCCGAGTCAAATGAGAACTGAAGAAACACTTTTCGAAACTGCAAACGTAGTAGAGTAGAGCCAAGAATCGGCCCCCTAACACCAAATCTCTTCGTGTCGATCGATGCTTGGAGGAGCTCGGCACGACGACAAGCGTTTTGTTGTTTGTTTGTGATTTTTCTGCTTGAAATTTTGTTTTTGTTGTCAATTCAATGCACGCACGCTTTTTTTAATATAAAAAAACCGAGCTGTTAATTATATTTAAAAATTGTGCGACTAGCAGCAAGAATGTGTTACTAATTAATAATAAGTTACACCTAATCCACACATGTGGACAAAGAAGTGGCAGGGCGGGAAGCGGCAGACGAATGCGCCAATGGAGGAGCTTTCATCGCATGATGTCCCACATGTGAATTTCACTGATAGCAACAAAAAAAACAAAAGAAAAAGTTTGGAGCTTCCATGGAGAGAGTCGCACTCTCTGTGTGAAATTCAGCACAAAGATGACACTTCGTTTTGACGCCGCCGACAAATTTCAAACGGCTTGGAACTCTCAAGTGCGCGTCAGCGAAAATGTAAATCCCAAAAATTACCATACCGTTTTCACTTTTTTACGTGTTTTCCTAACGGATGCTCACAAAAATCTCACTTCACATTAAGACATTTTCGCCAAAAAACCACAAGCTTATCCACTATCCACTTAACAGCGACCTTTTCCACTTAGTGAAGTGACCTTATCACCTACGTACGAACCTTACACGTCGTCGTCGATGGTCGATGGTCCTGACTTCCTGATTCCTACTTCTGGTGTTTTTCGGTTTTTCGTGTTTCTCCTCTTCCTGCGTTCGCCTTAATTTAGTTATTTGTATATTTTTTTTAATGGGATTTGTCCTTTTCTCAATTCACAAAAGTCAGCCAGGCACGAATAATTAAACTTTCAAATTCTAAACTCGTAAGAGTTCGATTTTTAAGTGTTTTTTCAATCACACACCACACGACGAACTTGCAAAAAAAACTTTCTAGTTTCGTTTGCCTCCACTCGTATCGAGCGAAAGTCGAATTACAATTGAAGGAATGCTGTGGAACAGTGATGCCAAACTAAGGAAAATATGTCATTATTCTACGACAAACAGCGTTGCTCAGGCGAGTTTTTTAGTTATATCTTTAAAGCCCGTACGGTGCCGGTCGTAAGAACTGCATCGGTTGTGTGCAAAACAACGGAGGCAGTTTTAATGACCTGCTGTAAAATGTAAAAGTTTCTTCCAAGCTGAGTGAGAATGCGTACACCGCCTCTGCGCCTGGTTTAAGAGGGCAAGAACCTGGCAAAATATGTATCGCGATCCCAGGACTGCCTCCAGATAATCGTGGAAATGTGGTCGAAAGAAGAGGTGGTCACATAAAACCTTCTCATGTAGTCTGCTCAAACAGTCAAATTTTATAGTTCTTTTACCAAATTAAAGTATTTTCCTATTGCAGGTAATAATGTCGACATGGTTTTACTTTTATATTTTCGTATTGTTTTTATAAATGGACCATTCTAAACACAAAGCGCGTTCTCCGTTTTTCGCCATCACCTCAGGTTTTTTGAGAAATTGCAAAATCCGATCTTTACGTCGTTTCTATAGTCTAACCGTAGGAACAGAATTGGAGCGTTCGTAAAAGCGTATGGCGTATCAGCGTAAAATCGTTGTTGTAATTGTGGTATGGTTGTAATCTTTGAAAATTTTACAAAAATAAAGTAACACACCTTTTGTGAAATGTCACCAAAAGAAGAAGAAGAATTGATTGAATAAAAAGAAAAAATCTAACAGTTTGTATGGGAAATTTTGGAACTTTAAATGCAAATATCTCGGAAACTATAGGCGACCGGGGCAAAATTCTGGATTTCGATTTAGGACGTGAAAATACATAGGACAAAAAGTGCAAAAAGTTTCAAGGCCCTAAACTACACTTGTTCCCAAAATTCTTCCAGATTTCGTTGCAAGTTGTCAAAACCTACTTCCAAAAAAAAAATGTGGGGTCAAGGCCCTAACCAAATGCACACATTCTCATATTGCACATGTATTAAAATTTTTTTTTTTTTTTTTTTATCAAATTATTTTTATTATTGGATCTTTAAACATTTAGAATTAACAATAATTTTTAAAGCTTTGCACTGAGAAAAATTTGTCGTAAAAGCTTTAAACATTTTGCATTTTCGATTTACTCAGTGTACGCATAAATCATAAAATTACGGAGCGTCCGAGCGCAGTAATGCTTCAACGAAATCTGAACACAGACTACAAAATATTTCGCGCGTATACATATTCAAAGCTCAACAGAGCTTTACTCGCGAGAATAGGGCTGGCGAACACTGCCCTAAAGTAAACTTGTTCCCGCTTTTACGCCAAACGCTCCAATTCTGTTCCTACGGTAACTCTGGAAATAATGCAGCAACGAAGCATTTTCGACAATCTGTCAGCACTGGGCAAGTTGTTTGTTTTTGTAATTGTCTCTTATCTTTATTACTTATTGTTTCATTTCATGGTTCATTATCTTCCGAAAAGATGTCGATTTTTGAGAATTTGCCAGAGGATCATCCACGGAAACTTATACCAAAGCTATGCTCGCAATTTTATAATCTCGGGTGGGTGACTGGAACTGGTGGTGGTATGAGTATAAAGCACAAGTAAGTAAAAAGCATAAGTATAAAGCACAAGTAAGCTAACCATTATTACTGATAACGATAATCATTATTAGCAACGAAATATATATTGCTCCTTCTGGTGTACAAAAGGAGTGCATCAAACCGGAAGACTTATTTGTGCAGGATGACGAAGGAAAGGACATCCAACTGCCACCAGAGTACAAGCAGTAAGTCGATGTCCAATGGTCCTGATTCCCTTCACTAATGCCCTCCCATCTCGTTTTTGCAGCTTGACCAAGAGTCAATGTACGCCTTTATTTATGCTCGCCTATCAACATCGAGCTGCCGGCGCAGTTATTCACACTCATTCTCAGAATGCGGTTATGGCGACACTGCTGTGGACAGGCAAAGAATTCAGTTGTACACATCTGGAAATGATAAAAGTAGACATGAGTTACTTGTTAATTTACCTATTTCACCCTACTAAAAGGTATTTAATTTTCAAAGGGAATTTACGATGATGATCAGAAGCGCTATCTGCGGTACGACGAAAAGCTAGTGGTGCCCATCATTGAGAACACGCCATTTGAACGAGACCTGGCGCAATCTATGTACGACGCTATGATGAAATATCCGGGTTGCACTGCAGTGCTTGTTCGACGGCACGGCGTTTACGTTTGGGGGTCGAATTGGGAAAAAGCTAAAACAATGTAAGGGTAGTAGCAAAGAAATTGGGAATTTTCTTAGATGTGCTTTTGCTTTCCAATTCCAGGGCCGAGTGCTATGATTATTTGTTTTCCTTGGCGGTCGAGATGAAGAAATGTTCCATAAACCCGGAGGTGTTCAACTAATAGTTGCATTTAAGTTACAAATTTGTCATACTAAAAACTGTCAGTCGTACACAACAGCAAAGGTGTAGGGGCCAGTACAAAAAAATTTATTAAATAAAAATTTGTTCTAGAATAAAAAAATACAACAAAAAAACCAAAATTATCCATTTTGGCTCCTTTGGGCCAATGAGTATTTTTTAACACTACGCTAATTTTCCCATCAGCTGTTTCTCGCTGTTGACAGTACAGTACAGAAAACAAGCATGGTGCATCTACTGTTTTACTGTGCTATATTTGCAAATACGCCACTGGGTGGCATCATTAAATTTTTTCCTTCGTTTTGTTTTGTCATTCCAACACCAGAAGAAGAAGAACGGTGCAGAAAATTTTTTAAACGACTTTCAATCCGTAAAAACTATTACGATAAAATCAAATAATGCGAAAAGAATAAGCAAAATCGATTTAAAATTTAAAAACAGTTCAAATATACGAGAAGTGCGCATTAAAAAAGTTTTGCACAATCCCAGAATACGAGCGGGCGAGCAAGACCAATTCAAGGCAACGCGAAACGACAGACCAAAGCAACAGAAAAAAATCTTATCAGAATAATACGAATCCTTGATTCACAACCGCACCTCTGCAAACGGAAACGGTACACATTTCGCCACAGCTCCGCCACACAATGAATGCCCAAAGACCCCCACTGTTGCTGCTGTTGCCATGCCTCGTGTTTCTACTGCTGAGCCGTGTCATGGCTCGCGCTGACCAACTGCAGTTGCAACTGGGGGGCGAGATAATCTCTAACGTACAGCAGATGCCATCACCACCACTGCCAGAGGCGTTAAGAAGTATGAGCGGCGCAGAGCCGCCAGATCCGAGTGGTGATCCTGACCTCGCCATCGAGCTGCATCGTAGCTTACGTTTCGATCCACCTCATCTCGACTTTGGCACTTGGTCAGTGGGCACAGCGCGTTCGCACACAGTGACGCTGGTCAATCAGAACGCCAATCGGAGCGTCTATCTGAGCAGTGTGTCGGGACGAACGCCGGCATTTTACAGTAGCTTCTTTGAGGAGAAAGTGGTGCCGCCGCAGGGCAACACCACATTCAGTGTAGTGTTCTTGCCGCGCGTGCACGGCGAAGTCGCTGCCGATTTGCTGGTGCATACATCGTTTGGGCAGGCGCGTCTGCTGGTGCGCGGCGAGGGTCGAGATTGCCCGTATCGCCTGAAACCAATTGTTGGTGTAAGGGCGCCTTTGAATGCAACGCTCACTCCCGAAATTCACATGTACAATCCCCACGATCGGCCGCTGCAGATACTCGAGGTAAGTGTGGGAGGGCGGGGGGGTTGGCTTAGAGTAATCCATGTCATCTAATATTCAATCGAGGTAGGAGGGATCATTATATAATCAAAAGAAATTCTCACTTCTTTTAACACCTCGGACGAACGAACAAAAATGAATGAAGTCATTAAATTGATATCCTGTCATTTCGACAAATTCCCATGTCAGTTTCCAATTATTAATATCCACACGAATTTTCCAATAAGTCGAAAGGTTCGTTGAGCCAGTGTCATGGTCACAATATTAGATTGCGGGCAAAATGGCCTGGCTGCTTCTACTAATGCTTACTATTCAAATTGTAATTATTTTGTTGTATTTCTGTCATTGAGTGTTGCAGGTAATTAATCCATCTACCATCTACATATTGCCAAAGCGGGTACCAATTTATTTTCTCCATTGCACTCCCCCACATATATTCGTCGATTGTCATGTGACATTTTCGATCGCTGAAAGCAAATTAAATATCCCATTTTATTTGCAATGTTCGTATTCGAAAAAGCAATTAAATTCCAATAATTACTTTAAATTGCGTGTAATAAATGTTCTTATTGCAAGAAATTTGGAAATATTTATAAGCTTTTTATTTTTTAAATACGAAAACAATTAAATTTGGTGCCCATCGGATAACATACATATCTGAACGCTACGGTCTAATGGTTGAAACGATTTTTTTTTTTTTGAATTAGTCACTTTTTACTCATGAACAGCGACGATATATACTTTTCTAGACATGCCACGCACAATTTGGGCCTTCACAAAAAGTACACCCTTCAGCACTTCTATAACGCATCCAAAAATTAAGCTCGAATGTCTCACAAAATATAGATGGCTTCAGGGAACCCCATTCGCTACATTCTTAATACTTTAAAATGTAAATGTTTAAAAAAAACCCAAATTGTTTGTAAAAAATACTCTTTTATATATATATATATATTTTTTTATTAAAAAAAATGATGTATTTGGTTTTTTGATAAAATATTTTTTTCAAACAATTTGATAATTTCAATAAAAAAAAAAACATTGATGCTTTCCCAGCAAACATTTTGATTTGATATCGACTCGAGAACGACTCGGTATCAAAGGTATTGCTCTCTTTTCAAATGTTAGTATTACATTCGTGGAAAGGGCTAGTTCTCGAGCCGGTTTCAAACGTTAATTCTCAAATCGACTTAAAATAAAAAAGCGAAACGTGAATTCTTTATTTTTAAAATTGTATTTTTGTTTTTATTGCATGTGTGATTTTTTAAACTAAACAAAATAAAAAGGTACAGATTACGACTCGGTTTCAAACATTAGAAAAAAACTCTGGTGTCGAGTCGAGAAGTAACCTTTGAAAACGAGTCGAGAATCACATTAGCTATCGACTCGAGAAATATGTTTTTTCTCAAACGTTTGAGACTGTGTTGCTGGGTTATAACGGAAATGATACTTTTCTAAACATGAAATTTTTCAAGAAAATCAAAATTTTAAACAACTGGTGCCAGTTAAGTTATTTTTTAATTCAAAAATGGTTCAAAATAAAAAAACATTTGATGTGGCTGTTTGGTAGAAATAATTTTTATTGTAAAATTTAATTTTTTTAAAATCTCAAATTGTTGTAAAAAAATCCAAAACACTTTAACATTAAAAAAATGTTTGTCTTTTGATAAAATTTTTTTTTTTGTAGTTTTATTCAACAAACAAACGTAGTTTCTTTTTAGGTTTAATAACATGTTTGTTGTTGTTCTTAAAATTATTTTGTTATCTTTCAGGTCTACAGCAGCGGTGGTCAGTTCCAGCTAGAATTGCCTAGTGGTGGCCAAGAAGGTCCACAGGCGCTGTGGGAGATACCGGGGCATTCAATGAAACCCGTCATTCGAATTCGCTTCCATGGACGTAGCGCGGGCAATCACACGGCCTACATACGCATCAAGATATCCGAACAGCCGAAGGGGGCTCTCGCCGCCAACGAGAACGTACTCGTCATACCCGTCGAATTTGAGATACTGCCACAGCACGGACTCTACGCTGAAAATCCACTGCTCGACTTCGGACGCCTGGCGACACAAAACAAGGAGCCATTGCAGTTGAAACTGGAGTTACGAAATTCGCATGAACGACGTGTCCACGAATTGATAAGCGGCAGTGCAGATGATTTGCATAATCGAGTGCCCGGTCTGAGCTTCGATCCGAGCGACGCGAGCATAACGCTTGATCCTCAACTGTTCGATGCAACGACAAAGCTCGACGAACTGCTAATGCTGCGTGCCGCCTCAAAGCGGAACGCTAGTCAGTCCCACGAATTTTCGGTGATGATTCGTGCTGAAGTTTTCAAAGGAACGCTAAGCTTCGATCGTAATATTACCACATTCGTCACACAAGCGGAGGGATATACGCGACAAGAGCGTCGCTTGCTAGTGGTGCGCAACGATTTCCATCTGCCGCTGGCTTTGCTGCATGTCAGTGTAGATCGGAACGATTCCAGTGTGTTGGAAATGGTTCCCGGCGATGGCTATACTGGCGAAGGCATGGTGCTGGCGCCCGGTCAGTCATTGAGTCTGCTTCAGCTCCAGGTGCTCAATGACAGTGCGAACTTCCACACGGCCTTGCACATCCGCACCAATATCACAATGTTCGAGGTGCCCGTGGTGATTTGCTCGGGCCTCTTGCATGTGTCCACACACGATTCGGGCAGGCTTCTGCCTGATGCCGCTTATAATTTGGAGTTGAATCTGGGCGCTGTTCCCTTGGCCGAAATGTCCCATGATGGCTACATCGTGCTGCGCAATCGCAATCCGCTTGCGATCAAGCTCAGTACATGGGATTTCCAGTCGCCGCAGGGTGTTTACTTCCACACAACATTCATGGGCTGTTTGCGGGGCGCAGCATTGACGTTGCTAAGCAATGAGACTGTCATTCAAATTGAGAGTGGCAAATTCAAATTCTGCTCTCATCTGAATGAAGGCGACGTGGCCGTCTTCCAAGTGGCCATACAATCGTACATCACCGAACACCATACAGGTACGCTAAAAATCTGGAGCGCCTATGAATTGATCACGACTACGGTTAAGTTCAGGACATGGATGGGCAAACTGGAGGTGGACCAGGAGCAGCTCTATTTCAAGAATTGCTTTCCGGTACCAAAATATAGATTTTTTCGCATGTTTTGTTTTCCCGCAATGCGTATTTTTGTTTTCTTCTCTCGAATTTGCAGGGCAAGCTGTGTTCGTCGGATTTGAGCATACGCTCCACATTTCAGCACCCCATACACGTCACATCCATCAACTTTACGGATGCCGGCCTACGATTCGAGGACTTCCATCCTAAGGGCTCAACAATTGCTCCGGAGGCGATTACCAAGGTGGGCCGAATCTACTTTGAGCCCGCGTTGTTGTGCCAAAATCGTTGCTACATCCCTCAGGACGAGAAAACAAGTGCTTTGGCGTTTCCTGTGCCGCACGATACCAAGGGCGGCCGCAATAACAATCTCCACTTCGACGAAACCGAGCTGCGACGTCGTACCGAGCTTTTTCGTCACCTCAAATGGTACTTCCAGACCATCTCATTCACGCTGAATAGTCGCGAAGTGCGCCAGTTCCTACTGCAGTTGATCATCGATATCGAGTGGCCAAAATTGGTGGTCGGCCGTCAAATGCTGCCAACAATCGAGGTGGGAAAAGCACAAGAGTTGCCCGTACTGATCACAAATCCGGCAGACAGTCCCATTCTAGTCGACTACTTCCTCGCCGATCCACAATTTGCCAAGGAGACACAGTTGTCGCTGCCACTAGAAGTGGTCGACATCTCGTCGAACTGTTACTTGACAGATAAGTCGGTATTTTCGCTGCCCGAAGCAGGTCAACCTTCGCGCAAACCTGTAGTAGTAGCGGCACGTTCTAGCCTCCCGGTAATGGTGCGATTCGAGGCTCACGCAGCAGACACACATTGCACTATCCTGCACATACGCAACAATCTTACGCTGTACGAGGCTGTCTGGCTGAGTGCCCGAACAGTCCAGTCACAATTTCGATTCGGCAATCGCAAGCCTGGCTCCAGCACGCCACTGCTCTTCGAAGTTAGCGAGAAACACTTGGCCACCTCATGTGCCCAGCAGACGCTGCAGGATCCTATGGGCAATACAGCTACTACGCCACCGGTAAGTATTTTCCCAATATCTGTTGTGATGGTTGTTTTGAATTGCTTCATTTTCGCAGGTGATTGCCAAGAGAACGTTCACGGCACGAAACACTGGAGAGATTCCCATTTGGATAGAGACCTTTTTGATCGGCGATCAGCCATGTGAGGGCTACGGATTCAAAGTACTTGACTGTACGAGTTTTGAGCTCAAGGCGAATCAATCGAAAAAAATCGAAATCGCTTTCAGGCCCGACTTTACGTCTGTGCGAATATCTCGGCCACTGACGCTTCGTACGAATCTGTCGTATGACGTGGGTTATGTGCTGCTAGCACAGCTGCCGCCCGTCAGTCTGGACCAGTGTGCCGAATTGCTGCCACGACCGCCATGGGAGCAGCGGATACGAAATGCGGCCATCATACTGCTGGCAATAACTTTTGTTTTTGTACTTGTGGCGGCCCACATTGACTACGGCAATATACTTGTCAGCCAATCGGCGCTGTATATATCACGCGATAAGGGACCGGTGCATCCTACATTCAATTTGCGTAATATTGGCGTGAAATCGGGAAATCAGGCGGCTACATCGACCGACGAACCGAACGGCACATCGATTGCGCCGACAATTAAGACTGGGATTCGCTCTAGTTATCACCAGCAAAAAGTGAGTGGCAGTGGCGGCAGCCACAGTAATATTAAAAAACGCTCGGTCAAGAAGGTCAACACGAATGGCAACACTTCCGCGGTGGGCATAGGACGGAATATGTCGTTGTCGGATATAAGCTGGCCATTACAGATGTCAGGACTGAAGGCCTCAACGGCGACTAGCAAAAATACGCCCACTTTCAGCGAGCGTAACTTCAAGCTAAGACTAGAGGCCGACAAGTTGGCGGCAGCGCAGGCTTCGACTACATCCAGTTCGAGTGTTTCTTCGACTGAAAGCAGCGCCAAGTCCACACCGCCGAAGGCCGCTCAAAGTGAAAAGGAAGCTGCAGTGGCAGTCAACACTACTAATCCAAAGAAGCAACAACAACGCGCACTGAAAAAATCGAAAAATATGTCGCAGACCTCAAATGATCGGTCAAACGAAAAAGAGGAACGCTTGGAAAAGAAGTCTGCTGCAAAATCTATGAAAACATTCGAGAAAACATCATCACCCGAAGTAACCGCCTCCAGTGCTAAACCAACCACGGATGTGGTAAAAGGTCCAGCCGGCACAGGACCCACATCGTCAGATACAAGCCCCACGGTCGCCAAAGATTCCAGCATCATGACGCGCAAGCACGGGAAAACGCCAGGCCGGGAACGTCGCAAGGACGCATCGTCGTCACACAGTAACTCGAATACGGGCGACACCAATGGTCATTCTACGACTTCCTCTACGTCGACATCGTCCTCTTCTTCGTCCAGCTCTAAGCGTTCTGAACGTAAGCAGAAAAACAAAGCAGCCAATTCTCTCAACTTCAATGCTCTGCCCGCTTTTGAAGTGAACAGCGCACTGAATGTGACCAATTGCATTACCTCGCCGTGGGAAACTGGCAGTCAGGTCCTGTTCAGCGATGTACTGCAATTGCAAAATAGCCCAGTCAGCTCTCCCGATTGCCCCAACTCGGCCGCCACCGCTGCCGACATAACTATAAACTCTTTAATGCGCGAATATAAAAACCAACCGGACTCCGAATATTCTTTAATGGAAATTGATCTCAAGCGGAATCTGCAGACCCAGCAAGCCAATACGTTCCAACATAACACAACCAAGTCGCCGCTGCCCGCACCAACAACTCCAATGGACAAGAATAATACAGCAGAACTTGGACCGATCGGATCGAAGAAATCACCTTCATCGACGCCCCTCTGGGAACCCGTAACCAGCTCATCGGCAACCACGGGCAACCTCAATTTGCCCAAGCCCACAACTATTTCGAACAACTCAAGTTTTTTCTCGAATCTGCTGCCAACCACCACGTACGGCTACAGCGACAATGGTCAACAGTATATGGGTAAGTGTTTGCCCCACGGCATTCTATTGCATTCAATGGAATTGAAACATGGCGAAATGATTCCATGGTTAATTGAAACACTAATTTCCATAATTATTACGTTAAATTATTGAAAATATCCAAATGACTTGATTCGGGCACTTTTTTAACGAACGAAGTTAAGGGATTTTTTTAGTGGGGAGGCTTTAAAATTTTTGTGTAGATGCAGAAAGTAAATAGGCCAAAGTCAACCGAATAGCGAAAATTTTTTTTTTGAATCGGTAAATTATTTTTTTTATTTTTAAAATGCATTTCATTTTCATTGTGAATTTTTAGGTTTTTTAAAAAGTTTGAATTACACAAATTTTTTTTTATAAAAAATTTCAAACTTTTTTTTTGCCAAAAAAAAGAACTGATTTGCATTTGCGGCCTAAAATGTATGAGGTTTAAAATCTAGAGGTTTCGGAGAAAAATGGACCCTGGGTTCGGGATCAGCGATTTACCTTTAGGCCACTTTCGACAGCCCAGAACCCCATTGAAATCATTTCAGATTAATAGGTTTCTCAACAAAAAGGGAGCTTATTATCCATTTGAAAAATCCATTTGAACCACAATGCATGATAAATCATTTCACTTTAGGTGTACCAGCTGGTCTCTACGAATTGAAAAAAGCCCAAGAAGATCTCCAACGTCAGTGGCAAACGAATGAGTACATTTTGAGTTTGCGCCAGCAGCAGTTGCAGGCCCAGCAGCAGCTGTTGCAGGGCAATGTCGATTCATCTAACAGCAATTGGGCTCTGAATTCACCCACCTGGTCACCAATGGGTTATGGTCAAAATGTGGTAAATGCCCAAGTTGCACCTCAAGCAGGTCCTTGGCAGTCGGCTGGAGTTGTACGCCCTCCCCCAGGATTGGAGTCGAGCTATCAAAATCCCCCAAACCAGACAGCACAACAGCAGCAGCAGCAGGTGCCAATCAACACCAACAACGATGGTTTGTCCATATCGCAAGCGAACAACACCGATATGCAGACTTTCGATCCGTTCAGTTCGCTGAGCTCGATTTGGTCGGACAATTGGAATAAGAACATTAACCACAACAATCATGGAAATAATGCGAACTAAGCGATTGTGTGCGTACATTCTGGATAATTAAACGTAAGACTAAATCCTGAACAAGGGCAATTCCAGCCCAGTTTCAGTTGTCAACTAAACATTTTTCATACATAATCCATTAAAAAGCTTTTTTGTTGGATTTCGCACAGAGCCATGATGAGGAGATGGTGGCCATCATTCAGGATTCTGATAACTAAAACCTTTATTTCTTTTATTCATTTTAAATGTAGTTTTTATTTAAGTCCGGTTTTGCTGAATGCCATATAAAACACGATCTGTGAAAAAATACATACACGATTTGAGAACAAACTAAAAATATCTGTGAACCACTCTCGATTGGAAAATCATATTAGTATTTACAATTTAAAAAAAAAGGCAAACATTGCCATTGATTTAAACTTTTGCCAAAAATAACAAAAAAAAAAAAAAAAAAAGAGAAAACGAAACACTTGACTTTGTTAATTATTTTTAAAAACCACAATTTTTAGTTCTATTTTGGATTTAAAATTGTATACAGCACCCCATTGTAAAGAAACTTACTTGAATTGCTCAAATGGAAACACATGACTGCTGACTGCATAACAAATAATATGGGAAAATATTAATTCACGTCGGAAAAAAATATATATTTTTGTACGACAAAATACTCAAATATTATGAAATATAAATGGAATCATTTGAATTGCAAATTCATTTTCGGTTATTTTTATGCTTTTCTCCTTTTTACAAAATTTTCTTCTTTTTTGTTGTTGTTATTATTGCAAAGCATTGAAGCTATTCTTTAAGTTACTGAATCCTTTGTTTTTTTCTAATTTTTTTTTTGTTGAGAAATTCGTCAAGTTTTGCCGTGCTCTTTATTAAAGAATGCGCAAGAACATTTTAGGATGCGTCAATATTTTGTGTTCTCACTTACTTTACTTTTGATCATCATCAATTTAACCAATGTGAAAAATAAAAGCGTACATTTAAAAAAAGCATATAAAAAAAGGTTCTCTTGTGTCTTACAATTATTTATCTTTATATACGATTATACCCTTCTCTATGAGGTCGGGTATCTCGACAGCCAGCCAGGGAGCCAACTGAAAAGGAAAAGATTTTGGAGAAGTTCAGTATTTAAACCTTAAGCCCGAAATACAATATCGCGTCGACAGCAGCAGTAGCAGTAAAACCGTTCGCTTTTTTCTGAATTGTATGTTTACTGCCGCTGCCGTATTGAGAATACTTCTATATAAAATAGTGTATTCTAATATTTGAAAACAGCTACTGCTTCTGTTGACGCGCTTTTGTATTTCGGGCTTTATACTGAATACTGATCGCATACAGTCGGTATTCGCAAACCGAGTGAAAGTGAAATTTAATTTGATTCCGGTTGAATTGAGTTTGAATTTCTAGAAGCGGAGTGTTCAATTTTCATTGATCATTGCAGAACTCGTTCCAACTTCATTTCAACATTAACACCCAATCAGCTCAATGGCTCTCACACAAATGGTAAAATTACAGTGATTTCATTTCTCATTTACTCGGAAGGTTAATGTAGATTCCATTCCACTTACCCCCAGTGCCATCGCATGTGCAATACCAAATTTGGGCACATTACGAGCCCAAAGCGGCTTGAAGTGATCAGTCAGACAGATTTTACCGCCACGATACATTTTTGCCGTTTTGCCATCCAATTCGGGAAGTGCAATTTCTGGGGCTGTAGCCGGATATGTAACAGGAATCTATAAATACAAATGCAATCTATTAGTAGGATCTGGGATCGTTATGTTGTTTGTAATCTTACATCGAATTCTACGTCAAATTCATATTTGAGTAAGTTGTGCATGTACCAGCACTTGCCAAACCACTTGGTGCCCTCCTTGTTTGACTCCAGGCGAAACCAATCGCTACCCGACTCCTTGTTGTTTTGGACATACTGTTTGTGGTTGGATGGAAAGAGTTATGCCTGCAATTGTATCAATATATACGAGAAAACATATATACCTTGATAAGCGCCTGATACTCTTCCTTCAATCGCTTTAAAAAAATAGATACAAATATTTTTATATAACTGAGTAGATAACAAGTGAGTAAGTTTCAGTCGGGCAAGCCGACTTATATATACCCTACACCTACTGGGCCATATTGTATCCGCCATCTTGAATTTGGAAAATGCGACATCAAATTCCAAATCAGCGACCCCGAAAACCCCACTATACAAAATTTCATACTGTTTTGATGAAATCTTAAAATTTCGGTAAAAACACGATTTTTACTTATATGGGAGGTAGGCGTGGCAGTCGACCGATTTCGCCCATTTGCAATACCAACTCCTTCTAGGGCATAAATCCAAAATTTGGGATCCCTAGCTTTTTTTTTTTTTTTTTTTTTTTCTTCTAGCTCCTGCAATCGTGTTTACAAGAAGAGAGGACTTACAGACGGATAGGGCTAAATCAACTCAGGAGGTGACGCTGATCAAGAATATATATACTTTTCCATACCGGACACTTCTCCCTCTTGGTGTTACAAACATCAGACTAAAGTGACAAACAAAGACGGATGTCAAACACCGAAGAACCCAACGAAATCGAAATTAAATGAACATAAACTGTTTTTGGCTTGGTAAGCAAAATCAAATGGAGATTTTCCTTCTACTAGCGAGCTAGAGCATCCGAAGCAAAATCTAACCAAACCCAAAACCACACTGGAAAATCATTTTACTCACTTGTACCCAAATGTCCTTTTCACGCGGACCCGCGCGAGTTTGGAGCAGTGGTAGGCTGCTCAGGGTTTTTCGTGTACTCTCATCCACCATTGTCAGATTTTGTTGTCTTTTAACTGGACACGTCGATTATAAATTTTGTCTGTTTCCAGCAGACAGCTGACTAGAGTTGCCAGATTGTAAGAACTTGAAAAAATGAGTCAGGGTGCGTTTACATTGGCCAAACGCACGAACGAATCTTCGCTGTTCAGGCAGTGTAACGCTCTCAAGGTACATTTAGTTGCGAAGTCAAATCGCAAACGAAATTCCATTCGCACAACTGTTTACACTGCCTGAATATTTGTTTCCGAATAAGCATCGGAAGCCCGAGTTTGCGCGAACATTTTGAACAAGCCAAAAATCGCAGCCCAATTTTTAAAATTTTCCAAAAAAATATAATTTTTAAGTTTTATGTATTGTAATTCAAAATTTTGCAGATACACTTTTTTATACCCCCACACTCACTGTGGCAGGGTATACTAACTTTGTCACAACGTTTGTAAAGCCCATAACGAGGCGTGTCCGGTATGGAAAAGTATATATATTCTTGATCAGCACCACCGCCGGAGTCAATTTAGCGATGTCCGTCTGTCTGTCCGTCTGTCCGTCCGCACGATAGCGGTCGCAGTTTTGGAGATATCGACTTGAAACTTTGGGTACGTGTTTTTCTCGTGAATACTGAGATCAAGTTCGAGAATCAGCCAAATCGGATAAAAACTGGGCGTGGCTCCCATACACCGAAAAAAAGGTAAACATTTTTCAAGTCTTTTTTATGGTTGTATTCGATTGGAAATGTTTAGAAACGTATTTTTGACATGGTCCGAGGTTCCGAAGCCACATATATAAGGGTCTAAATGGGCTCTTGAGACCATTTTTTTAAACTTTTTAATAAAAAAATCCATTTTACAAAAAAAACGGGCAATGCTTCCTTTGGAAGCACTTTTGAAGTATTGCCGAACTGAAAAAATATTTAACCCGATTCATGGACAAGAATAATTGATAGCACAACTCAACAAAATGTGGCAATGCAAAAAGTGCCTGAGATTTGACAACTGATTCGAAAAGCCCCTTTATTTCAATATATAAACGGTTTTACGCCATCCACTGTAGTTTTTGAATTCTAGGGAAAACGTGAAAAACTAAGTTTTCAGTAGACTTAGTACCATAACTTTTGGACGACAAATTTAATTTTTATAATTTCGAATATTTTCATAGAAAATGGTCTGTTATATAATATTATCTACTACTAGGAGAATGTATGCAAATGAAAAAAAATGTTAAGTGCCCTTTTGAATAAATCCTATTCAAAATCAGATTTAATTGTTTCTCTTTACCACACAGCACCGATGTCGCTTCTATTTCCAGCAAATTAACACATCCTTATTTGCTCTCATATCGCCTACAAAATGCAATAAGGATGTTAAGAGAAAAACGTTGAATACAAATTTTTTCCGAACCCCCGGAACACAAATGTTGACAAATACAACACCTACACGCTACAACACAGACCGAATCTGCTACACAAGAACCACCTAAAATGTATTAAGTCAGGCTGACCGTAACGACTTAATTTAGCTTGCAAGGGAAAATTTGTGCCCATCCTGCATTCAGATCCTGTGGCGTCGTCGTTGCCGATGCTGCTCCGCTCTCCTAAAGGGCGTGAATAATTGCCATCAATAAATCGCAGCAGCGCAATGCTTTGCCTGCCAAGCCGTTTGAGATGTTCCTTCGTAGCTATTTAGTCTTGCATTTCTTTCTTCGCTCGCTCATTCCTCCTTCTGCCATGCCGAATGGAACAGGAGTCATAAACCAAAATATTATTGGTGCGACCCGCTGAGTTCTACGATTTGCTGTGGTAAGGTTCCACCACTGTTGTACTGCGCGGACAGATCTGACGATTTGGATTTGGATGGGTTCCACTTTGATGAGATTCGTCAGTGTGGTGACTACTGCTACTATTTCTTGTGGATTTCCAACTGTGCTTGTTGTTTCTCTGCCTCATATAGGCCCAACCTAGCCCAAGTCGCACACTGTGTTTTGGTTATTTCGTCTCTTGTTTACACCATCCTGTGAAGGACAATTTCGTATGCTAGCATTCGCTGTTGGTGTTTGGTCATTGTCAACGGGCGACGGCATCTTTAACATGTCGAAGAGCAATTTGCGGTTGTTTGAGGCTTTTTTTGCTGTTTTTTTGGACCTGCTTACAAAATATTTACGCTGAAATTTCTACGCTAGCATAACTAAAACGTTGACAAAAAAATGAGATGTAAAGCGTAGAAAATACATTACATTGCATAGATTGTGTGGCATGATTGTGTACGCGTCTGTGTACTACCTACGCGACCACATTTCAATTCATCAACCATAGGGATTCTAAAATATGATGAAATATTCAATTCGTTAAAATCGATGCACTTGGTTAAAGTTCTTTTATATGTCCAGAACGAGCCAAAATTCCAATTACGATCTGTCCCAAGAAAAATTCAAGCACCACAAAAAAAAATGTTTAATGAAACAAATTTCAACCAGTTTTGTGGTTAATATTTTACAACACGACCCCGTTCATGTTAAATTTTTTCGTACCTTACTCAATATTTGATAGTTAAATTCTACGCTGAAATTTTGTTTCTTGGCTAATTATTGATTTTGAATTATTTTATTGAAACGACGCATGCTGAAATATTCTATGTTCCGAATTTGTCGCTTAGATATACATAAAATAATGAATATTATTTTAGCAAAGTTTCTTTAATAAAAATGTTTAAAATTGTTTTTGTGTCCAACATTTTATATGATTTCACTGAGTGTATATATTCTGGTATGGGGCTCAACAAACCATCGCTCGTATGGCAATATATTTTTTAGCTACAAATAATGTTGCTCTTTCAATTTAAATTTAAATAACGTAAAAGAGTGTCTTGTAAGATATTGGACTTAAATTCAAGGAAAGCCCCTTTTTTAATAAAATAGAATAACACAATTGGCCAATTAAAAAAAAACATAAACTATCGATCTTGAAAATTAACTGAGCGGCTCTTACTTAAGTATCTCTCTTAATTTCAATATGATATACTAAACTTACACCCAACTGAGTCAGTTTCAGTTGCCGTGCACTAGCCAGCTGAATGATTTGTTGTGTTTTCCAAAATGCATTCGATTTCGGTCATTGTCCTTTCAAGTCCACTTCCGTTTTTTGTCAACGCCTGCCGCCAGTTGCACGTTTTTATTAGGTGGTCCAACCAGCCCACACAAAACAACCACCAGCTAGAACCATCATCGTAAAATAATCACAGTCACAAAAAAGGAATTTCACCTAATTATTTGACATTGTTTCGATTTTTTGTGCTCATTTTTTTGTTTGCTCAAAAAACGCGACCAATTTTTTTTAAACGTTTGTTCTTTTTTATGAGTTTTCTTTTTTTTTGGCATGCAGTGTGCACTCCTCATAATAATAGTCATAATAATTGTGCCGCAGTAAAAACGGCCTGGTCGATAGTGTCTTTTACAACCTGCTGCTCTCATATCTCTCGAAATTGTGCCTAAAAATTGGGTCGTTTTTTGTTCGAACGGTCTACCTAGGAGGGATTTTTGGACCAAGTCTATTGTCATTTGCGCACTGTGTGCAACTTTTTATGATGCGCGTTTTTATTGGTGCGAACGGCGAACGAAACAACCATAAACGATCGATTTGCTGTTTTGTGATCCTTCAAGGCAAATACGGCCAAATGGCCTGCGAGGCATCATAGACCAAATATTAAGAAACTAGATCAGTTTTTTGTTTCGATTTTTGTTGATTGTTTTACTGTGACCGTGAATGTCCTGTTTGCATATTTTTATTTTACGTATTTTCGTCTTACGCGGAAATTCTCCTGCCGCGCAAGCACCAAAACTGCATCATGAAACTAGATCAAGTTTTTTGTTTTACTTTCGTTTTCAGGTCCTTTGTGCCTTTGTGTTTTAGGGCGATTTTTCCCGAAAGATGTTTTCCCCGTGAGTGCTCTGATTTTTTAATTTCATTCTATTGATTTTTATGACGGACTCGTTTGAAGGAAAAACTGAATGTAGTTCAGTTTTTACAATAGCCGTGTTAATTGAGCGTAGAGCATTTTCATATTTTTATTAGCTTCGTGAAATATTTAAATTTTTAATTCCTTTGTTGTTTTATACAGCACATAAATCATTGCAAATGCTTTTTTTTTTTTTTTTCGATTCGTCCTCCAAGAACATCTCCTTGAACTGTGATTCTTTCGAATTGCCTTGGCTATTCTTTAATTTGAATATTAAAATTTTTTAGAATATGCTTCTTTTATGCTTATTTAATGTGAGTGCATAGGAAGAGTTTCTTTGATATTAAAAGCAAAAACGTTGTCTCATATAAATGACAGCCTATTTTGGTCAAGTTCCGCTTGACAAGGATTCGCTGAAAACTTCAAACTGACATACAAATTGTTCTGGGTCTATTGGCATAAATTAAGACACTCCTGAAAATTATCAAACGAATTTCGTTTTTTGCGTAGGAACTGGAACAAACATGGAAATGAAATGGGAACGGAATCGAAATCGAAGTCGAAATGGACCGGAACAAAATGTAAATGCCACCAAATTTTGATATGGAATGGGAAAGAGGTGGAAATAGAAAGAAGGTATTTTAGCTTCGATCGGAATTATCTTCCTCTTATTGTTTTTTTTGTATATTGCGGCATAGAAAAAACGATTGGCTCAAAAATAGTTTGATTTGGCTTGACTTGATGAAAAGGTTAAGCGATTGATATCCTCCTCTGCCTTGGAATTCAACTGAAATTCGAAACAAAAAACAAAGCCAAATAAACATAATCATTAAGGACATGTTTCACCTTGGTCAACCAAGCACTGTTGTGACATTTTGACCCGGCCGTAAAACCGAAAAGTAAAAACAATCAAATGCAAATTGATTACTAGAATCGCATGGACCGACAATGGCTGCCATTGAATTTATGGAAATTTGTAACATTTCCGTCTTGTTTGCATTGCGTATTGTGCAAAATATATACAAATAATGTCGAAAACAAACAGACTGAAACAGTGAAATTCCGCATAACACCACGGCAATGATCCAAAGAAATCGCTCTACTATGCCCAGCATGCCGTCCACCGACCGATTGTTCAAGATGCTGCAATAAAATCTAACTCCGTTGAGAAAGTGAAAATCTAACGCAGGGAAAGAGCCCTACAATTGCATGGGCAATATTTCGAAAATTAACTAATAATGTCGCTTATGAGAAACGGATTAACGTCGGCCAGGTCGCGTCGAAGCAACAACAACATAATTCCTTGAGTTTAAGGGTATATATAGTTGGTTTGTTGTATTTCGCGTTGTATGTTGTTGGGTTATATTGCGCGTCAATTTGCATTTACTCAGCATTAGTTTGCTGGCCGTACTCTATTCTAACCTATTCTAGCCTGCCCGCGTTAATTTCTGACTGTGGTGCGCAGGACGGACGAACGGTAGTATAACCTTTTGGCTAAAGCAAATAAATGGTTGTAAATAATACCCTTTAGTCAACGGAGAGAGAGAAGAAAGTGTAAAATGCTGCACAATAGCCCACACCCGTACCTGCCATTCGCGTTTTCTTGGCTTTCTTGTCACAGAAACTTCGCAGCTCTTTCATTTGACCAGTTGAGTTGAGAGCACCACACTAAACACATACTACGACAGCACACAACGAGAATTATCCTTCCGGGTATTTAGAATGGTTATGAATTATTTTATGACAGTTCGTTTACTCGCTGCTGTCAAGGAACTTATTTGACTGATTATGCCTCGTTATAATGGAAATTATTATATTGTGGACACTCTTCTAACTGGGTTAATAATAAAATCGCTTCGATGCAACCACGCATTTTTCGGTTCAGTTCTGGGTTCGCTTGGTTCGACTAGACCTTGACCAATGTATTTGGAAATGATAATGCTTGCCCTTTGGGTTAAAGTGCTCTAAATATTTTGAATAATTGCGTTTACATATTGCATTGAATTGCGGCAATAAATTTCCATTTCATTCGAAAGGCCTAAAATGTTTACACAAATTTTCTTAGTGAAAGTACAGTAGCGTTAGCGGTATACATTTCAAAGCAAATGGGACAAGGTTGAGTTTTTTCAAACCAAATTTTTTAACCACAAATTTATTCAAAATTTGTATGTTATTTATAATTTTGAATTGTACATAGAGTCCGCTAAAGGATCAAGAGGGAAACCTTTAAACTTGGTTTAAAATCAATAAAAAAATCAACCGCGGATTTTTGAAAAATCGCGAAAATTAGAAGGCGTGTAACTACTAAGGAGTGCGTCGTTTCTGCACGCTTTTTCTACTAAAACTTTATTTATAGGAATGCAAATTTTAATTGGTAAACATGTCATTTTAATGTCTGGTATGGGCTTTTTGTATGGGTACACAATTTTTTCAAATCAAAAACGATAATTTACTAAGAAACGTTTATTAAAAAAGTAAGAAATCTCACGAAAAAAGTGAAATAATCTAAAAAAGAATCAATCGTCAATTGGAAGCATGAAATTTATAGCAACAAATATGCTGACGATTGTAATGAAGCAAATATAAAGGTAAACACGAAAAAAGGGAATTTTATGCTTTTCGATTTCATCAAAATAATATTTTTATATTTTTAATTCTTTTGTTGAATAAACAATTAATTTCAATCCCTTACACACCAGAATTTAAAATGACTTTGGCGTAACCAATTAAAAAATAATGAACTATGAAAAAAATTACATTATAAAAAGCATGTACAAGTTTCTAACGACGCACGCCTTTTTTTTTTTTTGAATTCCGTGGTAGAATTACTGCATTAGCTCTGCTACGTCTACAAAGCAAAACCAAAACTGCAATTAGTAAAAGTCAAATGCTATATACTTCTAGCTTTTCCTAATTTCACCTGATTATACCTAACATGTGTGTTCGTATAGCGTCATTAGATGGCCAAATTGATCTTGACGTAATATGTACATGTAGATAATCGAGACCGCCTTAGATTGGCTTCTCGAAGACACTGCAAATCAATAGTACGTTTCAATTGACCTTTTTAATGTCCGGTCAGAAGTATATATTATCGGAGCCTTTCCTTGCTATATGAGCAAGTATGGAAGGAATAAATCTTAATATTTATAAATCTTAAATTTTAATCATAGCAAAAATACATTTTTGCTACTACTGTCCGCACCCAAAATAGTTCAACTCTTTTACCATCAGAGGGATAATCGTGCACATGAAGAAATATGATTATGTTATCATAATAAATATATGGAAACAAAACCAAAACAAAAAAGCAGAGAGAGAAACTTTTCAAATTACCAGTTCACCCGTGTTTAATGGCATATAAAAGTTTGGTAATTTAATTCTGCTCCATCCCCCAACATGGCATGACAGCAATATATCGCATTTAATGAAAATACGAAGTTAACTTCAACGTCAACAGCACCGATTTAAAGGTTCGCCCGGGAGATAAACTCATTTATTACCCAGTAGGTAGTGCAGATTGAAACGAAGCTCCATTAAAAAAAGTATAACATGAAGAAGAGGCCATAGAAGAGCAAATAATTTGCCAACCAACGTCGGTGGCGGGGCACATGGCGGCAAATTATTATGCCCGTGAATGCGCAGCGTACAGCCATAATGCCATAACCATATAAACGCCAAACGATCCAACTAATGTACATAATGGAACAAGGAACAACAACAAAAAGCAGTAAACGATGAAAGTCTCCCCAACTCAATCCTCAGATTGAAAGCCATTCCGCCGCCGCCATCGCGTACCACCCTCTGAATACATTTTGTGCTCAGTCGTTGCCACAGCCTCGCCCTTTCTCCTCCCCCGCCGGCTCCCAATCCCAAAAGCACATTATGCCATATCATTCTTGATGAAACAGATAAAATCCAATTATTAAAGGTTTCTCATGTCTCGTTCGCTCCTGCGGAGCCACCCGTTTGCGGACAACTGAAACAAAAGATTCGTTCATCGCTATGAATACGAAATTTGTTAGCTTCGCATAAAAAAATTCCATATAGCACAAAGCACCACCATGGCTCCCCACTAGCTCTGAATCGGAGTCAAAGGCAGCAGCTGAGGTAGTGGCTGGAATCCACACAACGAACGAACGCGCCACATAATAACTTAATTATTAAGTTTTCCATCTCGTTTCAACTGCAGGCGATGATGGGTCTTCTTTGCAACACGCTTTTGTTGTGTGCTGATGCGTTTTTTATGCCATTGTTCTAGTATCGTAATCGCCGTCATCGTCACATTATTGTCTGCTTCGAAACGGAGCGGAGAGAGAGCTGAACTGAACTGAACTGAAATGAACCAAACTAGCAGAGAATCCTTCCTACCGACCGCCACTGCATAAGCACCACTGATGCATTGCACAGCTTCGTAAATAGCCTCTTCGAATTGTACTTCCACTAGCATTTCCCATTTCCAGCATACAATCACCCTCGCACCACAGGCACACAATGTGCATACCTCCTGTGTGCTGGTCTCGTTGAACAAAACACTTGCTCATTGGTTGCTATGCTTCAGGCATTTGTTGTTGTGCGGCCATTGTTCCACACACCAATGTGCCAGAGCACGCCTTTGCCTTCTCTGCGCTCTTCTCCGACGACGGGTATAAAAGGTTTCGGGGTAGCTGAGATCATCACACTTGAGCTGTAGCATCACAACGTACAACATCGCATCACCTCGACGACGATAACACATCGCTGTAAATTTTACATTGCTGCGCGTCTGTGTTGATTTTTGAGAGTGCAAATTTAACTCAAATTTAGTATTGAATTGAAAGTGAAAAATTAAAATCTCCGCCGACATGCAAGGATACAGATCTTACAACATGGAGAACCATCATTCACACCATGACGGCAATGCCGACCAGAAACCATTAGTGGTCGATCTCATCTCGTCGCACTATGGGAAACCACAAACACCACCACCTTCACCAAATGGTAAGTTTCTATATCAAGCAAACCCACTACTGTGGTGCCCCCATCCCCCGTCTCCATTCCAACGAGGCAGTGCCACTACAATAGCCCTTTACTAATAACTAATTTCCTTTTCCTTCCAGACTGCCTCTCCAGCCCCGACACTTCTCTAAATGGTAGCCGCAACAACAACTCGGAGATCCCAGCCGATCCGTCAGTTCGTCGCTATCGAACTGCATTTACACGCGATCAGTTGGGCCGTCTCGAAAAGGAATTCTTTAAGGAAAACTACGTCTCGCGTCCCCGTCGCTGCGAGCTAGCGGCCCAATTAAATTTGCCCGAGTCTACCATCAAGGTTTGGTTCCAGAACCGCCGCATGAAGGACAAGCGTCAACGCATTGCCGTCGCTTGGCCCTATGCCGCTGTCTACTCGGATCCAGCTTTTGCCGCCTCCATCCTGCAAGCGGCTGCCAACAGCGTTGGCATGCCCTATGCACCCTATCCCACAGGCAATCCAATGCTCGCCACTGCCATGCCAATGGCTGGACACTCGCCCTATGGACAATATCGCTACAATCCCTACCACATTCCCGCACGTCCTGCGCCACCGGCACCCCATATGGTGGCACCGCATGCAGCAATGAACAGCTCACAAATGGTAGGCTATCCCACAATGCTTGGAGCTACTATGCCGCAGAGCGCATACGCCTCTCTCAGTCTACCCAAGCCACATACGCCGCCACTAGATTTGCAATCATCATCTTCGCCACACTCATCCACCCTATCACTGAGTCCCGCCGGTTCGGATCACACCAAAGTTTTCGATCGCTGCCTGAGCCCTATGCGTCATGGTCAAACAACAACAACTAGTTCAGTTTGCTCATCAACGTCATTGCCTTTACTGGGAGTCCATGAGTCGAATACGAGTACCAACACTCCAGCGTACAACAGCAGTTCGGCCGGTTTGCTGATGCCTTCATCTAAACGGCCCGCCTCAGATATGTCGCTTTCGCACACTGTCATCTCAGAGCCCAAACCCAAACTCTTCAAGCCCTACAAGACTGAAGTTTAATGTGGATTTGATATCATCTCATCTTGTGATTGCGGTGCTAGAATGCAATTTGCTTAAATCGGAATTGTACAAACTAATCTTAAGGACGATTGTTATTATTTGTTTAGAGACTTTGAGTATTTATTGATTGAAATGCCAGTATTGTAAATATTTTTTTTTAGCAAATCTTTGGATTGTAAATATTTGTAATTAGTTTAGGAGAAATGAAAATCAAAATACGTTAATTTAAAAATAGTAAAATAAAAACCATTGAAACATTTTCAAAAAATTTAATTTCCAGTCTTCTTCTTCAGTTCGAAATTTGTCATAAGGGCTCAGTTTCGAGTGAGCAAGGATAAATGAAGGACAAATTCAAATATTGTCTACCTGTGAGAGATGCAAAAAAATGCCATAAAACAATAAAGCCATTTGGCCTCTTTATTGAATCGTGAATGCTAATTTGTTGTGATATAGTTTTATGGTCCATCAAACGATTAGTAATTAGCAAAGATTGGGAAATTTGGTAAATATCGAGGGGGCGTTACCGATGGCAGCTGTTAAAAATTCTCGTTAATTCGCGTATGTGAGAGAGACTGGGAAATTAACGATTATTAAATGGCCGGTAAACGATGAACACTATCTGAGCGTGTTTTGCAGCTGCTCTTTGGATTTTACTACTCTTCGGAACGGTTTAAGACACGCTTTAGCCACCCGCCATTAGCCGCCCACAGTGACTGGAAACTTCATTTGACTTTGAGAAAAATATATACTCGTGCATTAAATTCGACAAACAATTGAAATGCTGAGGCTCCACCACTGTGAGCTCGTTAACCTTCAACCGAGTGAAGATAGAAGAGGGCTCCCGCCGTGACAATGGCACAAGTCAAAACTGTCATTAATGCATTAATGCGATCACCGATTGAAAACATTTTCGCATCCCTACTCAGTTCAGTTCACTTCCCCCACCCGTTGTGACACAGCCAATGAAGAGGAGTATGAAGAAGAGAATTCCAAATTTGTGACAATTTTCCATGCTCCGATACTCCTTCGTTTCATTCTGCACGCCTTGCTTCGAAACTTAACTGTCCAGCTCAGTGGAAAGATGTACCCATCCTAACTCAAGGCTGCACAGCATCATATGAGCCTCATTGAGCTCGTAATTGTTTCTGTTAGGATTTTGGCAAAGGTGACACGCGACAAGATCCAGTTACTCAGTACAAAAAATAGAAATTGTTTATCTGACCATTTGTGCAATTGTATGTATTAATGTGTGTCAACATTCATGGACGGTGTCCTCGACAAAATAATTGCAACTTTCCAAAATTGCGTTTTGGCCGTCATTTCAGTCTCGGCTGGATACTATTGGAACCCATCATCTGTTCAATGTTGTGCTGCCAATTGTCATAATAGAGAAATCATAATCCATAACAGCTATTATCGGATTGCATTGTCATATTGTCCGCTGTTGAAGGCGATAAAAATGGGATAACAAAAGGACAAGCAAAGTCAAATTTAAATTTAATTGAAGAACAAACATGTGCTATCATTTATAAATGCTCATAATTCAGAAGGATACGCTGAAGCAGTTTGATTCCCTACAGGCGGTCATATAGTTGATATGCGCTAATATAAAATATGAAGTAAACACACAACCAAATTAAATATTTTCGGTAATTTTATGTTTTCTTATTTAGATTTTATTTTATGATCCACTTCGGAAGAACCAATTCCTCCAAAGACTGAAAATTCTGTTATATAAAATACTGAAAATTTAACTTTAACGTTAACTTTATGCACCAATAAAGTTTTTAAATCTTCTCTTGAGGTCAAGCTCACGAACCTACCAATGTTGATTGGAGTCGGAATGGACAACCACAATTGCAAGTAACTCCTTTGAATGGCTTTCGTGCAGATCTGTAAGTCACATCCACCGACTGTAGCGTTCATTCGACAAAAGTAATTTGCGCAACTTTTCAATTCAACCCTATGAGATTTCAAGCATCATGTTTTTACCACCGAAAAAAGGAGCAATGATTTTTTCTACACCACTTATGTAGAATATAAAAAATATACGATAAGATAAAAAGTAAGCAAAGGGGAAAAGGAAAAAGGGGCCGCTGTTGGCTTGGCTGGCTGGCAATATCAAAGCCAGAAGTGTTAGCGCAAGAGCTAATTGAGTGTGTATGCTCAATCAAAATATGTTTTGACAAGTTGGGTATCATAAAAAATTGTCTGTTCATTTTTTAGAAATGAGGCAGTCGAATTACTCCCTTAACACGAAGCGTGAGCAACCGTGTCGAGGGCACAAGTGGTAACATTTTATTACTTAATAATAAAGATAGAAAATACAAGGGTTTGCGCCGCCGAGCACAACTCCCGCGGGAATCCGTGAACACGGACAATTTGCTCGGTGTTTTGGGACAGGGATTAACTGTCGTGCTCGAAGTGTTCGGCAATTGAATAGCGTATAGCTATTTGAAAACAATGTTGAGACGATTAATTTTTAAACATGAGGCGAGGTGGCTGGTGGATGGGAGGTGTGAATGGCCGGGAGACCATGGCGTGTGCGTCAGATGTTCAAATGCAATTGTTGCGATTACCCGAGATTACCAACCGAATTTGCAGGTTCATGCAATAATTAATCATGGGGGGATTACAGAGTTACGAAAAAGGAAATCACAAATGTTTATTAGATGAAATTATGTGCGAGAGACGACTGTATGTGCGTGTGTGTGTGGATTTGTTTGTTTATTTGTTTGTTTATACTGGATTTATGAAGGGGATTTGGAAGAGATTAACCGAAAATGTGAGCATAACCAAATTCCACTAAAGTTGTGCACTTGGATTGTCATACAAATAAAAGGATTAAAACGCTACACAGCTTTATGCTGTCAACAAGTCGTACAGGAAGATTTGTGTGCAGATGCCAATTCTAATTGATTTTCACTGAGTCAAACCTTCAGTAGTTTAGGCCTATTGCAAAAGACATTCTGTCTCAATCACACTTACCATCATGTCTGATTTCAGAGCATTTCAACTTACCAGTGGCCAGTGGTTTTTGAAAGAATCATCTCCATTTTTATACCCCCACACACACTGTGGCACAACGTTTGTAACGCCCATAAGGAGGCGTGTCCGGTATGGAAAAGTATATACATTCTTTACTAACATCACCTCCTGAGTCGATTTAGCTTTGTCCGTCTGTCTCTCATCACGATAGCGGTCGCAATTTGGGAGATATCGAATCAGCCCAATCGGACAAAACGACAAAAAAGCGAATTTTTTATTGCTGTATTCGATTGGAAATGTTCAGAAACGGAATTTTCACGTAGTCGGAGGTTCCAAAACCACATAAAAATGGGTCAAAATGGGGTCTTGAGACAAACATTTTTTTTTGTGGATTCGATTGGAAATTTTTAGAAACGGATTTTGGACATGGTTGGAGGTTCTAAAACCCCATGTAAATGGGGCAAAATAGCGTCCTGGGACCAACATTTTTTATATTCGAGGTTCTTCCAAATGGGTCTTATTGTGTGGGGGTATTTCAGCTTCGGCATAGCCGAAGATAGTTCACTCTCTAGTTTTTAAACATAATCGCTTTTAACAGTTTAGCAACGTTAACACAAACTCTTCTTTTTTTGATTCCTGAAATAAATTTGGTATTATTATCAATTAGTTGCTTGGCTCTAATTCCTTTATTTTTATTAGGGCAATCGACTCGCAGCTGGAGGCGGGTGGCTGGCTGTTCATGAGAAACTTCGCCACCGATTTCTGTTCTTTTTGGATTTTGTTGTGAGAATATTTCAGGAATTATTCACACACACACACACCGGAGCCATCTCTGCTTTATGGCTGCGATAGTCAAACAAAATTAACTTTTATTGGAGCTGATGTGAGATTATGAGTAGAAAATTTAACGACTCTTCACATATGACTATGCGCGCTTTTGCTGTATGCGGTGAAGTAAAAAGGATTTTCCTAAGTTTTTTTTTATTTGACTTGTTTTGATTTTTTAATTTTTTAATAGTGAATTAGCACCTTTGTACTCATTCGTTGGTTTTTATTGCATTATGACTTTTCGCTATTGGGATGTGGTATTTCTGCGTAATACAAGCGATTTGTTTTGTTTTCCCCATCTGTGGGACAAGAGTTTGTTCGGCAGCAAAATTGACTGGGCTTTATGGCGTACGAAAGAAAAAAAAGATAAACAGTCAATGGACTGTAAAGTGATTATAACCCAGCAGCGGCAAAGGCATTATGGCCTTTTTAATAAACTTAGAGGTGTATTTTTTGGCCATATATCTGACATACTGTGCGGTGTAAAAGGCTTATATTGATGTAAAATCTTACTAATGCATACATGCGTTGAGTTTTATTGTAGCATAACTTTTGAGGTTCTACACCATAGTCATGGGCTAGATCATTTCAATGAAATGTTTTGAGAATATACCAATACTTTTCGCTTCGCTGTGATTATGATTGAACATTAGTTAGTCTACGTTCTGATACGTAGCCAAAAAAGTTGGTTTTGAGATGAAACAATTGAAAATAAGTAATGTTTTTTTTAAATATCCAATATATCTCTAAAATCTGGAGTTAAGACAAAAAACGGGTTTATATAATTATTTTTAACTCTGCCATTTTTATATCGATTTCCATTCTCAAAATGATATAGAAATATGAGGAAACCCTATATCGCTACCATATATTCTACGATTAAAAATCACAAAGATACAATCAAAATTTTTTTACCATTTTTCATTTCTTGAAATTTTTGTTCTATTGACATTTTTTCCTATGAAGAAATAAATCAGAGAATCAGCCAAATCGAACAAAACCCAATAGGGGCTTCTATATTAAATCACAAAATAGGAAGCGAAAACTTTTAGTCTAGAACGAACATTTATTTCTGGTTACGTTTGGAAACGATCGGAAGCGAAAACACAAAATGGGTCAACATTATGTTACGCTGGCCGAAGATATTTCAATCTCTAGTTTTATAATAGGTTTGTGTTATATGTTATGCGTATAGAATTGGCAATGAGAGAGAAACAAAGTGGACAACCACAATTAAATATAGTAACTGAAACTTGACGTTTAAGTGTAACTAAAAATTACCCTATTTCGGTGAAATTATTAATTTTGGTTTAGGCGGTTGTCGGGGTACTCAGACACATTTACAAATACAAACTCACACTCTCGATTACGGGTCACTATGTAGTGTACTACTCAGCCTACAATGCCGATATTTTTTTTTTAATGTATGTAAAACAAAATTTCCTCTAACTTCTGCTTTTCTCTTTCACAGCTTTCAGTTCGCACTTCATCAAAAGATGGAACCGATTTAGGACCGCTCAAACGGTTTCTAAACCTCTTTAATAACTATTCAGTCAGTGGGTGAGATAATGTATTCATTGTTTTCGTATTGAGTAATAATGGCAATGAATAAAAATCTTTGTAAAGGAAAGATTTCGACGATTTCGGGAAATTTCACACTTTCTTGTATACGCTTGAATGCGTTAAATTCGGAACCTTAATTTGAGCTTTCTTCACAAGTAACTAATATTTGATGATATTGATAGCATTTTATCGAATTTCTAACAGTCTACAAATTGCTAGTAGCAACTGTCGTCTTGTTTATGAAGCCCGACAAATTAGGCATCACTAATGTTCCCTATAATCCTAATACGAATATAATTTACGAAAAAGGCATTTTCATAGATACTAACAACTGATAATCGCTGACAATCAAAACAACAACATAACGTATTCACAAAATCATATTATTTTGCCACAGAACAGAAATCCCTTCAGCCACCACCAATCTTCCCCATTGAAACGAAATGGGAAAACAAAAGGCCGCGGACAAAGTCAATTCGCAGTCAATGATGTAATCGCAAATCTCAAATTCCATACAACATCCATTGATGATGAGTCCGCATGCCGTACATGTTAGCATACATTCAATATACATACACAGAAAAAAATCGCAATTGTTGGTTAAATTTGAATTTTCACCAACTTGTACAATTTACCAGTCGCACATGAATGAGCTGAGCCAAACAGAGTTTTTTGCTTGTTATACTGCATTTTCCGAAATTTTGGAAAATAAGAGCTTGTATTAGTTATGCGCTCAAGCTATTATTTGCCTTTTTTATGTTTGATATGTTTTTTTTGTTTTCAAACGGAAAAAAACAAATATAACGAAAAAAGTTTTATGGTTTTCTTACAAAAAATATGAGTAGCGTATCAAATTTTTGCGGTAAGTTTACAATTAGTAACCAAACTAGTATATAAGGTGAACTTACCTCCCTCATCGGTTAAATTACGTACCCTTTTTGTAATTATACCTCCAATGAAGTACACCAACCATGTCTCATCGGTTAGACTAACCGAATTGAGGGGTTGGAGCGTTTTTATCCGTCTTTTTCGGTTAAATCTACCCACCTTTTTCTTGTGTGTACTTACATACGCGCATATCGAATTGGGAATGTGTTTGGTACTATGATTTGTGTTCGGGCGAATGGTATGAGGCATAACAAATTTTAGCAAATTTAAATGCAATTGGTCAAGGGCTCTGACTGGCTAACTGATATGACACAAACTGCTGATGGGGTGGCAGGCGGTCCGGAGGAGTAAATTGTTGTGACAGTTAATTGGCATAATATGATAAGTATAAATATTACAACAACTGCGATGCATGGTAAATGCGCGATCAACTGATAATTGCATGAATATCACGATCATGTGAGTTGATTAAATGCTGAAAGCGTTTCGTTGTATTTTAACCAGAAAATTTAACTGAAATCTATTAAAAAAAAACAAAAGTAAAAAGTAAAAGAAAATCCAGTTTGATGCATGTGGAAGTTTAATAAAACTTGAAGGAGAGCTTAATGAAAATAAAATGATTGCCGCAATCACTGGTGTGGTAAAACGTTGATTGATAAAAAAAAATAAGTAGAATGTATCCCTCCCTACTATCTTACAATGGCGGCTTTACAAATGCAAAGGAGATGCGCATGTTCATGGAAAGTACATTTTAAAAATTTGTGTAAGTATGTGTGTGCGGGGTACAAACGTATGTATGGGTACATATTTTACTTCCAGTGAAGTTTGTATCCCACAAAGGATGTTCTTTCGTCCATTTCGCCGTGCAAAAAAGCCATGATGTGGCCTATTGTGAGTTCGAACCTATTTTTTGACAAAATCAGTTTAAAAAACTAAAACAAAAAATAACATTTTCAATACAAAAGATTAAAAAATACGAACGGCCGCGGCAAGTTTTTTCTCGAGTTTCCTATTTTTCTGTCACATGAAAGTTTTATTGCGGTTTGACTTTGATGCTGGTCAAATGGCCACCTCAGTACGGAAACATCGCAAATACATGCTAGTTGGCTAGATTTAGTGAGTGACCTTTTTTAACTTCTTAACCAAGATTTACAATTCGAGTTGTAAAAAATTTTGCAGCGCCCTAATGGCTAGTCGTAAAAATATCGATTTTGACATTTCCATTGGCTCGGCCGCATTGTTCCTGAGGTTGCATTGCGCGCCCCGATTATAAAAAAATGAAATCAGTGGTGTGTCCTCGCGCTGTTTTTTTAGTTGACCCGTGAAACGAAACGTTCGGTTGCCTTTTTACCTATTTTTTGTGCTGCATTTTATTAGCGTTATTTTCGACAACAATCGCCAACGATAATGCATTGTATTTTCTGTTTTTTACTTACAATACTTGCTCTGTTGGTCGAAATAAAAAACTGCCTTGGAATTACAGTTCTAGTTATCTAGTTTCATTTCAGTGTCGTTTTCGCTTCAGTTTCGCGGAATTTCAAAACACAAACGCATTGACCTTGCATTTAAAGAATCAACTGCCAACTGTAGTAAATAAAAAAATTTTACAAATTGACTTTCGTTGGGTTTTTGCTGAGCGAAAAATTCCTTAAAAAATATCCATCCCACAAAGAAAAAACCAAATATGAATAGAAGTTTGCAGAAAAATAAATTAAACGAAAACAACTGCACTCGAAAAGATACTTCCTTTCAATAATTTTAAAAATTTAAACCGTTTTTACATTAAATGAACGTTTTGAGAAAAATGGCTTATCGTTGGCTTAATATAGAAAAGACGTTTATGTTAAAAACGATATTACGAATATTCCCCAAACTACAGTGCTTATACTGAACGGTGGAACGAATCTATTCTGCAGTAAATAAATCTTGGACGTCAGACAAAACCCGAATCTGACCGTCAAATGTAACCTGAAATATCCATGCTTTGATTTTTTAATATAAAACACTCAAACTTCAAATTGGTTTTGGTCTGTAAAAAGTTACAACAACATATACCATCAAAATCGCAATTCCTGACCGGAAAAGATTGTAGATTGAGTTCTTCTTAAAGATTGGATTAGAGTTCTCAAGCAATTGCTCAATAAAAATAGAAGTTGACAACTGGAATACGAGGACAGATTGAACAAGGGATCATTTGTTGGAAAACTAAAATTTTGTGTAATGTAGTTTTTTTTAACCTGAAGCTATAAAACTTATAGCACGGTATGCAGATGAAAATATATTTCTTTGCGGGACGTAAGAGTATATATCAAGAATATTTAGCACATAATAAAAAAGAGTAAAAAATAAGTTTTTAAAAATATAACACTTTAAGTGACTAAAAGGCAGAAAATAAATTCCCTTTAAATTAATTTCCGCAATTTCGATTTAAAATTAAGGGTTTTTGGCTGTGTTGTGGCCCATTAAACACATGAGCCACGCATTTCAACATCACCCTGTAGCATGTTTGTCAGCCAAGCAAGACCTGACACAATTAAGTCTCCAATTGCAAAATGAGCGATTGAGGGCTCTGACTCGATCGAGGTGCAATGCACTTGCGAGATTGTTGGGTCAGCACTTTTACTTGGTTGGCAGATGAGATGAGATGAGCGGCTCGTGTTTTTAATTTTGTAAATACAGATGAATAGAAATGAGAAAGAAGTTATTGTGATTGATAGTGACGCTGATGCAAATTACATTCAGGGTAAAATAAAGGACATTCCATCTATTATGCTTTGCGGGTTGTCAAAATGTCTGTCCAAAGTTTTAAGGACCACTCTTTTTTCACTTCGAAAACAATATCCATTTGGTTTCCGCATTTTTTTTATAGGTTTGCCTATGGAATTGGAATTTATTTTAATCTGCATATTGGGCTTATAACGAAATTCCGTATAAACTGTATGCAAGCGCAAGAAAATTACATACAGAAATTTACAGGATATGGACTTAAATAATCCACTATGGAAGTGGACGTTACTAAAAAATGTTCAATCAATTTTAATAATATTTAATGTTCAAATGAAAATATCTAAAATAATTCCAATCGAACATATTGGAAAACTCTTCAAAAACGTACACGTATCTTATAAAAAAAAAAGTAAGAAAACGTTTAGTATTTTATTGAGCTCAGGTCGATAGTCTGGTCATAAATGCTACACAATTCCTGGTATCGACGGACATTATTTCAACGTACGATAATTTTCGCGGTTGCCAGCAAATAAATCCTTCAACGGACAACGAAGTGAGAATAATTTGTGGGCATTTCGTAGCAGTTAAACCGAAAGTACACAAGATGCACACATAGGTAGATGGTGAATTTTGTACTTTCTCAAATATGTAATGTAAAAAACATGCCTGCACCCAATTGTTTTTGGGTAAGAGTATGTATGTGTGTGTATGCTTGCGTTTTTGGTTCTAATGACCGTTCAATGTGAAACTACAAACCCACAATAAAACGCCATAAAAGTACAAGGTCAATAGGCGCGTACTACGGAAATTAATGATTGCCTGGAATTTTGCCGGCTTGTCATCTTTGAAACTCCAAAAAGTAGCAAGCTTCACAGATTTCTGTTCGAAATTGTAGTTAATTGGTGTATTTGCTGTATTCACACAACATAATTTCCAATTTCGGTTAATTTGCATGCACCGATACTCGATGGCGGTGACTTTGAAGAGCCCAGTTCTTATAAAACCCTTCTGTCGTTTCGTATTAAATGTCGATAATTCGCTAGAAAATGTGTGTTCCATGACAAATTTAATGCCTCGTTTTTTGGCTGTGTCGGTAAATGAACACAGGCCATTCAGAAGAATCCTTTCAATTTTGGATCATGCACTGATCTGATGCAGTGGTTTCAGAATTGCATTTGCTCGTAAGAGGAAATAGAAATTGTTTATTTAAAGAAAATATATGTTAATTTGTAGACAATTTCATTTTGATGTGACCCAATTTGTGTCCATTTGTCGACTCACTATTCACTTCCGGAATAAATGCAATTAATCTTGAAAATTCAAACAGCTTACTTACAATTAGTCCAAATTCCAAAGTGTTTGTCAACTAAATTTGGAACGTGAAGTAGTCAAACGAAAAATGCATTTTAATGGCAATTTACATATGATGCATACGGCCAGCTGAACAGTCAAAAGGCACGGCATATTATCGAAAAGATCAAAGCGACGAGCGACGACATAATTGCAATCACTTAACAGTCTTGTAACAATCCAAACCACAAGCCTCTGAGTACTGAGTAGTCGATGTTTTAATGCCACCGCCTATGTGGCCACCGAGACGACAAAATGTGATGCTGCTGTTCCGATGTTTTCTGCTGATGCTAATTGTTTTTTAAGTATATTCGGAACCCAAACAGGGGCGAAGTGTGTGAGCAGAGGAGAGAGGCTCCCTTAAAAACCGAAAAACCACTCAAGTGGTTTCACTACTTACATCATTTTTAATGCCATCGACCACATTGGCGCTACGGAAGTGTGTAGCCTGTGTGTTTGTGTTTTTTTAAGTATTGACATGTTGGCTTAATTTTTGATTTCTGTTTAATTTCATTGAACAAAGCCTCGTTTACTGTATGCTAATTATTTCCTTTCCCTTGGCATATAAGCATTTCTCGGAACTACATAATTGACCCAAGAATGTCAATCAATGATTTCCTTGCGGAGGTGTCCGCATTTTATTTGCACCAACTTCTGAAAGTAACCGCATTGTCCTTTGGCCTTTCTCTGGCATACCGCATCGTACACCAAATCCTTTCGCACAATGTCGAGAGAAAGAACTACAAGTAGCGGCGTATTAGTAGCAGCAACCCTATCATTTACGACCTGCTAGGCGTTCGTCTGTCATGTTGAGTCGAACGATAAGTCAACTCATGACTACCCCTTCTTTTTTGCATATATCCCATGCACAATGGTTGCTGGCTAATCCTTCTAAATGTTTGCTTTCATTTCGAGCATAAAGGGATTAGAGCGTGTCGGGGGCGGTGATCGTTGCACTGAATCAGATTTCGACTTCGACGCGCCCACATTGACCTGAGACGAGTCAAATGGGTATAGTATAGCCTTTAATCCTTTTGCATTTTCGTACACTGACTCGGACTTTTGCTGATGTCCATTTGACTCAAGCCATAAACGACAGGCTTGACTCTAGCAAGAAAGGGGTACGTTCTGTTGTCGGGATAATGTCCTTTTAACGTTGCGATAATTCGCTTGAAACGAATTTCATCTGCATATGCAAATGGGATTATCCTCGATTACTCCTGCTAAGAAGATAACTTTAATCGTAATTGTAGCCAAAAATATAGCGTAATTGTTTTGGCGGAAGGGAAATGTTTGTTTATTTGTTTTGAGAATATAAATGACAATTATACCGATTGCCTTTTTTCGGCATCTGACCGTCCCGTCCGTGGACATTAGCCAGCAGAGCATTACAAATTTAAATCTAAGAAATTAAGGAGAAGCTGTTTACTGAAAGTCATTTGCTTGGAAAGGGGTGTAAATAAGGGGTTGAACTCTAGTGCAAAGCACAAAACAAATATTCGTAGATGGAATGTTCGGTGTCGTGCTGCAGCACCTACGGCGGAAATCGACAGGTCCATTTCGGTTTGGCTTGAATTCAGTTTTGAGGACGGGCCAAGTGGGTTGCACCAAAGCAAATCAAAAAGTCGGAAAGTTAATTTCGAAATTGATGCATGTTAAAACTCAGGGGACGAGATTGTTTGCAATGGCTTCGATTCCGTAAGTAGTAGGGTGTGTCATTAACTGAAAGCGTAGTTAATGCGAAAATAAAAATAAATTTCAACGAGAAAACTGTAAGTACTTAGCTAATTCGATGTTAAAAAGTTTCGATTTTTTCACAACTATCTAGTCTGAACACTGCGAGTTACATTTTTTTTTTGTGGAAAGCTAAACCTTATACTGCAAACAGAATTGTCCGACACAAGATATTGTGTCCCAGAACGCCTCACATTTGCAGAGATGCATAATTATTTAACAGCATAATTTAATTTAATTTACCTTTTAAGCAACGAAATTGATGAAAATTGGCCGCCAAACAACTACAATGTGAGTGAACACTGATAAAAGTTTCCCCAATGTTGCAGGAATACATTTGTATTTATTTCAGAGTTTTCTTCAGCATTTCTAGCCTTTGTAAAAATGCATAAAATTAATATTATTATTTCTTAAGTGAACCTGGAAGCTGATTCAAATAAAGTTTTACAAGGCAGTTTTATTTTTTCTCCAATTATCAGAAAAAAATTGGTTTTAGTCGCATAGTGTTATATTTCATGAAATTTCCACATTGAAAGGCTTTGCAATTTTTCTCAACTTTCTCAAAAAGGAATGGGACAAACGCTTCGGATACAAGGAAAACAATTTTGTAACTAAGCTCTCACTATCTTTAGTTTTGTTTTCGGTGTATTCAATTTCTGAGAAGCAAAAAGGTACATTTTTGTTGAGATTCTACAATTTCCGTAAGAAATTTTCTTTTAAAAATTATACAATTTGCCTTCAATGGCTATAATATTGCCATAAATATAAACCTTTGTTTTCCAAAAATAAACAATCAAATTTTAAAATACAAAATATGGCCTTCCCGAATATTTTTCCTTTACGAACGCTTGCGTAAAGTTTCATAACTTTTTTACTTTTAAGTAAAGGTCCATATTTTCTGCATACGTAAGCAATAAAATAAATTTTTCGCAGAAACTCTTTCGAAATGAACCCTTCACATAAAAAAATTACAAAACTCTTTTTAACCCACTAATACCTTCGCCCTCTACCTCGTCCGCATTGCCGTTCCTATTATGGGACAATTTCTGCTGGGCACCGTTGTGTCATAAATCCGCAATACTTCAGGTACAAAAATAAACGCATAAGATTGCATAAAAACAAAAAGTCAACCAAGAAAAAAGGAAAAAACTCAATTATTCTTATATAATCGGGTTATATGGCCCATTATAGACACCTCGTAAAACCGTAAAACCCTTAAAAAAGGCTGAGCGAAAGTATTTAGCAGCCAACCCAACCCGTTGAACGCGGAAAGGAGTTGTAAAAAATGAGTTGCGTATTGTGTAAAGTGTTCAATTGCCTAACTTTGCCCAAGTCAGGAAAAATTACTTTACAATCCTGCCCGATAACAATAGTGATATTACAATGCGAGGCTGTTGCGAGATTTTTTCTCAGTACCTGAGACAAAGTGGCTAAAAGAGATAAGCAACCGAACACCAAACGCAGAATTATACGCAATTTCGCATTAAAACTTTTGTATGACTGTCGTTTTTTACGGAAGAGAAAATTGAGAGAGAAGTGAATTGCAATATGGCAATACATCCTTTCAGAAAATTCGTCTGGATCTGCTGAATCCTTAAACGACTTTTATTGATTCAATTACAAAGTGCGCAGATGTTGATACAAAATTAAATTATTTTACTAACTCCACACACACACCAAAACAACAATTAACCTCACCGCACTTTTCCGCCAAATCACTCGGAAGAAATATCTGAACGAGGACCTGCTGCTGCCCTCATTCATGACAATTAATGTGCGTCGTGATTCCAAATAAATGCACATCGATTAAAACCGCAACGGCAATCAATTTGCGCTTTTTATACACACCCCGCGTCGACACGATAATTAATGTCAACCACCCACCCAACATTTAGCAATTCAGTATCAAAAGCGGGAATGAACGGAACATGAGAGAATAGGAAACGGTAACAAACCAAACAAATTGTGGGTTCCCCACAAATTCACTCTCATCTAATTCGAAGTCCAATAAAACGCTTCAATCTATATTAGTGCATTGATATGTCGTCGCTCGTAGAGTCTGTTGTCACCCCTGAATGGATGTCATTCAATTACGCGGAGAAAAATAGCCGAACAACAACAACAATAGGGCAGACTGGTGTTTTCCTAGTATGATGTCTTTTGTTTCTTCTTCCTGCCGCAGAGATACTCATAGGGAGAAGCGAATTTAATGGGCTTCGTCCTCAAATCACCAAACACACACACATACAAACACCGAGTTCACACAATTTTCAATTTCAATTGATATGAACTGACATCTGGAGGGACAGGAAGACAGGGGGGGAGTTTTTATACGCTTTCGGTGGTTCTACACAACCGATTTATTAGGGAGTTCAATTAATTGTAGTGAGGTTTCACAATTTACTTGAAATTAGCCACAGACTGGGAAATTTATGAGCCAGAAAGTGGATGATGAGCCGTTATAATGTTCAGTAGGACTTCTGATATTCATTACAGATTTTCCAGCAACTGCTATCAACACAGAAATGTTCAAATATTTGGGTTTAATTTTTTACTTTTATTGGATGAATTAGTCAATAACAAATTTGTGTAATGCGCAAAAATTCGAGAAACATAAATACCAGTCATTTCTTATCAATAAAGTGTTTTGCCCACAACCTTCTTCTATATATGTGTATGATGAAATGTGTTACTCATCGCATCCCTCGAGAAGTGAGCTCCCGATATGGCTGTGCTCTTCTGGAAAAGTGTGAAAATTGTGAAAAACTGTCAAATACTTTCTGGGGTCATCATAATTTATCTTTAAGCGTGAACTGTTATACAAACTTTCACACTTCTAGGGGTCGTTATTATTTGTCTTTTAGCGAAAACTGTCATATAGAATTGCATACTTACAGGGGACGTCAGCTTGAAGTTGTCGAAAATAATATTTATTATTTATATTTCATATAACCCAAAAAAAACTTGTGGAAACAACTATTTTTAACGTTGATAAGAGACAAGGCCCTATTTAGGGGGGATGTTTTATTGTCTGGACCCAATTGTGGCATACAAAAAATAAGTCCGATTTGGGCCTGCAGAAAAAAGGTCGAACTATTTTTTGTTTATGTATTTTTTTTTCATTCAAAAAAGAAGGTAAAAATTAAAATAAAAACGTTGTACGAATGGTTAATATGGGCGACAATGTCGCCCATCTTGTCGTTGATGACACAGAGGACAATCGTATGAAAATATCGTCTTCGACCAACATGGTCTCGCCATCCAAGCATTCACGATTCGTTGCGATGTCTCCAAGACATCATGGCCAACGGGTTTGGAATAGGTTTGCTGTAGCGGATACTGGATAGGGTCCCCCAAACCCAAGATCCTAAAACGCAGAGGCATTGGCAGATTCCTTTCAATTATTATGCTTTTGACGACGATGTGTCTTTTAACTAACATTCAATTGTCGCTGCATCATGGTTTAATAAATACTCTCGTTTGCGCTCCCATTCAGTATCAACAATACAATTTACTTATTCATTCAATATTCCAATGGCAAATGTTTCCGCATGTATGCGTGTGCGTCTATCTCAAGAGCGACTTTGTGATTGGTTGCTATGTATTGTGTGATGGTGATTCGACTTAGTACACAATGGCGGCCATTTCTGCAATGGAAAAGCAGCGGCGCGCAGGCCACACCTTCATCGCAGCAGAAGTGGCTTTTTACAGGGCCGCCACCAGGATTTTTCCATGGGGGACGGAGTCTGGGCATTGAATTAACACCAATTGATTGTCTTTTCTTGCTATTATTTTTTTAAAAGGGTGTCCTTTTTAAAGATTTTATTTCTATTTTCTTTAATTTTAGAGTTGATGTATGAACATTGCGTTTCAAGGGTGGGGGAAGGTTAACAGTTAACAGCCAAGCCCCCCTCTTAGCTGCGGCCCTGTACAATAATAATGTTGTGGTGAATGAAAATATCTGTCAGAGGGGGTGGTGTTGGGTAAGAAGCAGACAACAGTAACAGCAACAATGAATTCGTCGACAATAAGTGAAAGTAAGTTAAAGTGATTCCTTTGTACTAAGAGCAGCAATTATCAAGCCAGTTTCAGCCCAAATGCAAATTGTGAAAAATCGTTTTAGCGCCCTATTCTGAATTTGATTTAAAAGGCCGCGTTTCTAAAAGTTTATGACCCGCAAAGTTTATTATAGCAAAATAATATTTCTTAATACATACATATCTACATATATTTGTGTAACTACGTACGACGGCTTCCGTTTTTTCTTATTTCGGTCGCATTCTTTCCAAAAAAGAATGCGCTATTAATTTTGTACCTATGTATTATTTTAATAAAATTTTCTTCAGAATTCCAACAATAAAAAACATTTTATATATAAAGGGCTGCAAATGACACACACATTTGTCAATATTTTTTAACTAGCACAGTGTAGTTATCAATATTGCATCAAAATTAGTCTCTTCCAAACTGGTGTGTGTCCAAAGGTTTATCGACGCGCACTACTCTCTCAGCCACATTTAAGTAGGCCTCGTACTCCACAATGTCGGGAGTCGTGTCGTAATGATAATGACCGCCCCAGTTGGACTTGGAAAACGAGTGGAAATGCTGCAGACGCAAGTCCAAATCCTGAAGGAGTTAAAAGTTAGTTAACAATGGACTTGCATTTTTACATCGATTAACTTACATTTTCGTGGGTGATTAGTGTTCCCACGGCATTCAATTGAGAAGGCATGTTGTAGAACTTCAGCCAATTGTTCAATTCATTATCGGAAGTAATTGGTGTTTGACTGAAATCACGCATCACGTGCTGATGAACATTTCCACGTTTGATGAGAAATATCCCACCCATCCCTATAAACGGATTATGCGGAGTATAGAGTATAGATTGAGATCTCAAGAAAAATTAAAATTTTTTTCTTACCAACACATTTGTCCTGATATTTTGTTTCCAAGCCCTTTCGTATGCATTCAACGAAGTTGAGCTCCCCCGTGCGTTTTTTGCACGAGATTTTCACCACCTTTCCTGACTGCCCGCGGCACACAAACAGATTTAAAAGCAAAGCACAACGTGGTTCCTCGTCGGGAATACGATCCAGAACACACTCCTCCTTTGGGCCCGTCACTTTGGCGGTATAGCTGCCATTTTTCAGCGTACCATCCGCTGCAATGCTCATATTGAAGATGCCTTCGCAGTTGGAGTTTCGCAGAGGGAATGGACCTGCCCCAGCGCCTACAGCTAATATTTTACCTTCTCCAGGCATACACTTTTGGGTAATCTCCTTGATATTGTACAACTTGGAGCGCTGCACTGTGGGCAGAAGGTAGGGGGGTCCGCCGATTTCGAGAAGCATAGGCGACCCTCCTAAACCTAAAGCAAAGCTTTATCGTAAATGTAGAAAAGTTATATTCGGTATGACCGAAATTAAAATCCCTGCACGTACGAGTTCACACCATTTTCGATCATTTTTCGATATTTTATAGGTAGTATCCACGGACCATTTAAAATTTCTATTTCTTTCCGGTTTCACTTTCATTCGGGCCCCTTTAATTTCTAAGTTTGTTTCAATTCCATTTCATTCCAGTTCTATTCCCATTCCGTTCCCTTTATCAAAATCGGCCCAGTATTTCTGCCATAACGCAGCTATCCTGCGAAATCACAAACAGACAGACATCGCTAGATCGAATCCGGAATAATGAATAGAACAGTATATCTATTTCTGCCTCGCCTTTTTTTGGGCGTTACAAACGGTGTGACAATAACCATATACCCTTGCACAATGTTAAATATATTATGTGCAATTTTTTACCTGAGTCCATTAGGTCGAATTCAGTAGTAGTAAGATCGGGACATTCCGTTATATCGACCGTTACATTTTCAAAGTTTTGGCACAGCGCATCATTTATAACTGTAAAATATTAAAAAAAACAATAAAATTTAAAGGTTCTGAAATTTAATACTCGTTGCTGAAGCTAGATGGAACAACAATTGCAAGAATCTTTTTTTGGAATAAAACAGGCTTGTTCCTTTTTATATTCTTTCGAAAAGATCGTGGGTAGGGTTTTGAGGCTAAAAATGTACAATTTCGACCTTGAGTCAAATAAACGAAGCTTCAGACATGCCGTTCCACTATTTTATCGAATGGCAACTCTAAAATGAATCTTATCTGGAACTTTTTATCAATGAATCGCAAAGCAGCAACAAAAAAAGAGCTTTCAGAGAAAAAGCTGCTTGAAACTGGAGAAATATAAGTACGATTTGGATTTGTAAATAATTGTAAATAGTTGCAATAAATTTTACACTTTAGTGCAAGATACCACTTGCAACTTTTGATAGAACTTGTTTAACTTTATAAATTTCCTACCACTTTGGAGCTCTTGTAAATCAGGTACAAATAAAGGTTTCTCTTCGTACAACAACTCGTCCGAATTTAGTGCCTCCATATTCTTGGTAGCTTTTTAATTTCGTGTATTTACTAATGAATGAGCTGTTCGCCTTTTCGGACGGCCGACGATGACTGAGTGCGATGAAACCGGCTGTAGTCTGGTTTAACATACAAATTGTGTTTTGTTTTGATAATTTACAGGGTGTATGAATTCAGATAAGATAAAAACAGGTGCATAAAAAGCAAGCGCCAAAGCAAAAAGCACTCGGCACACTAAAATTCGAAAAACATATAGTATGGTTCAAGTTTATCAGTGGCTATAAACTTGAATAAATTAACAAACTGATTACGTCTGCCCTGTATTATGTAAATACAAACAAGAAAACACTTGTAATCGCAAATTCACATGCCGTTGCCGTTACCTCAATTGAATAGATAAGCGATAAGCAACCAACGAACTCAATTGCATTGCATTGATTTGAGTGCTGACTTGTTACTTGTTACAAAACAGACAAGCAGGCAAAACTGGGTGATAAGACCTCGACAACGTAAACCACATTTTAAAAATGTTTGAAATTATCAAAATATTTACATTTTTTATCAAAATTTAAGCTGTCATTAAGCGAAGGTCCGTAAATGCTTAAACATTCATTTTTTAAGCTCGTTAATCATAATATGTATCTTAGTTCTTTCTAGTCTAGCGTGATGAGTTTAACATTCAAAATATAATGAAAACTGTAACTTTGATGAATTATTATGTGCAAAGGAAAAATGCAAAAACGCGATTTAAACGGTTTTAAGAAATGAGCTAGAAAAACTGTCAGAACCGGGTACTCTTTTTTTAACCTTTAGCCCCTCAGTTTTTTTTTTGCATTATGTATCCGGGATGTTAATATCCTTTTTTGGAGTGTACCTCAATGACAAGAAAAATATCAAGGGAATTGTACCTAAAAATGTATAAATCCTATATTACCCATTTCATTTTAAATTACGCAAGTGACAAATTTATTTATGACAAACTCCTCTAGTAGAACCCAATAATAATAAAAATACATTTACACAGAGGCGATATTCGCTATCTAATTTCAGAACCATTTCGATATTTAAAAAATCTAGCTTCGAAAACGCAAAGTGCCTCACACAGGCAGCGATTTCGCAGCAGTAGATTTTGTTTGTTATTTATTATATTGCTATGGAAACAACCAAAAAGTCTGTTTGAAATGGTTCTGAAACTGGCTATTTTGTTTGTTATTTTTTTTTTACTATGACTACAGTAAAAAAGTTTATTTTCAAACTGATTCGAAATTGTTCTGAAACTGGCTTTTTGTGATTGTTATTTATTGTATTGTTATGGAAACAGGCTGTATAAAAACGCTCCATTTTCGAAATTGATTTTGACAAAATTGATTTCGAAGCCGCCTGCGGCACGAATAACGCCTCTGTGTGCGCATTCCTTTATTAAAAATTATAAAACCTTAAACAGTCTTTGATTAATAAAAATATGATTAAAAGAACAGTTGCTTAAAAGAACTGTCAAATTACATATGTATATTATGAGTGCTCATCTGCACAACTGAATCGTTTCGGAGGGGTTTCCCATTTTAAATGAATCGCCCTACTATAAACAATATTTTGGACTTTATTGCGGATTATTAGGCGGTCATAACACCCAAAAATGTTACGGCCATTTTTTTCATTATGACCGGGGTAATTTTCAAAAAAGGTCATTTTTGGAAAAAAAAAACAAAATCAATACGACATTTGCGTAAAAAAAATTTATAAAAGTCCATCTGGCATCACTGATTGCTTTTAGTTTCAGTGTTGCCATTAGTTTTGATCCAAATTCCCAAAAAATAAAGACGACTACAAAAAATGCGCACACAAAATTCGGTAAAAAAAGAAAATTAAAAAAAAGTTATCGAATATAGAGCTACGAACGGGATTGGGCTTTATGGATTTTCAGTGCAATATTTTCTATTCAAAATTCAACTAGGTTTTCCTTTCATCTGTGTAGTTCAGTGTGACCGTTTTTGGTAGATTGCCTACTAAAATGTTCAATTTGTTAGCACATTTAATTATGTTTTATGCCGAATTTTGTTGTCGAATATTTTCCAGACTTTTTTGGTCAATATTTCATCATTCATTGAATTTTTTAAATATTTTTTGAAAGTAATAAATTAATTTAAATTTAAAAAAAAAATAGTAGATTTTTGGTAGATTTCCCAATTTTTTGGTAGATTTTAGTAGATTTTGAGCGTGGTTTAAGTAGAAAAGCACTTTCAGAAAACGGTCACACTGAATATTACCGTCAGTTTGGCAACACTGTCTAGTTGTTTTGTCAAATTCCGCTTTTCGGCTTTCAACTGGGACCATTTCTTTTTTGGACTGATTCATGCTGTTGTGCGGGTTTTAAATTATAACTTTTTCGAATAAGAAAGACGAAAAATACGTCATCGATCGCGCACCGAACTTGGATCTGGAAATGCGAATTTCGCCAAAGAAATATGAAGATAAATATACATCATCGCTTCTACTCAGAAAACTTAAATTGAATTGTTGAATTGTTGTTAAATATTAAAAACAGTTGGCGAAATGGGGGCAGTGTTGGCGAGGTTTAAGGTAGGCCTAATTGGAATTTGTCAAGATCATAAAATTTTGACTTTTCTGCTACTCTGGTCTTCTATTTTTAGAAAGAAAAAACTACAACGAAAGTGTTGGAGAAGCTGGAAGAGAAAATACAGCAATTAGAAAAGTACACATTGAACACCCAAGAGCAGAAGAAACGATTCGTGGGCAACTTCCTGGCCATTTCGATTGGCATCTACATTATTGCTTTTCTGGTATTCTACTTTGTCTACTTTCCGCCAACATGGAAGGAACGCTTCATCTACTCCGTTCCGATTGTTCTATTTCCACTGGTGTAAGTGACAGCAACGGGGTGATTTCATGAACACAAGCAAATTTATTCACATTTTGAAATGTATTTTTAGCATAATTTTGTTGCGTAAATTGTTTACGTGGTACTTCCAGCGTAAACTCAACAAAAACTCAAACAAACTGACTGCATTGCGCGGGGAGAAAAGGATCATACTAGAGCAGGTCATGGAGAAGGAGACGTACAAGGTACTAGACTATTCGATTGATGAACATAATCTTTTATCGGAATACTTAAATTTAATCCGTCTTAGGTTGCAGTCAATCTCCTCTCACGTTTTGGTGACAAAACCAATGGCAACAGATACTCATTTGGTAAATTTGTGAAACTTGTGTAAAAATATAGGCCGCCATTGTTGATTTAAAAACATTACAGGTATGACACCGCGGGTATCCAGTACAGCGGCAACGCCGCGTCCAACCGCTGCTGGAAGCAATCAACTGAGTGTCTCGACAAATATGCGCCAATTGAATACTTCTGTAACGGCAACACCGCGCCTGGGCACATCATTGAGCGCTGCTAACCAGAGCTCCACGGCCATGCCGCGCCAACTGGCGCTGACGCCAGCACGCGGCGGTGGTCAGGAATTGCGTCGACGCACACCTTTTCCGGTAGTGAATCAACAGGAAAAGGGCGTTTTCGAGCGTATTGTAGATGTTCTAATAGGCGATGGACCACAGGATCGCTTCGCCATGATTTGCAAAGAATGCTTTGCCCACAATGGTAAATAATAAAATTTTACAATTGAAATAAACAATTTTTTTTTGGGTTATCGAAGGCCTGTCGGTTGCAGTGGTACATTTGGGCAGTATTTATTGAAACTCTTTGATTTTAAGGAATGGCTCTAAGGGAGGAATTCGACTACGCCACATTTCGCTGTGCATTTTGCAATGCAATGAATCATTCGCGCAAGGCGCGCCCAGTAGCCCCGCGTTTGCCGTACCAGCAGGCCTCATCCGCACTTATGGCTGCCAAGGATAGCTCCGATTCATCGTCCTCACAGTCAGATGACGATTCTGGTATTTACTTGAACCAAATGAAGTAGCGACTGTCGCTTTAATGATTTCGTATATATTTTTCCAGATAACGAGAATCTCAAGCACCGCCAAGTGCCAATGAACGAACAGACTGAACCAAACACGACCACGACTGTTGAACCAACGGCTCCGACAGCGGAACAGATTGGAGACTGTGAAGGCAACAGCCACGAGGTGATGCCCGATCTAATCTATCATCAGCCCGAAAGCGCCAGCGATGCGCCGAGCGACGAATTTAAAAAGGAAAAGTAACTGTCGGGAATTCTGAGCCGGCCTGCGTTTGTGTTACTTATTTATAAAATCAATTTTACCAGATACCTTTAGTTGCTCTTTTAATATGTGATTTTGGCACGTACTCGTACTCTTTGAAAATTTTTGTTGAACAATCCTATGAAATAATGAATAACTTAAATGCCTAGCATGTCAAATTAAAACCTAACTTTTCAAATATCTAGTAGATGAATTGAATTAAAATTTGGAATATTTTAAACTTTGTATGTAGTTGGTGTAATTTTTTGGATTCCTTGCCGAAACCCGGATAATGCAAAAAAAGGAATTTGTTTGAGAATTTCTTTGTCGTTTTTTATATGAAGTTTTGGTCATTTCTTGAGAGCAGGTTCCCTACCTTAGAATATGTAATTATCTGTAAAGACCACACCTTATTGCTTTTGCGATTTTCAAATGGCCACGCTGCTAATTTAACTAACTTCTATCTCACATTCATAAGATGTATTGACCATAAATACTTATAATCAATTACTTTTCAAATTTACATCACGGTCATTCAATCATTCATGTTGCATGCCACATGGATAGTGGTGGTCACGCGTATTAGCACCTTAAATGGATTAAATTTGGTTTTGCCACTCCATTTACAACCGCAAGATTTTTCTAAGCCAACAAAGAGTCAATACAAACGTGAAGAAATTCATCATATCGCAACTAGCACTAAAATAACGGCCAAATGAGAGATTACAAGTCGCAACGGCGACTGCAAAGTAATTTTGCCGTTTGTCGTTTGCTAGTTTGATACTTTTCCGGACCAAAGCGATCAAGGCTAATAAAGAAACCAGATCACCGTAGCAGCGAGCAAAAGCCATTAAACCACCTAAGCGGTGAGCGGCGACCAAAGCCACCTACAGCAGCAGTGGGCAGCCAAGTGCTTTTGCTTATTAACAGCATGACAACAATACAATTCAATATATGTAATGTTGTACAGTGAACACCACGCGCGCCTGTGCATTCTTTCAGCTTTCAGCGAACGATGCCCGCCCAACCGCCGAAGAACACGACTTGACTTGACCACCGCGATTTGCAAATACCACAATGATGGTGACCGCACCGCAGCAATGTTATTGCACTCCCGACTCGACGTTTGCATCATTGTACAACCCACTTGTTGGTTGGTGGCTGGTTAGCCCATTATGCCCATTATGACACCAGGTCGAGTTGAATTCTGAATCAGAGCAAAAACAAAAAAACTCGATTCAACTCAAACAAAGTGACCGTTAAGTATTAGTTCCATGTGTGCGGACAAAATAAATTTTAAACCACTCGACGGCAAAGCATAATTTGGGTTTTTTTTATGGGCTTTGAAGAATATTTGTTTTATACAAAGTTTGTATTGGGGACATTTCAAACTCAGTTTGAGAAAATTATGGCCTGAATCCACAATGGAACTGTGTGCTTCATATAATACTAATGAGTTCAATTTGGTTCATATTTAAACAAATTAAAACCCAAATCTTCGTCGATTAATAACATCGACATGAAATTTACATTCTGTGGCGAATGTGGTCTTTGGAACAGTAAAATTCCAAGCAGTAACATTTCATGGGGTCTGTCCTTTATTAATATGTAATTGTTTAGGGTAACAAATTAACAGCTACCATAAATTCGAAGAAACAAGATGTGTCGTACGTAGATTAGTATGTGCAGAGACGGATTTGGGCGTACTTAGTGAGTAAGAATGGGCGTGTTTAATGATGGTCCGTGAGAAGTCACGGGCGATTTACTAGTGTATATATAATTTGCCTTTTTATTTTTCAGCTTTAAAAAAACGTTATGCATAAGTCACTGTATTGTTGTATAAAAAAACTTTAAAATATTTGTTTTAACCACTTTAAAGTTTTTTTTGCATTTTTGAAGGGCAATCTTTTTTTTGGAGAAAATGAGGTACGAAAAATAAAATTCGAGCAAGCAACTTTTTGGCTCAAACCATTCGAAGAAAGAAGCATTTTCCCCAGTAGTAGTAAGTGGTATATTTTCTTACGGGAAGATGCCATTATACAATTTGTCCATGGCGCCCCTCCATCCTATGGGTTAATCCAGCACTGAGTGTGTGTGTGAGCAATTACACATTCTGATTGAAATGGAAAACTAGTGCAAGTTCGCGTAGAAGAAAACCGGCTGAGAATTTTAATGCAAACGTCTACCTTCCGGTAAACATACCCCACACACTTCAACGCGCTCCACACCTCTTGTGTTGCAATGTAAGTATGTAAGTAAAAAAGGCGAGGTCTAGCGTCGCCGAACAATACCCTGTGTGATGACGACAAATATGCGCACAAGAAATAACCACCACGCAGAAACGGCCGTTCATAGAAACAAGGCGCTTCATCTCTTATGCAATTTGAGTCCCATTACAAGAATTCTCCAAACGCTCTCAAAAACTATTTCAAGGAATCTCTCTCATATTTCTGGAAACACTTTAAAATAACCAGGAAATCGTTGAAATATAAACAAAAGACTCCCTTAACGAATTTGAGCGCTCCTGGCTATTGGCCTTCTTTTTGGCCGAATGAATGAAAGTTGACTTCGAGCGAGTCCATTGCCAATGCAACAACATATCTGTAGGTACGTACGTTCAATGTATGCGAGTAGGTTCACAAAAGGCAGAATTAATCTGTTGCACCAATCGAGCCAAGTATGCGATCAGTCAACGCAAAACGCAACTCGCGACGCAAGCACACAGCCGACCGTTCCACCCTTCCACCAATTACATACAGTGTGGAACAACGAGATCAGTTTTACATCGCACGAGTTAGCAAACACGAAATTCTAACGGTCCGTGGCTATATAAAGTCAACTATCGTCAACTCAGTCAACTCAGTTCGATTCAGTACGAAAAGCCATTCGGAAGTTTAAAATTTGAAATTTTATAGTCCGATTGGAATTTGCGGCTCAAACAACAACAATAAAAAATACAAAAAATGTTCTTCAAACTGGTGAGTAAAAGCGTAAAAGGACCAGACCAAATTTAATGAGTTTAATTGCCCGCAACAATTTAATACTTTTTTTTGCAGACCCTCATGTGCGTTATGTCACTTACCTTGGCAGCTCCACAGCATCAGGCCGCTCAATATCCAGCTGGTGTGAATCCACAGGTCAGTATATATATAATATAAAAAGGAGTATACAAAATTTTAATAATTGTTTTTAATAATGTCAATCACGATTTTTGTATTGCAGGACTGTCCGAACTTCCCCATCTGTGATAATGCTCGTCTGCACAATCCACAAGCCCACTGGCAGCCACAACCCAGCTGGCAACAGCCAGCCCCCGCCTGGCAACCACAACCGCAATGGAATGCTCCAGCGCCATCTTGGCAACCGGCTCCGTCTTGGAATGCTCCAGCGCCTGCACCTGGTGGCGACAAATTCCCCGCTGGTGTGAATCCGCAATCCTGTCCCAACTATCCCTTCTGCGATGTTAATGCTGGTCATCATGGATCTGTAGCCGCACCTCCATTGCCTGGCTGGACTGAGCGTCTCTATCCGGCTGGTGTGTCTCCACATGAGTGCCCCAACTTTCCCTACTGCCATTAAAGAGCTTAGAGTGATTATGGACTTCTAGAATAGAAGCACCCACTCCTGCTGAACCCAGCTCATCTTTATCTCTGGACTTCCTTTCCCTCTTTCCCCGCTAATTTTAAATGAGTTCTCAACTGTCATGCAGAAGCCCTTGATGCTGAAAAACCTCATAAAATCCCTAAAAAATATTGTTGTTGGCGCAAAATAAATGATTTCGTTTTGATTAGAATTTACTTGATTATTTTATACTTTCACTTGTTGGTGACTTGGTGGCGGTGGTAAATGGTAAAACAATAAGAGTCTTTGTCTTTTCTTTGCTCTGTTCTGGCCTCGACTTGACCCTTGTTCCATTGTTGGCACCACCTCACAATGCTGCGCTCATGTTGGTCAAAGTCGACAATTACCAGTTTGATGTATAAATTACTTGAACTGACCTCACTCAAATCAGATGTGGTCTGCAATATTGCAACGCCCAATACCCCATCGACGACAACGCGGAATTACATTTGTGAAAGTAGTTTTAAGGCTTTGTTCTGAATTCCAAACTCTTGCCGATCGGATTGCAAGGTCAAGTCCACATTTTGCAGAATGCTTAACCTGCCATTCTAGTAGTACCGCCAAACACGTTTTACACACTTCCGTCTACTTGCTCAGTGTAACCGTTACAGGCGTTCAAAAGTATTCAAAAGTAACTTAACTCTTTGAGTATAAATCACAAAACACAAGTTCAATTTTATGGATGAAGAAATTAAACAAATACAAATAAATAGTTATTAACACAACTTATTCTTTTTAACACCTTTTTTCATGATTTTAACTCCGATTTGTGTGTGCTTTTTAACTTGAAAACTTCTTAAAACAAGTGAAAACGACATGTACAGTGATGTCGTGCGCTACAATCGAGAATTGAAACGTTTTCGAACGAGAATTGGTTTACAAGAAGCAAAAACGAAAAGCCGTTTCTGGAATTTCTGGCCACACTCGTATCGTGGTTTCAAACTCGTGTGGCTTTCAATTATTATTTCTTTTTGAAGAGAATATTTCATGACTGCCACCGTCCCATCAATTAATGAAAACACAATTTTTTTGTATCATGTTTTTTGTAATTTTTATTAAAATTATAAAGAATAATATGTAGTTAGGTTTCAATAATGTAATATTTTTATTATTATTATATTTTATAATATAAAAGTTATATTATTATTTATATTAAACAAAAATATATATGTAAAAAAAAGTATATGCTTATAGTTTATTTAAAAAGAAAATAATGATGACAATAATTGTATATGCTTAAGTACACATAACTGTATTAGGAGATAGATATATATATATTTTTTTTTATAGTATATATTGAGGAAAATGTTTAGCATAAAATTAGGCGCTTGAGGAATGAGTTGATTTTTTAAAGTTTTTTTTTTTGTTTAACTAAAGAAAAATGTATGAGAACTTTAAAAGCATCTAAGTGTAAACAAACAGTTTATATTACAATTATAGGGGACAACGAGATGAGGCACTAAGGAGCGGGGGAGAGGAGGAGGTGGTGGAAATGATTGGTTACAGTTTGGCAAATCGATTGGAAGTGGAGCGAAAATGCAACAAAAATCAAACAAATCTCAAAACAATTTTAAATTCGAGTGTGTTACAACGTAAACGATTGTCAGCAATTGGTCGGGAAATTGTAAACTATCTACAGAGTTGTTTAGCGTTAGCAAAGTAAAAGCGTGCAAATACACGATCGGGGGATGGTCATCGAAACCATACAAACAATGGCACTACTTTCAAAGAAGTGTGTAACAATTGGGAAAAACGTATTTCGAAGGAATTTAACACGCCAATTATTGCCAAGAAAATAATTGTTTTTAAAGTGGCATAACTCATACAATTATTGATTTTTGTATTTTTTTTTTGTTTTTTTAGAAAAAGTTATTAACTAAGATTAATAATACTTAAAATATAATGCTTATTATTTTTGTTGTAGATTTTTATTTGTTATTTCATCTTTTATATTCTGGTTTACGAAAGGTGTCGGATGTTAATTGTAGTTTTATAAACCTACTTTTAAAATTATTGATTCAATTGAAATACAGCGTAGGATGGGGTGTAACTGTATAAGCAGTATTACAATTGTCGTCACTGTCAGTTTTGAAAAGTGTACACGAAGTCCGATATCGCACATTACACGTTACTATGCACTCTTTGAATATATGTATACTAGTATATGTACTACTATGCATTCTAAATTCGCACGCGAGTTTTCATCAAAAACAATCAACCGAGAGAACAGAAAACTCAACGTAAACACCCTCTACTATGTACTAGGTCTGCAATATTATTTAATATGCCACACACTTCCTTATTCGTCCGTTAATAAATACTGTTCGACAGTCAAAGTAATTATGAAATTAGGATAGCGTATCAAAAGGTAAATCGGGGTCGCTGATATAAAAAATTTTTTTTTTTAAATTCCTTTAATTCAAGAAAAAAATGCCTTTGCAGAAGAATCGATTTCCATTTGCAAAATATAATTTTATGTTATGTTTTGTATTTCACGACATTTAGACATAGCAGAGCAAAGCAAAAGGAACTGCGTTTTTGTGACCAGCGACCTCTTACATACGCTTCTAATCCCAGAATTATTCCAAGAGTTTAAATTTGTCAAACAGAGTAGTCGTTAATAAAGCAAGTGTTTTTTCTTCTTTTTTTTCAAATATTAGTTTATTAGTTTTTCAAGCTTTCAATAATAAAACTTTTACAATTCTTATTTAGTTTGGCCAATGACAAAAAGAAAATTTATTTATTTTATATTTTCTGCTGCTTTTGCTTTAATTGTTTTTAGTTATTTTTATTGCGAGTTTTTCTTCGGCTTATTTAGAGATTAAATAATTTATTAAAATTAATAAGCACTCAATAAAAAATATAAATTTTCGAAAAAAGTAAAAATTTACACACACACATTTGGCTATTTTGCAACAACTAACAAACAAAATTTAAGCAAGTGTGGGTATGCAAGTAAGTGCACGTGTGTGTGTGTGTGCATTAGTATTTTTGCAAATACATTTTTAAAAAGAAATTCATATTTGTAAGTACTAAAAAAACATAAAATTTAAAAAATTTTGAATTTTGAAATGTAACAAAAACAATTTCAAAAATAAATCAATTTGCAGTGCACGCTCAATGAAAGTGTGTGTCGATGTTGTTTTTCACAGTGTGTGTGTGTGTGTGTGTGTGTATGTGTGAAAGTGAATGCATTTGTTTGGGATAATCGTTGTGGTGTGTGTGAGTTTGTATACTCTTCTCCATGCACAATTGTTGGTTTGTTCTTATCTTAGAAGAAGAATTGATACAATTTTCATTTAAATGCATTATTCTCAAATACTTTGTATAACTCAAATTTATTTGTATAAAATTTTATTATATTTATAAATATGTATAGAGGGGGTAGGGGGTAGGGGGGAAGGAAATGTATGTTGTTTTTGTATGTAATTCGCAGTTGTATATGTGTGTGTGTTTCAACTTTCGGTTTTTTGTGTGTTTTACAATTCTCAAATTATTAGCTTTCGTTTCAATTTTTGAAATTTTTTATAAAAATAGGTAATTTATAAAAAAAATAACAGAAATTAAAAAAGGAAAACGTATTTTTTTTTTGTTTAAAAATAATTTTTATAGTTAACTCGTCAATTGCCCGAATCTTCGCCGTCCAATGATTCGTCCTGCACCGAGCTGTCATCGCCACGTTTCGATGATGGTGTGCCGGTGAGACGGCTCGAACTCAGGCCCATGCCCCCGGTGCGTCTGTTAGAGGGAAAAGAAAAATTCGCATTAAATCGTTACAAAGAAAGCATTCAAAAAACAAAATTAAATGTAAAAAAGAAACATGCCACAAAGAAAAATAAGGAAGAACTCAAACAAGAAAAACGTAATGGACTGGGGTAAAGTTAGGCTGAGAACGAAATTTGTGTTTCCATTACAAAAAGTAGGATTTGAATGAAGGCACAAATTTCATAGCGATTGTTCTATATCACAACTCAGCCCCCGAGCATATGCAAACCTTTTGTTGCATAGATTAGGGGGGAGTTTATTTGCAATTTCTCTGCCGCGAAGACAGAACTATTGGGGTTGGAGTGACTTTTAAACATATCAGATGTTCAGGTTTCATGCGGAGGATAGGGAACTGTTTGACCCTAAGGCATTCAATAACATTTTATAGGGCACAAGAAGGTTCGGTAAGGCCAACCATGCTTTCATACAATTTGCAATTGGTTTAATTACAAATAACACTGTTCGACAAATTGATACTTTTAGCACTATTCTGGGATGCGAATAGTATGTTCGCTTCACACAAATACATAGCAAGTAGTTGCCGAGTAAAGCGGACTCTCATCCCAAAACACTACTCTTATCCGAAAGTTATTTAGCCCTTGGAACTATAAAAAAAATATAAATCAAATAGCAATAAACGTTTGGAAAGAGGGAAAGGTAGTCTTAGTGAAGGTCGAATCCTCAAGCAAAGTTAATGTGGGTTCTATCTGGGGGCTAGGTACTAGGAGAGAGAGTGCAAGTCTTTCAACTTGCCACTTACTGGGACGGACGTGTACACAAAGTTAGAGACGAGACGACGACACTCTTTGTAATTCATTCGCAGTTTTAGTAAATATTTGGTTTATTGTAGACCCTCACAATTCATAATGAGTGTGGCGTCCTTTTTGGGTGAGTATGCTTTAGCCTTTTCGGTTTCAGCAACTTGTATTGATCTAGTTTTTGGAATTTCCATTTGAAACAGTAAATCATAATAATACCAAATTTGTGTGTGAAAAAGAAGAAAGCAAAAATATAAATACAAAAATAGCTCCAATCATGTTAATGTAAAGTTTCCACCCCTCCCCCCTCCCCTTTCAAACTTACCTTAACTTCGTTTTGAGCGAGTTGATCTCACGATTCATTGTCTCCTGACTTTCAATCATATCTTCGCATTCGCGTTGATATTTACGCTTCTGCGTCTTCTCCTTTTGCAGTTCCTCTTCGGTTTCGTCGAGGTTGCGTTTGAGCAGTTTCATGCGACTGTTGAGCTGTAAAAGACAACACAAAAGTGAAATGAATTAGAATTTGGTTAATTTAAAACAGTTTCGATTTGATAGATTTGAAGGTGTCGATAGTCTTGGCCACATACTTTATCGATTTGCTCCTTGTATTGGTCGGCATGTCGTCGCTCGTCTTCGATGTTCATCGTGAGCTCTTTGACCTTCTTGTCCATCTTGCGGTTGGCCTTCTGTTGGAGCAGGCGCTCTTTGCCTTCGTTCTCGAGTTGCTCCTCCAGATTGGTAATCTTCGCTTCGAGTCCGGCAATGGTGGCCTTCACCTTGGTGCGTTGCGCTGTCTCAATTTCGGCCAGTTTCGCCTTCAGCTCTTTGTTCTGCCGTTCGAGTAGGGCTCGCGTATTTTCGTTCTTCTGCGAGTTGGACTTCTCGGTAGCCAGTTCTGTGCTGAGCTGTTCGATTTGTAGTTGCGCTTTGCGGCTACGATCGAGCAGCACTTCAGAATTGGATTGCTCTTCTTCCAGTTCCTCTTCGAGTGTTGTTATTCTCGCTTCCAGGCGACGCTTCTCGTCGATCATTAGCGAACCCTTGCTGGCGTTGGTGGCAATTTCCTCCGCTAGTTCGTCACGCTCGGTTTCGGCAGCACGTCTAGCACGCTCGGAGCTGGCCAGATCCTCGGTGAGTTGCATCACTTCGGCCTCCAGAGCCTTCACCTTGCGTTCGGCCTCTTTGCTGGCAGCCTGCAGCTCCTCTTTGGCAGCCTTGGCCTCTTCGGCGTCGCGCAGCGCATCCTTGACTTGAATTTGCAGTTTCTTGGCATGCTTCAGAGCATCCTCCTTCACCTTGTTGTGCATTTCCATTGTGGTCTCAATTTCTTTGAGATCGCCTTCGAGTTTCTTTTTCGCCGCCACAGCAGCGGTACGCTGTTTGCGCTCTTCATCGAGCTCAGCCTCAAGATCACGCAACTGTTTCACTAGACCTCGACGTTTCTCTTCGGCCTGCTCCTCCTTGGCTTGAATGTCGCGCTCGAACTGCGAGCGTAGAGCCTGCATATTCACTTCTAGGCGCAGCTTGGCATCTTCGGTTAGCTGCAGATCGTCTTCCAGTTCTTCGTTTTGTGCTTTTAGCTCGGCCAATTGCGATTCCAGCGCACGCTTCGCCTTCTCCAGTTCGTGGACGTTCTTGTCGGCAGTTCCTTGTGTGTTGGCCAGATCGTCGAGTTCGTTCTGCAGCACTTTACGTTTGGTTTCGAGGTCTTCGATCTTGTCGTATGCCTCATCCAGCTCGCGTGTTAGTGAGAGCACCTTGGTTTCCTTTTCGCGAGCTTCACGTTCGGCAGTGTCGCGCTCTTGGGCTATTTGCTCGGATATGGCCTTCTCTTCGGCGAGGATTTTGTCGAAATTCTTCTGTTTCTTCTCCAAGTCGAGGACCTTAAATTAAAAAAAATAAAAGTTATAAAATTGTTGGTACATTATTAAAAAGTATTTATAGAAAAAGTATAATAAAAAAAGGTTCTCAAAAAGTATTATTTAAAAAAAAAAACTTTATAAAAAAATTGCTTAAAAGTATTAAAAAAAAATCTTGAAAAGTAGAAGAAAAAGTTTAAAAAAAAGTTTAAAAAAAAGTGAGTATGTATCTCACCTTAGTGCGTTGCGTCTCCAACTCAATGGTTGTATCCTCCAACTCAGATTGAATCTTCTTTTTGCTCTTGTCCAATCGATCGTTCTGTGCAATCAGCTCTTTAACTTGACGTTCCAATGCCTCCAATTCCTTGTTCAAGCGTTTCTTGCCCTCTTCCAATTCCTTGGCCAAATCGGCATCCTCTTCCGCTTTCTTTTTGATTTCCTGCATTTGCAGTGTTACCTCCGCCAATTTACGTTCGTAGTTCTTCTTGGACTCTTCATCCTCTTCGAGCTGTTCCTGCAGCGCTTCCTTTTCCGATTCTAATTGACGCAATTTCGAGCTGAGCGACAGCTTCTGACGCGTCTCCTCTTCGAGCAATTGTTGCGCTTCGGTAAGTTGCGATTCCATATTACTGGCGGACTTAACAGCGGCCGATGCTTTCAATTCGGCTTCTTCCAATTGATTCGTCACATTCTCGGCCTCCTGTTGCAGTTTTGTGCATTTCTCTTGCAGCTCTGAGCGGGCGCGTTCGATTTCAGCCAGTTTCACCTGAGACGACAAAAATAGAATAAAATGGAAAGTTGAAAAAATAAAATTTGTGATGCGGTTGAGATTGAATGTCAATTGCGACGTCATACGTCATCATTCCTCGTAAACCACAAAAACTTTTAATGAGGAACTCAGGGTCGAAGGAGATTCGGTGGTGTACGGTGGGATGAAGTATTTTAAAATGATTTCATCAGATAGTTTCAATACTTCAACGGCTAAGAACCTATAACCGACGCGCTTCTCAAATTACAAAACCGTTTTTGTTTAACCTCAATTCGCACTCCTCACCTGTAACTCAGCTATTTGTGATTCCGCTTGCTTGCGACGGCGATCGTTCTCTTGGCGCGAACTATTCACGCTGCGCAATTCAGTGGTCAAATCAGCGTTCTCTGCCTCCAGCGTGCCCTTGGACTTCTCCAGCACAGCCTTGGCCTTACGCAAGTTCTCCAATTGATCGTTGATGACATTAAACTCCTGCGAATGCTTGTGGCGCATATCGGCAAGCAGCGATTCGTGGTTGACCGTCTCGTCTTCCAGGGACTTTTTGAGCGTGGCCAGTTCTTGTTCGCGCTTAGAGCGCAATTCTTGTTGAGCTGAAAGATGGGGAAAATCCAAAAAAATTACAAATTTAATTGAAAATGCTGCAATATTACTAACCTGCGGTGGTGTCCAACGAGTCGAGCAACTCATTCTTCAGCGCCTCCAGTTCCTCGCCCAAGTCGCGACGTACCTTCTCAGCCTTGGCGCGTGCTGCCTTCTCGGCTTCCAGGTCTTCTTGTATTTCGGCCAGTTGTGATTCGAGTTCGCGCTGTGCCTTTTGCGCTGTGGCCTTTGTGGCAGACTCCTCGTCGATGCGCATCAGAGTTTGCGTCAACTCCTCTTCTCGTTTGACCAGCTGGGCTTGTAATTCGTCCACCTGCACCCGTCGCTCGTTGAGCTGTTCCTTGAGGTCCGCCACCTCCGTTTCGATCTTCCGCTTGGTGCGATCCGTCTCTTGACGTTGCTGCTGATCTTTGTGCATGCGTTCTTCCAACTCGGCAATGGTGGCTTCGTGTTTGGATTTCAGTTTGGCCAAATGTTTCGCCTTCTCCTCTTCTTCGGCAAGTGTTTGCGAGAGATCATTGGCGCGCTCTTCCAGCAGCTTCTTCTCTTTGAAAAGCTTCTGGTTCTGATCGTCTGTGAGCGCAAGATCCTCTTCGTATTTCTTGATCTTACCATCAAGTTGCACCTTCTCTAGCTGCAGCTTTTGACGCGCTGCCTCTTCTTCCTCCAGTTGTTCTTCAAGATCTTGTATATTGAGTTCGAGCTTCTTCTTCTCAACGCCCAGCGACAGAACGCGTTCCTCCTCCTCTTCGACACGTGTCTCCAGCTCCTGCATCATATCCTCGAGTTCTTGCTTGCGCGCCATCAAACGCGAACGCGATTCTTCGGCCTCGGCACACAATTCAATTTCAGCCTGCAGTTGCTCAGCCAGAGTAGTCTTCTCCTCCAGCGCTTGCTGGTATTTATTTTCATACTCTTGTGTGCTGGTTGCCAGCTTATCGAGTTTCTCGCGTACCTGCTTCAGTTCGTCTTCCTTTTGAACGAGTTTCTCTTCTTGCTTGGTCACCTCCAACAGGGGCTTAACCTTCGTGTAGAGACGCCACCACTGCCAGTTGCGCAGCTTCAGATAGGCAGCACAATTGCGTTGGATAATGCGAATGGCGTTCAGCTGTTGCAGTCGCTTCTGGTAGTTACGACGCGCCAGGAAACCGCGACAGAAGGCCTGGAAGTTCACAATCAAATCGGTTATCTTGTAATCGCGCTCCTCTTCGAGATGTGCCAACACACCAGCGCGGAAGAAGATCTTCGACTGACCGACACGGAAGAGATTCGAGTCGAGTTCCAGCGCTTGAATCATCTTCTCGCAGGCCTTCTTGCCGTCCATAAAGCCTTTCGGTATAACATTGGGCGTAAGCAGTTCGTAGCGCTGACGGAACTCCTGGAAGGGAATGCGATTGGGGAAGCCCTGGCGACAGATACGTATGCCTTCCAGCACACCATTGCAGCGCAGTTGATCGAGCACCAATGGAGCATCAATCTTACCCGCACGCTTTTCGTGATTCGGAATGATACAGCGCACAAAGTTGGGGTTTGTGTTGCGCAGCGTGTCCATAAGCTTGGCCAACTGTTCCTTGTACAGATGCGACACAGTGCGGAACATACCCTTGCGTGTACGGGCACCGAATTGTGTATCGGTTAGGGCCTGTTGGGCCATGCCAACGATTTCCGCATCCTTCCAGATGTTCACCACGAAGGGGTCTTGCGACGCCTGCAACAGCGAAACGATATTCTCATTCAACGGGTCCATGTTCTTCATCAACCACTTGGCAGCCGAATAGTCAACCTTGCCAGCATAGTGGACGATGGCGAAATCGGCCACACCACGGAAATCGGTCTTCATGAATTTCGGGTGCATCGAGTGGGCTGAAACGAGCTTATCGACGAATGTCTTGTCGGTGGCCTTCGGGAACCAACACTCTTCGTCCAGCAGAGCCATAATGCCGCCCGGCTTATCGATCAAATCGATAGTGGGCTGCAGATCCAAGCCGAAATCGATGAATTTCCATTCGATACCCTCGCGCTGGTACTCCTCCTGCTCCAGGATGAACATCGTATGATTGAAGAGCTGCTGTAATTTCTCGTTGGTGTAATTGATGCACAGCTGTTCGAACGAGTTCAACTCGAAGATTTCGAAACCGGCCATATCGAGAATGCCAATGAAGGAGGCGCCCTGCCTTTTGGTGCGATCCAGCGAGCGATTGATGCGATTCACCAGCCACTTGAACATGCGCTCGTAGCAAGCCTTGGCAATGGCCTCAACGGCAAATTCGACTTGCTCCTTGGTCTGAGCCTTGGTCACGAAATCACGGCCCACCTTAATGCGTGGCGTTAGGAAGGCACGTGTCATGTCCGTCACACTCAAACCAAGCAGATGGGCAATCTTCTGGGCCACCGTATTATCGGGCAGCGTAGCCTGATCATTGTTACGCTCCTGGCGGAACTTCATGCAGCCGAAAAGTAGCACAGAACTGACAATGCGGAATATCGAATTGAAATCATCATTGGTCATGCCCATGATGTTCATCGACTTGACGGTGGCCTGGTATTCGGCAAAGTCATCGACACCGGGCACTGGCAGACTGCCATTGGAGAGGAATGGATATGTTTTGATGTCGTCGAGGATGAATTTTTCACGTTGCTCGGGCGTGGCGCCCGCGAGCAGTTGATAGAAAATATGGAATGTTCGTTCGTCCTTGGCCTGACGAATGGCACGCGACTTCTCCAGCAGATACGTTTCGATGTTTGCACCCGAAATGTAGCCGGAGGCATCGAAGTTGATGCGAATGAATTTGCCCTAATGATGATTGAAAACCAAATAAACTGTTGGTTAGAAATTGAAATCGACAATTTTGAAAGAGGATCAAAGGCTACAGAGTGTTTTATTCATCTCTCCAAATTCATTATACTTTTATTTTCTACTTACAAAACGTGACGAGTTGTCGTTCTTCACGGTCTTGGCATTGCCAAAAGCTTCCAAAATTGGATTTGCTTGCAAAAGTTGTTGCTCCAATTCGCCCTAAAGTGGATAGAAAGAAAATGTTTCAATTGGTTTCAAAACAACAGGTGACGTTAAAGTTGATAATTAGTTCCATGTCAAACAAATACAAACAAGTAACAAACAAACAAGCTAAAGGCTAAACTATATTAAAGCTATTTAAAATAAGTGAGTTAGTTTCAGTCGGTCAAAGTCGACTTATATACTAGTATACCCCACACCTTTCATACTATTTCGATTGAATAATAAAATTCCGATCGTCATATTAGAACCGCCCATCTTGAATTTTTTAATTTCAACATCACAACCGTAATCAGCGACTCAAAAACCCCCTATACAAAGTTTCATGTCATATTAGATCGGCCATCTTGCATTTTGAAATTTCAACATCAAATTCGAAATCACCGACCCCCAAAACCCCTCTAACCAAGTGTGGTACTTTAACAAAATACTATTCCGCCTATTTGCAATACTAGCTCCTACTAGACTTGAAAAGATAAATCCGAAGGTTGGACCGCCTAGCTCCTTCAATTGTGCTTACAAATAAAGATGACGGACAGACACACGAACAGGGCTAAATCAATTCAGGAGGTATGCTGATCAAGAATATATACACTTTTCCATAACTACCACGTCTCTTTATTGGCGTTACACACTTCCGTTCCTCACAAGGTGTAGGGTATAAAAAGTCGATTGTTAGTCAAATGGCATGCATATTAATTACAAACAAAGTTTACATTTATTCAAAATTTGTAGGGAATTCCCTGTTGCCGAAACTACAGATTAGTCTTTGTATTACAATAAAATTTGTACAAATACCTTCATAAACCCACACCGATTTCCGCTAGTTTCTGTGAATTTGGCTATGGCATTTTGACATTCATTCCTCAAACATTCAGTTTCTGACATACCATGTAAATTACATTTAATTTTAAAGGATTTCTTGACATTTACTTGCAAATTCTGAAAAAAGTTTAGGGCACAAGTGGTTTCAGATTTTTATTTTTAACATTTGAAACTGAAACTTTTTCGAATCCTTAGAAAAGATTTCATTTCAAGTCTCTTAAATCTTAAAACAGTTTCCATTCAAAATAATAACTTTTCCTAAGATTGTTTAAATAAAAAAATATAGTTCACTTTGCAGACAGAAACATTCTGATTGCACAAACATTAGAAATTTTCTGTCAGATACTATCATCATTTCCATAAAAAAAAACGTATTTTACCCTTTTAAGAAATGTCTTAAAAAAAAAAAAAAGTTCAGTAAAACGGACAACTCTTCGTTGAAATGCTCTACACATTTTAGAGCCTCGTGAAACATACATAAATGATGATATATGAATAACAATTAGCTTTCATCTACCGCATGGACTTTCTTTGACAGCTCATAGGGAAATTACCTGCAGAACATATTAGCAGAATATTCTGACTCTTAAAACAATAGTTTTAGTGAACATTTTTTAGAAAAGGACCATGGAAATGGAAGAGAAAAAATGTACTAACAATCAAATTCTAAGTACAATTTCACAAGACCATCAGCACAGAACAATTTTTTTTAAAGAAAAGACCCACAAATTTGGAGTTGAAACAACTATTGCCACCTGGTATGAAAATGTACAATGTTATGAAATGATTACATGATATGATGCCCACCACGATATAAATTCAAATAAACTACAATTTTTAAGGGTACTAAAGGCTTTAAAACTATAAAATCGATTACTATGACGAAAGAAAAAGTTCTGCAACTAAAATCTTAGGTTAAATAAAATTATGAAAGCTCGCCAAAAATAAATGTGGGGGAAAAATTATAGCAATAAACTTGAAACCAAATATAAATTTCAATGAATTAAGATATTTTATGACAAATTAACACACAATGATTTGGAAAGAAATACTTTACCGCAAATGTAGCTGCATTACTACTCTAGATTTTGTAAAATTTGTAGATGGTGGCATGGATTACAATTTCATTACATGGAATTGGTATTAGAATTGCAATTGCGACATTCATTTCGGTTTGTTTGTGTGTCAACGATAGTTAAAAATTTAATTAATCACACGTTGTTGTAAGGGCAGAGCAGTAGCAGGTTTTTAGTAGTAGTAGTAGAACGAGTAGCATTAGTAGTAGTTTTGGGCGTATGCATATTTTAGAAATATATGAAATGTTTTTGTGGAAAATACCAAAACGAGAAATGAATTAATATTATGATTGAATTTGAAGCATTTCAGATAAATTAACTTTAAATTAAGACAAACATAAAATGTAAACACAAAATTAAAAAAAACGAAAACAATACGAAATGAATACACAGAAACGCTCTTAGAGAAGGGCTTATGTTTTTCATTTGAAAATACTTACAATAATTAAGGCCGGATGTGGTCCCTTTATTGGTGGAATTGTTGAGGTGAAGTTTGGTTGGTTGGTAATGGTGAATTTTTATTTTTTGGTGGTGGTAAAGGTGACAGACAGTTGGTTGGTGTGGTGGTGAAATGGAAGAGCGATTCAGTGTTGTAACAATTCGTTGGTATTATAAAATTTTTGGAGTATATTTTTTTAATGGATAAAATATTTTTATATTTACAATAGTGTGTAAAGTTTTTTTTTTTTGTTTTAGTTTTAAAAAAATATTTGGTATAGTGAAATAGCATAAAATATAGACATCAACCAATCATTTTTACAACAATAGTAGTGTAGTAGTAAGTAGGGCGTTTGCAGAGTAGGTATACATGAAAATAAACAAAAATAAAAAATTATAAAAACAAAGTAAATATTAAAAATTGTATAAAAACATTAAATCAAAATATTTGTATATTGCCACCATTAATTACGTAAATATGCAATATTTGTACCTAAATATTTTATTGAAAAATGTTTCTGTTGATATCTACAAAATTACAATTTATAAAAACTTAAATGCAACACTGATACGGTGGTAGGTCAATGGATTATTAAATATTATATTTATCATTTGTAATATAGACTCGTTAAAAGTCGAAGCCATTACGAATCCAAACTATTTTTTTTTGTAATGTTCCAAAAATAACTGTGACGCAGTAGAGTTTATCATATAAAACAAATACTATTTCACCTGTAAATAATAATTCTTAAAAGGAAACCTTCATATGTACCTACTATTGACTTGGCGGTCGATAAGAAATGAACGAGCGGAGCGGCACAGGCTTTATTACGAATGCACAAACAACACGGATGATGGACTTCTAATCAATTTATGTCTCTGTAAATACTCGTCGACATATGGTTGGTACGGTACGCCAGATAATGACTCATTCGAAATAATAAATTCCATTAATCGGCACACAACCAAATATTATTTGTCAATATAAAATAGCATCAGCGTCTATTTATGTCGAACAAAAAAATCCATAATAAAGAAAAATTGCTTTTAAAAGTGCATAAAACAAATCGAAAACAAATATAAATTCGTTCTTATCACGTTTCACCGAATAACAGAGTGCAGCTTTTGAATATGAGCAAACAAAATTTGATCATTTGAATAAATTTGCGATTACCTACCTAATTTGGCTTTACTTCGAGGAGCTTAGATTTTTTATATTTCAAACTTTTTTTATTTTAAAAATACCTATAAAAATTGAAATTTAAAAAAAAAATGCAAACGAATAAAAAAAACGACGAAACACGTTGCTGAAACAGAGTCTTCGTGGTAAACATGACTGCGTGTTGCTTATAAGAGCATGTAACGCCATATAAATCAAAGGCAATATTTTAAATGTATTCGTCGGAGACTGTGTATGTTCTTTCTCTAACCGAGATATTCCCGTGTTGTATTGATTTATTTACCAATTTAATTCTATAAATTCTTACAACCATTCACTGTTGAACATTTCAATTATATGAATTTAAACGCCTTGTACGGCATACATTTTCACCTTTAAAATCTAACTTTGTGAGTTTAAAATGAATTTAATAAATAAAAATTGTCTTAAAAAGTGTGCGAAATGATTTTTCCAATGTAATCCTACCAATTCAATCTCAATCAGTTTTAAGCCATTTCGGGCATTGTGAGAACTTTTTTATTTTAATTTTTGAAGTTCATTAAGAGCCTACCTCGTCGTCGTTTTATTGCTTGATGTTTGACATACTTATTGACTGCAGTGTCCTTGCCTCAAATGGTAACTTGACGTTTCAAATCGAAATTGTTTTGACAAGCAAAATATGGTTAAATTAGCAACAAAAAAAAAAAAATCTGACGCCAAAGTACTTGCACAAATTGTGGATGTTATGCTAGCCAATAAATCAGAAACCGAAAGAAAAAACTTTGTAGAAAAATCTCAACTTACTCATATTTGGTAAGGTGGAAAACAAAAAAATGTGGTTTTGAAAAGCATCTTGGGGCAAGTAATTAAACTTTAAACTGAGTAAATAAAAAGAAACAAACAATGATTGGCTATTGACGACGAACACGACGGCGCAAGCACGCAACGTCAAAAATTCAAAAGAAAAAATTGTACTCGTCATGAGAAAAACTATAACATTGTACGATACAAAATAGAAAAAACCAACGTAATTAAAGTGAACAATTAATTGAAAACGCAGTTAATAACGCACGTCTGCTGTCAACTGGTTTTTTTACATCTTTAATTGATTCGTTTAGTTTGGATTTTTCGCCATCGAGGAGAATTAGAAATAAAATCAATTTTTAATATTTCAGTTTTAAGGTTACGCTTTAAATTCCAGATGATGGACCAAGTGAGATCAATAAGAACATTCCCACTTCGTTCCCATCAAAATGGTTTTTCGGGAACTAAGTTGGTCTATAAATATTGATTCAAGACAGGAAGACAAGAAATTGTTCATCTTAAAATATATGAAATTATAATTTGATTGCAGAAAATTCATTTCCAGACTATTTAAACCTATTCTATCGAAGTTTATTTCAGGCATTTTTCTTTAAGTTTTCCTCCCAAGTTTGTATCCATACATCTTGGATCCATTCTTCAACAAGTACTTCTGTTATTTCTGACTGTTCCCCCTATCAAAAATACAAAAAATATAACAATTTCAATAGTACAACAAGCACTACACATAGGGTTGCCAGGTTTTAAATAGGGGGAAAAACAGTACATTAAGTAAAAAACAGTACAATCCAAAAAAAATCAGTACACTTTTTCCTATTTAGTTTAGTACTAATCAATAAAAAAAATTAAAAAATCAGATAAAAAAAACAAAGATACTCACTTAGTGCTCGATTACACTACCGAGAAAATGCCGCCTGAAAATGTTGTTAAAATTTTCATTTACCCTGGGCAGCCATTTTATTTTTTTTAACATTTGCGAGTTGGGAATATTTTCTGTCCAAAGTACTCAAAAAAGTAACTCTTTTTTCGCTTTCTCTGCTCTGTTTTCTCCTCATTTCTTTACAGTGAGTGTCATTTCAAATCGTATATCATAAATGGTTATATATTTATAGTTTCCTTTTATAGTTTTATTGTGTAGATATTGGTATCATTGAAAACGTCAAACCAATACCTGGGTTTTTGGTAAATTTGTATGAAAATTATAAAATTATTTGTGATTCTATACAAAAAAAAAACATAAAATATATTCAAAGAAAAGAAAAACAGTACAAAAAACAGTACTGTTTGGAGTACATGTACAATTTAAAACAGTACGTCTGGCACCCCTAACTACACATAAGCGTGTCATAAACTAATTATGGCGAACGACTTCCGAGCTGATCCCCCTTCTCATCGTTTGTATGGCAATGAGCTGATCTCTGTGGGCACCCAAAGTGATTGGAACTGTTTTTTTGTTTTTTACTTTCAATTATGTGGCACTATGCCAAGCCAAACAAGCAAGCACACACACACACACGACTACACTTGATTCCATTTACTTATGGCGAGCATAGAAGCATTTCTCCCCCTTACTATTTTATTATTGACCGTTAATGTGATCAATTCATTTTTCTTTTTTTTTTATATGATTATTTTAAATAAAAATTTGTCACCATTTGTTTTAGGTTTATTTTGATAAACGACTTTCAAACAACAAAATTGTGGATGAACTGGAGTTTTTTAGGGGGAGGAGGTGACATCTTTATTTTTTTAGTTAAGTTTTAGCAAATTATTGCATTTTTCCCAAATAATCATACAAGTTTTTTAAGATATGAACTTGAGCTGACCATTTTCACATTTGACACAATTCACCTTAAAAGGCGCGTGCCAACTTACATCTGCTCAAATGCCTCTTGATAATGATCATGCCGGTAGCAATGAATTTCGAGTTTTTTTGTTTCCTTCCACCGATGACTCAGTGTGAAACTATTTTTCGTAAGCCGGTTTCAAGCTAAATTTTGAAATGTTTGAAATTTGTTTCGAGAAAAAGATGAATTTAAAATGGTGGAAAGTATCGTTCTGGCTCTCAATGACAATGGAGTTTTAAGAACTTATCAAAAGCAAAAGTAATTAAAGAAAATAACCAAACTTGTTGGCTTACATGGAATCCAAATTCAGGGTTTCATTTCATTGCTTCTTCAAAGTTCCATACAAAATGTAAATACGATTTTCTTGTTTCCAGATTGCTTTTTCCAAAGACTGAAGAAGCTTGCTTGCACTACTGATTTCGACTTCTTCCTTTTGGTTTTCTTTCCTGATTATTTGACAGCCCTTTAAGATAACAATTACAAACAATTACAATTTTTTCTTTAACTAAATCGTTGACCTGGCAAAGTCGTAATCCTATCATTAGAACAGAAACTGTTTAAGTAGGTGGAATTTCTTCTGAATACATTTTAATTGGAAACATTTCCTTACCCCACACTCCACCATGAAATGAATCGCAATTTTATCAATTATTATGAAATAAAAACTATAATAATGTCCGCCTACACACCACGACACAAACGAGTGCAATAAAATAACAGCATTTAAGTAGCTAAGACACTGTAAAATTGTGTGGATGTAAACGAAGTTGGGTGCAGAAATTGCTAACGCCAGCATAAAGAATTTTTATTTGCACAACCAATAAAAAAACAAGACGCAATGATTACATTTGCCCAATAATTAATTATAATGCTTGCGTGTTTATAATGACAAAAAAGTGTATGCAAAAATGTTTCCGAACTGCTTTACAACAATAAATTTTCTTTTGCTTGAATGAATAAAAAGTGACTTTAGAGTAATGGATTTATTGAGTTGTAATTGAGTGGATTTTATAAATTTCAACAAAAAAACAACTCATGGATGGACAATGTTGCATTTAAGAGATGTAAAAAAAGTAAAAGCAGTTTAAAGTTTGTGGGAATATAATATTTGAATTTGATTTTTGAAACTTACCGCGCCCGAACCTTTGGGTTTTGAAGCAGCCACATAGGCCAAATACTGTATGACTTTCTTCGTATTTTCGGTTTTACCAGCACCGGACTCACCAGTACACAAAATCGATTGGTCTTCGCGATCTAAAAAATAAATAAAAAATATATTTAAATTTAATAAAAAAAAAAAATAATAAAAAATAAAAATGCATTTAAACTTGAATATCAACAATTGTTTATAGGGGGAAATATTGGTCTATATAAAAACTGCAAGTTTACATATTTAGTGAAAAAAAAAATACCAAGTGTAGATTAGTGCTGACAATTGAAAATTTTTTTTTTTTAAATATAACAGAACAAACTAATTTTTTTTGTTTCAAAACCTCAGCGTTAAGTAAAGAAATCACTCAAGTAGCAATAATAATAATAATAAAGTAAGTACGACGTTTCAGTGACCTAAATTTTTCACACATTTTCAAAAACCATTCATCAATTGAAAAAAGAAATAAAAACTGAACGTCAGCCGTCGCACAACGGCAATGACGGCGACAACGTGATTACACCCCATTGTGGTTCTAGACACCAGAAATCGAGATATGGTAAAATGTCTGTAGAACAGCCATAATAGATTCAATCAAGCCAGCTGGGTGACGCGAACGAGACACGCAAATCAATTTGGACCGCTGCTCTGTGTCTTGGGCGGGGAGGGATCTTGAAGATCGTAATTGCAAAACGCTAACAGATAGATACGTCTGTTTGTAATGATAGAGGGATAGAGTGAGAGAGAGGAAAAGTCATTTCTTATTTTGAAATTAATTTATAAAAATTATAACCAGAAACAGTCCCAAATGGATAATTATCAATTTATATCTAAGCCGAAAGTTATTCACATCATTTGCAGATAAACACATTCAAATTAAAATTAAGCTATAATTGAAACTGTCATGAAATGCCAAGCAACAACAAAATATTCACAAACAACCACAAAAGAAAAACTAAAACGCGAGAAAATACAACAAAAACACAAATAATTGCAGCAACTACAAAAAAAATTAGCCCGCGACGAAGCATCAAAGCTCAAAACAAAAACAAAATGTAATAAACAGTACAAAAAAATTGTTTTTAATGAAAATGTTTGATTTGTGCATTTGTGCATCGATATGAACATAAAAGAATATTCAAACTCGATACTCGTAGAAAATGTAAAAAAGCGATCCCAGCGGAAAATTGTGGTAAGCAGAAGAGAGCAGGGGCTTTTAGATCAAATACAAAACACACAAAAAAAAAACAAAGCCACAAAAACTTTGAAAAATATACAACAACAACAAATGAAATTACAAAACAAAAGAGACAACTGACGCCGACCTCATTGGAGCCAAACATAACCATAGATGGACTTAATATAATAGCTCCAAGCTTTAAGATAGATTGCACAACCATATGCGAGTGACGGGCAACCCAAAAACAATAATGAAAAAAAGCACCAACAATGTCAAAACGAATGCCAAAAATTAAAAAAAAACGAAACAAAACAAATTTGGTGGAACCTAGTTTTTAGGGGGTAAATATAATGGGAGAAAAAGTAAGTAAAGTAAGTAAAAAGTCAAGCTTAAAAGGTGTCGCCCAATGAACACACGCAAAACTCATAAATGTTACAATTTTCCATGTTTATTATTTTGTAATGGCATTTAATTTATTATTATTTGGCATGACTTGAGGATTTTTAACTTCATATGAAAGGCCATTCCAAGTATTTCAATGAAAATTGTCTAGCAGAGAGGCATCTGATGAAATAAAACCCTAGCTACATGTACGGTCCTCAGACAGTAGGATCCTCAGTATATGTCCAGCATTTGCTAGAAGCATTGTATTGGGACACGCTATGCTTGTCGAAACATATTTTTCTCTCGTAGCCCTAGGTCAAAATAAATAAATATTTGTATATATGCTCCTATATTATAGAATTTTCAAAGAGGAGTCAGAGTTTTCCACAGTAAACTAAAAGACTCGGATTTTTTTCCGTAATTTTTTAACCTTTTGTTATGACTCACTTATATCGATAAAAACTGAAGACAAATTCCAGTTAGTAACTTGCATAAAATTATACTGGAATTAAATCATCACAAAGAAAGTCTTTCAAGTGTAACTGCAGTGTTGATTAAGAGAAGAAGAAGTAAAACAAACAGTCAGTAAAAAATAACAAACGGATGAATCACGCAATGTGGACACAGCTGTGGAGTGAGTGGAGTTGGGTAAGAAGAAAATAATATTAGAGCTTCAAAGGTATAAGCAAATAAAAAATAAATGCAAAAAAAACAGCTCCACAACTCATATTCATATTATATTAATATAAAAAAGATAAGAAAGGTATTTGTGACAAACCAGACTATCAACTCAAACATATAGAGGAGATGACAAAATATATTTTTCGCATTGGCAGAATATAAGCACACACACACACACAAAATCTCAAAATGACAAAATCAATATGACACTGTTTACGTGCATAAAATCATAAATACAAGGCATATGAATATGAAATGCATGCTTGAGGGCTTGCCCATGCCTCAGAATAGAGGAGAAGTTTCAAGTAAAAGCAAAGGAGCCAGCCAAGACAAGACACACCCTTCTTCGTGGTATTCTCTCTGTACACCGAAAGAATGTGTGAAAATTAGTTCTAAGTTTATACAAAATAGAGTTTAAAAGTGTATTTAAAAAAAAGATCTATAAGCTTTTTCAGCACTTTCAATGTGTGTGTATGCAAGTCATAAAACCTAAAGACCATAACTAAAAAAATTTATTAACCGGCAAATATGGGCGACGTGCTTAAACAAATCAAAATACATTAAAAAAAATATGTATATTTAAATATGGAAAAACAAACGTTAGGCAATTTGTGGCGGTGGCGGATGAGTCACATGGCACAAAAGCACGAACAAAAAACAATGAGCAGTCAAAGATTTCATTTCATTTGGCGGCAGCTTGAACGGGTCTAGGCAAAATAGAAGTTAGCATTTTTGAAGTGAAGTGAAAATAATAAACCAGTTTCGATTGAATTTGAAATTACCATATTATTGTATGCAAACATCCATAATCCATTTGCAAATATGTAGTTAGGGAGGAAAGTTGTTGTTTGAATGATTCATTGAAACAACTAGAAAACGAAAAGTGTGTACTTCATTTCGAAAAAAAAAAAGATAATTGCCTGGAAATTATTTAATGCCAAAAAAATCCAAAATAATCAAACAAACTTACAAATGGCTTAAATGTTCCAAGAAACGGCCAAATGCCACATAACGAAACAATAAATACTGTCTAGTTACATGTTGGTTGGGTTAATTCAAAAACAAACGTTGTACTGATATGATGGAACGTTTCAACTGATAAGTAGTCAAAAAAGTTAGTAAAAATAAAATTATAAAAATGGAAGGAAACGTTTGTTTTTCTGCACATTAGAGTTAATGCCACTTAATGTATGACGATTAATTCATGTTTCGTGGTAAAAGCTAATATTATTTGTCATCTTGAATCATGTGCTTTTGGGGAAATTTATGTAGAAGAAAGTTTTCCGTAGGCAGAAAAGCAATGAAAAACTATAGAGTGAACTATCTTCCACACAATATCGATACCCTAAAGCACAAGCATACTATGTACATTTTTTCAAAACTCTGGAAAATGAAAAACAAGTTTTCAAATTGGTATGCTTTGTATGGAAATGGATTTTAATTTCCTCATTTTTCAATTACTTTCATCACGATTCCCACAAACCACTTAGCCTATCTAATCCAAAGCCAACAACTCGATTTTCATGGAAATGGACATAGGATGATTGTGCTTAAAGGTATTGTGCGAACATAAAAATTTGGTCTTAGAACCCCATTTTGACGTAGTAATAAGTGGATTAGGAACCGCAGACCATGTCCAAAATCAGTTTTTAAAAATTTCAATTCGAATCCACCAAAAAAATAAATTTGGTCTCAAGACCCTTATTTTGACCCATTTTTATGTGGTTTTGGAAGCTCCATTTCTAAACATTTCCAATTGAATTCAGCAATAAAAAGACTTGGAAAACGTTGACCTTTATTTTTCGTTATATAGGAGCTGCGCCCAGTTTTGTCCGATTTGGCTGATTCTCGACATGGCTAAATCGACTCAGGAGGTGATGTTGATCAAGAATATATATATACTTTTCCATACAGGACACACTTCCTTATGGACGTTGCGTCAAAGTTAGTATACCCTGCCACAGTCTATGTGGGGATATAATATAGACAAGAAAGACATGGCTTTCGATGCTGATCAAGAATATATATACTTTTCCGTACCAGACACGATACAAACGTTGTGTCAAAGTAATATACCCTGTCTAAGAAATGTGTGGATGTATAATTATCGGTGTTTTTCTAAATTTTGATTTTTACCTTTTTGTCAAATACTTGAAAAAGGTCAAAATAAAAAAAATTAAAATTTTGTGCTATTCTGATTCAGTTCTGTTCCGGTAATTTTAATTGCTCATCAAGAACTATTTCCGTTCTTTCCTTAGAGTAGATATTATTGCAATATTTCATTTTTGCACAAAAATTCTCCTAAAGTACATTGTCGCTAAAGCACGAAACCGAAATAAAACCGAGTAAAAAAATTATCTTATCGTAGGTCATTAGGCAACTTGTTTGCTTTATCAATTGTCTCTTATCTTGAGGCAAATTTTGTGGAATTTTGATAAATAATTCAAACGAAAAAAAAACAAACAAAAAATTTCATTTCAAAATAAAAAAAATAAAGCAAATTAACAAAAAAAAATTTGCAAATATTTCTAAAACGTCCAAAAATTAAGCAAGCAAGAAAATTAAAAAAAAAATTGTTTGAACAAATAGCATAAAAATAAAAATATTTCTTACCTTGCAACATGGATCTATAGGCGGTATCTGTTATAGCAAAAACATGGGGAGGCACTTCGTGTCTTTTTATACCCTTATACCGTTCCATAATCTTTTCAGTATAAATTGGCAATTTCTTGTACGGATTAACCACAACACAGAAAAGACCGGAATATGTCTGTAAAGAAAATTTAAAGAAAATGTACATACATTAATACAAAATTTATAAAGTTCTTTAAGTAATTTAGTTTAAAATGTAAAGTGCACAAAACCTCGATCTGTTTAGAAAAAAAATATGTAAAAAATGTAAGACATTTATTTTAAAAAAAAATACAATCGGAGAAATTTAGACCGAAAGTAAGAAAAAAAACCTTCTTTTACATTTATGACTTACCGATGTCATCCCATGATAAGTTAAACAAAATTGAAACTGAAAGCGTTGTACTAGAACTTAACTACCTAATTGCTGTACCTACTAACGTAATGGAATTCGGACTTTCGTCGAATAGATATAAAAGGAAAATGAAGTCTCAAACTAAAACTGAAAAAAAAATAAAGAAAAAAATATGCCGGTTCATTATTTAACCAAATTAAATTTTAAAGCAAACAGAGCGTGATACAAAACATGATTTCAAATACGCTTGGAATGGGCAAAAAGTAGAAAAAGTAAAACTACCTGAACTGCTTAGAAAAAAAACACAAGAAAAATGGAAAAATGCGGGGGCACAAATGTAAATGCAAGCAAACATAATAAAAAGGCATGATTTAAAATGTTGAAAAAAAGCATTTCAAAAATATAAAAATGTAACTAAATAGAAGTAGGCACAAAACGAATATAATCGAAATAGAAACAGGCTATCAAATGAGACCCCAGGCAATTCAAAACTAAAAGCTAAGCTTATCAAAATAAAAAAAATAAAATGGAAACAAAATTTTTTGAAAACTTAACTTGTGAAACTAAAACAAAATATCAACTGCAGTACTCATGATTTTCAAAGAATTCGAAGAAGAAACCACAACAAAATAACGAAAATGAAGAAACAGACACTGTCCACATGACTCATACCACGCGGCCATTATCACCTTTCTGGAATTCAACAAAAACAACATTAAAAATTTGCTACCAAACCCAACGAAACGGATATAAAAGACACAAAAAAAATCCACAAAAGGTTCATGCAACGTTTGCGGCTGCTGCCATTTTTCACTGAAATTAGTCTTCACTTAACCCAATCGTGGCTCCAAGCCCACGAAAAAAATGATGACGAATCACAAAGAAGTGGATGATAAACGATATTAATGTACGGCTTTTGTTAAGTGTAAAAAATTATAAATTCATTGCGTTTGCCAAGTTTGCTCGTTAATCACCAAAAAAAACAATGGGGCAATTCAGGAGTTGGTCCTGCAGAAGTGCAAATGCAAATATTTATTGGATATTTTATTTATTTATTGGATATTTTATTTATTTATTGTTATGAGTTTGAAAGTAGCAGGGTTGGCAACCGAAACCGTAACCGAAACCGAAACCGAATGAAACCGATTCATTTTAGGGAGCGAAACCTAAACCGAAACCGATTCGTCGTAACCGATTGAATGGGTTCAACCAAAACCAATTGAAAAGGTTACGGGTTTTTAATCGGTTTTCAAAAGGTTTTCGTACACAAAATTGACTTGAAGTTTTTTTTCCTAAGAGAAAATTCATCGTATTTCATTTATTTATTTCATATATTTTTAAAATATAGGAAATATTTTTTTTAAATATTCAATAAATCTTTTTATAAGGCCGGCGCTATTCGCTATATAATTTCAGAACCATTTCCATATTTAAAAAATCTAGCTTCGAAAACGCAAAGTGCCTCACACAGGCAGCGATTTCACCGCAGTAGATTTTGTTTGTTTTTTATTATATTGATATGGAAACAATCAAAAAGTCTGACTGAAATGGTTCTGAGAATGACTATTTTGTTTGTTATTTATTAGACTACTATGGAAACAGTCAAAAGGTTTATTTTCAAACTGATTCGAATTGGTTTTGAAACTGGCTTTTTGTGTTTGTTATTTATTGTATTGCTATGGAAACAGGATGTATAAAAAACGCTGTATTTTCAAAAATACAATTATTTGTGACAAAATTAATTTCGAAACCGCCTGCGGCACGAATGACGCCTCTGTGTGCGCAGGCATTTTTATGGTTTTTGAAAAGACTTAAAAAAGTTTCGCTATTTTTTCGTAGTTTTATATGGCAGCGTTTTTTGTCCGATTTAGCTGATTCTCGAACTTGATCTCAATTCGGAGATAAAAACGTAAACCCAAAGTTTCACATCGATGTCTCAAAAAAAAAACATTCCAGCCTGTATGGTGACAGAAAGACGGGGATATGGCTAAATCTGTTTTCGATGCTGATCATGAATATATATACTTATCCATACCGGACATGCGTCCTTATGGACGTTTCAAACGTTGTGTAGGGTATAAAAACTAGAAATTTAAGCAGAAATTTGTTTGAAAATGCGATTAGATAAGGAAATTCGGTAAATGTAGTTAGATTCAGCACCCTTGATTTATATTGAATTGATATAAAATTTCCTAACATTGGGCCATCTAGAAACCTTTTAAAACCTAAACCGAAACCTTTTCAATCGCTCCAACCAACCGAAACCTTTTCAAAATCAAGGAGCGAAACCGATAACCAAAATCGATTGGCAAGTGGGAGTAAAACCGAAACCGAAACCTTTATTCGATTCGGTTGCCAACCCTGGAAAGTAGTGCTAACAAGAAATTATCTCATAAATAAGCACTAGTACGGTAGCGACAATGACGTGAAGTAGATTTAAAATTTGCATCACAACAACAAAATATACACATTTGCATTCGGCATAGCATATAAAAGCTATACGTTTTCTGTGTTGCACATTTGTTCGAGCTTAGGAAATGCAAATCTGTATATTTTATTGATGTGGTGCAAAAATATGCAATAAAGATTTATATTTGCACTTCTGCAAGACCATTTGCACCAACACGTGAATTGCCCTAAAACATTTTCGGTAAAAAAAAAAGTAAATTAAATGTTGAAAAAATTTAATACACACACATTTAAACATTTTTTCACGCCAACATACAATAAAATCTAATAAATAAAAAAAACATTTTTTTTTTAAATAAGCCTCACAGAACTTTGTTGCATTTATCAAATACTAACTTATGTCATTTCAATCTTTACGTTGCATGTACGCTATTACCATGTGTCAACGTCCTTAAACTCTGTACTCGAATTTTACAATGTTAACCTGAATTCAACTAAAAGCAAAAAAGCAAGAAAAAAATTCAAAAAAATTTAACAAAAAAAAGAAACACCGAAAACAGAAGCTCATATTTCATTCCGAATGCAATTTGTTTAGTACGTTCTCGTTATATATTTGCGTTCTTTAATTTTGCTGTTTTGCCAACATATTTGCGCGTTTAGTACGTGTGTAAGCTTTGTGGCTTGCCTGGCCCGGGCCCGGCTACCAAATATGGTAAACACCTCAAGTGTTAAATGCTAAATGCGAATTACTGAAAAACATGACAATTCAATAAAATAAATTTAAATAAAGCAACAAAAAATATAAAAAAAATTATAAAAATGTGTAGAAAAAAATTGGAGAAACTATAAGTAAAGAAAAGAATTAATAAAACTGAAATAAATTTAAAATTAAGGCACATTCACTACAATCACTTTACAACGAAAGTAATTTATATGCAATAAACGTGCGCCGCTTTTCAATTAAAAAATATATAATTTTTGATGAGAGGGAGTGAGTGGTTTGCGGGAGAATGGACAAGTAGTAAGCGGCGATCTGGTTTCGACTAAAATTTTCCATTTATGTAGAAATAAGTCAATGTGACTGGTGGCAATTAAAGCGATATAAAAAGCACCGGCACCGGCACTGAGTCGGTGGTGGTGTTGGTCATCATCGTGATAGTGACAATGCAGTAGAGCAACATGTTCCGTCTTTGATGTGTGGCGCATGCGCTTATGCAAATTATGGCTTTACGCGTTCATGTTTGTATACAACGATAAAAAGTGTTGTACTAATAAGGCATTTGTGAGCATAAAGTTTTGACCAAAAATAGTCACGGCTTATGACTATGACGACGTTAGACTTTGTTAGTGATAGTTCAGGATTTTTTGGAAATGTTAAAAAAACGAAAATATAAATTAATGGATGAATCAGCTATGATACATTAGACAAGTAGCCAGTAAATACAAAGTATGTGAAGCCAAACTTGTGCCTGTCACTTGAGCGTTCTCTAACCTTAAGATGAACTTCTGTTCAACTTTTACAAACAACATTTTACCAAAAAAAAAAAAAAGGACAAAAAATAAATTCCCAACCAATCGATTTTATTCTCATTTCATTCATTTTTTAAACATTTTTATGGAACTGGTGTTTTAATAAATGAAGATGCACAAAGCCAAAACTACTCATTCAAAAAACCCACAGAAGACTTTAGACTAATTTCAAAGTACGAAACTGCACAAGAATATTTCTGCAAAATACAAACAAGCGCAAAAATGTCTATAAATAATTGCACTTGGCGATTGAAACTAACAATAGTTTGCATGATGACAAACGAGCCGCAGGAGCTAAAAGATGCTCTGAGAGATGCAAAGATTAAGACGCACCAAAAGCACACACAGTTGCGATTATAGATGGCGCTTCCCCAAATGCAGCGCTATGGGCAAATTATACCAACTGTGAGTTGCAATTAAACAAGAAAACAGAAACAGAAAATGTGTTTTCATTACAAAAACAAAAATAAATATTTTTTTCTTTTTAATTGCGTGCAAAGACGAATATAAGCTACCGCTCCCACATTTCGATAAATTTCTTTTATAAAATTCCTCAAAACCTCAAAATGTTGTTTGGTTTTGCTGAATTTATTTGCGAATTCCAATGACACTTAATTTGTTGGGATTGAATGCATGAAGCGAACGATATCGTCGTCGTCGTCGTTGTCGTCGCCAGCGCAATCCGTGTGGCATCGCTTCGCTTTTTTTTGTTGCATTTACATACAAATGCTCTGTGAAGTGAGTAACAAGGGGCAGGAGTAGGTAGGTTCTTCTGCTGAGACACACTGTGATGATATTTATGATGCGTGATATTTGTATGTCGCGCGGTATTAATTATATATTTTTTTCTGCAGCCAGAGATTAAGATAAATATTTTGGTAATTTTTTGTAAAAATCAGAGAAGTTTGGGTAAAGCCTTTTCACAACATATAACTTTTGTTAATTAATTTGCATTTAATTTAAACAAAATTATTGTAAATAAAACAAGATCACTTTTAAATTAGACCACTTCTTGTCCTACACTAATTCTGCAAATCACGAATCCATAATCCGTTTCTCTATGTTCAGATCACAACCGAATAAAGAAATAAAAGAGCAAGCGGAAATCGGTTTTTTAACAAATGTATTCCAAAATTTCTAGCAAGAATACTGGTAGCAGAGCATAGATTCATCACTAAATTCGTACCTACAAACATATAATGTCTATTTGTTTTTTGGCTGTCGAACCCTTTTTTTTGTTGTTATTTTTTTGTTTATTGTTGGACAACAATGCGGCCAACTGGCAAGACAGTTTCTTTCCGCTTTGCAATTGGCAATATTGAATATTGCTTCAGAGGATGTCTTGTTCTGGTATTGAAAACAATCATAAAAAAGGTAGGAACAACTTTCATTCATAAAAATGATTGCGTCAATTGCAGCAAAGCGTCCATTTCCTTTGGTTGGCAGCAATACTTAATGTTGCATGATCAATTTGTTATTTTTATGTTGTTTTTTCGAATTTATTCCGAGTCATTTTTGGTATTTTTTTCTCTTCCAAATTTAAACTAATTAACGACTAATTTATTTGGCAAACGTGCAGCAAAAAAATACCAACAAATTGAAATGAGTTGCAATTGAATTAAACGTTTTGGTTATTTTTAAAAATATATATTGTTTTTTTTTTCTTTTATTCATATTAATTAATTGGAGGGAAATGGGAAAGACGAAAGAATCACAACGAATTTGTAATGATTTTTATTTTTAAAAAATAATATCATAAAATTTGCAATTTTAATTAGATCTCATTCAATTCAATTCGATTCAATTGTAACACAAATTTTTAGGGTTGGTGGTAGTCATGTCGAATTTATGATGCTGGGGACCTTTTCGAGGCACCACACAAATGCAACTATTACGTATGACGTCCAAGCGGACGCCACCTATCAAAAAAGAAAAATTGTATACCGGCTGACGACGCCCATTTTTGATACTGTCACCAAATTGAGTGGTGTGTGGTTGCCATATTGGTCGTTTTGTTGAGCCGGGCAAGGTAATAAATTATCGTATTTGCCGTTGACAATTTATTTACATAAATATTGCTGTTGTTGTTGTTGTTCAAAACGATTGCAATTTGTTTGTTGGCATTTCTTTAATCTTGCCATTGCGATTTTTATTGTAATTCACGCGCGCAAATTGTGTGCGACAAGAAACGAAACAACAACAAACACAAGTTATGGCATTTGTTGAAATGCATCCTTATGCAATATAAATAAAAATAGAAATTTTGTAAATTAAAAAAAATTATATTGAAATAGTGGAAACGCTAAAATACTAATTAGTAACTATCTCTTGTTAATTAGTTCAATATTTTTTTGAGCACTTTCTGTTGTTATAATTTTTGGTTAATTAGTCTTTTTAGTCTTTTCAAATTGGCTGATCCGCTTCTCTGCTAAAATGCTAAAAAATGTCACCTGTCACCTGCATTGTCATATGGTCAACGTATGCCATTTAGTGCATTGAAAGAACATAATAACATTATTAAATTATTTAAAAATAAAAATCATAAATTGAATTGAAAAACGGCTCGCTTACGTGCCAGTTGGACGCCGTTTAGGCACTTTATGGGGGGGAGCATGGTAGCAGACACATCAACTCAACTCAAATGACAGTTTGTCAACATCATCATTCACGTCGTCGTGGTCGTCAATTGCAGTGCAGTGTCCTCGCAATTTTTACTGCAATGTAGCGCAGTGTTGTCATAATTGATGACAAAGTGTGCTATGTGCATTTGCAAACAATTCAAATGAAACATGTCCAAAGGTGGAAGGGGTAATGGAGAAGTGTGCTTTTAAGGGGGTAGTGTGTATTTAGTCTAGTTTTATGTGGTGTGGAAAGAATCGTTTTCTACTTGTATATGTAGTAATGTCGTATGTCTTTCTTTACTTAACTATCTTCATTGATTTCTAATTTTATTTATGCACTAATTAATTATCAAAAATTGAATTCAGTAAGAAATATTTCTTAATTGACTATTTAGTCCACAAAAAATTTGCTAAATTGCTATACATAAAATAACAAATGATTGTTTTAGATGATAGACGAAAATGGCTTAATTAACAAATGATGATTTTCATTGAATATATTGTACGTTGGAAGTTGAATTTGAGTCGAACTGACAATTTGGACTAGCAACAACAATGGCAAATTAATGGCGTCCGACTAATTGTTTGAAAATATGATCAAAAAAGACGTATGTTAATGGGAAAAAAAAGTTTAAAAAAATAAAAAAAATTTAGAAAGATTATCGAGTTAAACTGGAATTCCACTACATTTGCATTGAAACGACCTTCAGCTAAAGGCTGTGGGATTTGAAATAAAACTGAAAAAGTTTTTTCAAAGACTTGTAAAGAAATTAAAACCAAGAAACTTAAAGCGACTTCACTAAAAGAAAAAAACTTGAATTTCAATTAGTACGTTAACCCATTTCGTTCAAAAACATAAATTCCATTTTATCTCCGTTTGTAAGTAGGTGGTTTGCTTCGTTTGCCCGTGGCAGCTTATCACACACAGACTCACAAGTGCACACAGACACTAATACAAGTTGTTCGCTTGAAAATTTTACTTTCCATATACTAAAGTTCTTTACACCCAATTAAAATTCTGAAACAGTAGTCGATATAATCGCAAAATTATGCTTCAAACATATTTTGTTTTTGTTGTTTTTTCATATTAATTTGTATTCTATTGAGGTTTTGTGTGTGAGTGGTCGTAGGTAACTTTTTAGTAGTGTGTGTGGGAGAGAGAGCATGGCTTTTGTCAGCTGCAATGTTACAATATGTAAAAACACAACAACAACAAAAAGAAACAATTTGTGGTGAAAAAATAAACGTGGCAACGCTTGACTGCATGCACATACGCACAAACAAACTCTAGAGTAAAAAAAAAATATAGAAAATAAAAATAAAGTTAAATTTTATATTTTGTTAGTTAAAGCTGAAAGTTGAAAAAAAAAACAGAATCAAAATATGCATATCTTCTTCTAGAAACACAATTTAAGCAGTGGCGTCAACTCAAACCAATTTAGAACATTTTTTTTGGGGGGGAGGTTCAAAGTATTAAATTAATGAAATATATACTAATATTTCAATTTTTCCTTGAATTTCATATTCATTATGGGGGGCAGAGCCCCCCAGCCCCCCTAAATGACGCCACTGAACTTAAGGCAGTATTCTCAGTCAAGTCAGGTTCCACGATCATTAAACACTTTGAAATATTTGCAAAGAGAGACTCGTTAAAATTCGTTGGAATTCCTGCGTATTTAAATTGGAAGAAAGACTCAAAACACACGGTGAAGAATTGCGGTAATAAATATCAAAAATTACAATAATGCAGGATTTCAGTGTACAAAATTAAAAGAAAAGACTTTTAAAAAGTTGATGCATTTCGGTTAAAATTACAAAACGAAAAAGTGATCTCAGTGATTTAAAATATTTTGAAATTTACAAATTTAAGACATGGTCAATTTGCATTATGATTTGACAAGCTAATAAACGCACCAATTGTCAGAAACGCTTTCAGAAACAATATGTACTCGAGCATCTCTGACTAGACTGTGTTCACAATTGGTTATGGAAATATAATAACAAATATTTGCTTTGGTTTCAAAAACTTTTTTCTTCTTTCTGCATCTTAAAATCTTTTATTTTTTCATTTGTGATTTCACGACAACGCTTTTTTGTTTACTTAAGAATCACATTGCGGACAGCTGGCTATAGCATTTTCCAAGAATTTTTCGGCAGTGGAGAAGTCAAGTCACAAAATGCTTTTATTTTGGATAATTTCAAACTATTCATACCTTATATGAATATGGTATTGGTCTGTATGAGTGTGTGTGTAGATTAAATATATATATTATTGTAGGTGCTGTGGCGTATGATTTGTCATTAAAAAAAACGGAGTTAAGTTCCAACTCTTCTTTAGTACTCTACTGAATTGACAGCTACTAAGCTGGTACTAAGGTTTAGTAGCTATTAAATTTGACTATCGATTAGGTAGGTGCATATCGTATAACATTTTTACTTACATAAATCAAACCAGAATAATATCTGTCTTTGATGTTGTGCAACACCGATGCCTCATTGAGGCATGTCAATTCGGCCATATCCTCGACTTTGTCGAACTTAGGCGGATTCATTTTTTGTATATCATCGCGCAGGACCATCACACGTTTACCAGTTTCGGCCAGTTCCACTTCAACCTCATCGCCATGTTCGCGTTTAATACTGGCGGCAACGAAACCCTGTTAAAAAAGAATGGTAAATTACAAATTATTCAGAAAATATGTAAATATGTGCTGTAAAGTGCAAATAATAAATTCAATATTTATTTTCTTTTTCGCAAATTTAAATTAAAATCATTTTTAAATGGAACTCATTGTGTGTGAGATGTGCAGTGGATCAGAACGAGAAAACAATTACGAATGTAAACGAACGCGCGATAGTCTTGACTGCTCTCTGACCCGTTAATGGACATTAACCCTTTGACTTTTGAGAAGATGAGATGGAATTGAATTAGTTAATTTTTAAACATCTTGACAATATTCATACTATGTGGTGGGCAAGCTTCGCTCCCAGTTTGGCTTTTGAGATTGTATGTAAGCAATGTTCATGTACACAGCGAAGAAAGCTTCAGTGTGTGTTGTGGTGGCGGTCTTCCAGAAAAATGTTTTTCTGTAACTTGCCACGGGTAATGCTCGTGAAACAGCGGACGTGGCCGCCACTATTTCTTAAGCAGGCTTTGGGATTGCGAAAAGCTTTCGGGATCGAAAGCCCTAGTCTCGACTGATATAAATGTATCGACAAAAATGTATCCTGAATAAAAACAACAACAAATCTGCTTAAAAGATAAAACGTCTTCGATATAAGAAAAAATATGCAAAGAGAAAAATTAAACAAAACGAAAACAAAGAAAACATACGAAAAACACCAACAAAAACTGCAGCATGGCAGTGAAAGAAACAGCATCTGCTTCTTCTCTTATCTCTGCAATGAGCAGAAAATAAAGCGGGAACACAAAAACAAAATAATAAAAAAAAGAAACGGGCATGATTGCAATTGGCGCTTGCAGCCAGCGGGAACCAACAACATACGAGTCCACTCGAACTCGAATCCACTCCAAACCACACCGACCTCTCAAGGCAGAGAAGAGCCGAACAGAGCAGAGCGGTCCACCCAAGTTCAAGGCTCTGTAATGAAATTCCTTCAACTTGACGTTTCAACGCAAATTAAATTAAATTCAAGAAGAAAAAAACTGTCGAGCGCAAGCCCAATGCAACAAGATTTACATTTGGAAGATTTTACACTCGGCTGCTCCATGCACGCCATATACTACGTAAAGCGCGTATGCGACTGCTATTAGTGCCGGTTGCGCCATCACAATGAAGTTTCGATAAATATTTGCAGTGCAATGCTTTGTTGCTTGTGCAAAGTAGGAGGCTCATTAGCGGAATTTGTGTTTCTTAATCATGTGAGGAGGATTGTATGCGTTTATTTTGAGATTTTTGTTTCCAATTTTTTTTCTAATGCGTGTGTTCTAATCCAATCGAACATAAATTCAAGTGGATATACACATTCCCCGTATCAGAGCAAAGTAGCAATAACTAATCGATAAACGCAAAAATCGTAACAGCAAATCTCACATGAACTATGCCTGTTCGTATGAGCACACTTCAAAAGCCGAAAAAGGCCAATACGTACATATTCGTATGATAGTTCATTACATTAACGAGTCTAGACCAATTAAGCGGAAGAAAGGCAAGAAGAAGTATAAGAAAGAACTTACAAGTTGCAACACTAAAAATACGCGCATTAAATGCATTCATTTTTCATTTTGAACCCAATTTACCATTAGTTACTTTGGGCGTTACACATCTTCGTTTCATTATGTATGCATGTATGTTCTCTCCATACACAAGAGCAAACAAATATTATCTTCAACAGAAGTCTTGGTCTTATCGTTGGGCGCTTTTCCGGTGGAGAAAATAAACAAGTGCCAGATCCGGAGGAATGCCAACAAGAACAGCAACACCAAGACCAAAACCGACTACTTGAAACCAGAAGAAAGAAAGAAGTCACACTTTTCATTTGTCTTGGCTGCTGTTTTTGCTGTTTGTTGTTATACTATCCCCAGTATTTTAGTTCACTATGTGACAGTAGAGGGTTCTGTTATAATTCTAGACAGTCATTTGACTCTCTGTCCGTCTGTCTTGCTGTGTGTCATTTCATAGTCAACAAATTGCAACTGTGTACATTTCTCATAGTAATAACGTGATGATTATAGTTTGGAACTCATGGTTATGGGGGGTAGTAAGTGGAGTGGATTGGAATAAAAAAACCAATTATAATTGGAATCTTCAGGTGAATTTTACTGTTTCACTTTCACGTTATAGTTATTTGTTGCTGTTGTGGTTGTGTTTTAATGAAATGCAAATTCTTAAAGCTGCGTTTATAAACGAAAAATGAAACATTCCTGCCGTGCCGTGCCATGCATGTCTGGTATGTGTTAAGTTTTAGGTGTGTTTACTTTTTATGTGGTCATTTGATTCTATGAATAGCAGCAGAGGTTGTTCTTGTTTTTATCTATGAATTTATTAGCGAAAAAGTTGTAAGACCGGTTACAGTAAGCAGTCTTTGGTCATAAGGTAATTTGTCAGTTTGCATCGGATAAAATGATGAGGCGGTCTTTGGAAACTTCTAATTTTTACACCCTTCACACAAGGGTATTTTACTTTCGCCGTACTGTTTTTAACGCCCTAAAGAAGGCGTGCTAGGCTTATAAAAGTATACCTTCTGAGTGGATCTAGCAATGGCCGTCATTATGTCGGACGGACGATAATTCTCTTACTTGTCATAGAGACTTTAGAGACTCGTGGAATGGTTAAAAAAAACCAAACTTCAAATTAGGAAGGTGTTTGTGAAGAGCTCATGAGAGGAATATTATCGAGAACAGTCACCATAATGCTTAAGGAATATAGTAGAAAAATTCACATTCAAATTATTGGGCGAGAATATTCTTCAAAAACATTTATTACCAATTCATAAAATTGTAAAATTGAAATTTTAATATGATCACAACTCTATCTGGCAACACCTTTCCCAGTCGAACTTCACATAAGTCAAAAACCACACAAAACCGTCCAACACATTCAATACGCGGCGCAGGCGTTTCATTAACTCCAATAAAAATTTGAAATCAACAAAATCTAAACAAAATGGAATGCTGACAGACAGTCAGACAAACAGAAAAGTCATTAAAATGGCAAAAAAGAAGAGAGAGAAAAATTAAATAAAATACACTACCAAATACAATAATAGCAACAACAAAAACTAGAGCGTATGTGGGCGAGGCAAGGCAGCATTTCCTTTACGTATAAACAAAATTGTATAAGTAGCAAAAAAAAGAGACTTAAAAGCGCTGAACAAAATTATAACTGCAAAGTAGTAACTACGAAAAAATGGGCAAAAATAAAACGTAGGCAAAAGTTTGAAACAGATTTCAAGTTTTCCGTTCAAGCTAAAAATGAAAAAAAATTACTTCAGTTTTAAAATTATGCTATTCCACTGACTGACTGACGGACGTTTTTATGTGTGGTAAACGAAAATAGATACCAACGAAGGGTAATACATAGTTATGGCCACAAAAAAACAACAAGAAAATGTGTATAAAAATAGTAACAAATACAAAATAGTGACGATCACGATCTTTGAAGATTTCAAAGAGTATACAAAATACATAACCTGATTTCTTTCTACTTCAAAAGTTTGGCAAAATTACTTGGATATTAGTACGCAAAGAGGCAATGAGAAGGGAACCAAATTGGAAATGGAAAGGGAACCGAAACGAAATGGAAACGGACCGAACCAAAATGGAAACTGGGACTTGGAAACGAACTTATAAAGGGACAGGAACGATCGGAAGGAACCAAACATAAACAAGTACCAATTGACAGAAAAAATTATTAAAAAGTTATCAAAAATGTATCCTAAAATTTCTATAGTCAATTGTAGGTGCAGAGGGTATTTTAAATTCGATCGGACAAAAGTCAGTAAAAGACATTGCCAAATGTGTAGGTGCAAAAGTGTCAAAAAAGGTGTCGTAACTTCATGAGCGGCTTGAATTGTTTCCATTTGCATAAGATATCAAAAGGCCACCACACACAATTATGTACACCCAAAAGACAACTCGGTTGAAATAAATAAAAAAAAAAGTGTTTGAACTTAAGTGTAAGCAAAAATTAACGTGTTCGTAATATCTTTTACCTCCGAGCAATGAGTGGGACAAGCGCTTTTAAAGCTTTACCAATTTTCTCTCATTTCAATTAATGCCTTTGTTGTTATTTCTTTTTCTACAAATTCAACAAATTTGGCAAAAATTGACAAGCACGGTAGCACTAGACAGACCCGACGACAGACAGACAGACAGAAGGAGAGACAAATTGTTAGAAAGACAGCGGTAAGTAAATGTCCGATACTCTGGCATTTCTCGGAGGCAATAAATGAAATTAGTAAAACTGACATGTTGCATGGAATAAAACGCTGAGAGCGGCACCATGTTTGTATTCAAAAATAAACTGAAATTATTTTCGAGTGGAATAAAAAAAAATAAAGTAGTGGGACGCCGAATTTTTTCTTTGTACTTTGTTTTACCAATTTGAAAACGATTTTGTTGGTAACTGGACAAAATTGTGATTACTTAAACAAAATTCCAACACAAATGAAAGTTGAAAAACAAAAGCAGTGTTGAAAAAATTGTTTAATTTTAATTTTTTGCAAAGTGAAATGAGAGGTTTTAACGAACTTGGGTACCTATCATGTTAAAATGGCAGTCAGTTGGCACATTCTTTGAACAGCGCGTCGCTGCTGTCGCCAGCGCATAGTTACATTTTTTTGTTTGTTATTCAAGCCATGTTATATGCCTATACGCAAGCATTCAGCCCACAAAAGCTGATTAGCTCATCTTTTTGGACCAGAGCGCAACAATGTTCTGTTTGTGTGCCGGCTTTTTTGTTCTTTAGCTTTTGCTTTGTGGCCTTTTGCTTTTTTTATATTTTATGGGGGAAAAGAAAACTGGTTTTTGATGTGGTTGTTGTAAACGAAAGAATGAGAAAAACCTACACATAACCTAGAATATTACGCTCTTTAAAATACTAATTTTTTTTTATTTTAGTTGCAGTTTTCGCCGAACGTGACAAGAAAGTGTAATCGAACTTTGAGCTCTGAGGAATTTTGTCAAAAAATCAAATTTAATTGTTGAAAGCTTTGAAAAAATCAAAATTTTATTTTATTTAAATTAAGTATTCTTACTTACTTACTTCTTATTAGGGTTACAATTCAATTCGCGATTAGAATTGTGAAGAGTTTGATATGTTTGAAAAACAATATGGATCAAAGTTCGTTAAATTCTAAAATAAATCCACCTACAACAACTACAGCACCAACAGTCAAAGTCACTGAACCTTCAGAACGAGTGAAAGAAAAACAATAGAGAAATGCAAAAATTCCAATATGAGAATGAAGAAAAAAATTATGAAAAACTTTTCCACTACTTCAAACTCATTCATCACACATAAGCTAGTCAGTCAGAAATATACTACGAATATATTAAAAAAAAATAGAGTAAGTTTCAGTCGGTAAAAGCCGACATATATTTACCCTACACCTGTGGGCCAAAAACTTTCCTATACCAAGTTTAATATTTATGAAATCTTGAAATTTCAATCGCCATTTCAACATCAAATTCGATATTAGCGACTCCGAAAACCTGCTTATACCAAGTTTGATACTATTTCACCGAAATTGGATTATCTACAATGTTAACACAACACCATTATTCACTTATTTGGGGTAGGGTTAGGGGTGGCAGTTGAACGATTCCAACTCCGTCTAGGACATAAAAAAGATAAATCCAAAGCTTACTTCTAGCACTTGCCATCGATTTTACAAATTAAGATGACGGACTGACAGACGGATAGGGCTAAATAAACTCAGGAGGTGATGGTGATCAAGAATACATATACTTTTCTATACCTATCTTTCCTACCCCATCTTGGCGTTACAAACTTCAGACCAAAGTGTAGGGTATAAAAAGGATAGGGAAAGGATTTTTTCTTCTTACAAAGAAAAGAAATCATACCAACTGCATCCAAAATGCCAACAAGATTTGCCACTGCATGCACCATGTGAGTTTTTCCGTGCAGTATTCCGCGCACTAGGGCTTTCGGTCCCGAAGGGTTTTCGCAATCCCTGTCATTTTGGGAAGGAAAAATAGAATCCCGAAATTTTTTGGGGTTTTTTCGGTGTTAATGAAGAAATATAATTTTGCTTAAATACATTAATTTAAAATCAGTAACGGTAAGTGACTGAATTAATCCATTTTCAGTATTAATTAAAATTCCGGTTCGATTTTTAATTACAATTTTTCATTAGCTAAACTATTTTCAACTAACACGCGTTGTATTTATCTTACACTTAATGGACCGGGATCCCGAATATAAAGCCCTACCGTGCACGTAGCATGCAATTTTCGAAGGGGTGGTGGGTGACAGGCGGTTTAAAGCCTTCAAGCTATGCGCTCAAGTTTAAGATGTTGGCTTCGTTGTCGCTGTCGCCGTTTGTCGACAAAATGTCGTTAATGTGCCTGTTGTTGTTGTTGTTGTTGTTAGACAGCATGTCTGTCTCTAAGCTATTTACATTTGCGCGCTTTTGTGTGCCATTATTTTTAACAACAACAAAACGACGAATGCGAATACGAGTACATACTTAGTCAGAAGTTGTAGTTCCTTTGCACATGTCGGCGCAAAGTTGGCATCGTCACCGTACTTACATTTCTGACAATATATAGTTCATAAATACATATATATTTGACAATATTTTACATATTTTGTTTGTCTTTCCGTAAAAGTGTGTGCGTGTGTTTAAATGTGTACAAATTACACACAAAAGAATGTGTATTCAGTGTGTTCAAAACTTGATTGATTTTTAACTACGTTTTTATGATTTTTTTCTTAATTTTATATTTCTGTTGTCACTATTGTTAGCGTGTTGTTAATGCGGCTGCTTGTATTTGTTGCTGTTGGCGTCATTGTCGGTGTTCAATTGAAAAGGCATTTTATTACATTTTTGTTTTCAATTGTTTCTTATGGCAAAAAGTCGAACAACCAAAATTGCTTATTAATTGAAAGAAGTTCAGGGTTTTTTTTATTGTTAAACACTGTTGGACAAATGGACATTTTTTAATAAATTTAAAAAAAAATTTTTTGTTGCCCAGCACAACATTTTTCACCCAAACTTTTAAAAAAACTCTCGGAAAAAGTTTTAAAATTAGGTTAATTTTTATCCATGATTTTCTCGTGTATTTCTTAAAGGATTAATGTGCCCTGGTTCTCGTTCGAAAGGAATTGAATAGACCTTTTCGTTGAATTTATGAATTTTTGTCTCCCTATTTCATATTCAAAGTAACTGGATTAAAGAGCCAAAAATATTTTTCTTGTTCTTATTGAAATCCTGAAACACTTGCTAGTGGTTTTTTATTATTGCCTTATTTCTTTTTTATGCTTTGTAAGAATGTTTCTTTTCGCTTTTGTATATTTTTTTCATATTTTAATCAATCAACCGATATTCTCAATGGAGACGAACGAAGTTCGATGACCCGAAGCAAGCAAGTCCGAAAATAAGTAATTGTCGATGTCGAATGGGTAGGTACCTCAACACGAAAGTCACGAATAATTAAAAAAAGATAAAGATGAGAAATAGGGAAATGAAGTGATAAATAAAACAGAGTACTACACAAAATTGAAGAAAAACCAAGAAAAACAAAAAATACGAACATTTAAATACACAAACAGATTTCGTATTTCAGATTTTTTCTAATTATGTGTTAATTCATTTAATGAGCAGCCACAAATAAAAGAATCAAAAACGCTAAAAAAAATTATAAAAACAAATATTAATCAAATAGAAAAAATGTTCATTTTATGAAGTGGCAAGTTTAGAGTCTCTCTCTCAAATGAAAATTTGCTGTTAAAATTGTTAATAATATAAAAAAAATAAAATTCAAATTCATGAAGATGTAAACAATTTTATTAAGACAATTGCGCCAACAATTTAATAGCAATTCTCTCGAGGCGCTGACGTTTCTTGTTTTTGGTCATTGGTTGTTGTTGCATTTATTGCCTCCTGTCATTTAAGTCGTCATTTGTCATTTGCAAATACAGCTGTGTGAAGCAGACATTTTGGCTCAACTGCAAATTGTTGCTGTCAAGTGTCAGTTGTTTGAAAGCGTATTTTTTTTGTATGGCAACAATTTCATCCGTTTTGCAAAATATTCGGTGGAAATGTTTTGACAAAAATGTGTAATTATACAGAAGGGGAGTCATGGAAAGTCACTCATAATAACATCTCTCAGCAGAATGGAATTTTATCTTTGGTATATGTTTTTATATTTAACTGAACTGAAAGAATTTAGTCAAAGCAATTATTTAAGTTTCGGTCTTATCGCGCACACAGCTCGTGATATTTGTACACATTTTAAGAAAATGCAAATATTTTTCATGTGTTTCATGCTTTAAAACAGCCAACTTGACGAAGTACATATCGTCGGCTGATAAATTAAGAGAGCAATTTTTGCACTTATTAGGCTAAAACGACATTTTTACATTGACAACGACAGATGCATTTCAAAAGTGTTTATGAAAGTTGTGGTATGTAATATTTTATTGGAAAATTTCATTAAATTTTAAGTAAATTTGTCAAAAAAATCAATCGAATTGGCAAGTAAAATACAATTTTTTTATTCTCAACACAAACGTGAAGATTTTCAAGAAAGATCTTCAACATCTCTACCAATACGCCCAAACAAGCCACAAGTTGAATGACTCCTTTCAGCAGCAATTTGCATGTAAATTACGTTGCTAATTTCAATAACAAAGCATCAATTCAAATGTGAAGCCGTTATCGCATCAGCATTTATACAAAAAATAAATTTGAAAAATACACACAAGCAGAAATATAAAAAAAGCAAAAGAAACTTGTTTCATTTTCAAGTGATTCATACGGGAGGCGAAAAATTCAACAAGAAACTGCTTAGCACCATCGAAGAAATTTTGACTATGAAAAGTACGTTAGATTTTCTGGGTCAAAAATGCAAAAACCACAAACTTTAGAAAATCACACAAACGCCTTAAATCAATAATATTCGAACCACAAAAAAAGTATTTAAAAAAAAACAAATTTCTCCACTTCGATTGGCGAATTTGGCAGAAAATGAATCAGTTGATTTGTTGATAGGAAATTTGTTCGTTTGCGGCGGAAGTGGAGAGCATTCAAAGTGGCGAAATTTGAAGAAACGAATCATTTGAAAAAGACTGAAAACGTATTTACCAACTATGTTAGTGTGAAGTGTGCATGAATCATTGGCGAAGACCGAAATGAATGACTTTACCGATTCTTTCCACTACAAATTGTAAAGCAGATAAATACCAAAACATTTAAGTTTCCAAATCAATGTGCAGCAGCATTCAGAATTTAGAAACTTGAATTTATTTTATTTTTACGTGTTAAATTTTTCTTTATTCAAAAAATATTTATGTGAAATTCAAAAACGCATATGTATACAAAAGTGTATTAATAATCCATACTCATGTATTTAAGAAATTAAGTAAATAGGTTGATAATTAACCACAAAAGGAACATTAGTGCATTATTTAAAGCAATTGGAATTTTTTAAGAAATTAAACTAATTTGGTTGATGAAAAACCCGTAGACAAATACTTTTCTTGTGAGAGAAATTGCAGATGAATTAGTTGAGTGTTTGGTAATCGGCTTAAAGCGACGAAAAACACATTTTTGGGGTTTTTTTTGTCATATTGTCACTCGCGTCGTTTGGTTAGTCATTGTGTGGTTACAGTGAACCAAAAAAAATTAACAAACTCTTTAATCTTGACTCATTCAACGGTCAGGTTAGTCTAAAACTGGTCTGCATGGGATCGTTCGATTTCTTTTTCCAATTTCAAAGTCGCCCTCACATACAAACAGGGAATAAATAAAGAAAACATTAAAATAAAAAAGGAAAAGAAGGTTTTAGTTTTGACAGTCCTCGATTTAGGCGACTCACCAAATGAATTCCATTTTTCAACAATTTGCGAAATAATTACTTGAAAAGTATTCTTTTCAGATAAGTTCAATAAATTCCAAAATTTACAAACCTGATTTTCGTGCGGCACCCAAATCAAACGCTTTTGGGTCCATTCAGCTTGCGTTGCCGGATCGTTGATTTGGTTGCGTTCCACCGAGAGGTATTTCAGCTCGGGGTCATTGCGATCGACTTCTTCGGACATTTTTTCGTTTTTTTTTTCTTTTAATCTAAGTTACTTATTGGAATTTTCCTTTTATGACAAATGCACAGTTTTAAACTTTTTTTTAACACACAAATTACACGTTTATGGATTTGTTGATAAAAAAATTTCGTTGTCTTTTGAAAAATGGAAAAAAGAAACCATTTATATTTTTAACATCGTCAAATGGAAAAGTAGAGAAAAAATTAAGAAATCCAATAAACATTTAAATTTTAAAGATTCTTTTTGATAAAACTCTTTTTAAAAAATTCCAAACTGTAGAACTTTTCAAATAAAAACGATTTGGCAACCTTGTTTATCTTAATTTCTCCTCTTATCTTTCTTTTCCATTTTTTTTTAACCAAAAATGCGCTCCCGACTTCTTTTGAGTGCGGCATTTTTTGACATTTTGCCTTTTCCACAACCGCTGGCTGTGTTTTACAAATGATAAAATGTGAGAAAATGGAAGACAAATGCAAAGTAGCCGCCAAAGCGAAATAGAAGAAAAGAATTCACATCGACGTTTTCTCCTTTTCTCCACCAAGTTTTCCAATTTGACGGTTCTTATTTTGTTAATTAATTTCTAATATTCATTTATTTTTTTTTCATTTTAAAAATTTTATGGCCATTAAAAATTTAGAAGAATTCCATCTACAAAATTAATCCATTGGAATTCCACAGCAGCAAGTTCTGTTGTTGATCCAAAAGCTCGATTGGCTGTATTTTTGCAATTTGTTAACTTTACTTAAGTACTTTTTTTCACAAAATCCAATTCTTTTGATGAATTATTCGTAATCTTTGAAGTGGATGCAAATGCACTTTAATTTTCACTTATTTCGATATATCTCTCGACTTGCAGCAAATGCCTTAAAGCTTGCAAAAATTCCAACAAATTATATGAATAAATTCTTCAACTTCTACTATTCTGCAAATCCCTTCACTCACTAACTTTATGTTTTTCTTTTCCGTTCCACGTTCGTTGCACTACACTGGCACTCTGCTTTTTAACGACTGCGGCTGTTCGAAATTTTTCTCCGTAGGAGACTTGCCGTACTCAAGTCTTCGTCAAGTTTTGGCATTCGCTGCTGCTCTTTCTTTTTCTATTTCTTCGTTGTCTTTTTCTTGTTCTTATCTGTTTGAACCCCAGCGTTGCCAGGCTGACAGATTTATCTGTAAATTACAGATTTTTCGGTTGGCAAATCTGCTTGCATTTTACGGTTTTTGGGGAACTGAAATTTACTTCAAGTTTCAAACCAAAATTATTACGAATTGTCATCAAACAAACAAAAAGCTGTTCGTTTATCCAAAACAAATTTTTCCGAGTGAGAGAGCTTGCAAGTTTATACTAATAAAATATGTAGTAGTAAGAATTTTCCAGTAAATAAATCAACTGTACTTACGAATCTTAATAAGGAAGATCAAAAACTATACTAAACATGAACTTGAAGTTGAAAAATCATGCATTGTTGCAAGTTTATCGTTCGCATACTTCTCCAAAAAAATCTTTTAAGCTGTCGAATATTTTGTTTTTATTTATTCCGCAAATAAAAGAAACCTGGCAGCACTGGCTTTAACGTCTTTTTTTGCAGTTCGTTATTCGTTTTCTTCATATTCCCTTTGTTAGCCTTCACTCTTAGTCGCTATTTCACTATTCACTACTTTTTGTTTTTTTGTGTTCTTGATGACTCAAAAAAAACTCAAACCCCAAATTCCACTTGAATCCTTTTACGTAGCGGAACTTTTCAAACTTATTTCACTATGATACAAAGATTAAGATTTTTAAAATTCCATTTATTGCAAAAACACCTTAAAAACTTAAGTGCAGCAAAACTCTTTTGCTTGCCTTGCGTATATCGAACTAGTAGTAGCCGGGCGGGTTTCGTTCAATTCGTTCGGTTTATTTGACAAGCTGGCATTCAGTGTTGCCAGAAGAAGAAGACGCAAAATGGTCAAAAGAAAGTAATATAAGCCAAATAAACCAGCGTTGTGTAAAGGTGCATTTAGATCGCACGAACTCGCAAACAAAATGTTGTTCATTCAGTTGGTGTAAACGCCTAGTTTGCGATCTTGGGTTCGCGATCTTTGGATGGTTCAAAATCTCCGGCAATCTTATATTCAGGCAGTATAAGGTATAAGGGGCTGTGCGAACGGAATTTCGTTTGCGATAAAACTTCCCAACTAAAGTTGCATTCGTTCGTGCGATCTAAAAAAAGTTTGCCGGAACATTTTTAATAATGCAAAGATCGCGAACCCAAGATCGCGGGCATTTAAACCAAGCGAATGAACAACATTTTGTTCGCGAGTTCGTGCGATCTAAAGCACCTTAAGAACAATGGTTTCTTATAAGGTGGTTTTGTCAAAACCGTTTTGAATGAAAAAGAACTTAATTTTTGTCGATTATCAGGGGTCATTTTTAATTTCGAATGTGCAACTTTTTGTCATGTACAACTTTTCCATCCAAACTGTCATTGCTACTACTCAATATGAAACGAAACTGAAGCGAAAACTGAAAATTAAATAAACCATTAAATTCTACATCACCAGCGGAAGGGTGTGATAGAAGAACGAAAGAAACTGAAAACTAGGGATACCAGATGCGTTCACTAAATTCCCCAATTCCAATTATTGAGATACTTTCTCGCCAAGCAAGAGCAAACTGGAGAAAAATATATAATTTACCAAGGATTAGTTTCAATTCGGTGTTTGGGTTATGGCCAAAATTCAAAATTTCGGCTACAAAATCATTTAAGTATAAAATTTGAAGCACGCTTTTTGAAAAAAAATTATTTGAAGTTTGCCACCATCTGGCATCTTTGCTGGAAACCTTCAGAAAATAGAAACCAGTCTCGAATGCGGATTGCAGGCGAAATAGTATTGGCTCGAAAAATAAGGTTCTCAACAATAAAAGGATTCATATATATCTGAAATAATAGCTGAAAATATTGAAATTGCGAAAAGTTTATTAAAAATGCAGAGATATTAAGCTAAACAACTGCTACGCGTTGTTCGTTGTTGTTGGTTCTGGTTCATGCAGTTGATTGCGGAGCGGGGTAGCAGCAGTTGTAATTTGAACGGGAACGCCCACTGAAAAAGCAACGAAGGAAAAAGTCAAATTAGGGCGTAGAAAACTTTACAAAAGAAGGTGGGTTGCAGTGGAAAAATTACGTATATCAAAAAAATATAATTACAATTGAAATTACAGCGAAAATTGAGTTGTAAAATATTTACAAAAAATGTCGTCTGCTTTTTGTGACACGCCCACGCCGCAGGAGATGACGTCAATTGAAAATGGAGTAATGGCAATGGCACCTGCTTTGAGAGACGAATGCAGCAGCGCACACACACAACTCCTGATGACCATGGATGTACAACCGGAAATCAAAAGTGAGCCGCCCATGGATATCGATGATGACACAGACAGACATCGCCCACTGGAACTTCTCGAGCAAGCGGAAATCAAAAGCGAACCGATGTTCATGGGCTTCGATGACAGACAATTCGAGAACAGCAATTCCAATTCGAATGACTACAGTCCTAAAATTCGCCTAACGCCTACCAGTAAATTATTGGCCACACCCAATCCGGTTGACCCGAAACGAAAGTTCGCCTGTCCCTATGACAATTGCACGAAAAGCTATGGCAAAAGTTCACACTTGCGCTCGCATCTCACCTGGCATACAGGCGTCAAACCGTTTGTGTGTCAGGAGCCGACGTGCGGCAAGGGATTCACCCGTTCCGATGAACTGAATCGTCATGTACGCACTCATACGGGCGAGAAACCTTTCGAGTGCGTGCAGTGCACCAAGAAATTCTCGCGAAGCGACCATTTGACCAAGCATCTGGCCACACACGCCAAACAGATGGTGAATCCAACAACGCCCAAACGTGTACGCACTCCAGGCGATCCGTCGTCCGTCAAAAAGGCCGTCAGGAAGATGAAAAACGAGCACCAACATCTGGAATTGACAGAAGGTATGCATTTCATGGCGGCGCTCGTCGAGAGCGCCGCGCAAATCAAAACCGAAAACCTCACCGATGAACAACAGCCCAACGAGAATGACCCACTTCAAATGAAATTTCACCGTCCAGCAGCGAACAGCGACGAGTACCAGGTGGTTTCGGCTCTGCAGACGCTAGCGCAGCATCGTCACATCACGGCATCGGAGTCGGAGGATGAAATACCGCCTGAGCTAATTGTGCCGCTGTCGACAATGATTTGTCCAGATTCGCCGGAAATCCAAGAGGATGTCAAGCAAGAAATAAAAGAGGAAATCGACGAGGAAATCGAACGGGAAATAAAGGAGGAACTCGAGGAGGAACCTCCTATCGACCAGAACGATCGCCTTAACGATGATGACATGATCATGCCCGAAGCGAATGCTCTTTTAACGCCTCCGGGCGAAAACTGTGCCAGTATTGGTGCGCCACCACCACCACAAACAGATGCCGAAGTGGCCTACGAAGCGGAACGTCCCTTCCGGTGTTCCCAGTGCTCTAAACGGTTTAAGCGACAGGATGATCTCAATCGCCATTTGCGTACCCATACGGGCGAGAAGCCCTTCTCTTGCACGGAGTGCGATAAACGTTTCATGCGCAGCGATCACCTCAAGAAGCACATGAACTTGCACACGAAATTGCGGAGGACGGACGGCAGGTGTATCTATAAGGACTATCCACAACAACAACAACAACAACAAGGGAGTGAAACAGCAGGGATTTAATAGATTTAAAGCATTTTTCTTCAATCACTTGAGAATCACAGATCACAGTGAGGTTACTATTGTTTTCAATTTGGTATTTTTAAGTTGATTCTACAATTAAGAATTAAGGCACTACCACATATCGATGATTCAGTGCACAATGATTTGAGTGGAAAAGGGAATTTAATTTGAGTGCAGTTTTGGTGTAGAGTATTTTACCAAACAAGAACAGAATGGTTTTGAAAATTGCTCTCCTGACAAATACACTTAGCACATTAGTGCGCTCAATTATCGATATTCAGGCAGGTTCTACATTTCCTTTTGAGTTAAATGAAATCACTTCAATTTCACTTTTGCTGTTTAAAATTTTATAACATATTTTTTTTGATAGAAGTTTCTGTGGGCAATCAGCTTGAGAGATAATTTTGAAGTACAATTGAAACGAATTGTACAATAGAATTGAAAACGGCCGATCTCTACACCACAAACCACAACAAAATCACTTTCACTCGGATTATTCCAAATCACTTTCACTCGAATAGTGGGAGCTGCCTGATTGTATTTCTCATTAATTAATTAAAAGTGTAAATTTAAACTGGTTTGCATAGTAAGTATGCACGTAAACGTTTCTTAAATTTGGACTATATTCAATTATGCCTAAGGACACATTATGTATAAAGTTTAATGACTTGTGGAATTTTCATTAAAACTTTCACCGTAATTTCTGTTTGTCTCTTTATTTGTAATTTGTCACAAGAGTAGATTTTGAACTTTATCTAAATATATGAAATAAAAACATTTTAAGCGATAATACAGGGCGATTTATGAACTTTTTTTGCCATAAACACCATGACACATCACCCCGTACACCCAACCCACAACCCATGAAACGGGCAACACAAAATAAAATATTACAAAATCAATTCAAATATCAACAACAACAACAAGATAATAGCAAATACCAACAAACTTGAATAAATGCCATTTGCCATTTGTTTATATACGCTAGCCCACAATTGCTGTTGCGTGTTGCGTGGGTGGGAGTGGCAGTTGATGGCATTAGTTGCCGACATGCCTTGAAATTGGTTTAGAATTGATATGGCCAACCACCACACATCAGCAATAAAAAATATCCAGACAAAATAAATGAAATGAAACAAGCAAGCAAGAGGAAGATAGGCAACGTTGAACACAAAACGGAATGCGAGTTACGCCTATTTTTTTGGGGTATTTTGCTTTGTGCTCATTTTCTGTGTGCTTTAGTGCTATTTGACGTGGCTCTACCTGCCACACCCTTTTCCGCTGATGACAAGATGATGTACGATGCACGTTAGTTGTTAGGACGATGATGATGCAGAGCTCGGTTTGAATTGTTCGTACCTTATTTTGCGCTATTGTTTTTTTCTTTCCCATTTTTGTGGTAAGAGTTCTAACCAAGCGCAAAATAAGGCCGAAAGCGGCATGAGAACAAATAAAGTGTGTGAGTATGGATACGAATTGGAGTCTTAAAATACGCCGGCTCTTTTCTATACAAGACCTTATTCAGTCTAATTGGAATAGCGACATGCGAAATCGTTCATCTCTAAAACCGTACCATTAAAATAAGGAGTATTTACACTCAGGGTATTAATTTAACAATAAATACGTGTCAGTTGCCCCTCATGGAATAGGCTGTTCTGGTTTGTGAAAATCGGAAAATAAAAATCCACTTCCATACAAAGCCAACCAATTTGAAAACTATTTTTGTTTCATTTTCAATAGGAGAGCATGAAGCATCTTTTTTAAATTTGTTCATGTAATAAAACTACTTTGAAAAATCCACATCCTTAATATTTAGCACGTTCATTTCCCGGATAGGGGCTCAATGTGTTACTTTGTGAAGCCCATGTACTTTATTTATATGGATGAAATTTATTTATATAATATTTTTTATATTTTCAAATCACATAATTAAGTTGCTAAAAATATAAACTTTACAAATACTTGATTAATGATTATAGGTTTCGGTCAAAAATAATAATTGATTATGGGGAATTTCACCAATTACACACATTCGAAGTTTTTGTCTATTTTGAAGATCTGAATGAGTAGCCAGTAGTAGCTCGCATTTAAGCTTTAGACCGCCCGATGTTGTTTCTTTAGTCGCTTTCTGTTGTGTCTGGTCACTTGCCTCACTAGCCGCATACTATTATCAGTTTCCTCATTGGACTGACGACGCGAATGTTGTAGGGCAGACAGCGAAATATGCTCAAACGCTGTAGCCGCCTCAATTTCCACTGTGGTTTGTGCCTGATAGTAATCGTAATTGAATGCGGAGGCGGCAGATGATGTGGTGGCTGCCGTGGAAACATCTTCGTCGATTGGTTCGTAAATGCTCTGATGGAGAAAAGACGTTGTGCTATTCGAAAAATTGGCCGAGTTGTTGTAGTAATTGGTGCTGAAAGACGAGGAAGAAGCAGAGGCGGAGGGACGATTCATGTCGACAAATGAGGCTGTGTTTTGACTCGGTCAGAATTTCAAGTCCTTGATAGCTTGGGGCAAGTCGGGAAGTTTGATATCTTTAATTTGCTGTGGAATGTTCATGCTTTTGACAGCGCTAACTGCGCGTGCCGGCGCCGCCGAAATACCAGCCTGCGAAAACAAGGGAAATATACAAGAGTGCCACTCAACACTGCAAAGCAATAATTTCTTACCTCCTGTTTTACCAGTTTGTTTTGTTCCTCTATGCGGGCCATAATATCAGCCATATTCGTTTGAAGCACCATGCCGCCCATCACCAACTCGGCCAGTATGTGATGCACTGCATCGGCATGAAAAATCAAATCCAATTCGCATACATTTTCAAAGCACTTGTCCAGAGTCTCAACGAACACTTGAATTAGATCCAAAATGCCCAACTCGCTCTCGGAACTGTCGACGCAGAAGACAAAGTACAGCGTCGCGTAATGGCGATAGATTAGCTTGTAATCGGAACCCCCAATGAGACTGCCCCCAAGAAATTATATCAAAGTTTAGTAACATATGGGATTCGACGACTTCTGCGTAAATTAATCACCTGCCTCCCTCGAGGAAATTGCAATTGGCGTCATCGCGCTTCGACACCAGCTGGAAGGTCTCCTTTATTATTTGTTGTTGCATGTCTTCATTCTTAAATTAAAAATGGTGAAAATTTCAGTTTTATATGAGGGAACATGTTTACAGTCCAGAGGAACATGTTCTACAAAAACTAAAAAAATCAATAAAAAACTAAAAAAACTTACGAAAAACTGATAGAATTTCGACAATCGCGGCTTTCCATGATTATTGAATACCAAAATCGCTTTTATCATGTTGGAATTATCGCTATAGTGCTGCGGTTGCGGAGCCCTAGAAAATGCAACCAAAGTTTATTTATATTCTGCGTGTTTTCTTTGCTCTTTGGTTTGGTCCATGTACTTTCCACAGAGCGAACAGGAAAGAAAAGAAAAAAAAAATTTATCAGTCGCTAATTCTTTGACAATTCCTTGTGCCGTACTTTTCGTAGCAGTTTTGTGTTTTCTTTGATTGTTGATGTGAATTGAAATTTTTTGGAATGAAATAATAATTCCATTCCGTTCCATCGTAGTGATGTCGATTTCGACACGCGAATACCATCTTACACTCAAGCAAAATTAATTGGTATTGGTTTACTTTATAAAGAACACTATTGTTGGCGTTTATTGTTTATTGGACATTTGTGGACATTGTTTATTAAAATTTACTTTCATGTATTCGGCAGAGTTCCAGGCCGTTTCGACTTGGCTGAAAGAAGAGCCGCCGCCGCTAATATCAACTAAACGGTTGGAAATTTTCCAAAGATCAATGCATGTAGTAGTTGCCAGGTAAATATTGGCAAAAGTGTAGTTTAATCAAAACCTAAAAAATCGCGCGATTTTTAGTTACAACTTTTCGCTTCCGCCGTTATTCGTCCCCACCTTAACGTGCATTCATTCGGTCGGGATAAACACCCGGCTTGCGATCTTGGGTTCGCGATCTTTGGATTGTTCGAGCCTATTTACACTATCAGTTCCATGACGAAAAATCTGACAAAGAGCTAATAAGAACTGCGGTAGTGAAAACGGGATAGAACATTTTGCACCGAAAATCCATACAAAAAACGTAAAAGGTGGCAACTCCATGCTTCGTTTATTTACATTTTCATATAAAAACTGTCAAATTTCTTCATGACCATGTCAGTGTAAATTCTAAAAACGGCATGCCCATGCGTCATGGGAATGACTGTGTAAATAGGCTCTTCAAAATGTTCCGGCAAACTCTGACTTCCGATGCATGTTCGGGAACATATATTCAGGCAGTGTAAACGGTTATGCGAACAGAATATTGCTTGCGATAAGAAGAAAGTGCTTTGGTTCAAAATTCCTTTGGTTCAGCGAAAGAGCTGTCAAAAAGTGCTTTGGTTCAAAAGTTCTTTGGTTCAAAAGTACTTTGGTTCATACAAACATACTTTTTTTATTTTGCTAGTAAAACATTCTTTATCTTCTTTATAAGACATCGCAACATCGTTCGTGCGATCTAAATGCACCTTTAAAGAGTTCTATTGTGAATTATTTACTAAAAAAAGAAGCAGCAAATATAGTAAACAAAAAAATACCAAGTTCATCATGTTAGAAAAAGTAGCATTTAAGTGCAGGTAATTCTTATTTTGAAATTGATTTTACTTGTTATAAAAGTTTACATTTATTTCAGTGTGAGTTCAGTGCTAAATAAGGACGTAAAACAACATGGCAAACAATTCATGTTCGACACTGAAACTGACACCTCATGGAATTCGAATGAGGTAAGGCTTCGAAGCTATTTAACTTTTTAACCTTTTCCGCCGACGGGGGCAGTGTGAATTCTTCTATTTTCGAATGAACTACCTACAACATTTTTTTTTAATTAAATAGTAAACAAACCAACACGTTTTCTTGCGGAAAAGGTTCACAATGGCGCTCCATTGCGCCTGAAACTTTTTCCCGTTAACCCGCTTACAGTTTCCCGTTAACCCGCTTACAGTTTCCCGTTAACCCGCGGGTCCGCTGACCACCATTGCCAGATATCTCACAAAAAACCTCACAATTTTAAAAAAATCTTGGAAAATTCTCACAGAAAATACAGCGGGAAGGTACCGGTATTATCGACCAGCCAATTCTTGACCAATTTTAATATTTCTTTTTTTTTAATTGTTCGTCTCGTCGTCAGGAATCTTTTAAGCTCCGAAATTTCTGATTCCGATCATTAATTGCTAAGATATTCAACAATATATGCATTCAAATGCTTTCTGCGTGGCCGGCCTTCGGCCGGTGCTCAAGGATTAAAACCCTCAGTATGTCCAACGGCGGCTACGCTGTCAGAAGTACTTCTGCATTCAGGTCCTTTCTGTGAGAGATCACATTTACGCGACCACATTTATTTAAATAAAATTAAAAGTGTGGCAACACTGGCAATAATTCTTATTTTCTGAATATTTTGTATGGAAAGTGAAAATTTCATTGTTTAATATCTCAACAATTAATGATCGGAATCACAAATTTCGATTCGAGTTTAATCGATTCCTGACGACGAAAGGAACATTTTAAAAAAATAAATATTAAAATTGGTCAAGAATTGGCTGGTCGATAATACAGGGACCGAACCAATACAGCTATTTAGAAATCTCACTGCAATAAAAAATTCTCACAAAATCTCGATTTTTAGGGTACACCACAGTGGATTTCAATACAATTCGACGAACCTCAATCGATAAACGAATTCAGTTTTCAGTTTCAAGGCGGATTTGCTGGGAGTAACGCCAAAGTGCTTCTAGAATCTGAGGATGGCAGTAAAATTGGTGAGGAACCATTCTATCCGGAAGACGTGAATTCAGTGCAAAATTTTAAACTAAAGTCCCCAATAACCGAAAAAAATGCAAAGAAGATTAAATTTATATTTGGAGCCAGTACAGATTTCTTTGGTCGCATAATTGTGTATAAATTGAAATTATTTTAAGCAATAAAGAGCGGTTTTTTAAGGTATCTCTAAAGTATTTTTCTTTTATTAGAGATGAAGAAAAATCTGACAAAGGCCGGGTTGGAACTGGGGTAGTGAAAACGGGATAGAAAATTTCGCACCGAAAATCCACTCAAAAAACCTAAAAAATTGGCAATTTTCATATAAAAACTGTCCATTAAAAAATGTTGTTTACATTTCAATGCAAAATTTGTCAAATCAAACAGAGTAAATTCTAAAAATTCTAAAAGTAAATGGGGAATTTACACTGATCTAAGCATGCCGAAATTTGACAGTTTTTATATCAAAATGTAAATAAACAAAGCATGGAGTTGCCACTTTTTATGTTTTTTGTGTGGATTTTCGTTTACAATTTTACTTAATTAGTAACTAATTTTTTCCCCTTTCCTTTCTTTTAATATTTTATACTGTAGTCTAAAGTAGTATTTAGTTGGTAGGAACAACAAAAGATACCCCACCGATTGCCGACGAGCCAGAGCTCCAACACATTACATCTCGAATTCGCTTAGTAACATGCTACATATAAGTTATTTGCCAGCTAAAGATCTAACCAAAAATCTCACAATATCGAACCAAAAAAATCTCGTGTGAGACAACAGACAACATTTCACAGCATTTCAAAATTCTCACAAAAAAATATCACAGCAGTTAAAAAATGTCACACGAAAAAAAAAATTTCACAGCAATTAAAAATTCTCACAAAATATAGCATAATTGTTAAAAAATCAGTTTTCTTGTTAAAAATCTCAATATGAGACAAATCTCACAAGCTGGCAACTCTTCTACAGCTACTCTCCGCTAGGAGTCGCTTCGAGGAATTCTCCAAACAAAATTGACAGCCGGATATAGCAGCCATCTTGAAAATGGTCTTTCCTTCTCTCTTTCTTTCGAAACGTGGGAAACGTCAACATTAGTTGGTTTTCTCGTGTTGTAAAATTAATTTTTACAAATTTTCCACAAATTAACGCAACGTAAGTGTACAAAAACCGCGAACTGTCGCACCGAAGTGTCCAAATTGCAAAAATCTTACTGTTTTCGTTTCTCCTCCACGCAGATGCCGCGTGAAATCAAAGAAGTGAAAGACTTCCTGAACAAGGCCCGTCGCGCCGATGCTCGTGCCGTGAAGATAAAGAAGAACCCCTCCAACACCAAGTTCAAGATTCGCTGCTCCCGTTTCCTGTACACGTTGGTGGTGCAAGACAAGGAGAAGGCCGAGAAGATCAAGCAATCCCTGCCTCCAGGTCTGCAGGTTAAGGAGGTTAAGTGAAAATACTGCTGCATTCAGCGACGGCGAAGGTGGCAGCGTTGCAGCTGCTACGCTCCGACATTTTTTCTACTACGCCTGTTAAAATGGAAATGTTAAAAACTAAAAATGCATAAATTTGTGAAATTTAATTGAAAATTAAATGGCATTTTTGTGTATCTAAAATTGGGCTTTTTCTCCACCGTCATCGCGCATCATGGTGATTTAATTACGATAATTGGCGTGCGATTCGAATTTTTCACAACCTTGGGAATTCTACCGTGAGAAATTAAAGGTTCCAACTGCAAACTTAACTAGCATTTTTTCAATTGAGTGTATTTAGAAATCAATGATTTTTACAACTAGTTTTGCCCGCTAGAACTAAGGGCGTCATCCTCCTCTCCCACCTCCAGCATTGCTTGCATGATCTTTCGCTTGAGCTTCTTTCGCGATACGTCCGAGTTCAGGTGACGAAATTCGGTGGCAATCAGCTCACCTAGATTATCCCATTGATCGCGCGTTGGCGTTGGCGCCGTACTCGGGGCTGATGATGATGTGCTGCAGAGCAAATGTTGATGCTGCTCAACACTGGTGCGGGTAGAAGACGTACAAGAGGGAACGGGATCGGACAATTCGATGACTGAGCCCATTGGTGGTAGGAGTGTTTCGTTCTCTTGGGGTTGTGTTTGCTTCGCCTTTTGCTGCACCACCCTGGTCACATATGTTTTGTTTGTTGGTGTAGGCACTGATGTTGGGGGCAACTTCTGAGGTGACGGCACATTTGACTGTGGATTGTACTTTTGGTCGTAGAGTGCGTCTTCCGTCGTCGCGTCGTGCACTTCCTCTACGTCGTAGTTTTGAAAATCCTCCTCCGCCAAGGACTCTTCGTCTACGGTAGCTTCTTCAAAATGATATTCGGTTACGTCTTCAGAAATGGTTGGGGCCGCCGAAGCCGCATTTGTTTGGCTTTCCACTTCATCTTCGCTGATGTAGTCAAACTTAAGGCGCATTTTCTGCAAAAAAAAAGTAGAAAGTTGGTACAACAACAAGCAAAATTTCAGTTTGTTTCCTATTCATCAGCTCTCTTTATGCAATTTCCTTATTCACTTACTTTGGGTTGGCGAAAAGACGCCTGATAGCCGCATGGTCGCGACTCGATTATGTTGCGCAGAAACATCAGAGACTCAAAGTGCTCCCAGCGGCAGCGTCCTCCGCCACTGGCACTTAATTCACCCGACTCCTCCAGACGGCGCTCTAGTTTTTTCATTTCCGAATTGTACTGATTTCGCAGATTGTGTATTTTCTTGCCGAAATCGAATTTGGTAATGTTTAGTGTGTGGCAAATTTCGTCTATGGACTTGTTGCGGTGATCCTTGCTTTTATATGTGTCTATATAATGGTTCCACAAACATTCGTGCTGGCGGTAGAGCTGGATTAACTGTGCTATCTTCTCTCTCGTCCAAACCACTTATAATTTTAAATATTTCAAAATGAAGTGAAAATTAATGAACATTTGAACGTTTGGATACTCAATAAATCAAACGAAGTATTTCTTATAGATTTTTTTACACTGTACAAGATGTTCTTCTCGTCTATTTTTTAAAAATGTCATTATAAAAAAACATTTGCAAAAGTCCTTTTAATTTGACATACTCCAAATGCAGAAAGGTCAAATATTCATATCTTAGGAAATTGACATCGCAAATTGACAATCTATAGCTTATTTTAAAGAAAAATATTAACACTAAACGACTTAATAAAATAAAATCTCGTAATTTGGGAATATGACATTTTTTTTTACTCTTGATCATGAATTCCTGTACCTGCGTGCAGCGTCCAAAAATCTATTAGAATACCCAACTTTGATTTTTGGAGCAAAATCTTGTTGATTTGTGTTACCAGTGGCCGATTTGCGTCGTCGTCGTCCATCGGGTGCTTCAGGGGTTTTGGTCATTTTTTATAACTCAAAATATGGAATTATACAAAATAGCAACAAATCACAACACAATTTAGATTCTTCTTCTTAAATATGCCGTTCTTAAAGGTCCCCACACACCAACCCGAAATTCCGCAGACGCCGCGGAACTTGCTCAAAAATGTTTCTTGAAAATGCGATAATCCGCTCTTGCTAACAAAATTTATAAATGATATTCATTTTTATTTGTTTTTATGAAATTTTTCGACACAAACAAATATTTTTTATTCGGATATCGCCTTTTCAAGAAACAAGTTTCGAGGCGGCTGCGGAATTTTGCGTTGGTGTGTGGGGACCTTAATGAAATGATGAAAAGGTTCTTCTTCTTCTATGCCATATAGGGATGGGCGATAATCGGTTGATATTATCAAAATCGATATTTTATCAATTCAAAAACTATTTATATAAAAAATTTAAAAAAATTGTCGTTTTACCACAAAACAGCCTTTAGTAAAATAGTTTTTATTTTTACCAGCGCAACTTTACCTACCTCGTAACTAATATTTTTTGACGTAGATAACTCTAAGAAAAAAATTCCAGTTACCATCCCTGCGATAAGCGCTATTGAACTGGAAATTTTGGACATAAAACGGAATACAGCTCTGAAAAATAAGACACTTTTTAGAGTCATAATTTTGTTGTATTTCATAAAAACAGCAATTTCAACATAAAATATATTTATTTTGCTTTATTTTCGCGACTTTAAACATAAATATGAGCAAAGTTGTATGGATCGAGAAGTTTTCGTTTTTCATTAAAATAGATAAGAATTTGGTTAAGAAGAAGTTAAGAAGAAAATTTGTACAGGGGAAAGAGACTTACAAAATAGCGTCTCCAATAGTGAAATAAAAACGAAAAGAATAACATACACGGCGGCGACTAAGAAAAGTTTTTTAGTCCTAAATAAGTACTACCTTAACTGAATAAGCTAATAAGTACAAAGTTGTGCAAAATCAAACTTAAACTTAGAGGGGACACGAAAAAGCAATAAAATAATAATTCCGATTGAAATGTGACTACGATTAAATTTTGTTCGATGCAGTATCATTTATACTGTTGGCCATAAGTTCCACTCCTGCATCGGAATTCGATGCCGCAGACGGCTCAGCAGTCTCCCCGGGCGATATTTCTTCAGCTTCGTTCACTGCTGGCTCTTCGACATTGGAAGTTTCCTCCTCCCATTCATCGGTGGTGGCGTCTTCCATGTCAACGGTGCCGCCCTCTGCTATGAGTTCTTCTCTAGCCAATTTCCGAACATCGTTCACAATCATCTCCTCCAATATCAATTCGAGCACTTCATTCTCCTCGCGATGGAAATTACACCATTTGTCGTCCTCATCGTACATTTCCTGAATGATAATCTTACCGATGTGATCTCTCCGCTGACCGTACACCGAGTAGATCTGAGTGCGCTTGGGCGGTGTTTTGTCCATGGCCAGACAACGACGCACTTCCTTGTAAATTGACGCTTGAACGCAACGCAAGCGATCGGGGGGGTTGAAGAAGGCCAGTGGACTGTGGAAATTTAACGGGTCCTTTGGTGGACTGGGTGACTGTGGAAATTGAATGGAAAAAATAGCGTATAAATATTTTATTCAGCCTAGAAATTGGCGTTCGAAATAATTAAAATGAATATAACAGTGGTATCTACGCCACACTCTTGGCGGATTCCCACAGCATTAATGTAACTGTAGAATTGAATTGAACCAATTGGTTTCCTCGTTACTTGTCTCGTTAGATACACTTTTTTGATCTTTCGACGATTTTTCATTTAAAATTTTGTTCTGAAAATGGGTCAAATTGAGGTTTTGGTACCACATTTTTTAAGGTGGATCCGATTGGAAATTTTTAGAAACGGATTGTGGACATGGTTTGAGGTTCCAAACCCACCTATAAATGTGTCAAAATGGGGTCCTGAAACTACTTTTACGGTTAATAAATATTTACCATATTGATTAGCATATATTCCCGGCAAATATCGAGTATGATGCGTTCGTAGATGTTGGTAATTTTCTCTTCCATAACCGTGGGCAGCTTTTCACCCTTTTCGTTAGTGTAATCTGGTAAGGAATAAAGGTGAGGAAGGAACACATTTCGTATAAAATTAAAGGAAAATAAAGAACCTAAAAGTGTGTGGTCGAGCATAAAATGTTGCATACTAACCAGTCTTTAATATCTCACAGTACAATTCATGCGTACGCCGATATGTTATATCCTTGATACGATCGGCGGATGGAAAAATGGTAGTCATTGGCGATCCATGCGCGGGGGGTACATAGGGCGGCGGAGGCTTATTGGGTATCTCGCGTACGTACATATACGGGACTGCTGTGACATGTTCAAATTGCTTGAGTTGCTGAAAGTGTAGTTGATTTCAAATTAATAAAAAATAACAAACGAATACGAGTCGGTGGAAGAAAAATACCTCAGTTTCAAGTAGAATCTGCTGACAGCGTCGAATTTCCAGTTCATTTATAATATCGGGCCAGCTGCCAGCTTCATTATCACCGGTAGTTGTTGGTGGTGTTGATGGCGGTGGAGGTGGAGGAGGCACTGGACTTGCCTTGCTTTCAGGTGTCTCTTCCTCGACGGGTGAAGTGTTGGTTTGAGGCAAAGATTTATCACCTTCCTCCTCTTGAGTGGTTTCCACAGTGCTGTCGAATTGTGGTAAGGTGATATCGTCTAAGCGTGTCTCATCGCTGGTGCTCTCAAAATCTGCTTCATAGGCATCGAGTATTTTTTCCTCGACTGATGTTTGACTTAATGGATTCGGATCGCAAATGAATGTTTTCGATTGAACCGGCGCTTGCAGTGAGGATGTGGATGTATCATTGCTTGATTTCGTGCTGGAACCTTCACCAATCGAGGGTTCTCCAACCTCCGTTGGCGATTGACTATTGCTCTGATTAGAGTTGTTTTGTGTGGAAGAACTGACGCCAGCTAAAGTGGTGCTGCCGCTGCTGCCTTTGAGCGTACATCCACTGGGCGAATGCATGTCGGTGGAAATGTTTTCAAAGTGACAAGAGTACGAAGCATCTTCCACGCTTTGGTTCGATTCATCATTGATGATTGATGTGGCTGGCGGGGATGTCGCGGAAGCATGAGCTGCAGCATTTAGATCGTTTCGGGTTTTTGTACTTTGATAGGTGGGCAGCAGGGAATTCGAATGCGAAAGCTGCGTAACACCGGCGGATATTTGTTCCAATTTGGCCGAAATTTCACGTGCTTTACTACCCGAATCCACTGATGAGAATTGCCCCGAAAAAGTGGACACATTCGTGTGGGCTTGTGTCGGTATTGAAGAGGAGGACGAACCTGTCTGCTTTGCATTTGTTCTAGTTTGGGATGTCGTTCCTATCGAGCTCGATAGGCATATAACAGAGTTCTGTCTTGCTTGTAACATTTCCTTATAGCTTTCGCTAGATCTTTGCTTAGAAAGACTTCTTTAGGATTCTTCTGAACTGCTTGGAGAATTGTCGGTATTTTTCAAAGTGTCACTGCCAGAAATTGTAGATTTACTTGAAGAACTCTTGACGATATCCGAGCCCGCACTCGTACTGCTCTGTTGGGCCGAGGGAATGCTTGCAACTTCAATGCTACTAGAGGTCTGCTGCGAAGATGGAGTAGTCTGTGACTGTATGCTTTGTAGATGTTTTAGAGTGTCCGAGGCAGAGGATGGATTACCACTTTCAATTGAAATAGGTGATGATCTAGTGCGGCTATGGCTCACCACAATAAATTGACTGAAGGCAGCTACATTTGCTGCCGGCTGTGTATGCTGTGTGTTTCCTTGTAATGGCATTTCATTGAGTTTCGTATCCGATAAACTGCGCTGCAGCCGTTCTCCTGTGCTGGCATTTTGAATGTCGCGTCGTTGCGTGAGCTCGAGAAACTTTAGCTTATTGCGTTCAATCCGCTTTGAGCGTTCCGCTCTATCCGCACTATCAACGCTATTTAAACTCTTAGGGAGAGTCGTTGGTGTTGGCGTTTCCACATTAGCTTTCAATTCCGATTCAGAGACTAGTGACGAACTACTCTTGGAACCACTGCTGCTGCTGCGCATATTGAAATCCTCTTCAGCGGCGCTGGGACTGTAATTACCCTGCGGCAGGGAATTCATTGAGGCAGCCGCAACTGATTCTTCTTCCTCTTCTTGTTCGGAGCTGAAATTCAAATTCAGACAAGGCACTTCCACTCTGTTCAGAGCAGCAAGAGCTGGCTGAGTGGTTCGTCGGGGGACGGGACTGTTGCGGTGGGAGGAGGATGCACTCTTTTCCAGCAATTCAGCTGTTATTCGCTCCTCGTCCAACGCAAAGTCGCGTAGGACTGCAATCTTCGCCTCCTCGTAGAGACGCTCTAAATCGGGTTTACACAATTTATAGCGACGGTTCGGTTCGAATTTCTCGATTTGCTGCGAGGTAAGGCGGCGCCATAGTTTATTCAATTTAATGCCCGTAGTGCGCACAAAGTCCACCGAATCGATAGCACTTTCGTCGTTGTTATGACCAGTTCCGGCAGCATTTGTGCTCAAAGTGCTATTTGACGAGGAAATGCTACTCAGCTCACGCAAACTTTTATCGATTTCCTTCAGACGTCGTTCCATTTTCGTTGAGCGCTGCTGGTGTGGAGAAGACTTCTCCGGGTTGTGTGTCTGACGGTTAGGAGACTTCAAATCGGCTATTGTGGGTGGGGCAGCATGAGCGTTATTGTAGACCATCCGCTCCAGCTCCAGCACTTCGGCTTCTTCTTGATCGAGTCGTTGATGCCATTTCATCAAACGCTCCACATGCTCACGTCGCTTGCGCAGATCAGCTTCGCGTCTTTGCAATAGTTCCTCGAGTGGACGCGATGACTCGAGATCGTAGTTGGCGCGTACTATGGGAGCCGAACGTGTGGTGGCTAGAGAACTTTTTTGTGGTTTTGAGTGAGTGTGAGAACGTGTAGACTTGGCTACAGTAACTTGAGGTGGCAATAAGGCAGGTGGCTGCTGCTTTTTTGGTGAGTGCAGCAATTGAGTGTGATGCCTCTTACGTTTCGAAGGCGTTTGTGGGGCCGCTTGAAGTGGGCGTGACGACGACTGCGTTGATGTCGTGGTAGTGGTCGTAGTCGATTGCAGTAATCTGAAAGAAGTGAGGAATTTTAGTAAATTTATCAAGAAATTAAAAGTTAAACACAAGTCAGATAAAAACGTAGAGGTGATAAGAAAATTAGATAAAGAAGACGCTTTGTTATCAAGGCAAACACCAACAGTAGCTACGTATATACGAGAAGCGTACCTACAAAAAACGCAAATTAACAACAACGCTTGAATACATACTTACATACAAATGACATCTAATATTAAAAACGACATCGAAATACTAGTATTATGTGCATGCATGAATTCATTTTGAAGCATTTACCATTTCAGCACAAAAAAAATACCAACAATTTGCTGGCAACAAAAAAACGAGAATACGATTTGTAAACAAACGCTTGAACGTAAGCGAACGAATGCGCAAAAGTGTTCTGAAGCCGATCTTATTGGAATGTGAGCGGCGGAAAGGGGACAGTGACGACGACAGTTGTCGGCCGTTGTCACATATATATATAAACTAATGAAATACAATAGAAATGATTAAGTTAAATTAAAAGGCTAGAGGAGTGTAAGGCAACACTTTCCACCCTCTTCAATCCATGCTCCTACATTCTCAAATAATAAAAATAACTTTCTCGTTGGCAGCTATAATATGGTCCCCTATGCATTTTCTCAAAACGCGCCACTGTTTGAATTCTTTAGCTCGATAAGAACTACGAATTGCTTGCTTAGAAAAGAATCCGAAGATAAGCGAAATGTCAACATTTATGAAAGATAAAACCATTAAATGCGAATTTTTTATGAATATATGAAGTTGGCCGAAAAGCAAGACGATCAACGAAAAATATTAGTGTAAACGGCTTGGTTTTGCGCAAAGTTATCTGTATTGGTCGAAAGAGCAGTTGGTGTAGATGTTGTGGAGTTATGGTTCTAACGGTAAGGGATGTCGTGTTTTACTCTAACTAAAATGTTGCTGAACATTTTACCCGTGAAAGTAGATATTTAGTGGTCAATACTTTTTACTCAAAAGTAACATAGAATACAAAACAAAAAAGTTTGCATTTAAATTTTAAAAATTAAATTTTTTGTATTCGTTGTATTTTTGGAAGCCCTAAAAACTGATTGTGGTGGTACATTATTTTTTTAACGTAGCTGCAATGTTGTTAGACATCCCTATCGTCAGCTTTTAAGGCCCGGAACAAAACAAAATTTTACAAAACAATTCGTATTTTTGAAATTGGAACAATGTTGAATGGGTTAAAATGTTCAGCAACATTGCAGCTAGAGTAATAGATATTAACACGATATCACTTACCGTTAAAAGGTGGTTTTAATAAGTACAATAAAACAATTTTTTGTAGCACACAGTGTAATCAGTTGAAATTCGCTTGGAAAGCAGTACCAAACACAAAGTTTCATAAGGACTCGATTTTTTTTATAAAAACATTTTCGACTAGTCTTAGCAAAAACTTGGCGGCCAAACTATTTCCTTTCCCAACTTTTTAAAAGTTTTTTTCGGAAGTTTTTCAAATTCCGTTTAAAACAGTACACAGTGCAAACAACTAAATAGGAAACGGAATTTTGAAAACTGCAAAAAAATGTAAATCGATTGTGACTAACGATTTTGCTGAGGTGTTTACTGTCAAATGATGAATACTTTACAAGCGTTAATAGAATAATAATTAAGAAACGATTATGTTGATTTAATTATGCAATATTGTTGTGTTAAAGCGATAAGATAAAATAGAAAAAATTTACGTGAGCAGCGTTGCGCATATATTCTTTCTATTTCTAAACAAGGTGCTAAAATGTTGAAAAGAATTCTAACAAGTAGCCAAACATTAAATCGATTCTTATGAACTGAAACTTACAGGTGGAATATTTTTTGGTTCAACGTATTTTGAATAATCTCATACAGAAGATTTAAATGAAATTAAACAAAACGTGTTTCAACACACAAAGGTTAATATGAAATTCAAAAATTTAATTTTTTGCTCAAGAAGAAAACTTAATATTCAAGGTTGTGTTCTGCCGAGTTGCAACATTGGAACGATATTCAGTGTTCGAACAAAACAAAAAATACAGAAACAGAAACACACACCAGAACTAGTGTCGAGTCGGGTTGAGTTGAGCCGGAAGACAACGTTGGGGAGTTCGATTACGGTATATGTACCACGAGCACGACTAGTGCGTTCTGACGATCGACTTTGTATACGTCACTGAAATTGCAAATACAAAATAAATAAACAAAGAACGCGTATCTACAGCATTTAAATTATTTGGTTTTAGATTTTCATTTTGGATTAAATTAAAAATAAAAAAACAATTGAACCGTAAATTCTTTGAATCCGGCAAAGATCGCGCGCGAACACCCTCGTTTCACGTTTCTTTACGTACTCAGCATGAACGTCTAATGGGCGCGAGTAATCAGTGAAATGATCGCGCGTAGAGAAGAAACCCCCAAGAGAAGAGAATATGAGGAGTGGAGAATATTGTACGAGAAGTTCTCGAGACAAAAAATGTAAACAAGAACGCTAGGCGCTAAGTTTTTTGTTCGTTGAAATGAAATTTATGAATGGAATTGCAGGAATAGACTGACGATGGATGGGTGTGTATATATTTAGCAAATTGGGGGGCAATGGCGATGCAAAAACAAAGAAAAGCATTGTAGGAAAATTGGAGAGAGGAGAGGGAGAGAGAGAGAATAGAGGGAGAACAGACACTCTCTACCGTGAGTTTCGACGAGTCTGACTTTTTGGTTTCTTATTTTTAGATTCATTTCGGTTTTTTAGGATATTGGGGTGCTCAACGGTATCGCATGGATTATGGAGTAAATTATCGAAAAGAAAATATATTTTGCATGTTGTATGTACATATATGTTGTGGTTGTTGTCGTTCTGGCTTGCAAAACATTTTCTGTTTATGTATGAAAATAAGTTCAAAGCACGTCTGTTTCGCTTTCGAACTGACTTGCAAGCAACCACAGCGCGCGCGGCCGTTTGGTAGTCTGTCTATCCGTCCGTCTGTCTATCTTTGTCTGTCATTATTAATTTTGCGCGACGTTTTCTTTTGCGTTTAGTATAAATATAAAGCATTTTGTGTTTATTTAGAGGGGGAACAAATTAAAACGAAAATTCAGTGCTGATTTCAGCGGATTTGAATGGTTCGATTGATTATTTGGAATATGTTAAGCGAATTGAAGCGCTGCAAAATATCTAGATGGGGCATTTGTTGCGTTAAATTTAAATATAAATTGAGAAAAGTCCATAAAAATTCTGGAAAACAAATGTTACACCGCAGATATTTGTTGAAATGATGGGCATAAAAAGCAGAACAAAATTAAGGGTCTCTCCATAATCTCCGTACGACATTAGTGAAAAAGTTTTCATTTTAAATCGACATTGCTAAAATTTAGTCGGTTCAAGGTTTATGGCACTAGTTTTTTTCGTTAACACTTTTTTGAACTTTCCTAGTTGTTTTTTTTTTTGGGTAAGCTATTTCAAAACTTTGTGGAAAAGACAATTCAAATTCACGAAATATACGAAAAATACTCAATATTACAAGCATCTTGGTAGCCACTGCCAAAGAATAGACCACTTGTCTCCTTGAGTGTACTATTAATGGAAAATAGAAATTTGATGTACTCTGAGATAAAGTTAGTAGCCATTGCGGAAATCAGGCTGCTGCCCGGACCGAATAAATTACTCAAAAGCTAGGAACTTCTGCAATTTAGTGCATGTGTTAAATTAAAAAAAAATTTAGTGAAAACCAAATGCTAAATCAAGTCAAATTAAACAAATTCATCTTAAGCCACCACCACCACAAAGTTACACGGCCTTTCATATAAATTATCCTTGCATGCTTCTGTTGGTCTGTTGGGTCTTTTTATATTTTATTTTTGCTAATTTATCTGCTGTTTATTTTATTTTCCTTCTAATTTATGACTTTGGAACTTTTGCCAACTTAGCATCGCTTGCAATATAAATCATATAGATTTGGATGCTGCTCGCAGGGAAAATAAACTACGGATCGTGAAATCTATACACTTGCGCGTATACTATATACTATGCACTTGGGAAGCGAAATGTGCGTCAAATTGGCGCCTTAATTATTATTTTGATTGTGTTTAGCGTAACATCAGACGGCCAGGCCAGACAGACCAAGCAATGTACCGCAAAAAAGAAAATTAAAAATAAAATGTTTTTCAGTTTTGGCTAATAAAATAGTTGTGGCAGAAGTGAGAATGTGTTTTTTTTCTCATTTAATTTTCCTTCTAAAACAAACAGTCGAGAGAAAGAAGAGCGCAGAAACAAAGAGCTAGAGCACCCAGCACCCAACAGAAGTGCGTGAAATTTGTATAATAAAAGAAAATATTTCTAGCAAAAGCAGGAAAACAAATGTGTGTTGCTCAGATGTGTTCAACGTTGATCACTAATTAATCTGGTTGAGTTATCCAATGAACATTTCAAGCTGGCTGAAGGGTAATGAGAACACAACTTTTGGATTATTATTTTGTTGGAGAATGATAGTTCCTAACCAAAACAAGCATACACGACGTTTGAATTAGAGACCGAACCTTTTACGGGTTTTTACGGAATATGATATTTCATTTTCCCGACTGGAATCGATTTTTTCGGCTTTCTTTCTTAATGTTGACCATGGCCCTTATGGTCATGACATGGCACCATCTTAATTGTATGAAATCCCCTTTCAAATATCTTGAGCTATTTTTTTTAAAGTAAATTCTGTTGTGTAATGATCCGAAAAACTTATATATACATTTTTTTAATAACATAACTGTACCTTTTAATTTCTTCGCGCTCCTTTTCCATTTTTAAAAGAATGCCACGTTGTTTCTTCTTAATGGCTGCAATCTGAACCATCAAACCTTTTGCCTTGTACCGCTCCTTTTGCACTTCCAGCCAAGCAATTTGACCTTTTGTACGGTCAAGTAAAGCCTTTTCGCGCATCTTCAGAAGAGCAGTCAAATGCTCGGATTTCGTCGTTTCGTTTTGTATTAGTTGCTCATACTGTAAGATTAAATAAAAACACAATTAAATTGCCTCATTCATTATTGCACTAGAGTATATTCATGCTTACCAAACCAACGCTGGAATAGTTTAAAGAAGATTCCGATAGACTGGCATTTTGATGTGAGGATACAACGGACAATTCCACATCGGATTGATTAAAAACGGCCACAATTTCGCTGCCAATAGCCTGAGTTGAATCGGTTTTCGCAGAAGATTTCAACCATGCGGAAGGTTTTATGAAGGATTCGTTGTATTTTTGATCTTTCGTGGCGAGTGGCTCAGCCACACTGTAGCAGGGTGGTGCAACCGAGGCGCTACTACTGTCATCAACCGCCGCAGATTGTGCCATTCGAAAGTGTGTTTCATTCGAGACAGCATTTTCGTCCAGATCTGGTAGAAAATCGCCACGCGAGTTGTTAATGTGGGACTTTATAAAAGCCGCCTCTCGATTTGTGGTGACGTGCGTTGGAGATAAGTATTTTGTATTCTTGTGATTGCCATTATCGTTGTCTTTGCTTGGTGAGACATATTCATTTTGTATGTCTTCAGTGATGCTTTTGCTACAGTACTCGGTAGACTTTTGAGTTGAATTGGAATATGCGTGATCCTCCTTGATGACAAACGTTTTTGCTTTTGGTGAATTCGTATACGAATTGGACAAAGGAGACATTGAAGAATTCTGTTCAGATTTCCTAGGTGATGACTTGGCGTTGGTAAGCGAGGATGGTGGCGCTATTGATTCAATTTGAGGCGATCGATCACTGGCACTGGTCTCAATTGCACTTTGTTGTGTCTTCCATGAATTTGAGTTTTCACTTTTCTGACCGGCTGAAATACTTTCGCCCTCGTTTTGTGGTGTTTTGCTGTCACTTTTATCGTTTTGGTTTCTATTTGCTTTCGAATTCAAAATTGATTGCCTGAAATCCGCTTTAAGCTGCTCAACAACTTGTAAACGTTTTTCAAACTCCTGTGGCGTCGGTTCGTCTTCATTTTGCAAGCTTTCCGTCTTCGATCCTTTAGAATTTGAACTCGAGCTTTCCAGTGATTCTAGATTTAAATGTAATTGTGGTGTGGCACTATCCTCACTCGATGGCCGCGACGGCGGCGATGTCAGTAGTGGCTTGACCACATTGGTAATCTCGAATAGGTTACGTTTACGTTGCTTCAGACTCTTTTGCATTTCCTCGGCCCGTTGCTTCACAACTTCAACTTGTTTAAAAGAATCTTTACGTGAAGATTCTTCAAAGTCGGTTGTGTATTCGTCGGTCGAGCCCTTCTCGGTGGAGCGATTTTTACCGCGTGGACTGAATATTTGATGTGACTTGTCGAGTGTGCTCTTCAGTTGTTCGTTGACTTGTATGACTTGTGAGAGACTGCGATTGAAATCGTCCAGGAGTTGATTAAAATTAATGCTGAGATCGGTTGTGGTTGCTGCTTCTTGTTGTGGTTCAATTTGTTCTGATTTTTGACTCCGCTTGGGCAGACTATCACCACGCTCTGCCGTGATATGCTTGCAAGCCATGGCTGCCTTTAGTTTAGTTTTCGAAGTAATTTTCAGATTCTCAATGCGTTCCAGCGACAATGGACTAACAGGCCGCGGTGCCGCAAATACAAAATCGTCTTGCGGTTTCAATTGTGGAGGAAGTTTCAGTTTCTTCTCGGGACTGTTGAAAATCGAACTGGATGCCGTAGTATCGTCATCTTCTGTGGCACTACTTTTACTTGTAGAAGTAGCTGCAGCAGCTTTTGATTTAGACATCGTTTGGGGTTGTGTATAAATGATGCACTCCGATTTCAATGAAGACACTTCAGAGACTGTATTCGATATGGATATGGGCAGACGTAGGGAAATCGAACTGAAGTTTGAATTACCATCCGAAAGCGTTTGGGACTTGGGGAGGGATTCGTGTGAACCTTGTATTCTAAGCTTTGAAGCGGACTTGCTTACGTTGATGGCCAAAGGAAAGGATTCTTCTGCTGATTCTTCAAAACAATCTTCCATAATACGCCGTTTGACATTCTGTTGGGCTTCGGCCACACGTTCCTTTGGCACAGATGTCAACGGAGTTTCACTGACTTTCTTCGAACGGAAGTCGCCCATGGAGGTTGATTGATTCCTGTTTTTACTCGTTGTGGTGGGTATTGCTTGCGGTTGAACTGGGGGATTTGCTATGGAATCGAGTTTTCGGCGTACAGCCATAATAAAATTATATGGATAAATTTGTACGGCGCTGGGCTTGAGCCAGTAAGGCAAATCAGTGGGCTGCTTACTCTCACTATCTTTTGCTAGGTGCGGTGCCCTCGGAAAATCTTTGGCCTCACTCATAAGAGAAGTAGTTTCGTGCACTTGTACAGCTTTTTCCCGGACAGAATTGCGTGTTTTGGAATGTGATGAGGGATTTTCTAATTGAACATCTTTCACGATGCTGGGTGCGTGATTATCTACTGTTTTTCTTTCTTGTTCTATTATTTCCTCCCAGGCCGGTGGAACTTTTTCTTTAATGCGGGGCTCTAAGGTTGTGATTATTTTTGGCGTCATCATTTCTAGAGCCACATTTTCCTTATCGAAACTAAACTCTTTGATAGCGCTGAAAGAGTGATCCTTCAGTTCTGGTTTCCTCAGCAAGCCTATACGTTTCTGATTTTCTAATAGGGCGCTACTGCTGCCCGCGTTGAATATATGAGTTCTAGCAGGCATTGGGAATTGTGCAGGCTGCTCCTGTTGTGGCTTCAGGTTCGATGCATCCATTTTCGAATTACCCACTTCCACAGATAATATCAAATCATCTTCGGAGGCAATATTTCTCTTTAAGTTTATTCTCTCCACCGGCTGCTTAAATACAATTTGGCCCGCATTCAATGTGGCTACTTTGTTGGGACTTAAACCGTCTGCTCTTGTGGGTCCGATGTTGTCTATCGAATTTATGCCGCCTTCTGGGCGCTTCTTTTTTACATTTTGACTGAGAATTTTTCGCGTATTCTTGCGCAGTTCTGCCAAACGTTGTTTGATTTGTTCTTTTTCCAACTCCGTTTTGTCTCTTGTAGCATGTTGTGTCCCTGCTGACGGATTGGAGCGTCGTTTCTTTTTCTGCTCTTCCATGAATTGGCGCGCTTCAGCAGGATTGTAGGATTTTTTTTTGTTGTGGCCGCTATCCGGCGGGAGTAGTTCACTGGACTTGGTAGGAGGCGGTTGGCTTGATCGAGAGCGGGGCTGGGTGGTTGCTTCAGTTCGTGTCACATTACGCCTTGTTGTGGCTGCCTTTGGACGTTCCAAGTATAGTTCAGTCTTGCTTCGGCGGAATGACATTGAATGGTTCTTAGCTGGTTGCGGTTTATTTTGTGGAATGTTTCGTGTTACAACTGTTGTTTCAGTCTCTAGTTTTTGTCTTGCCTTTTCTGGCGTTTTTGTAATTTCGCTGAGCATATTTTGTATTTCTTGAATTTCCTTGTCGCGTTCGTTCTTCTTTTTGTTGAACTCCTTCTGAATAGTAGTCGGAGCGGTTTCGGTTAGTGTTTTGCTTGGAATCTTCTGTACTTGCGTTGTCAACGGTTTGATATCTGTGCGCGGCGATCTGAAGGGGTGAGGCTCGGCCGGGCCATATGATATTTTAGCGATTTGCGTTTTGACTTGACGTGGACTACAAGTAACTACGTTAATGTTCACTTTAAGGAAGGAGAAGAACGTAGTTGAGGTTAAGTCAAAAATATGTAAACATATCGTATCGCCAGCTCAGATTCAAGCCACTTAGTAGAGAAATCCTTAAGCACTTGGCGACTTATCTGAGCGGACAATTACGATTTATTCAATAAACAAAATATACTTTATTTTAAATCAAATAAACAAATTTAAATCCAAAGTATCCTTTATAGTCTTAAAACCTTGAATAAATCAACCCGATGATACGAAAACTAAGATTTTCCTACCTGAAGAATCATTACCACCTATGTGTGTGTTTGTTGCTGTTGCTAGTGTTGTTGTAATATTTAAGATGCCGTCTGGAGAAGTTGTATGCTGTGTTTCTGAAACTCTTGACGACGTTTTTAGCAGTTTTGAATTTTGCGCGCTTTTCTCACTTTCTGTCATTTTTTCGAATTATTTTCTTGGTTGGTTTGCAAACATATTTTAATTTCAAATCAAAATTTCAGTGGAATAAATAATAAAACAAAAGAAAAATTAGTTTTTCGTTTGGAGTACAAAAAATTACAACAAAACAAATGAAGAAACGAATAACAAATGAAAGCGTAACTCAGTGTTGCCAAATAGGGAAATTTCGACTTCATTTGTAGCCAAAAAGGGAAAAAGGTGGGTTTCTTAAAAATTCAAAGAAAACCAATTTAAACCGATTTAAATCGGACTTTACGCTTACTTATTAAATTTGTTAGCCTAAATCATATTTTAGTTTAATGCACAAGACTTATTAAACGAAAAAAAGTTTTTTGATTGAAATTCTCAATATTTTGCGAAGCAATTGTGTGTTCGTTGAGGGAAAATAAATTGTGGTTTTTATGTTTGGGTAATTCGGAATACAACCAACGGCAGCACTGGCGTCGCTTAGTAATTCGAAATGACTACATTCGATCGTAGTGATGCTTAATAAACTCGATCCCATCCACGGGCGCATGCGTGGTTTCGATACCTTTAAGCACAACCATCCTATGTCCGTTTTCATGAAAATCGAGTTTTTGTCATTTTTGGATTCCTGAGAAGAAGCTGCATCAGACAGGCTATAGTGGTTTGTGGGAATCGCAATGAAAGTACTTGAAAAATGAGGAAATAAAAATCAGTTTCCATACAAAACATACCAATTTGAAAACTTGTTGTTCATTTTGTAGAGTTTGGAAAAAATGGACATAGGATGGTTGTGCTTTAAGGTATCGATTTCAACTGTTGTCGATATCCGCTCTTGCGATATGAAATTCATTGAAATACTGTCGAACCCGCTTAACTGAAACAAGAATTTGTCAGACATTTTGTTTAGTTATGCGGGTTTTTCACTTAAGCGATTTCGGATAACTGAAAAACATTTCACTTAAGCAAATTTCACTAAAACGAAGTACGGTTTAAGCCAAAATTATCCGTTTTTACTCAAATTGTTTTCTCATAAATGGATAATGCCAAAGTCAAAGCCAGGATTTAATTTCTGCACACATTTCGGCGTATTTAAAAGGGGAAAAAAATCATGCGGATTCCATTTTTGTTTCACTTAAACGGGTTCCACTTAAGCGGGCTCGACTGTACATTGAAATATGCCAGAAATTTGGCATTAAAAATGCAATATTTGCAGAAACAATGCTTCTCTTCGTTCAAGAAATAAAATACATAATGACAGCGTGCGCGAATGTTGGTAAGTAGATGGCAAAATGGAATGCACAAACATTGCGCAAACTGGTCACAGGTTTCAATGAATAGCGCCCCGGAACTACCATTTTAAACATTTAGAAGAGAGATTTACACATTTGTTTGCATGCTGTTTCTGAAAATTAGGGAACATATGCCTGAAAATTGTCAAGTCATTTGATGCCAACTCATAGTCCAAATATCGAAGTATTAAAAAAACATCAACAAGAAAATTTAATTTAGCAAATTTGAAAATAACAAAACTAACTCACTATAGAATTAATAATACAGCATCTGCTTTTGCGTTTATCTAATTGGAATGTTTGTATTATCGGTAATACATATAAAACTGAAGACTGTTTTTAGAATTTTAATCGAAATCTAACCAAACTTGATGGAACGAATTTGAAGATGAATAGCTTACAATTGGAATACAATTTTTTAAATTGAAACTGTTCACGTAAGGAAAATTTAAAAATATTTTCAGTTAGCGAATAAATTTGTTCTCAGTATAAGACATTATATAAGCTTAAATTGTTCATGGAAACTAGAGCAAGACTTCACAATAATTTATACCACCTTTCTGATATATTAAAAAGATTGCAAACTAAATTTTATTTTGTTTTTTGCACTCGAAAAGGTTCCTTACAGCCAGTTACCAAAAGGGGCATCGTGTTCGATATGCTTTAACTTGTACAACGTCGAAAAAGTTTTTTTTGTCTTTTTAACGTACATATTTCAAAATTTGTTCGTTTACTTGGTCTACGCTTAGGGTGGACATTAAAATAAAATTGTGATTTTTCCGCGATTAGCTAAAATCAATTTAGATCAAAAAGCCAAAATTGGCTAAAGTCAGTGCGTTTGTGCGTCTGTTGTATTGCATTTGGTGATTGCTGGTGGTGAGCCGTAAGCCTAATCGGGCTTATTGATTTTGGCAAATGACACTTGCAATTGTCATTTTTTTGTGGTGCCTGTTTTTCATTATTTAATATGTAGGTATGTGACTTGAGGCGTTGCTGCCTTTTACAGAATCTTTTTTCTTTGTGGTGAATTTTTGCATGTGAAACGTGTAAGTGTGTTTTGAAATATATGTAGCTTTCATAATTGCTTCAAAATAGAATAGAAATAAAAATAACTTTTGAGACTCTATCATATTGAAACGATATAACGTCTATCGATTTAAATGCTCATGCGAAAGTGTTAATAAATGGTAGATTAGTCCGCCCTTTCTCTGTTTGCTTTTTTAATTGCAATTGTCCCCAATAACTGCACTCCATAAGTCTAATTCTTACTACATATTAGAAATATGTAGTTTGTTCCCACACAAGAGCGCAATTAATTTCTCAGTCAATATAATTTCAAGTTTCCCAAATATAACTGTTAATAAATTGTAGGCGCCAAAGTTTCAAATTCTGTCCGCACACTAAAATTGGACATGAAACAATGCACGTAGATTGTGGCTTGTTAACATTCTATTGCAAACAATCTGACCATTTTTGTAAAGTAACTTTTAAAATACATGTGTAAAAATGAATTTCAAATTACAGCCCCAACCGCCCTTTCGTCACCCCTTTGCAGAATAAAGACATTTTATTGCAATTTCGTTGGGATTTTGTATTCTGCATTACATTTTATCAACAGCTAAGATCTGCTGTCGATCGAAATCTGCTATCGCAAAATCAACTGAATTTTAAACCAAAAACGAAACTAGACGAAGTGCATTGAGTAACTTGGTAAGTTGGACATTTTTACTATTTCGAAACATTTCACAATTGTCCATAAAAATCAGTTGCCACTGCGAATTTTCCAACTCAACACGACTCGTTGTGATTCGAGTCCATTTTGAATTGAATCGAGCTAGTTGTCAGTCTGCATGCCGTCATATGTCAATTGTGAAGAAATAGGCATTTGTGTATCATGTGATTGACAGGGGATTGCCGGGAGCCGGTATAAGGGAATATAATGAAATGGTAAAGATAAAAAAAGAAGAGAAAATCCATATGAAAAAAGAATAATTTTCTTTTGATTCTGACTTTATTATATCCAGACGTTAGTACTTTTACACCCGTATACTAGAAAACCTGCGGTTCAATAGTGTACCTCAACAGCTAATAAGGTGTCGTACATTCATCCCCTTTAGTAAAGGGTAAATGACAAATTGCCCAACAAACACAGCGAAATGATTTACTAACTGAACAAAGCAAAGCCACAACGAATGCGAAATGCATTCGTGAGCACACATACATACAACATTCGTTTTTCAGTTTAGCACAAAAGCTGCAGTATTTTTGGTCAATTGGTCACTTGGTCAAGAAATGCAACAATTGCCAGTCTGTTCGAGGCTTGTTTGTTGTAGCGTAGTTAATATAAGAAAGTGGTCATTATTGCATAAGTCAACTATCGTAATCGACTTCAAAATGTTTTAGTTTTTTTGTTGTTGTTACATTTTCCAGCAAAACACGTGAGCATGAGAAAATGTTGCAGCGTACATAATATTGAACAAAAAATGGCAACAATTGCAATTTCAGTTTTGAAGTAAAAGTCACTTGTTGTTGCTAAGCGCGCCTTTTAATTGATTATAGAGAAAAAATGTATTCAATCGCAAATTTATTTTTATTTATCTAATCTTTTGCATGGACGAGAGCAATTGTTGGTGTTTACTGTCATTGATGAAACGACTCTAAAATTTGAAGTTTAGTTTGTAACAGTAATTACGATTATGGTGGCAAAGGAATTATGTTTAAGTCCATCCATTGAACATTTACCATACGAAACGATTTTTGAAATTATTTTTTTTAGTGTATGAACACATTCTTGCCGCCAGCATGAAATTGTCAAAGTTGTGAACTTTTCAAAAAATCCCCAATTCATTTTTTCTCCTTTACATAACCAGTACATTTAAAAGTGGCTCTACAACGCCAATATACAATCGAAAGTTGTCAACGAGGCAAAGGCAAATAATTGCTAAGCGAAATATACACAAAAAAAGTATTGCGACAGAATACATATAGCAAACCAATTTTGAGTGCCGCAAAACATAAATTCTGAGCATGCTGCTCAGCAAATCGTTATGGTCAGAGGAAATTGCAGCAGCAGTCGGTGTTGGTGTAGAGTGGCACTGTATACAGTAGCATTCATTTAAGTGCACAACTGTAACAACCAACAAAGCCTGGTAATTGTTCTTAATGTTAGTTTTTTGTTTGTTTTTTTTCTGTTCCAGTTGCTGTTGGTTGTGTGAAATTTTTTTCTGAAAATGTTGCAAGTTTCCTGCCATATTTGTAATGAAATTAAAATCACTTGTGGTAAGCTAGTTCCTAAATTTATGACGATCGAGATTTTAGTGATTTGAGTTTAGTTGAGATAAAAATGAGAATACTAGAACTTTGTGCCTGAGGTTAGTTTGTGTTCTCATTTAATATCAATTTTAAAAAATGTAACGACTTTGAAGTGGTTACTTTTCGATTAATCTACTTTATGAAATGATTTACTAATGTTTTGCTTTTTTTTGTTATTCACACAATAAATAATAAATTAGCTTGTGGCATTTTCTGTATGAAAGATGTTTCGAAGTACACGCTGGGAAAAAATATGATTGGAACATGATGGCAGTGATGGCCTTATAAAATTATTGTAAACTCAAAAGGACCTTACTATTAAAATGGACGAACATTCATAAACACTTAATTACTTGCAAGAATATAGAACATTTAACAATTGCGCACGCAATAATATAAAAAATTACAAATCGGTGGAACTTTTCTTTTTTTGGTAGTAGCTTTAATTACATACAACACTGCTCCTTTGTCGTTTCTTACAAAATATTACAGAAAAAAGCAACAAATACTTATAATGAACCCATAAAAATGCATGCATAGAAATGCTTATCAAGCGAAAAATTTATGTAAAACAATTAAGACAAACACCGACCCAGGAACAAATTGCAAATTCATTGCAGAAATCGAATTAACAAAATCACTCACTCCTACGAACGAATGGAATGATCGAAGGCGCAAACAGCCAGCCCAGCAACAAGTGAAGTGGGTGGGTGGACTACAAAGTGGACAGCGGCGGCAGTGTAAGCGTAAAAGTGCATGTGCAACACAACAACGTCGAGTCGAGTAGAGTAGAGTGCCTTGTACATTTATGATAAATCGCCAATTGCAGCAGGAGCAACTGGGCAACCCACAAATAAGGTATCACACACACCAATGGACGCTTTTGTAAATCAATACTTAATTTTTTTTTAATTTTTTGCTTCTGCTACACTTTTGACTACAAATAAATTTGGACAATGTATGGAGTGGAAAAAATGTTTTCCATTTTCTTTGCGCATATTTTAGAAAGTCGCTGTTACGTACGAATGCGTTCGCTCGCGCGCCCCGTAAACAGGGGCACGGACAGGGTGGAGACCGAAGAGAGGCGGGAAGGGGGTGGCGGCGGACGGTTTGAAGCATATGCGATAGATATGGGGCGGCCAGCAATCGATCTGTGTGTTTGTTGTAGTAATGGTTTTTACCTTTTTTTTCTATTTTTTTTTGCGGGAATCGAAATTGTAATAATTTAATTTCGTAAATGGTATTATTTGTTGTGCTACAATTAGAGAAAAAATGCCTAAAATGGAATTCTTCACCCAAAGGCAGCCAACCGAACTTTCCAAATTTCTTTAAGTGTAGGCACTGCCGAGAAGTGGTGTCCGTAAAGTGTGATTTCGCATTGTACTGGATTCAGCTAATAAAATTATGCCAGCTTATGTAAGAATTGCCCGCCCGCCGCAGCAGTTGCAAACAATGGCAGTAAATTTCGTTGTTGCCACTATAGTTGGTGTTGTTGGTCAACGTAATGATTGCACCCTGCTTCATGTATCATTTGCAATGAAAATATTTTGGATTTAATGTTTTTTTACTTGGAACTTTAATTAAATTAAACTGCCTTTTTGGCGGTGCAATTTCAAAAAATTTTTACCATTTGTTGTAGTTTTTTTTGTTACAATGTTTTAATAAAGTACGTACGAGTATTTTCCCATGCCGTTTTTCTCTTACTCTAATATTTTTTCAGGTTCCGATTCCCCAACTCATCTGTCTCATCTATTGTTGTTGTTCATTAATATTTAACGTTTTTTTTTTGGCTCTCTTGTTTTGTGAAAATCAGTCTTGTTTTGAAAAAATCAGTTACAGTTTCTGATCCCCTACAATGGCCGCTAATTTGTTAAATCCATAAAAGCAAATACGATTTCATTTCATGATTCGCACTTTATGCGCTGCAATTACCCCAATCAAATCCGTGAAGAAAAAAAAACAATATTAAATAATACCTTTTTCCCGGGCGCTAATTTTATGCTGTGAACACCGCCTTTTTCTGCCTTTAAGCCATTGTTATGCTGTTGTTGTGATTGTTGTTGTTGTACGTACACTCTTTATGAATTATTATTTGAATTTCAATTTTAATCAGCGTTTTCAGCTCAGCGTGATTGCTTCGAAATTATGCAATACTGTGAAATTTATTCGCTGGCGTTTAAGGGGGAATTGTATTTGTATCTATGTATAATGAGGAAGAAAGTATAACTATTATCCAATTTGCCATTGATGAAGGAAAACAGGACAGATACAAAAGGAGCGGGCAAATGGGGACATGAATAAGTCTAAGTCTCGACAGTAAAACTTTGACGATAATCCGCACCAACAAATCACATTAAAAATAAAATGGAAACAGTTTAAAAAAGGGCAAAAAAAATGTTAAAAAATAAATAAAAGGTGACATCAAATTTAACAAAAAAAAAAGGAACAAAATAAAATCGGAAAAATTGTGGAGAAAAAAAAGAAGAAAAAACAAAAAGGAGTAAAATTTTTTTTTTTTTAAATATTACCCTCAAACCGACTAAAAAGGAGAAAATTTTTTTCCTTTACATGAATTTCAGCAATTTTGATTTAAAATTAAGGGCTGGTTTGTTCCTAATGTCATTGCAGATTACTAAGTGTGAAAAGCCCTTAATCTTAAATACAAATTGCTGAAATTAGTTTAAAGAAAATTTGAAAGAAATAGTGAGTTTTCTGGTAAGTATTTGTTTAAATTATTTACTCTCTTATACCACAGACCAGGAAAGTTGTGACTCAACGGAGCTCAAGTTGAAACATAAAAACAGTGATTCCCTAACATGTGTACTTCATTTTCTTCAAATATACTACGTGCAAATATTTGCAGGTTTTGAACCAACAGCCTAATAAACACACATATTCAAATTTTTCCATTTTTTTGATAGAAATTTAGGGACCGCAAAAAAAAACGAATGCCTTTATATTAATAAAATATTTACTCATTATTTTTCAAACATTTTTATACATGTTTCTCTTACTGTACTTTCTAAACGATTGTGTTTACAAAACGATACAAACGAAATTTAGTCTATACACGAGTTTTCCACTTGATACCATAGTAAAGTGGACCAGAAACGTTGCCAATAATTACGAACCAGCAATTAATCTAGAAACCTCCCAGCTGTAAATTGCGAATTGCACGCGAAGGCATTTTTTTCCGTTGCTGTAACAAAATACTACAACAGAGGCAGAGGCGGCAACATTTGGTAGCAGTGCGCGGCAGTAGTATTAAATTTTTTCCAAAAAATAAAAAAAAGCTTAAAATTTGGAATTGTAGAAATTAAAACTAAGAAATTTGCGGAGATCTAAAAATGTTAATTAATTAACAGTGCAGCTCCGAAAAGTACAAACCAAAATGTTAGTAATAATTTGCTGGGAAGACTGACCAATTTGGGAATCTTTGAAACGTTGGTTCCTCATTTATTATTTTCTGATTCGATTGTAACTGTAACCATCATTAATAATTGACAAAACCCAACACAATTATTGACTATTTGTTTGGAGGGTAGATTCTCTGTACAAAACCAAAAACGGATATAAACAATTATGAAGTACTTACACAAATCCAACCCAAAAACATTGTTAAACCCTCTAAGAAAAACCTATTAATCATCAAGCGAATTTTGATTAGAGGCTTCAGGCAATTGCTAGTTGCAGGAGTTTAACCTACGTTTATCTGCAAAAATGGCTGAACAAAAAATGAGTTTCCAACTTCAAATCGCTTCAAAACTACATGAAGTCAAATAAAAAATATCTCTAACGAAAAATTACAAAAAAAATCGTATTCACGCGTCAGTCACTTGGGGAGATTTACGAAGTTTTCAGATTTATCAGCAAATTGCAGTTTATTATTTATGTACGATGGATAAGAAAAGGTGTTAACAAAAATTTGACCATTACAGTAACTGGCAGCAAGTAGCAAGCTGCAACAAGAACGCTCATTAGATGCTGCTCCACCACCGTCAGCAGCTGATAAAATATCTTATCGCCTTACATGCTGAAAACGTTGCTGCCGTTGTCTGCAACGAAGTTGGCTATCACCGCAATTGGATCTTGTCAGAAATATACAGCAACTGTCAGTTGAAGTTGCAGACAGAGATCCGTCATAGCTAGAGTAAAAGGCTGTGCCGCAATGGCAATAGGCCCGCATGTTATAATTCCTTTTTATTTTATAATCATTTTTTTTCTCTACCACTGCGGTAAGCTACTTTTTCTTGCTTCTGCTTATGGTGGTCGTTGCGGTGTGTGGATGCTATTGATTAAAAAAAAACCGAAATTAATTATCCTGTTGCTGTTGGTTGTTTTTGCGCTTGTTGTTTGCAATTTGTGCGCTTGCATTGAGTGATGCCTGAGTCTGAAATTGATTTGTGGCTGTTTAATAGGCTACTATTAGCCAATTCGTTTCAGTAAAAGTGCGTTCGTTGTTGTGGTTTAAAACCCGAAAGTACTAACTTGTCGAGCCATTTCGAGTGCAATTGCGATTGCATTACAATTGACTTAATTTTATCAATAGAATAATTTAAAACAAAATAATTTAATGGTTTTTTTTTGTGGAACATTATGGAATTGGAATAAATATGTAGCTGGAACATTCTGCAATTGGAACGAATTTGGAAATCGACATCAAACAAAGGATTAGAATGGTATAAGAACAATATGAATTGGAACGAACTAGAAACGGAACAAACTTACAAATGTAACTAAATCGGAATCGGAATAAAACTGGAACTAACTGGAAAACGAATGAAACAATATGGAAATGAAGAACATTTTTGGAGGAAACGGGACAATGAAAACAATAATCGAAAATTTATCGAAATATTTTTGAAATATAAGATAACTTACAAGTCTTACCAGTTTTGACCAATTTGTACTACTATCTAATTATAGTAAAAGTTTCCAATTACAAATTTTCAAAAAAACCTAATCAATTTATTTTCTTTGTCATTTACCAAAAGTTCAAGTGTCTGCGATGACCAACACAAAACCACAAAATGTTAAAAACTAACAAATTTTCGTTTAAAAGACAGAAGCAAAGCTTAAATAATGTTGCATTCGAGTAATTAACAAATTGCTAACACTTCAGGCTCAAACCACACCAAACAGTAAAAAGAAGCACTTGACAATTACGTTAAGGAAAGTGGAGAATATGCATTTTGGTAAAAATTATGTTGCTATATACAATTACGAAAAATAATCAAAAGTGAAAATAATATAAGAAATAATACATAAAGACAATAATTAATTTTTTCACTGAATTGTTACTTAATTTCAAAAAGGCCCCCATGAAGTTCAAAGATACAATTTTTAGTATCAAAATTAAATTTATTTTTCACAGCGCTTGGGTTGCCAGAAAATAAATTAAAAAATTATCAAAACTGGGATTTAAAATCATCATACACATTTGGTTGGCCGAATTTTTGATAAGCATTTAAAGTGTACATAGGTTTGCTCAAAAGGCGCTTCACTGATTCATACCATTTACGGTATTCTACTTATTAAGCAATACGTCACTTAATCGTCCATCTGGCAATGCTGACTGTAACCCACGCTTGATTCACCGATACCCACCATTTTAATTCATATCTTCCGAAAATAGAGGGGCAGCTTCCAACACAACCTCAACAATTAAAGTCAATTGCTCAAGACCGTCATCGAAAGAAATCGAAATTATCGAAAATAATTTCTTTTGAAGAAGTGAGAAGTAAATCCAAACAAAGCAAAAATCAGGTACCTAATTAATAGTGAACGATTAAAGCCACAAGATAAAGTTGATGTTGAATTTGGGTTTGAGTGTGGAGATTTAGGTTTCTTTGACCCTTTAGTCGATAGCAAGCCATATACTGTTTCGTAATCCACAAATGTCTGTGGTCAGCAAATAAAATATTCCGTAAAAAATCACTTGATATGTGAATGAATGAAATTTGAAATGAGAAGCATATCAAATAAATCAAATCAAATCAAATTAATTCAAATACAAATTTTAAATTTCTGTCCCAACAACTTTCGCATTTCGCCATTGTTTCCTCTTGAATTTGAATTGAATTGAATTGTTTCTTCCTACATTGCCTTACGAATTCCCACAATTCAGCCAAAAAGAAATGTAAACATTTCTTTCCAAAAGATTTTTTTTTGGCTTTAAAAAGTTAGTTTTCTGCCTGCAATTGTTTTTTGATTAAGTTGTTATTGTTTGGTGGTGGCGTTACTTTTTTTCTTCGCTTCTTCATTCAGTCGTTTTATATGATGAAGTTGTCCGCGAGCACTCGGCACTCGAGTGCTAATAAATTATTTTCACACATACTATGCGGTTAATGCAGCATGAAATCGTTTCGTTGTTTGTTATTGTTGTTGTTGTTGGATGAATACTGAATATAATATAACAAACATGTTTGATTATGATGATCCCCAAATGGTAATTGATTGGTTATGGAGCATATTTGCGGGCTGACAGAGTGTGACCAGAGATTTTTGAGATAACCCATTCCAAATTATTTGCTAGAATTTGTATGGTACAAAAGAAGGCTAATGAAATATTTAAAAGAAACAAAAGACTTGAGTAAGTCCTGTCACTGCTACGCCAACCAAACCAATTTCGATGAAATGCAGGTTTGGGATGCTCACGGGATGGTGCTTTTCAGCGATTTTGATAATATTGACAAGCACAAACAGCGCCTGGTTATTCAGCTGGTAATTAGCAATTATAATGGATGTAAGAGTAGTGAATAGTTTCTTCTTGTATTACTACAGATTATAAATTTCACTATTTTCGACATTTATTGTTTCGCAACAACTTCTTTTCTTATTTGTCGACAAATCCCCAAATTATATTGCCTACTAATTTGTTCAAATTCCCAGCATTGCTCAACAATTAATATCACATCTTGATACATACTTGCATTTCAATCAAAAATTTCCCAATCGATCATGGACAAATTACATAGATCACAGATCAGACCGAAAAGCACGTTTGTCGTAATAACAAAACAAACAATTTATTATTGTTTTCCAGCATTTTAAATTGCAAATGCGAGGAAATACACCGGGGTAGGCCACCATCCCAAGTAGTAGAGCGGCCTTTCCTCCCCGCCGACGAATCTAATGACAATCATTAAACTCACACATCGGTTGTGTGGTTGTGGTTGTGTGTGTGTGTTAGAGCACCGCACGCTTTTACTTAATCAAAGAGTCGGCAGGCTGCCAAACAGCCAGTAACTACTGCCCCAGTTTTCAACACGATTTAAAAGTGTTTTTCGGTTTTGATTTTTTTCTATTTTTTTTTTTTCATTTTTAGCTTTGGTTTTGCTTTTGGTAATTGAGTGACAGTCATAAAGATGAATCGTTAAGATTGCTATAAGTTACTGGTGGCAAGTGTATGCGGCATAAGGTGGCTCTACATCTATGTGATTGCATGGTATGACGGCAAGTCTTCACAATAGAATTGCTTAAGAATCGAACAGAACAATCAGTGATAAATCTTCATTAGATTTCACTTGTAAATGTATAGCCCATTTAGGCAAATCTCGAAAAAAACGTAGCAGGACTTCTTTGCCCGCAACTGAAGACAGTTATTTTCCTCAATTATTTGCACATAACAGGCATTGTAAATACATGTCGAAGAGTGCAAGCAAAAGAGCAAAGTCAATATATCTCTCTAACGGCATTGTCATTACGCAATAGTGTAATGTGATTATTACAATAATCGGGCTATTATATTTAATCGGATCAATGGTAATACATAGCGGTCATAATTAATCTTAACCGTTGCAACAGTATACAATTGGGTATTTTTTACACTTCGAGTATGATGGCCCATTGACTTGGCATTGATCTAATGTACATAAATAATTAATTTAATTGCACGAACATTGAAATAAGAAACTCAAATTGAGAAAATTAATTAGTCAAAATGGAAAATTATGTTGGAAAAACGAAAGACTTAAGCGACAAACTTAAGAACAGGCAAAAATTAAACTGAATTGAGTGCACGATGGCAACTGTATCAAACCGGAACCGTCTTAGCAAAAGAAAAACAACTTCACAGATAGAAAGACTTAAGCAACAAAAGCAAGAAAATCATGCAAAAAGAGGAACAAAAAAAATATAAATAATCGCCCGCAAAACAAGCGAATACAATTCATTCACATTTTCATTTTCATAAACTCAATTCGCCGTAGCTGTGTGAAAACTTGTTTTGTGGAACGTATGAGTGGATGGAATCGGAATCAGTTTCACAAGCTCTCGATTTCATTCAGCGGCGGTTTCATTTTGTTTCGTTTTCATTTCGGACTGATTATACCATTGCCATTTGTGGAAGTTATGTTGCGGCACATAATTCACCACACAAAAACACACACACACACACACACACCTACAAAATAAAAGACCGCCATCAGTGGATGGGGAGGTGAGTTTAGTGCAACGAAGTAGTCTAAGCATTGATTTGCTTTTCCTTTGCCAGCGAAAACAAGAAAATTGCAACAACAACATCACCACCAACATCACCACGACCATCAACATCATGCAGCACTATGCTATATTACCGCGCGTTAACGATCGCCGTCTTCGACGACCACCAACAGCCGTTGCACGAGCTGCTGCTGTTAACAGAACAGTATCGACCATTAAGCCGTACGGTTGCACAGCGCGGATTGGCTTTCGCGTACGTTCGTTTGGGGTTTTTATAGTTTTTACTTATATATTCACTTGCACACTGTATTGCTGTGTATTTTTGCTGTGGCACGCCAAAAGAAAAATCAATGCAGGAACATTGCTCAATAACGCGTCGAGGTTAACATTTAATTTTTCGCCCCTTTCAAAGTGTTTCTTGACGCTGTACGCTGTTGAAGTCTGCACATTAACAACTTTATTTAACTACTAAACAAATTGATATATTTGCCAAATAGTACTTCAATTGATTGTGATTAATTGAAAAGCATTAATTTTATATATTTTAACAAAAAATAACCACAACAAACTCAACAAAAACTCAAACAAATATGAAAAAAGAAATAAGAAATCAAAAATTATGTATAAAAAATCGAAAATTGTGATGGTGCAATTTTCAAATCGTACAAATGCAGCCGAAATGAAAAGTGCTTAATACAAAATAAAAACTAATGTAAAAAAAGGAAAAAAAAAGTATTATTGAAAAGTGAAAACCTGTATTTATGGCAAAGTGGCTTAAATTGGATTATGTTTGCTAATAAACAAGAAAATAAGCAAATCAGCAGCAACAGCAAGTCAACTTAACAAAAAAATATATACATACATAGATATATGTAATAAAATAAAATGTGATTTTAGAAAATCAAATTGGCGAACGGCAAAACCAGAGCTGGTTTCTGCGCAAAGAGTTTCTTTTATTTCCATTTCGGTTTGTTTGCAAAAATTTTGTAGCGCTTTTTGTGTTGGAAATAAATTGTAACTTAAATTGGTACTTGAAAGAATTGAAAGCCATAGCCGCTGCTGCTGCAGTCGCAAAGTGATCTCAATTTGAATTAATAACTGACTGACTATTTAGCAAGAAACTGGATTGGTTTTAGAAAAAGGAGCAATTCGGTGGAATAAAATCGTTTTTCATAAGAATTCATGCGAAAAAAAAACATTTAATTTCCCAAACAGTTTTTTTGTAATTTTTTTTTAAATTAATTGTCAATTTGCAAATAGAAACGGATTTTCTTAGCAGTCTTAATCTGCTTTTTCAGTCAACTGCCAGACCATCAGTCTTACATAGTCAAGTATTAATAAACTTTGAAGGTTAAATTGGAGTGACATCGGCCTATGTAGACTATATAGACCAATTGGTGCATATTGTTTCCGAGATGCTCTGTTGACTCCCAGTTTCCTACGTGACCCTCATCGAATCCGAATGTTTCGGTCTGCAATGCGAAGTGCTTAAGACGAGAGATGTCCAGTTTAGATAGCTGCTCTCCTTGTACGTTGAGCGTTCCCCTGGCCAGCGGGGAGCAGATGCTCAATCGAAATTTGACTGTGACTAATATTCTCGAAATAAGTTAGAGCAAGAATGTGTGGATAAGCAATTGAGGAATAATCAAAAAAATGCAAAGAAGAGACCACTAACCACATTTTAGTGTTCTCTGTTATATTTACCTTGATAACTTAGAATACGACAGAAACATCAATAACCAAAATGTTTCTCCCATTTCCTTCTGCTCAATCGCGAATCAGTTCAAATATGGAAGATTTAGATGCTCCCATAAGATTCTACTCATGTTCTACTTTACTTACAAATCTTCCATACTATTCCAAATACTTACTTTAGCTAGAGCTGTAGATGTGGCCATCACAGAATCAATATGAAACCAAAATACTTTCTGCACACTTACAGTAATTACAAGTAAATTTACGAATATTTCATATCAATATTAAATGATTTCCTAACTAATTGCAATATAATGACTATAAAAGTCACTCATACGTCATGGTGTGCTAATTTTTTTCATAGAAAACGCCTCTTATTTCAAATTTTAATTTTTTTTTTTTAATTTTTCCTTATAACTATCAATTTGCTTAATTACTTGTGCAAAATAAAACAAAATTAATTTCAATTTAATTGCGAAAAAATAACAAATATAAAACTAAAATTTCCAGCTGAACAACTTGTCAGAGAAGTAATAAAATATAAAAAGCCATTTGTAAAGTCAATGGGAAATATTTTTATTTTGCCAAAAATTTGGTTAAAAAAAATAGTTAAAATGATAAAATCAAGCTTTTAATTTCTAGCAATAACAGCAATGGAATTGTTAAAGAAAAAAATGAGCAACAAAATTTTTGTAAATTTGTTTGCAATTAGCCCATAAAAATGAGTTGAAAAATTGAATTTTTAATTGAGAAATCCACGCACAACTTGGCGAAAATGTTGTAAATAACATGAAAATGTTAAATGAATGTAAATAAATCTGAAGTGAAGTCGAGGCAACACCATGCGTTAATGAAGTAAATGTTTGTGTATTTGAATACAGTGGCAATTTCCCACTCAAAGCTACTGAGTTGAAGATTGAGAGGACCCTGAGAGGGAGCAGTGTGTGTGGTAGAAAAGAAAAATTGTCATTTGAATCGGTTTTTAATCGAAAACATTAGAAATCGGAGGCAAAATGGGCGAAAATGTTAACGTTTTAATCAAAATCAAATGGAAAATGAACGAAAAATATACTGTGGAAAGAAACCAGCTCACCGAAATGAAATGCTGAAAAGTCTTACGCACATTGTTGAGTGTTAAACCATTTGAACGGAAGCACAAATTTCAAAAATATATATATTAATTAAATTAGAAATAATTAAAAATATAAAATAATCTAACTCCAAAAAATACTCTAAAATGTTATATTTTATTGCAGTGGTGATTTTTTATTTATTTTTTTATTGAGTGTCCACTAACTTGTTTCATAAAAATTCTTATAAACAGAAATACAGTAACATCTTTTATTTCACAAAAAAAAGAGAAAAAATACAAAAAACGCAAATAAGAATTTCGAAAAAGTAAAAAAATTACAGCATCATGACGGCCTTAAAGGCCAACCGCGTTAAGCGGGCGCAAATGCAAAAACAGCAACAACCGCAAAAAGTGACAAAACAAAATTGCACTAAAAATAAAACTCAAAAGAACAGGTTCTGGACGAGCACCAATACAGCAGAAATGAACAGCAACAATAACATCTTCAATAACAACAAAAGCAGCAAGTGCTCGTCGTCATCATCATCATCGTCGTCATCATCCTTTACCATCGTTTTTCTCTTCGTCTTCTGCATTCTTAGCGGTTTTGCTGAAATCGGCGTTGTTGCAGGCGGCAGCACTGGTGCAGTGCGACCCGGCACTGGCAATCCATCGGCACGTTTGCCACGCACCAGCGCCAGCCAGCTAAATAGCGGTAATGGCACCGGTGGCAGCTTCAAGTTGGCTGCCAAAACATTGAATACCACGCGCAATGGAAATTTGCGAACAAGGTGAGTTGGAAATTAAATAAAATAAAATAAAAATCGAAAACAAAAACAAAATTGTGTTTTCAATTTATTTTCTTAGCACCGATTATGGTACTGCAAATTTATGCTCTGTTTTGAAAAGTGTTTTTAATATGAATCCATTTACTTTTGCGTAGTTTGTGTATGTTGTTTTTGTTTTTCAAGTGCTATTCTAAGGAATCCCATTAAATTCAAAGACATCAAAATGAAAGACTCGAAGACACAAACTGGTTTTGGCTTAAAGTTTATATTGCGTTTAAGCGATTTTACTGCTCTGCTATTCTGTTGATGATATCTTGTGATAAAGTATGCAAATTAGAGTTGATAGTAGCGGTAATTTAAATGATAACCTAAATAAGAAAATTGTATAAAAAATTTCCAAGCAACATTTTTTAATAAAAATATTTGATAACATTTTTTTTATATTAATAAAATTAGCAAAAACTTTGATTAGTAAAAATTTATTGAATTTTCAATATGTGAAAGTTATGTCGTAGAGAGTGGATATACAGTGGCGGCCAGATAATTAGGGACAGCCTTTTTTTTTTTAGTAATTTCGAATGACTTCCAAAATTTTAAGAATATTAACTTGGGAATCATTGGAAAGGCCTCCTGGAGCCCGTTCTTGTGAGTACATTAATCCGTTGAGTACCTATCGAGAAAATAGCTGTTGAAGTTTGAGGTACTTTTCAAACTTATTTCCTATATACTTTTTTTTACTACAGGAAATTTTGGATCAAAAATTCCCGTGAATTTTGAGAATTTTTTGAAAAGCTGAATTTCAAGCTAAAAAAGACAAAATTTTATTATTTTTATACCAAATTTATCAAACACCGAATTTTTAAAAAAATTCTCAAAATTCATAAAATTTTTTATCACAAAATTTCCTTTAGTAAAAAAAAGTTCATTTTGACAAGCGCAACTTTTTGGAAAGCAGTTCGGAATATAAACTTTTATGGAGGTTTTCAGGCGATTTGACACAATAATATCAAAAATTCAGAATAGTGTAGTTAATCAATTTGAGAACTGAATGGCTCATTTGTATATAGCAGAATCATTTCTAAAAAAATTTAGGAATATTCAGGAAATATTTGTATCGCAAAACTTCCTTCGGCGTAGTTTTTTGTATCACGCAGCAACTTTTTGCATCAAATCTTTTCTTTGCCTACAGGAGAAGAGTTGTACATGAAATTGTAAGGGATACGAACGATTTTCCCATATTGTTCAAGTATTTTTATTTCAATAAAACATAAGGAACTTGCACATTTCTTGAATACAATTTTGCATATATCTAAATCCGCTTTATAGTTATGTACGTCAACTTAAGTGGAATTTTTATATTCAATCAAATCATATAAAATGATTCATATCACTCAGGTGCCAATTGCAAAGATATTTTCCAGAGTTTTTTTTTGTTTTAATTTCATATTTGGTATTTCTACAAAATAACGCAAAATTGATTGATGCCTGCATATGATTGTTCCACCCACATCACACAAAAACTGCAGGCCGAATGTGGACACTTAAACTTCACAACTGCCCTCCATCATAGCCAAACCCAATTCAAAAACGAATGAGTTAATAAAGCAATTTAAGCTGACGGCAGCCCCAGCAGCAGACCTGTGCAAAATTACACTAACCGAAACCGCCGAAAGTAGAGCAGAAAAACTTTAAACAATCAGTCGAATTAAAAAGACTCGAATGCCGACGCTTATTAAGTAAATTGCCGAGTGGCCAAGTTGATTTACGTACGAAAATCACATGAAATCATAACAGACTGCTGTTTACAACAAACTAAGAGAAACAAAATTACTTAATGTGGGAAAAGCGGCCGCAAGCGCCTTAAATGCTCGCACAACACGTGTTATTTTGCTGTTGCTGTTATATCTCCACAGAAAGTGAATGTGTCTGCCAAATCCCCAAAGTGCCTACCAAGTCAGGCTGTTTGCCACTGCCGCGCCGAGTGTGGGTGTGTCGCATCGCTTAAAACTTAATTGGATTAATTTACATAAATGTTTTTGCACTGCCGAGATTCTCAAGCTTGTACATACGCACAGCCTCCTCTTGTATAACGCAATCTCTGCTCAAAGTAGTTGCGTTTCGCACAAGCAAGAGCGCGTGTGCCAGCGTTCACTTTCATTATCATATTTAATTGAGTGAAAAATTGCGAACTGTTCAAGACCGCAGACCGTTGAGGCTGAAGTGATAAAAAATCCAAAAAGAAAACTATAAAATGTGGTGCATTTTTTATGGATGTTCCGCTAAAGGCTCGATGACATTGCATACATTTACGCTGTTTAAATACCTTTAAAGTCAGGTTATATGTAATTCTTGTTGCATTTGAATCAAAATTAAATTTGAAATTGGGAAAACACGTTTTCTTGCAATATTTCAAAACGACTTAAAATGTATTTATATGTTAAGAACATCGTAAAAACAAAAGTGTCAAATATTTGCGCATCGCACTTTTAACAACATTTTAGTACAATTTGAAAAAAATTCAAATTCGAATGGCCACCAAAAATGTGAGACAATTTTCGCCGCAACAGCGCCATAATAAGAAATACAGTAATAAGAATTTTATCAAGCAAAGATTAATGGTTGCATAATTTTGTAATTAAAAACCAAATCAAAAAAATAAAGTAAAACAAAAAAAAATGTAAAAAACGAAAGATTTAGGCAACGAACTTGTTTTCTTCCAGACTGACTTTTGAATTACATTCAGTGCCTTTCGGTGTGGGTAACTGAAAGTTAACACTTTTGTTTTGTTTTCAAATTATTGAGTCATCAACATTTTTAGAATGTAAAAAGTTTTTGAAATATTAAGGCGCTTGAGAGTGGTGCACTTTGGCGTTTGAAACTAAACTAATTTCTCATAACAACATGGGTGGTGCTTACCAACAAATGACCGAGTTATGGCTACGTTGATTTATCGAATAGTTTTCCATTGAGGATTATCTAACTTAAAGAAATCTATAAAATGGCGTTCGAAAAAACATCTTTACCTCACTTTTCTTTTACCTAACGGTCAAGGTTATCGACAAAATGTAATAAATTTGGTTAAACCAACTCCTGTGGCACATCGTATAACTGAGGTGCCATTAACCTTTACAAAATTCACAACATTGTTAATTACTTTGACTTTCAAAAATACCAAAAAGCTTCATAGCTTCTACTCGAAGTTGCATTTCATGCATCTTCTTTCTGCCTGCATCTTTTTTCTTCGTGTTTGTCCTCTTCTTTACAATCTCTCTATACAAATAATTAGCCATTCTTTGGTATTAGCATTTTAATTATGTTAAATGAAAAAATTGTTACGGAATTAAAATTCACCAATATGAACATTTTATTCGATCCATCGGTCTTCTGCTGATCGTTATTGCTCGTTTGCGTTTAGTGGTTTCTTTCATGAATTATGTTAATTCCTTTGGCTTATTAATTTATGAATTTATCTTATTTGCTGTGTTACTGCGTTTAATTTGCGTTGTTCTGCGTTAGACTGCCTTTTGGTTGAGCATGCTTACTTGGATATTTGTCAACAATATATAAATTTCCGGCAGCAATTGATTGACCACTTCGATAATCTCCATAACAAAAGTGTATGCTCTGTGATATGAGTCTACGAGTTTTGGGAATTGTGTCAAAGTTTGTGTGAGTTTATGCATTTGACCTGGTTTGAGGTTGTTTAGAATTTTATGTGCATTTTTTTACATCTTTGAGTTCATGTGTGTTTTTATTGAAAAATGGCGCTTTTTAATATTTATGAATTTTCAGAGTCAACAAAAAAAGATTTAATCAAATATTTCTAGAGTATCAAGGTATTTACTGTTAATCTTTTTTGATGGTTCTTCGGTCATTGTCCATGTTTTTTTTTGGAGTAACATACTATACGCGCGCTGCACAATATGCATTACTTTTTAAACTCTTGCTCTTCTTAGGGGCTACATAATGATTTAAGAGCATTTCAAGGAAAATTACGTCACACAATGATCATCTAAATTTGTTGTTGCATTTCAATTTAACTTTCAACTTCTTTCACGGAATTCGTATTTATAAAACGAAGATCACCTTGAAATATATCCAGAATCCTATGGAATGGCCAGATTGTCATTTCAATTGAAAAGATTTCACAACAAAACAAACAGTCAAAATAAAACGTGTTTACCCCACCAACGACTTTCATTAATAAAAAACTGCGCAAATTGTAAATCGAAATTCAAATTAACAGATACCCGCAATAAAACGGACCCACCAATTAAGAAATTTTAGAACTCGCCTGTAAGTTTTCTGTCATAAATTGGCAGTGTTGTTTCTCCGAATTGAGAACAGAACATTGACAAAGTGAAATAATAAATCTCAAAGTATAGCAGTTCGCTATGCGGAATTCATTTAAGATGGCCATAAATTTAATATTTCTTTGCGATTAATTATAAAACAATAAAAACAAAATTAGGCAAAATTTGCATAAAACAAATGCTATTAAATGCAGAATGAATTGCATAACATTTTGTGAATGCTGAATGAACATGACTTTTATTATCATCAGCGAATATGTTTACTTTTGAGCCTATTTAAATGAGTGTTGGTATTAAGAATTCATAGTTTTCCCCCTTAAAACATTTCCCTGCATTATAAACATATAGCTTAAGGCCTTTCTTGGTCGATGATTGTGTTCACGAAATTCGTCAAGCCTCTTTTGTAAATTTGCCAAATTGAATTTTTATTGTGCAGTATTTCTTTTGTATTTTCCGCTAATTACGTTCAACTGAGAAATGATGTTGTTAAATGCAAACCAAACCTTAAACCTCAATATTACATGAGATTAGTTGAGTAGACAGCATTTATTTTGGCATTGATTTATTATAGTCTCGTTTTTTAATTTTGAGCTTTTTTTTGTATTTTGTATTTAATCGGGTTACATTGTAACGAACAAGAGGAGGATTCCAACTATTTCTTTTGTAATGAAATGTTATAATTAATTTTTGTGATTTATGAAAGTTTGCCTTTTTAAAATATTTGAACATTTTAGTTTATGAATAAAAATTATGTGTAGGTACTAATCATCATTAAGTGTATCAAGACCACCCACGTGTGCTTTAAAGGTTTTATGTCTAAACAATTATAAAAAAATAATATATACTGAACTGACTCTATGCCATGGTTTCATTGTTGAAATGACGATGGCTTCATATTTAATTGTAAGTACTATATAGGCGTTCGGTTCATAGGACTATGGAAAGGATTTCAAGTCAAGGGGGGTTTCGTTTCGGTCCGTTTCCATAAAAACTCACTCACTTGTTTTAAATGCAATGCAAACTTGTGTAGAACGATGTAATTTATAACCTAACTTCTTAGTGTTTTGAATACATCATATTCTTACCACGAGCGCTAATTACAATAATTTAATATTTATGTCAAAGTTATTTTCTTTTGCTAATCCAAACCAATGACTTTCTTCACTCAATCAAAACATTCCAATATTTATACTTAAGAAGATGATTGGAAATTAATTTCTGGACTGATTTTATTACGAATGACTTATTGAATGGTCCATTATAATCTTCCAAGTGAGTAATGACAGCATTTTTTTTCAGTTTACTTTGATCAGTTTTAATCTATTGAAAGCCTATGCTTATACATTCTAAGATAAGATAGTTAACAGTTAATTATCTCAATTCTTATTCTTATCAACTTAAATTGTATTTTAATTAACCATTAATTAAATAAATGTTAGACCCCATCTTATTCTAACTTACTCTTCGAAACAAATGGTCTTTTGGATGCACAAATGCTCGTATATTGGCGCTTATGTCGCGATATTTGTATAGACATGACAGTTTCATATCACAGTTTATGTTAAGTTTCCATTTGTCCATAAAAGACACATTCTTGTGCCATGTTAACATGCTAAATAAAAGAGGGTAACCAGCAATGAATATGTATGCGGCAACAAAACATAAATTTCCATAAAATTAACAGATTAAACACAACTTTGTTAGCATTCTGATGACTGACCACCACCATAAAAAAGGTGAGAAAAAGAAATCAAAACAAAAACACAACTGGAAAAAGCGAAAGTGTTGAGATAAACACATTAAATTTTTTCTTTAACCAAAGAAAAGTTCATAAATATTTTGTTTTGCTTTTCTAAAAAAAAAAAATTTAAAAACCAAAAATACCAGCTACAACTTTGAACTTGAACGTCTTGTGATGATCTATGCGTAGTGTAAGATTCACACCAACGCGCCAGCCGAAAAGACCAAAACCAGCGAAAATGTTAGACTTAGTGGCATTAGAGCGTGATAAATGCCACGATTAATGTCACGACTTTTAAGTAATTTGTCAAATCAAAAAAACAAAATTCATTTAAAAATCAAAGTAAGAAGCAGTGAAACGAAATTCCATCAAATTTGAATTTTATACAAATTTAATAAAAATTATGATTAATTAAAAAAATAAAAAAAAACTTAACCAAAATTTGGTCAATGAACTGATGTGCGATATAAACAAACAAGCACAACAAAAAAGTAGAAACCAAACAAAAGCCCCCAAAAAACAAACTTTTGTTTGTAAAAAGTGAAATTCTCTTTGTGACGCTTTGAAAATTAATTAATTCGGAATAAAATAAGAAATGAAATGAAAAAAAGTTATGATTATCCATAAATTATAAGGTGAGCGTGGAAATGTGTGTGTGGATAAGTGTGACAAAAGTTAACAGAGCGTGTGTGTGTGTCGGAGAGACTGCATAAAGCGAGGCTAAGCAACGGCTTGTTGTTGTTATTGATTGATGCTCGAGGGGCACAAGTAGAGAGGTGCGGTTGATATTTGATTGGAACATGAAAAGAAATTTTGTCTTGCCTTTCTTACATATTAAATTGCTGAAGCGATTATTGTCAACAGTCACACTGCAGAGAAACAAAGAAAAACTGGCCCAGTTGGCTAGAGTACCATGAAGAGTGGGTGAAGAATATGACAATGATGATGATGGCTGTTGGATGATAAATGCATACAGAGGTTATTAAAATCGCATTAGGCGTTTTTCTAAGATATGGCAAATTTATGAAGAGTTCTTTTAATAGAAAAATGTTGTTGACTGCTAACTTTAAAAAAATAATTTTTCTTCAAAGAAAAATCCGAAAGACTATACAAACTGATTAGCTCTGCATATACCCACACACTCTCGTACACATTTGCACTTACGTACGAGCAACATCGAAACGCAGCGTGCTCTAGTGAACCCCAAGTGGCGGCGGCGGGCAACGACTTGATTTGATTTAACTTGTGGTGTGTGTTGTGGTTGTTGTGTTTGTGTTGTTACTGTTACTGTTACCAACTTCACTGTGTTGCCTGTCGATGTTTTGTTGTTGTTGTTAGCTGCTGCTCTAGTGACCGTTCATCGTGCTGCTCAGCGTCTGATTACATCTTTTGCATAGCCGATTTTATTTGTGATTGAGTTTTTAAAAATGTTTTTTTTAAGTTAATTTTTAAGTAATTTCGTCATGATCTGCTTTAGTTTTTTGAGGTTTAAACCTCATTTGTTTTTTTTTTTGTATTTGTTTCATTTTGCAAAATGTTGTGTTTATGATGCTGTTGTGTTGTGTTGATAACTGTTGCATTGTATTTGTTGGTATTGTTGTTGTCTTGCGTATATCACACCAGCATGATTCCGCAAAAAATACGCTTGAACCTAAATTAATTTTTTGAAAGTAATTTTTGGTTTCTTTGCTATTTTTCACTGGCAAATGGTTGAGTACTTTTTAAGTGTCTTGGAGTTATTTAAGCATGTTTATTCTTATCTCTATGAGAATTAGAGCATTAAGCATTTACTTGATTCTTCAAAGAGGCACTTGTCCTGGAAATCATTTTCAAAGAAGCGTAGCTTTCCACCTTGTGACTGCTTCTAATTTCTGAATACGAAGAATGTGTTTGAAGTAGGCTAGGATAGGTGATCAACTGCAAACGCTCACTTTAGTTAGATAAGTCCATAAACTGCTGCTGGACTAGTCCAACTTCCTACACTTTATATATTTGTGTTGATTTTCATCTTAAATGTGAAAATCGTTCCTCTGATTTGCTGAGGCCCTACAGTTTAGTGCCGGTTCGTAATGGCAAGTCATAAATATTTGATGGAATGGGTTTGTAAATTTTTCTTATTCTAAAAATTTGTGGAAGGGTGAAGCGTCTTACAATCACATTCACTCATGCCTTAGTAAATCACATTATTAACTAACCACAATTGACTTTCTAACCACATTATAGTTTTTTACAATTCCAACCGCCACAAACAAACAGTTTCTCATACCCATAAAATGAACATGGACAAGTTCGCTTTTACAGTCATTTGTTTAGCGCGGTTTTTATCGCTTTTATATTCATTGCGTTTCATGTGTTTATGTTGTGGTTGGAGTGGTATTTTTTTAAAAACAACTTTTCCAAAAATAAAAAAAATAATTAAGCCATAATTACACAAAACCAAATACTAGTCATGTATATAGTTCTGTATATATTACTGATGTACGGGCAAGTTCGTGGTTCAAGTCTTTGTGTATTGGTGGTAAGCGGCTTTAAACGCTTCTAACTTCATTTTATGCCGCAAAAAGTCTGGAAACTTTTTTTATTATGTAATTTAAAATAATGCTTCCAAAGAGATCTAAAAAACTGTCCCAACAATTAATTACAACGATTATCAAATCTAATTTCGAACGCAGACGTGCCAATAATTCACCCACAAATGTAATTTCAATTGTAATTAATTGAATTTTTAATTTCGCCGACACTTGCGTTTACTGTCATTTAAAGCTTACTCGTAATCGCACTCGCACGACCGTAATTGTAACGCGCCGCGCCGCGCCGCACCGCACAGTCGATTTTAGCAAAAAGGAGCTGCCACCCCATAACCCCCCCCCTCCCTTCCTTCTTCACTTAAATAAGCAACTGTGGTGCTGCCTGGCTTTTTTTTTGCTTTCGTTACTGCCTGTAAATCAAGAGACAAAATCTGCTTAAGAGATTAATCGATTAAATTTAAGAAATTAATGTGGTTAATTTTTAAGCGAGCGCTTATAAAACAGCGGTTTCCTTTAGAGGATCATTTCTTTGGGAAATTCATTTGGAATTTGTTTTGATTACAAGCAAAAAATACAAAGTTTCATTTTCACATTCTGCAGTTGTTGTTGCTGTTGTCACTCGTGGATTGAGTGCAAAAACTGCTAATTGTGACATATGACATGTACCCAGCTGCGAGTGAGGGTGAAAAGTGGAAATGAAATGTGGGTTGGCAGGGAACATGGGCGCGCATTGCAATGATTTTTATCGAAAATGTGTTGAGACAAATTTGCAGCCAGACAAAAACATTTTAAGAAAAATTAATCAAAATTGTATTTTATTAAATTACAAAAGTACGGCGTAAACCTTTTTGCCAATAATCCTTCAATACCCTTTTTTTACCATTTATAAAATCCCTTTTCTCTCTGAAATCGCTAACCAGGCGGCCACGGCACTTAAAGTCCTCCATTGATTTATTATCATAATTTTTCGCACCTTCTTTCTTGAATGCCTTTTTGTTTTACAGTATATTGTGTATGTGCGCGTAAATACCCGTTAAAGAAAATCCCACCTAAGTGGATTATCGGCTATGGTGTCTGTTGCCTTTGCCAAAACCATAATTCATCGTTGTGGCGGGTTCAGGTGACTTATGCAATTGGTCTCCTGCCACCGGCAAAAAAGGGTTTCGATTGTGGTTCGTTTTCATGCAGTTGCTAGCTTTGGTGCAATGCTGTTGTGCGGCTGTCATTCGACCGGCATTGTCAACAAATGCAAGTGTTTTAAACAAACAAATACAAAAAATACAACAATAATAAACGTCATACGGGGCGGCATTAAGATCTTTTAAGTAGTAGGTTGGTTGGCTGGGTTTATTGACTAATAACATTTGTGTTTAATTTGTTTGCTTTTGTTGAAAAGTATTGCATTTGGAATGCTTTCGATTTAATTTTAAAAAATTGTTATTTTGATTTTCAAATTTTCGTGGCGCTTTTCACAAATCAAAACGATTTGTAAAGTTTTTTTAAGTGGTCGTACAAAATACTGAAAAGGTTAAACAAATAAATTTAAATTACCTTTTGAATTATTCATTTCAATCCTCTATTATTGCCTGTTATCTGGCCGTTGACTCGGAAACGCGTTTTAGGAAACGCTGGTGTAAATTTGCAGTATGTCTCCACATGATCTGTTAAATCCGAACCATTTCTCATCCCAACTAACCCATTGAAAAATGGTTTGAAAAATCTGAATTATTTAATTTAAAGATGTTGTACTCAAATTACATATAAGTATCATGCGACATCATACAAAATTTTACATGATATCGAGGTCAATAATAAAATCTACAAAATGACATCAGTCGAATAATATTTTGTTTGCCATCTAATAAAGTTTTTTTCTTCATTAAGCCATTTATGTATCATAATTTCAAATGAGGTACTAAAATATTATAAGTAAAAACCAAAAAATGATTCCCAAATGAGATTAAAAATTCACACAATAATAAAAGCACACATGATCCATCCTTGGAGTTGCATACCAAAAAGCCAATTCAATTCAAGCTGAGCCAATAAAACCAAAAGCCGAAAACAGCTGATCAACATATAACTTGAACTTTACAACCAAAAGACCAAATATTACATAATTAGTTACTGCAGTAAAATAAAAAAAAAAATGTTAAACACATTTACCGAAAAATGGCACATTTAACACTTAAAAGGCTTATAAGTTCAAAAGCACAACAGCCAAACACCAACTTGACATAATAAACTTCAACTTGGCGGTGTTCCAAAAAAAGAAAAAGAAGAAGAAGAAGCGAAACACAAACAAAAGGTTCAAAGTAACACTTTTGTAGCAATCACATTGATGGCACTGCTGCTGCTGCTTACATCACTGCGCAGTGCAGCAGTGCATATGCCGATTGCCGGCAAAACTGATGTAAAGCAAATGCAAATGTAATGACATTTATAAATATATCAAAATAACAATCACAACAACAGCAACACAGAGATGCTGTACAACATGACCTCAGGAAACCAATAATTAACAACAACAGCAGCAACAACATTGAAATGTGGCCAACGACAGCAAAAAAAACCGTCAAACCTGTTAAATCGCGCGATAAAGTGAAAGATGGAAAATGGGCAGACGTACACGCAGGTTCGAACTTAATTTTGAATTATGGGAAGTTGAACTTTTTGGGTGGCATTTCATGGGTACATGTATTTTGGGGCTGCGGAGAATGCTGTGCGAAAATGAAAGGCAGAAGCGCCAAAAATGTGAAAAGAGCAAAATTTTGGAGTTGCTAATTTGTGGTAATGAGCGATCTGTCAGACTGAAGCAAAAGTGCTGGGCCATCAAAGATACTTGGAAAGGAAATGCATCTTTTTTTCGGACAATTCGAAATCGTTGTTGTTTGACAAGCTTTTCTTGCGAAAAACGCCTTCGCTTGTCTTTTGTTTATTTTCATTTTTAAAATTTTTTTTTATATTTTGTCTTTCATTTTATCGAACGAATTCAACGCCCTTACGACCTAAATTGCATTGAATGCAATCATGTCTTTTTAACCTACAAAAAACATTATGAACAATGGCTTGGGCTGGGGCTTGGGCTATCCACCATGTGCAGGAAGGAGTTGGCCGCTCAGTCAAGGCATCGTATGCAACGTGTATTTCTTATATGTTCAAATTTATAAGTAAAAGGCTACACTGGCCACTTATTGGCGATTGACATGCAACAATTGGCCGATAAGCAGCAAGCAGAAACAGCAGTGGGAGCTTTATTTATTATGGCAAGTGTGGTCAAGTTATTGTGAACTGAAGCAGGTAGTTGCGGTAGTATTTGCAGATAAAGTAGTTTAGGAATTTTTTGGTTTCTGGCATTGCCAAAACAAAAGACTTGAACAGCAAACTCGTTTTATTTTTACACTTGATTAAAGGGAAGCAGATTTTGATTATATCAAAGAATAAATTAAAGGTAAAAACTGCTAAAATTTGTCATGAACATACTATAGGACCCCAGCAGTATTCTGGGCTACAATTGGAATTAGACAACGGGGCGTGGCACCGCCCATGGAAACCAATATATCGCAGTGCTGTAACTGGGCCTAATTCAATGTTTTTCAACAAAATTTGCGACATAGTTGTTGCTTTCAATTCTAAGCTCAATGCCATTGAATATTTGGCACTGTAAATATATTTGTCAATTGTTTTCTTTAATTTATTAAAAAAACTAATTCAGGGCCAGGCAAGCGGTCCGGACATAGCTAGTATACGGTCGGGGCTTCTATAACCCCCCTTGAATTCGGCTATTCGGTATATTGAGTACATTGGAGCCACCAAATTTCTTTCTCAATGCAATTTTTTTCATAACACTTCCATAATTCAAATAAAAAGTTGTCGTCACATTGCACCTAACCTATAAGTCGACTGATCTGGATCTCCAAATTAGTATTTACAATTTGTTTCCAAATACTTTTTTCAACCAACCCTTCAAAACAAAAGAACACATCCAACTAAACCAAACAAAGAATGGACAGCAATTGAACGTAGGAGAATGTGGTTTTTTGAATTTACATTTTCGGAAATAAAAAAATGCTAAAAAAGAACACAGTCAACCAAAAAAAAAAGAATGAGGTATTACCGCATTTTCTTTGAATGCCGCCGCCACACCCATTTTGTTTGGTTCTAGTGCAGCATAAAATGGAAATCTGGAATGTTTTAAAATGAAAAACTTGTTGCCGCCAAAAAAAAAGAATTTTTCGGTGATACATTAAGGCGAGCATTGTTTTTGGTATGAAAAAAAAAAAAAAAATTCTCTAATAAAAACTAAAAGTATTAGCTGAAATTACCACCAGCTGCGTAGCAGTTTTTTAAAATTACAAGTATATTAATGGGTTGGGAAAATGTTGTGGGCTGCTCTCGTTCAGTGTGCGCTGACCACAAATTATACAAAAAAGGTTTTCAAGAATATTTCAAATTTGTTTGTAATTATGTGTGGAATTTGTATTTCTTTTCTGACTTATCGAATGGAACTCCTAGTAATTATGCGATTTTGAGACGCATGACGCAGCTGGTGGAGGTTTTTTGTGCGCTGTTCATTACACCTTGACACTAATAACTATTGGAAAAATATAACAAAATCTTATTGTTTGCAAAATAGAAAACAACAATAACATGTTTGTTTTAAAACTTAATGAAATATGCTTGGAAGCATTCAAGCTGAAATGCTTAATTAGTTGTGGGTAAAGATTGACATAAGTAGTGTGGGAATCGGAGTTTGTTTGAAATATATTGTCATTTTTTATAACTATTGGAAATATGCAAATAGTCTTTGATAATTGCTTTGATGAATTGAAAGTTTTGTAATGATTTTTCATGTACAATTTTACACAATTGAAACAACAAAAAAAACGCGATTGAAAATCACGTTTCGTCCTCAATTTGGGTAATTTTTAAGCCATTTTAGCGGTTTCTTGGTCCCTACATAAGTAAGTTTCTAATTCGAAATTCGGAAAAAATTGACCTGTATGTAAATTCCCACAAACATCACCCACAAAAGTTGCAGCGATCACAAAAAATTCACAATAAAATCCCCCATAATTCTTCATTTACGGTTGGACACGCCGACACTCGAATGGCAATTAATGCATTTCAATTAAAAGACCATAGCCACGATGGTAAGATAAGAAATCAAATCAGACATCAAAGTAGCTCCACCACCAACAACAACAACAATATAATAACAAAACAAAAAAAAAAACAACACCACCACCAACGATCATACCGATTGCCATCTATGGTCTAAAAAGACCGGTGCCAGAGTACAAAAAAAAAATACAAATAACACTAGCAAAAGCTAATTAGGGCGTAACAATAGACTTTGCATTTTATTAACCTTGAAATTCATTTGCACAAACACTAGCCCATATACACATGGAAACATGTAAAAACAAAGGCAGTTTTCCTTGTGTTAGCGCCATTTTTTCCATTTTAATAAAATAAACGTTGGTTTCTAATAACGAGACAATTACATCATTTACACCATGACAAACATTAAATTGGTCACAACGCCAGCAAAAGGTTTTTAACACAATTAAAAACAGCATCGTGTGGCAATTGGAGCGCATATTTGTGCGTGTGCCAGAGACAACAAACGGTCCATAATTATATTACAGTAACATTTGCATTGCCAATTCAAAAAAATTAAAAAATTGGAACACAAAATACCAATTTGAACATAACAAAAGAAATGGCAAAGTGTCGTAAAAGGAGGACTGGTCAATTGGTAGTAGATTTGCGTAAACGTGAATGACAAAAAAATTTAAAAGAGAAAAATTCAGCAACTTTGAAACAATTTATAATGTTAAACTCTCAATTAATGCGTGTTTTGGCGGTCGTGTTTGTTAATTGCTTGCGCAGTTTTTGTAAAGTGAGCAATTTCCGAGATGACTGACAGAGGCGTCTCATGGTATAGAAAGTTATGTGAGAGAAGGGGCTTACCATAAATAGCATTGACTAGGGTGCGGTAGTTGATTGCTTTTACATTTTTAGAAGCTGCTGGCTAAGACCGAAACTCATTTCCTCAATGAAAAGTCAACATCCTTTTGAATTTGTTTGCCTGTTGACTTTTCATTGGTTATTTTCTGGTTGATTGGGATTTAAAATAATAAAAAATATGTTTGCCTACCAATAACGAGGAGGGACAGATAATTATGGCGGATATCCGGATACCTATCCACTTATTGGGCGTTACAAAATTCAAACCAAAGTGAATATACTAAGGTTTTCAGTATGTTTTTAGATTTTTAAAATGCTGAGCGAAACAAAACCAATAAAGTCAATGTGAGCAGTACCCGAAAGTCTACAAGAATGTAGAAATTGGGTAATGTCAAGTTCCGAATTAAAATGGAATCGAATTAATTTGTATTGAATGTCACTCATACGACATGTCGAGCACTATGCGACAAAAAAGTTACTTTCAAAGATATCGTTTTACCATTGAACAACTTCTCGTCCGCAATGAAAAACTTTGACAAATTGGAATACATCCACTACTTTCTGCTTGAGAGAAATATACCAATGACACTCTAAAAGTTAGTACTTGAGTTGTACCCCAATTACACCCTATCTGCGCCTGCTCTGTTTGTTGTTGAAAGCTTGCAAGCGTACCAGTATATTAATCAATTAGAGTGCTACGTTTTAGCCATTTTATTTTTGGCCATGCTGCCGGGTGGCGAAATAATTAGAGGCGATTTGTTTGTGTTTATGTACTTTCACTTGATTATTGGTTTTTTTGATTTAAATTTTTTGTTTCTACGCTGCCTTTGGGACTTTATAGTGGGGCGGCAGATTAGAGCTTTTACTTTTTTTGTGGGTTAATAAAGGCCCGAAGTACTTAATTATTGGCTACTGCATTTTACCTTCTTTCAATTAATCATTTAATTTGTGATAAATGAAAGTGATTTTTATTTCGATTTCGATTTGACATAAATACAAAAAGACAAAATTACAGAGAAAGCTGATTTTTTAAATCAAAGTTAAGTATATAATTAATCAATTAATTTATCGAAATAAAATGTTATGTAACATAATTTTTGACAGAGCTACAAGGGGTCGAAAATTGGCAACAAATTGTATCCATTTGTTATATAAATCAAAGGGAATATCAAAGATACAAATCATTTTTTTTAATTTATAAAATTAGTTATTTCCTTCTTCTAATTTCACTCTATAGATTTCTTAGAGCATTCTTTTTCATTGCCAATTTTCACTTTTCTGTTGCTCAATTACCAGCAAACATCACATGTGAGCCTTCCATCATACACATTTCTGCAGCCACCGTATTAAGTAAAGAAATACAAATTACGCCTAATTCTTCATATGAAAACATTGCAGCAACTTTGTTAAACATTATTATTAACTCAACAAAAGCAAAGGAAAAAACTTGCATTGTTGTGGTCTTTATTGCTAGCACACTTTCAGTGAATTAATGTTAACCCATTAATTTACGCTCTATTGCTTATTCGAGAAAATTAAAAGAAAAAAAAAAGAAAAATAAGTAGTGTTTTGCAAACATGCAATGAAATTTGCAGCACAATTCGTAACTCAATATGCAAAGTATCAATGGTAGTTGGACTTGGTTCATGATTAGTCTATTGAAACTTCATTGGGTGTGTTCGCGATTCAGTGCATTTGTCTAGAATTTTACTTTTTTCCAAATACCAAAACATACAAAACTGCACAGTGGCTACACACAAATCAAACATGGAGGTACACAGAGAGAACTGTTTGTCAGAATTATATTCACAACATTGATCCATAAATTAAACAAAAAACATTTCTCTCCGTGTAATGTACAAGTGTTTTCCTTGTGCTTCGAAAGATGAAAATTATTATAGACAATGCGGAGCTTTAGTACTCCCCACCAAAACCATTTATGGAGGAATTCAGCATTCGAGAATTTCAGCCATTCGTGCCTATTTGGTTATCTCGCTCTCGCTCTAAGAACCCTTCTTAACCGAAGTATTGGGTTAATATCTGGAGCAACAAACTAAATGTTAAATGCTAAAACCAAAAGTTTTAAGACTTTACATGCTCGGAACTCTGCAATAAAATGTTTGTAGTACGCAACTTTTAAAAAAAAATTTTGAAATCCAACTCTTTAGTTGTCAATGTTTGACGTTTCTAATAGTTTCCTCAACTTACCATATCGCCCTGCGTCTCACTTTTCGTGCTTCTTTCAGTACACATCAGCAAGGTCGTATGTAAATGCTCACTCATTTGCATTTCAGAGAACAATACATTTCTCAAATTAATAGAATTACACAAGTGACGAGTATCAGCAAGGCCGCCTCGTTGCAAAACCAAACCCAAAGTAAAAGTTATGAAACAATTGCTACACTAGAACTTCTTAATGAAGAAAATGAGAAGAAAAAATATTCACAGAAAAAAAAAATAAATTTGCAGGTGCTTTTCTCACAAAACCCATAATGTAGATCATGAATAACTTAAACGATTCTGGCTGATCTACTTCAAGTCATTTCAAGTTTTCCAAATGCTGCACTGACTGACGGCAAAAGTATGGCACACCACCAAGGACGTACGAGCGCCATATAAACCAAGCAGCCGGAGACAAGAAAAAAATAACTCATTGAACACATTCGATTGAGAATATTGAGAACGCAAAAGCTGCAATACTCCATGGGAATAAATTAAAATATATCGAGCAATCAATGAAAATGAAAATGGACGCACTGACCAGACCAGACTATGGACGCAGTGTGAAATACGCTCGTTCTTTTGATTACAAGTGATTACGGTCTAAGGCCTAATTTTCGATTTCGTTTTAAGAATATTTTTTCCTTTTGGCGTGATAAATGGTATTTTTTCTTTTTTGCTTTGCACAAAATGTTTTGGCAGCTGCTTTGTCGGCCGCAAGAAAGCGGCATTTGATTTTTTTCGAGATTAAAATCTTGCTAAAGCTAATTGCAAGCTATTAACTAGTTTTTAGGTCGATTGCGTAACTACTAGGCTGGCGTCTCGTGTCAATTGTCAATTTTTTGAGAATTCTTTTAAGGTTCTGTCGATTATTGAAAAGAAAAATGTAGTTGGAATTGTTGGCGGCAAATAATAAAGTTCAATTAAAGTGTGATTAATTTGAAAATAATAACAATCACAGCACTCGAATCAAGTTGGCAAGTTTGCGGCTCCAGTCTTTTGTTTTAATTGGGTTGAAACTGTTTGTAGTTTCGTTTCATGTCCAATTTTGTAAATATTCAAAAATTGTTCTGTAATTACGCGCCATTATTCAACACCAGGAACTGCATTTCATGCAAATTGTTCATTTACTGGAAACAATTAGTTTTTTTTTATTTTCTTCGTGTTGCTTGTGTGCCTTTTCAATTTTTGCTTCATTAAAATCAAGCCAATTTCGCATAATTTATAGAAATTGTTTGGAAATTTAATTTGCAATCCGTCGAATTGAAAGTGTGGAATTTTTGAGTTTTTCGAAATATTTTTAATGATTTAATACAATTTCCTAATGCCAAAAAAACAAACTATTACAGAGTGAAGCATACAGTTCGATGTATGTGTTTTTAATCAGGAAATTTGAGTTTGCAAGAAAACGAAATCAGTGTTGGAAAACTTATGGAAATTAATTTTGTTTAAATATTTGCATTGGTTTACCTAATTTTGTATTTATATATATTTTTTTGTTATTTCTTCATCAATTTATGCTAATTTAAAACAATTACAACAGGCCGATGAAAAAATTCAGGCCTAATTCATTGCTTTTAATTTACAAAAATTGCTTAAGTTTCTTCACTTCAAAAGGGTGAACAACTGCGGGCATCAGAAAGGACGGATCTCTATTGTCAGTAAAAAGACTTTTGTTTATTTAATAAATCATCTCGAAAAACAAAAAGGAGAAAAGTGAAATTTTTATTTGGTTATGAAAAAACCTAAAAAAATACACAAAAAGATACTTAAAAAGGGTGACACAAAAGACCGAAAACGCCAAGCTAATTAAAGTGTGACGGGACAATGAGCATTGTCAACAGCATTGTGGGTGACAATGATAACAATAACAAAAAAATAGTTATTGTTATGGGTTCAGACAAAAAACAAAACTACGAAGTATGATAATAATAAAAAATGCACAAAATGAGTTTGGATGTCTGTTTATTTTGGCTTTTTAAAAAATAAAGTTACAATTGCTCATGAAATGTTATTTTAGAGCTCGTAAAAAACACACAAAAGTTTTAAAAATATGCAATATTTGAAGCAATTATAAAAAAGAGTAAACAAATTGTTTTTTTTTTGTAAATATAACCCTTAACCGACCTACAAGTAGAAAATAAATTTCCTTTAAATCAATTTCAGCAATTTCGATTTAAAATTAAAGGTTTTTGGCTGGTTTGTTCTTAATGACAAGGCAGACTATGAAGTGGCCAAAATCGTTTAATTTTATATAGAAATTACTGAAATTTAAGAAAATTTATTTTTTTTTAGTCGCTTTAAGGGTTATATTTTTAAAGTTGTTATTTTATTTTTTCCCTTTTTGTTGTTCCTTTTTCTCTTTGAGGGGTTTGAGCTCCCCCACGGCCCCAACCGCCTCTGTTCGCTGCCATTTATTAGTGTTATTCACATTGGTTGTTATTCGTTACTTTATTATTTCGCTTACATCGGACTAACAAGTAACGGATTATCCATTGCACAAATATATGTCAACTATGTGAGTTTGTGTCTTGAATCATTCATGCGCCCCAGGAAAAAAAAACCAATCACACTGTGCAACAGGTACAGGCAGTTGCCAAACTTGTTCGAGTGGCCAACATAATTTTCTAAAAACCAAAAATTACTCAATTCACGCGGTAATTGTTTATTTGGACAATTGCGTCAAATTAAATTACACACAAAAAATAAATAAAAGAAAGACTATTACGGCCAACAATTTAAACAATCGTAAAATTTGCACAAACATTTGAAGCGTTTTTTTTTTTGCTGGAAACTGCAAATATCAGAAAAAATATCAAAGTGAGCAAAAATAACAAAAACAAAACGAGAAGAAGAAAAAACTGGTGGAACACATTACATAATTGCAAAATCCCAATAAACATAAACTGGCCACATAAGCAACGGCATCATTAGCAGCGCCACCAACAGCCTCATCAGCAGACATAAACAGAAACAACGACAAACCCAACCAACGAGTGACCAATACTAGCAGCATCAAACGTCATCGTGAACGCAACCAACGAACGAACATGACGATTTATGTTCGCAACATCTCAGAGTAGCAGAGAGAAGACATCATCAGCGGCGGCGGTGGTGATGTAAACAAACACTGAAATTGGCGGTGACAAAACCAAACAAATCGCACAATTTCAAATCGAGCGGGAAATTTGAAATGAATGAGTGATGCATGCACTCGTCGTCATCAAAATAAATGAAGTAAATTACAAAAAAAAAAATTATGAATTTTAAGTGAAAGTGAGGAAGCAGAAAGAAGTCTTAACGGCCTCCACTGTTTCTACTGCCCAAGTGCCTGTCTGGTTGGTCTGGCTCATTTCTTCGTGTGGTTTCGTCGATGGTCAATGGTATGTCGGTGTTTGTTTATGTCGGGCACATTGTTAGCACCTGCGGCGACACAGTGCGTCACAAATGATTGACTGCTAGCGATGTTGCGAGAAATGCCAATGCGAGATGACAGTTGGCTGGGCAGTAGTCTTATCAAAGTCAGTCTTGAGGAAGTGAAAAATCGAAACAAAAAATGGCCACCAAAGTTGATCATAACCATTTCTTGTCTTTGGTTTCTTATTAGGTAGCATTCATTTGATTGTGGTTTTGAACATTTTATATGGGTTTGTTCGGAGAGTTCTTCTCGGGTCATTTGTTTTGTCCACCACTCACTTTCTATGCGCATAGGCCAAATTTTCGACAAAGGTTTGTTCGTAAGCATTTATCCAGATATGTCTGCCTGGGCACCCGGATAAATTACGTATTATCTACCTGATGAAGTGAACTTTTCTTTTATTCGCTTTTTTCTTAATTATTGCTTTGGACTCGCTTTGGAAGGCTTGATTGATTTCGAAACAATTGAATTCTACTGGCAGGTATTTACAAATAATCGTTACAATCTGGTTCTATGAGGAAAAAGGCGTGGCTCCATTCAAGTTAATGAACTTTCCGACACTTTCCTGCTGGCTAAGTACCTTTCCATTAATTTAAAATTTAATGACTTTGAGGCAAAGGTGTGTAATTTGAGTCCAATCTGTTAAAAAGAAAATGTACAAAGGCCCTTTATTACACAAAATTACTTCCTAGCTTTTAAGTATTTAACAACAACAACAACAACAACAATCGATCGATGAAAACCAATAACTTTACTTGAAGATTATACAGAATTGTAAAAACTGAAACATTTGAACAAGTGTTTCAACAGCCACACCTGCCCTAGCCTAAATCCAATTAGTGGCTTTGATTTGCACCGCATTTATCGCTCTTCAGCTACTCCCTTAAGTGCATCTGTTGAAACCGAAATCGATTTAAATTTTGACAACTTTGTTGTCTGCTGCCGATAAATACAAATGAATTAATCGTATTGACAATGTAGTAACTTTTGACTTTTTCACACACTTTGCATACAAATGCGAACTTAATGGCATAGCTTAGTCGAAATTTATTGAAATGAAAATCAAAACCAAAAAGAGACAAACAAAAAAAAATTAATTAAAATTGCACAAAACTCAAAATTTGCATAAAAAATTGGTTTTTTTTTGTGTTTGCGTCTGGTGACGAAGAAGCTGCTTCTTTTTTGTGGGTTGAGTGACATTCATTTTGGCCCAATCGCTGACTTTGTGCTATTTTCAAATTTTATTTATTACATTGCAGTGGAGAGAAAACCGAAAAGAGTAGATATCTCATTTCGGTTGTTATGTTGGTGTCTTTGAGCTGTCCGGCGTGCAGACTGAACTTTTGAACTTTGTTTGGTTTAATTGTGATTTTAGGCAAATCTGTCAAGAGTATTGCTGAAATTAAGATTTGTGGTGATGTCGTAAGCGTGGCGACATATTGCGAATTTAATTGAATTCGAAATGAATTATGTGGAACAATGGGGTGTTCATACAAATACCCAAATCGAATAATGGAAGGTGATCATTTGTTCATGAAGGTTTTAGCCCTGAAACTTAGAAAGCCGCTCCTAGCATCAAAAGGAGTGCAACTCTAGATGTAATGACTAGAACTTGGTAAAAACTGCACCAAAATCTCCAAAACAAACAAGCAAATAAGCGCGAAATATGCACCTTCATCCGTTAAGCAGTTATCGGGAAAACTGACCCACTCTTCCAACTTTTTTCCCTGGTGTTGTAAATTTATTTTGGCGGCAAAAAGTTGAGTCCGCCAAAAAAAAATACGAAGTATTTTTTTGTGAACATGTCCACCGACTACCAACAAGTTTGTCTCATGACTTTTCACAGTGTAATTCCATACCAAATTAGCATCTATTTATAAACACGCAGCAATTGAATATATACATTTTTAAGGAAAATGCATTTTTTCCCAAACATTTCTCAGGCATTGTTTTCCGCATAGTTTTTTGTGCACTGCTGCAATTTACACTTTGTCATCACAACAACAGAAACGAAAACCACAGCAGCTTTAACCAGAAATCACCACTCGTGTCCGCATTATGCACCTAAAATACAATACCTAGGCACGCCTAGTTTTCTGTTTGATACAAAAAATGCATATTTGCTATGAAAAGGCTGTGAAATGCATAAAATCAAAAGACTTGAGACACAAACGCGAAGCATGCCGTTTTTCGGTAGGTTTTGTTCCCTTTGCAACGTAACCAAAGAAAACAAAAACAATTTGCATTTTGGTGCACTTTTGGCATGGAGCGTGGCCAATGACTTCCTTGTTGTTTTTTTATAATGGCTACTTTTTTTCTTAGCGGTTGCTGAAAGTGTTTTTTTTTCACATTTCTTGTGAATTTTTTTTTTGTGTTGGTTTTTTGATTGTCACTGTGCTGATCGTGACATGTCATGGTTGAGGGCTTTGGTTTTGTAATAGTTTTTTGTTACCTTTTTTATTGCTTCGCTGCGGTATATCAAAACTGACCAGATTTCTGCTGAAATCTTTAGTTGAGCCTACGTTAAAATCACTTTATTTGCCACTAGAAACGATTTGCTAACTCTTTATCGAAAAAAAAATAGTAAAAACAGAAGTGCAAATTCGTAGGAAGTTATTATGACGTCCATTTAGTGACAGAGATGGCCCATCTTCGTTTTTTATACTTTGAACTTATTTTTCCAATGAGTGTCGTGTAAAAACTTGAACATTCGTGGTTTTGATGTCGAAACTCCGAGATCCCGGATAATTGAGGGAACTACACTCAGAAAAAAATCCTATAAGAAATGAGTGGGTTGGAGGAGTCAGATGTCACAGAAAAATTGCACAATAAGAAATTCTGTGTCGAAAACTGTTAGAATTGCGTAATAAAAATGATCTTGTCTGGACTGGGACTAAGTTGCTTATCGGTTAGACTTAGAAAGAATTTTCACGCTTCAATTATTTTAATCAGTCAAAGGTTTCATCGAATTTAACTACCTGTAAGCCTGCTTGTAAACTAGAAACCATTTTTCGTAAAATGGAATTTCATAAGAAGCTAAATTAAATCCGTTTTCTAGTCCTTCCACAAAAGTAAAATAAAATTCCCAAAAAATACCAAATGCACTTGCCACCGAAATTCAATTTCACTTTTCACCTAACCATTTGACCCAACAGCACCTGCTGAAGCCAAGGTCAAGTCAATATTTAACGAAACGAAATTTCTCCGCTCGCATGCATTTTTTTCATTTATTTTCATTTCATTTGGGTAATTTTACTGCACCATTCGAGTGTTTGCTGTTTTTTAATTTTTTGGTTTTTTGTAAGACCCTGTGAGCGCGCCATAAGAGATTACCATGATGTAAAAGCTGGAAATGTTGAAAAAGTTCAATGGCACTTGCACTCCCACCGTCTGCCACCGTGAGTTGTGTTCATTTTGATTTTTTTTGTGCTAAGTGAGTGCTGTTTGTTTATTTTATTTAGTTATATTTTTTCGGGTAGGAAGTTAAGCCAAAAAAGAAAAAGTTGCACTGCAAACAAGTTGTTTCGAACAAAAACGCACATGAAACCAAACTTAGGCTCATCTTTGGATGCTGCTGTTGCCACTGTTGTAGCATCGACCTTGAAGCGGGCGCACTTGTTGGATCTGCTGCACTGTTGTAACCACACAATGAATACACACTATGTTGCTGTTTTGTTGTGTTTTTGATTTTAAGATACTTTTTTACATTTTTTTGTTGTTTTGCTTTAATTTGTGTAACAAATTGAAGATCCATCCATCGATTTGCATAAAAAGCCTCTTTGCTCTCGATCGCTGAGGTGGCAAAGTGAGTGATGCCCGCTAGTGAAGTTAACATAAAATTTTCTTCGTTAATTAATTAATTGTTAAAAGGTGGAAAATTTTTATTGAAAATCGGAAATTTATGTTAATTTTATTAATTGAAATTATTAATTGAATTGGTCTGTGACTAATTTACTAATTGCCCTTTTGTTCAACTTTCTTTGCAGGTTTGTGTGCTGAAATTTCACAATGAAACAAAATATCATTAATGTTGAGCAAGTGAGAGAAATTCGTGCTAATTACTTTTTAATTGAATTAAACTTGATATGCCTGGTATACATTTACCGCCTAGAGTAATTAAATTCAAATTATTAGGAGCTGTATATATTTCCCAATGGGTGCTACGTTAACACCTAGCCTCTTCAATTCTTAAATTGTCTACTCTAAAGACAAAAAACTTGAGTAACGAACTTGGCTGCTGTGAATCAACTAAGTTAATCTGGGTGCGCAAAAGAAGGTGTGCCCTGTGCGAATTCCTAAATTTCCATCAAACGTCTAGAAAGTGCCAGCAGGTGGTTTGTTTTTGCTTTCGTTTCGAACTACACTTCATTTAATGGCTCATTGCTTACGCTCACGATGCGGTGCAGCGAAATGAATGGATTAAGGCGGACGCCTTAAGTTGAGTGCTTCGGCTTTTTCTAGTATTTTTTTTTTGTTTTTAGGAAAAACCAAACAAAACTTTAGGCTACACTGAAAGAAAAACCATTTTAGCTTTACCAAAGAACACATTGTTTTGCTTCATATTCAACGACAAAAAAAACACATGATACTCAAGAAATCCGTAGTATGTTATTATGCTCAACTGTTACCACCAATATTGGCGGATGTATAGTGCAAAAGTCCTTGCAGAGATTTCCATTCGAAGTGTACATTAAGCGATATTGAGTGCCAAGCGAAGGCATGGCCTTTAATTGTATTGCTTTTGGTTTCAAGTTACTTTGGTCTGTTCAAAGTTTTCCAGAAAAAAAAAGAAAAAACACCGAAGCACACTTTGAAACTCAATGTATCCATTTGTAGCCGAGCACTCGTTTACCAAATTAAATCGCTCGAAATCGTTTACTTTGTAATTTCTCAACATAGGATGTGAGTTACTTCAGGTGAAAGCTTTTCTTTCTTTCCAGCCAAATATAAATTTATAAAAATGTGAAATGGAAAAAAACTAAAAGAAAAGATAAAACCAAAAAAAAAGAAGAAACAAAACGCCAACATTGCAATGCAGCTGTGCAGCCTTATTCGAACACATGTTTGTTTTATTGTTGTTGTTATAACTGTTTACTGTTGCTTGTTGTTTGCCCAAGAAATTGACAATGGCAGCAACACCAACGCCAACTGGAAGTACAAGTAGTAAAATTTTCACTTTAGCCTGCACTGAAATTTATTAAAAGTTTCAAATATCTTAAATGCAATTTTCTTTTTGTTTTCAACTTTGCCTTTTTTTGCGTTGACAATTTTCCAATTTGTTAAATGAAATAATAGCAAATATTTCGCATTTGGAAATATTCCATGTTGGAAATCTTACACTTTGCCCTATCCAATTGTTTTGTTATGATGAAATTTGTGATGAAATGCCTTGCATTCATTTCCAATTTGTTGCACTTTGTGCAAGTGCCTGGCTTCCTTTCCCTTTAAGATTTTGTTTGTTTTTTTCTTCAATGGCTACAATTATTTTGTGCAATCCCCTTCTCTGGTATCTCGTGGCTGTCATCTGTGTCTGCACTGCCGTTGGTGACACCCGCGCGCTTTTTCGTAATTACAGTGTGTTTACACATCTCGGTTGCATTTGTCAAAAAGTTGTTTTGTTTTTGGCGGCAAATGTGGTTTTGCATGGTGGTTTTCTAATGTACGCGAGTACAGCGACATCTGATCTCTGGCCAGCGAGATACAAATGTGCAAAATTTACGTGGTGACAACTTTTAAGATTTTTTTTTGGTCTGTTGATTTTTTAATTTTTTTTAATCTCTTCTAATTATTAGTCTGGTAAGAAATGGTTTTAATTTTTCTATGAAAACACATTTTTACGTCATTTACTTATTTTGTGTGTCAATGTGGTAACTTCTAATTATACATATATTCAATGAGACCATGTCTAGAGGTCTCATTGAATCATACTGAAAATCAGATTTCTTTGCTGCTGTGCGTGGGCTGACACCACTTGTGGTGTCAAGTTTTCAAGCTCATGTTGCTCCCATCCAGATGGCGATGTCCCCTTTTGCATTGCCCATCTCTGGGTGTAGAACGCAACTGAACTGGAGCTGACGCATTCCTCTACCATACCATACCCGCTACTTCTGCAGGATGTTTCCCAATCCGATCACTCACTCAACTTTTCGTGCCATTGAAAGTTTCTATTTTTATAACCATTAAGAGTGACTATTTTTTCTCAGGTAGACATTTTTGTGACCGTTCTCTAGCTGAGCTTTATTCTGACTAAATTCTTTGAATGTTTTACTCGAAATCGAGTGTTTCGTTTAGTAAAGTATTAAATGTACAATTTTTTCGAAATATTCTACGAAAACTGAAGAAGAACGCGATTTAAGTTTGGCTTCATTGCAGCCAAGTTCACTGTGAAACTAAATATCTGAGGCTGTCACATCGATGTGACTTAAATGCAGAACTTGATTGGACAAACGAAGAAGATTTGCTCAAGAGAAGCACCATTAAGAGGCTATTGAAAATTCATAGCCAAGAGTTTATTACACTATTATTATTCATTAAAAATTTAAATTTTGTACAAATTATTGTGCTAAATATTTATTATGCAGTTGAACTATAGATTCATGAACTGAGCTGATCAGTCGTCTGCAAACAGTTTATTAAGAAATTATAATTGAATGTCATCGGAGCCACATGAAATCCCGGTTATGTGACAAATGCAAAACTACCCCTCTGTGGGAAGGTTTCTAATTGGCCTTTTGCAAGAGCCTCCATTACAAATCGATTTTTTTGTATTCTTATTTCGCGTCTAATTGATATGCTTTGTCAAAGTTAAATAACTGTTTGCGGCTAGAATAAACTGTTCAAGACTATTGATAACATTAGAAATTAATACTACAAATCAAGGTAGAGAAGACTGAAACAAGGCACAACAGATGCGCATTGAAGTCATTGTGAATAGTTCAACATTTGATAATGAAAATTAGAACTGACTTCCAATGAAAATGATTTTCATTTGTGAAATGACTATTGCGGTTGTAGTTGACTATTATCACAAATATTCATTTACCATATCATATGAAGGGTAACACTGACTGCTTGGGCTAAATCAATTGCTGATTCTGAAACAATTTTGCCCCTCTTAGGAGCTAGACGTCTTTTAAGATTTTCAAGATTTACCTTCAAATATCTCCGCTTCGAGGATGTTGTAATTGTAGCCCGTATGTCAGTAGCCCGTTTTTCTCATTATTTCAACAAAGAAATTTACTTTTCTCATGCAAAATTTATAAAAAATAAAGAAAAACAACCTCACAATGACACAGCAACAACTTAAATGCAGGTGTCCTGCACAGTCACTACCACCTCGATTAGATAAACATTTGCTTGGAGAAATTTTGTCAAATGTTTGAAAAACGCTGGGAACAAATTTCACTTTCATGCTGCACATGAAGTTATCACAGTTTTTTTTCAAGCTTACCTTTTGGTGGTAATAAATCTATAACCGACTGAATTTTCATATATGCATGTACGTTTAGACAAGAAAAATAAATAACTGTTCATATGACCTTCTTCTCCATCTCAGGCGCTTTCAGCATAAATCACATGCGCCAAATGTTGCTGGCTGCTTTTTTTTTGGTATTGTCAAGCAACAATTGCCATTTTGGCTGCTCAGTAAAACATTCAATTATGCTCTTATTTGCACTTCACACTTGCCAAAGCCATCATTGTTTGCACAAAAAACAAACAATGCAAATATTTGCTTGGGCTACAATGGCTGCTTTATGGGCGGTCGGCGTTTCGTTTTTGCTGTCAGGCCATTTGTCAGTTTGCAAATAATATATATATATATTCGAATAAATACAATTTGTTTAAAGCCAAACTTCATATGCAAATTTGACGTTTTGGCCATTTTTTTGCTGTTATTGGTTTTGGTCAAAATGTAACAATTTTGTTGGGGGAATATTTTCGCTTGAAATGAAAACAAATTTGCATTTTGTCTTTTTGTTTGATTAAATGTATTTTATATTTTTGTTGAATTGAAAAAAGGTTTGCACGTGTTGTCTGCTTCAGGGCTAAATTGATTTTTGTGGTAATCTGTGGTAAGCTGCTTTAGATGGCATTATCAACCCATATGTTTTTTCAAAGCAATAAATCTTAAGAGCAAAGTAACATGTCACAACATGATTAGCAATTAATGGTAGTCGAATTGGTAAATTTCGAAATTTCCAAGAAAAATCTTTACCCTATTATTAAAAAGATTTACAAACCTTGTGTGATGCGTAAGATGAATAAGAAGAATTATGATATGGGGTTTTTGGGAGGGGGGCGGTCACTTTAATAACAACCAAATAGCCCAAGCATTGACCAACCATGAAAGGAGCAAGTACTGCCATTCTTTTTACTTTTTATTACTCTATCAAGAACTCCGCCTTAAACTTTAAGCCATTTCACAGACAGATTCCAGTTAATTTTATATTTTTTTTGTATACTTACTTATATATAAATTACGCCACAGTCTGCGACAATTAAGCTTCAATAATTACGAAACTTTATACCCCAGTCAGCAAGCAACAACAACAACCACGTTGGCACTTGAAGAAAATGTCAAAAGTCTTACCGGCCACCCACACAAGACCGCTGATATGAATAAAAATAAATAAAAATTAAAAATTGAAATCAACTACGTTGTAAAAGTGTCAAAAAAAAAGCTTCGCTACACTTCAAAGCATTCATTCTTTACATTATGTTATTTGTGGCGTTGGTACACTGGTATTTTGTTGGTACCCTTCCAACTTCACATTGGGCGCATCGTCGTTAGTGCGCAATGTCACAGCGCATGAATGATGACAGCGCGTTGACACTTGATGCGAAATGGCTCACAAAATTATGCTTCAAGTATCTTAAATGATTTTAAATGATGCTGGCTGTTTAGTCTTCTTCTTTTTCACCAACCTCTTCGCTGTTATCGTTATTATGCCCATTCCGCTGCTAATTAAGAAAATGAAAAATTAAAACGCTTTAAGCCTGAAGTTGACATTAATTGTTGTGCGTTTATTTTTATAGTGGCTGTGCGTTTTGTATTGTTGTGGTTTATGTGACACATAACCTTCTTCCACAACGAGGAAGTCATGTAATTTAATATTGGGTAATTCGTTTTTGGGTTAATGCAAATCGGTATATATTAACAGGCCTATTCAGAAAGTGTATGACATTATTGTTATTTCACAGACTCGAGATTCACATTCTTTTGTAATGCAAATTGCATCCGAATTCGTAACTGCGAGCTCAGGTACTTCACTAAGTTTGAAACTTATTATTGAAATTGATTATTTCTAACCTTACTCATTTTATCTTAAACTGCGACCCATTTACATCATCAAAAAGGTTGAAATGATTTGTATTCAGTTTTGAGCATTATATTATGATTTGTGTTAACATGGTCAACTCTGCATCATTTCCACTCGGAGACCATACTATTGTAGAGGGTGACCAGATAACTTCGATAAGAAAAGACATTTAAATTAAGGCGTGAAATATCACATTGATTCTGGCCTTATTTTGAAGCTACATTCATGCCATTACGTATGGAAAAGCACATCATTTAAATGGCCGCCTCGGCTTCGCTGACAGTTGGTCCGATTTTCGATGACTCAGTCATAGCGTAGCGTAGACTAAGGAATTGACGTCCCAACCTTTACTACAATCCCTTACCTGGATCGTTTGTCCGTTGCGCCCTTCTTAAGGTAAGTGTTTAATACACTGCTGGAAACGTTATCGTTCCATCTTGTTTTTCCATCGAAATCTCCATTAACTAAACCAAAATCAAAAAGTTACTCATACGTCCCCAAGTACCTAAAATCCGTCAGACTCTGCACACTTTTTCAAAGCCTGAAATTTTGTTTACAACATCTGTTGCGAAATGTTTTCAAAATATTGCTTGTCCAATAAATTGGCAACAGTTTTCAAGACAATTAATTTTATGACAACAAAAAGTATGAAACCCCCAGCACAGCAACAAGTGCTTAAACAAGCTTCGAGCAACAAAATCAAGTGCAGGCGTCATTTAGCAACAACCAAGAAAATTGCACCGAAAAATCACTCCAGCCAATATAAGGCATGTAAAGAAAATTTCAAATTGAGCAAAGTGAATTTTTCATAAACGCATAATTTCGGTGGGCAATCAACGAGAGCAATTTTCATTCTTGCTGGCTGCTGTGGTTGTTGGCGTTGACCACGAATAAAACAGCAGCGAACAACGAGTATGTCGCAAATTCAATAAATGCTTAAGGGGGTTTCAAATGTTTTTCGTGCGTATATTTAATTTGCAGCTAATAGCTGCGCTAATTTGAGCAGCAACCGACACCGCCAACAACAAACATGTTGTTAGAGTGCGTTTATTTTGATATTGACGCGAGACAGATTGGCTGCGACGGCGTCTGTGACTCTGTTACGGTTTAAGGCCAAGGCAGATCGCTCTTTGCAATTCAATACGCTCGAATGTTATGCAGACAATTGCTGTTGTTGTTGTTGTTGTTGTTTGTTACTATAATTTATGCCTGCACAGACACCTGAGCTAACAACAATATTTTCGTTGTAGAAAAGATTGCTTGAAATTGTAGCAACAATCGCCCAAAAAATTCGAGCCCACCTCAAGCAGCTATCCAACAACATTGTCGACGACGGCTCCTCCTTCTCGACCTCAACCTGCTCTTCGTCTACGCACAATTGCTGCCAAACTGTCGAATATGTTGTGTTAATGTTGTGGCAGCTGCTGCTGCTGCTGCTCTTGTTGCTTTACTTTGCTTTTGGCGTTGCATTCAGAATGATTTTGTTTTATTAGAAATTAAATCCTCTTTTGTTGTTGTTTTGGTAGTGGTTATTGTTGCTGTTGAGTTTTTCTGTTTTTTTTTTGCGCATATTTAATTAATGTATCTTTCAGTGCGTATTTGAAAATTTGATAAATGCGAATGTATCGATTTGCGTGTTTTGTGTCACGCTCGTTTAAGATATTGTTGCGAATGTGTGTGTGTGTGTCTGAATAATTTATTGTTTAGCTTGTAGCAGGCAGCAGCAATGGTATTAGAAGCAAAATCAATCAATTGATTGCTTGCTTGCTTGCTCGTGGCAACAATTTCTCGAGTTTAGCCTTATTTATGCAGTCAAATTGTCTGATAACATGTTTTATTTCGATCAAATAACAATTTGCGTTTTCATATTCACATGGGCAGCAGTTTTTCGATAATTCGATAAATAAAAATATGCAGATCAGATTTGTCCAAATTAATAGATAGATTAATGATGTTTAACAAGACCCTGCACATACATGGTTTTTGTCATATCGTTTGCAACGCCCAAAAGGAGGTATAGTGAAAACCACGCCTGCCTCCCAACCTATTAAGACGTCACTTTTTGTATTTGGTTGGAAATTATGTCGGGAACGGAGTGGAAATGATACTGGAACGAAATACAAATGGACCGGAACAAACTGAATCAAAATTTTGAAATGGATCAGGAATTAAGTGGAAATGGAATGAAGTGTCTCTGAACAAGGGATTACAGGGTTTTTCTTTTAATCGAGGAGGAAGACTTTTGAGTATATAATTTGAACTCACTCAAACCCCTCAGCCGGGACTACGAGTGAGCAATGTACAGATTGAACCAGGTTGTGGGATTTGCCCAAAGAAAAACCAAAATATTATTTCTGCTTGAAGATGAGAAACTTTTTGCCAAGATATGTGAAATCTCGTATTAAATTGCAATTCAAATTGCTTCCTCCTACCACATATTTACAGTCAAATTGCTTTCAACTACTGTTGTTTGCTATTTGTTCCCACAGTTCTCTTTTTTTTTAGGAAATTGTCCAACTCAATATGGAATATGAATTCCATTAAAATTCACGCCAAAAGCAGCAGCACTTATGCCAAATTGACGGCCTGTTGGCCTCACAGAAATTATGACGATGAATAAGAGGATGATAATGATAGTGGAAGCTGGCGGCGCTGAAAATAGTTTTCAAATACCATCATCGCTGCTTCATAACAGCAGTTTAATGCCATAAAGAAAAATTGCATTTTTGCACACAAATTTGCCACACTAGCAAATGATTTTTTGAGCCCTTTATGAGATGCAAGTTGTATTTTGCAATTTTTAGCACGTTTTTATGGCAAACATGTTCCTGGTGTTTTTTCTTTTTTTTTTAGTTAAAATTTGCATACATTAACATAATTGCAAATTTTTTTCCAAGCAGAAACCAATTTCCTAATTCTACAGAGAGTTTCAATTAGTCGTGCATGCGATTTGAATGCAGCAATGCTTGGCAATTGGATGGCAACTGCAAAAACATTTCAACCATTTCATAACTCTTTGATACTTTAAACTGTTTTGATTGGCTCTTTTTTTCGTATTTGGAGCAAATTTTCCAACGACCTGCAGTTGCCACTTATATTTAAATTTCTTAATTTATTCTGCTTCCATCGGTGCTGTGGCATGGACCAAATGTAGAAAAACCACAGTCTCTATCGTTGATTCGACATAGGCACATAAATGAATTCTAAACAGTTCCTTTTATAGTCAAACAAATGCCGAACGACTTCTTGCCCAAAAAAAACTCGCTTCAATTGGCAACATTCTTGCTAATCATACAAACCCGTTTGCCGCACATTAAGTATGAGGAAACTTTAATTTTAATGCCAAATTATGCGTTTGCTAAATGCAATTTTCCATTAAAGTTAAAAAAAACAATTTTAGATTTCAATTGAATAGAAACCAAAAAATAAAACAAAAGACTCAAGAAGGGAACTTGTTCGTTTCTTTACTACGTCTCAAAAAAATTTAAATTATCACAGCGCGATATTACATTTGTTTCATATTCACAAAACTACTAACGTTGAGTGATCGGTGCTATATGTATCTAGAAACTTGTTTAACTACTTTCTTTCAATCGGCATGAAAGTTTTATAGAAGAGCCTTAAGAACTCAGTTTTAGTGCAATTGACCAACATTTCATGACTCACTTACCCGATAGTGGAGAAGTGCCTAAGTCGGTAACTGTGAACACCAATCACTGAACCACTGCATCCAAGGTACCCACAGTAGCGGATATACAAATTCATATTTACAAGTGACACCTTTCACTTATTACCAAATCGCATCAATGCAACAACATCAACATTATTGCCTCACATAAATTTTGTCCGAATGATTTGTCTTAACAATTCCAGCTGACTTACACCCACAACTTCGAATTAAAATTAAAATTCTTTTCATCACAAAATAAAGCGCAAATAAAACAAAACAAAACCACTCGAATACTTCAAGCTGTCAGGTCGAGTGCACTTTTGCACTACGCTACTCTTTTGTTTATGTTCAATTTTTTATAATGTTTATTTTGATTTTGTGTTTTTTTCGGTGGAAATGTTGTGGTTTCCATTTTTCTTATAACACCAACAATTACCGCACCACGCCGATTTGAACTGAACTGTTGTTGTTGTTGGGCAATTGGCCAACACTGTGTTGAATTGAATTACCCACAAAAGCATAACAACAATAAAAAAAAAGGTAAAAACTGAAAAAAAATATAAAATAAACGAATTGTATTGTATTGAAACTGCATCAGAAAAAGGCAATTGAGTATTCATGACCTTAGCTAGCCCCCAACGCATCGCTCTGGTGGCGGTTAGTAGTTGCACATAGGCATTGGCGTGTTGACGATTACGGCAGAGCTAGCCACGACTATGGTGGCGGTAGTGGCAATGGCGTCCGTTGTGCAGTAATTGCCGTTGTTTGGATTTTGACATCACAGCAAAGTTCAATTTTTTTTCTTTGACGGTTGATCGTTTTTTGCATTATTTACCATAGTTAGACATAAAGTCAGCTATATAGACAGTTGACAGACAATTTGTATGTCAGTCTAATGGTAAATGTCACATGTGTGCAACAGTTATTCAAAATAAACAAACAATGGTCAGTTTAACACTACAAAGACGGATTTTTCATGATTTATTTGAGGAAATTTTTCATTTCCTTCAACAAGCAATTGTCCACAGGACACTTAACACACAACAAAGTAATAGAAACTATCAGCCCTAATATACTGTAAAAAAGCCGTATTCACTAAATTTGAACGACAAACGCTCAGCAAAAGTTTTGAATTTTATTTCTCACACAAAATAAAATGAAAGTAAAACTTGTTCTTTAACAAATGACCAAATGGCAAAAAAGCCCAGCTCGTAAATTGTAACAAATTTGCAGTTACGCTATAATCAATTAAAAACTATACGTCAAAATTTGAAACATTTTGACCCACTTAAATGAGGCTCACGACCCCAGCGGCACTGTCGAGCCACTTATCGTATGCTGATGCATGATAGCCACGAGGTTTTTAAAATATTTGCAGTTTCAGAACGCTCCAAATTTTAATTAATTTGATACATGTTTTTTTTGTGATTTTTATGACAATTAATTATAGATTTCGTCTTGACTGTCATAAGAAATCGAACTCAATACACGCCCGCGGCGGACACTTACTTTTTCGGTGTGCAAATTGATCTCTTGTTGGTAATTACGGTTATTTGGCAATTTGGCGAGTGCGTGATTTTCCAAAATTAAATTGAATAGTGCGTAGAAGTAGGTTGGAAACTTTGAAAAAAAAACCGACTGTAAATTATGAAATAGAATTTTTTTTTTTTTTTTTGAGGTAGGCATTTTTTGCGAAGAATTTACATCACAGCCAAGGACAGTTTCAGTTGTTCTCCTTTCAAAAATGGTTAGGAAAATTACAATTTTTTTAAATTATTAAATATAGAACTTTCTGAATAGTTGAGTATATTGGAAATGCTTTGTCCGTATTCAGTATTGAGGGTTGATGGAGTAGCTAAAAGTAATTGCTCACTCCACGAAAAGTTTTGGTGTTAGGTGTTTGATATGATCTCCTGATGAAATGGGTATACCTATTACGCTTACTGTTAATACGTAACAATAAAATATATGAAGGGCTACAAAAACAAGATCACAGACCCCCGGTGATCGGAAGCACATTTTTTGCAAATAGACTTATTACCAAATTCGTAGAAAAAAGTAAGTGTGGATAATTTGGTCGTGCTAAGATCTTGTTTTTCGATGTCTGTTTGACACATACGATATTCAGTACGTTCTTAAACATATCACATTGTCATTGATGCCTTTCCCAACTAAGATTTGCCCTTACAAAAAAAGGCAAATAATTTCCGTTCATGGCATGAAGAGATTCATTTATTTTTCCATGGATCAATATTTCATCCAAAAAAGATCAAAGTTGTATTGTAAAAACCTAAGCAATAGCCCGACCTAACAACGAGAATATTCCATTAAAACACCAATTACTTCAACTCTTTGAAAACCCCAAAAAAATAAAACCGATAAACAACATTCGGAAGACAATAAATTCGTCAGTGCTAAGAAATTTGAACAAGACTGGCCCAAACCGAAACCAAAACCGAAACTCAAACCCAAACTGCAATTCAATCAATTTGAACAAGGGCCAAGCCATAACTATAAAAATGGGATTTGCCAAAACAAAAAATCTCCACATAATTTGTGGATTAACCTTAGATTTACAAATGCCAGAACAGCAAAGGCAATCTAAAGACAATCCATCCAACAAGATGATGTTGCAATTGAATTCGAGTGCAAACATTGAGGCATTGTTTAGGAAGTCACATAAATTTTGGGGATTAGAAGCAGCTGAACATTTTTGGAAAAGCCAAACAAAAATATAAGAATATGATTTGGAAACATGAACGGCTGGGAAGGTCTCAGCGGAGGCTTAACAACGTCCCACAATTTGTTGATGAACATCAAATCGCATCTAGTACTCGGAACCAAATAACATCGACAACAAGAACCACCAACAACAACGAAAACCATAACTGGGTTAAAGCCATAAATCAACGCAACACGTTTTGCGAACAAGTCGAGCTTCATCAACACCAAAGCAACTCTTCAATATCAAATCACGTGAGCAGCAACAGCAACGGCTGCCAAGCGTGACTAAAATGCGCGCAAGAACAATGCAAGCACACGATTTGCCGGAGCAGCAACAAAAAGTAGCAAAACGGAGCAAGCAGCAACGCATTCTTGAGAGGGAGTCTGGGTCTGAGCCAAAATCAAAAGCAAAACCAAAACAATTATCACCGTTAAGATCGCTGAACGCCAAATATCAGCAATAAACGCACTAGCCGCCCAGTGTTTTCAGCAGCAGCAGCAGCAGCACCACCACCACTATCAATGTGTGTTGGCGGCAAATGAGGGCGGTCAAAGATGTGCGCTCATTTGCATACAACTTAAGTTCTCTGCTTAAGCCTGGCCCACTGCACCATACCATACAGTAGCTCAGCGCCACATCACTTTGTTTGATTTATTGCTTTGCATGCCAAGCCGCTCACGGCATATCTTGTCCATCTGTTGATCTCTTGCTAAAGTAGGACCAAGTCGTCGTTGCTACTCGTATATCAATGTTAACAGCATTTGTTGTAGTTCTTTTTTTTTATTGAAATTTTGTTCTCAAATTTGTTTATAATTTTTTTTCGTTATTTAGAGGGAGAAAAAAAAGTGTCACAATTAAGTTGGCAATTGTCTCGACTGTTGACAGCATTATTCGCTGACTGCTTACAAGTTGGTCACATTTTTGTCTTGTTTGCAATTCTCGAGCAGCAGCAGCAGTATTCAAAAATGTGTGCAGCTCTTACCACTTTGCGACACGCAATTCCCACGCACACTTTTGTTTTGCAACAGTCAACATTGTACAGAAAAAACAACGTCAGCCACAAACAACAACTGGAGCGACATATTGACAACAATTTGCAAAATGCAAGCAACTTAATCACGAAATGTCTGCAATGCAATGCAAAATCAAAGCGACTACGCATGCAAAGGAAAGCAAAGCACACGTTGCCGTGGCGCTTAGGTTTTATTACAGTTTAGTGTACCAACAAAATCTGGCAAAGGAAATGAAGACGACAAAATGATTTCAGCAATCATTTCCCTACGCGTAGTAAATAAATGTTTTTCGAGTTAAATTTTCAAATTTGAAAGAACCACAATGGCGCTAATTTGTCTATCCCCATCGCATAAGGGGCCCAGGAATAGGTTGAAAAGCTGCTGAAGGGTGTCGGAGTTTCAGAAGATTAATTAAAAGTTGTTTACAGTTGTGGGAAGTTAAATTGAATTGAAGGCAACCGATAACTGAGGAATCTATGCAATGAACTTCTATCTCAATTCGTCATCTCCCCAACCACTTCTTAGCTACCAAATACGATAGATTTGCCAAAAGTTTTGATAAAGTACGAGAAGAAAAACAATAAAATTTGTATAGCCATCTCAAAAGCTTAGCAACCAGAGGCGTTTTAACCGCAAAATACAAAAAAGTTCAACGCAGACAATTGGTCATTAAATCGAAACAAAGAATAAAATTATTTAAAGTAATTACAGTGTTGCAGAACACCGTAGACTATCAGCAATAATATTTTGATAACGTGGAAAAATTTAAACAAAACTAAGCTAATTTACATAATAATAAATTAGAACGTTGAAATAATACAAAAATTAAACACAGCTGTGCTTTTTTCAATCGATTTTGTTTATATTTTGAACATTCTAAAACCGAAGTTTGCTGCAATAGTAAATACTACTTTGAAGGTTGTAAATATTGATTTGCTATTATTGAAATTTATGCCATAAGTATTATTAAAAGAAGAATCACAAAAGCCATTAAAAGCATTAAAAGTTTGGTTCCATATGATTGTTGAAGTGCTGAAGTGTGTCGACGCTTGGAAATTTAAGTCAAACAGTTAAAAGTGCCACCGATGATTGAGTGAATGAGTAATGGCAACTTCAAATTCAGATTTATGACTTAGGAAACTTGACTTTCCGCTTCTTGGAAGAACAAAGTCTTGATTGATTTCAATGATTATCGCAACTGGGCAAAGTAAATTAGTTGATTGATTTCTATTGAGTCACTGAATTTTGGAAAATGTTTGACACATCTCTAGAGGAATGCATCCCTAATTACATGAATTAAATTAATTTGAAAAGGTAAATGCTTCCGCGGAGATAGTATCGTTAAAAGTAAAAACCATTCAAGTTATTCATTAACAAAGCACTTAAATGTTATTATTTGTTTGCCCCCAACGCGCTGCCATTACATGAACTGCTCAAAAAATGCTCTTGTAAAAAAGTAATCAAATATACATTATTATCTTTTAATCCCATAAATTCGAAATTATTTATAATTTCCCGATTCGTTTGTTTGTTTGTTCCCAACTTGGCTTTAGTGCTCAACTTGTTTCTGGGAGTGTCCCTTGTGGTTTTCGAGCTACAACAGCGTACAGCAGCTGCAACAACAAGTTGCCTACAATGTTTCTGTTATTTACTATTAAATAAATTAAATACTAACGTAAAGTAGACCGCCGCCTGTAGGGGTAACTGTGGCGGTTTTCTTAAACTCAAACACACACACACACAAACAACCATGCAATTTTCTGCAGGTACATTGACTTTGAATTGCTATTGCCAGTGTGCTCCACTGTCTGTTGCCACCGATCAAATTCAAATTAGCTCATTTTCTGGTTGCTGCAGTCTTTGTTGTTCCTTGCATTCATTTTGTACACACACCCACTCCCTGTCGAAGCCATACTGCAATTGCACAGAGGTGGCTTGAGTATTCCAATTATAATTGCAAATTGAAAAACGGACGCAGTTCCGGAATAGTTTAAATTTGTGCTTGAAATCTGTAGATATGAAAAGGTTTGAGTAATGAAATATGTATTGAAAGCTTTTCATTCATATTGATGGTTTAGAACGGAAAACTTAAACGAGCCATATTGAATACCTGGGCGTGGCAGCTTCAATAAAAAAAATAGATAGTGTGTGCCGTATGTTGCCTGTATCTTCCAACTTGGCAAAAATTTGAGAAAATGAAGTAGGTACACATGTTAGGGAATCACCATGATTTAGCTTGAGCCAAGCTGAGCCACAATTTCTCATGCAATCCGGGCACAATGCCCGCTTTATCTCATAATCAGTTTGTTCATTGCCCATCAAAAGTCTTTGTGCAGCAATCGAACTTTTAAGTCAGCTTCGACAAAAAACTTTTTTTATTGATGGTTTTTTAAATTTTGGTAAGACAGATATAAATGAGTGGAATACAATATACCGACTTTAGGAACGTTCTAACCACTATTTCATTAACAATTCTTTATTTTCTAATCTTTTCAGGTAAGTCCCTGCTCGTATTTAGTACATACTTAAGACTATGCTATTGGTGAGTTCATATTTACATTTTTTTAAATTAAAATTTTTCAGAATTTTTTTCATAATGATTTTCAATAATTCATTTTGCATCTAAATTCAATTTTGAAACCTGTTAAATCAATTTAATTTAATTTCAAAAATTTTAATTCCGGATGAATTTAAAAAGGGCTTATTTGCATAATTAAAATTATAGATACCTCATATGAAATGTGAAGCATTGAAATGTCTTGACAAGCACATCAAGTTGCGTGATTGACATCAACAACTTAAAGTTAAATACGTTATAATTTAAATGCCACAATTAATTGAAATTTGAGCAGTTTTATTAATTTTTTAATTTTTTTTTTTGGCAGTAATTCAATTTGTAAAGTGTGGTAAAGTGTGGGTAAGCCTGTTGGTTGGGTTTTTATTGTTTTATCATTTACAAAAACGAATATTTTGTCTGGCACAACAGTCAGATTGACATTGACCATTCAATGAATGAGCGAATGAACGAACTCGTCAATGATGCAAAATCAATGTCAGGGCATAAGTCATTACTGCCACAGTGCCACAGTTGTATAGCATTTTTAAAGATTTGGTTTCTGTGAAATGGATTGTGTGCTAGAAAATATGGTAAGATATTGATGAATTGTTCACCAGAAATACACGCTACCGCCTTTATGTCTGATGAGAATGATGAGGCTTATCTGTGGGCTTGATCAAGCTGTTTGTTTATATTGTATTGACTTGTGGACTTAATCATTACTTGTAAACTGCATCAAAATCAATTTAAAATATTATATTTACAATGGGCTGTGTATCGTTTGTTCGTGCCTGGCGTGCAGCTGTGTTCTTTATTATTGGAGGACATTCGTGGTTAATGTTTGGTGGGAAATTATACGAATAGTCATACTGAAGCTATTGAAGAAGATCACAGATAGTGATGGGAGGCTGTATTAAGCGATTCGGTGTGGAGGTCATCTCTCAGGACAGATGGACAAAGGACAGGTCAGCGGTTGGTTAAACCTTTTGCTTTCTTTGCTATTGAATTGTTATTAATAATTTAACTGAAGGAAAATCTTGGCATTTCTTATAGTTGCACAGTCGAGTTCTGGCACTAGTACTTCTGTTGGCCATCACATATTTTATGAGCTTAATACTATTCAGAAATGTCTGTGTCACGTCAAGTGCAGTCATGGCAATACGCTTAACAAATGTCAGTGTCACTTTGACATTGCACTCGAAGAGTAAATAAAGTTGTCTTTTTTTCTGTTGTTGTTGTCGTTGTTGTTGTTGTTGATGCTGTTCTATTTTTCTTGTCTAGTTTTACGTGGCAAACACCGCCAAACTTCATGGTGAACTTAAACTGAACAGATCGTTTGCGTTGGTTGAATTGTGCGTCTGTGTCGTTCGCTGGAAAGCCACTCAAAACGCACAATTGAAGTTCTCAACTTTTCGAGTTAATATTCGACTGGTGATCAATTAAATTTTTATTATATTTTTTTTTGGTATTTTTTTCTGAAAGCCAAACGATTTCGAGTGTATAAATCATTTAGCATTTCAGCGCGCAAAGTTGATGTTGTCATTAACTTTTAATGCCAATATGGGGCGTATGTCAATTGGCAATTGGGAATTGTCCAGTTTTCGATTTTTGGTGCGGTTCAATTTGCAGGCAATTATAATTGCTAATGTGCAGTTGGGGCTGTATAATTTTATTGCTTTTTTTTAAGTTTTAATTTTAATTGCAATTTGACATATTGGAGTTAAGTTATTAAATTAGTTTTAGAAGGTATATTTTCTAAATAAAAAGTTTATTCAAAGACCATTTGATGAAAGTGGCATTGGGCACAAAATTAAATTTTTACATTGATTTCAGGTGGAGACATTCTAAGTAGAATTTGAAAATATTTTTTTCGAATTTTCAAAAGTATTTACTTTTATGAAATCTGTATTTTTATCTTAAAGACCATCTCTCTTTTGGGGTCCAGATATTCAAAGCAAGTCAGATATAGCATTCCATTTCATCTGATGTAATGTGTCATACATCATTTTTTAATAGCAATGAACCGGCTCTTCTTAAATTTTTTTTGTTGTTTAGTAAAACATTTAACCTTTCCGTAATCACCACTCCGCCGTTTAATACTGAGTGTACACGTGTCTTATATTTTAATGAGTAGGTCTTGTCAAAAATGAAGTTTTCATTACTGAAGGGCTTGGTTTTCAGTAAATTTCGTAATATTCCATTTCCGTTTTTCTATAAATTTTGACTGAGATGTGCATAGGTACAACCCATTTACCGCTTATGTTCATTTATTTCCTCCATTCTTTTCAATGTCAACCACTCAGGACAATGGGTATATTCAATTCTATTGTCAATTATTCAATTCAGTTTATCAGCGAAAGCTAATTTGTCTATTTATTCAATCTCAATTCTCAACTGTTCTCATATTAACCTAAAAAGTCCAAAAAATCATAAATAATTCTTATCTCTCCGCCCGAATCGACTTGTTAGTTTTTATAGGTAGGCACTAATTTATAGTTAAATTCTGTTCTACCTCTTAACCTAAGTTGAAATGCTGTAATGACTGTGACACTGTGACAGTGATTCACAACTTCAAACACAATGGCCAACGAGAATAATAACTCACGCTTCTGCTATCATCGCATTAAGTCAATAATTATCGCTTTTAGACACATGCTTATTCTGTTTTGCTCAAATGTTCAAATGTTTAATGTTTTTGTTGTTTGTGGTTGGACGAACGTTTCATCATTATTATCACAGTTTTTTTTGACATTCACTGAATTTAATTGACACTTAACAATGTGTAGTGTTAGATTGACATCTTGTTATTTGAGTTTAGAATTTCTAAGCATAATAAATGTTACTTATGGAAAATGTTGGAATAAATGTACATACATTTAAGTATGCCTTGAAAGATAACGTGATTGATTTTTTCCAATGAACTTTCGAAGATATTGACGAAGAGTCTCCCGATTCCTCACTATTTGTTGTGTAAAATGTGTTGTAGCGAATTCCTATTCGTTCGAGTCCGTCTCACTTACGCGCTAGTATGAATTCAAATTCATTAAAATCGCCTTTCTGTGAAACTTCACTTTAACTAACAGCAGAGCAAAAGTCCATTAAACGCCATCAATTACCACTTGACTGTAATAGCCCCTCGAACACCTCTTTTATTCCAATAAAAAAATAAAAAAAAACCGAAAACTGTTACAAATCTCAATCGAAATATAAATTTAAAAAAAGACTTCCACACTCGTGCGATATCACATCGCAAAATGACAATATGGAATTTTCTTTGCTGCCATCGTTGGAGCGACTAAGTGAGGCTTTTGGTGAGCGCGCGCGCGAATGCGCAATGATCAAATGCGTTTAGATATGGCGCACAAAAACAAAAATGTGGGTTAAATTCAGACGAAACGAAAAATCCTTTTAAGCTGAAATTCAAAATATTTAGCCGGCGGCCAACGGGCAACGAGTTACATAAATAGAAACGCTCGGCCAACCAACAACAGCAACAACAAGCAAAGACATTTGAGGTGCAATTTTCGGCGCGTTGCCACAATTTTGATTCCTTTTTTATGTGCAGCTCATTTTTCTTTTATTATTTTTTTCTATTTTTTTTTTGCACGAGAATTAATTTAATTGAAAATTTATGAGATTTCATAATTGTCGCCGGTCAGAGGCTCACCGCACCGTTTTTGGAAAGTTGCAGCGTGCGAATTGGCAATAATTTTGTATATTACATTTTTTGTTCCTCTCGCACACATTGAGTTTTTGTGGAGCTTTGCGTCATTTTTGATTTGAATTTCAATAATTTTCAGTTATTTAAGTATTTTGTGGGGTGTTTGCTACACATTTTTTCGAAAAGAAACCTACGCAAAAAGTGCATTTTCACTCTTTATGACAAAAATTCAAATTTATGTTGTTAATTAAAAGCCTGACTGCATTCGATACTCTTTGGCGGCTTAGTGAGGAAAAATTATTCTATTTTTGCAAAACATTTTTTTTAGTTAGATACTAATAAATTTAATTAAATATTTGTTGTCATTGCTCCGTTTTTGCGGTGAATGTGTGTAGTTGATTTGATTTATACTTCAATCGTTTTAATTCGCTTTTTTACACTTCTGCGTATATAGGCAAATTAAAGGAGGTTATTAGTTTACTGCAACAGTTTTATTATGGTAGTTTGGAAATAAAATATCGTCACACTTTGGCTACATTTTTCGAAACTGATTTACTCGACATCATTTTTGTGTTGCATACCGACTTCATCCACTCACACCTTCAATTTGTCTAAAAAACACATTAAAACACAATTTTGTTCTTTTTATTATTTCGCTTATTAAATTCAATCGATTAGTATTTATGAGACAACATGAATTGAAACAATATAAAAATAAAGTTGGTTACTCGACATTTTAAAGTGAAACAATCATTAAATGTTAGTTGCTCCAGGAACCCGTACCTCAAAATTTCATTCTGAGGCTACTATTGTTACCTTGCCAGAACAAGTTTCAGATAATGAAGGAGCTGACTAAAATTGTCACACGGTATGTAGCAATCAGATTGATTGCAAAGCACACTGTAGTCAAAGCAACCAGTGGAAGATAGATAAATGAGAGATTTTTAGTGAAAATGACCCACGTCGGTTCCAGAATTAATTGAACCAGGGGAGTACAGGAACAGAAACGTTGGAGTGTCATCAAAATCCGAGCACTATTTCAAATGTTTTTCAATTTTGTATGGGGAAAAAGACGTGCATTCCGCGCCGACTTTTCGTTATCCGATTGGCTCCAAACTTCACATAAGTCCGTTTTATATGCTATAGAACCAAGCCTAATCGGACCATCGAGCACTGATTTTGAAGAAAGCTCCATACGATTCTAATGTATATGTATATTTTGCTGATAAAACTTTTTTTTAAAAAAAGTGTTCCATTACCACATTCTGAAAGAAGGTCTCATAAGTTACTCATACGCCATGTTTTACTCTGCCGATCAATTTGATGTTGTATAAATCGAACATACGCCACAATTTCAACGCTTTCAATTTAAAAAAAACGAGTTATGACCTTTCATTATTAGGATTGTGAATAGGTCAGTGGAACCTAGAATTGCTCCTTACATAATATCAAATTCACATTCTTTCTTTTCAAATATTCCGCCATTTCCCTATAAAATACTATCAATCAGATAGAGTTAAATCGAATTGAAATAAATCGAAGTAACATCAAACGGATGCAATATTTCACTCGCCTACTGACACGGACAACATGAAAATGAAAAATCACTTGCGGCATACAAATGCAAAAAAATAAAGCATACCGAAAAGAGCGAAAAGAAGTGCAACAAACGACATCGATACGCATCCGCTGCACGAATAGCAACCAGACATCGCTAAAAAGTAAATAAATGAAAAATGGAAATTAAACACAAACGCAAAGCGATTTTCCCAAATGCACCGCCGCTAAATGAATGCCGCCGCGATTAACCTAAGCGAACCCAAAACACGCCAAATGACACACGAAAGTGATAAATTTCACACACAGCCGCAAATGCGAAACAGCGAAAATAGCGATCCAATTCCACATTTCACGCATGCGCATGAGAAATGACAACTCGCATGCGAAAATGGTGCAACCTTTGCTTTTCCAGCTGTCGTCGTCGTCGTCGTTGCTGTTGTTGGTCTCTCTGGTCAAGTGATCCCAGCGTTGTGGTACATGCAGCCTGCAGGCACATAAATGTCACTTCGGCGCGAATGTGTTTACAAATGTTTTCCGCTATGTCAGCAGCGGCATGTACACATGTGTGCCTGTGAATGGGCCTGTGTGTGTGCGTGCGTGTGTGTGTGTGTGCTGGCGCATTAATTTCATCGTGTTTTATATATGATTTTTTTTGGTTTGCATTTTCACAACTGCAAATTTTTGTTGACAACGCTTTTCTGCTGCTAGCGTTTAATGTTGCATTCAATTCTGAGCGTTAATAATTTTACATACAATTGCTTTTCCAATCAAATCACTTCATTTCATTATGATATCTTTGGGGCGTTCAAGTATCTTTTCCAAATAAAACGCGGAAGCATATAAATACAACATTTAAATTGTGTTGTGCAACATTGTTGCTGGGAAATACAATATTCCAAAGCGGAGCTAGCGAATAATGCCAAAAGCATGTGTGAGTTGTATTCACCTATGAAACAATAAACTTTATGCAAATGTTCGTTGTCGTGCCGAAGCGAAAGTTATTAAAAATAATAGAAATTTAGAGGAAAATATGAATATGAAAAATATATTTGATTCATACGATTTTATGACTTTTGCTAGTGAATAATATAGGCATTTAGATGCACTGGTACACATATTTTTGGTTTTGCTTTTAACCCCGGAAGTTGGAGGTCAATGACATTTCATTGGATTTGTTTCTAAATTTAACAAAACAGATTTTGGAATTTAAAAATCAATAGGAATGCATGTAGCTACAAAGAAGTGCTACACCCTACAGGGACGCGAACTGCTTGAACGAGTAGTAAAAGGCCAGACAATTGTGGGCCTATTCATTTGCTTTTCCACAAGTATGCCAGTAGTCCTAAACTAGTTCTTTTGAAATCAAAGTAAAACTTATTAGGTCAAAAGGAACCACTCAAAAGAAGCATTTCTCCGCAGTTACTGCAATTAAATTGATATTAATGTTAATGTTATGAACATATTTGTATGCACTTCTTTCATGAAAGATTGCAACTATTTACGATTTCATAGAAATTGTTATTCAAACTAATGGTTACTAATGGCAAGTAGTGAGATAAATGAGATAATTCCTTCGATCATGAAAGAAACCAAATTGTGTGGGATTACCCAATCAGCAAAGGCAAAGTTCTTTTTTTTTACTCAGCAAGCAATTGTTTGATTTAAGAATTGGTTTCATATTTTACTGCAGCGTATTTAATTAGCCATTTCAATATTCTGCATTGGTGGGTTCTCATCACACAATCACAATTGACTGAATGGTCCAAGCTGAACCCTGGCCTCCCACTAGTTGAGGGTTCTATTCTGTAAATTCCTTCCCACAGTAAATCGTGTTTAAATCTTTTCAATTTAAAAAAAATTATTTCATTTTATTTATGTCGTTTTTTTACTATCTAAACACATCTTCATTAACTGTCAATCGCATGACTTTCTGCTTAAATGAAAATCGTGATTGTCTTGTCAGGATTAAGCAATTTTTAATAAATGAGAAATACATTTTTTCTTGATTATAATATTGAATGAAAATTATAATATAAAACTAAAGATTTGTCAAAATCAATGTCACGAAAATTGCAGATTTAATGTTAGGCAAAAAACGTGACGTGACCAAAATTGGTTGAAAAAAAATAAATGGTAAAAAAAATAATAAAAAATGTTCATTCAAAAAGGAACTAGAATTGAAATGCTTATTAAAATATTTATTTAATTACAAATCTAATTAAAATTTTGATTGAACCATCAACAGTTACGCCTGTGATAGTTGACTTAAATATTTGCTACAATTCAGATTATTTGCAACTACAATTACAGTATAATTTATTCGTACACTAATTTAAATATTAATGCCAATTGTAATTTGCGCAGAATCACAAATTCATGGTAACTTTTCTTATTTCGTAATAGACGAAATAGTCAGCCAAGTGTAAAAAATCTCATTTATCACAATCAAACCACCAACACAATTTCTATTGTTTTTGCAAAAAAAAACCAAAACACAAATGTTAAAACACAGAAATTTCACACAAGTTCCTTTTTAAGTCGTTATGGTGTTTGAAGTGTGTGCGTGTGTTACGTATTGTGTTTGTACAACTCATTGCCAAGGTCACAATGTTAATAATTCACACGTCTTCAAACGCACAACAGCAACACCTTAAATGGCGCATTATTTCCGCCGCAACCGCTTTACATTTAAGCGTTTATAATAATGTTAACCGGCGGCAGCAAACAATTTGTGGCCCCAAGTTGTGTCATCGTCGCACACATACACTTCAACACCACGATGTCGCACTTTTGCCAACTCAACGCAACACCGTGAAATGAACGATTTATTTGAATGAAAATTTAGGAGATATTCACGTTGAGCGTCGTCATTTGCATTTAAAAAAGTTTGTCAAAATGCCATTTTTTTTTGGCAAAATAAAGAAATTTGTGCAGCGTCATTGAATTTATGCAAAAAAAAATTACACTTCCGTAAGGAAATGATGATGATGATAAGTTGTATTTGATAACAGCTTCAAATGTTTCTGGTTTATGCGCTATTTTCCTACAGTTTGTTATTTATTAAGAAGGCCAATTTTGTACATTTCATTCTATTTTGGAAAAGACGTCAGAAAATACAAATTTTTTTCTATATTATAAATTGTTTAATAATACTTTTAGCAATTAGCTTTTGGTGTTAAATTGTTGCGGTCTTGAAAAGAAAATTATCTGAAAAACCCTTTTAAAAAAGTTGAGCTGGTTTATGCACTCGCAGGCGTATACTTACCATAATTACATACAACCCGCAATTATCGAATATTGTTCAATTGTGAATGAACAATAATAACAGTTAACCATTTGGATAGTAATGTTTTTGATATTCAAATCTTTAAAGACGAGATCCAGCCTATTTCTCACAAATAATCAAGAAGTGATGAAATTTCAAAGCATTTATTCATAATTAAAATATATCTTTTGCGCTCAGTTGAGCATTGAACATTACACAAGTCGACAACATTTGAAACAACAACGATTGTATATCGAATAATAAACCTAACATCTTTATCGCCAAAATGATCAATTTTGTGTAGGTACTGCCTCGGGCACAAACACAAACAACAGCGTGAATAATAATAATAATAATAATAATAAGAGTAATAATAGAAATAAAAATAATAAAATTAGCATTTTCTCGAAACGCCTTTCACTTGTGTTGAAAACCTTTTCAAAGACTGGCGCAACAACCCAGTTGAGTAGACCGAACCAAGTGCTTGACCTTTCAATACAGAAATACAAAAAAAATTAAGGTAAATAAAGCTCAAGTGCTAAGGTAAAGTAAACCATTACAATCTTTTTTGCGCAGGAGTTTCAAAACTAATAAATAGTACATGGTAACACACGCACACGCACACGCACACGCACACTCTAAAAAAAAGCAAATAAAAAAAATGTGAAATATTAAAAATCTTAAACGATTCATAAATAAAATTCAAGTAGCTCGAAACTGCTATGTACATGTGCACTACATACATGCGGTGGAAAAAATAGGTGCACTTAAATCTTAAATTGAAATCACCACCTCAACTGGCATTTGACAGTTGACAATTGACACAATTGATCAAATTACACAGACTCGGTATTGCATGTGAGTGCGTATGACAAAGTGTCGCACGTTCGCAAAAGCATACACACTCACTCGTGCACTCGTACAGCTTTATTTTCAAAAGTAACAAAATTATTGATCAAAATATCACGAATTACACGTTGGACACACACCCTGTTAAGTGTTTTCCATTATTCATTTAACTAGCTAGTCTTAATAGAACTGTTCTAGAACCTCAATAAGCCAAACCAACCACAAAAACCATAACAATGTCCACAGCAAACACACTATCAACAGTTCATTCTGCCAATAAATCAGCTAAAATGCTTTTGCTGTGACATTTTATTGTTTCTATTTTCGCTAAACGCACTTTGGCCATTTTAATTCGTTTTTTTTTCACTCAACACACATTTTTTTTTTGGTTGGCTGTAATTTTTTTTATGATTTTTTCGTTGCATTTATTTTAAAATTGTTTAACAAACATTTGACACACTTAATTGTCGTAAAGTGCATGTGTTCAGTGCATGTTGTAATTAATGACAGTTCTGAGGGTTTGTCCGTTTTAAAGTCGATTGTCGCCGTAGTTGTGTGGCCTGATATTTGTATTATTTATACATTTCAGAAGTTATTACCGAACTACTGGAGGCGATTAATTTTAAGTGTTGCGATTAGATATGTTTTGCATATTTTTGCACTTAATGTGATTTACGAATACTGATTGATGCATCTGCTGTCATCGAAATTTGTGCTAGGAAAATCAAATTGTAAATTGTAATTTGGTGAAATATGTTGTAAGTAAATGTTGCAATGCTACTGTTGCCTATTTCACTGAATCGCGATGTATAGTCACAAATTAGTGACAGAAAACTATGAAAAAAATGTGTCGCATTTACAAAGATACACATTTGTAAATATCACAATGCACTGCTTCAAAAAAAATGTTCATAAGAATAAAAACTTTTAAATAAAAAAAAACAAATAGAAAACAGCATTTACCCAGAATTTCTTAACGGTTACAAAAGTGACTAACAATCAATCAATTTAATTGTATACAAATGATTCTAGGCACATTTTTGTTCAACACACCAAAGTAAATAACGCAACATTAACCTAAAAAGGAACACACAAAGTAAAGCAAAGTAATTTTCGCAATTGCATAGCATTAATACGGAAAAATCTTTGAACCATATTAATCGATTCAAAACAATTAAAAGTGAGTTTTTTTTTCAAAAACGATTTAATCGAACGATGAATCAGAAACTGGTTCTAAAAATGTATTCAACATAAACTAATAACAATAGCAAATAATAGTAGCAAGTGTTTCAGCTAATTGCGCGAAATTGTGGCCAATAAACCCTCCGGCAGCTGAGAATTAGAATATATTTTTCTCAAAATTAATGCACGATTTCGTTTTTGCGGTAGCGAAGGTTAAACGCATTAATTGCGATAATCTCGCAGTAAATACTGCTGTCAATTTACTTTCAAAACATAACCAATATCAAACGTAAAGTGAAGTGACCATTAAAAAAAAGTGCCCCCATAACTGTCTTTCTCCACTTCTTTCTTTTTTTCCTCCGCCACCGCCATCACAACAACTCCACTTTAAATGAATAAATGTGCTCGCCCTGTCCACTAACCATGCCTCATGTCCATCGCCAAGGAAAGCATGTGTCACACCAGTGCACACCGGGCAATTAATTTAATCTCTCTTTCTCTGCCCTGTCGTCTCCGCTGTCATTGCCTGAACACGAGAAATCCATTTTGTAAATGCGAGCGAGGGATTTATTGTTGGCACTAATGCGCAGTGTTGTGCTCACTCAAACAACAAACGAGCGGCTGTGGTGAAGGTGCTCTGGCTCCGGCTCTGGCTCAGGCCAGGCGACTAACCAATAGATGATCCTCTGGATTATGGACGTTTGGTTGCATGCGACGAACGACCACGACGACGACACACATAACTTCTGGACACAAATGTCTACTTGTGTATCGCTCCTTGAGTGGAGAGTTGCATTAATTCATTATGGGCCATTTTATGGCAACAACTTCCTTCTTTAATTTTATTCATGTTGGTGTTGTTGGTGTTGTTTATGTTTGGCTTGGCTTGGCTTGGCCTGCTCAAGTTGCTGTTGGTTTAACGTTGCTGTCATTGTGACTTTAATAATTGGTAACGGCTGAATATGCCTGCCAGCCATTGGTACTCCATTTTTTGGGTGGGAAGGGGGGTCATTTGAGCAATTGCGAATGTTTCAGTTGTGATTTTGGTTGGTTGTGATTATATTTGTTATATGTAGGGGTGTTGTTGTTGCAATCAATTATCATTGTAAATGTAGATTGCGTCGGCCTGCAAATGATTGGTTGGCGATTGCATAATGCATGTCTGTGAACGTTTGGTTGTGGGAACCAAAATATGGAACACATTCAGAAAGAAGCTTATTTCGTTTTGTTTAAAATTATGTAGAGATCAGGTGGATAAATATGAATACTGTCGTTTTAATCCAAAAAAATATTGAATAAATATTTTCGATTCGGTGAATATATATTCATGCAATTACGAAAGCAAAAATGTAGTAAAAATGTTGCAAAGAACTGGGTACAAGATCAAGAAAAACTTACACCAGAAATTGTAGACCATGGCAAAATGGAACAGGAACGGAATTCCAATGGAAGAGGAGCAAATTAGTAATGAACTGGAAGGCAACATTGAAAACTATTATCGGAAAAGTCTTCGAGTTATCGAAATTTATCGAGAATGTCGTAAATATCGCACTACGACCGTTAGATATTGGCTAAACTTTTTGCTCCATCTTCTCACTGAGCCAACTTTGTTTCTGCAATTCACACCCACGAAATCGTTTCTGTGAGCTGCACGGGCCCTACAGTTTAGTGCCGGTTCCGAACGGCAAGTGAAGTATTGTTCATGGCGAATTATACTCTCGTAAGTTTGCCATTGCCTGACAAAAGGTGGGAAAAATCTTTTTTGTTTGTCGCCCTACGCTGGAGTTGAACTTGAAATCGCCCGGTGTACTACTCACTGAGCTGCGGTCACCACAGGACAATCTTACTGAGCGGACTATCTTTTTCCTTAAGGCTGACCGAAGATAATTCTCTTACATGTTAGTTTTTTTGTATTTCAAATGTTTGTTTAAACGTAAAAAACTTTCAAGATTACTTTTATCCCATCCACATCTGAATTTTTGTTTCTTTTATTACATTCCATTTCACCAGAAGCACTGCCAGCCAACTACATACATTCACACTTCATAACACTATCAAAATTATGTCACATCATCATACCAAAATACAAGTCTGCTTTGGCTTACTCTTCCTCAATAATTACATGCGCTGATATGCTGTTATCATCATTGTGAATCTCTTACGAGCTGCAAAACATCGCTTCGCATGCACCCTATCGCAACGAGCGTATCTGAGAGCTTGTCACAATTTCCCGGCCACATTGATAACTTTATCATTGCGCGCTACGAGGCGGAGTTGAGTATTTTTCTTTTACACACACACACACACACACACACACACACACACACACACACACACTCGTACGCTGATTGGTTAATTACGCATTAGCGATGCCACTTAATTATCCTGCCTGCTGTATGCCAACTTGTCATCGTTCAAGTGGTGGTGGATAGAGGGAAAACGGTAGGAGAAGCTAGGGGTTTATTGGCATGGAAAAAAGCGTATACAAACAGGTGACGTTTCGGTCGATTTCCAGACTTCAGACCATGTTACAAATAATTTATTGAACTTTTAATCTCGTTATCTCATTTGTTGAAAAAGCGCTCCTGCTGAGAATACTTTTGGCAAATGTCGCAGCAAAAACTTAAATTAAAAAAGAAAACCAAAAGTGCAGAGTTGGGCAAAACAAAATTTGTTTTTTGTTCAGGTTTTTTTCCGGTAATCTGAAAGATTTATAGCCAGCGATAATTTAATTATAGAAAATTCTTCCTGAAGTGCGTCGTCGTGGTCTTCGTGGTTGTCGATGATGATGATGGTGATGCTGGTGATGGCATGGCGATGGGAGTAGTTTAAAGCAGTTGGAGTTGGCTTTGCAGTGGTGGAAAAGTGAGCTTTTAATTAAGTGCATTTGTCAGATCAGGATTTTAGGAGACCAGAAATTTATATAAAATTAACATGTTTTCTAAAAAAAATACTACAATCTATCATTAAAAATGCAAAGGATGTTGCCAGAAGAAATTTAAAAAAGGTTTATTGATTTTTTGTTTACAAAATGTAAACATGAAATCATCCAAATCAGGCGTTTTCACCTGTGGCAATTTCAAAATTAATTTCCTTCGCCATTAACAATGTGTTTTGCAACGTGCTCACGTTTTCTCAAAACTACGAAAGAGAGGCGTGTCTAATCTGCCAATAAAATAATAAACACAAATTGATATCGATTGAAAATTACAGAGTATGGCCAAAAGCTAATGCCGAAATTAGCACATAATTTCAATCAATTTAACAGTAACCGCCTCTCCTGAGGCAACGCACATTTTTACATGTATGGGCCAGGACATAGCTGGTAGCAGTAATCGTGCGTAGTAGATTTATGTATATTGCACTTTCGCCAGGCCAATTAAGTTAAAGCCAAAACAAAAAACGAAAACTCCATTCAAATTAGGAAAAAAAGCACCACAAACAAGTACTGAAGAAGGAGGAAAAAGAGAAGCATGTACACACACAAGCCACTGAAGAAGGCGACAATGTTGACGGTCGCCAATTAATTGGATCCGCCTAGTGGCTCTGGTTGTTTTTGTTGTTGCTATTTTTCACCACTAACCTATAAATTTACTAATCGTCTTTTAAGCTTATTTATGTGACATCACTCTGTCCCATACCATCCAATTTAAACACAGGCTGTGATTTTTCTTCAACGCTGCAATGTTCAAGCATTCATAGGTTTGGCTATTTTATGGTATTTTCTTGAAACTCTGACAGTTGCCAATTTTCCGTTGATAACTTTATTAAATGTGTTCGCTTTGGAAAGGAGCTTGGGAAATGTTTCAACTTCCGTGAAAGAGAGAAGAAATAATACATTTTTAAATAATTGTGCGTTTGAGTTTGTTTCGAATTTCCGAATACAAATGTTTGTCGGTCCGGTAGTTTGACTGTCCTTACCCTTCTGATGTCACCACAGATATGTAGTTCGGAATTGGCAGTTAAAAGTATGCTCTCCCGAAGCCACAGTGGACCTAGAGAGCTTTCTATCAAAGGCTATAAATAGATAAGAGTTGACCCGTACGGTGTTGTGGTACGGGAACGAACGAATTGAGGGTGACGAAGGATGATGACCGTACCGCCATTTTGTAACTCAACATTTCAGTTTTGCAACTCCTTTGGAGCTATTAAACATGGTACACAAGTTGGTTTTTGTTTGGCTAGTGGGTAAAATTGTTTATTTTGATTTGAATTCGAGGTATGGTCCCACATTACGGCTTTATCTAAACTGTTGTTGTTAAAAAAGGCTAACTAAATTCAAACCTAAGCGGCAAATTTATGAAAAAAAGCGAGAGAGAGAGAGAAAAATGAGAATCAAATCCACTCAGAAGAAAAATGCAACAAATTTGAAAGTGGCTTCGAATTTGGATGAAAAATGGTTTAATTTCACATAAAACTCCATCTATGTAGCCGTTGTCACTTGTAAGGTTTTGTTATATTTTAAGTTGTGTGCTTTAGGGTTAACTAATGTAACGAACAATACGTACAAAATAATTTTCCAATATATTATTTACTGATTTGCTCTCTCAGTGTACCATTGGATGCAGTCACGTACAAATTCCTGTCTGCCGTCTGAAATCCGTTCGTAGGCGAGCGTGACTTGTTCATGACTTTAACTGTTGTTTGGTGTTGTTGTTTTTTATTTTTAGTAAATGGCTTGTTAGTGGCTGTTTTTCGTTTTCTCTTACTAAAATATTTCTTCAGTGTGTTTTTTGCACTTTTACTATTGCCATTAGGGTCTAAGGCTTAAGGAGCGGTCAATAGCTTTTTAGATTGCAATATCGCGATTGGATTTGTTTTTAATATTTGATTTTTTCAGACCGAAAGCTACAGAGGTCACGTACTTGCCCGCATACAGACAGAAAGTGTGAATTGACATTTTTGTTGGTTTGTTTTTTTTCTGTGGACTTTTGAGGCGACGCTGGTGACGATGCAAATGTATTGCAAGATAATAAAATTAAGCATAATGGTAAAAAAGTATTTACAAAAAAATTAATTATTGTTTTGTCTTTTCAATCAAATTCTTTGAAAATATGTAAGTACTAATACTAGACAGTTACAAAGTGAAAACTTCATATTTATTTTTTAAATCACTTCTCAAATTTAAGATTAATTCCAATCTACCATTTGAATGGCGATATCTCCGAAATGAATCAATTAAAATCATTTAAAGAATTACCATTTTTTGATGGTAATTTTATATGGAATAATGCCCTGTTAGGACATGCGAAATAAATTATTTCCTTAAATCAATTTAAAGTGATTTTCGTGCAATGTGTCGGAACCCAAAGAATTATGCAATGGATAAACCTTCAAACCAATAAAGACAGACACCAAAGAAACAACCCAAAAAAACGAACTACAAACAAACTAGACTAAATGACCACTTAAAGACACAAGATTAGGCAATCACCAGCCACTCGAGGCCTTGTGCCTTGTGCCGTGTGCCACCCAAGCAACATTTGTGTGCAACGAATGCAGAACATGCGCGCGCAATTACACTAGATTTGTTTTGCTTTTTGTAGGATTTTTTTCCAACTTTATTCCCAAGCAATTAACAAGAAAATTTAATAAAAAACGAAAAAAAATTGGCATAATTAGAAAAGTTTTTAAAGCTTCCAGTCATTGTCTCTGCACTATAATCACAATTCACAATGGCATAATTGACATTTACAAACAAGCTACGCAAGCCAAAAACGCACTTGTTGCACTCCAAATAAAACAACAACAAAAATGAATGGAAATAAGAAAATACAACCACGCCTGAATACTAATAAAACGGTAGCCAACTAGACCAAATTTATTGAAAAGTTATATAAAAAACTGATAGAAAAAAATCTACTAGACACGCTGATAAATTAATTTTAATTGCCTTTCCTGTGTTGCATTTTAGATTTTTACCATTTTAAGTTTAGTATTTTTTTTGCGGTTGTTACTTTTAAACTGGAAAATTCTAGTCGCTTACTGTGTAAAGCTGTAAATAGCTGTTAAAATCCCGCTAACATTTGATAAAATGTCAAAATACAAACCGACACAATCGCAAAAACACACACAAAAACGAAACCCGAAACCGTAGCTGACGTATGTAATCAAAAGCGTATTAATTCGATTTGAAACGCACTTCATGTGAATAGAAAAAGAAAAAAATTGAAAAAATTGTATAAATAAAAATAAGAGAATATTTTGTTATGCCGTTTACATAAGCCTGAGTTTAGTCTGCGGCTTATTCTTGGTCAGCTAAAAAAAAATATTTCAAAGTGGTCAAAGACCTTTTGCGTATGCGTTTACCAACTCACTCACTCATTCTATGATTTGAAGTGAATTTTCCAAACTTTTGGCCCAGTTTCGCATCAGATGCAAAATGTTATTTAGTTGCTCGAACGATTTCATTTACTTATCGAATTTTCGATATTTTTTCGACTGCTGATAAATTCACTTCAAAATGTCCACAAGCATTTGCATTTTAGTTTGTGAATTGCTTTTATAGTCGATCTGTTGGGTTCAATGAGAAGTAGTAATATTATTGAAGAAAAAATGTACCACGACACCATACACTGCTGCTTTTGTCCTGACAGGAAACTCAAGGTTCCAGAAGTAAATGTATTTGCATTGTGTTCAATTTTTAAAATCGTTTCTAATAATTCGGTATACAAAAATTTCCCATAGCGAAGTAAAGGAAATAATTAATAGCGAAAGTAACATGTCGCGTAAGCATGAAATGCACATCTTCATTTGAGTAATAGCCAAAGTATCAAACGTTAAGCATGTGAAATGACACGAAGCGGGCATTGCATAAAAAGACATAATCAAAAAAACATGCAAGTAAATTACCAGCTTTACTTCCTGACCAACAGCAGACAGACAGAAGTTAACCGTTGACCATAATTCACCAGCAAACAGCAGCTGCCATAAAATTGGTGGCAGGTGGACAATACAGGAATTGAAACTATTTGAAATATTCAAATTACCTGCAATTGAGGAAATTTGCAATGAGAAAAAATGTAAACAAGTTTAAGATATTTGAAAAAAAAAACCAATTTAAAAAATCAAAACAAAAGACTTAAGTGGCAAACTTGTAAGCCATGGGAAATTAAAACCTAATGACAGCTACAAATTAACATAACACCAGCAATATTAGCATTTGAATAACAGCAGCAGCAGCCTCATCTCCACACAACTGTCTACGCAATTAGCCACAATTGCACTTAATAACTGAAGTAACACTTAACCGAAACATTCCTGAAAAACCAAGAAATATTTTGCTGTTAAACCAAAACGAAGCCAAGTTCATGCCACATTTGAAGCGAAGGTTTGTTTTCTATTTAATTGAATAATTCACTTGCAACACACTCGCGCACCCACACAAACAATGACAATAGACCAAAGGCAACAAAGCGGCAAATTGCTAAATGCAATTTAAAAATATTTTAAATAAGAAAAACATCAACAACAGAAACCATAGAAGAAAAAAAACTCCAACAATAATAACAACAGCAACGAGAATTCTGCATTCAACTGCAGAAAATTTGTGAAAAATCTCAAGAATCAAGAATCTCTCATGTGTTAGTTTGATGGACAATTGCTGTTATTGTTAGTGCTTGTGTGTGTGTTTAAACGTGGCATGGTGTGTCTGTTGAATTGTTGTTACTTTTTTTTTATTGTGACATGCCGAATCCACACTAAGAGCACTAACAACACTACAAACAATGGCCACAAACATTCAAAACAGTTTGACGCAATTTATTGTGGCACAAGGTTGCACGACTTGCACAAATCAAGCAAACAAAAAATGGAAACGTATGGAAATTGGTTTAAATGTACAAAAAAAAATGAGGTAAACAAAGTCTTTAAGATAGATAAGAACGGGCTCTAAGTTTTAGTAACAGAACTTGTTTCTAATAGCAAACATAGTCCAGCAGACCGTTGGGATGGGGTAGAAGATTTTTAAGTGATTTGGAGAATAGTTTTAAAAAAATAGTATAAGGGAAAACGGGACGACATGACTTCAGTTCATTAGTCCTTATTCTTTCCTGGTCAACTGTCTTCGTCACATGCAAGCGAACATAAATTGCACGTTCAGCTAGAGCACAAATTCTGCGTTTAGTCATTGAGTTAGCCAATATCTATGTACGATAAATTTCTTTACTGATTCGTGCTACAAACTACCGAATAACCTGCACGTGTCATCTACACATCACCCTGCAGATACTTCTCGATATGAACACCACAGTCCCATAACATTACAAAAATATTTCAGCACACTCCACTCACTTCAAAGTAATTTTACCAAACTTAATGTAAGTCATACATGATTAACTTAATTAGACTAATCATACCATAAATAATGCCTTAGAAACAGAATCGCTAAATTTCCAATTTAATTTCACAGCCAAAAATCAAGTAAGTACTTCGTTTTACCTCGATTTTGGCCAACAAATTGCAAAGTCAATTACGTTTCAAGGTTTACTTAAAATAATAACACTCACACCACCCCCTAAGCCGAATGCCAAAATTCGCTACAATCAAATCGGAATTAGTAAAAAACACAAATCAAGTCAAACCAAAGCATGATCAATGCAACGATCAAATTATTGTAATTAACCGAAATTAATCGATTTCGAAGTGCACAAAAAATTGGATTGTTCCCAATTCAAACGCATTCTTCTATGGCAGCCAAGCGAAAGAAATTTGACATTCTTAAGTAATGCGAATTTATATTTATCGAAACCGATTGCCTACAGAGTAACGTATCGAAATGGAATTCATGCGCACATGACCGTATTTGACTGTCCAAATTTGTTAGCAAACCAACACTAACAACAATGCAAAATTTAGACCTCGTTTTCGTGTGTGGTTTGGGTTATTTACAGTTGAGCGGAAATCATTCTTTAAGTTATATCAAATTATACACTTATATTTAAAGCGGAAACTTCATTCGGTACAAATAAGGCATTGAATGTGCAATTGGAGTGTTTTTTTGGTTTATAAACTTTGTTGGCCCATCTTACTACTTAACTTTATTATTTAAATTTTCTGACTGGTAATATTCTGGTTTTTAATCATATTCCAATTTGTCCTCACCTACTTCTACGCTCAATTGTATTTCACGCCGAAACCAAATCGATTTGTCGCAATTATTTGCATTTGTTCACTTGTGCGATTCGCCTGCATTGCAAATCGATTTAAATCGATAATTGCTGTCGCGTGCATGCGAATTGTGTCAGTTTTGAAAGGTAAACATTGTCCATTTTTTTGCATTAAATCGGCAAAAGGTTTTGAAAAACCATTTATTCTAATCCATTAAAAAATCCTAGTCACCACAGTGGGTGAGCAGCAGCACGAATTCCTTCAAATCACAACAAAATCTCATCTAATCTAAAAACGTGAATCATTTGCTTTTGTGTCCATATATTACACTCTGCTACGCACTTTTCAATTCAAAACCATTTTCTTAAGACGGAAACGCTCGATCACCCAGCTCACGAACGTGTAAGTCCTTTTAACATTTGCCATGCATTTCCATTTGCATAACATAAATCGGTCGTTGAGGAGAGCGTCAAGCGGGAGTTTAGCTTAGTTCAACTTGGAAAACAACAATAACAACAAAGTGGCAAAGAAATGCTTGCGCCTGCGCAAATCCACTTTTTCTGAAAATTGATGTTATCGCCGCACACACAAACACGCATTTCGCGGCGAAAATCAAAGGCGTCGCAAGGCGTAAAAAAGAAATTGCTTTGAGTTTATTGAATATTTGCATAATCGCCCGGGAGGGTGATAAATCAAATTTAAAGCAGTTTATTTGTGCAGCTTGTGCCGCCGCCGCCGCGCTGCTGATTAACGCATGTCGCTTGCGATTTCCTGCTTGGGATGATCTTCTTCAAAGATTTGGTTGCATACATACATGTAGTTTGAAAATCGAAAGGGGACATAGAAAAATGCAAATGAGAACAAAAGATTTGAACCATAAACTTGAATTCTAAAAAATAAAAAAAAATTTGGAGAACGTTCTTCACAAAATAAAAAATTGCAAAACAAGTTCCAAGCAAAAAAATTGCCAATTCCAAGATCAACTCATTTCAAATGGCAAACGGAAAATGGCTATGAAACATAAATTGCTTCAAATTTGTTGTATTTATTTCCGTGCCAAACACAATGAATATATAAATCTTTTTCTGCACTACAAAAGTGAATGGAACACTAATCTCTTAATTCAAACCTACTCAAAGTATGTGAAATCTTTTTGGATTTCATTCAAACGCCTGGGGAGCGATGTCGAAATGAATTGGAGGAGTGGATGAAGGCGGTATGTAACAGTAGGAAGCTGCAATTCCACCTATATATTCTGTGAAAAAATGCCTAGATATGCTCGATCAGGTTTTATTTATGAAAGAGACCGTGGCAGCTAAACTTGTGCCCAAACAGGCTTAAAGGGAAATTGATTCTTTGAGTTTCATGAATCCTACAGTTAAATTTTTGATTTAAAAAGGTTGTACATTTTCTCATTTAAAACCAAGGAATGAATATTTGCTTTGTGAAATACTCCCCGAGTCATTTATATTTACAATTAACCTTTACTGCGTGATCAAACTGCGAAGTAAATCCACTGATTTCATTTGCCAATATGTATTAGAATCAATTGAAATTGACACTGGCAATATTGTATGCAAAGCAAAGCAGTGTTTGCTTACACCAGTAATAAATCCATCGGCCACACAAATCCTGTCAGCAGTATTTAACGTATTGAGTATGCGTGCGAACAAATGCGACTGTACATAGCTGTGTCCGCATTCGTGAACAGGGTCAGACAACTGCCACAGAGAACCACAGTTCAGTTTGACTAAATGCAGTAATTTAATTTTCAACCTTTTCAACTGTGTGAAAAATTAGGGCATTGCAAAGAGTTATGAAAAGTGTACGCTCTGAAACAAAGGGTCTCAAAAAAAGTTAACATTTCGAAATACGCTATGCATTATAGCCCTAACTCAATATTTATTTGCCTTCAAATAAACACAAGCAATTGAAAAATATATTTTCTACTTTTCCCATAATTTTTTAAACTTTTCCCCAGTAGATTCTAGGAAATTGTTAAAGTTTTTCGAGACAATCTCCAACATGTTTGTTGTATTATTTGGAGTGTAGCTTGTAGCTGTGGCATTCACGTTCTGTCCTTTGTTGTCGTTGGCAATAGCCGGTACTGGCGTTGTAACATCTTCTGCTGAACAGATGACGAAGAGAAACACTACCAAGAGTAGCTGCGATAGATGAAACTGAAAATAATTTATAGATGAATGAAGAATACTAATTTATAATTTTTCCATTATTGCCCAAAGTCCTTACAGAAGCTCCTTTGACTGCTGCCATTCTAAGAATTTATTTGTATGTGTCCTATTCAGTAAATGCAAATAAGCGAACTGTTGTGGAAATATTTTCGATTGAAGTTTGTGTTGCAAATGTGTGATTTGTTGAGAAATTTTCTGGTCACACTTTTAAAATTTCATAATTACTGAGTATAGCAAATTAGCCGTTTCAAATTGGTTTCCGAAGGTAGGGTCACCAACGCTTTTAGTGACTGTAGCTGCAAATGTTATTGCATAAGTCGAACCGACTCAGAAAAATTTTAAAAATCTTACCTAAACCATTTTTCAATCAAAATAATCTTTGTAAAAATGAAGATGGGCCTAAAACTGTCAAAACTTGTTCCTATTTTTATCTAAAATTAAAAATAAAACTTTCAATCTGTGGAACTATAAAACAATAGCGATTCGTCATAATCACAGAGCGACCAGTTTAACACCCACAGCAAATATTTCGTATTATTATCTATAAGCTTAGATACTTTTTTATAAGGTTAACCATGACTACATTCACGACTACTTTCCAAAATGTACGAATGTACGTATGTATGTAAACAAAACGGCTTGTTAGGACAACATCAATCACCGCTCTAAGCGGCACATGAGTGTGAAAACAAATTTGCGAATTCATCAAGTTAATAAAAATGTTAAACAATTAAAAAAAATAAAAAAAAACTTATTTTTTTTTTAAATAACACACAACGTACAAAAGTGAATTGGGTTGAAGTGTAGAGTAGAGTAGAGTGGAGTGAATTTTTAAAGACAAGCATTAGTTCCAATTATATTTTGATAACTTAATTGCGTATATGCTGTGAAATGTGAAGAAATTAACAAAAAAAAAGCATCAAAAAAGAATTGCCATGCAAATTAAAATTAAACGAACAAAAATGTTGACCAAAAAATATTTGGTTGCTGCAACGCACTCAAATTAAATTGTACGCATGCGCAACAAAACCAATCATTTCAAATGCCTACATACATGCATTGAAGCTTAATTGTTCGAATGGCAAAATAAAAGTCCAGCGGTAAGCCGAAATAAAGCGCCCAACAACAGTACTACAACCACAACAGCAAAAATCGGTTTTCGGTATGCAAATTGAGCTCGCAATTGCCAATTTCAAATTTAACGGCTGCTGACGTTTGGTGGTGGTTGTTGTAATTGCCAGTGTTGTTAAGTGTTTTTTTTTCTTTTTGGACACCGCTTTCGAGTGCTTTTAACAACCAATTAACAATTATTTTGAACTTGTGCAACATTTCCTAAATTGTCAGTTTGGTTGAGCGTATATGTGGCAAGAAATATTTATTTTGTTGTTCTTTAAATTATTTGGTGGTACATAGCTGTTCGTACCCGGCGTTGGGGCAGGTTGTATAAAATGTTTAACTGCTTTCAGAAAGTAATCCATATAAGTATGTGATCTATAATATATAAAACAAAGTCGTGAAATGTGTTACTCATCGCATCACTCGAGAACGGAGCACCCGATTTGGCTGATTTTTTTTTGTTGTGTTCTTTTTGTATCTAAATATTTTTCAAACTTTATAGAGGGCTCAAGTTCCATTGAAAATTCATAAAGTACATATTTTCTGATTCGCCTTTTGATTTCACAAATCTCTCCTCCTTCTCATTACCAGAGAACAACAACTGCTCAACATCTTTGAAGTGATCATCTCCACGCTCGAAGGCAAACTGAAGCGAATCGATAATCTGGACAAATCCGTAGAGCACATGATGCGACGCATGGAGGCGCTCGACAATCGTGTGGCCGATAATCTCATCAAAACCGATTCGGTTATATCGAAGCTACGCTCACTCGACATCAAACTGTCGAACGACATCAATCAGTCCATTGATTCGACGACGGGTGGTCGCTCGCCACGCACCTCGAATGCGGCCCAACTGGATCGCCTCGTCCTGCTCGATCAGAAGGTCAGTGACATCGACACCAAGCTGGAAGTGCTCAAGACGCAAATCGATAATAATTTCCTGCAAGTGGACGACATTAATGCCGAGGCCAGCGAGAAGAAGCCGATCAGCATGAATGTCATCGAGATCACCAAGGCCATGAATGCCGAAGTGATGAGTCACGTTTCGGCCGAACTGAACGATTTGCGCGATACCACCGATAATATTGACAAAAAACTGCAATTTCACATCAATATTGTGTCCGAGAATGTGGGGCGCATGCTGCGAATGGTGGGCGATATACACGAAGTAAGTATATGCATATCGAATTTGGCCAAAAGGTCTATAATTTGGGTGGGTATTTTCGTTTTCTTTTTTAAACAAAAATAGGCCGTTGTGGATCATCATGAACAGTTGAATTCGTTGAATGCCACAACCACTGCGTTGCCTCTTATAAAATCGAGCAAAATCGATGCACTGGTAAAGCAAATCAGACCAATGATTTCTGTGTCCGAGAAAATGGATGAGGTGTGGGATGTGGTGGTGGGCACGAAGTCGTCCGTGGACCATTTACTACCCAAATCTGATGCTTTGCTCACACAAACGCAACGCCAAGAGCGTGCGATAGGCGAAATACACCACGATCTTAAGGCCAAGACGAATTTGATTATCAACAACTTGGATATGGTGGAGAAGCGCTTGAAGAAGCAAGAGGATGATGTGCAACTCTTGGCTCAAAGACCTGTGCCCGCTGAGCTGCTCATGGATCCCACCATTGATCGTCTGGTGGAATACGATCCAAATAGGTGAGTACATGACTCTAATTTCTATTCATCACCATACTATTGTATTGATCTTATTTTTGTTAAATTTGATTTATGAAAAATTAATTTTTTTTAATTTAATTAATTAATTTGGTTTTCTGAAATTAAATTAAACACATACATTTTCCATTTTGCATTTTTAGATACTCTGTCATAGATGACTATACTGAACCAAGTGTTCCCACCACACCGCTGACCACGCCCAGCTCGACTTCGACTACAGGTACATCTACCGCAGCCACACCGGCGTTTAGCACTACCAATTCAACTCCGTCACCACACACCAGCAATCAAACCACTTCCTCATCGGGCAGTTCAAGTTCCTCATCATCGTCCTCCACAGCGCCAACATCGGCTACGCCTTCAACGAAGCCCATCTCACGTAAGGGCGGCATCATATTCCCCAGCGTGAAGAATAAACCTTCAGTGGTGAATACAACATTCTCCACGGACATTATAGCGCTGAAGGACGTTAAGGTGAGTAAGGACGAATGGAGGTGAAAATACATTAAATACAAATTCATAAAACTCATACAGACATTTATTTGCATTTTTACAAAACATTTTTCTAATACATAATTTTCCAACTTAATTAGTCAGCTTTTCTGGTTTTGATGAATTTTGTACGCTAATCGGTTGACATGAGTGCAAATTGTAAAATCTTCTACTTAATACCAAAAATTCAAGTACATGGAAAGCTTCTACAAACACAAAACGGCTTGGCTCTCCGACATACTTTTACATATATATAATAATATGTACTTTATATTATGAAGTACACATTTATATAAAAAAAAAACTACAAATACGTTTATCAAAAAGTACTTTTGTATAGTCGAGTAAACTAGACAGTTAAAATGAACAAGTAAATCAAATATTAAAATTGCAATATTTTCTATGTAAAAACATGGCATGGCATGATAGTAAAAATACTATTATTTAAAATATAGAATTTAAGTAAAGCATTAGAGCGCTTGAGTTAAGTAAATAGTTAAGGTTAAGCTTGACTTATGATATGAGATTCCATTGGACATTCAGTACATTTTTTTGAAAAAAAAAACAATCAAAAAAGAAATTAAATGTTAGAATGTTAGAATCTTACGACAAGGGGAGCTAATACTAAAATTAAAAGGAGCGTACGATGAGACGGAACATAAATATCACACACAATAAAATGTAAAATATTACATCGATGGTCATACGATGACACCTAGTAATTAACTCAAAGAACAAAAAATTTCACTTACGCGGTATCAACGAGGTATGACCATCGACATATAAAATTATGGAATAGGGAAATACGAATTAAATGCAAAATAATGTCAAGTTTTAGGTTCGAAACTTCACCAGAATATGAAATTTCTTTAAACTAAAGGGTAGAGCACGAATTTAAAGTTCATCTTTCACTGGAGGCTCTTTGCAAGAGCATGTATATGTTTGCTCTAACTTCTCCATTCCTGGCAGGACTACGACGGGCGACACAAGCCGGGTACTCCACTCCTGTAATGGGATTTAAATAGAAAAAAACATTTTTACAAAAACTTTGTGATGATGTATGTATGTTAGAAATAGGTCCATCATAACAACGCTATTATTGAGCTATCTATCATCTATATACCTTAAATAACGCCAAGTGGTAGCAGTAGATATGCTGAGGCATTAAGTTTTGTTCTACAAATTGCCTGGCCGCTGCAACAATCTCACGGGCACGTCCATCATTCTCCTTGGCCCATTGTAGCTTCTCAATCAAATCACTCAGATCCCGTTTGATGGGCACATAGTGCTTATACGGCACCAGCTTGCTGTAGAAGTGCTCATAGAAATGTGATTCCTGCTTGAATACCAACGAATCGCTCGCCAGTAGATAGGGAAAACGATAGGCGGCCACGGTGCCATCAATGTTCAGTTGATATTTGTACTGAAAAAAAAGAATGCTTTTGATTTTTCTCTCCCCTCCTCTGACTCGCTTCACCACTTACCCGAAAAAACTCCATAAACGATATGTGCGGCACTTTCGGCCCATACTTCTCCTCCTCGTTGCGGAAGAAGAAAAAGTTCGTCATTGAGGCGTTTATCAGGTCCGGATTGGCCTTAGCCAAATCCATCAAATCCAAGCGTTCTCTGCGTGAGTCGCGACCACGCCAGAAGGCCTTCTCCTCCTTGCCTTCCCATGGATATTCAGTGCGCTGTACGGACAACACATCCAGTGTCACGCGGCCCATATTCTCCAAACTGGACTCCATCAAATCGTACGTGGGCAGGGTAATGTCGTACGAATCGTCACTGCCGCACCAGGAGAATATCGGATACGGACCAGAAGTGCGTTGCTGTCCGCCCTTCTTCGATAGCGGCCAATCGCCCAAATTCAAATAGAATTCCATGTCCGGCAGCGCAGCAACTCGTCCCAATCCTTGCAGAGTGGCGTCCATGAACATTTTGAAGCCGGTGTACTTGCCGTAACATTGACGCCACACTTGCTGCTGTTTCACCACATAGTGACACAGCGAGACGCTGTCGGGCGTATTATAGCGCTTGAGTAGATTCTCGCGTATGGCGCTGAAGTTGACGCGCTTGAAAGAATGCAAATCCCAGGTGATTTGCTTGTCATCCCATGCGGCCGCACAATCATTGTGCAACAGCCAAAGGTTCAGCTCCTGCGGGCAATAGCAACGTTCCGAGTAGACCTTGTTGCGTATATAGTATGGCGATTGCGCCAGATGGGAACCATTGTAGCGCACTTCCAGCTCTATTTGATCGCACCAGTCCGCAATGGTGTAGCGTACTATTGTTGAGCCATCACCCCGATCAATTAGATTCACATTCGAGCGGCATTTTCCGTGTGGCGAATTGCCTTTGATTTGTACCAAGAACTTTTGCGACGGCGAGTGGTCAAATCTTGAAGGGAAAGGACACAATAATTTCAGAAATTCTAATAAGTTCACATATTCGCCTTACTTTCGTCCATTCTTGTCCACCGCATGTATGAAAAAGTATCGCGCTGGCAGCACTACCACGTCTGGGTTTAGTCCTGGGCCCCACACCAGTGATTTTTCTGCATCCACTATTTGCACTTCGCTGCTGACTCCACTGGCTGCTGTGGCAAGTAATGATACCAGCAGTGGGAGGAATTTCAACATTTTTAACTGATTAGTAATTTCTTGTTAGTAATTTTGTGCAAACAAATAAATAAAATTGGCTTGAGAAACTCGAATTGTAATCAGCTGTGCATCTACACCAAGATAGCGCCTTTACTGAATTTTCAACTATTTGCGTGATGTCAGTGAGATGTTACCAAAATAATATTTTTGTCTGGTTAAACTCGGTATGCAGATGCGACAAAATTCCGTTAAAATTTTGATATTAAAAACGGATAAGCTCGTCCACTCTCTCGTTACCAGTTTTTTAGAAGCGTTTCTAAGCAAAAACAGCTGTTCCAGTTACGTCACGACAAGAAGGCGATTGCTACAGTACTCTTCAAGGCGTCATCTCTGTTTCTATACATCTTGGGCTAGAACGGTGGCTAAGAAAAAATACATGCTGTAAATACAGTGATGGCTATAATGTACTTGCATTTTTAACCCGGATCTGAAACTTGTTTGGATTCAGAAGTTGCTCATAAATTACGATTTCAATGAATTACGAACGAGCCTTTGATATTTAATGTTTAATGTTTTCAAATAAAAATGTCGATAAATGCGGATTCATTTTGTTTATATGAAATTTAAATTAAATTATATAATTATATATTTCATTTATATATTCTGTATTTTTCAGGGTTTTTCTTGCGTTGATCTATTAAACGCTGGCATGAGACAATCCGGTGTTTTCTATTTGCAAATTCGTGGCACAACCTACTGGTTCTTGAAAGTATTCTGTGAACAAGAAGTCACTGATGGTGGCTGGACGGTAAAATACGAAATTTAAAAAAAATCGATATCAAAATCTTGAACGGAAACAAGTATTTTAATTAATTTATACAAATGTTCTCCCAGGTTATACAACGTCGCGACGATTTTGGTGAACCACGAGAAAATTTTAATCGGGATTGGGCTGACTATAAAAATGGTTTCGGCGATCCGGGCAAGGAATTCTGGCTGGGCAATGAAAACATTTATATGCTAACGAATAATGAGGATTATGCTTTGCGCGTAGAACTGGAAGATTTCGAAGGGAATAAGAGGTAGTAGTTTTTGGTAAATAGAGGCAACTGGTTTTATGGATGTTTATTTCTAGGTACGCCCAATACTCACATTTCAAAATACATTCCGAGGCGGATTATTATAAACTGGAAATTGATGGATATGAGGGCAATGCGGGAGACTCGCTTAATGATCCCTGGTATGGTTCGAATAACAGTCCCTTCTCAACGTATAATCGGGATAACGATCGCAGCTCATTGAATTGTGCCAGCATGCTGAAGGTATGATATGTTTGAAATCGATTAGAGTTAGATTCTCAATGTCTTTCCTTTTTTTGACCGATAAATAAGGGCGGCTGGTGGTGGAAGTCCTGCGGTAGAGGCTTGAACGGTTTGTATCTACACGATCCACAAGATTTGACCGCACGCCAAGGCATTGTTTGGTTCCGTTGGCGCGGCTGGGATTACACCCTCAAAAAGGCCTCAATGATGATACGACCAAGGGCACCACAACCGATGGGAAGCACAGTGGCACCATCTTCATCATCATCGTCGTAAGGCCACATCGAAGCAAAAATCGTTTAATTACTGAAACGTATAAATTACTGTGTACATTTGAAACTATACGAAAAAATCAACTGGAAAAAGAAAAAACGAAAATCTTCGAAATAGTAACCGAATGCAAGATAGTTTCTTCGCAATCGAGCTATATTTTCGCGTTGACTATTTCATAGCCAATTATACTTTTACATTTTAATTTGTTATGTTTTACAGATATTAACTTATTTTATCATGTATTTTAATTATATATTTAAAGTATTTGATCGTTCACCGAACCGAACGAACGATTCAGCATCAACTACATCGAACTATACATATACCTAAACGAAAAAGACCGAATCACATTGTTATTGTAGCATTTGCAAGCAAAAAGCGAATAATTGGCCGGTTATGTGACAATATTACATTCAATAATATTAATAAATAAGTACCTATTTTGATTGTCTCCATTACTGGTTACATGCGAAAGATCCATTCCCAGCTCCATTTCACCATGATCACAATCAAGATCACTTATCACATCTTCATTATAAATTATTGTTGACATTTTTTGTTTGTTAAAAATAAACTCAATTCATTATGATTTTTGTTTTTCACATACTTAAACCCAGAGGGAAATCCACATTGTAAATATTACTCCTTATCATATTTTTATTAAACAAAATAAAAGTTGTATAAAAAACAATTAAAAAAAACAAATCCTTCACAATCCGTTATAACTGAAATTTGTGCAATTAATCCCAAAAATGTACAGAATTCATGAACGCAAAATAGAATGTTGTAAAAATTAATTTGTATTCTTAAGACATTTTGTAGTAAATAAATAAAAAATAAAATACAAAAACAAAGTTATGACTTAAAATTGTGTTTGAATCAGTAGTTTTCTGAGTTAAATGTACAATTCCTTCGTACTTAGTTTCGATTTGCTTACAAGAATATTTTTAGACAACGCGGTAAAGCAGATATATCTAGATGTTCATTTAAAAATATTTAAAAGCCCATAGCTCGCCAATCATGCCTGTTAGACTCCCATCGTAACTTGCGTTCCCCATATAAATTAACTTTAAATTGCTAACCGGCAATTAAAGTCCATTTTACTCAATGTGAAACTGGTATTTTGCCAAATATGACAAACAATTGCTGTCTCCACTGGACATGTTGAATGTCGAATTTGCAAAGAAATATGGACTGTGGCGTCGGAGTGTAATGTCGACCATAACCAAGTAAAGATTTATTGAGACTTTCAGTACAAAAATATGAAGAACAATGCGTCTTTTTCTTATGATAGTAAACTTAGAACTATTTGTATTATTCTAATTGAGGTAGAAGAGATACGCTACTTGCTATGTATTTACATTTTGTTTATGGATATATTTCCTACTCTTTTTAACATTAGGCATTGTGCTTGCTCCCGGCACATTTAATATTTGTTTGAAACGTAGTTGTTTCGCTGAGATGGAAAAGAAACAAAAAAAAAACTTAAAACTAAGGGGCTATTTACAAATATACAAAAATCTAAGATTATGTCTTAGACATTTTTACTTTTTTTTTTTTTTTTTTTTTTTTTTTTAAATAAGATATATGAACATTACAATGTGGAATTTATATATATTTTAATGTATGTGGTATTTTGTGATACCATTTATATTTTTTATTTTAATATAGATTTAAAATAATAATAAATTAGCCTCTATGAGTGCCGGGAGTTGAACTTTTAAAAAACTCAGGAAACAGTGGGCTTGTAGCTTCAATACAATTAATTTCATTTACTATCCCAATAGGTGAGAGATAATCACAGTTTGACCAGCTGAATGTCTTTTGGTGTTCAAAAATATCACTTATAAGAGAATTGTCGTGAAAAGGTAATTTATTGACAAATATTTTTTGTAATAATAAGGCATACCGACAAAGAGGATCTATCAAATCTGCTTTGTTGTATATGAATTGATTTGAAAATCTTTTTGTGAAAGATTCAAAATTACGATCGACACATAATCTCAAAATACTTCTTTCGACGACCTCAAGTTCTTTTGCCACAGTCGGCGAAATGTAGAACCAAATAGGAAATGCGTACAAGATAACCGGGCGAATGCTGACTTTGTAAATGAGTAATTTAGTTTTTTGGCTCAAATATTTGCTGGTTAACAATTTCTTAAACATTGCTTTAATTCTATTAGCTTTTTTTTTTACATTTCTAGCATGTTCATTAAATTTTACCAACTTGTTAAATGTGACACCAAGATATTTAAATTTATTTTTAAAAGGAATTTCCACACCATCCAGGCGGAGAGACAGATTTTTACTCTCTGGAACCACAAAACGTGGACACTTCCCCGATGCATTTCTAAGGCAAATGGCTTCTGATTTCGCCACATTTATCTTAATGCCCCAACTTTTGTAATACTTATCAATTTTAGATAGGTGATCTGACACCAAACCCAAGGCCGTTGACGGCGATCTAGAATGCGCATAGATAAGCGAGTCGTCTGCATAGAGGATACTCTTAGATCCATTAAAATCGTGGGGAAAGTCATGTATAAATATGGTATAGAGATGTGGAGCTAGATACGATCCCTGGGGGACTCCACTATAAATTGATCCAATCTCCGAACGAGAATCATTAATTTTAACATAAAATTTACGGCATGTGAAAAAACTTTTGAAAAGTCGAACTATAAATGGATCGAATCCAATTTGAATTAGTTTAAAAAGTATACCATCGTGGTATGCGCGATCGAACGCCTTTTCGATATCTAGCGACACTGCGACGGTGCAGATTTGATTTCGTAAATTGCAAACTACGTCATCTTGGAACTTGAGTAAAGCGTGCGACGTTGAGTGACCACGTTTAAAGCCGAATTGATAATGTGGTATGTAATCGATGAGAACGTCTTGTTCCATTTTCTTTTGGATAACACGTTCTAGTAGTTTCCCAAGATTAGACAGCATCGAAATCGGTCTAAAATTATCTAGATTATAGTTATTAGGTTTTTTTTTCAAAGGGTAAATTTTAGCTATTTTCCATTTGTCTGGAAAATAACCATTATTAATACAATTGTTCATAACTATAGACAAGTAATTTAAAGCCTCTGTTGGCAGCTTTTTAATTACAAAATTTGAAATATTATCTGGTCCTGCTGATTTTTTTGCATTCGTTTTAAATTTAAGAAAGAACTTTAATTCATCTGGATCTGTAAAATGGTTAGTGTCTGAGTTATGTAAGGAAGTAAACAACGAGGAAAAGTTATAAATGGAAGATGAGCACGAAGATAAAAAGGAATCTATTGTTGAACGAATTTCTGAAATATCCGGTCTATTGGGTATATTTTCTTTATATGTATTAGAAAAACTACATTTAAACGCGTCTACTCTCTCCTCGTCTTCAGTGACTGTAATGCCATCAACTACGATCTTATTACAAAAACTTTTCTTTTTATTGCCTATGACACTATAAATTTGTTTATAGGCTGTAGGACCAGGTTTAATATTGCATAGTCTTTTATTGAATTCACTAGATTGGTGTATTTCAACTTGTTCCTTAATTATGATTTTTAATAATTGAATTTGTGTGGAGAGGAGCTGATACTCAGAACTTTTTCTGTTGCCGTTCCTATGAAAAATTTTTTTTAGTTCTTTTTGCCATATATATTTAATTTTAAATAGTTTCTTAACATTTTCTGGTATGATGAATTTTTGGTTCTTTAATTCTACAGATTCGGAATGCAATTCTGTTACATAATTTACCGATTCTGTAAAAGCATCAATGGAAATATCTATCTCAGAATTGTCCAAATTCCTATCATCCGGAGGCATTATTTCGACCAAAGCCAAGCCTAGATCTTTACGAAAATCCGTCCACACAGTTTTTTCAAAGGATGTGAAAAAACGGGGAGGGTTAGTGAGGAGATCGAAATTGGGCAAACTAAATTCCATTTTTAGGGGAAAATGATCAGAAAAAGAAGAAATACTACAAATTCTATAATTTGGGTTAAGGGAATCAATTAAATTTGAGCTAATTAGAAAATGGTCCAAGAATGACGACCCATTTGGAAAAGACGGATTAACATCACAAACTCTATCAAATTCAAGTGCCGCATCCTGGAGCCAATCATGTATAGCTTTCCCATTTAAATTATCCATGGCATCCCCCCATGAACGATTCTTGGAATTGAGATCACCTCCAACGAAGGTTCCATCATAGCTAAGGGCGATATTCCGAATTTTGTCAAGACCATTGGAAATGTCAACCGTTGGATGATTACAAGGAATGTATATACTACCCAATAGTAATTTTTTGATAACTCCCGCAACTGAAATGCGAATAGTAACAAAACAATTCGGAAAATTTACTCCAGGTGTCGCAACAACCGAGTACTTCAGATTTTTATTAAAAACTATTGCAGTGCCCTGAGGCGAATTATCTTTAATAAAATTATAATTTTCCATAGGCACATTGGGCTTTCCTAGATGCGTTTCTTGGATAAAAGCTATATCTATATCATTATTATTTAGAATTTTCAGAAGTTCAATTTTTCGACTAGTGTCCACTAGCGACCTTACATTAAAAGTTAAAAGATTGAGGAGCTTAAGGACCATATTTTACTAAAACCTCCTTCAACAGATTCATATATTCGACTTTCGCCTGATCCTTAGGCATTGATTTAAAAGAATTCAAAAATTTCGTTATTTTATTTTCCAATGCAAACTCGTCCATATTGAAGTATTTAGCAACATTCATAAATTCCTCAATAAGTGGAGGAATCTTCTTATTTACAGAGCCGCCTAGGGGTGTTGAATTTGGATAAAAGTTACTGGCAAAAGACCTCTCAGGCGTGACAAAATTATTTTTACTTAAAGCCATGTTAACATTTTTAGAAGCAGTAATTTTTTTCTCTTTTGCCTCATTTAACAATTGTTTTTTCTTTTTAATATAATCTTTATATGAGGAGCAGCCTCGATAATTTGCTGTGTGTCCAGCTTGGTGACAGTTCACACAGAAAGGAGTGGAGTTTTCATCCTTTTTTATCAGACATTCGCCAGGCTGGTGAGCTTGATCGCATTTTACGCAGGCAAATTGCCTGTTGCAATTCCTCGCACTGTGACCCCAGAACTGACATCTACGACACTGGATTTCTTTTTTGTTGGCCTTTGGAGACTCCCAGGAAACTGTTTGATTTAAAACATATCTGATACCTTCAATATCGGAATGCTTTTTTCCCGGAACCAAAGTAACAAGGAAAAGCCCGGTATCGAGTTTATTCTTTAATGAATAGGGAGTTACAAATTTAGTGATTTTATCGACAGCTCCTGGAAGCTCCAGATCCAGATTTTCTTTCAACTCCAGTATATCTGTTAAGTAGTAAAGGCCTCTTAGCACCACGCTTGTTTGCTTTAACTCAGAAGGAGTGAAGGAGTACGACTCAATGCCCTTACTACGTAACAACGTCATCATTTCAGTATGCGCTGATAAATCCTCTAAATAGAGCTTGCTTTTAAATTTACTTTTATTTATAATTTTATAGTTAATCTTAGGAGTTTTTGCATTCAGCTGATCAACCAAATGCTTTATGTTTACATTGTATAAAAAAATGGGTGGGCAAAAGGAATTTTTTGTTGTTTTTTTGGTGCTAACATTTTGCACATTTTCAATTGGATTTAACACCTTTTTTTGGCTATTTTTAGGAGTACCGTTAATCTCCAAATCACCGAGGATTGAAAATCTATTACTGGAAGTTTGTACATCACTTACATTAATCTTTCCCCCAAATGAGGATACATCGAATTGCTTTACGACCCCGCAATTGGAACGTTTTACTCGCTTATTGTTCACCGATTGGAATCCGTCCTCATCCGTCATATCTGAAGTGCTTTGTCGCTGCACTGTTTCTGCGCCTTGAATTAGAACATCCTGGAGTATGACCATCTGCTCCGCTGCGGAAAATGTACTGGGAGAAGGCGGTGTCTCGAATTGCATCTGATGGTTTGCTTGTATGTGTGAATGTTGGTCAAGAATAGAAGCTTGAGACCCCAAATCGATGTTTCGTTGCAGCACCAAACCGCTGCCATTTTGTTGCGAAATCACATTGTGTGAGTGTGTATGCTGGGCAAGATTAAAAACTTGTGACCCCAAGTCGGTGTTTGACGACTGCGCTGCGGCTCGCTGTTGGTCTGCACACCAACTATCATCGTAAACCTCGTGAAGTTGGTTCAATGTTTCGATTGGTTGCTCCAAACCTTCCATTTGGAAAATCTTTGCTTCAGCACCTCCGGTGACGTGCAATTGATCAATAGAGCACAGTTTTCCAGCATTCGGCTGGTGGATGCCATTGGAATCATGAGATTCGTTTGCCTTATCCGGCGGTTTTTTGAGGTTAGGCGAAATGTGATCGCCTGCCATCTTCGAAGAAAAACTCATTTTAAACGAAAAGCCGAAACAATTCAGTTGTTTTGCGAGTTGGCTTTGCAAAAACAATGAGTTTCAATAAGTAAAGCGAATTTAAAATGCTTTTGTTGAAAATTTTATTTGTATTGAGTTTTAAGAATTGATAGAGAAAACAAATCGCACGTCTGATCAGATTGAGCTCACCAGCCGGAAAAAAACTCGACCATAACCAACATAACTTAAAATAACATTTTCACGGGTAATTTATATTAGCCACTACTGTACACAAAAATTAAAATAATATCGATCAGCTGTTCCAACGCAACCACAACCAAGTTCATGCACAACTACACGTGTGAAGAACTGCGAAAAACTTAAAATTAAATTAAACTTAATATTTTAATTATTACAAATTACAATCAAAATGAGCGATAATGAGTCGAGCGATGGCATAGATGAACTGCAAGAGATCATAGCGGAGTATGAAGCGAAAGCCAAAGAAAAGCAGCAGCAGATCAAATTGGAATGCAATGACGAGGAACGGAAAAGTGAAACTGAAGGAAAGGGCTCAAAACCATCTAAAGAAAAATCGAAAAAGAAACCGAAACCGAAGAAGCCATCAAATTTGAGTATGGAAGTACCAATGGACAAGGTCATATTTGGCGATAAGGTCGGTTTCATAAGGAGCCTGGAGAAGGCCGTTGGATCAGTCGAAGCGAAATCCACGGACGCTATGGTTGCGACTGAAGTGGATGATGCCAGCTCAACACGGAAGGCCAAAAAACGCAAGCCCGCCTGGGTGGATGCGGACGACGAAGAAATACAAGTGGGCGAAGTGAAGCGCGAAACCAGGCACACCGGTCCTTTGGATCACTTGAGGAAAGATCGAACTTACAAGGAATATTTGACCAGCCGATTCACACGTATTGTGGCTCAACCGAAGTGGGCCATGTTAGACCAAAACCCGAAGGAGGTCAATTCGGACGAGGAGGACCTGCTGCACTCTGTAGGCTTCTTGTCCAAGCCCGCTGAAAGCATTTTACGTCCGCACGACATACACTGCAAACGCTTGAAGGACCTGAATCGGGCCACATACGCCGAAGGATCGGTGAGCAGTGTGCAATTCCATCCCACCAGTACGGCGGCACTGGTTGCGGGCGACTCGGGCATAGCCACCATCTACAGCATAGATGGCTTGAAAAACGAGAAATTACACAGCATGCGCTTCAACCGTTTTCCGATTAAGTGCGCCAAGCTGGCGCCGTGCGGTACAAAGGTGAGTTCAAGGAATTTTTTTTCCAAATTTGTCCATTAATATTATTTTATTCTATAGGCAATTTTCGGTTCCAATAAGGGCTACTACTACTCCTACGACCTGCTGCGAGCGCAGGAGACGCGCTTCCATCTGCCCCGTGTTAACATCGGCGCATTGACCAACTTTGAGCTGTCCCCTTGCGGCCGCTACATGGCCGCGGCAGGACGCTTCGGTACGGTACATCTGTTCGATGCCAATTCCAACGAACTCATACACACATTCAAGCAGGAAAACTGCGTGGCCGGCATGCGTTTCACAGCCGATTCGCGCCGTCTCATTTGCAGTGCAGAGTCGAGCAATGTTTGCATTTACTCGCTGCGCGAACAGCGTCTCGAGCACAGATTCATTGACGAGGGTTGCATCCGGGGTGCCGCCTTGGATTTGTCGCCGAATCAACGCCTGCTGGCCACGGGCAGTTTGGAGGGTGTGGTCAACGTCTATGACTTCGAGACGGTGCAGCAGTCGGCAGTGCCCTTGCCGCTGAAGAGTTTTCTCAACTTGACCACGGGCATATCGGCCGTAAAATTCAATCACTCCTCGGAGCTGTTGGCCATGTGCTCGGCTGAGGTGCGAGGCGCTGTGAAGTTGGCGCATTTCCCAAGCGGTACTGTATATGCGAATTTCCCAGGCTTCCAGAGCGATATAGGCAAAGTGCGCAGTGTGGAGTTTTCGCCCGGCAGTGGGTTCATGGCGTTCGGTACGCATGCAAAGGATGTGTCGCTGTTCAGAGTGAAACATTTTAAGAATTATTGAAATTTGTCGAAAATCATTGACCTTCCCCAACCCCCAACTATTGTAGAAAATAAAAATTTCAATATTTTTCAAAGAATTTTCCCCGTTTTTTGTGTTTTTGTGGTCCTGTAGAAAAATAAACATTTTTAATACAAATTTTATTTTTTTTCGAATAAGAAAACATTTAACACAAAAGTTTTATGAACCCCCAAATCTGGCTCCGCCCTCTCAGTTGTAGTAAGCCGAACGGAATGAGCGCTCGGAGTCGCGTTTGAGGGACTCTTGCATTTTCGTGATGTTGTCCAGCTTGTTGCAGATATTCGACGACGACGATTCGATCCACTGCAGCGAACTCATGTGCGCATTCAGAATCTTGCCCACTTGAATGATCGGATCGGTGTTGTCCTGACCCTTGTTGGACTCGTTCAAATTGTCGATGATCTCCTTGAGATCTTCCGACATTTGCTTCAATTGCGTATCCAAGTTTTCCACCAGCAAATAGGTTTGACTGCGCTCTACATCCACCTTAAATAATAGAAAAAGCGGCATAAAGAATTTAAGAATAAAGACCATTGAGAACAAAATGAATTACCTGGGGGATTTTCATGAACTCCTTCTGCAAGGGCACAATGCTCTCTTCGAGTTCCTTGTGCTGGGTGGCTATGAATTCCAACTCCTGCTCGAGGGTCTGTTGGTCCGATTTGACCTTCTGTACGGCACTGTTCAGTTCCAGTATCTTCTCGTTGTTGCTGATGAGTATTTTGTCCCAAGCATTGATTTGGGTGGCCTGATCCATGCACACCTTCTCCTGGTCCTCCAATTCCAGAGTCCACTTGTTGATGTGCTCTTCCAGTTGATTGTAGGACATTTGCGAAGCATGGTTAACGGCCGACGAGTCTGTAGTCTTTGTTGCAGTAGAGAGATTGGCAAAGCCGCCACCGGCAGCCGTTGAAACGGGCACGGGCGCTCCAACAACAGCCAGTGTTGGAGCAGTGGTCTTGGGCAGCGCGAGTGTCGGCAGAGCTGTTGTAGTCGGCGCTGGGGCTGCTGCGGCAAGTGGGGCTGCTGATCCAAAAGTTAAATTTGGTGGGGCTGCCACTGTTGGCGCTGCCGCAGTCTGCGGCACGCCTAGGAAACTTCCACCAAGTCCTCCGGTGGCAGCTGGCGTCGCCGTGGTAGCTGCTCCAAAAGTCAATGGTGGTTTTGCTACGCCTGCATCTCCTCCGCCGGTGGTGCCAAATGTGAATGATGGCGGTTTGGCTGCTGTGCCCGCCGGTGTGGAGGTCAAGCCAAAGGAAAAGCCTGTGGCGGCGCCTGTTGCTGGGGCTGGTTGTTGCTGTTGGAAACTCATGTTTCGATTATTCAATCCGTTTCAATTTAAATTGAGTAAATTAACAACTACGAAATTTCACAAAAATCCGAAAATGTGGCAAAACAAACATGAATGTCAAAATTTCAGTGTTGCCAGAAAGATGAAACAACATTCAATAATACCAGCATTTGGCACCACAGTTGACACATAAATATCTCACAAGAAAATCCAGGTTCGCGAACTTGTGTTCGTAATCGAATGCCCGCTCAAAATGTTCGGCCGGTGTAAACGCTTAAAAACGAACGGAACTCTATTATTCTAATATTCAGGCAGTGAAGCGGATTTCCGAACACAAATTTTGTTTGCGATTGGAATTCGCAACAAAAGTTGAGTTGGCTCGTGCACCTTAAGAATCTCACACAAAATTTTAAAATATCTTACGTGACACAACATCTCACAGCAACTAAAAATTCTTACCAAAAATATCACATTGGTTAAAACATCTCAGAAAAATCTCACATCTGAAGGTGCATTTAGATCGCACGAACGAAGGCAAATTTAGTTGCGAAGCCTAATCGCAAAAAAAATTCCGTTCGCACAACCGTTTACACTACCTGAATATATATATATATATGTTCCCGAACAAACATCAGAAGCCAGAGTTGGCCGGAACAATTTTAAGTTCTGCGATATAAATTCACTTTGAGAAAATATCTCACAACAATAAAAAAATCTCACACGATTTAAAATTCTCACAAAAATCTCAGATTAGTTATAAAATCTCACTTATCACAAACAATTAAAATATCTCAATATGAGATAAATTCAGAAATCTGGCAACCGTGGTACTCACTCACTAAACCAGAAAAAATTTTAAAAGTTCCCTCAAAAAGTGAGCTACCCTCAGTTTGGCAACACTGATCGCTACTGCAACACTGTCTGGTATTTGCTCGTCGTCGTCGAAGCGGAGTGAAAATTTTTATATTTTTTAAGAATTAAAAAATCTGTAAAATTTTCCACAAGCACAAAAAAAACGGCTAATTAGTTTGTCGTTAAGCAGAAAATTGCATTTCTTGTGTGAACAGTGAAATTCATTCCGTTTTCGGTTGATTTTTGCCAACTGCATGTGTTTTTCTTCAACGGTCGAATTCGGTGCGAGAAAAAAAGGCCTTTGGTCGTAATCGTCGTGTCTGTGGGAGTCGTCGTGGTAGTCTCTCCGCGATATTTTTTCTTTTATACATTTCCACACTTTCTGCGCCAGTGGAGGAGCGCCCTCCCGAACGAATCGAGCGAGCGAGTGTGTGTGTGGTGTGAGGCGGCTTCGTCATCTTTTTTGCATTTAGCAGAGGGCGGCGAAATATAGAAAAGCAAAAGAAAGAAAAGTTCTTTGATTTGGTGGAAATTGTCGAAATTTTCATTATTTTCTTGGCCCACAAAGAATTGTGTGAAAAGTGGTGCTAGTGCGTGAATACTCCAGTTAGCTCGATACCGTTTTTATCTGTCATCATGTCGGCTGAACGCGAAATTCCAGCGGAGGATAGCATTAAGGTCGTCTGCCGCTTCCGACCTCTCAACGACAGCGAAGAGAGGGCCGGCTCCAAATTCATTGTCAAATTTCCCAACACTGCTGAGGAGAATTGCATTTCGATTGCGGTAAGTAGAGCTTATTGCAAGAAACTCAGTCAAGTTTTCATTGCAGTCCTTGCATATTGAGCGATGACGTCATTTTGTTCGATACCCCGATTCCCTTCCCAAAGTACATGTATTGAAAGTACAACAAAAATGTATACATAGAGCTGCCACCTTATTTGAGTGTTGGGGAAATTGCATCACATTAAAAGCGAAACAAAAAAAAACAAGTATCAAAAAAAACAAACTTCCCTCCCAGAGCAAAGTTAATAGCATTAATAGCTAAAATTGTGGAGAGCCCACCAGTTGAAAAAATTCGTCCAGAAGGAAATTTCTTTACTCTAGAAAAATTTTATAAAAACACACAAAAGAGTGGCCTGAAGCCCTTCAGAAATATTTAGACTTCTCTGTACCAAGTCCTTATCACAGGCTTATTCACCTATTTTTTACCATGTTCAGATTAATTAAATTTGCATTCAGTCGAGAAGAGAGTCTTTTCAACCTTTTCTAAACAAAACTCACAAAAGAACAACAAATTGATTTTTCCCATCCACCAGTGATTGTATCACCAAACTGCAATCAACCCGCCCACCCACAACCAACAGCAGAAGCTATTAACCTGGCCATTACCTTATCGCTTCAGCCACAACATTCATTCATCCAGAACTTTTCACCAGCAAGAAAGGCAAAAGCAATCAGAAAAACTAAAATGGAAAACATTTGGATCAACTGCAATATAGTAATTCCAAATCGTCTTACAATAGCAAGCCACCGCCAAACAAAAACCAGTCAAATTACATTTTTATTTACAAATTTTTCCTTTTAGTTTTTCTTTAGCATTTTCTACGAATGCATGTATGAACAGAAAAAGGAAAATAGTAAAGCTGTGTAGCGCACAACTCACAATTATCAGCGTCGTCAGTTGACGGGCGTGAGTCATTTGTCTGAACTGTGTGGTTTGCTGAGAGGGGAGTAGAGTATGTGGAAATCAAGTCCAGTGGAGCGAAGGAGTGAATTGAAATGGTGGCAGCTCTGTGAGATCTAGTGTATGTAAAATTTTTGATAAAAAAATTTTTTTTGGGGAGAGGCTGGGTTAATTTATTTTCTATACTGCTTTGGGATTGCTCGTCTAAAATACTTAAGTAACAAATATTTCCCAACTAAATGGGTTTCTTGTAAATTTGTATCGTCACTGTAGCAATCAAAGGAACACCCTATTATTTTCCCGTTTTTCCGATTTTAATGGTATTGGAAGTATTCCTTTATTCCCCAAAAAAACTGTACAATTTGGACAGTTTTCTTTCACACCAAATATTTGCCAATTTAGTTGATACCATAAACTTTTACAAACCATGACTGTTTACTGTATTTGTTGGTGTTGTTTCTGCTGCCAATATGGCTATAATTCAACTTCTTCATTGCCATTACATTCTACCACTGAAATGAAGCTACAGCAAAGTAAAGTAAAAAAAAAATAAAGTAGTTTTACTTATTATTAGTTTCTTTTCCCATATTCCCTTTTGCTCTGTCTTTCTTTCCACTCTGTTTCACTTGCCAATTGCGAAATGGTAATTAACTTTAAGTCAACACCACCACCACCGCCAGCCAAACAACCAACCAACATTCTCCTTTTGACCAAACAAAAACAACAACTACCTGGCTAATTACTCAGTTTTTTGTACTATTTTTTTCTTGTTTCATAATGTGTTTTCTTCATTGCTACTTTCGTGTTTTTAGTTCATTGAACAGGGAATTTTTCTGTTATTTTTTTGGTTTTTTCGATTGTTCAACATTTAAGTAGCTGAAACGGCTATCATATCTCCCTTCCTCCTGTCTTCTTTTACACATTTTTAGTTGGTTCAATTTTATTTTTAAAAATAGATAACTCATTTCTACATGTGCGTAATTGTTTCTCCTCAATTCTATTTTCTTTCCCTCCTTTGCTTCGAGCGGCATTTAACAATCGCCCCCTTCTTGTTCCTACCCTTTGACTTTTTAATTTTTTCGTTCTTTCTTCGTAAGTTTTCTTTTATTCCCTTTCAAATGCCGACAAATTGCGAACGTTTTTGTTTTGTTTGTTTTTTCGTTGTTTCATTTTGTCGGAAATAGTGTTGACATAATTCTTGTTTAAGTTATGAGCTGTTCTATATTTTGAGATTAACTTGTTTATGTGGGAAATTTAAGAAGAGAAAATACATATAACGGTTCGGTTTTCTTTGAGAGTGCATTTTGTGATTACAATTTGGGATTAGTTGGAAGACTTGTGGGATTTTCGTTAATTTGTATTTGTTTATACATTCTTTAAGTCATACTCTATTAGTATGCAAGAAAAAAAGAAAAACAAAACAAACAATTTCCAAAAACGACAAAGAATTTCTCCTTGACAGCCTCGCTATCGAATCGACAACCCACAAACAGACCGATCTGGTATCGTAATCGCAAACGCAATAAATTTAAATTAAGCAAATTTGCAACAGCAAACTTGCAACTCCCACAGATGTGTCAACCAAAGTGACAACAACAATAACCAACACTAAAGCACAGAATGGTTGCAGAAGTAAAATGAAGTGCAAAAAGGAAACAGGAATTTTCGCAAAAAGAGCTCGTTTGCTAAGCAGTAATAGTGCTGCGAAGAACGAAAACGTGCAACAAATGTTTTCAATCTTATCGATGGCAAGCACTTCACAAAACAAAAACAACAACCCGAATTTCTAAAGATATCCCAATTTGAATGTTTGCTACAAAGAAAAAAAGATAAAGTATTGAAAACACACACGCTTGCCAACAAACAAGCAGGTTTGGCAAGTACAAATACACAAAGGGATCATAAAGTCATATTGTCATATAATCATATTTTAAATAAATACTATAGTTGTGAGAGCACTCATTGGAAAATAAAGTCTTACATTACAAATCTCGAACCTAACCTGATCTTGGCCCCTTTATGCGTTACAAATCGACGGTCGGAAGTAATTGTGTGATTCACTTGAGATTTTCTTTTTGTAGCTTAAATCCAGTGAATGTGGTCATCTGGCCGAAGTTGACGGTCGGAAGAGTTTCATCAAAAATAGTCCCACAATTACATAACTTTCGTAGTGTCTAAAAAAATAATATTGAAGATTAAAACGTCATCGCTAAGAATTAAAAAAAAAAATTACAATTGGAAGAGCCAGTGAAGTGCTAGCGGCAGCAGAAGAGCAGCTGAAAGAATGGAGAACGCGAAGATATAGAAACGATGACTTTGAAAATTTCCTCACTTTAACTGGTTACTCTAAATGCATGAATAATTTGTGAGCCCAATTTGACAGCACTACTTTTGTGCTGAAATGAAACAATTGGAGCACACTCTTTCGTGTTCTTTTCTTTATTTTTGTTCAGGCACTTCTTTTGGCTCTGCTTCGATGTGCTGCCGTCTGTCGTCGTGCGTTGAAAATTATTTAAAGCGAGTAATAGATCAATACACTCTACTACAAAATTTAAATATATTGTTGTTTTTTTTACAGAAAAACTAAGTAATCTCTGGTTTCTTAAAATTAATGTCTTCTGAACTAGTAAAATATCACAGATATCTTTTATATCAAGGATTTGTATAGCCATACAAAATTTTTCAACTGTAGTACAGTGTATTTAACCCAAACACAAATTCCTCAAATAATTATAAACGTGGACTTGTGCTTCTCAGGAATATGGAATAATTTATGATCTAATTTGTGAATGTTCGGTTGTGTGTGGTGGCGATCATTGATGGCACATAAGCATGTGTATTTTCTAACACTAAATTCCCAAGTTTTCTGTGATGAGTGATGCTATAGATGAGTCAACATATTTCGAATTTGAAAATTCTTTTAATTAATGTTTGAATTTTTTTCTTTCCTTGTCAAATTGTCAAAAGATAATTCTTGTGATTTTTATAGGATTCTCTGATGTCCAATTAAGCATTAAGCCTTTCTTGAGATTATTTATTTTAAAAATGTGTATTTGAACAACGTCATTTGATATCTCTTCTGAAGCCATTGATAAGTCTTCTTTTATATGTAGCTTCTTCATGGCATTAATTTTTCCTTTCTATTCTGTTCTGTTGACTTCGACGTTGAAGTTGAGTTTGTAGCGGTTTAATTTCACAGCACGATGATAAATTGACTTTGTCTAACCATAAACTTTCCCATCATATATTTATTCTCTAAACGAATCTTGCTTGGAACGTAAATGTCTTAACAGGCAAGCTAAAATACCTACGTGCGGTAATACTCAAAGCAACCTCACACATTCAACTGTGATGAATATCATTATGAGCCAATCCTTTTATTGATTTTACCATTTCCATTTTGCGTTACTACTTAACATTTATTTCTTGCCAAACAAAAAATGGTAGCAACCACTTTTTTTGGTTTCCACCACTCTGATAGAAACCAGTTTTACAATGATTTTGCCATTTGGTTGATATGCACTTTTATTTTAACTTTTGCAATATTTTTTCTATTTCACATCGGTTATAACAATTTTCTTTTCGAAATTTCGATGGTTGAGCGCTCACATGTAGTAGTAAGTACAATTTTGAAATGTTACAGGAATGCAGATTTTAGTATGTTTTACTTTTGTAGGCTTTGAAGCTCAAATTAAGTGTTGAGCCACCATTGTTAGTAACCAAAATTACCCACTAGTATGTTTGCAATCTGAAACACTCACCTCAAATTAACTATTTGAAACATATGTGCTCTACGCTCCTGTAGTTCATGAGTTCTTTAGCGCTTTTATCGATTTTCCTATTTCCTAATCAGTTTGTCGTTGCCTTTGACTGGAGATGTTTTTTTTATAAACCAAATTTTTACACCCAAAGAATTTATACAACTTGCGGCAAATGTTGAATATTTTAAGCGCAAATACACTTGGATTTGCCTTCACGCAAATCGTGGAACGCAAACGAAAGTAATTTGATGGACGCGTTTTTTGTTTCATACCAAAGAAAATCCCGTTTTTTTTCCAAATTCAGATGCAAATACAAATGCAGACACTCCCCAAACAGTTACATTTTTTTGAGTGTACTTACCATGCTCTGTTTCCCTTGGTTTTTTTTTCATTTATTTTTTTGGCGCTAAGGGATGTCTTTAACCCAAATCGTGATAGTCTCATGTCGTTACCGAACCCCAAGGAGCACACATTTCTATGATTAATGTGTTTGTTTACATAATATGTAGTTACAGAGGCCCCTTTTATACTTGGAGAGACAAATCAAAGAGGGAAGATAAAGAATACATTTATATTTAAATCCGTCTTATGAAGTCATTCGAATTGTACCAGTTACGGATTCAAAATTAAACAAAAATCAACTATGCAACCAATTTTAATGAAATTTAAGGACCTAGGCCCTTTGCTAAGTTTAAGCTTTCAATTGCACACAAACATACTCACACAGTGCAACACCAGGAAACCAACTTTGGCACCCACAATCGACCCAAATCATACCACAATTAATATGTAACTCAACTCGTCTGCGAAAAAATTCCAAACTGCATTTCATTGCCGATTGCTCTTTTGAATGCGAGAAGAATTCTCTCAGGGCTTGTGATACGGAATGTAGGTCAATAGGAAGCCATTGTTGCATCGCCGTTTGCACACTGCGTGTGTGATATGTCATACATTTTTAAAATACAAATTCTGCATTCATTTTGAAATAAATTTTAATTTGTTTTATGAGACGTTTTATTTTAATTGCTTTTTTCCTTTTTTTCTGAGAAGCCTTCAAAATTGAACAGAGAGAAAAAGCTAATTTAAAGGAATATACAATTAATGCATTTGGATTAAGCTCTGAACCCTAATCTAATTTTTCACTCGTCCCCCTTTCTTCTCAAGTTCCCTTAAAAATGTACTTTGCATATCTTCTTGTCACCAACAGGGCAAAGTTTATCTCTTTGACAAAGTCTTCAAGCCCAATGCATCCCAGGAGAAAGTCTACAATGAGGCCGCCAAATCGATTGTCACCGATGTGCTTGCCGGCTATAACGGCACAATATTCGCTTACGGCCAGACATCGTCTGGTAAAACGCACACCATGGAGGGTGTCATTGCCGATCCGGTGAAGCAGGGCATCATACCGCGCATCGTCAACGACATCTTCAATCACATCTACACGATGGAGGTGAATTTGGAGTTCCACATCAAGGTCTCGTACTACGAAATCTACATGGATAAAATTCGTGACTTGCTCGATGTGACGAAAATCAATTTGAGCGTGCATGAGGATAAGAATCGTGTGCCCTATGTCAAGGGTGCGACGGAGCGTTTCGTCTCATCGCCCGAGGATGTATTCGAGGTGATCGAGGAGGGCAAGTCGAATCGTCATATTGCCGTGACAAGTAAGTTGATATCGCGACTGTACAGTCATGCATTCTTCGAGTAACTAAACATATTTTGTCTCCTTTTCCCAGACATGAACGAGCACTCGTCGCGTTCCCATTCAGTATTTCTCATCAATGTGAAACAGGAGAATCTGGAAAATCAAAAGAAGTTGTCGGGAAAATTGTACCTCGTCGATTTGGCTGGTTCGGAGAAGGTCTCCAAAACTGGCGCCGAAGGTACCGTCCTGGATGAAGCGAAAAATATTAACAAGTCGCTTTCCGCCTTGGGCAATGTGATCTCTGCTCTGGCCGACGGCAATAAGACGCACATACCCTATCGTGATTCGAAGCTGACGCGTATTCTGCAGGAGTCGCTGGGTGGTAACGCACGCACCACCATTGTCATTTGCTGCTCGCCTGCCAGCTTCAATGAGTCGGAGACCAAGTCCACGCTGGAGTTCGGTCGACGCGCTAAGACTGTCAAGAATGTCGTGTGCGTCAATGAAGAGCTCACTGCCGACGAGTGGAAGCGACGCTATGAAAAGGAGAAGGAGAAAAACGCCCGCCTCAAGGGCAAAGTGGAGAAGCTCGAGCTGGAGTTGGCACGCTGGCGTGCGGGTGAAACGGTCAATGCCGAAGAGCAAATCAACATGGAGGACATCATGGAGGCGAGCACCCCGAACTTGGAGGTGGAAGTTGTGGCGCCTGGTGCAAATGTTCCTGCCGCACCCGTGCCTGCTACCCCCGCAGCCGGTCTGATGGTCGGCTCAATCAGCGGCGATGAACGCGCCCGGCTCGAGGCCGAACGTGAGCGTTTGTATCAGCAGTTGGATGAGAAGGACGAGGAAATCAACCAACAGAGTCAATATGTGGAAAATCTCAAAGATCAGATTGTCGAGCAGGAAGAGCTCATTGCAAATGCCCGTCGCGAATACGAGGCCTTGCAATCGGAGATGGCACGCATTCAACAGGAGAACGAATCGGCCAAGGAGGAAGTGAAGGAGGTTCTGCAGGCTCTCGAGGAATTGGCCGTCAACTATGATCAGAAGTCGCAAGAGATTGACACCAAGAACAAGGACCTCGACGCCTTGAACGAGGAGCTGCAGCAGAAGCAGACTCTCTTGAGCACAACCACGTCCGAACTGCAGCAACTGAAGGATATGTCGTCGCACCAGAAGAAACGCATCAACGAGATGCTAACGAACCTGTTGCGCGATCTGGGCGAAGTTGGCCAGGCTCTGGCCACACGCGATTCAGCCGTCGACATGAAAATGAATGTTGTGGCTGGCGGCGGCGATTCGGGTAAAGTGGAAGAGGACTTCACCATGGCGCGTCTCTACATTAGCAAGATGAAGACGGAGGCGAAGAATATGTCGCAACGTTGCATCAATATGGAAACGCAACAGACCGACTCGAACAAAAAGCTGTCCGAGTACGAGAAGGATCTGGGCGAATACCGCCTGCTGATCTCCCAGCACGAGGCACGCATGAAGTCGCTGCAGGAATCGATGCGCGAGGCCGAGAACAAGAAACGCTCACTCGAAGAGCAAATCGACTCGCTGCGCGAGGAATGCGCCAAACTGAAGGCAGCCGAACATGTGTCGGCGGTGAATGCCGAAGAGAAGCAGAAGGCCGAACAATTGCGTTCCATGTTCGATTCGCAAATGGACGAGCTGCGCGATGCCCACACCAAGCAAGTGTCCGAGCTGCGCGATGAGATACTGGCGAAGCAGCACGAGATGAGCGAAATGAAGGATGTCCACCAGAAGCTCATTCTTGCCCATCAGCAGATGAATGCCGACTACGAGAAACTCAAGCAGGAAGAGACCGACAAGTCGAACAAACTGCAGGACATCATTCTGACCAACGAGCGCCGCGAACAAGCCCGCAAGGACTTGAAGGGTCTGGAGGATACCGTCGCAAAGGAGCTGCAGACGCTGCACAACCTCAGGAAACTGTTTGTGCAGGACTTACAGGTTAGTCGAAAGGCCCCGTCCCTCTGCCAGCCAATTCAAATGTATTAAATTTGCCCCTTTCACATTTCACTTTTCAGGCGCGCATCAAGAAGACCGTCATCAACGAGGACAGCGAAGAGGATGGCGGCTCGCTGGCCCAGAAACAGAAGATCTCCTTCCTCGAGAACAATCTCGATCAGCTGACCAAGGTGCACAAGCAGCTGGTGCGCGACAATGCCGACTTGCGCTGCGAATTGCCCAAACTGGAGAAACGTCTGCGCACGACCATGGAGCGTGTCAAGGCGCTCGAGACCGCCCTGAAAGAGGCCAAAGAAGGCGCTATGCGCGATCGCAAACGTTACCAGTACGAGGTCGATCGCATCAAGGAGGCTGTGCGACAAAAGCATCTCGGACGCCGCGGTCCCCAGGCTCAAATCGCCAAACCGATTCGCGCGGGCCAAGGCAACATTGGCATTCGCGGCGGTGGCGGCACTGCTGTGGGCGGCCAGATGCCACAAGCAAGTGCAGTTAGTTCGTAAAGCGATTTATTTGTAATTTAATTTTTTCTAAATATTATTACAATTTTTAATTGAATATGGAATATGAACGGAGAAAGGGTCGAAGATTGAGATGTGTGTAGTAGATGGCATAGTAGACAGCAGGCAGCAGCAGTATAAACAGGAGATTTTCATTATAATTTTCTTTTTTTTTTTAGAAAAACTGGTCTAGCCAAGCAAAACCAACAAAAAAAATATTAAAAAAAAAATACAATTTTAACTATTTATTTTACATTAAAAAAAAGAAGGAAGAGAAAAAAATACAACCCAGAAATTATAGTAATTTGAGAAAACTAATGATATAAATTATAATTATTATAAATAATATAATTATGATAACACAGATCTTAAAGAAATATATTTAAACGAAGTGAAAAAACAAAACAAACAAACACCGTATATGTTGTTGTCTTAAAATGACCAAGGTCGAGATAGAGAGAGAGAGTAGGCAGTTTGAGATAACGAGGGAATGAAAAGAAATATGAAAAGGAAGGAGTCAAAGAATATAGTCTAGGTTGGATGCAAAGATTCTAATAAGTTCACTGCAGTCAAGCATGTCTGGCCATTTTTCTGCCTTTTTGACTATTCACGGAGTAGAATATCCTTGAGGGCTAATTTCAATAGGATTCGAAGATTTCATTGATTTTTGTTTTTATTTGAACGATATTGCATTTAGCTAAAGTTTTTATATAGAAATTCCAGAACATTGTTATTGGATTTTTGTTGTCGCTAAGTATTATCTCACTATCCCCCTCACCTGTGCTCTCTCTCTTTCCCACCTATTGCTTTTGAACAATAATGGAAACAGCTTTCGCATTTTGGTCTCCATGTACTTTTCAGTTGACTTTCAGTTTTTTTTATTTCGCCTGCAAATTTTCTTTGAGTTGGTTCAGTTTTGGATGCCTTTGTTTTCATGGTTTCAACTTGAGTTCGATTGTCAAATGGAGGAAGAGGTAAGCCAAATGTTACACAAAAAGACATATATGTTTGACTTGAAGCGGCACTTGACTTATGAGCCTGTTTAAAAAAAAATTTATTTAAAAATTCGTAAAATTTTGCTGAAATAAACATTTTTTAAAAATCCGAGTGTTCAGTTTCGGTCAGACTAAAGTTATATGAATGAGCATGCTTAATTTATGCAAAGAAAGATGCTGCGCTAATAAAAACCTTTTCTAAAATTGATTTCAATCGCGAAAATATAATTCAAAACATGTACATGTGTGTAGAGCTAAACTGTGCCTTCAAAACTGCTCAAGATTATCATTTCAGTGATGTGAAAAATATTCAATGTTTTAATTAATTGCAATTAAATGAAAGAATAAATTTTTAATTTGGAAATTCTACTCCATAAGTCAATTTCAAGGATATGTGTAATTTTACACTGATTCGAATACCTTTAAAGATATTCTTCAATAATTGACCTAATTTGACCTTTTATATTTATTTCCTTTTTTAAATTAAATTTTTATAATTTTGCTGCATTCATAACATTTGTATAATTCCAAATAGGACGCTTTAAAACAGGAACCGCTTTTTGCTTAGCGATTTGCCTTGGCTTTTTTAAAAAGTTTTAATTTTTCTACATAATGCTAATGTTAATATTAAAAGGAACACAAATCAATTGAACAGACATAATGCTTTTTTGTAGCTTTAAGTTATTTTGGCAAGAAACAGCACCACACACCACACCACAAATGAATCGCCGTCGAAATGAGTATTACAAAGAAATGGAACGAACAAGAGAAGAAAGAATTTAATTCAAAACTTCAAATCTTTCAAATTGTAAAACTTACGTACATTGTAAATCATTAATTGAAGTAACAAAATAACAAAACACTTTTTATATTCAACTTAACAAAATTAGTGAAAATTTGAAACTTTTGAAAAATGCACATAAAGTGCATGTATTCTGGTATTCTGCCACTGGATTGTATTATAAATTGAGAAAGCAAAAATATGTGAAACTCCAATGTTCATTTTTATGCCAATGGAAAATTGTGGCGAATCGCTAAATGTTCTTGCTAAATAGAAGAAAATAAGTAAAAAAAAAAAAGAAGAAGATTAGAAGGCCTCAATCGAAACTACATATTTGAGAAAATAAAGTTAATCGAAATTTCGATTTTTATGCATCCGCGTACTAATTTTGCTTATTACACAAAAGAAAAAACACAATTTAATTCGAAATTACATACAAAAATTAAATTAAATTCAATAAAACGAACAAAAGTATGGGAAATACCAAATGGCTGTTTTCATTTGTCAGTTTTTCGAAATTTCCAGGAACAGCTAAAACGATTTTACTTGCAAATCGTTCAAACAACCAACTTACCTAAATTCTTTTCCATACAAAAGTGGTATATTTTATCATATGCAAAATCATGAAGCATTTTTTTTCTGAACGAAGCAGTACACTGGTTGTAAACTCGATTCTAGCTGGATAAAGGTGAAATAAAAACTCCATTTAGATTCGTTTCGTTTCACGATTTACTGTGATTTTATTACAACTTTATATATTTTATTACAACTTCTATTATATCTACTACGAGTTTGTATGCCTAAGATCCAGCCTCAAGATGAACACTGAAGAATATTTATCAAGTCGATCTTTTGCACGCAATATAAAAAACGGTTTGTCATTGGTAACAGGTAAAAAAAACATTTTCAAGTTATTGAATAACTTTTCTACATTGCTTATTATTGGTCGGCTGGCTGTGGAATTTAAGCAAGACACTTGGGCTTTTGTAAAAAATTCATGAAATATAATATAAGAACATCATCAAGATATAGCTCTGTTCTACAGGCAAATAATCAAAAAAGTACGCAATAGTATGAGAAGAAAAAAGTATCCAAAGTGTAAAAAAAGCGCAAATCAAATGTTTTATATTCAAAAAATATATAATTTTAAACTTAATGTAGCTGAGCGACTGGGAAACGCACAGGCAGGTTACAGAATCCAAGTAAAAGTGAAATTTTGGTGCTGCAGAAATTGAGTTATTATTTTCATATTTTATCGTCGAACTAACACAAAAAATATTTTTGAAAAATAAAAAAAAAAATGTGAAATTGAAGTGGGTTTTTTGTACTTTGAATTGAAAGTAGAACGCAGAACCTGCCTGGTGCATTTGCTTTTGAGATATAATGTGAAATCTTGGAATAAATTGTGATTTTTTTACTTTTATTCGAAGGGGTGAAATGTAGAACATGTCGGTATATTAATGCACAATCATGCTCGAGTATTTTTGGATTAATGGGAACAAGCTACATCGATCAGACTATCGTGGCTTGTGGAAATCGCAATGAAAGTAATGGGAAAAATAGGGGAATAAAATTAATTTCCATACCAAGCATCAACTGGAAAACCCTTTCCATAGTCGTGGAAGCATGGACAGAGCACGATTGCGCTTCAAGGTATCGATATAAATAACATTTCTTCAATTTGAAAAAGTGCCTTGCCTTACACGCAGCCACCGCGAAATCACATCATTTATCGTTATCATCAGAAATATAAATTCTTGAGGTCTGCTTGTTAAAAATACAAAAAAATAAACTTATTTATGACTACAAAAAAAAGCTATGGTATAAATGTAAAGTATTTTCGTACCATTAAACTAAATGCAGACGTTCTGAATTTGCAATTGCAGCGATGAGTAGGTGAGGCGGTATGTAACAAAAATGGAAAATTTATTTTTGTATTTTGGCTTAGATAATAGATTTTGTTACAATTTCAAATATTAATAATAGGGTCGGTGTTACTTTCTGTTCTTACATACCGCCTGCGTCCACTCACCCCTTCAATTCAAACATTACACCTATGTACAATAAATGGGACACGAACGGCCGCCCTTGTTGTGAATGTGCGTGGTGAATGGCGAAGCCAGACACCATTCATACCAGATTTTCTGCTTGGAGACACAGCGCCAGAAATGAATTTCAACGGTTTGGCCTTTCTTCAGTTCCAGAGGATCCTGTACAGGTGACATAAGTGAAATTAAAATAAAAATTTGCAAGCCAAAAAGCCAATTCAATTCTTACAGTAAACGGAAAGTACATGGGAAACCAGGAGGCCATGCCTACGGTATGAGTGGGCGGATTAATACTCAGCCGAATGTCCTTGTACAAAACCGTATCGAAGTAGCCGGCAATGCCATTCAAAACACAATCCATTGTCACTGGGAACTTCAAGACCTTGTAGCGACTGTTATCAATGGGCTGCTGGGGATTTGGGTGAACGAATTCGAACAAAGCTTGCGGCACTCCAATATTGTATACATTCTTGAGCAGCACCACGAATCCGCACTCGGCATGTGTGTGATAAGTGGCTAGCTTCTCGCGCCCAAACGACTCGTGGCGCATCGCTTGACGTACGGCATTCAAGAGCTTCGACGACATTAGGGGATTCATGAAGGACGTGGACTTGCAGGGTATACTAATGCCGTCCGGTTTCAGCAGTTTCTGAGCACAATCCAGGCACTCGGGTGAGAGTTCATTGTCGCCGAAGGAACCCAACAGTTCTGACACGAGAATGTCGGCTTTTTCGGGCGGAGCAAACTCGCGCATGTCTTTGGAGAAGATTTGTACGTCTTGGGGATAGAAAAAGAATCGATGGAAACTTGTTACGCTATGCATTCTTTGATTCTTTCTTTCTTACCTTTGTTATGCCACAGCTTCTTGGCAATGCCTGTCAAAGTGCGTATGGCATTCGGGTTCTTCTCAATGATGTAAACCCTTATTTTTCGTTGTGTATTTTCAGCGGCATTGAGGGCAGAACGAACCAGAGGACCACGACCGGCACCCAAAACCATCACAACAGACTGCAAACAATATGGCAAAGCATTAGTTCTCAACGCTCAACTGACTATTTTGTGACTGGAAAAAATTCAAATTCCAATAGTCGCAAGGTACTTACCAGCTTTGTGTCTTTCTCCTCTTCCGGTACACGATCAACCAATGCGGCCGCTATGGCATCCTGGTACAATTTATACTTGACTGGATCCTTTTCAAAGATCTCGTAAGTATAGCAGTCCAAGTTGTCATACAACGGCTGCAGGGGTATCTCCAGGACATCCTCGAACCTATCAGCATAAGTTGCACATCATTGAGTAATCGAGTAATTCCATTCAACTTACGGCTGCAGCTGATGCATGTCCTTGTGCGTTTCTCGGAAATTAATTAAATACTCGGCATATAGCTTCAAGCTCCTGTCGCCCGCGTCGCTGGACACAATTATGTTGACATGCGAACGTACGAAATGTGCCAACACTTCCTGCCAATCCTTAGGCAGCACCGGATAGTTATTGCGATTACGTATAAACATGGTTGAGGGAATAATGACCGCCTCCACGGGCTCGCCCAGCCAACGGCGTACGATCTCCAAGTTGGGGCGCTCACCTTCGTTCAGTTCCAAAACTAGTTTAATTTTCGGATTGAAGTCGGACGCCCAACGAAAACGATTCCACCAATGCCAAGTATCCTGCTCCTCCAGTCGCTCCAAAGACTCTTCATCGATGTCCCGGCGCCAAACGGACTGGGCTATCTTGGAGTTGTACAAAGGAACTTGTACACAGAGCAAACCTGCAAGAACGTTAAAAATATTCCGGTTTAGAGCAACTCCTCCGAATGACCCCACCCACCTTTTATTTTCTCCGTGATCACACGCGCCAAATTCAAATTACATCCCGACTTCAGCTTCAGTAGCGTGTAGCCGCCATATTGCAAGTGCTCTGCCCAAGACATATCACGTTTGAGCACTTCCTCCGAATTACGCCTAACCACTTCGTCCGAGGAATCGCAGTCGATGTTGTTCGACAGCATGCAGATTACTTTGCCATTCCATTGGTCCGCGGTCAACAGTAGATCCGGATAGGTGAGGTCCGTTTGACGCTCACTCAGCGGCTGTTCCAGAAATTCCAGAGGCAGCTCGTGGCTGTTTATCGGGGCGGCGATAACGGTATACGAATTCTGGAGTGCCAGTTCAATGAGGCGTGGCAAACTCTCGGTGCCCTCCTGGAGTAGGCAAATGTATGGCATGGCGAAAGGTTTAATTTAAATCTAATTTGAACTTTTACTTAATTTAGTGGAACAATTACACGTTTTAACCTAGAAAATTTTGTTTATAAAATTTCGAGGAGTAGGAAAATAACAGAAAACTGCGGCGCCGGCTTCTGCTGTAATATCGTTAAACTTATTAAACAAACACAATTCAATAAACAGAGTTGATGTTGTTGGGTGCAATTCCGAAAAACAGCAACTAACTTCGACTAAAGCTCCGAACTTCGAAAAACAGCAATCATTCAGCATGGACAAGTGATCAGTGCTGCCAAATTTTTTTTTACAAAAATCCGTATATTTTAGTTTTTACTGTAAAAAAATTTGTAAAGTCCGTACATAAAAGTTATCACAACATTTTTCAAAATTATTGTTTTGTTAAAAACAAAATAGTTTCTGATGAATAAATTCAACAAACAAATGCTTCACCGACCAGAATTGCGAGATTTTTCAATAGCTTATGAGAAGTGAGATTTTCTAACTAAAGCCCGGTATGCAGACAGGAAAAAATTACACAATTTATATTAGGAGCACAATCACTCACAATAATTTTTTCACATTTTTTCATATTTTCATTAAATTTCAGTTACAAAATTGAGTCCGAGTTGGAATATGAGAATTTTTGGCAATCGCGCGCCAAATACTATTCAAAATTTCATATTTAGCATAAATAACTGCTATTGGAAACATTTCCAACACCTTATTTTGGCCAAACTCGCTAATCGAGTCCGTGAATAAAGTGCGAAAATTATGGCAGTTTTTTTTCAGAAAATCCGTATTTTCAAGAAATCTATATTTTTCCTGAAAATTTCCTAATTCCGTCTAAATTCGGATTTTCCGTATATATGGCAGCACTGCAAGTGATGCCAACTTTTGTGGTCATGCCAGAATTCTGTCTGAAGGTGCACTTAGATCGCACGAACTGGCGAACAAAACGTTGTTCATTCGGTGAGTGTCAACGCCCGGTTTGCGATCTTGGGTTCGCGATCTTTGGATTGTACAAAAAGTTCCGGCAATCGGAATTTTGTTTGCGATTAGACTTCGCAACTAAAGTTGCGTTCGTTCGTGCGATCTAAATGCACCTTGAAACTGTAGTAGATCTACTTAGTTGCTACTACTCTTCTGCGATGGTAAATTATTCCAGGAAATTTTTATTGTAGACTACTTACAATATGGTGGGTATACGCTAATGAAGCTGAAGTCGGGACGTCATGTTATTTGGTGCGTATGGTCGCGATTAAATTCATCTTCTCCGATGCCTTAGAGAAGAATCGGAGGAGAACCGCAGATAATGTGAAAATCGATACCAAAATGAGAAAAAGATACCATAATATCAATTCCAAAAAATACCAATTTTGGTACAAATAAGTCAAAAGGGCCACACTGACTTATGATTTTGACAACAAAAATCAGCTGATTGCGCAGCAGTGCAACTTTTCTCTTGATGGCTGGGGAATTTAATTTATAATTCATGTTTTTTGAGTTTAATTTACATATAGAATTTTTTAAATCAATAGCTTACAATTCGCATTGGCCCTTATGGCGACGACAAAACGTGATATATTCTCGAAACATTTGCCAAATGTAAAATTGGCTACACGGATCGATGCTGAAGGTCGTGAAGTACAGGTGAGTTCAAATGGAAAGCGGATTAGCTGATTAACTCTATATCGTTTGCTTTAGGTGGAACGACGCGAGGATGTGGATGCAACGGCAAAGGAACAAGAAACCTTTGATATGTTGGTGGTTAGTGGATACTATCGTGCGCGCATCAAAGGTCTTTCAGCATTCGATAAAGTAGTTGGTGGAATGACTTGGTGCATTGAATGTTGTGATTATGACGTGGATGTGGATCTGTTGTTCCACGAGAATCTAACGATTGGCCAAAAAATGTTTGTACCATTTACAATTTGAGTAGCTGCAGTAGAATTCATATTTTGGTCTGATTGCAGTTCCTTAGTTGAAAAAATTGTCTCCGTGCTGCCCCAAATGAAGTGTCCTTTCCTAATCGAACCTCATCAAATACAGGGCCTTGAATTCCTTAGCATACACCCGGTTATCCAGTGGCTAGTGAAGAAATCCGTGAGACTTTGAAATTGGCAAATAATGGTGAAGATCTCGTTGGCAATTGTATTCGCTTTCTTCTATTAGGTTGAAAATCGTGCCGAGCGCGCCCAACGTTTGAAAAACTTTGCCACGGGCCAATTTCACAATCATTACCAATACAGAACAGATAGGGAAAATTTAGCAAGAATTCGAAATGCCTCGGCGCACATCAAAAGAATTCAGGAGCTGTACAGTCCTGGCCGTCAATATCAACGTAAGGATGTGGCCAACGAGGATGAAAAGACTCGCGTGCGTATGACTCTGCTGGAGTACGGCAATAAAGGCGCATCTGGCAGTAGTGGCGCAACCGTGGCAGATAGGAGTCTCACAAGAGCACAGGATGATCTTGCGGATGAGGTGAATCAGAGAGAAACATGCTCAATAGTGGATTTTCCCTTTAAAATTTTGAAAGTTTATAATTAGCATTTTGTGGTTTTTGTTTTATTTATAATCTCTGTACGCTTTGTTGTTTTTGTCTTAAATTTTTTGGTTTGCAGATCGATGTTAACAAATTGCTTAAAAATCTTTACTTAGCCAAGGAGGTAAATTCTTTTAACTTTTAATTTTTGCTTCTTTAAATCGAATTAATTGATTCGATTGATTCGATTCCATACTCATAAATTGTATTTTTTAACTTTTCCAAATCAGAACCTTCCGGCCGGTCCAACGAAACTACTCGATGCCGCCGAACGTTCGGCCTTGCACAAACACTACACCGACTTCAAAGAGGAAATGGAAACGGATGCCAAACAACTCTCCGAACAGAGTCAAATGAAAATACTGGAAGCCACGAAAACCGCACTGGAACGCAAATTGCAATTAAATCAAAGCGAGAATACCGAACTGAAAGCGGAGGCGCAAATGCAGCAAGCGCAACTGCGGCTGGAGGAGGAACAGCAATTGAAACTGAACGCAGAGATTGAAGAGTACAAAAAAATCGAGGCAAAAGCGGAACCGGAGTTAGTAGTGAAAGGGTTGTTTTTTTAATTTTAATGTTCAACACTTGATTCGTTTCACAGTTTGCTATCTCAAGTCCAACACTTACTACACCAACACGATGACTTGAAAAAGCAAGAGTCCGAATTCAAGGAATACTGCCGGCAGGATTTGGCCAATTTGCAAAAGGAAATTGAGTGGGTTTGCCGAAAATACGGGTATGCATTTACTAAATAATTCGTTTTGCCTAATTCCAGCGAACTGGAAGCATTTAATGCACAAAATCCGGCCGAACAGGCGGCTGCCGTTTCAAAAGAGAAAGCTCGCATTCAGGCACTGAAATTGCAGTTGGCCAAGAAAAATCGTGGCATTGTGGCGATACAACGGCAACTGGATGCGATACCAGATCGTACGGAGCTGACACAGTATCAAAGGAGATTCCTTGAGTTGTATAATGAAAGTAGGTAACGCACGACGAGTGTCGGTTTGGAATGTGATGATATGTTGGAATCAGGGACTGGAACCGAAAAAAATACTAGTTCCAGTTTCGAATCCAGTTCTCAGATTTACGTCTCTGTTGAAATTTGGAAATGAATGTGAAGAGAGACACAAATCTAAATTTGAACGAAAGACACAAAAGCTAACCGGACTGATTTATGTGGTCGATTCAGTGAACAAGAGAAACCCAAGCTACCGAAAAATACTTCACATTCCATTCTGCTAAGATATGTTCAAATAGTTATAAAACCCAAAACCTTAACATTCTTCCAGTGAGTGCCAAACACCTGGAAACCAAGCAATATTACACGCTCTTCAACACACTCAACGACAAGAAGCGTTACCTGGAAAAAGAGCTCTCCCTCTTGAACTCCATCTGCGAGGCCTACAATGAGGGCCTGATGACGGCGCACGGCCGCGAAGAGTTCCTCAAACAATTCGAGACAATCGTGGCGGGGGTCAAGCAAACCGAATCGAAGGTGCGTCAAAAGTACAATGAAGAGCGCGTGAAACGCGATCGGCTCAACGAGGATCTGCAAGGACTCAACGAGCTGCAACGCCAATATGCCAGCGCGGTGAAACAACTGACCAAGGAGTGCCAACGCTGCGAACAATTGCAACAACATTTAAAGTCAATACGGGATAAGTAGAAAAATGCGGGGGTCAAAATCGGTGAAACATACAAAAATATTTTGAAAATTCCATTTGATTTAATCATTCACTTAAGATGCAATTGGTCAGATGCTGTCAAATTTTAAATTAAGTACCGCCATTAATTGAAACACAAAACATACTCCAAATGAAACCAATCAAATTTTACCGGACAATTTTAAATTGTAATTCGATCAAATTGAAATTAGTCAAATTATTGAAATTCCATTTTGCAATTTTACCAACTATTGAACACTAATGTAGCGATTTACTTATTTAATGATTAAAATTACAAAAAAAAAAAAAACGATAAACGATAAATATATTTAATTAAATTAACTTGAACGTTTTATTTCTCTTTGAGCATTCTACGAAGATGAGCGCTCAAATTGCGGTTAATAGTTTCCCCTCAAAGCCATTGAAACCTATTACCGTAACATTCTTCACTCCCATTCCCTAGGACTGTTGTTTTCTTAAATAAAGTACAACTGTTGCTATGTCCAGCCACACCACACCGTGTCATGTCACTTGCTCTCCGGGGATTTGTCAATAATTAAGAAAATTACAATTTCCGAATAAAATCGCCACCATATACCATCAACTCCAATCCAATTCAGTAGCCGCACTGCTGCTACACACTACCAATATTGAAATTAGTCCCCGGCGAGAGTGGCGTTGTTCAGTCAACGCACTCGCTGTTATTTACTGGCTGGTGCAGCATAATCGCTTTAATTAATTAATGCCTAATGCCTATTACCAAGCGAAATTACAATCAACAAATGAGTACGCTTTTAGGAGCGACGACGACGATAACCCCATCCACGCGCACATTTTTCGCGGCTTGGCCGTCGTTTGGTGTCGTAAACTTCGCACGAATTTGTACCAATCTTAATTAACAGTTGAAAGAGTGGAGTGTAGCCGTCATTTCATTCTTCAGTCCGCTGTATTGCCCAAAGTTATTTGAGTTATTTCCCGAAAAACCCAAGGGTATTTTCATTGCACTCATTGCCCTGACTTTGGACCCTAAATAGTATTTCGAAGAAGAAGAAATGGAAAGGGGTAATGATGGTTGCTGCTGGATTCGGATGTGGGTTTGCTGTTGTGACTACACACTTGTGACACATTCTAATTAATTTAAGCCTTCTTGTGTTTCTAAGACCATTTTATTGTTTTAAGTGAACACTTTTCATTGTTTATGTGTTCTTTGGCCGAAAGCGAACGTTTTAATTTGGCACCAATTGAGGTGGGAGAATTTTTAAAGAAATTGGTCGAATTTACCTGTTGAAGTTCTTCTTCTTCTTATGTCCTCTTGTCCGTCGAAGTTGAAGTTGCCTAACGGTATTTCATGTTCCCCTTCAGTTTTAGTATCAAATTGGCGTTGAAGTACCTTTTCTTTTTTTGTAATAAGCCAACAGCATCTTCCATCTAATCTAACGTTAGGAGAACGTAATCAACAGGTTATATTGCTTCCGGATTTCAGACGAACTTCTCTCATCCAAGGGAGCTTTCAGGTTCTCCCGGAAAGCTTTCAAGCCAGCTGCTGCCAGTTTTCTTATCAATCTTCTCAATGAATGAATGAATTTCCAGCTTTCATCCCTTGAGATTTGGCCACAAATTTGCCGGCTGGCGCTGGCGCTTTTAACGCTTATCACTCGCGCGCTGCATAGCACTTCGTAGACGGATGATGCCACAAACATCGTAATCGTTTGGCTTCTCGTTCGTTCTTTGGTTCATGGTGCTCCCAGTGGTGTTGAAACATCATTTTGCCGTTAACCACCGGGGCATGTGAACACGAACACGGTCGCGAAAAATTCAAACAAAAAGTTTATATAAATTTGTAATAAAAAATCCTAAAACTAAAACTGAAAATATAAAATTTTATATGAAAAAGTATTGTTGGAAAAAAGTGCATATATTTGAAAAAAAAGAAAAAAAAAGAAGGTGGTAAACTTCTACTACCATCATTTGGCCAGTTCTAATCGCTCAGTGTCTGTGTGGAAGGACCTCCTTCATTGCCTGCTCGCTTGGTTCAATGTGCATTTTAATGTGTTGGAAGCGACTCATTTAGAATTATCCTTTTTTGTGTTGTACTTTTGCTGTCGCCGTTCGTTGTGCTGCTGGGTGTGCGCGCGGGATTTTTTTGAAAATTCAAGTGACCGTAAAATGAAATGGAAAATTTGAATTTTTATTCAATTAAAAAATATGTGAGAAATTAATGGAAAATGCTTTTCATTTGCATGCAAATTTTACAGTTGCGAAGTGTTTCACGTTTAGTTGTGATTTTTGGTATTTAGCTTTTTGCACTTTTGAATGGAATTGATTCAAGGAATTTCATCCTCGCCATGAATATTAATCATCAATTCACTAAAAGTTAGCAAAGAAATAAAAAAAGAGAAATGCCTTTAGTACAGAAATAAGCGATTTTCAAGTGCGCTTGAGAATACATTTCCGAATTGTGGTTGCTGTTGTGAAATCTGTTTCAGTTTTGAACTTGAAAGAGTGAACTACTAAATGAAGCTCCAAGTAAACTCTTATTACACAGAAAAACATATTCCGGAATTTGGCCACCCTACTATAAAAAATTACCGTCAATATTGAATGAAAACTTTCAAGGATTCTAAGGAATATACCCGGAATTCTTCGCAAATAACCAAGGTTAGTACACCCAACTAAAATAATTAAACCTTCTTCAACATAAGTAAGTATTCAAATATATGTTATGGTTTGACAGGACACCTCAATACCTTTTGAATGAGTACCTCATCGCTTAAAGCCGTTAAGTACCTATTGAAATATTCCTATCAGAAAAATATCCTACTTATCGAAATAATTTCCTAGGGGCCTTACTTAGTAGATAGATTGCGGAAACCCTTTTTTTTACCCCCACACACACTGCGGTATGGAAAAGTATATATATTCTCACCTCCTGAGTCGGTTTAGCGATGCCCGTCTGTCCGCACGATAGCGGTCACAGTTGTGGAGATATCGACTTGAAACTTTAGGTACATGTTTTTCTCCTCCAACGTGAAATCAAGTTCGAAATCAGCCAAATCGGACAAAAACTGGGTGGACCCATATAACGAAGAATTGGTCAATATTTTCCAAGTCTATATTTCCTTGGAAATGTTTAAAAATGGATATTTAACATGGTCCGAGTTTCCAAAAACACATATAAATAGGTCAAAATGGTGTCTTGAGAATACATTTTTTTGTGAATTTAATTGGAAATATTAAGAAAAAACTGTTTTTTCATTTTCCCCCCTTTTTTTCGTTCTTCAAGAAATAAAGCTCACAACAAATTGAACTACTATTCCTTTTGTAAGTACATATTATCTACTTGGGAAGTAGTTTTTTCAGGATACTGTAAATTAATTTCTTATGAATTTTTCAAATTCTGTCGAATAAGTAGGAATGCACAGGCCGATGATGGAATGCCCCTTGAGGGTATTTAAAAGTATTCTCGAAAAATTAAGATGTGAGCTTGGGTACTTTTCTTAGCTCTTCGTCTGTGTAGCTTTCTTCTTAGATTTGCCTCAGGCGCTTTTCTGTACCACTGTAATATGTCCAAAACCAATTGTAATCTACTAAACGAATTGAACTTAATTGAATTTTAATACTTATTCCAACAACGAATGCGTTTTCCAACAGCATAATTTCATAATTTTATCGTATAACAATGCAGTTTTGAAGCCTAAGCGGAAATAAATACACTCAAACAATTAAGCAATTCGGAGAATTACCAAAAACGTCCATCGCCTGTGTGAAAAGTGCGGCGTGAAGCCGACTTCAAACGAATTGGTATATGCTGGAAAAAATTGTGGTATTTACCAAAATACAAAAAAAAAACACAACCAATCCATGCACAACGTCCTTTCGGCAATTAGTAGTGCTGTAGATATTTCGAGTAATAGTTTGTGTCTTTTAAAGAATATATTAAAGTACTTGGAGTTTTTACAGATTATTTTTTTTGGTACACGTTTAGTTAATAAACTTCTTATTAAACTTTAGTTTTTAATTTTATTTGGATGATTTGTGACTTTGAATATTCTTTGAAAAAATGGCACCACTTTGCATACAGAAAAAATGCGAAAATAATAACCGCGCGGAGCACAATGCAAACAAAAACAAAGACAAACAGAAAAAAAACCAAAACGGAAGAGGATTACCACGAACAAAAAGTGTTATCAAGTGGCTTTTTGTCCAATGTGCTGCTGGTGTTATTGCTGCTGTCGGTGGCAATAATTTATGAAAAACGCAAAAGGACTCTGTCAGCCGGTGCAGTAAATTGCATTGCCTTATAATATTATCATTTGCTTGTTGTCCGCGCTGTAAATGCACGCTGTTAGTGATAACTGTTATTAATGGTGGATGTGAGGGTTCGCGACGACGACGACTACTGCCTTGATCCTTTTGTACTTTACTTTTCTTTTTGTTTGGTTTACTCTTGGTATTGGTGGTCAATTTGTTCGTTGTGGTTTTTGTGTGGTTAAATGGTGCTTTGCTGTCTTATTGAAGGTTGCCTATATGGGTCTTGTGTGTATGTGTGTGTGCACTTCGTTGGACGTATCATGCATTATCCTTCCTGATCATCCACTGTAATTTGAAATTGGATATTTATTGATAGATGATGGCAACAAATTTGCCAAGAAAAAGGCGAAAAGCGCTTGCTTCAGTAATAAAAACGAAGCATATTCAAATTATTCAGCAAATATTTGTTTTTGCATAATTTATCGTTTGGCTTATTGATAAGTAGATTTAGATAAGTACTTGGCAACTCTTCGTAAATGGAACTTTAATGTAATGCAGGCTTCTAAGGGAATATATTTCTAAGGAATGTAAAGAAAAGTCTTCAAATGTTTGCACATATGGGCTGCATTGTCCCGATAAGAACACTACAAGTGCCGATCAATTGGATGAACAAATTATATAAAACTTATTAAACATTAAAAATACACTTCGTAGAGGATCCAAATGAGGCTATATGTTTATGCCACCTTTCATATGCAAAAGAAACTAAGGGAATCCGAAACCTAGAAGCGGAGATATTTGAAGTTGAATCTGGAAAATCTTAAAAGTGCTCTAGCTCCGCTATTTACACATCATCGTTCATTTAAAGTGTACAGGTTTACAGGGGTTTTACAGGTTTAAATGAGCCCCATTATTGTTTTCAAAAGATCTGCTGAAGAAAGGTTATTCAAGGGAACTCTGAATACCCTGAAAAGGATTCCGACCTGTGGGAATATTTACTTGTAGTTGCAGCTTATAACAAAAGTTGCACATGCTTTCTTTTGCCCTTGATTCAAGTTGCTACCTATATAATTTTCTCTTCAAAATTCAGAAGAACTTCGTTTCGCATAAATTCCGCTCCATAAATGTGGAGTACGAACTACTAAGATTAGCTAAGAGTGCAATTATATTTCTCTTCGAACCGTTTTGTGTGTGACTATGCGAGCCTAGCGGCGGACACAGTTTATACGCTGCAATAAATATCACCTGCCACAAATATTAAACGTTAAGATCTCGCACACGCAGGGAAGGCAAACAAAAGCTTATGATAATACATAGTATGCCCTAACGCCCACATGCAGAGACAGCAAGTGCCTGCTAACAGGGGGGGAAATAAAACGGAGAGCCACGAGCCACAAACCTACATCAGCAATAGCAACTAATTTAATTTAGACTCGAGCTTATCAGCGACGCTGTCACAAAGTCTGCAGGCTGGCAAAACGAACGAATGGATAAAAGCCTAATAACGCAGTAACAACTTTCATAAATACTCTATTTTATGTTTATGATTATTTTTGATACGTGCATGCGTGTGTGTACGTGTGTGCGTGTGTATTTGTATTTTGTACTTCACTTATTTGTTTTGGATTTCAGGAGATTAGATTAGAAGCGGTTAAAACCAGGTAACGGCAGTAGCATTTGGTTATAATTTCCATCCCCTAGCTTCTATTATACGAATGCGATCGAGTTGGGTAGGTGATTTGTTGAATTAAATGTAATTTGCATGTCAAATGCAGATGTGCTTGCGTGGGTGTGTGTGTGTGCGCATATTTAATGATAAAAGTGCTTTTTGTAATGAGCCCTTATCACCCACTTCAAATTTCACTGATAAATGCTGTTTATATTGCCGAAATGATAAGAAACTTCAGTAGGATGAGGCAGCGGTGAAGGAATAAGTAAGCGAGTGTTTTGGTGAAGCTGAGTGCATTTTTCTGGGACTTGATTTAATTAAGCGTTAATTCGTTTTTTATGTAAATACCATTTCGAGTCAAGTACTTGAAGTAAATACCAAAGTTGAACGATTGCGGCAGAAGGCGTATGAGTAATGTGTAATTATGCATAGTGTATGAATGAGAAAAAGGGGACTGGAACAAGAGTTTTAAAAAATTGAGTGCGAGACTTTGAAATCTTCAGTATTTATCCAATTCTAGTACAACTCGCTCACCAGCCCCCTTCAAATTATCCTGCCTACATAAAAATCTTACGTCTCAGATTACATTGTAAATGGAATCACTGATTACACACCAAGCACCACATAAACTTTTCCCATTATAATCACTTTAAAGACAAATTAAAGATGCTCAAGTATAAGCCAAGATAGACTTGATTTCAAAAAGTACAACTTCTGGTAAGTACCTACCAAAGAGTAAGAAGAAGCAGAAAAACGAGCTACTCACTTTGTATGTTTCGGTTGAATTGACGAAGAGCAGGGTGAGAAGATCGTAAAATTTGCTAATATTACACACACATTTGATGCTGAGCTCAAATAAAGCCAGCGAAGAAAATACACACAACTGGCAACAGTTTTTATAGACAGAGAATCCTACAGAAAATCCACAAAATCTGAAAATCTCATTCACCGCAAAGAAGAGTTTCTTAAGGAGCAACCTTTCGTTATACTCGTTCGCACACACGATGCACAAATCCAGGAGTACATGGTAAAAAATGGTGGTTACATATTGACCGAAAATTTCAAGTAAATTGTAAATGAAACGGTTGTAGGTACTGACTTCTTAGAAATTACCGAGTCGTCAGGAATAAAAAGGCTTTATTTGTACCCCCATGCAGTGTTCAAATTGTAATTGTACCTGTTTTTTTGCATTGGAAACACAAACTACTCCACTTTTCCTTTCATTACCAATGAAAGGAAAAGTTGTTTTGCCAATGAATTATTCGCTTAACCTACGTTATTTCTTTGTGTGCAGCAGCAGTTAGTTGCACGCATAGCAGCTGTTGATGCAGTCAGTATTTCGTAGTGATTTCATTCAGGATTGTGTGCGGAGCAGTAAAATGTGAAAAGCTGAAAACATTTTCGAAGCCACCGCAAACGATACTTACACAAACATACAAACTAAATACAAGTACACTTATGCATGTACAATTTTGTACATAGCAATATAAACAGTATGCTGTTGAATGTTTGTGTATTGAGCTGAACTTAAGTGTGTGTGCGTAGCCATGTACAAGGATTTTCTGTAGAATTGTGTGTGTGTGTGTGTGGGCCTCACTTTTCCAAGACAACAGCTCGCAAACAAATCGAAAACAAATTTGCTCAATTTAATCAAGTGTGAAATTTAGTTGACTTCTCTTTCTCCTCTTTACTTTATTTTTCTTCTTTTGGTTTTATTCGATTTTGTGCGTTCTCACCTGTTTTGTTTGCTTGCATACACATACATATATATGTGTGCTTGAATGTGTGCCTAAAGGAATGTTTTCGTCCATGTCTGTGTGGTGGCGTATGGAATTTCAGTGGTCGTTTCGTTTAAACTTTACCCTAACCTATACACTCTCACATTCGAAAAAAAAAAACACAAACACACACAACTCACTCACTCACACAAATAGAGAGGGATGTGGACATGATGTGGTTACCCGATATTTTCGGAGCCATCGAGGTTAATTGCTTTCGGATATAAATATTTGTCTGCAGCAAATGAAGGCAACAATACAATTTTTTGTACTCAGTACATAAGTTTGTGCCTCTGTATGTGCTTAAGTGTGTATGAAGGTGGGTCACACTCCAATGCAATTGGGATGAACACCGATTGTCGTGAAAGGGCCAGTTGAGAACCCTTTGAATCATTTTAATAGGAATTTGTAACTGACACTAAATACACTGAGAGAAACATTTGTTCGACAATCGATCATTTCCTTGGAGTTCACAAGAAACTCGATCGAAAGGTTCACAGTGGTTAATATGGACCTTAAATGCAATAGGTTAGCGGTTTTAGCATATGATAAGTAGGAACTTCATTTAACTATGAATATTACAAAAAAATTATGACGTTCAAATGACCAAAAAAAATGACTGGTCATTGCCCATTACTAGGTTAGTTAATTTCCAATGGGAAATCGTCTATTGTGAATAGCAATTCTGACTGTGCTGTGATTGAATGCTGTGTAACATAATTCTAAGCTATTTAAGCATCACAGCTGCCACCATTATAAAAATCAAATAACCCGTCCATAACACTGTGTCACAGTGGAAAAACATTCGGCTTGGGACCAGGCATAGGTTGTAGATATTGGAAAACGCAATATAATGGCATACAAGGAATATCCAATATACCTCCAAAATCTGAAGTTAGGACAAAAAAACTGCTTTTTGGAGGTGCACTCATATAATTATTTTTAACTCTGCCATTTCTATATCGATTTTCATTTCCAATATACAGAATAGAAAGAGGAAAGAAACACATTTACAACCATATATTACTTGATTTCCTACGACTAAAAGTCACAAAGATGCAATCGATCAATTTTGAAATTTCCAAATTTTTTATATAGTTTTCCAAATTGAACAATTATTTCTGGTTTTTGAATTGCAAACCCTTTCATTACATCAAAAAAATTAAAATTCGCAAATTTTTTTTAAAGTAATTTTTTTTTAAAATTGTGTTTAATCATGTAAGAGTGTAATTGGTTTGATTACACTTCTATTCATTGGACATTTTGTTGAATTTATTTCGGTTTAGTCGTGCGGGACCTGCAAAAACCACATTCTACAATTGAGTTTTAACTCATGAGCTACCACAACTAGCATCAAAGATAAGTATTATGACGTGAAGCTTAGTTGTAGGTTGTATTTCTCTACAGTTGAATTATAACGAGATTGCAAAAACCCTTTGGAATTGAGCTAGTATATACATTTCACTATTCTCAACCGGCAGAGGTCTTCGTGGCACAACATTCGATAAATGCTGAGCCAGCGTTTAGGAGAATAAAAACAAATTGTTTATCACAAATACTTCGCAGAACTAGAAAAAAAAAACAAATATACAAATGAACACAGCAAATTATGGAATATAATACAAAGAGGATGTAATGATTTGGTATGTATATCATATTTCTCTCCAGCTAACTCCAATACACCACATGTTAGGTACAGTAAAAAATGTTTGACAATTTAAATTAAATTGTTGTGAGTTGCGAGCTATGTTGATATACTTATTATTTATGTATTTGCAACCCATGAGTCACAAATTACGAATTTTGGCAAATACAATTTCTATTAAATATAAGCTTTCCATATTATTTCGAATTGTGCCGGATAATGGTAAGTTTTGTTTGCCTGTGGATACAAATGTTTATGTTAGCATTGCACTTCCAACAACGCGATAAGACTCACTCAAATGAGTTCCCAAACTTTTACAAACTCCCGCTTAAAGGCCATTTCGAGTCGTTGTGATGAATGGACCAATGAAACTTGAAAATGCTTTGCCATTAAAATATTGGGAGCTCCTTGCTTACTTCAATATTTCTGTAGTTTGTTCTCATTGTCAGCCTCAGTTCACAGTTATTCAGTACAGTTTCGGCGATCAAAACGAGTGGTTCAATATCTGATTTTCGGAAATACGGTGTAAGAAAGAACTAAATTTCAAGGGTACGCCTACAAAGCTCAGATAACACTTTGCATAGTCAAGTGATTTGGAAGTGTTTCAAATTGAACATAATTCTAATTTTTTTAAATTCAAGATTTGAATTCAAAGCTCAAAGAATTTAGAACGGCACAGACATGCCAATTCCTCGCCTGTATAAATACCTTTTTTTTTGGCAATTTTAACAATAAATTTTTGTTAGATGAGCGAAAATATAAATAAACGTGTACTGCCATTTTGTGAGATCGCGTCTAAATTTTTGTGTACAAAGGTTCAAAGTTTTCACATGTAATTCTAGTACTCTACACGTACTAGACACATTTGGAAAAATCCTGAACAGATTTCTTTAAACTGATTTTGGGTAGTTTAGCACCGATCCGCGATTCGTTTTGCTCTGATGCAAACCACAAACGTAAGTGCGAAAATGCACAAAGAAAATGGCAAACTGCAGATCGTGGTGATCAACTGTAATTTTTGCATCACGAGAATTCAGAGAAGTTCATTCTCACGATGTAGCATATATTGTATATATTTACAATCGAATGCAGCAGCCCGTCTGATGGTTTCAGTTAGACAATTATCTTCGGTCCGACCGAAGCTGAAATTCCATTCAACTATTTTTCTGTTCGTGTTGTACAGTGTTTTTTTTTATCCAGGTGACGAATTTATTCACAATATCCACTAACAAATTGCTTGACCTGTAGACTATATTGCTCTGTAAATCTTTGCCGTAATTTCGAATTGTTACATTTACACACCAGTACAACACATTAGTCCATTTATACATGGATAAACGAGATCGAGAAATGCAACATAACGCCTCAGCACCAGGCTATATGCCTCTGTTAGGCGAGCACGTAACAACAATGATATCGCCCGGTACATCAACTACCCACCCAATATATCCGAATTTACCCATGTTAAACCTGAGTCCAGCAGTGGGACCCGACTCCACACAAGTACAGTGTGCCCAGTGTCACTGCAAGATTATGACCACAGTCAATCATCGTTCTTCCACCATGACGCATTTGCTCGCGTTGGTATTATGTGGCATGTAAGTCAAAAACAATATACCACGTATTCATATTAAAACATATTTTACTTGCAGTTGCTGTTGTTGTTTGCCGCACTGCATCGATTCTTGTCGGAATGCAAACCATTATTGCCCTAATTGCGGCATATTCATTGGAACTTATCATGCATAAAGATGGCCATATACACATGAAAATCTACACAAAAAATATTATTATTATTATCGATGCTGTTCCAATCAGCAGTAAAAATTGTTAAGAACATCAATTTTGAGCGATTGTCCACCCTCAAAACGGTTCCAAATAAAAAAACATTTCCGTTTCCGCTTGCCAAATAATGTTCTTAAACGATGTCCATATTATTTATGTGCATTGCTGTAACACGCCCGTACACAGTGTGAATAGACAAATTTGCGCACACAGTTTAGAGCAACACATACAAAATAGACGAGCAAATATACATACATATATCACTTCCGGGTGAGATAAATTTAGTAAAAGAGACTAGAAGGATTTATGGGCGGGCAATAATAAAAAAAAGCAGATAACAAAAAAAAAGCGACATTCAAAAATATATTTTGTACGAATACATAAATTCATCAAGATAAAAATTGTACTATGAATACAATCAATTGGACCATTCAAACCGCTGTCTTTGCATTTGAGTGTGTTTCTTAACGCTTAAATGCGTACGCTGAGGGTGGTCTTTTGACTCATGTCCCTCTTTCGCTGCTACAACTTTTACACACAAACTTGATGAAGCATTAAAAAGCTTTCACGTTTCACAAAAAAGTAAGCAAGTAAGTTTGGATTAGGCAAGTAAAAAAGACACCCGGAAAAGAGCCACTTAAACCGCATTTCGTGGGATTAGTGGATGCCATTGTCAATGGCTCACAGGACCGAAAACGGAAGTGTCAGTATTCAATAGTTGAAGCAGACTAAGAAAGGAAATGAAAAGTTTCGTAAGAAGGTTGCTTTGAGTAATGTTCAGGAGATTAAGTAAGTAATTATTAATTGCACTTAAGTAGCCAGGAAATGTTTAAAGAATTTGTAGAATGTTGAAGGACAGATAAACATAGAAAAATTACAAATGGTTTGTTTCCGCTTTTAAATTTACTGTTAACCTCTAAATTTGCCCAGCAATTGAAAGAATCTTTTTGATAAATTTTCCTGGAATGTTTTTTTTCATTTTTGGATCCGAATTGAAAACTTTTATTTTCCAGTGTATTCACTACTATTTCGCTTACTTTTTGTTGTTGGTGATGTTCGGAAGGATATTTCAATGTCAGCTTGATTCATTACGTATGCACTGTTGCATGTTTCCATCTTAATTAATGCGCCTTCAGTTGGCAACTATGTGGAGCGCGTCTGGTCTCTGGCTTGAATATGTAAGTGCGTTAGATGGCAGTGGTTACGACGCAAAAAATTATTGCAAATGATTCGGCCAGCCCCCCTGTTGGCTGATGATGATGGCAGAGTTGGTAAAGGCAACACGCAGAGTGCTCCACAACTTCGTCCAGGTGAAACGTATTTAAATTGAAAAGTGCACACCAGCACAGACACACGAAACGGCATCTAATGACTTCACACTGCCAAGCGTGCTTAATTAGTCGGTTCAATTGCTGCACCCCGCACTCCGCATTCCCAATTCCGCAATTTGAATTTATTTCAATAAACATTTTGCTCACTTTCTAGATGCTTTTGCATATTGTGCCGGGCTTTGAGCTTGAATTGATTTCTGCGAGATAATAATAAATTTTCGAGCCACTTCAGATGGCAGGTGCACAAGAGAGTTCCTGATTGGTCGCGTTCCTCTGTTCGCCATTCACATTTGCGTGCGATCTAATTAACTGGTGGGCGCTTTACGTGCAGCAACAGTTTGGTCTTGTACGGAATTTTAATTGGTGCTGGAACGGTCTTCTCGGAACCTATTTCGCCAATCGTGATTTATGCTAATAACTAAAGGACATTTCCAATGGCTAATTGTGGCTATTATTCTGAGAATCGCGTTGGTATTTTGATTAGTTCTACTTAAAGTAACTCAATCACTGAAAACTTAATACAACTTTAAAGCTATCATGGAGTCTGGGAGATCACATCATAAAGTGACTATGCCCAATTTATTACAAAAACGACATAGTATGACTTCGTTGTACTATGTAAATGAGAAATCTACGTTATGCCTTATCACCGGTGTGTACCTTCTGTTAGACGAAAAATTCAATAGAAGAAAGTGTTTCGTATTCCTCATTACGTTGCCTCAGAAGTCATGTGAAACGCCATTGAAACAAATGTAACAAATGCTACATTGAGCCGAAACTAAAGAAACTCAAACACTGAGTAGATTTCTGTGAAATGGAACCACAAAATGTGTGAAAATCTAAAGAAAGAGACTGAAAGGGGAAACCAAATTTGTCAATGGAAGGCTTTAGCTGCTGTGAATTGCATATGCAGCTATGTACTGTGAAACTTTTTAAATGGTAAATATCTTCCCACGTGTTCCTATGTACGTGTGCACAATAAGCCGCAAAACTGCATCATGCAGTCTGACAATCATCAGTTCAAAAAACTGAAATTCAATGGAAATTGATTCTTCACACAAAGTATATATCTTGTAATAAATAAAATATTCGTAACCCATTGAAAACGCTTGAAACCACTTTTCGGTTAATTAGCAATTGGACTATCTACACCATTGACGTTTTTAATTAAAATAAATTAAATTAAATGCCCAAGTGGTTCTACGCCATTATGTCATTAGGCCAACATAAGATTGAGCGTCACAGCAAACACCAACAAGAACGTTGAAATGCGAAACCCACACACGCATGCGGCATGCAAGTACGTCACTCGTCGCAGAAAATTCAAAAATTAATGCTCAAGCAAAGAGCAGCAAGCATCAGAGAGAGCTCAACTTGTGTGTTGACAGAAGCAAAAGTATATTTGCAGGGGTTTTGCCAGCCAACATGCGGCCGTTCTGTAATTCGGATGCTTTTGGTGTTGTTTGGGTTTCGGTGGTTGTCTGCTCAAGTCGAAAGTGTGCTTGTGTACGTATTATACGGTTAGCTTTTGTTGCGCGTGCAGAAGAAACTTCTCATTCGTTGGTATCGTTTAATTTGTTTTTGTTGTACGATAAGAAGTACAAGGCGTTTTCATACGACCCGTTAAACAATTGTGCACATGATTTTGTAGCCTTGATGGTGACTGCATGTATTTGTTGTTGCTTGCATTTAAAATGGAATGCATTTGCAATGATATCATTTGCATTTGGGGGATGGTGGTGGCAAGCAACCTCTTCGATTTGAAATGATAATGCTTGAAACACATACATATTACTCATACGTCATGTAGTGCGTAAAGAAAAATCTATAGGCAAATGATGTATAAGCAACAGGCAGGCGGACATGGGCGAACTGAGCTAATGGAAAGTACAAATGAAATTAAACTCTGCATACTGTCCATTAATTGGTACTTACTTTCTTAATAATTACATTTTAATTTTCTACTAAATTCAAATTTCCAAATAATTTATTTCAGAAATTATGCATTCCAATTCGCAGACACATTAATCAACGAGCAGGTCTTTATCGCGAATCGTTGGCGGCACCAAGTGTTGCCATGAATTTTTAAAATTTGTATAATTTTTTTCCTTTTCATTCAATTTTACAAATCTAAACGGAATATGTGCGACCCCCGACTCGTGGCATTTCATTAAATTGTGTTTTGCCATAAGTAGCTGTTCTAAATGCTTATTACGCACACAAAAACAACAAACACAGCGACAATGAACAAAAAACAACAAAAACCATTTGCCAAGGATTACATTTGTTGCTTTTCATTGGTGCTAGGGCTGTTGTTGTAGTAAAAGCGCAAAATTAATGAATGAAAATAAATCCACTTGGACGAAGAACCGGGACCATCCATCCAGCCATCCATCCGGCATTCAACATCTACGAAACAACCAACCAATACTACCAACGAAGTATTTTCAAGTCAAAAGCATCATAAATAATTTTATGAATTTATGGCCGAGCGCTTGCAATTGTTTGTGTGTGCGTGCGTGTGTGTGCTTATGTATTTGCGTGAATTTATGCCAACGCACGAGCGCGTTCAGCAACACATACAAATATAAACATAAGCGAATTCTCGAAAACACCCGTAATGCGTTTATGATTGTGGAATTAGTGTCGTCATTATTGTCACTTCCACACTCGTCGACTTTGACCTGCTTCGTTTTTGGACAGTGGTAGGTACCCATGTCAAAACAGCACAAATGTTGCGTGGATAGTAGACCGCGTCGGTTCTTCATTATTGTTTCTTGCTCTAAGTACTGATTAAAGAAGAAAATTTTGAATTTTCAATAAATTTGGGGACCATTAGGACATTTTAATGAACTGTTTGAATGTGGAATTATTGAGTTATGGGTGTAAGTCTTTAATGAATTCAGAACAAATAAATTCGAAATTCGTTTTAAGTGAGTTTCTGATTTGTATACCCTACACCTCTGATGATTTGTACCACCAAAAAGGAGACGTGATAGGTATGGGAAACTCTTGCTCAGCGTCACATCCTGAGTTGATTTAGCCCTATCCGTTTGTTTTTGGGGGGCGCTGGTTTCGAATTTGATGTCGAAATTTAAGATGGCGGATCCAATATGCCGCAGTAGGTGAAGGTCTATATTGGTATAAGTCGGCTTAGACCGACTGAAACTAACTCGTGAGAGGATTAGGAATGAAACTGAAATAAAATTTAAAAAAAATGAACCGGAACGAAAACAAAACGAAAATGGAACACAATTTTGAAATGGTATGGAAATGTAAACTATATCATAAAAGTATATGTTTAGAATTGATGGTTTATTGATCTTTAATCTGTGTGGAAGTGATTTTATAAAGTAATTTCTGACTTCGTGGTGAGATAAATTTTTATAACGTACTCAAGGAAAGGCTGAAGGAATATGGCAATGTATATTTTGTTTCTTTATGTCGCTCTTTCCTTCTTTCCCGAGCTTGGAATAGTCTCAAATGGAAGAGTAAAGAATGTCAGCGATAAACATTTTGTCTTCTTGTGACTATTTCAGCTTTTGGTTATCATGTCAAAATTTACTCTGCCGACATACGGTATAGTTTTGAAAACGATTTGACTTTGACGTACAAAATACTTGGAACTGCATTTAAGCGGATAAATTACAAAATGTCAATTACCAAATGCTGCACCATAGCATATTTGAAAGCAATTCTGCTCAATTTCGATTTGATATTTTTGGCCATGAAAAACATTTCCATTTATAGGAAAAAGGTTTTTGCCATATTTGATTGTTTTATTATTTTTTTTTTTTTGGCTCAGTCGAACTTTTGGCCGACGTCCAGATACAGAAATTTGCATTTGTTTGTAGCACTTGAAATAGTGGTATTTGCATTTAATTTAAGTGGAAGAGGAAGTGAAACATGAATTACATATATATATGGGAGATGTACCTACTTAGTACATACATACATACATGCGAGAGTGTTCCAGAATTGATAAGAAAATTGATTATGCGTATTATGAAATGGCGGAGGCATGACTTGGCTTAAGCTGAAGCAACAAACACTGACACTGATGCCTCTTTTCTTGTTGGCGGCATCATCCTTTTGTGCAACATTATTAACCAGCGAAGCCTGTCAAGTTCAAACTAATGCACACCGCCAAGGATGATGCCATGCCAGCCACATTTTATTCTGCTTTTACACTTCCGCTGGGCCATTTCCTTTGTATTTTGTATTATTTTTTGTTTTTTTTTTCTGCCTATTTGTGTCAATGCCGCCCGCCTTACAATGGAAAAGTGACAACGTCACGCTGCCGGTGGGTGCGAAGACTCCCAGTCTGTGTCAATGGGGTGTCTGCGCCTAAGTTGATTAGTTGATTTCGGTTGGAAATTTAGTGCGTTGGCGTCTAATTAGAAACAACCGAATGGAAGAATTTCAAATGAACGGAACTTTTTGTGTGTTCACTTTGTAAAATTAATATTCAACGAGTTGGCCACATTCATTTCAATCATTTGAAATAAGAATTTCCTTCGACTGCATATTCTTCATATATTTACTAACGATGCTAATATGCAAGTGTGAAAACTTATTTAATATGCGACCAACGTTCGCGCATTACATTCCAAATGAGTGCATTTAGCGGTTTTTATCTGCTTTTATGAACCATCCGAAATTGGGCAAATAAAACGAAACGAAACGCAACGAAAAAGTTAACGTATGGAAATGGCAATAAAAATAAGTAGGTACAGAAATAACGCAAAAAGAGGAATATTATAAAAATGAAAATAAAACGTATTTGAGTTTACGAGCAGTAAAATTGTGACAATCTCTGTCAGCATATGAAGTCAATAAAGCGCCTGAAGGGCATTAAAAAAAAACTCAAAAAGGAAAAAGCTCCGACTTATGTGTGTTTCATGATTTATAAACTTGTACAAGATGCTGCCCTCTTGAATATTGAATATTAGTTCAATTCACTTCAATAACATTCAATATCATATATGGTTTGGTTATTACGAATTTCTCCAGAATAATAATTCCAATTGCATGTGATTGCACATGAAAATTTGCTGTTGTAAACAATTGTTCGAATTTTATAAATTCTGGTAAAAGCAAGAGTTTTAACAAAGAACTCACGGTTGAAACATACATTCAATGGGTTTGTATTCCTTCAAATTACTGTACTTATATAAATTACACTGCTTGTTTGTTTATTTTTTAAATTATTTAATTTATTTTTTAATATATTATGTGCCCATTGAAGAATATTAAAATTAACATCTCCTTTTTTGCTGACTACTTCAAGGTAACTAATCCATTAAAGGGAATTCTATTCAAATTACACACTCCAATTACAATGTGTGGGTACCACACAATTCAAAATTCTAACCTTGAAATGAAGACATTTCACCAAGACAAGCTCTCTTTGAGAACTCCCAAAGCACACGTCGGTACACAGGCAACTGACTGGTAAGTTTAACTGTGTGTCGGGGCTAATGATGGCACTACGGTTAACTCACATTGCCAAAGACAGTCGTTGAGCACATCGTCAACTTACAACAACAAAAAAATTGGAAAAAGCCCGTAAGCAGGGTGCGCGAGGAAGAAATCACTTTGAGAGATGTATACGCTTGGGCTTGTCAATAAGCAAACATGGAAACAAGCACAAGCATTCACATGCTTTATATAACAAACTTATCCACTATCTTAATCCAACTCACTTGTTTAGGGTGGTCGGTAATCTTTTTTCCCTCGAAGTACTTACTTTTTTTGTGTCTTTTTCATATCCTCCTTTTATCTCCAAAGATACGAATCAATCACAGTGAGCCAAGCGAGAGAGATAAGAAAAATGTGGAGAAAAACCCGCCACGACGAATAGACAATAATGGCGAAATTAGATGTAATGGGCGGGCGGAAGCGGAAGAGTGTCGATTTAATGGAAAAAATACATTTTTATTGACTCACAGAAACCTACACACACACACGCACGGACACATGATTGATCACGGAATTGTGTGTGAGTGGGGCATGTGCGTGTCTCAAATTTCATGACGCCCGCTATTAGAAACGTATGAGTGCATCCAGTTTTAGTAGGCGACAGAAGCCAAAGGATATTCAGAGGCCTAAATTATGTGTTTTTTGCTATTACAGTTTTTATGAAAGTGGAGATTTTAATGGGATTTTAGCGGAAAAGATAAACATAAAAAAAGTTAATAAATAGGAACAAAATTTTGAGAAAAAGAAGTCGCAAATTAAAGTAAAAAAATGAGTTTAACTTTAAACTTACGGGTATGCTTAGGAATAGACGCACCCCTTGCGAACGAAATTTGAATAACAACTCAATTGAAATTTAACCTCCTCGCTCCTGAATAAACAATATTTTAATGGCATCCATTGTGGGACCCTACCCAATTGGAAAAAAACAGTAGAAATTCAAATTTGGGGTGGATTTTTTTTAACATGCCACCACCGCCCGAATGTATGCAAGCAAAGGTGTTGTCTTAGCACTTATGATAAAAGTGTTTAGTTCAAACATGTTGGGGAATTTTTTCACGCATATTGTTAGTGTTTGAGTTTCACTTGACACACACACACAGACAAATTCATACGCATACAGATAAGAACAACAACAATACACCCATAAAACTCTAACAATGAAGGCAATTGAACTTTTACCCTCTGCGTTCCTTTATGGCAAAAGGGTTTCCATTTAATTCTATTCGAACACCATACAAATGGGGGAGCTTTTCTCCCCTGGTGCTTTCGTCTTCTTGTTGTTATTATTGTTGTTTTTGTGGCAATTTGACACTTTCTGCAAAAACTAACGCATGGGCATGTAGAACATATACGGATATAGGTGTATGTATGCATGTGCTTATGTTTATACGCGTACGTGTTGATTATACTAAATTCTATTAAAATTGAATTCTGGTTTTAGTGGAGCTGCGACGTTTGTTTTTGTTGCTGCTTTGTGGAGGTTCTGCGAGTTTATGTGAGAAGGTTAAATAAATTTTAAAATTCCTTCAAGTTTCGAGTGAATTCATTGCAAAAAGTACCAGGCTTAAAGCCAAATCCTACGCTCGAGTAAGATTTAGTTGGCGTCATTACAGTTCGAATCTGATAGGATTGTATAGTTTTTTGTTCTGTATGGGGTTTTTTTGGTTCAGTGCAGCATGTTGTTGGCGAATCGAAATCCGATTTGTATATTAGATCCAATGTCAGAGTAATGGAAGAGCTTCACAACTGGATTCGGCAACTCACGCAGCCAAGGAGTTCACTGCAAAGTGACCCAATTTTCTTTCTCTATAATCTTACACACAACACACATTTTTTAGTATGTATTTACTTTGAAAAATTTACTTTGATAAAAAAAAAGGTGTGACAAAAACAACCTACCCTTGGACACTAGGGTGCAGGGTAAAAACACGGTTATTTGGATAGTAAGTTTTAAGTCAATTAAATTTTGCAGCTCATAACGCGTAAATAAATGCTATTTATACTTCAATTCTAATATTAAAATCTGAGTCAAGGATATCATTACAGAGAAAAATTTCTGTAAAAGTTTTAAACTAAAAGTGACAGGTTTGCGCGCACACACAAATTTATACAATAGCAACAATGTGCGTTGCAGAACTTCTACTTCGTCTTCTTATAATGCTTTTCTTCTATAACTAATAACGCAATAGTGTAAGTTTGTTTTGAAACTCAATACAATGAGGGTGTCCACGTCGGAATGGATGGAATACGAAATTTTCAGCAAATAGCAAAACCAAAACAAAAACAAAAAAATATAGGAAAAGATTGGAAAAAAATGACATCATTCTCACATGACAAACTTCAAAATAATTCCACCACCCGCCAAAGTTGGGAGAAAAAGTTCTTATTGAAAAGACATTCTCAATAAAATTCAATTTAACTTCAAAGGGACAAAAAGAAAATTATGAGAACTTTAAAGAAAAACAGACAGACAGACAGACAAAATGCGAAAAAGAACTCGGCCAAGGATACCGGACGAAACACAGTCGGAAGGGGCAAAAATTACTAATGTACTGCCAAACGCACACAACGAGACAGAAACCAGTTTGCCATTACGGCGCAAAACTTTATTAAATACGAACGGAACTTTCGCATATTAACATTTATTTCATTTTATGTCCTTTGTATTGATGGGCAAAAGCACTGACTGACCGACAGACGCATCCACCAAACGAACCAACGAACGAATGAACGAGTACCAGGAAAACATTGAAGGCGAAGTGGTTTTATGTTATTGCCACAGAATGAAAGTCCAACGAAAGCCACAACTATGAGAGACCGCAAAATCCACTGTGACTGTGCGAAAAGTATGCGAAAGTTTTTCCTTCTTTGTTATTTTCCCCTTGACTTTTTCGACGATTCGACTAAAATTGTATTTTTGGCGCATAGACAAAACATAATAAAGGGAAATAGAAATAGAAATGTTATAATAATGGGCGAAAGATGCTGAAGCGAATTGCTGCTGGCCCAAAACGTTGCACAGTTTTTGGAGTGCGAAGTTTAATTTTCCATTTCAGTCAAATAGAAAATTGCTGGCTAACGTTTATATTGCAATTGAATTGCATGAAGTGCTGCAAAGAAGATTGACAAATTCAAAAATTGCAGAAATTTCCCCAAAAACCATACAACAAAATTGCTTTAAAAAATGTGTTTTTTTTAAATGACATAGTTCAACGTCCTAAGAGACCAACGATTTTTTATATACACCAAATGTACATCTTTCCTAATTTTAGGCTTTAGAATAGATATTTCAAAGAAAACATGAAAAGCTTTTGACCCCGAAATCCCTGTACACATCAGCCACATCAAAGATTTACTTCAGTCGGGTACAAAAAAAAACTTCTCAAAGTCCTGTGTGCTAATCAAACATTTCATGACAAATATTCATAGACGAAAGTGTGAAAACTGAAACCGAAACTAAAAGTACCGTAAAGTGAAATATAGTATTTTGAACTCCAATTCAACCGCACCTGTGTCAGATGCAAAATCGAAAAACTTTTCACATCTAACTCAATTAAACTATAGCACTTTGGGAGCGTAAAAGCCGTAGTGGGTAGTACCAACAAATCCAATTCATTTTCAATAGAAGAGCAAAACACACACTCACACAGCAGTACAAACTTACTAGCACTTTTTGTTACTATTTCGTACGCCCAAACGATACAGTGCCACGCGCACTTTTTCACACAGACAGCCACAAACACACACATTTACTCTCACAGCCTTAAAGTATGCAAAAGTTTAAATAACATTTTCCAGTAGAGCACACACACTCATACAAAGTATTGAAAGTGCCGCTGAATGCCATGAATTATAAATCCATACAAAAAGTACAACAACCAAAATAACAGCAACAACATTTCACTCTCGAACACAAAATAGCGTATAAATCTCGAAAATCACGAAAGGCAAAACGTAAATCCAACACAACAAACATTTGATGTCCTTACGCAGAAAGGACGACGTGTCGGGAATGCTGCTAGCAGCAAGGGTCACGTTAAGATGTTCTCATTGTTGTTTTTGTTGCTTGCATGGGTGTGTGTGTGCCTGCCACCCAGACGAGTGTGTGTAAACACCTTCATTTGAAAGCTCATGTGTCATATAAAATATAAATCCTGCCAACTTTGCTTGCTCCATTGGGGTAATAAATTTTGCAGCCTTGAGCTTATTTACAAGTGTAAAAAGCGAATTTAACGCATAAAATATTTATGCTCTGGATGTTGTGGTGCAAGAAAACCAAAGCGCTTTAAAGTGAGTTAACAACCGTAGACGCAGCCACGTACTGGTTGCCTTCCATTTTTGCTTCCAGCCAATTTCTCTTCTCTTCTTGGTAGTAGTCACCTAATAGGTAGAAACCGAATGGGATTTCACAGATTTGCGGCTGTCAATTCGAGTAGAACAATTTCATTTTGTAGCATTCGAAATGTGCTCTTCGGCTGTAGTTAAAATGAAATGAGTTGAGTTGACTTGAGTTGAAGGAGAGCAAAAAAGTAAAACGGGAAAAGATTGAAATTCTCGTATCGAATTGAATAGTTTATGATGCTAATGAAGAATTTAATTTCCGTTGAAATGCATTAAAAAAAGTAATGATTACACGCAGAGAAATATATAATAAAAATGAAAAAAAGAAAAGAAAAGAAAGCGACAAAAGTTAAGTGTTTATTATCCTACCACAGGAAATGTAAGTCATTTGCGTGTTTTTATTATTATATTCGGAGAATCATATACAAAAAATTAAGGAAATACACATCCCAACTCATGTTTCATTTTAATTGTTTATATTCATGCGAATGTGTGAATTATATTGCGGGGAAGTACATTTTTATGTAGGCCATTAATTTTTCGGTAATCATGCGCCCGTATATAGTGTGGGGTATTTCAGCGTCGGCGTTACTGCTACTAATTTCCAATTCTGCTCCATTTAAAGATTTTTTCATTTGCAATTTCGTTCAGGTTTTATTCCCATTCCGCTTTCGACATCATTTCCAACCATTCCTTTTAAAAAAGGAGTCTGAAAATATGGTAACTCTCACATCAAAGTCGAAATCAACGACCCTATAAGTTATACCATTTTTAGAATTCGTAGACAATATAATCGAAAATTTAACTATTCCATATATTTTCAATACCAAATTCATTCGTATGAGGGAACATGAGTAAAATTTACTTTGAAATTATCATACAATAATAACATTTAACATTGCCACTCATACGCCCCTCTGCTCCCTACCACACATAAACATTTCTTTAAATGCTTCAATTTGCGAATGCCACGCGAAAACCTTCAGCCTTGGTAAATATTAAACAATAACAACAACAAAAAATAAATATTTCTTCGCACTTGCAATAATTTGACTACACAGCCTCAAGCCAAATTTGTTGAGCATATCTAAAAAAATCTTTCAGCCCAAATTTACATTTAGCGTACTGTGCGGGTAGGCTTTGTCAAAAAAAAAAAAGGTAATGAATTTGTGTATCTTTTTTGCGTGCACGGGTATTTGCACCTACATACATTCACCGTCAGACCTTTCAAAGTGTCAAAATAATTCCAACTAAAATGTCAAAACCCTGAATCGTGTCGCCGACTGGCCACCCGTATGCTTCGTTTAGTTGTGTACATTACATGTGAGTGTCTGTGTCTGTTTGGCTTTGTATGTGCGCTCACCTACACTTAATCTCAAAGTACATAATTTACAAACAGCGTGATGATGTTCAAATGAATGTGTAAACGAGTCCCTTGGGGGCATTATCGCACTTTTCGCATTTTCACATTTTCACATTTTTGTACTTCTTCATCTTGTTGTGGTTTGTTGTTGGTGCTGTTACTTTTCCTGTTATTGTTGTTGTGGCTGGGATTTCAATGCCTCTTCCTTTAGTTGGTCGTTGCTCGCTTTTCCATCAACATGAACTCAGTTCGTGTTTGTATAAATGTTATTGTTGTTGTTGTTGTTCATTCTCGTTGCCTGCGTACTCGTAAGGATGCTTTTGGGCAAAACTGACAGATTTGTGGTCACAAAGCGTTAATAATATAAAAACCATTTAGTTGTATGAAGAACAGCAAATAAAATGCAAATGCTGTGAAAGGAGAGCCAACACTAGCTTTGAAGGATATGCGACATTTATTTTGTTGGGGGGATTTCCTTTTTTGTTGTAGTTCACTTTTACTTTTTCCGTTTGTATATTTTACCTTTTTTTTTTTGTACTGAGGTTTTTTGTGTTCTGCTTTTAATTTAATTAAAATGTTTTTTCATTTAAAAGGATATTGTTGCTTATGTATTTGGGTTAATTGGTAGATGCTTTTCGGGTTTTTGTTTTGGAATATCTGCGAATTGTGCTCTAAGGATTTCTAAACATTTATGCAAATTAAATGAAAAATATGAACTGTGAGCAAAATGTGATAAAAATTTGAATTTATTTCTTCCACGTTTTTATATTTTTTAAGGGAAAAAAAAATTTTTATTGATTGGTTTCACTTGTTATATACTCTTCTAAACATTTCAAATTCGTTTCACTGGGCTTTTTGTTAGTGGCCTAGAATTAAATTTGCACCAAAATGTCACTCATATATTTTTCCGTCCCAAAAATAAGATAAAGTACCGAAATATGTACGCTTCGCAATACATTGCAAGTACAACCAGAATCAATTTGTATTTATTTGATTTTTTTTATTGAAAATAAAAGGAATTTAGACAAAAAACAGTGGCCTAATTTTCTTCATCTCAGAAGTTTCTGCGAAGGTCGTTAACGATGCGATAAGGCTACTGCCTTAAAGCATGGATTCCTATTAACCAGTGACCAGTGATTGCATTTGCTACCCTCGTTTTAGGTAGAGAGAGATAAGCCCCCTCGAACGCTTAAAATGCAGTATTACATGGTATGACAGACTGCAGTAACATGGAATTATGACTAGTAGAATCTGAAAGTGCAAGAAAATTTGGATTATGTCGCATAGTGTAATTTAAAAATGAATGCCGAATCTAATGAAATTGGACTTTCCTCCTACAGCAATAAAATCTTTTTTGGATATACCAAAAAAGAAAACATACGTATGGTTTTCGAGACTTTCTGCGTCCAATGTCCGGTTTAAGACATGCAGAAATTTGCAGTTTATGGTAATTTTTTTCCCAATGATCAGCACAAATGAAACTATCAAATAGCAATTCTTCATTGCTTCTCACCTTCAAGTTGAATATATGTCGCGAAATATCTGCTTGAGTAAAACCGGGCTATGCTATTTTTCTTATTTTATAATGTTTTCATTGTAAATTTCTCTCCCAAAAAAACAAGAAGTTTCGCTGAATAAAATTTTTAAGAAAGTATTTTTTGGCACGGGTTGTTTATTTGAACGTTACTCCTATGAGGTATGCAACATATTTGTTTCCACATTATTGACGAATAATCGGAGCACCTATCAAAGTAATTTCCGCTATTTTAATAATTACTTTATTCATTTTAATTACTAAATTTGAATTAAATGTGCTGTGTGTGTTTACCATTTGCATTTAGTAAATCAAAATAAATATATTTATTATTTAATTTTGCTATATTTCCATTCATTCCTTTCACGGCTTTTGTTATGGCTTTAGCTGAAAATTGAGCACAGCAACAGTGATTTGCGAATGTTGAACATTCACACCTTCAATGAAGTGCCGCCTCCACATCAACCGCATGTGATCAAACATTTCAGTTGGCATGGCTGTGGCTCTCCTCGTTATCATCGTCACAGTCAGCTGCCCACCAGTGAATGATAGTACAACTGTGAAGCATACATTTTTTTTCACTGCACCCACACAGTATTTGCTGCTCAGCTGCGTGGTTTTCTTTGCACAGTGCTTTGTAGTATTGACGATATTATCGTTTTATTTTGTCCGCCTTTGTTACCAACGCCTTTTTTTCAGTCATACTCTTTTTTACGCCGACTCCCCAGTCGTTATTCATTTCTATTCTTTGGTCTTTCTGTGTGGTATAAGTTGCTTTTGATGCTGTTCCTTTTCCCTTTCCTTTTTGCGCTTGACATGGTCCGTGCCACTTAATATAGGAGGGCTTTGTGTTTTTATTGTGGCTATTGCTGGAATCGTCTTGAATGCACATTGTAATTGCTTGTCCGAATGAATGCTGAATGTAAGCAGCCAGTAGGCGACAGGACCCTTCCGGAATTAATTTGGAAATAGAAAATTTAAGGAATAATAAAAGTTCATTTCAAGTACCACATGGCGTATGAGTAACTTTTTTCATATTGAAAATTTCCATTTCAAATTTGTTTACCAACCATAATGTAAGAGTGTCGGGGATGGGAGAGCAAATGAAATCTCTGCGACTTAAATGATTATTCAAAATTTCATATTACTCATTCGTCATGTTGTGCCTCGTCGGCGCTCATGCAAACTATTCAAATCTGTTTGCTTGTAGTTGAAATGAAATTAATTCTTCTCCTAATTCCACAGTGCCAAAAACAATGTTTATTAAATAAACAGAAAATTATTATAATAGATTGCTTTTATTATCCCAACATGAAATTGTAAATGTGCAAATTTTCACACAGCAGCAGTTGTTATTATGATTTTTTTTTGAAAAATTAAGCCAGATTTCCGCACAAATTTCGGCAGAAATGTGTTGCCAAAGTATTCAATTTACAAATAAGCGCACATTTTATCAAAATCACTTTTGTTATCTGCACGATTTCTGCTGTTGATGTTGATTAATGGTTATTTCTGTGGGATTTTCGATTTTGCTTCATTTGTATGGTTTTTTTGTTTGCTCCAGGCCAAAAGTGGCCAAATGTGCACTGCTTCTTCTACTCATTTCGCATAAATTTTGTTTCAATAGCACATTTATGAAGAAAATATCTATTAAAGTAGAGGAATAAAGAGAATGTTGTTAGAATTATGGTTTATGAGTGGTGGAAAACTTCAACATATTCCACTTGGCTGAAGAAGAGGAAGCTATGTAAGTATATAGTTTCTGGATACATAATTTGAATTATTTATGAGCTTTCATTTTCCAAAATACAGACAGCAGTTTTAAAAAGGGTTCAACTGAATATTATTAAATTTTGGCAGCTATAAAAGAAGGCACGAGTTTACTTGCATTATATTGTCAGTTTTTTTCGTGGATTAAGAGGATTTGCTGTGTTTTAAGGGATTAGTCTGAGAAGGATGTCGTTCGGTATTTCTTTCATTTTTTCGTTTAACCCAAGCTGTTAGTTATGTAGAAAATGTTAATATTGTTTCGAATTATTCAACAGAAGTCCTATGAACCACAAAATATGAACGCCACGCTACTTAAGTCCTTATGCATGCTGTGTGCGTGTGTGCTTAGGAGTTTTCATAGTTATTATCTTTCATCTTGTGCTCGTTACTAGCATGCGCATATGTGTGGAATTCAGTTCAACTTGCCTCTTCTACGATTCACTTGTCACTTGATGCTGAATAAGGAACTTAATAACTGTTTACTTGGGATATTAGCTTAGAAACTAATTTCCCTTGGGCAGTTGTTTACAGTTGCCTATCGATAAGGGTTTTTATTTCCTTTTTGTTTCAAATGCAAATTATCAGATATGTGCATATGAATATTTGCATAAACGATACAGACGAAGATAGAACATATAATTACGGAAATGTTATTTATGTACGGTCCAAAGAAACTACACCATAGGGGTTAGTGCAATGCAAATGTGTACTTGGACCAGGTTACCTTCAAAGCACCTCTGTCAAAATTTTGTTTCCAAACGAATTCATTTAGAATAACTATTCGTATTTGCTCAGTGACTATGAACAGCCCTACTATCAAAAGGTGTAATCCATAACTATAAAAGTTGATATGATTAAAAAGGAAATGTTTTGCATGGTTGGGAATTGAGAATTGCAACATATGAAAAGCGCAGATAACAGCGCAATAAAACTTGCCGCAAGGTGAATCCAGTGCAATAAAAACGCACGCACACTCAAAAACGCATAGAAGCAAATGCAATTCCATTCTAATTACAAAATGTCTGCACACACAGAAGTATTTAAAGAAAAATAAATAAAACTCTCAATTCAGTGGATCATCCGGTAAATGCAAGGCGCGCCATCTAGCGAGAAGAGATCTGTGGTTGAGCTTAATCATCATAAAACGCAGCTTACAATAGCTTCAAAGAGTTGGCATAATATTCTTACTAAAACAGAACACTAAACATTTTATTAATTGTATTCTAAATTTACACAAATGCCTTGAGTGTATCGTGTAAATGCAATACACACGCCTTGCAATTTCCTCAAAACTGTGCGTCATTGTGGCGCGCCACTATTTGCTCGTCGATTCACCGTGACTTCTGAGTTGATTGTGTTGAGCCAACGTTGGCGGGCTATCGGCAGCATAATCGCTGCGATTGAGGCCATTTCATGACTGCATTTGCGTAACCATTTCGAAAGTGTTTCTTCCAGATTAGTTTTGAAATTGCTTTGCGAAAGGGGGAGCACCACAAAGCGAATCGAAAATCGTTTGCTGAGGAAATCGCACTAAATTGCAATAGCAAAATTGTATCTTCTGCCATGAAATGTATAAGAAAAATACAAAAGCTCAAAACGCTGATTTATTTTCTACGATAAACTTCGCCCAAAGATAAAAAAAAAGATGCAAAATGCATAAATTTGTACTCGACAGTGTTATCGCGTCAGAATGACTTGTGGCATTTCTCTATGTTTTGTGTATGTGCAATCAGTCAGTCAGTCAATTTTAGTGAAACAGTCAGAATTGCTTTCCACCCACCGACTGTCTGAATGTCTGCATTTTATGGATTTTATGGTGCTTCCATCTTTTCCATAACTTTCCCTTCGTTTCTTTTGCTGACTTTGAAATGCATCTGCTGTCGTTTATCATTGACTACAATCAATTTCTGTCTTTCGCATCTTTTGTGTTGTCCTCTCGCATTGACAAATGTTGCCTCGCCGTGCTATACTGCAAACTTCAATTTGATATTATTTTGCGGACAAAATTCATTCGTATTCAAATATCAATTGCACTTATAGATGTAGTGTGTGTAATTTGGCTTGTGTCTTTGTAGAATTATTTTGTTGTTGTTTTGGAGCCAAATTGAGTGGTTGGCATTTATCAATTTAGGTATTTCAAAGGCGAACACAAGTTTTGTGAGTTTTTGTTGTTCGTTGAAATTTGGTAATTTTGCTAGAAGCATTTGAATTAAAATTAGACTTGAACAGTGCGTGGTTCGTGTTTGTTTGTTTAAAACATATAAAAGAAATCTTTAAGGCAAAAAGTGCTTCCAACTATCATCGTGAAACACAAAAAGTACCCATAACAAAAAACTGTTGCTGAGTGCCTCATCTACACATTGCATCAGCGAAATAATAAAAATCTTAAATAGTTTCTCTGTGATTCAAGTCATTTTCATTCCACACTTAAGATTCGTAATACTAAGAATATGTACTACTCCTGAATCGCATGGAAACCATTAAGGTGGCAGCCATTTCGAATGCGCCATTTACCAACGCAAGCGTTTAATTGCATTTACAATAAAAACAAGAAACAACAACAACCGAAATGAATAAAAGCAACTTCTGCTGGTCCTTCTTAGTGCCGACTGCTCATCTTCTTGTTGCTGAGTGCATTTATCTGCGTCTCAAAATGCATGCGGCATATTTAATGATGCAACCGTCTTGAGGCGCATTTAGTTCTTCTTGGATGAAGGACTTCCAGCTGACGACGACACTCACACAAACGCACAAGTGAATACAGTGAAACACACAAGAACACCGCCACGGTACCTACAACTAACCTGCGACTTTTGCCCTTGGCATTCAGGTGGCTTCAAGGAGCACGGATTCAGGTATCTGTACAAGATGCGCGTAATTTTATTTCTTTCTTTATTGTTGTTGTTGGTCTTTTTGCTCTCTCTCTCTCGAGTAGATCGCACTGCATACAAATTGTAGTTGGATGAACTTTCGAACGATGAACAGTTTTTGCACTCAAGCACCTCAATCTCAATTGTTTGGCAGTAAATTTGTCGTTATCTTTTTTACAGTCGAGAGCATAAGATTCTATTTTGGTAGTAAAATTAATTCGTTTCTTTTATGTTGCAGCCATTTAAATGGAAATTTTAAAGACCCTTTGTAATTAAATGTAAGGTTAACTATCGTGGAAAATTGGTTTGAAGGTGCCTGATGACTATAAAAATTGGTTTCAATTTAATGTCAAGTCGGAGTAGTGAATTGGTTTGAAGTCTTTGTTGAATTTGAGTTCATTTCGTTCGATATAAAACTTTGATTCAGATAATAATAATAAAGAGTTGTCGAATTGAATTTATCATTTTAATTTTCCGAAAGGGCAACACAAACCGACGGACAATATAATTTAATCGTTATGAAAAATTCGACATACGAATATTTCATTCAATCCCCATCTGTCATTGAAGAAAGGAAGTGGACTGCTCAATGTGCTCGTGGTTTCGGTGCATACAAATAATATCCTTTAATGTTCTAAGAATTTTAATCGGAATTTTAAATTTTAAATGAGAATCACAAAGCAATATAAGACATTGGATATCAAATGTGGGTGTGTACGATTAGAAGAGATTGTCAGAGGGGCAAAGGAGTTTAAATGTTTCGGAAACGATTATTTCTTTTCTGTATTCTATTTATGAGGAATAAAGTGGTGGGGCTACGAACTCTCTTGCAATACACTAAGCCTATGAATCACTCTATTCTGGGTTACTGGATATAACGATGTGGAAAGAAACGAATAGGCAGGCGAGATTGTTGGAACTAGGGAAGATGATAACTTGATAACACCATAATTGCTATTGACTGGAGACCATCGAATACCTGGAGACGAGTTTTGGAAACCGATACGTGATCTATGCACCTTAGCTGGAGGAATGAGGGTACTAGTAAATGACACATATTTCCAACATAAGTTAACCACATTCACAGGAAAAAAAGATGAAATGTACTGACGCTCTATACATTTCATCGCTTTGTACGTCTGAGCTCCGAGTGTCCTTCACACGTGTACCTATTTAATATCAACATGTATGTGCGTAGGATTTTTTCCATATATTGTCGCAAAATTTTAACAATTTTGTGCTCAAATTGATTCAGACATATTGAGAGGTTTTTGAGAGGTGTATCTCCTTGCCTTATATTTATTGATATGTAGTAGTACTTACCTATATAAAAACTCTTCATACTACCGAACGAATAATCGAATTAAATTTCACTTGCAACTTCTCATTTTCCAGTCAGCCTAGCTTAAATATGTTTGGTTGCTAAACGCAAACCTCAACGCATTTCCTAAAACGAAACGGAAAAAAAAGATGAAAAAGTCGCACTCATATGTCACACACACACGTCAACTGTCAAAATGTGGTAAACGTCAAAATTTCAGCAGGTGTTCAGTTAAATATGATAAATTGGAAAAAAAAACAAGAAGAGACACACACACTAATATACACTAATACATACACGCGCAAAAACCTGCGGGTACACAATAAACAAAAAAAGCCCAAAAGCGAAATTAAAGATAACTCAAAAAATTCACACTCACCAGAGACTAGAGTCCCCCAAAATATACCAGAAAAACCCAGAAAGTGTCCGTTGTGAGCTATCGACATTCTCGGCTCTTCTCTTGCAGCACGAGCTCCCGCCCGTATTTTGGCAATAGCAAGCGTTATGTGAGTTGGCCTTCAATGCGAGGGTGCTGCGGTACAAAAAAAAAAGAAAAAAAACAGAAAAACACACAACATGAAAATGAGCAACACCGCCCGCAGTGTTGTTAATTTTTGTAAATATTTTGCGTATTTTAACAGCATGTGCTGAAAGTTAGTCCTCCATGCATTCCTCCCCTCTCCTCATGGCCTGACAACAAATGTCAATCATGGCGGGGTTGCTCGCCTGTAACATGTCAACCAACTTAATCGATTAGAAATTTTTGCTTTAATAACAAATTGGATACGAAAAAAAGGAGGACAAATAAAACCAAACATATTAACAAAAATGTTGGAATTGAGTAATTGCAGAAAGTTGTTGTGTGATTTTAGGTGCTAGGAAAATGACTGTTTAAGGGCGAAGTGATGAAAATGCAACGTAATTATTGTTTTGGTCCAATATTATTAGCAGCTACAAGCAATCGGAAATGCTGGCATAATTCAACTATTGAAATTAACAGAACTAAAATTAATACAGTATTGTGAAAATTTAGAAAAAAATCCAAAGCTATCGAGAAATCAGCTAAAATTGTCTTACACAGAATCGCACTCGTATTGCACATGTTCGGTTCGGTCTGACCGATATAATTCTCTCACAAATTGTTTCTTTAATTTACAACACTGTCGGCGTTTAGAGTGCATACATTATTCCTTTCGTTCTTATTTTGAAAGTGCGTTCATATTTATTTAAATTCTAAAAACTCTTTCCTAAAATTCTCCACAACCGCAACATTTGCACACTGTAATCACCAACTCGTGCCGCCATTTTGAATGTACATAATCGTTGTGCAGTTTTCTTGCTGTTCCGCTGTAGAACATTTGCAAATTAGCGCCATAAAAGAAATTATGAAAACGAGCAAAAATAAATACATTAAAAAACGAAAAAAAATGCAACAAAACTACCAACAAATTGCCAACTATAAATGCATTTTGACTTTTTGAACTTTACCGTTGCTGCTGTTGTTTTCCGCCATTCCGAAAACGTTGCATTCATTTAGGTTTTTAGTGGAAATTATTTTTAATCGTTTTGGAAATGGCTGCACGGCTGTACAGTGTGCACTTTAATTAAGTTGTGACTGGAACTTTCCTAAATTGAAAGTTTGTAAATTGTGGACTTGGCAATGAGTTGGTCGGAATCTTCTTGTAAATGATATTCGCTTTACTCAACTTTAATGATGCCAGACTTCTACTGCCTCAATTGTTTTGGCTTAAATTTATTTGTAATTTTTTTCAGGAAAACCTTTCTCGCAAATTGAAATAAATTGAAATGCAATGAAATGGCACCACCATATTTTCTTTATTGTTAGTCGACCTTTGCCCTCAAAGTGACATCATAACAAGGTCTTTTGTATATTTTTCAAGCTGTTGTGACATGTCAAAAAAGTGAAATTGTGATAAATTTATTGAATAAAGTGTGAAAAAGGGGTGGATGGAATGAGGAGAGACAAATACCATTGAAAATACATATTAAAAATATATTGTGGAAAGGGGAATGCAGACATTTCAAGTGTGTTGGCGATGTACATCCATCGGGGAAATGAATAGGAAATATTCTTTATTTGCCGTACCAGTTCAGTGCAGATGCAATGTGGAAATGCTTTATGAACAGTAAGTAGGTGGGAAAAGTATGTTGCCTGAAGAATCTGTAGAATCTGCTTATCTTGAGACGAAAAGGAAATTGAGCAAACTACTCGGAAATAGAACTGGTGTGCAATGGGAATGGAAATAAATTAGGGAAGGGACAAAACAATGAAAACCGTAATCGAAAATTGATCGAAAAGTTTCGCGAATTTTATTTGTATGGTGCCAAAACAAGCAAACAGAAATAAATTTTCAAAATCAGAAAAAATATTCATAAATTTGAATTAATTTTTTTTAACAAATTTTTTTAGTTTTCGATTGCAATACTGACCGTTAAAAGGGTTGACCATGAGGTACATAGTGAAAGAGTTCTAATAATTACTTATATGTTAAGCAGTTATATTTCAAGGCCGTCACGGTATGGCAATTATCAATAACTGGGTGCTTGGGATATGCTGAACATTCAAATTTGAACATCCTCTCATCTTAAAGACACCTAACTTTCCACCCTATATTAAGTCTGCTTGCATTAAATTTCTAACAAAAAACTACTTACTTAAGTTAGTAAATTGAGCAAAAAAAAAAAAACGGTCAGCATTTTGAAAGTAAAAGTTTTTGAATATTATACAAAAATTACAAAATTGCAATCAACCAACTGAAAAAAATGAACCAAAAATGTAAGGAAAATAATAGAAAGAAAAGGAGAGAAAAAGTAATCACAGCAGACGACAGCGACTGCAAACGTTGCACTGGTTGCTGCACAACGACAAATGTTTGTTATTCATCGAGCAGGACCATTCTATAAAATTGCAAATGACTGTTGAAAAAGAGATAAAAGTGGAAATAGACGATGTCGCGACGCTGGCAACATTTTGGTAGGCGGAGGGGCAGTGTAAAATTGTGTGGCGTAGACGAAAGTCGACTAACCATGTGGCAAGGCATGAATCATGCATGCAGTAGTTAGTTAGACATTGTAAGTCACATTGTCGGTTTTGTGTCGAGAGTGAATTAAGAAGTTCATTGCTGCCAGTGACGCAGTCATTTCTGCAGTTTGTCGCCTGGCATCGATAAAAATTGTCAATTGTGATTTTATCGTTTGCATGAGAAGAGTTCATACATATGAATTGGAATATGTCCCTCACTAACACACATACACACATTCATGCACGTATAAATTTGTACGCTCCTCGATATACTTATATTGAGGCTGTATGCTTACGTGAGTGTGAGTGTGAGTGTGTGTGTGTGTCTATACTACACGATTTCAATCGTGGTTTTGCAGTTTTTATCAATCTCCAGCACACTCCAGGCATGCGAGGGGATTTTTTTGTACTTATTTTCTATTCTCTTATTTTTTTCCTACGCTTTTCCATGCACAGTGTACATCAGAGTACTTATAAGTATGTGTTAATATGTTCTGAGTTTGAACACATATGCCTTTGACAGCTGCATATGTGTGAGTGAGTGTGAGCTCAGTGCGTTTTTCCTCTGTCACTTCGATTATCGTGATGCGATGGCAAACATAAAAGAGAAAAAAAGCGGATGCTGTTTATTGATTACGAAGCAACCATGACGGATTATAGTGCGGCAGGCGATTTTGAAAATGCGTCATGACTTTGATAGACAGCGCCTTTGATATATTATTTTTTGGCATTATTTCATTTGGAAAACACCCGCAAAATACGGTGGTTTTGAAAAGTTGCAAGTTGTTGTACAGTGTAATTAAATTCCTATTCGAAAGAGTAAGAACATGTTTGGCCAAACCCGATTGCACACAATCGAGTTTAATGTTTACATTCCGTTTATGGCGACCTGAAGTTGCATACAAAAGTTCTCATGGCAGCCAAAAATATTGCCGCTGCACACCACTAGACTAAAAGCGACGTAAACAATTTCTTTTTCATTTACCACTCCACAGCAACAGTTTATGCCACAACGTTTCGCAAGGGCCTCTTGAGAAAAGTCCTAGTGCAATGTTGACAACTTGAGTAGCGCAAACTTTGCACAAACAAGCATTACAGGTTCTCTGAAAGAGAAAAATTGTAAGTGATTACAAGGCGTAGCAAGCTTTAAGTGACCGACCTTATTTCGATTCAAAAACCCACGAGCAATAAATTGTAAAAGTTAATTGAAACAATGGTGGTAAATTGTAATATTGCGTAAATGGAAATCAAGCATTAAATTGTATTACACTTACAGCACTAAAAAAACGATTTTCTGCTATTACATTTAACAATAACTGTTTTTTTTATCTTTTGCTTTCATTTCAGGGTTAATTGCTTGCAATTGGCATTCATTACAAAGCTTAGCGCATACGAGGGAGCGCCTGAAAGTATACAAGCGACAACAACAATTCGCAGTCAGTCCACCATATGCAGTAATTTATGCATATCATATGCAAGTGAGGCACATACAACTTCATCGGTCCAATAAGCCTGCAAAAGCAGCTGGTGGCAAATTTAAAAAGAAATAAGAAAAATTTAAAAAGGAAAATTTCAAAAAATATCACAAAAAAGTAAAAGAAAATCATTTGTCAATTTGTAAACGTGCATACATATTCGAGCATACTGGGCAGTCATCAATCAATTCATCAATTCAGCCAGGCCTCTTGTTCGACGTGCAGTTGCCTCCTGTCTTGATGAAATTTTCGTAGAATTTCGTGCGCGTTGGCTGGTAGTATTTTGTTTCCCGTTGGCAAATATTGGCTGGTTGCACTTGTTTTTTTGGATAAAAGCCTTTTCGCTTTTACTTGTCGGTGCGTTTCCCTTTTAAATGTCATGAATCGCCATGTGGACGTATATGATGGCCGCAGCCCGTGGAGATCGGGCCAACTCCATGATGTCCTCGAGGCGTCGCAATGAGTGTGAATCGCCAAAGTATGGTTACAAGTGAGTATGGGCTGGCCGTTGTATGTTAATACCAGCACAAAGAGAATGTGCAAAATATTTGTTAATTGAAAATTTTTCAATTAAAAAGTTCTCATAAGGTCTAAAGGTTTAAAAGGTGCTGAAAAAGGTTTACCTTTAGCTCTTTAGTCGGTCTGTTGGTTCGGGCACTCTTTTTTCTCGCCTGTACTCGACTTTTTGTAATCAAGTTTGGAATCAGGGAGAGACTATAAAAGTTTCTATAAAAAATGTTGTCTAAAAAATGGCGGAACCAACTCCATACAAAATGGTCGAGACTGTGTTTTTCGACTTAAGCGATAAATTCCTTGTGATCTATTCAATGTGTGGCTTAAAATCCAACCCATAAACCTACAAGTATGCAATAGAAAATTTCAAAATTTCTTCTTTTCCTATTTTGTAATTTTTCCATTTAGCCTTTCCCGTCCCATGTACCGCACCACACGCCTCAATGGACCATCCAGCACTGCTTCAAAGTCAACGCTGGGCCCTACCTATTCCTATGGCGGTGGCGGCTGCGGTAATAGCGGCGGAGCCGCTTCGTCACTACCCACCGCCAGCGGTTCGCAAATGTTTCGACTGCGCCACAGCACTGGTGGTGACACTGGTGACAATGCGGGCGAAGAGGAGAACACTAGTCTCTTTTCACCGCTCTCGCCCAGCTGTACAACGATGACCGCGGACAAGGATACAAGCATTTTCAATTGCAAGGATTCGACTGCGGTATGCCTGGTAAGAAAGCACTTAATTGCCAATCATGTGGGCGAGACGACGGCCAATGCAGCGTCAAGTGTTTTCAACGATGGCAGGCGAAAGGTGCATGCCATACTACAGGATCGTCATTCACAAATCGAGGATGACGACGAGGACGATAATGTCGGTGTTGGTGGTGATGATGATGACGACGACGAAGAAGGCGACGACGATGAGGAGGCAGATTATCTGGAAAGTGTCATGGAAAATGGCAAAAGGATGTCACAGGTAGGATTTAGGATGTATTTGGAGTAGAGAGGACTTTTGAAAGTAAGTGAAATTCTTGTGTGTCAAGGCTTGCAAAGAAAGGCAATTATGTGGCCCATTTTCTAGAACTAATAACCATGCTCTCAAGGAATGCTATCAATTTAATATCCCAATATAACTATCTCAATAATTTCAATTAGTAAAATGTCCTCCCGCAAAAAAAAAAACAAAAAATGTTTCCATCAATCAACTGCAGTCAATATACAAAAACTTCAATGTTTCAATTTCTGTTTAAATTTTCAGTAATTGATTGATTCCCAATATTATTTTAGCTATTTTCTGTTGTGGGTGCAACATTTGCTTCATTGCACAAATTCAATTGAGATTTGGTTTTTTGTTGTGGAAATTTTCCATTTGATTGGCATTCAGTTCACAAAATTCACACATTCACACCCATTCGTGCAGAACAATAATATGGCGGTGGCAAATTTACTGAGAAATGTTTTTCTATGATTGCAATCATAAATACCGAAACAATACGAAACTGGAATTCATGATTTGGGTGTTGATTTGGGTGCACTGCAATGGGTGGAGGGGAGCTTTGGCAAATTATCGTTGGTGCAGTGGTTTTTTTGGGGCTTTAGGATACAACAACTTGATGAATATATATTACTAGCCTGGAGAAGTGTTGAATTTTTTAAATGCAATTTCGCTATTATAGTTACAACTTTGACTATTTTAATTGATGTGATATACTTGTAAGGGAAAAAGTAAGAAGCGGGTTCCCAACGAAAATGGCTTAAAACATTTCATAGTTAATCCTCAAAACTAAAATTCAAAAAATTCATAATAAAAATAACCATTTATTCGAATTGACCGTTGTTTACTTAGTTGAAGTTATCTGTATGATCGAACATTTTCTACGAACTGTATTTGAGTTTCTACATGATTTGCAAAGAATAAAATCCCCAAGGTTTCACAAATTCCCCAACTACAAAAATCCTTCAAATCTGAATCGTCGGAAAGTTTTTAAAAATCGTCAAATTTGCATGCATAAAATTTGACATGCAAATTCCCAATTAATTGAAAAATGTGATAAATGACAAACCGTCTAATGAAGAATGATTTTATTTATTGTACAATGTTTTTTCAATTAATATTTCATCAAATCATAGAACCATCCACTTAAATACTTTCACTCCATCATAATTAATTTTTAACAAAAATACCAAGAAATATTCTTCAACACTCAGCGTATACCCGGTTCTGCACCGGAAAGTGGAGACGGCAAATCACAAACTTAAATTCCTTATCAAGCTCATCGACATGATGATTATGCAAATTGCTTTACATTGATTTCGTTGGAAATCAATTTTGTCCCACGTCCCTTCAGTGAAATGTCTTTTCGTTGCTTATATTTCTCTTTGTCACGCTCTTCACACTACAGACGCACCTAAAAGTGTGCACAAGTACAAGGAAGAAATTACGATATTTATTGACTTTGACTTTTGGAAAATTTGATAAATTGCTTATCTGTGAGTTGGAGTATTGCAACGCCACGCTTCACACATATGTGACTACATTTGAAGATTCGTTCGGTAGGTACGAGTAGGTACTAATGTATTTTCCAGCTTATGCATTACAGCTAAGCGAATTCAATGGCAAATGTATAAATTGAAATGCTGTTGTCGAAATTATTTAATGGATTTTTTCTGTACAATTCAATATTAAAAACATTTAAGAGTGTTGGATAGAAAACAAGGTAGTATTGGATAAAGTTTACTTTGGAAATTGACTGACGTTTTTTATTAAATTTCTAAAACAAATATTAATCATACGCTCAGTGGACTACATCATTATTAAAAATATGAAAAAAAATATGTCAAGGGTCATTGGCGAGTGGTATTGTGGCATTTAATTTTGCCACAATACCTAAACTAAACTTTGAATAATTCATTGAACGGTAAGCCTTAGATAAATCGGTACAATTGGTCGGTCTGTAAAATGGGCAACATCGAATAATAACCACCCCCTACCTCCCATGCAGAAGCTTGCCAAATTTGGTTTATCTTAAGCCATAGTGAATCCACTTTGACGTCGCTTTTTTTGAAGCACTTTACGTTTTTCAGTTAGTATTATTAATTAAATTACATTTAAAAAAAATGTATAAATGGACGACTCAGTTTCTGAAAATGGACACCGCAATGAAAGACTATGCTAAATGCTATTTTAATTGTAAAATTAAAATTCAATAAACCTTTTCGTTTTATGTTTCCAAGTAAATCCAGTTCGTAATACATATATTTTGTATGTATGTGAGTTTTAAATTAATTGCTCACAAATTGCTCTTCAATGCGTTTGTAAAGTTCGCCACAGGCTTTAAAACGGAAAAAAATATTCTGTACATAACAAGCGGCTGTTGTGGCCAAGTAAAAATAATTGAAATTAAATTGCTTTTAATTGGGGTTAATAAAATGTGTCACTTTCTGAATTAAATCAATTAATAAATGGTGTCAAAATGATGAACAACTTAAAATTTGCATAGAATATTAAGCGACGCAATCAGCTTACTTCGTAGGAGTACAAATATGTGCAATGATTAAATGGGAATATGAACAGATAACTTGCGGAATGCATTTGAACTTCCCTTTGTATGGAAATGTGAATTGGTTGCATATCAACACTTATTTTATGTTTGTACTCATTGCTATGTATGCCTTGAGCGGCTACTTCATCCATTTGCCTGCAATCAGTGGTCTACTAGGTCGGAGGCTATCTATTATTGATTGGCTGTCGTGGCATTTGAATAACATTTTATTTAATATTTTTGGAAAAAATTCGATGGAAATTTAAATAATTTTTACCAGAATTGCTGTGACAAGTGCCGTTGTTCTGTGTTAAATTATAGATTTTTTTCTGCAAACTTCCGCTAAGTTTCTCAAAACAAATTACCATTCAGCCACTTGTCAAATATAATCATTAAACAGTTAATTTATATTAGCTTCTTAATTACTCTTGAAGCTCATTCCAAGCACTTGGAATTTGCCCAAGTCTTGCGCAGATCTTGAAGCGACATTAAATGGCACTTATTAAATTTAATTGGGTATTTACCACGCCGTAACCAATACGAGCGAGCACACGTACACACAGGCAGGCAGACAAACGAGCCTGTCGCGCACACGGAAGACTTCAACTTAATGACTTTGGCTTTGTCTGCTATTAGACATAGTAACAGAAGTATGAGTGAGTTAGTGAGTGAGTTTGTCTTGTATCGTGGACCACATAACCTTGTCGGGGGGTGGGCTCAGAGAACACCCACTCGCACAAGTCGTTGATATGCGTTGCTATGACATTCGCTTACTCATTCAGTCGTCCATTCATACATTCGTGCATCCTAAGGTGTTTTTGTTTTGTATGTACTCCAACCATATCCTGCACGCTACTGGGAATTGAGCGTTTTTCCACAATTATAATTCGATTGTGGGAATTACTCACTTACAGCTGTGGTGCAGGTCGTGTGAGGTTAATAGTGTTGTCGTTTGTTGTCGTTGTTGCTGTTGTTCTGGCATTTGACATTCGCTTTTATTATTAAATTTTGGTATTAAATTAATTAATTGAATAATGACGTCAGAATGGCCGCTCGGGCAAATATGCTGAAAGTGTGCCAGTTTATGTTTAATTCGATCGGTTTACGAGTGTGAGTGTGCGTGTGTTTTTGTGTTTGCGGTTTGCTTCAGATTCTCAATTGTGAAATATTCGTTCAAAATTATGCTGGCCTAATGACTGGCTATAATATACCATTATATCGATACATCAATCGCAATTGTAATATGTCCTTTTTCTTTAGAATACTTCAAGCTAATTGTGGATTTCTGGGGAGAATCTCTATTGAATGGTGTTTTTGTCTCTTGTGGTTATTATAATGGCAGTAATCGATAAATATGGAAATGAAAATCCATTGCCATACAAAACCATCAATTTAAAAAATTTTCTATTTTCTACAACCTAAAAAAAAGTGGGACATAGCACAACTGTGCATTAGTAGTATTGATATGGGAAATTGTAATAATTTTGGTCTTGATTCAGTACCTGTTGCTAAATGTATAAGATAATTAATTTATCAGTGTATGGGGGGCGTATGATGAATATGTAATTAAAATATTACTCGTGCATTATGATACATGATACTATTTGTATTCCAAACAGTAAATACTGCCACTGTGTTGGCATGTCCCGTTTTTTTCTTTTTTGAGAATTTTGGCATCGCCATGTTTTGCCATCACTTCCACTACATTCACCATCTTCGTTATAGTTCGACTAGGGTCAAGCTATCTTAATTTTTTTGTATCACCCTTGTAGTTTAGATAAACTTTTCAGTTTTTGTTTTACACTCTTTCATCGTACGTTCGGTTTCATGTCGTTAGTTTTTACAATCATCTTAGATGTCTACAGACTACAAATGGCTTTGGAATTGCCACGAAACACTTTGTCACTACTTGCAACTAGTCACTGTGGCATTTCAGACGTTTTTTTTCTATGCTTGGCTTTTCGTGAGTAAAATAGCATATGCAATGGGGTATTGCATAGCATTGCACTGCAATGCAGTGTAGGCAGACAAGAAATGTGTTAATGGAAACCATTGGCAACGAGTTTATTTCGTTCACGCTGCCTGCAATTTGTATGTAATACAAGACATTCTCTCCAACTTCAGATTGTTTTTGTAAATTCAATTTAAAATTTGCAATAATTTGCCTTAAAGCTCTTTGAAGTGTTTTTAAATAAAAATTAATACTAAGGAATTGCAATTTAGGGTAAATAAACAAACATCTTTTCTTTTCGAAGAGTCACTAACGGCAAACAAATGCCTTCGCGCTTCAACTACGAACCTTCGACGCAATTAAGTTTAAAAATAGTTTGGAAAACCATTTTCGATCGACGATTAGCGTGTTCTTGAAATTTGCCAGCACTTATTAGTTTAAGGTCAAACTCCTTTAATGACTACGCTATTCGTATTCAACACCATTCCCAATGAGACTCGACTTCACTTCTTGTACAACAGCAAAATACAAGAAGAATTATAATTACCGTCAGTTTAAGAGGCAATTTTCAACAAAGCACTTTTCGCTTCCACCGCTGCTTACACACTTTAACAAAAGCCAAGGAAATTGCGTTTGAAAAGAGCGAAGCGCGCGCGCCTTTATCCAGGGACAAGTTTGAATGGCAACAAACGCTTAGCCACATAATGGCGAGTATAACACCTGAGCGTATATCAGATAAAAAGAGTATTAAGGACGGACAGGTGGGCAAGCATAGATGGACAAAAGAAATCAAACAAAAAATACATTGAACGTGTATTCGAGTGGAGGCTCTATTGAATAATTATTGAAAGGGGATTAGATCGAAGAGATAAGTATAAAATACACCGAAACAGAGGAAGAAATGGAGAAAAGCAAATGAAAAGAATCAAGGAAAGAAAGAAAATTAATTGAAGGTCATTAGACTATTTGCAAAGGCATTGAAACGATTGAACGTGTCCATTGGCGGGGTCTGGGTGGGGGCGATTGCTCATTGGGGAAGTGTTATCTAGTCTCACGTCGAAGGAGAAGGCCAATTTTAATTGCTTCGCTGCGAATGGTGAGGTTACTGGGAAGCAGCTGAAAACATTTTGCAAGTATTGATAAGTTTTTAAGTTTAACCCCAACGAAAATTGTTAGTAGAACAAAGCATTTTTTTAATGGTTTTTTTTTATTAATATAACTTTTTTGGGAATTTTAATTTTTAGTTTGTTGGTAATACCAATAATCAATAAATGTTTTTAATTTTTAAATTTAAAAAATTTTTTTTTTTTTTTATTTTTTTTAAACTGTCTATTGATGCACTGGTCTGCACGTATTTTCCATTCTTACAAAGGAAACCGCTTCTTTTGCCTGTCGAACTCAACCATTTTCCATTATGTTTTCCATTCACTTTTTCATTTCGACCCGTGTGCATTGTTTGTCCTCAAACAATTTCTACTTGTTGTTTTTATTGTTTGCAATTTATGAGCTTACTCTTTGGTCATAACGAACCCACAGTAAATACCTAAAGGCTGTACTGTGGCCATTGCGCCACCCCCTTCGCAAATAGCGGTTTAATGCTACCCTGACATTGTGGTGCACAAGCGACACTTTGAGTGTCTCAAGTTTGAGTCTTTGGCGTGTTTGTTTTTTATTTTCTTCTTTGTGCTCCTATTTTTATTTAGCTCCATTTCATTTTCTTACTATATCAACTAGCGAGAAAAAATGAAATTGGCAGAAATTTTGAAACGTCGACTGCGACATTTAAGTCGTTTGGTTTTGACAACTGCGCTACGAATTCGAATTTGACAGTTGCGAAATGTTTCACAAACGACGCGCAAGATGACAGCGGAAGTGGCGAAAAGTTATACCTAATGTGTGCAAAATGTACTTACTAAAAATAAAAAAAACGGAAGCCAATAAAATAAAATTATTTTTTTGGAAAAATACATTTCATTTCAACAGAAGCACTCGGATTTCTGTAATTTTCCTAAATTTTCGCTTTGACTAATCAGTTTCTAAAGCTACAAGTGACAAACCTAGAAAAAAAAATGATACATTTTTCAACAATAAATACTTTTTTGGAAAACGCTCAGCCGCTGAGAACAACTGTCAAAAATATATATGTCGTGACTGCACACCTGCACGGTTTCCGAGGGGTCTCCGACTTTGAATGAATCGTCTTTATATATAAGTGGACTGAGAACTTTAATAATCAATCTTAATAATATGTGCTAACAACAATTAAATCAAGAATGTCATTGACCACGTCAATTGAATATTCCAAATATTTTGTTTAGCGCGAATTGTCATTTACACCATTTACCAAATCGATTTACAACGCTGATGCAAATATAAACTACTATCAATATTTCGATTTAATTTCCAGCAGGACTGGGCTCAGTTTTGAAATCTCTCCAAAAACAATTTCTTCATGTATCGACCAAAATCAAACAATTTATATTTTTTCTATTTCTGAAAATTAAAAAAAAAGAATTTTTCTTGCATTAGTTCTTTATTTAAAAATAATAAATTAATAAAAAATATTTTACATACAATGTACTAAATTCAATATTCAATTATTAATCGGACATTATTTATTATTAAAAATGTAACATACTATAAATATTTTCCCATGCGACGGTGAATATCAAGTTGGACTTCACAACAATATAGGAAAGAATTATGGCATCATAATGCTAACCTAAATTTATGACAGCATTTCAAGCCATTTGCATCACCATTGTCTGCTGGTGACCCAGTCACTGTCAAACTAATTCGTTGCAATGGCATTATTATTTCATATTCAACTCACAATCACAAAAGCAGCAAAAATTTCCTTTCCAGATAAAAATATTTTGCACGCACAAAGGAAGGATGTTTGAAAGTGACAACGTTGGCACATACTTTCGAATGAAGCTGCACAAAAGACTACCGCTGCATGGAAACTTTAAAACGAAAAATCGGACGAACAAATGAACTCCCTGCCATATTTAAACAATTAAAGGGATTTTTTTTGATAGCGTTTTCCGATTTGTTTACTCGTTTTTAAAATATTTTTTTCAATAATACATTAACCACACCAAAGCTTTTTACCCCATAAATGTGTAGTTGAAGCATAATAATAACAACAGCTAGCAAGCAGCTTTTGCGATTTATCGTTGTAATCCGAGAGGATTTATAAATGACGTCTGTCAAGGCATTTTGACCTTTTTTGGTACATTTTTTTTAGACTTTTTAAGTGGATGTAAGCAGCTTCATTTTTTTTTGTTTGATTGTTTAGGTTGGTGTAAAATGTAATGGACCATTTTTTGTGAGAGCTTGTGTGCGTGCGTATGTGTGCTGATGAAATTTTAAGCACTTTGGCACTTTTTATGTGATGTTAATGAAAAGCTTACAATTAAGCGGTTTTTAAACGAAGTTTTCAACAGTGAAGAGCTGAATTAAATTATGCATCGGAATTGTGTAACCCTCATTTTATGTGCTTACTTAAAAGCAACGAAATTGGTTTTTGGTGATGGCCCCCTCCATTGCAACGTCATTCAAAATGAATGATTAATGAGAATTAGGCAATTTCAAAGCATTCAAAAAATTCGAAACTTCCCTTCCATTCGATTAAGAAAAATTACAAATTTGAAATGATCTGATAAATCTCATACTAAAATTCGTGTTTCTTCACATTTGTATTTACATTCTGGGTAATATTGATACTTCCAAGCACCAGGCGGTAGTTAGTGGAAGGCAGTATCGGGGGATCAAAATCTGAGTGTAGTCTCGCTGAAAATGCAGATCCACTCAATGACAAATGAAATACGAAAATCGCCCATTCTTTTAATTTTGGTTTATATTACTTTCGTATTAATTTTCTTTCAATGAAAAATCAGTTTAAGAAATTTAGTATTTTTTTTTCCATTTGAAAATAATGCGTAATGAGAAACAGACCAAAATAAGGAAGGGTTCATACATATACAAAGTAGGGACCAGTTTGTTTCAGTTTCCATCCCTTGCAGTTTCCGTTTCGATTCCATTTCGTTCAGTCGCGGTTTCTATTCGTTTTCCCCTTTTTGTTGCGGTTCATTTCCATGTCATTCCGGTTTCGGTTCATTTCCATGTCATTCCGGTTTCAGTTCAACATCTACTTCGTCCCGGTTCCATTCACATTCCGCTCGCGACGTTATTTTCAACTCAATAAAGTCTAATAAGAGAAATATTTTCGCCGAACTAGAAACTGAAATAACCCGCACATACGAGAACGATCACTTTTTCGCTGGCTTTTCCATTCCCCTTCCGACTCCCCCCATTCCCCTTCCATTTCCGCTTTGTTCCGGTCCATTTGAAGTTTTAATATTTCTCAAGCCTAGAAACCTAGAAAGAAAATTGGGAGACCAATTCATATTTGAGGTAGGCACGGCTATCCTCCTGTGTTTTCAATACCGTCCAACCAGAAGCATTAAGTGTCGATACCTCAAGAAATGCGACTCTTTGTCGTACAAAATAATAGACCGACCCTGATTTGTAGTAACAACCATAAGGGAACTCGTGAACTCAACTGAAGATGTTTTTGGGAACTTAAGGGCAATTAAATTCTTACCTCATGAATATTTCTTCAAGGAAATAAACTTTGGCTTTTCTTTCGTCATTTCGTCTTCGCCATTGAATGCAAATAGTAAAACTGTAAATATTTCTACAATGGAATTCCTATTTTAATTCGTTGAGAACGAAAGTTTCCTGCCAACCCTTGGAATATTTTGAATCTTTTGTGGGGTCATCAAAATGAAAACTATTTTCCTTTCACTTCAACAAGACTTCAAATAAACTTCAAGCACACACACACACACACACACACAGGAACACTGACTCTATCCCACCTCTACACATTCAGAATTGCATTCATACGAAAAAAGACAACTTTGATTGGCAAATCATAATAAAAACAAAGAAGAAACAACAACAAAAAGTTTCTTAATATTGTCAGTCTCTGTTTAATGTCTGCTTTTGCTTCTACTTATGCTTAGTTTCTTCTTGTTTTGTTATTTGTGTTTTCCTTTTCAATGGAATTAATCTTACCATAGCGTATAATAAGTGAGCTTTATGGAGGCAGCCATTGTCGTGGTTATCCCTTCATGCTGGCTTGCCTCGGCTCTGCTGCCTTTGTGGTGCAATCAAGCGTTTTATATTGATTCACTAAACCGCACCATCCTGATAACTGGGGTCATTGTAACAATGTCAAAGTGCAGTGAACAGTATAAAATATGAAAAACTTCTTTTCATTCTGTCTCTTTTTGGTTTGTGATCGAAAAATGTCTAAATGTGGGAAGTACCTCGGAGGAAGCAGGAGTTATCAACTGCTTGGTTGTCGCTTGTCTTTATCTCTTTTTGTGCGCTAAGGCAAGAAGATTCTAATCAAGAAGAAGCTCCCAATAAATTTATTACCATTATTGGGTATTTTCGATATCTCTGCATTGGCGTTGTCTATTTCGCGTACATCACAATGTGTATATTAGTCAATGTCCATGTTGGTTTTTTTGAAATGATAATGATATGATATCATCTTCGGTTTTTTTATCAGCTCTTTTTCTTTTTTTTCGGAGTGTGGTGGGCGACTAAAGGATTAGGGAGTGTAGTTGTCATTTGTTTGTTAATTATTTCAGTATCATTGCTACTATAAAGCTGTTGTCTGTTATATTGAAATTCAGTCAATAATATTTCGTGTCTAGTGGGCGGAAGAAGTGTCTGAGAGTGTTCTGATCGTTATTACAAAATAAATTCAAAATTAAGTGTAAACAATTAGAATGAAAAGTTAAATTCTATTCACTTGTGATAACCATACTCGGTTGATTATAGTGAGCATTTGCAGCGTTACCTGGCATTTTCCCATATGTATAAATACTTTTCCGAAGAGTTCATAAGAAGCAGTATAACTAACGAAGACTTTATCGTGGACTTCATACGGAGTGGTGGAAACCTTTCAATGGTAATTAGAAATTATTCTGTTATCCTGTCATCTCTTGAGGAATATAAAGAAAGAAAACTTGTCAATCTTACCTTTGATCGAATGGCAATTTAGCACGGCGTTCATAAATTGCTAAACAATTAAAGCAAAACCATAAATATGCTTACCTCTTTAGCTCAAGACTCACTGTGGTGGTAGCAATGCAACACTACTAGTGCCTTGTACTTTTGAAAAATTCGTTGAGAATTCCAGCCCATCATCGCTTATCTGATAGGTAAGCGCAAGCAAGAAAAAAACGTACCCCAAGTCGGAACAAAGTTAAAGCAATTCTTCGTTTCTTCGCTTTCATGTAATGCATTATATTTCTTTTTCAGTTGCTTCTCATTATTTTTAACTGTTTTCCGATGGGCTTCATTGGAACTTTTTTCGTCACACTTCTGATGACATGTTGTGTGTGTGTGTGTGTGTGTGTGTTGCTATTTTCGTAATAAGCTCGCACTTATTACTTCAAATGTAGTAGCTATAAGTAAATATTATCTCGCTTTTTCCGTGAGTTTGTACATTTTTAACCCCAAGCTTTATTTAACTGTTCGTTATATGTCAATTTATATGCCGCGAGACGAAGTGCAATCTCTTTTCGCTGTGAGCTGCTTTTATAAGTATTTTAATTTCACTGTCAGCGTGTCATAAATCAAAAAGTGAGTATTTAAAACAAACGCATTTTACGTGTGGACAAATTGTGGTTACCCTAATTCTTTGTTCGTTTAGACTTTATGGCAATGATGCGTCACTCACTCGTAATTTTTCTAACGAACCACATATTATTTGAATAGAATTTCGCCAACTTTTAGAATAAATCAAATGACTTGGCAATTTCCTCAAGTAAGTAATTTCTACTAACCTGAAAAAAATCAAAGTTATTTCAATTAAGAGTATCAGCTAAGTTATCTCTCCACCACACTCCAGCAATGACTTGTTGAACTTTGGCGTTTCAATAGAAGGAAAATTTAGGGTGTTTTTTTTGTAGATATCGCTGTTATGCGCAGCATATGCTCGATAGGCGAATGTGAAAGTCAGCAGAGGAAAACACACCAAGCGACACAGGTCACAGGCAACATATGCAGAAATTCTCACGCACAGTCTAAAATATTTGTATATAACATATACAAACAATAAGACACACACACACTCTCTACCTCACCTCGTAACGGGGGGAAGGAGCCCGTTGTGATAACAGAAACGTTTCGGGGATTTTGATATTCTGCCAAGGGACTTGTTGTTATTTTCGTTTTAACTTCTTACTTAGCTCTGGGTATCATGAGTGGACAGTCATCCGCTCATGAGAGTATGTGAAGGACAACAATAACATGGCAGATATGTATATACAGACAGGTCAACTTCGTAGTGAAGTTAGGATTACACAACTGAAATCATGAAGCCATATCATGTTCGTCATATTTTCATTTATAATACCGCAGTGGGCATTTTAGCCAAAATCGGTACATTAATGTGATATAATTACACAAACAATTGACCTTTTGGAATATTTTCGTTGCCACAAAATCAAAACTTAAAAAGTTGACATGGATCGGGGTTGCTGTATCCGACATACGTACATACTGGATGCTGCAGTCCATTCATTCGGTCGATAATAAAAAAATTTACTAAACAAAACTGAAATCAAAGTACCCCAAACCTTTTGTATGGAGAAAAATCATAGCAAATGCAAACTTTTTAGATTTTAGAAAAGTTCGTAAAAAGGACAGCCTCGGAAACATTCTGAATTCAGTCAAGTGTTCCGGAAAAGTCCTGAAAATTAAAAAAATCATTTGAGTTGCAGGTGGCCTACAGTTTAGTGCCGGTGCCAAAAGGCAAGTGGCTACATATTATACTCTCGTAAGTTTGTTCTGGAATCGAGCAAAAGTTTCCTCTTTGCAAAATGTAATTTTTTACTAAAATATTTTACTGCAAATAAATCATTACAAAATGTATTTAATGTATCCTTAAAAATTCCGTTAGTATCGCATTTAGCAAAGTGTGTTTTTTCCACTATGATTAAGCAATAAAAAACGGCCATTTCGATTAGATATTTCGATGCTATTTTTGCTACACTTATAAATAAATAAAATTAGCATTAAAATACCAAAACATTTAGCAGCCAGTGACAAGGGCATCAAATCATGTGTCATCTTCTTCAAGCCAAGTCAACGAATTTATACCCATGACCAGCTCTATCGGTGCGAAACTAGAAACTATCATTTAAATGCCAAAAATGAACTGTTGTTTGTCAATAATTGTCAATTGCGGGCAGGAAATGGCATAAATCAACGATCTGAGCCCAAGCAGCACCAGCATGTCACTCGCAAATACACAGGCAAACACACACTCAAAGAAATCAACCATCACCAAAGTCAGCGTGAAAGGCAACGCTTCAAAGTCAATGTGCCGTTGTGCCCTTCAAAGTGTGTTTTTTCGGAGGCGCACACACTGTCAAATGCATATAAATTTCCATTCGATTCGCCCCAAGAAAAAAACACTTGAAATATTTTGTTTGAAATGTGCCAAAATTGGTTAAAAATTGTCAACGCTTTCATATGACAGTTTGGGCTCGTGGTTGTTGTTGTTGTTGTTAATGGTAGCACAACTACACCAACTGTCAAAAGCCCATTTCACAGGCCAATCACGTGTGCTGGCTGTGCAAATCGTCAAAGTGAACTGTTTTGTATGTATTTGCAGTTTTGGCATATATTTTTTTAGCGAAGTCGACTAAGGTTCAGCAGTGGGGTTGGCGGGGGGTTTTCGCATGCTGTCGTTGCATATTTTTTGTTTGTATGTTTTTTTTTATCGCATTTCAATTGTGTTCCATAAATCTTAAAATTGTTTTGTTTGTGTGAAATGTCGCCTGGTGGATTGCATACGAAATGGACATATGGGGAATTGGCACAGTAGTTACGTAGTTAGGGGTTTTGAAAATTGTGGATTGACTCATGCACAAGGATTTACCCATCAAGTAAACTTAAATAGAAATTTATGTAGTATTTCCTATGTGGGTGCTTTCCTATTGCCGATGAGACGATTTTCAGCTCCATTTTATTCTTGATATAATTTCCAACTAGTTACTCTCCCCAACTAGATCTTTGTATATACATTATTGCTCTTCCGCAAATAGCCACTTAATACTTTCACAACTTGTTTTGCTTTCATTCTTTCACTGGACCCGAGAGTTACGTGCCACTGCTCACGTTCTGTCATCTGCCAAAGTCGATAATATTCCATTTATTTATAGTGACTAAAAAGCATTTTTGTAATTAATCGCTGAATAAACGCATTTTGACCAGCGTCAAGTCTCGATCGAGCACAATCGCCTAACAATTGGCGAAATGACATAATTACTTTATAACTGTGCCTAACGGACAGTCCGCATTCATATACACAATCGCGCGCACACACGTACGTTCGTTGATTTTCAAAGCCAAACACTTTTGCAAACGTGATTTGACTGTCAATTTGCCATTAATCGAATGTGAGTGTGAGGAGCGTGTCTAATGTACCCAACAATATGCGCGTCCAAGCGTCCACAACCCATGACGACGCACGACGCCAACAGCTTCCGATACTCAAATCGTCCATTAGCAAAATATTTCTTTTTCTATTTCGCTTTTTGTGTTAACTTTTATTGGTGGTGCTTGCGAATATATTTTTGGTCTCAGCTGGTGGTTGACTTTTATAGCACTGCCTTGCTTGATTGCTTGTTCGTAAAACCAAAAAAAAAACACATTTGTTTTTTTATTTTGGGCCACTGCATTTCTGTGGATCTCTGTTCATCTGCGTTCAAGTTGTCAGTTGCATTTTACATGACAAATCGTTGAAGGCATGTGACAGGCGTGTGACGTGTACATAGTGATTTTTGTGAAGTGATTAATCTCATAAATGCATTGAAAAGCGGATTTAATGGATTATTTTGACAATGAAATTTACATAATAAAGGAAAAAAACTAAGAATGCGTTTCACGTTTAACACACCATTCGTATTCAATTAAATAATAAAGTACACTTGTTATCCATTTAACAAATTTCAAACAGTTCTACTCAGTCCTTTTAATTTTTTTCTTCTTAAGACTTTTTTGATGAAATACACTTTTGTTTCGTATTTCATCCTCATCATCATAATTGAAAGGTGTTTGAATGATGCAAAACCTTGCTTCCATATTATTTTGCATTTAGTTAATTGAATGATATTTTTGATCATATCCTGCAGTAGTGTCCAGACCATCTGTTGAATAGGAGCTTTTTTCATAGATAAATAAATATTAAGATGCCTACTGGCCACAACCCAACTTGTCCCTTCAATTAATTGGCATTTTAACTTTGTGAAGTCTTATTCATATTTGGCATTTGCTTAACTTCAACATTGTTCCTCTGAATTCTATGAAATGGTGTACACAACTGACGAGTGAGTAAGTTTGGCTCTAAGCAATGTTGTATGCATAAATTAATTACAAATGCCAATGCATTGTCGACATTGAATATGGATGAGCTCACGCACACATTTCGAAAAGGGGAACAACATAAATACATGCCGAAATGTTACTGAAATTGAGCGGGTCACGTGCTCTCACGCAAGTACGAGTGTGCTTACTTACCTACCAAGAATTATTTTGTTTTGAAAAATATTTTTGACTGCCAGTGCAGAAATTTTAATTACCATATTCTTAATATTCCACTAAAGCGTATTGCGTTGACCCGTTTTGATATTTGTCACATATTGTGTATTTTGTATGGGAAAACAGCAAGCGCACATACAGCATTTAAGCGGCATTGTTATTGTACAGTTTATGGGGCTGACAGGTTTTTTTTTGTGTGTTTCTGTGTTTGACCGCAGAAACTGCTACTGCTGGTAGTGAACAAGAAGAAGAAGAAGAACAACGATTACGATTTTGTATGTGTGCCAATTTTATGAAATTTACTGCGCAGAAAGTGTCACAAACAGTTATGGACAGACGGACACACGAACTTATGGGCGGACAGTTGCAAGTATCTTCTACACATGTTAATTGCAGCAACTGTGGCCAAGCCAAAAAAACCGGTACCAACAATTGCAACTCATATGTGATTTCTGAAGAAAAGCGTCTCGTATAAATTTAATTTCTTGCAATTGCAATAACTGCGCTAACAAGTTGCTCTAAATGCTGTCAAGTTGAACCGAAAATATCAAATAGTTTTGGTTGTTATTGCAGCAGCTTGCGGTTAGTTGGTTGGTGTCAACATGCCCGAAATGTTGACATAAATTAGCTTAAAAAGGCCAACAGTCTGCTTTTTATTTGTGGAAATTTTTTTTGTGCAATAAAAAGCTGTGAATTGTAATAAAGGCTGTTGAAATTGGCATATTTTGAATGCAACAATTATTTTTCAATTAATTATTCATTTATTTCAACGCCACTACTGTCTACTTGCTGATTGTGCATTTTGATGTTTCGTGGAAAAGCTTGAAGTCACATTTATTTATTTCATATGGGCGGTTGCTACTACAATTAACACCAAATGCATGTAGGTCAACTGTATATGCACCAATTTCGAGTCGCTGACCACTCACCGAAAATGTAATAACGCATTAAGTACCAAAGGAAAATTATATTGGAACAAACAGTCTCATTTGGAACATCTTCTGGGCCTTACAAAAAAAATTTTTGTGCCTTAAAAAAACTCAAAAAAACTACAAAAATTGAATTTGTTTTGAGCTATACAAAAATTTGCATTTTCCCGCATTCAAAAAGTCAAACGGAAAATGTTGTTTACTTCGGAACTTTTAGCTGACTCATTTTCCACACGGATACTGTCATCAGTTTTATTTGCTAAAATGGCCGCCTTCCAGCCATTATAAGGACAAATGATAACTTAATTTGCCAGCTGATGACCTTTTCCTTTTACTTTAAATTGTTTTTAATCCATATTGCGAAATGTACCACGATTGCCAGGTGGGACTATCCACTATGACATTAAGTGTCATCAATCTTTGTTAAATTGACAGCAATATAAAGGCATTATATATATATGTGAGTATACATATCTATGTATATTCGCCATAAGAAAAATGGCCAACAGAAGCGACGCGTTCACAGAGGCACACAGCAGTCACTCAGTCCCACTCCCACTTCAGAGCAGACGGCATTTTATCAATTGATGGAAAATTGTGCGGCGACCACAATTAATTAACCAAGCAGGCAAACAGCCAAACCAGCTAGCAACATTTTTATGTAAATTCACAATCAGCCCGCAACATTGACATTTTTTTTGCTTACGTTAACTAGTAACAAGTACTTTATTTTGATGCAATAAAAACAAAATAAAATTATAATATAAACAAAACATAAAAACATTAAAAAATAATATTTCATTTTCGAAAAAAATTTCATAAAAAAGCACCAGAAAATTGTCAAGACTTGCACACACGGACGCACACAAGAGCCGCTAACGAACGGTAGTAAACGAAAGCAACTGTCAAACGACAAGTGACAGTCGAGCTGTCAGTGCGAGTCCGAACGAACGAGCGGTTAGATTGGAGGCGGTCTTTTAAACAAGAAAAGCAAGTGTTACTTACCAACAATTGTGAAAATTGTATAAAAAAAAAAAAAACAGCAAAGTGAAGAAAAAAAGTTATATTTCCCAAATTGTATTCCAAGTGCGAAAAACAAGTTGTCAAGTGAATTCTAGTCACTATTTTTTGTTGTTGAAATTTCTTATTTGATTTAAATGAAGTTGTAATCGCTTACAATTTGTGCTTAAGGCTGCGCATGCGCACTAGGCTGCCCGTATGCCGCCGCTTGATTAATTGCCGCACACCGCACTAATGTGATGTTACACTGAGTTTAAGCGGTTTTAGCCTATCGGTGATCTAAACGGCACTTGTTTTATTTACTGGCGATTGATTTTCGCGATAACGACAACATTTTTGAAGTTCAAATGTGTGTAATTCAAATGCAGGCGGTCTCGTCAGCGACAAGGAGCAACTGGCCGTACACAAGCCTCAACATAGCTACAAACATAAACAGAATTGTGTGAACATGTGAAGCATGCGGCCAGGTTAATTGCCAAATGCGTGTAACTATATACAAAGTGGGAATTTCAACTATTTTTATTAGCTGGCCAACGTTTTTTTATTTTTACTGTTTTACTGTTGATTGAAATGTGTATGTGTTCAATTAAAAATGTGCAAACTGAAAATATTCGGTAATCAAAAGGTTAAGTGTTTATCGGAAAAGGGTTAAACTCGTAACGAATTACCAAACAAAATTTAACAAAAAAACAAAATCAGTTGAAAAGTGTTTCATGTGACGCGCGCACTAGCACTAGAAGCTCTTAATAAAAAATAAATTTAATTTCAAAAAATCAAAGTGATTTTACGGCAAAATAACATAATAAAAAACAATGTGTTAACTTTATCCTACGTACCGAGGGTGCTTTTTAACACATAACTTTACACCACTCGAATCCATTCCACCGCTACTGCTGGCACGCTTTTCCCGGAATTATGGTGCAGTCAATTGATATTGCGGCCATTGCAGGCCACAATGAAATGGTAAATATGATGCGATAATTGTATAAACTTGTTCCGTGCGATTCCATTGGAAATGTATTTAATTAATTTTTAATTTCCAATTGCGTTTCCGTTATTGCACAATAAAAACAATTGAATATAGTTCTATGTAAAAAAGTGATGCTATAGAACGGAAGTGGCATAACGCAAAAATAGAACTGTGCAAAATTTTACACTGCCCAGTTGGTTACATGTTGACCAATGACCATGGGTGCCATTGTAGCTTGGAAGAAAATGTTTGATTTTTGGACTATAAAATCGTTATCCTGAAGATTTATTGTTTTGGAGTTGTGCCAGTTGTATTCTTAAGCATCGATATGCACCGTATGCACACATGTACAATATATGTAAAAAAAATATAAGAATTTAAATTTGTTTGGATCATTTTGTGCTCAATTGTGTGAGAACGTTTATAAATATTTCTTTGTAAATTCAACTGGTGGTAATTAAGAAAAATATATTTTGAATGAATCGGGAATTATGAAATTGTTTAATTTAAATATTAATTTGTGCTGATGTAGCATTTGTATACAAAATAAAGGATACATAGCAGCAGGGATAGAAATTTCAAATATTCTACGAAATTTATTTAGCCATTTTCATTCAAATTAGTTTTATTTTAAAACAAAACTATTACACACAGGAACAAAATCAACGAAACCAATTTTTAATCAAACTTCAACTTTAATAAGAGACCGACCGTATCGTATTTTTTTGTTTTGTCGAATTTTCAAAGGCCAAAATTAATAGGCAATTTAAATACATGCAAACGTCCCTTGTTAAATTTTTCTTTAATATCAATGTATGCATAACTTAAACGTCCTCAGATGGAAAAATACGTGAAGAATTTCCAATGTGAATTCTCAACGATGAAATTGCAGTGACGTATTTCTTCCTTGGGACTGAAACTGTGATGTTGCCTATCTTGGCTGGCTGTATATCATATAATCTGTACTACAAATATGTTAAGTGCAACGTTAAGTACGCGACGTCCGCTTGCATAAACTCATTTGCGAGTTGCTTCGACTTGGGTGGCAATGAGGCAAACGCGGTTATGATCAAATTCAGCTTCATTGTCGTTGAAGGCACTTTAATGGATTAATTTCTGCCGTTGACATATTAATGTGTCAACAATGTTAAGTTTTTCTTCTTTTTTTCCAATTCGTTTTATTCAAAACAACGTTGCGGCAATGAAGAGTACATAAAACGACAGCCGAGGCGGTGCTAGGAAAACTAGCAGCAGGTGGTCGAGATGATTGCATTTTTCCAAGAAAATTCATTCTCTCGAGGCTGTATTTCCGAAGCATGGCTGAATTACGTGAAATTAATAAAACTAGTCTTCTTCATAAATCTACAGTTTCTTATTGGTGTATCATTCGAACCTTCACTCAATCGACTCTTTCCATTAAACATTTTCGATTTGTGAAACTTCAAACTTGTATGCGAGTATAGCCTTCAAGTAGCTGTTAAGGAACAAATTATTACCAAAAAAATGACACTAATTAGATAACCCAAAGTGACACTAATTTTGCAATATTAAATCCTTGAAACATTTCGGACCATCATGCTTAGGTACCTTTTAGTGGTTTAAGGGGAAAATAAATCAGTGAAGACACTGCTATGATTAAGAAGTTTATTTTCATGGCAAAATATTTTTTACATTTTACAAACCTTCATTGATTCTCATATCAACACAGATCAAGAGCAAACTGTTCAGAAACTTTTTTCTCATAAATACTTTGTAAGTCGCACACTTGAGCGTATGCGAGTACTCGCTGCAGTTTCGCATTGGATAATCAACTGGAAGGAAAAATTTAATTATAATTTCTACATAAATTTATATTCAAGTGGAACTCCTTGATTTGTTCAACAAAGTATCAAGATTTAATATGACACCAAATCTTGATTGCATCTTCGAAATGTGGGGCTACCAAGCTCCGTGGAGAACCACATTTGTTATTTAATTGCACGGTTTTAGCGTCTTTAAGAAACTGCCAAGAATTGGCAAAAAATTCTTTTCGTGCCACTTAAGCGAGTTTAAGAGCGGCTGCTGTGTGCCAAAAAACTTTGGAGAGGAAATCTTTCGAAGTAAACTTCTTTGCCAAAAGCTTTTTTTGTTGTGGAAACCACAAAAATTTGGTTTGAGAAAAAAAACTTTTTTTTTTTTGTTGCTGTAATTCAAGTATTTATGTAATACATATGCCTTTGGAGATTCGTGTGATTTGAATAAAATAAATTCGCCCAAAAATGAAATCTAAAAATCGCCATGTTACTGTGGCTTGGCATTCAGTATGATCGCACGATTTTTTGAGTCACCATCATTTTTTCAACGATTTTTACTCTGTAAAGAAACATAAAAAATACTTAAATTGAAAAATGCTTTTAAAATATCCTAAAAATGTTTTTCGCTCAATTCGATCTTTTCAGGACCAATCGAAGCGCTCAAAACCCTCAGCTCTGCGTCGCACCCTCAACGCCCTGCGTCAACGTCTAACCAAACGTAGCCGCTCGAAACCGCCCGATTGGTTTTTGGAGAAATTTTCGAATGCCACCAACACCGACAAAATTGGCCGAAATGCAGCGACAGCGAACGGAGGCGCTGGCAACACCGATGCCGATGGCGGACTTGCTAGTGAAATTCGTGGTTCAAGTCGATTGTGTAATCGTTTGTCGGTGAATCCCTCATTGCAGTCGCATTATAGGGTGAGTCCTAGCTGTTCCCGTGTGAGGGCATCATAATTAATACTGGATTCCCTTGACTTGCAGTGGCTGGCCATTGTCTCCTTGGCTGTGCTGTACAATATCATCTTTGTTGTGGGCCGTTCGGTGTTCTGGGAGATAAATCATCGCGCTCCGGCGGTGTGGTATACTCTGGATTATTTGTGTGATTTTATTTATTTGGTGGATACGCTGGTGCATATGCATGAAGGTGAGATGGAATCCCTTAATTACTATTGTTGCCTATTCACGTTTCATCTCTGTCATATTGTCCTTCTGCTCAGGTTACCTGGACCAAGGTCTGCTCGTCCGCGATGCGTACAAGCTGCGCCGTCACTATTTCTCCAGGAAAGGCTGGTCCATCGATATACTATCGATGCTGCCCACCGATTTGGCCTACATTTGGTGGTCGCCCAGTGCGTGCAGTGCGACTTTCGTGCCGTGCGCCGTTATTGTGCGCCTGAATCGACTGCTGCGGCTGCCGCGTATGTGGGAATGGTTCGATCGAACGGAAACGGCCACCGGCTATCCGAATGCGTTTCGCATCTGTAAAGTGGTGTTGGCCATTCTGGTGTTGATACACTGGAATGCCTGCATGTACTTTGCCATCAGCTATGCGCTCGGTTTCGGCACCGACAATTGGGTGTACAATCTGAATGGGTCGCGCAACAATACGCTGCAGCGTCAGTACATATACAGTTTCTATTGGTCAACGTTGACGCTGACCACAATCGGTGAGACGCCAACACCGGAAAACGATGCGGAATATTTGTTCGTTGTGGCGGACTTTCTGGCGGGCGTTCTCATCTTTGCCACCATCGTTGGTGAGTATTGCAAAAATGTGTACTTTCGGTTGTTGGGTTTATTTGTGGATGTGTTTGCCCGCCCACTGGGCTGACATATGTCGGGTTCGCTTTTTTGCTTCGTGTGCGTGTGTGTCCGTCTCTGTTGATTACTTAATTAGTTCTATTATAGCATTTAAGGAAATTCATCAGCATTTGACGGGCGTCGATTCCATTTCAAGATGTTTGCATTATCTTTGTCTTTTTTTGGGCCAATTGTGCAAATACAATTTATATGACGAATGGATGTCACTTGGCCGTTGTAGTGTTTTCGTCATCATTTCATTGACCGAAAAGGATTAATGGCCTGTGGTTAGCTGTATTTGTTATTTGCTTGGGAGTGAGTTTGGTATAATTAGGTTAAAAGACAAGGCAAATATTTGCAGCCAATGTGACTACAGTTGGTTTGGTATTAGAGGGAATGGCGCTTCGTCCAACCAAACGGAATGACCGCAAATATAACCAAGGTTAACGATTAAATTTCAAGGACCTGTAGCTGAGAAAATAATACATCATGTCGACACGTCGGGAGAATGGCAGGAAATATCATTGGGAATAAAGAAAACACACGAGCCAAGCTTATGCATGAAACCTTCAGCCAATCTCAATTCACTTTATGGGAAATTTAAGGTGTGCATACAGATACGTAAAGGATGTCAGGTGCAAAATCCACTACCACTAAATGTTCAGCGGTTGTATTGTTATAGTTTACCCAAAAATTCAATTTACAAGCAACATTTTCCATAGCACAGTGGCTGAAACAGGTAAAAAATGCAGCTGTCCCTCAAAAATCAGACGACATAAGAAATCTGTGGATGTAGAGTTTCTTCCTTTTCCATGTATATAGTTCCGGTCGAAATTTAGTTTGTTCCAGATGCATTCCTTTTTCCAGTCTGTTCCAATTCCATTTCCTTTCGGATCGGACATACGAACATACAGAGGGGGGGGGGGGGGGGGGGGTGGAGCATCAATAACTTGACTCAGTAAGCGACTTTAATCAAGAACAGAAAAAAAGATTTTAATTTTAGAAATGGTTCGACTGTAACTTTTATACTTTTGAGAATCTGTGTAGGTATACGTGTAGGTAAAATCGGGCAAACACTTCGTGAGCTATAGACAAAAATAGGATGAGTCCTCTTTTTTTCGAGCTTTTTTTATCTACCTTCAGTATGCACGCGTGTGTTCCGTCAAGTTCCACACGAGCCAAAGAATTGTTTCGTGTGTACGTCGACTCAGCTTACCACAGGGTGGTTCAACATGCTTATCTAGCTGGACAAAATCAAAAAAGTTCATTGTTTCGTAATGAGATCTCTTCACCAACATGTCAAAATATCATTACACCTTTTCGCATCGCCAAAAATACAAGCTTGCAATATGCCTAAGCATTAAACGAGCTTATGACTCCAGCTAAGCTATTGGGATGATCGTTCAGTTCCGTCCAGCAGTCACATCATCGATTCTTTACAAAATATTTATTGTTCTTGACCAAAAATGCTTACACTCTTCTGCCTACTGACAAGTTATGACTCTTCGTTTCAGCCAATTTCGTAATAATTACAAGAAGGGAAGTATTTAGTGAGACGGTTAAATTCCATCGTAGTGGTGAGTTTATGCAAAATATAGCAAACTGAAAGGTGATTTGATTGAAAAAAACAAAAATGTTTTGTCCAGCAAGATACGCATATTGAATTGTTATTGAATCCTTTCGCACTGTTTACGATATTATCCTTCGATTAGAGTTTTGCGAGAGTGACTTGTCCAAATTACACGAGTGCATAGAGTGTTTTTCTATTGGTTTTTGCTGTGATTTTCTCATTAAATTCTCCCCACCAACTCTGTGTCCTTTCATCTCTCAGGTAACATTGGTTCGATGATATCGAACATGAATGTGGCGCGTGTCGAGTTTCAGAATCGCATGGACGGCGTCAAGCAGTACATGGCCTTTCGCAAGGTGGGTCACGAGCTGGAGGCGCGTGTCATTCGCTGGTTTGCCTACACCTGGTCGCAGAGTGGCGCCCTCGACGAGGAGCGCGTACTTGCCGCCCTGCCCGACAAACTGAAAGCGGAGATAGCGATACAAGTGCACATGGACACGCTGAAGCAGGTGCGCATCTTTCACGACTGCGAGCCAGGTCTGCTGGAGGCGCTGGTGCTGAAGTTGAAACTGCAAGTGTTCAGTCCGGGTGATTACATCTGCCGCAAGGGTGATGTCGGCAAGGAGATGTACATTGTGAAACGAGGCAAGCTGTCGGTGGTGGCGGACGATGGCGTGACTGTGTTTGCCACGCTGGGCGCGGGCTCAGTGTTCGGTGAGGTGTCGGTGTTGGAAATTGCGGGAAATCGTACGGGCAACCGACGTACGGCCAATGTACGTTCGCTGGGCTATTCGGACTTGTTTTGTCTGGCGAAGCGAGATTTGTGGGAGACGCTTTCCGACTATCCGGAAGCGCGTGCCACACTCACGGAACGAGGTTGCCAGCTGCTGCGCAAGGATGGCTTGCTGGACGAGCATGTGTTTTCAGGTGCGTTAGAGGGGGTCAATTTCTTGTGGTGAACTTCGGTGAACTAATTCTGTAACGTTTTCATTTTCTCTTTATTGTGTTCTCTGCTAACAGATTCACAACGCGTACACGACAGCATCGAGGGTGGCATTGAGAAATTGGAGGTTTCGGTGGAGAATTTAAATGTCCGTCTGGCACGTTTGCTTGCCGAATACACAGCCAGTCAGGCGAAAATGAAACAGCGCCTCGCCAAAGTGGAACTAAGGTTGGTGGCCGCGCTGAACTTGTTCCCTCTACTTTTTTTATTGTTTGTTTGTTTCTCTTTTTAAGAAATTTCTTGATTTTCACACATTTTCTTCTTGCTTCTTCTTGATGTTCCCCTTCCTTAGCTACCAATTAACGCATTCCTCTGCAGCCGGTCTGTATGCCGAACCACAGACACGTCCCCGCAGCGGCCGCCTTTATTCGCTGCAACCAAAGAAACGTCCACGGCCGCGTCCTGTTTCGGCCTCGAAGTCAATCGATAATAAACAGAATACGCTCTAAATGCAACACACTGTGCCAACACTGTGATGTCTGTCGTCCAAGAACGCGCAACGCCATCCGCACACGATGGCGCCGAAAACGTCCGACGTCCGACTTCATTCGTTCATTCATGCTGAAGTAGAATACTTAATGTTTCTTGCTGTACGTGCTGATATGATACTAAATGGTGATAAATTAATTAAAAATTCAAAAAGTTTCCGAAAACTTGTTTCCCCCACACAACTGTAAGTAAGCTAGCAAGTAAGTAGAACTGTAAGTTGTAATAGAGAAAAAAACACCCAAAATGAGGTTTATTAAAAATTTAGAAGAATTTAATATTAAAAATGAAAATGAATAAGAAAACAAAAATTAAGCTTTACATTTTACATCATAGGTGTTAACATTTGGGCGTAAGTTTCTTGTAATTTAGGAAGAATATGGAATATTCAAACAGAAAACACACAAAGTAATGAAGAAAAACCAAAACCAAAACAACTAAATGTGCCTCAAGTAATATAACATTAAGTGTCGAGAGAGTTATATGGAATTATTTAGGTTAATACGCAAAAGACAGAGAACAAATCAAAGCAAAATCAAACAAATTAAATTCAAACCTGGAGAGACTAAGTACCCACCAATTGCCATATTTGACGGAATTCAAAGAAATGTCTATCGCTGCAGCGAACAGTCTCTTCAAGTGCGATTTAGGGTCTGATCACCACTAGCATAACTTCCATAGTTTTTCAGTTTATATGGAGAAACCCTACAAACCATCTGATCAAAACAATGTCGATTAGTTAACTAATACAATAGACGCCTTTCCATAGTGAATTGGAATTTATATGGCGGATTTTCTGCATTTAAGTTGCACCTAAGCACTGGCAAATTAGCAATTATTTCTCAAATTCAAGCATCAGTCAAACAGCCAAAGTTGTTTGATCAGATCTTTACTAAATGAAACACCGTGAATTCGGTCCTAGACAATTGTACAGTCGGTGCATCGCTTCGAGTTGTTGCTTTGAAATTTCAACACTGCTACTAGACACGAACAAATGCCAAGGTGGAACTAGTTCTACGCTTTCAACAAGATTTCATTTTCAATCTGATTCTGGAACCTGTCTTAATATCTAAAACTTTTTCCATACTGACCCACTTATTAGAAAATCAAAATATCGCAGGCCACCACGCCCACTTTTAAAACTTCAAACATACCGACAGTAGATCAAATGTTGCACTGACAAAGTAATAGAAACGTTCACTTAATGAAATTTTCGCAAAGTCTATTGAAAAGTACAAGTTAAAGTGATTTGAAACAATAAAGTCAAAACTGCTATGCTGGGATATGATTAGGAATAGTAGAAGTAGAAGGAGAAATATTGTACCTTGGAGGGGAGAGTGCGTGACAGGTGACAGCATACTAAATGAATAAATAAACGAAAAAAAAGGAGAACGAAGATTACCTTTGGAATAACGAAACCTGTTTTTTAATTAGCTAAGACACAAACCAAAACTTAACTAAATAACCAATTTTAAACTATAAACTATTAACTGTAAACATCGATTTCAATTAACAACTAAATTTTTCATTTTCAAAAAATACGAGCGAAAGCATATCGAAAGTGGCAAACAAATTTAGTTAAAACATTAAACGATAAACATTAAACGATAAAATGCTGTTCTTTGAAATTAAATAAAAAATAAATAAATAAATATTCCGAATCCTCTCTAAAATTTAATTTATTAGGAAAATAGAACAACCAACGGATTTAGTTAGGTTTCAGTTAGTATTAAATCAAACTGAAAAATAAAAAAGTCCATGGAATTTCAGAAGATTTTGAGAAGAAAGTTCCAATTGAAAATTGTGTTAAACGGACTATTTGTACAATTACCTAAAATATTTTGATAACAGATAACATTTATTCACAGAATATATTCATAAATCATATTTGTAGAATTATATTTGAGTTGTAAAAAAAAATATAAACACAAAATGAAACCCAATAACAAAGAATATCATTAACGAAATTTATAAAAAAAAAACAAAAAATATTTTAGACATTTTTTCATAAATAGAACTTAAATAAAAATTAACGGTGAAAAAGGTTTGATAGAAAACTGACAAAAGAGTTTAAATTTAATTGAAAGATAAAATATTTTTGTAATAAGCTTAAATTTAGTTTAGAATCTAAGAATTCATTATATATATTACAAAAAAAAATATATAAATTAAGGAAGTGAACTAATGTAAATGGAATTCATACCAAGACAGCAATGAAATGTCCAATTTCAAAAACAACATCAAAACAATTAAAAAAAATTAAAAAATACAAAAAGGATAATGCAATGGAAAGTTGTTTGATTTCTGTAACGAACCTTATTTCGAAGCCGAGGTGAAGCCGTCGCCCCTTGGTATCGATTGCCTTTAACAATAAACGTTCATGCTTCCTCTTGCTGTGCGAAGAGGAATAGCAAAACCGAACACCAGCAAATAAAAATCATCCATAATCATCACAGTATTGACACTAATTAGGCGTTCAAGTGCACGTGCTGTTTATAGTCCGAAACTGTAAGCGGCAGCCGCAGGTCAGCCAACCTGAATCCAAAAACGAAGGAGAAAAAATTAAAGTAAATACATACCTGTATAAATGACAACAACAAAAACAAAAAAAAATAACAAAATTTATGGTTTTTCAAATGAGCAGGACACTGGCACTGGCACTTGAGCCTCAACAATAGTGGAATGGATGAGGTTACCACAAGCAACCGACGCCACATTGGGTGGATAACATTTTATGCGAAGTGATTTTATTGACAGTTTTGTTTTGTTATGACTGGCGACTGCGGTATATTTATAAACGACGCAAACAATTTTAATTTTTGTTTCAACTGTTAATTATGCGTGATAAGTTCACCAAGAGCTATTTACTGATGTCGACATACAAATTAATAACAAAGACGCACAGTCAAATAAAGTTCCGACTTAACCGTAGTATCTGCTGTATTTGACGGATACGGATCTGGAGTAGGAACTTTTTTTTTACTATGAATATGTCCCGAAACCTTATTGTTATTTCAGCAAGAAGCGTCCCATTCTTGTCAAACGATTTGTCAATGCGTTGTTGTGCGTGACGAATGGCTGTCATTTGGCATCACTTGTCAAAATGAGAAAATATAAGATAAAGTCAATTATTTTAAACACACATTCATTTACAAATATATGCGGAGTAAACACACACTTGCTCACTTTCACACATATAGCACACATTCAACACACTAAAGCACATACATCCTGTCTGCCAATATGGTTCTTAGGCGTAAACCAATTTTGCAAAAATGCTTTCATCCGCTGCCTGTCACCTCTACGACCGTTGTGAGTGTGTGTTCCACATTTGAGACTTTAAACACACGTGCCGTTATTCAAAAACGGAAAATGAAGAAATTCAATGAACCAAAAAATACAAAACAAAAAAAAAGCATAGTACATATATAGAAATAAATTGTTGCCATAATGAAAAACCAATTTCCATAAGAAAGAAATGCCAAACGTAAATTGCGACTGACATCGCCCCACTACCCTGCTCTCCGAACACCATCATACACAAGCGACGTTCGCAATTTGACAACTTTCAATTTTTATTTGATTGCACAGGAAACAAAAACAACAATAACAAGAAATTGTTGTTGTGAAGTTACTCATTGTGGTGTATTTGCGTTGGTATTGTCAGGACAGTAAAGAAATGTTAAAAATCCACCAGTGCTGGATTAAGCTTAGGCCCCAAAAGCGCTAGGCTAGAGCACTGGCCACAGAAGGATCTCTTTTTTCCAAAAATTTTAATTTAAAAAATGTTGAATAAAACATTTTTTAAGTACGCAAAAATTTGTCTGTTAAGCTGAAAAAGTAAAGCAAATTCTTTTTGGTTTTCTATCCAACGGCTTAGAATTAACACGAAAGTACACTTATGCGTTGATTTAAAATGAAAATTCACTTAGTCGCAGAGAATCATCGTTGGGCTGTTGGAATTCGGTACATAGTCTTCCATTCCACTGGAATTGCGTCAACATTAAATCGAGACAATATTATTAACCACATGGCGACATTACAGACTTTATTTATATTTTTATTTTGGGGCGCAAATTTGAGTATTCTTGGAGCGCAACTACACCCAAATCCAGCTCTGAAAGCAGCTATTAACAGTGTGAAAAATCGGCTACATGTTGCTTTCAGGAGAACTTTCAGCCATTAGTACGAATAATTTTGTGGGAAATGTTAAGACTATTGGTGAATTATTATGGCTGCTTTAAATGTATCACATACAAAAATTGTATTCCATTTGAACCCGCTATATTTATCCACATTTTATTACTGGCACACAAATGTACGGCTTTTCCCACGTATTCAAATCAGAAACCAACAAAAATTAGCAAAGTAAAGTTCAGTCAGACCGAAACAAAAATACCCTAAAGCACCTACAGCCATTGAATATGGGAGTCGTTCGATAAAATTATTTAGAATCAATCAAAATCACTTAAATACAGATTTTACAAAAATTTATTGCGCAGTGTTGCACATGGTGTATGAGTGACATTCAATACAAAAACAATTTGATTGAAATACTAGTAAAAGAACTATCTGCGGTCAGAAGTTAAAACTACCTTCACATATGAGTAATTTCTTATTTTCTTTGGAAATTTTTCTAATTTTTTGGATAATTTTCCGACTCAATCTCGATAATTTTACACTTTATTCGCAATCCTTTTGTAAATTTGTTTCAATTCCATTTTGTTCCGATCTATTTCCATGCAATTTTTATTCCACTTCTTAAAGATCCCTGCTATTAATAATAGAATAAAGAAATTGACTAGGAAATCAAACATTTGCCTACGAAATGTTCTGAAAAGTCCAAAATATAAATGACATTTATTTTGGCTACAAAATACCTTCGGTTCACTTCGCTTTTCATGGAATAGACTCTTTGTTCTCGTTATCAGTTCGATTTGTTTTCTTCTTCCGTGTAATTTCCCAACAAACTTGCAAACTTGTTGTACATCGAATTCCGGAAACCTAAATAAAAATCATAGATAAGCATCATCAGCAGCGCAGACGACCTGAGGCGGTCACAGCCACAATACCCACCGCGAAAGTATTTGGGATACTTTGAGCAGCAATACAAACTGTTTCAGCCGCAAATACACTCTAAGATGACACAATACAGCTGACTGACAATAATGGTGATGGTGATGATTATCTGCGGCGAAATTGTAAATTTGCTACAGCAACAAAAACAGTTTTGCCTGCGGATTTTGCGGTTATGTCTTTATCGATTTTTCGGCTCTCAAACGGGATTTTGTAATGGAATTTTGGAAATTGCCTTTTGCCCGGGCAGACAAGTAGACGGTAGATGAGGGTAGTAATTTATGGGTGTCGCTCAATTTGCACAGGTGCTGCCTTAAATTGTGTGTGACTCAATTCGCATGAAATAATAATTTTGGGTTTAATTAAGAAGTTCGCTCCACAAGCTCTCGAGCTGGCACAGTCAATAGCCTTTTAATATGTAACCTTTCATTTTTGGAATCACTCATTGAATTATTGAAGCATTTGCCAAAATAATCTCCAAAATAAATATATTTTCTAGGTATGCCCTCAAATGGGTTGAATAAACTCATTTTTTGGTGAGTGAAGAGGTTACTCGTCGCCCGCTTATTATTCCAACCATCTCGAACTTATCTATCATGATATTGTGTGGTGGATTTGTCACATGTGTGTGTTTAACATATCGTATTGTTTGCCCGAAATAACGTATAAATCTATTCTGTTTGCTGCTAGATAAATCCTTTCGCATCCATGTATATTTCGTTGGAAATTTCTTCTCATGCAGCTTAGCCAGTCTCGTTTGTCGATTTATTGCGGTCGTTTATTGTTGGACTTGGTATCAACCAAAGCATATCACCTAAGAGACACAGCAACTATAAATAGGAAGAAAATTTATTATATTTAATTGATGTTCTCAAGCTTCGCGACCGAAATTTTGTGCATCTTTTGGATTTCGTTGCGATTGCTTCATGCTTCATTTGCAAGTTTGATCCTTTTATATTTTCAGGAGCCCAGTAGGTGTAGAAGTCGTCATTCAAGGGCTGAAACTTACCCGCTTCTGTAAACTTTTTTTATTTCTTTACGATTGCTGCCACTAGAACTTTGTGTACCCAAATGCCAACAAATATACAAATTCAAAAATACAAACAAATACAAATTTCAATTTCACTTCAATATTCCCTGTCCTTGTATGTCTAGCGCACAAGAACAGCAGCGGTAAGCCACCCCATGGACTATACACGAAGGGATGAGGTGCATTTTGTGCGCTGTTTGAAATGTCTCAAAATTCTGAAATGTTCTCGCTACGATACGTCAGCGCTGCTCGAACACATACGCACCGATCATCCGGAAATTGAAATTATCCAAAGTGCGGCTCAGCCGATGGACACAGCCAATCCCCTAATGGAGGATACGATTAGTAGCAGGGGGAAATCGCAGCAGATATCGGTATTAGCGGAGAAATGTAATTCGAACAATACAGAAGGAGGAGGAGCAGGTAATGCAGTACAGTGGTTTGGCTAAATTTTATAATCTTATTTCCTTCTGCTAGAAATCCAAGACTGTCAAGAGGACAACAAGAATCCCGAAGATGCCGAAATACTCTACAAGCGCCGCTACAATGTACATACTCCGTCCCCACTCACGCAAACTCCACGCAAACGTCAACGCTATCGTACCTCCATCGAAAAGTGGCGCCCTGCCAGCGGCACCATCTACTGCCCCAAATGTGGCGCCCAGAAGCGTCCTCTAATCAAAGAGCGCAGCGAACGTTTAGCGAACAATCAATGCGGCGCCGCCTGCATACTCAGCTGTTGGCCATTTTGCTTTCTGCCATTCCTCTGTCCGGGCCAGAATCAGGAGTATTTATATTGTGCGAATTGCAAGAATTTTCTGGGCCTTTACGATCGCGACACTAACTGCATCAAACCTAATCGCGAATTTGTGGAGTGCGTGGAAACAGCGATTCCGAATGGCGCCGAGTAGGGTGCTTGTCTATGCTAAGCATTTGCTTACCCCAATTGGAAGATTATTTGGTGCGAAAAGCTTCTTTTGCATTTTCGCCATTGTATTATTAAGCTTTTCTTTGCATTGGTTTGACATGTACACGAACCAAAAGTTCCATGTGAATTAGAAGCTTCTTTTTCGTTGCCAATGCGTAAAAGCTTTATTGTACAGAAAATGTGGCGAGCATAATTACAGAAAATTCACTGCTGTTGGAAGGAAAATAAACTTTAGTTTTTAGGAACTTTTTCGTCCTTTCTAACTTTTTGCCTTTAACAAGTAATTTCACTGGTAAAAATACAATTTGAATACTCCATCTCACTTTTCACTGCTTGCCGCTTCCTTGTTAACTGTAACGTCCTCTACAGCCTGCTGGGCTTCCTTTTGGGCCTTCTCCAGTGCTCGCTTAGCTTGCACTCGTTGGCGCGCCTTTTGCATGTGTTCGGCACAATCTTTGGGTTTCGTCTTCAAGCTCATATCATCGCGAGCGGCCTTCTTGCGGGCACAACGCGAAATGCAACGCTCACTGCAACCCACGGCCACATAGCGGCCAATGAAGCAACCGCATTTGCTGCAATAATGATTGATGTCCGAGCGCGTCGTCCAGGTTTTGCTTCAAACGAAATTAGAAATATTCCATGTGATACACTCAAGTAATCCCAGTAAGCGACTATTTTACCACATATTAGTTAGATGCAAGAAACGCTGCAAACATGTCACAGCCTCCAGACGCACTACGCTCAATGCTTCTCCCTCACAGGCAGGGCAATTGATGAAAGTCGGCTGTTCTTGGAGGAACCCGATATTCTTCAATTCGATTTCCTTGAATATGGGTTCGGTTTTGATTACCACTTCTAAGCATTTGGGTTCTCCCACTACCATTTTGCAGCTTTCTTTGCAGGGTTTAGTTTTTTATTTTGTTGTAAATTGTACTTGTATTTATTGCGTTTAGACTAAGAGTTGGTGGAATACTAAAATTGTATTCCAGCAATTGATCGCAAAAACTTATTAAATAGTATACTTCTGGAGCGTGTTACGTACTCTTTTTTATAAGCAATCCGAGTGGAATCTCCAATCAGAGCTATTTAAGAGATTAGCCCATGAAAGAGTAGGAGAGTTGGTTCTCTTAAATGTTCTTTCTATTGATCTAGTTTTTTCTCACGCAGCTCACGCAGCTCACTTCTCATTATCGTTTATCGTTCTAATGGTCTAATCAAATGGCAAATAACACATTAAAGTTTATATGCACGTATTTCCGAAATTTCTACATAGCTGGGATGACAAGTCCACCACGAAAAGTTAGTTCTTAGGGGGCTTGATCTTAAATGAAATAAGTAATAACTTCGTATTCTGATTTCTCATCTACTATCATCTCAACGGATCAATTTCTTCACATACCTCACCCGTTTCAACGATTTCATTTAAATACATACTATTCTCTTCTGCTTCTTTCAACCAGCTGATCTTTTCAGTGATCTATAAACAATTTTAATGGATGTCTTATTCTTATCGTTCCTCTGCTTTTGGTTTCGCTTTCAATTAACGTTTTTTTTGTTCGCTCATCCAAACTCAATTAATGCATACAGCCAGTCGAATGCCGCACACATTTTTGCTGAACTAAGTGACCTCACCCACTTTTTTTCGCCTATAGAAAAAATGTAATCTGCTGATCTCTTTATTATTAAATGATAATGATGAGTTCTACTGCGAGAATGTGCCATCTTCAGCAAACCACATTTTTCAGATTCCTATGAATTTTTGTGTGTCGTACGGCAAGATGATAGCTCCAGCTCATTATTCAATTTAATGTTTAATTTGGCACTTAATTTCTTTAATTCGTTAGACATTTTGTGATGAGACGGAATAGAGTGAGACGGAATGATTACAAGTTGTATGGAAATTAATTTGAAAATGTATTTCAGATATTCTAATAAAAAGCTAAAGTCAAAAAAAAAGATAAATGGTTTTGATGCTTGTATGTCTTATAGATGGTAGATTTAGTTTTTTCCACCTATGCTTTCAAAAAAGACATCGTAGCTCTATGTAATGCCAGACTCAAGACACCAGGCCCTCTTTAACTCGTTATTGGTGGTAGCTACATTACAACATTCGCAACTGAAACACTGCAGACCAAAACTTTCGGATAGGACAAAAAACATTAAATGCTTTTTCCCCAGGTATATCCTATATCCAACGCAATACTTCAAGAAAATACACCGAAAAATCTTTGAATTCTCATAGATATAATTGAAAACCATACGAATCCTTAAGGTATCTTTGAAACACAAATTAAATACATTTTATAAAATAAATAAATAAACGAAATTATAAACAAAAAAAAATTACAATTGTGGCCTCCTGAAAGTACCCAAATATTCGCCACATTCCGAACAATATTGCCGGCGACTGCCGCAGCTACAACGCAAAATTGAACGCGGCATCACAGTTTTGGCGGTGACTTTACAGTAAGGACAAGTGACCTCATGAGGTTTGGGGCCAACAGCAAAATATGCGGGCGGTGGTTGAAGCACCATTCTGATGTCCGATTTTCAATTTTCTTTTTGAATAGATAAAAATTAAATAATTATATTATAATATTAATTTGCTCCCAAGTTAAAATTAAATTACTCACCAAAAAATTGCGATTTTCTGTACAGACAAAACTGCGCGGATACTGCGCGATGTTTATGGTTCTACGACCAAGAGTATACTGAGAGTTTTGTTTGTTATATGCTAGTAAGAATGCTCTTCACTAGAAAAATACAAAATCGAAAAGAATACAAAGATGCATTGGGAATAAAAATATTATTCTAGTTTTGGTAGTCATTGATTACACTTAAGGAAAATTGATAGTAAAATTGTTTATTTATGAAATTAACGATACCCAAAATTAATGTACAAAAATATAATCTCTCTGAAACACAATGTGTAGATACTTCGCATATTTTGGTTGCAGCATAATTTTCTATACGCAAAATGTCCAATGTAGTGATGGGTGTCACATTTAATTTTCTATTATCAATTGGTAACGATGGCAATGTCTATCGGGAAGTAAAGTACTTATTATTTTAATAACATACTTTTTTTTTTGAGTGTACCAGTAAATAAGAAAACTTAAATTTTGTTTTTATATTATCAAAATATTTATTTTTTGTATACACTCATTCCTAAAAATCACTAATGTCCTTCATATAAATGCCATTGTCCTCACTGTGTGCCGCTTGTCGGTGTTTTCGGTTCAACTTTCATGGCGGCTCCATAGAAGTAACGGCAACTTTTGCAATAATGGTTGTGAGCAGTGTTTTTAAACATAAAAGTACAATCGAAACAGAAGCAACAACAGAATGTGCTGGAAAATTAAAAAAATTTAATAATTGAAAAATGAATTAAACCATTTCTTTTTGCTTCATATCAAGTTTGAGTTTTTGGTTCTCAATGACTTCATTCTTTTGTGTCCCATTCGCTCTCACACACATCTACTATTGCATCATTTTTCTTGTCCGCTTGTTGGTACTTATTACTTACAAATATAAACAGCCGCGTATACGATTGAACGTCGAGGACCAAAAAATGGGTTCCTCTTCCACCTCCGTTAACTCGTTGTTGCCGCACGACGGACACTTGATCACCACCGGCTCGACTTGTAGATTGAGAAATGAGCCTGGTGCTGGGCAAGGTGTTGCTTGGTACTCAGTCATTTACAACCAAACCAAATGTTTACGTAATTTGTATCAAAACCGTTTATTCAAATTTTGACAAAGTGCTTGGGAAGTAAACAATTATGTGCGCGGTTCTGCTCTTCTTCAACAATGAACAACCAATACTGAAACTAATTAACTAACTCATCTGTGGGCTTTTGCAATGCCAAAAAAGCGTTGCCAATTGTTGGCGACTTTGTGGCTTGCTTTAGCTTTTTTCTCATTTAACTACCGAACATTGTGTTTCAGCTTTCGGCTATTTTCGGTTCAGCTTTTTTGTCAATACAAAAGTGAATTGTATGGAATGTCTTGAAAGGCAGCAGTGGCCCCCAAATGCCACTTAAAGCTCAATTAATCGTGTTTTTGTTTTTTAATAAAGGATAGACCTATGCGCTGCAATTACTCACATTTATTTTCTTATGTCTTTTTGTTGAATGTAGCCAAATTACTAACTAAAAGAAGAGATACAATTTGTAGCTTCAAAAAAATGCTGGCAACGCTTTTTTGCTGAGATGAGATGATCAGAAGAGAACAAATCATCATGTCATTCCTCTCTAGTTAGCCGAAGAGTTTAAGAAGTAGTACTCATTGATATTTTCACTAGGTATTTATTAGAAACTTATTTCCAGCTTAAGCTTACTGACCACTTCAAAGGATAAGTCCCGACTCCATACAAAATGTCCTCAAGTTACTTTAGTTGTGGAACAGCTTCCAGCAGGATTCTCAGTTAGAGCTAAGAAATTCTACATTGATTTAATTCATGGCTAGATACATTTATTTTGCTTTTTTAAATAAATAAACAAAAGCAAGTTTTTCAATAAAGCACACACGCACACCCAGAAAGCCAATTTATACGCACATTTGGTTAGCCATTAAAGTCCATTCAGGATCCATCATCATCATTGTTTACTGTTTCTCGGTGTGATTGGCGCATATTTCATGGATCGTCCGAAGTAGCAACCACAATTTTTGCAATAATGATTGCGATCGGTTTGTTTACACGGCAACTTATAATCGAAGCAGCAGCAACAACACAGAGTGCTAGAAAATTAAACAAAAAAAAACAGGAAATTTTATAAAATTTTTTAATAAAAAAAAGATTATTCTGTTGTTTCAGCATTTCGCTCTTTCATTAATACTCTTTCGCACACAGTCACTATTGTCTTTTTTATCGCCACTTACACAAACAAACAGCCGAGAAAGCGATTGATTTCCGCGGCCCACCATTTGAGTTCGTCTTCCACCTGTGATAACTCGTTGATGCCGCACGAAGGACACTTGATCACCACCGACTCTTGTGGCAGATTAAGAAAGGTGCCAATTAGAGGCGTGGCAAAATTATTGTAAATTTCTTGCTCCTTTTGGCGATGGAACTCCTTTTCTATTGCTCTTTTCGCTTTGGCTTGCTCCTTTTCATCGTTTTTCAAATCTTTCGCAGCTTTGTCCACAGGCATTATTTTTTGGAAATATTTTAAGTGATCCTTTTGCTAGATTGCTCGTGAAATTCGGTCAAGAATTACACGATTCTATACGTGGTTCTTCTGTATTCCAACAATAAACAATCAGTACTGAATCGAATTCACAAGCGGTTGCAAGCTTTTGCGTTTGTTAGATGATCGGATATAGAAGAGAAGAAAATGACCACACGGAAATATTGAGTATTTGATGAGAGAGTATGCAATTGAGAAGACAAGCGGTAAAAGAGATTACTTTCTGTTTATTTCATAATGTTTTTATAGATATCAATTAATTACAGACCCACTGACGTTCACAGAATCATGGCTAGTGGGTATATTCCGATTTTCCAAATATCTCTCAGAATTTTAGTGCATGTGCACTTCTGATCAAGGGTGTGAAAGGGAAAGTTCGTGAGAGAAACATATATATATCTGAAAATGATTATTTTCAAAAATATTTTACTGTAAGTAATTGATTAAAATTTAACTGAAATTAAATAGAATTTAAGTGAAAATGTGAGAGCAGTGAAAAGGAATGTGCGATTCCCAGGGATTTGCCAGTATCGGATACCCATTTATTGCAGCCCAAGAAAAGATATCCTTGCTTTAAAATGTATACGAAAGGTATCAGTTCGGTGGTTTAATTACTCAATTGACAATAATTAGTTAACTAACCTCCTGTTGTATTGGGAAATTCGCTGAGAAATTAGATAAGACATACCCCTGAATTCGTCCCTAATAAATATAAGTTGGTACATAGATCTGAAGAAGTGTTACTACTTTTTCGCCTTTTTACATTAGTAAAATAAATGAACAAACACAAAATTATTAACTTATTTAATTCGTTTATTTTTATTTTATTTCACTGAAAAATAATACCAATTCGGAAATACTATTGAAATGTTTGCACACAAATTCATTTCGGCTTTCTTTGCATGCCCAACTTGCCGCCACAGCGACTGCAATATAGGCCCTTCGAAGTCCATTCACGATTGCAGCCGCACCAAGTGCAAATGCAACATATCCAGAAGATGGGAAAAAAGCTGAACAAATAAAATACAAAAAAGGTTCAAGTTATTTTTAAGTTCGTTTACAATAAATACTACGAACTTGAATTAAACCAGAAGAGAAAGGTTAATGGCCGAAAAATATATTCTAAAATTGAGGTTATTGTATTACGGTTTAAGAATTAAAATTACTTGTTTGAGATTTACATAATTTTTTAAATAGTTGAATTTTCCACACACCACGACAACATTGATAAGCAACAACTGGCGTCCTTGTAGCCGGCCACACGCATTACCGATGCATCGCCATGCTGACGACACAGAGGACAACGCGTTCTATACGTAGACGGCCCCACAGCATAAAAGCGCAAACGTTTCATCTCTTCACCATTGGAGTGGGGCGCTTGCAGTTGTGGTGCAGCCGTTGTGGCTCCAATGGCACCATCAATATAGGGCACTGTCGCCGCACAATGACCTTCGACCACGACATTGGCAATAATATTGCGTTTACGTTCGTCTGCCGTTTGGGCGGGTATTAGTTTGATTTGGACAATTTGGTGTTCCAATACGACTTCCATGTTGCGCGTTAGAGCATCACCGTCGAACTGGAGTGGAAGTTCTCCAGTAGAATTGATCAGCGAAATTGGTGTGCGAAATCTATGTGCGGTGTGGGAGATACGCATCGCTGGAGATTTCTTATTTGAATAAGAGAGTTGATAGAAAAATCAAAGAGAATCGATTGAGTGACAGAGAGGCGGATAATCAGAGAGAGAAAGAGATCAAAGAGTACGAAAATGTTGGAATTGTATACATTTTGTATTTTTTTATTGAAAATTCCTTTGCTAAATATAATATGTTTGCTATGATGTCATGTGGTGCGATGAAGGCCATGGGATCTCCTCAAGTTCAATACATGCCATCTACGCATTTTGAAATGATACAAAAATTTAAATATTTAAAGCATGGACGACGAGTATGTATAAGTATTATAAAAGTTTCGGATAAAGAATGTTTTTATTTTTTTTTCATTAAAATCCTTATAAAATATTGAATAAATTGTGAGTCGGTCGATTGTTTTGATTGCAAGTGTTTTTATTGCCTTTCGCCCCGCTTGGGTTGTTTACTCAGGTCTAATTTTTCTTTTTCGATTATTTCGAAACGTTGCCACCTGTTCTCCGTTTCAATATCGGAGCGTTGCATTTTGAAGAGTCTTTTCTTGTACCAGCTCAACGTGATATATCGTCCGATATAACAGCCGCATTTGCTACAATAGTGATTGATGTCGTGCCGTCCGCGCCATCTTATTGGATTGCTGTGGGAACCAAGAGAGAAGAAAAACAAAAACAAAAATTTTGAAAAAAGTCGAATTTATTTGACATACACTTACCAACAAAATAGGAAGTTAACAATTGCCACCAAGCGCTGCAAACATGTGACCGCCTCGCGTTCCACTCTAGTCACATCCCTCCGATGGCAGGCGGGACACTCAATTTCAGTTGGCTCCTTCAGCAGATGGCCCACATATTTGGGTACTTCCTGCAAGACGGCACTGTGGTCAGCACTTATTTCAGCAGTTGCCATTTTCGAGATGCCGCGCGGAAAGCTTTTGGTCAAAACATCAACTCAAGGAACGAAATACACACAACAAATTGTGTGAACAACACAAATTCGCACGCTTCAAGCGACGAGCGAAGTGGAACGAAATGAACTGAATATACTTTGTAGAAACGATTTAGAACATCGTCTGACGGACATAGTCACATCGATCTAGATACATTTTATCGAGGCTATCACAGCTGACGTTTTTAAGAGCTTTGGCCAAAATTTTTCATGTCAAGTTTCCTATTTATTTTTTTTTTTTTTCGGGAAACATTGGAAATATTTTATTGATTCTATTTGCTGCGTTTCAATTTAAAAACATTTCGAAAAAACATGTTTTTTACATGAAGTCTAATGGGTTCAAACGTTTTTTTTGGGTAAAATTTAATAAATAATTTAATACAAAAATTAAAAAAAAAATGATTTGAAATAAAAAATAAAAAATGTAAGTAAATTATATTTGATCAGACCGAAGCTGTTATACCCTACACTTAAGAGTATTTTTCAAGATCAATTAAAATTTTGTATGAAAGTCACTCATACGCCAGGTGTAACACCAATCCACCAATGTTTGTTTAAGTAATCTTTTATTGGTTCTAAGCCATTAAAACAAAACAAATAAATTCATTTTGGTTTATTTAACCCTTATCGTACCAAACAGCGACTTTGGGTCACATTTCCGATTTACTTGCTTACAGTTTTAAGAAATTTAACTTTTTGATTAGTTGTTTTCTATAAAAAAGCACGTTTAATATAAATTTGTATGTACTTACTTTTTTAAAATAATTTCAGAAAATAATTTAACTTTTTCTTAAAATTATACGATTTTTAAGCAAAATGTAAGACTGGAGTGGTTCTTTTTTTCCGATTTAACGAAAATAAGAAAAAATCGAGTCATATTGCCTGAATGGGTTATCAGGGAAGTCAATAATTTTGGTCTTTTTCTTCTTCAATTTCGAAATTTCGAAAAATAGAAAAATAAGAACCATTCTAATGTAAGATATTAGTCAAAAGGAAAAAAATAACATTTATATGGAAATAAAAATAGAACAATGTGTCACACTTGTTGGCGGTCTTCAACATTATTTTTCGCCAACATTTTTCGATACAGTTAATGGCAGACAAATGCCACACAACACATACAAAATAATGTAAATAAGTAAATATATAAAAACAAATACATTTTATTTAAAAAAAATTAAAATAACAAAGTTTTTGCAAGAAACAATTTTAAAATCACACTTAACAAATCATGTTGGGCGCCAGTAGAAACCCAAGTGACCGCCGCACTTGTTGCAAAACAGACGTTTGCTCTTCAAGCTACTCTGAAGGCAAAAATACACAGCGGATAGGGAGAAGATGGGAAAACAACTGTGTGTGTGTGTGTGTGTGCAGGGAGTAGAAATAAATCATTCGTTAAAATGTTCTTTACGAAAAATATAAACAAAAATGTACGCCAACTTACCACGACAGCAGTGACAGCAAACAACTCAATTGCCCTAAGGCACCCGCCATCTGGACAGTCTCTGTGTCGGCACGAGTCTGGCACAGCGGACAGCGTATATGATAGCTACTTGGTCCTACGTTGAAGAAACGCAAATGCGGTTTGCCATCTCTGTAACGCTTGGCCGGCGCCCAAGCGGCCAGCTGCTGATGGCGCACTTCTATGATATCATCGTGTCCTGTCGTAGTATGATCCATCCACCGTTTGTTGCCAACTACTTTCATTTCACACGCTTCGGGGGTGGTGGGCGCATTCAAATTGATTTCGATCATTTGTTGATTTTTCGGCATATTTATTATGTAAACAGTTTCCTCTTTTATTTCAGCAAAATTTTCGTAATTTTATTCGGAAATGTGAAACGAAATGTGAAACAAGCGTAACACTCGTGGTTTTTGCCGTGGCGCGTTTTCACGGCGACTGAAGAATCTAAACAAATAAAATAATATTTGACAACTGTGGTTTGAGAACGTTGAAGCAAAGTTCTACGGAGAATTTCTCAGGAGATAATTAAAGAGAGTAAATGGTGAAGAGAAATTAGAAAGAGTCCAAGAGGGATAATATGTTAGTAAATCCTCATCTTAACCCATTAAGGACATTTTGTTGCCTTAATGGGTTATCGAGACCATTTTTTTTGGTAATTTTATCGACAAATTATTCGGTATTTTTTCGACAGCTTCCGATATTTTATCGATGTTATATTGATAAATTTTGATGATTTTTTGATATTATTCCATAATTATCGATAATTGTTCGATTATTTTTCATTCCTGATCTGTTTTATAATGTGGTTCCAATTCCATTTTGTTTCGTTCCAATTCCATGTTGTTACAGATCCATTACCATATCGTTCCCGACATCATTTCCAACCAAATAAAAATTTGCGTCCAAATCAATTCAATATTTCTCAAGATAAACTAAAATAATACAAAATTTTGCGGCCGTTTTGGTGCAAAAAATGTCCATTTCCATTTCGACTTCATTTCCGATACACAAACACCTTCCATCGCACTCGATAGTCTGTGCCAAATAAACCAATTCATAAATTAGGCTCTCAAATTTGGTCTCACCCACACGCTTTACCAACAATTAAACAATAATAATGAAGTCATTGTAACACTTAAAAATAGTACAAAATAAGAAGAAGAAAAAATAGAGAAAAAAATTTGCAACTACTTGACACACATCAGTGATATGCTCAACAACGGTCTCAATGACAAGCCGAAACCAAATATTGTTTATTTACTTTCACTTTTCAAATTGTTTACGAAGAGGCCGAAAAGTAGTTGCTGAAATTTAAGCAAATACTCGCAGTATCAAGAGAGTACTAATGACAGCAACTGTGCAAATGACTTGGAAAAATGGATCAGACTTCGAGAAATTGGCCAATTATGGATGAGAAATTGTGACCTTCATTACCACTTGCGAGACAAATGGCAGAAAATTTCTGCAAAAGTAGGGCAAATGAGTATCGAAACGACAAAAGAAAAACACAAATTAAAACATTAATGAAACGCTTGTGTTTTTGTATTTTAAAATGTATTCAGTAAAATTACGAAAAAGAAAATGAAATGATTTTGTTTTACTTAAGAAATATCACAAGAAGGCGAACTGTACGAAAATGTTACGAGCGCTTCCAATAGCCGAGATTACTGCCGCACTTGTTGCAGATGACCTTACGGCTCATTTGACGCCGAACGCAGCATTGGTACACGCACTTAATGGGGAAAATGGGCAAGCAACTGAAACGGGGGAAACCGTAAATAATATGAACTCCAATTTTTGTATTCCACTGCACAGAGCAATTAACTTAATTCCCAGTCTTACCATGACAGTATCTTTTCGAATCGCACACTCTCCTCATCCAGTCTCTGGTGACAATCGGGACAGTACATTTGCCGCAGACAACTCAAGCGCGCTGCCTTACTTTCATCCGTGACCGATTCAGTGCCGCAAAAGTGGGCGTACTTCGAGCAGCCACCTTTCTCCGCCTTCGTCGACTCGGGGTCCTCGGCGTCCTCTTCATTCTCATAATGTCCATAGGGAAATCCGCTATTATTCGATTTGGCAAATCTGATATTACCAAAATAGTTGGTCTCCTTGCCGCCCTCAGGCATCGAAGCTGGAGCATTCAAATTGATTTCGATCATATCCTTTTCCTCCCTCATTTCGTCACTCTACCGATGATCGTTTGCAATGCAATGAGAAATTGAAATTCCGATTTGAATTTCCGTTAACTTCGATTTTTAGCCGCTGACGCCTGCGGTTATCAGTGGCCAACTGATACTTCCAACAGTTAAGCATCTTAACTTTGTTATCCCACTAGCGAAAAAAGTTAAGTAAAAAACGAAACCATTTTTTGGTTTTTTCTTTTCTTTCATTATTTTTTGTTAATTGTTTTAAATTTCAACACAGTTGTTTTTTGTGTATTTTTGGTTTTTTTCTGTTGTTGTTTTGCGGTTCATTGATTGATGCTTAGTGTTGAGTTTACACTCAACACAGTACAGCTTTCCGAAAACGAAAGCTCTTCCGTTTTGATCCGACTTTCGGTTAGCTTTTGTTAGTGGCCAATGCTGCCAGACTTTATTAAAACGCCTCAGAAAAAGTTTGGAATGGTTGTACATTTTTTTTTTAGTTCCGGGGAGTATTGAGAAAGAACCATTTCCTGGTCATTCCAAAAGGTCTATTTAATTTAGTTCGGATGAGCACTTTTTTTTTACTATTTTTCATATCGACTAACAGAATATCAAGGGTCAATCGAATTGTCAAAAGCGTTCGACTAACCTAGGGTTACCAGACGTACTCTAATAAAGAGTAGAGTACTTTTTTTCGTTCTCTTTTCCTGGGTCTTTTTTCACTTCTGATATTTTTCCATTTTAATAATAATTTTCGGTATGCATATTCGGGCAGTTGCCCCCTAAACGTTGGGGGCGTGGCTGTGGGCGAACCGTTAAATTACATAGTCAGCCCTCTGCCGATTCATCACGCAACACCACATTTAGGGAAATCGGCAAAACATTGCATTAATTATAGCATATATTGGTCACTCCCACTTCGACTTACACATTTCTTTCTCCCTGCTTTTGTCTAGCAGAAAAAATAATTGTTTCCAAACCAAGGAAATCTGTACTCTTTTCTACACAAAATAGTCTAGTAACCCTACCTTTAACCGAATATTATTATGCGAATAAATCCTAATTAATTGAATAGAGCCAAAATACACTATCATGATAATGCCGCATAAATTTACACTGGCCTGAGAATGCCGGAATTTAATTTTTGAATTAACAATTTTTATATGAAAATGGCAAATTTTTACGTTTTTGAGTGGATTTTCGGTGCAAAATTGTCTACTTCGTTTTCACAACCCCAGTTCTTATCCCCTCTTTGTCACATTTTTCATGAACATAATAGTGTAAACCGGCTCATAAGAAGATCACTGCTAATTGTTTCCGTTTATTTTTAATTTTTCAAAACGCAATTTACACATTATAAACATGAACCATTCTTATAATGTTTATCGTAAAATGACTCGTGACTCATACAGAAATTATATTGAAGTCATACTCGAGTACTACACTGCTCGAGTGTACTGTGATGAATCATACAGAAGTTTATCACATAATTACAATAACAGCATTTCACTAGCAAACATCAAAAGATTGGTCAGTAGTGTCAAGGGTATTTATGGCATTATACTTATATATGTCATATATGACAGAATTAGCAAGGCGCTTTTTTTGTTTACATTAAAAAGCGTGAGATTGACATTGTAATAAACTGTCGGAAGCGAAAATTCTCGTTACCCCTGTGTGTCATGGACATTATGAATTACAACTGGATTATATAATTGCTGGTACTTAATTCCCTACTAACTCCATTTGGTTAATTTTGTCACATCTCTACTTCCCTTATTCTGTCAAATGTCTATCAGAAAAAAATCTCAAAATAAACTAAAATGACTTTAAAATAGTTTTTTAAATAACAAAAAAAGTATTTCATAATCTATGTATTAAAACAAAATTTTAACCGGAATCGTATTTCTAGGGCATTGTCAATTCATAAACGTATCAAGTACTTTTGAACTGGAAATGTTGTCCACCACATTGGTAGGTATTTCTTCAATTCAATTCAAATCTACTTCTCAAACGCAAGTTGCTAAAATATTTCCTTAACCACCAGATAATAAGCGAATAAATATTATCAATGTTTCTTAGATTAAGTATCGACAAAATTAATTTCCTACCAAATTGATTCACCAAAGAACATTTCGAACACATACATATATGAAAAGCAAACACATTTGAGGCCTTGTCCAAACTCACCACAATCAATTCGTTTTTTCTTTATATGTACTGCTCGCTTATCTTCTTATCGGAGAGAACTCATTTAGCAAACACTTGAAAAAGCCAGTCTATTAATAAAAGGAAAATCAAACAAAAATGTTGAAATGTGGATAGAAAAATGACAAAAAAAATATATAATAATAATGTTAAGGTGAACGCGAACGCGAATGTGAAGCAAAACCAAACGACATAACACGACCATTAAATTACACTCGAAGATGAAACTCAAGGAAATATCTTGTTTGAACTAAAGTTCCAAAATTTTGTTGGTGTAATTTTATTTACAACTCTGTTTTGTTTAGTACTTTTATTGACCTATCTACGAGTATATTTCGATCGAGCGTCATGAGCGACTTTTTCCACAGTATCTTAAATGAGTCATTATTTTGTTTCCCTTTTTTATATTTTAATTATGTTTTTTTTATTTTTTGTTCACGCGCGTAGTTAAACTTCTCTATACTTACTTGTTTATAAATAATTAAAATGTAATAATACTTCTTTCTATTAAGCCAATGACGATTTGCCACTTAGAATTTAAGTTTGCATGCAGTGGCGACTGGTGACGTTTATATTTTGCAGCATCGTTTTAATATACGTTGAGGTGAATACACTGGGAACCGCAGGAATGCGACCGCCTTTTCAATACTTTATTGTAAAATAAATAAACAAGAATAATTTCAAAATTTAAGTAGGCATATCAAATCAAGGTGGTAGCTTTGTTTTTTGGAAGAAAACTGTTTTATCGAATTTGTATGAAAGTGGGTATAGAAGAGGTTTTCGGATTTCGGCCGATTTCGAATTTGATGACATGAAATTTCCAGATGGGGGATCCACCGAAATTGTATGAAAGTTGGTACACTTACTTCTTAATTTACGTTTCATGGCACCTGGGTGATTTCTATCTTTAATAAAAAAAAAAAAAAAAATTTAAAAAAAAAAGTAGACAATAAACAGTGATGACTCATAACTCACCGCTAGAATGCAAAAGTAATAAATACAGCTATTCACAGCCATCAGATATTAGCTGAAAAATATCATAGACTACAGAAAAAGTATAACGTTTACACTAACGTCCGAATAGGCCATAAAAGTCGAAATGTCAAAATTATCTTGAAGCTTATCGCAAATAAAAAAATACAATAAAGATAAGTAAGTGCAGGTGTAATGAACTGGAATGTGCTGTACATATTCTATTAGGCGTTTCCTGTATTTCCTCTATCGAAAGGCCTCCAAAGAGATAAACAGAGCAGGTACTCATGGTAAAAACAAAAATTACAAAATTTATTCGCTCAACTTAAAAAAAAACAAAACTTGGTTATTATCTTAAATGTAATCAATTGGCTTCCAATTCCGTATAACCCCATCGTCTGAGTGTAGAGTGCCATAAATCCCCTTTGGTGTTATTTTCATGTTAATCGCAAACGCAAAAGGAAGCGATTAGATAAGAAGTGCTTTAATCTTTCACCTTCTAGTACCATTCGAGCGAAGTGTAACTCACCACACTTCAGCCAACACGCTGATTCTCCCTACCCGCAACAAGTGCTGCTCTTTTTTTATTGCCAGCAATGATAACGTAGTTGAATGAAAATCAACAACTATTCTCGGTTCTGATTCAGTTCAGTCGCGCCGCTCAACGTACACGAAACGCAGCTGGTTGAGAGTTACACTCTAGTCGTTTGTTTTTTATTTAAAAAAAAGTTTAGCTTTAAAGTCCACATCGAAATGTCGACGAGCAAACCACCACCATATTCCGAGCAAGCACAGGCCCCCGGTTTCACACCAGCTTCCTACTACCAACCACCACCACATGGCCAACACAATCCGCCACAGCCACCGCTCTATCCCCAAATGCCGCCACCTCAGCAATCCACAGTGATCATACAGACGACAACTCGCCCCACATATGTGCCTATTGCACCGGGTCCATCGCGTATTTCGTGTCCATCGTGTCACGCCGAAGTCATCACAACAGTTAAACACGAGCCGAGTGGGCGAACGCATTGCTGGGCACTGTTGTTGTGTGTTATTGGGTACGTTTTCCGGTTTTCAGTTTAAGCCCATTTTAACAGTAGCTACAAGAACTTTTTCCACCGAATCACTAGCCAAGATCTTTAGAACTTAACACACTCAGAATTACTCACCACAGCTCAGTGAGGCAATGTTATCTCACAAAATTGGATAGGGTGTCAACAAGGGAAAATATTATATAATCAGAAGTTGCACTTCCACTTTTCTTAACTGGCTCCCAATAAACTAAAAAGATCAGAAATTCACACTTTTTGTAGCATTTCTTCAGATAAGCATCTCTTATGAAATGTTCAAGGAATTTTTAATTTTTAAACTATCCATTTAATTAATAAGAGTTTTTCGAAAATTATCGATAATTTTTCAATAATAATCGATAATTTTTTGATAATTATCGAACTTTTTCGCTAATTACCATTTCATTTCATTCTCGATAAAAAATGTATATACATATAGAAACTAGAGACTATCTTCGGCTATCAGCTTCGGTATAGCCGAAGTAGGAAGAAGTACCTCGAACATAAAAAAATGTCATCTCAAGACCCTATTCTGAGCCAATTATAGGTTTCTAAAAATTTCCAATCCATTTCTAAAAATTTCCAATCAAAACCACCAAAAAAAATTGGTCTCAAGACCCCATTTAGACCCTTATATATGTGGCTTCGGAACCTCGGACCATGTCAAAAATACGTTTCTAAACATTTCCAATCGAATACAACAATAAAAAATTTTTACCTTATTTTCGGTGTATGGGAGCCACGCCCAGTTTTTATGCGATTTGGCTGATTCTCGAACTTGATCTCAGTATTCACGAGAAAAACTTATACCCAAAGTTTCAAGTCGATATCTCCAAAACTGCGACCGCTATCGTGCGGACGGACAGACGGACGGACAGACAGACGGACATCGCTAAATCGACTCAGGAGGTGATGCTGATCAAGAATATATATACTTTTCCATACCGGACACGCCTCCTTATGGGCGTTACAAACGTTGTGACAAAGTTAGTATACCCTGCCACAGTGATTGTGGGGGTATAAAAATAATTAAAATTTGTGTTAGAGGATTCGTAGTTTTGCCATAACTTCGCAAAAAAAAATAGAACTCACTCTAAATAAGGGCTCCAAATTTTTATAAATTTATCGTAGAATTCGATAGTATTTTTTTGAATTTTTTTGTATTTTTTAAAAAACCTATATTTTTGTCTTAAAAATCGTTTAAAACCCCCCAGATATTCAAACAGATATCGCTGCGATATAGCTCCATTCAATCTTAAGAACTGTGCCCTACATAATTTTTCAATAGGCATGACCCTACGTCATGTTTTTTGTGATTTAGAAAAATCATTTTTGAGAATTCATTGATAAGGCATCGATTGCTCCATGCGACAAAACTAGACAAATTTGTATACAAATGAAACTAGAGACGATCATTTGGTGTCACTCAAATCCACTTCAACTTCTTTTCATGAGATTTGATAGGGTTGACTGTGTCTATTCAATCCAAAATCATACTAAGACAACTTTGACGACTTTTTGCAAACAAGTTTCATATAAATTGGTTTAGGCTGTTTCACTTATTTTATAGAATTTTTGAGATCAGCGAATGAACCACTTCGTTTTCAGTTTTACTAAAGCTCACCTCTATTTTTACGTCGATTGTTTCATTGCGTTAAAACTACTGTCGCACAGTGTTATCATAATGAACGATTATTAAGTTCGAAATTGTGTGACGCACTACTGTTAAATCTAAATCAAATAAACCAATTCACAGATATCAGTCTCTAATCGTTGGAAGGGAAATTGATGTGCCCCTAGCCGCACTTTATATTATAAAATTGAATAGTCTTTGTGCAATAATCTTACCTGATTTCAAAGTACCTTACAAAAAAATTAATAATTATTTCTTCATTTCAGCTGCTGGCCCTGCGTCTGTGTGCCGTACTGCATGGATTCCTGTCAGAATGCCAATCATTACTGTCCAAATTGTAACGCATACATTGGCTCATATCAAAATTAAAAAGTCCATCAAAAAAAGAATGGAACTATGAAGCCTGCACATTTTGCATTCAAGTGGCAGATTTATTTTTTGCAATCGACACCGAACGAATTACAACGAAGTTGAAACTATTCCGATTTTAATATTGGCACTCCAAAACCGATTTAAAAAAAAACAGAAAAGTATTCAAGCAACCGCAGAAACTAAAAATTACTATTTGTATTTTAAAAAAAATAATAAATTTTATGTGATATCAAAGCATAATTGCACTTTGTCTCCTTTCAAAATTCCCGGCACAAAATCCGAAAAAAAATTTTGAAAACGATAAAATTCTCGAGGGGGAGGTTGAGGGGAATTCGACAGATTCTCTTCGAACTTTGTGCCGAGGGGAGGTTTAGGGTAATAAAATGTTTAAGAGTTCTTGAAGCGTTGGCTGCGAAAAATCAAGTCAAAAATCAAAATAATATTTTATAAATTAATGGTTAACCCGAAAAGTCGAGTCAAAAATACACGATCAAAACTTTAAAACGAACCTTTTTAAATTCGATTGTTTTATTTTATTTTTTTAAGTCCATTGCATTTCTTTGGATATCTACAAACCCATTTAATTTTATTTATTTTTTAAATTCAATTTTTTTTTATAACCAAAAAATTTATATAATAAATTTATCCAGAAATTTTTTATACGGAATTCTTCACTCAAAACTTATTCAAAGGGTATAGCTGTGATTAGGCTCATACCTGATACGAATGGTATTTCCACTTATGCTATACAGTCGAACTTCTCTGTAGTGAACTTCTATATAATGAAGTGATTTTGTGGTCCCGTGCGAATTCATTACAGGGAAGTTCGACTGTAAAATATTCGACGGGAATACTACAGTGCATACTTTTAGTCACGAAAAAAACAGAAAACGCCAACATTTGAAGTCAATAGTTAAATAATTTCATTGTTTGGTGTACCTGCCTGCCATTTTGCGCCATATGTGCATGATAACCACTAAAAGTAACCACTAAAAGTATGCAATAAAAATATTAGGTCATTAAAATCGTTAATACTTACAAGAAAATCGAATGGTTCACAGGATACAAATTTGGAAAAATGTGTAGGAACAAGATCGCTGAAATACATTGTTGCAGCAGCATTGTTGCTGAGCACAAATCAACGGCAACATTATTGCTGAGCAGGAAAAAGCTCAAACAGATACAAATGGAGTAGAGACAAAATGCCTCCCAAGTTCAACTTGCAAACATACACAAAACATTTTCAAAGAATACTCTTAGTGCTACCCTCATAGTCGTTTGGTGTTTTCAACGTTCAATAGTGTTGATATTTTTCTCATACCTACATTGAATGCTTTTTGATATTGAAAGTGTGCCGAACAGTGTTTGAAGTGCGGGTAATCCAAAATCTGTTAAAGACAATTTACAAAAAATAGTTTTTAATTGCTAACTGCATTTTTAGTAATACTTAAATGCTAAAGAACTTGACACGGAAGGAGTATGACATCATCTGGATACATATCTCCTTAATGAAAATATCCAACTGTCTTAATTGTTTTAATTCATTAATTTTCTAATGAACTTAATTGGTACTTAAAATGAATTTGATGATCACAAATGTTAATGGATGACATCATCTCATTCACACATTAATTTAAAAAACAATTTTTGGGATTTAACATTGAACAGCAAGTGCCGCCAAATTAAATTCCTAACTGTACAAAATGATCTCATTTCATTTAAATGAAAAGCACTCAATATAAGATAATAGAAGAACTTTCGCAGCCACTATCACTCTCAATGCAAACATTTACTCAAGTGTTTGTTAAACAAGTGGAAGCATAATTAAGAACTTCTTAAATCATTTGCTAAGAATGTTTTCCTTGAAGTCTTTAAATGCCTTATGAATCATAGAAGAACGGAAGTTTTATTCATTTCAATTATTCATTATTCTTTTGCAAAAATTCAGGTGTGCTTAATTTCTTTGGGGAATATCTTTCCAAATGAAAAAACTAAGAAATTATGAGAGTATCTTTGGACAGGCAACAATCATTTAAGTCATAATCTCCTTAAATATGTTTCGAAAACATTAAACCCTTACCTAACTCAATATACAAACTATGCCACTGCCCTAGTCACAAGAATACATATCTCTAATTTGTGACATATACACACGTACAAACAACGCAGGCACGCACTTGACAATCAACAATAAACACACCCTTTTTCGAAATAATAATGACACAGGCTGCTTGGTACGCTGGTTGTCCTTGCTTTATAGACTTCAGTCATCTTATCGAGGCGCCAACAAATCTCTCAGCAATTTGGCGCCATTTTGTGGTGTCTTTCTTTTTAATGTCGTTGTTGTTTTTACATTGTGTGTTTCAACTTAACACAGGGAAGAAGAACAAATAGGAAGAATTTATTAAGGAGTGTACTAGGCGTATGAGCAATTTATTGTCAATACCGGTGATTTTGGGCGAAATTTTTCCTAAGAGGATTGGTGTTTAAGGTAAAGAATAATTTTATGATAATATGACCTACCCATAAATCGAAGCATAACCGTAGATGTAGTGGCCAGGCAGGAAGCGGTCAAGTTCTAGATTCAAAGTAACCAAGTTTGGTTTATTTTTTTTTTATACCCTGCACACTCACTTATATTAATTGCTACGAGGTAGTACATAGATTGACTACGGAAGTCAATATTTACAATGAGTCATTGTCATGTACAATGTATGCCAGCTGAAGGTACTTCCAATAATTGCCAGCACTTTAAGCCAGCGCATTATCGTCCCACAGGAACCAACTAATAGTAACTTACATTTATATTTAATTGTCCAATAGACCAACACGTTTTAACGGTATATAAAAAACAAACTCGTGTGAAAACAGAGTCCCAAAAAGCGGGGCACTCGGAAGAATATTAAGGGTCAAGTGCAAATGTTTACGAAAAATGGAAACAGCGAAAAAGTTTTTGCTTTGGTTCTTATCTGAAACCAAATATATCATTTCAAAGTACACATTTATTAGCAAGCTTTGCATGACCAATGGCATTACCGTGAACAATTAATAAACTGCAAAAATAAAACTATAAACCTTCATGGTTTTATTCTTTTTTCTCCGATCCAAATTCGTAGATAAGAAAGTGCAACAAGCGCACGTAGACAATAGGAGCAATTGCCATTATTAGTTACTACCACTTCCGCTATGCCTTCTATGTTACAACCATATTAAAGTGACAGCGACATGTCAACAATCATGTGTCGTATCCGGTCATTTGCATGTCCTTCGTGGTCTTGACACATTTTCCGTAAAGTACATAGAAAAGGTTGACAGAAAAACTATGTCGATTAAATATTTTCATGCATATACAAAAATGCAATTAGGTAGAGCATTTTTTACCGTAAATTGCTCGTAATGTTTTTAATTAGAATACATTTTGTTGTGGTTCTTTCCAAGTGACCGACAAAATTAATCCATTAGAAAATGGACACAATCAGCAACACTGTCGACTTAATTTAAAACTTGTTCTTTCAGTTTTTCCTAGTCTAGCAACAAGCATCAGTTATCAACTATGTCCATTCCACTCGGACCCGAACCGTGCACTGTGGTCTGCCCCAGTTGCCAACAGCAAGTAACCTCTAGAGTCGAACCGAAGGCGTCAACCAAAACGCACATCTTAGCAATACTCTTGTGCATTTTCGGGTAAGTTCTATCTTAAAAACCTGTACTTAATAAATAAATTTTCAACTGCACTTTCAACTCCCAACAGGTGCTGTCCCTGCGCTTGCTGTCTGTACTGCACCGATTGCGCACGCAATGCCGAACACTATTGCCCATCCTGTAATGCTTTTCTGGGCTCGTATGAGCGTTAACAAACGCCAATGTTGAGCAATTCGATAACAATATATTTTCATTCTGCCACGCCTGCGTAACTGCCAATGTTGTCTATGGCACCTCAGCTTTCGTTTTAGTGAATTCATACTATCAAATTCGTGTATTCGATTGACTACGCACACACCCACTTGTAGTCATTGCGAAATACAAAATTATATTCAATGTTATATTTTACCTGTACTTGCATTTAATTACGAAAATAAAATACAAAACATTCTTTTGAGCTTCTGCAAAAGAATTGAATTGTAAGAAATTTTTGTTTTATTTTTAAAGTGTTCTTTACCGCAAAACGATCTTCAAAAGTTTTTCGTTTTTCTAAAGCTTCCTACATAACACTGTGCAACGGCACAAAAAAAGCATAAGGTTTGATATATGTATACTTTTTCATAATTCGCGCATGTTAACCCACTGTTTATCACAGGGTGCGGAAAAACTCGCCAACGATCGATTCAAAATTCAATCTTCTCGCGATCAATTCATTTTTCGATGATAAATTGACGTGATAAATTCACTAGCGTCTATCCGCGAACGAACACATTTGTGCGCTCGCTCGTTAAAAATGTGTATACATGCAACGCACAAAACACAGAATAAGAAGATACCGCATTCAGCGCCGCCATTTTGATTTTTGTTGTTGTTGAAAACGTCACAATTGACTCCCGCGCTTTCTATTGTTCGCTTTTTCGTGTAAAAAATTGTTAAAAAATTAGATGTGCTGTGTTTAATTGTAATAACAACGATCTAAACAAGAAAAAAGATTGGAGATTTTTTAGATTTCCAATTTTGATATAAATGTAAATATATGTAAATATATACTAGTATTAACTTATAACTATAAAATAATAAATGAAACCACAAAAGTTCAGCATTTTAATATCATAAAGAAGCAGAAACATACAGAAAAACACACAATAACCTATCAGCACGTCAACAGTGACGTACATCCGCCGAAAAAAAAAAAATTAACGGCTGAGTGCGTAATCATTGTGCGTGGTTTGTGTATACGAGCTTTTCTTTCGGTTGCGAGCGATCGTAAATGCTTTTGTTCGCTGCGTAACTTTTTCACTCATGAGTTATTGAAAGCAACGAATTATTGGTGGGATTAGTTGTGAGAACAATGGTATTTTGATCGTTCTCCGCGCCCTGGTTTATCACCTACACTGAGGAAAAAAATAGAACGTAACACTGCCTCAGACGAAAGATTGTGCGCAGTGTTGATTTTTTATGTGGTTTCAAAAGTTCATTTTTTATGGAAACTCTTTTTTTGGCGGTTTATTCCGACAATTTCACTACATCTACAACAATATTGGCTATGTATTCCGTCATTCGAATGTAAAGAAACTTATAATAAGAAGCAAATCGCTGATAACTTCAATTCGAATGATTTTTTGGTGTGCAGCTTACAATCTTTGTGGAAAATATTTTTGTCAACATTTTTTTTTAAAATTATTTTTCAAGGGTCCATTCTTATTACATTCTTTAGAAACCGAAAGAGAAATAATTTCCATACGAACATGCAAATCTGTAGATACACACGCATAAACACAAGCATAAACAATAGAAGGAGGAAAGGAATTTAAGTTGATTTAATGTAAACAATATGAAATTTTAGTGTAAACAAAATTGGGCACTCACCACAATGGGTTATTCATATGGCTGCCTTTAGTTATATGTATATACATGGTATTTAAGAAATGAACATCCAGCATAATAAAAGATTGTGGACCTATGGAAATGTTTGTGGTATTTTTGGGCAATAAAAAATGCCATGTTATCGTTGTTTTTTTCCATCCAAATTCTTTCTAGATTTGCATGAATCTGATCATCTATAAGTTTTTTAAGGAGAACTTTTTAAGGAATAAAACGCTAAAAATATTGCTTTGCTTCTTCAAAATTGGAGACATTAAATTGGGCATCAATATATCCATAAAATACTGTAGAAAAATAAATTTCTACAATTAAGTGAGTGTGCATTCTTCGAATAGCATAAATTAAGATGTTATAAGGTTAAACGTATTGATAAATAAAAGCCTTCATGGGTATTGAGGTAGATAGCGAGAAAGCAAAATAATGACAAGGAAATGTTGCAAGGATATAAACAATATATGATGTGACATAAATTAGAGTTGGTACAATAGTCGAAAAGGTCGACTCTACTTATTTAATTAGTTACATTGATTAGTTTTGTACATTGTGTTGATGACGCCATTCAGTGTGCAGTGTCAAGGGTAACAAACTCGAGCAATTTAATTAATTTATTTGGCATAACGGTGGTTGGGGGAGGGAGAAATAAAAACAAGTGAGTAAGTATCTGTCGGTCGAAGCCGGCTGTTTCAAACTATTCCGATAAAATTTTGAAATTTCGGTCGCCTTAGTGGATATGCCACCTTGAATTTGCAAATTTCAATATCAAATTCAAAATCAAGCGACCGCAAAAACCTTCTCACACCAAGTTTGGTGCTAACACTGTGGACCATATGTGAGGTCACTGTAACCTTGGTACTATTACAGCGATATTGAATTTTTCACTTGTATGGGTGGTAGGCGTGGCAGTTGACCAATTCGGGCCTGTGTTGCAATATAACAAAGGTAAATCCAAAGTTTCGCTCGCCTAGCTTACTTCTAGCTCCTTCAATCATTCTTACCAATAAAGAGGACGGACAAGGCTAAGCCAACTCAAGAGATGATGCTGCTCAAGGATAAGAATACTGCGACATACATCTCACTCCTCCTCATTGGCGATACAAATTTCACGTCAAAATGAATATACCCAAAAGTGTAGGGTGTAAAAATGCACTGACAAATGGAAATCCATTAGAGACTGGGTCTGGGTAAAACCCACAAACTAAATTATAATCTTCAGCTCTAGAATACTAAAAAAATAATTATACTAACACGCTGTTTTCAATAATTTTATAAACTACATTCATAACCTCAAATGGTATTGCCCTAATGATCATCGTGCCCCGAGGACGTCACAATTGCTTTCCGGAATACGTGGCCTAAAATAATCGATTTTGCGCATTGAGCCGCTACTTAATTGCCAAATTTCCTATAAAAGGTGGTCGCATAGGAAAATTCTAAAATAGAATTCCAGAAAAATTCCATTTTTCAGTTGAGAAAGAGTTCGATTGGAAAGCTAAGAGGTAAGTTTTTAAGGGTGATACAATTTGAATCATTAACCATCACAGAACAAATATTTAATAAATTTGCATTGCATAATATTGGGAATCGCATGGCAAAATTAACAAGAGACCAATTCCAGTTACACCACCTTTCAGTAGTTTCACCTTGGGACGCCACAAGACATCTTCAAACTAAAGCATTCAACTTCACTTTACCATTGAATTTCAGCCTTTTGGTTTTGCAACAATTATGAATATGGAAAAATTGCAGCCCCTACCGCATGCGCCACCCATGTATCCGCAAATACACCAGCAACAACAACAGCAACAAGTGCCATCAATGCAAATGCCACCCGTACAAATACAACCGCTGCATCCGCAACATTTTCAAGTACCGCCGTCACAGGGGAACAATGAAGGATATGAATTTACAAACTCCAATCAATTGGCATTTCAGATACCGCAGCAGGAGAATAAAACCGATCCAGGACAATCTCAGGCCCCAGTTGTGTTTGTGGTCAATAATAAGGGTGAGTGCATGGGTGCAAGAATATGCAGCATATAGAAGCCGCATCACTCAAGTTACACCATTTAAGCATTTACATTTATATCCCGAACTCGAAATAGCACCTGTGCCACTTGGTCCTGAGCCGCAGCGCATGGAATGTCCGCATTGCAATGTCAAGATGATGACACGCATGGACTTTCGCAGCACTCGTCAAACCCATTTCGGTGCTCTGGCCATAGCACTTACAGGGTGTGTAGTTTTAGCTATTGATGCCGCCCTCACTTGACTTTCGTTTAATTTATTGCAGCTGCTTCTTTCTTGCTCCGTTTGTGTACTGCTGCAAGTGCTGCAAGCGTCACGATCATTACTGCACCAATTGCGATCAGTACATTGGAAAATACCGCCAATAAAGAAGAGAGAACCATTTCAAAAGCAAAACCTTACTTGTTTGTTCACCAAAATTTTCATCAATTACACACTTACTAATATTTATTAATGTTGTTAATGCTGGTGGTGTGCATTTAACATTTCTTATTCTTTTCACTCTTGCACCGATCCATTAAATTGTTTTTAATCTTATTTCAATAAAGGAAATCATACAAACCAGGGACCAGAAGCCATGGACATTTTTATTTGCATTGAATTAGGGCCCAAAGCATATCATTGGTTGATTCATAAATGTAAAATTGTAGTAAGAAGTGTGTAACCTGCCATGCTTTGCTTTTAACACTTAAGGAATGTGCTTAATACAATCCCATGCAACCGAATTTCATCATCCATCAAATATGATGCTATCAACATTTCACTGCACAACATGTTGTCAGAGAGATGGTGAAAAAAGTACAAAGATTATAGTAAAAAAAACAAAGCTTAAACCAAATGCAATGCTTATAAAAAAGTAACGATGCAAATAGATTCAATAATCAGTCGGAATATTCTCGGAAACGGGGAATATTGTAACTTGTTAAATCAATTCCTGAGAAGTGTTTAGCAAAAGTGATAAAATAAACAAATAAAACAATGGAATCGAAAATTCCTTATGAGAAGCAAACGGACACGGATCCGCCGCCTCAATATGAACCACCAACAGCACCAGCTGCAATGGATACAACAACTGCGCCATCCGTGCAACGTGTTGAAATGGTTTATCTGAGAAGTTAGTATATGAATATTCTTTTACGCTTTCGTCGCCGGCTGAACAAATAACACTAATCTTTTGGCAAAACAACACTTGAAAATATACGTGAAAGAAAAAGTTAGAGCAATAGAGCAATATTTTTTCAAAAACATTTTAACCCATTCCCTTTTTACTGATTTGTATTTTTATAAATAAATATCTCAAAACTAAAACTCTCTTGTGACCTACTACTACTCTTGTGACGCACTACTCATTAAATATGCACATTTTATACCAGCTAAATCTGAGGTATTCCACGGTGGGTGTCAAATACCAATGAAACACTTATACGTTTTAATGTACTTTAGAAAAATTAGTAATTTGTAAGTAAGTTGTAATATATTACAGCGGCTAGTCAGTACACATTTCGAAGCTTTAAAAACCAGTTTGGTTTAAACACAATTCTTGAATGGGAAAAGCCCGAATGCAATAATCAGTAAAACGAAATGAATACATTTCTTGCTAAATGCAACTAGAGATTAATTTTATAATATGAATTGCGCAAAACTGCCGGCGGGGATTTCCACCAACAAATTCTACATATTAAAACACTTCTAATGATTGTTTAGGAGGCGGACTTTTAACATTCATCATAGCCTGCAAGGAACTTTATAATACAGATTAGCCAAGGGGGCATTTTTCTAAGTTTGAGGATAGTCAGAGTTTAACTTTTTTCGGTGCAAACAACTAACAAATTTCTAAATCAAAGCGAATGTATTTTTACAATAGCTACAAATATTTCTTTGCAGCTATCCCTGGGCCAGTGTTTGGACCCAAAGCTGTCCGCACCATATGTCCTTCGTGCCAAAGCTCGATTGTGTCGAACATTAAATACGAATGCACCAGCCGAACGTATATGTTGGATGTCATAGCGTAAGAACTTGGCATAGTTTAATCAATAAAATTTTAATAAAATTCCACGAATTGTCTGTTCAGATGCTGCTGCTGCGTGCCCTATTTGATGAACTCTTGCAAGAGCGCCAATCATATGTGTCCGAATTGTGACGCTTTCCTTGGCAGATATATCAACTGAGTAACAACAAATTCAAGTGGTTCTGCTTACAATTTCTGGTGAATTATTTAAAAATAAAAGAGACATTTTCCTTAAGAATTACTCTCTGCATGACGTATGTATCAACATGTGTTATGTTATTTTGAACTGTTTGTAGTATGTGATAAATTGTAATTAAATTTAATTTCAATTGTAACTATTGAAATAAAAATGAATTTATGAAGCTGTCACGAAATATTTAGAAATTAATTGTAATTATCTCAAAAGCACTCTTCTCAATTTGTTCCTCTCTTTTTAATATTCCATCGACCGGTTGATCCCCACATGCAAGCCTCATGTTGCCAGCAACTTTATTCCAGATGGTAATAGTTTCAAATGAAAGCTTACCATTAAATGTCGCTTCGGAGTTTGCGAACAGTTCAATTCAAGCGGTCAGTAGAGTTGGTAGCTACATAAAGTGGAATTTTATTAAATACTTATTTCATCAAAAAAAATTTCTATTCGGAAAAAAGTGAATAATGACATCGAAAAGTGAATTGAAATATGACGAATCGTGTCAGCCTACATCACCGCCACAATACGATACAGTTGCCGGCATGTATCCGGCCATGCCAGTCGGTAATAATATGGGCATGCCGTCCGCACCAGCTCCTGCGGCAGTACCGGTTTATGTAACGCAAAGTTAGTGTGAGAAAAAAACAATTTTTTTAACAACAATTGCAATTATAATTTAGATTACAGTGAAATTAATTTTTAATCATTTGACCAATTTGACCACTTTGGAAATTTGAAAGTTTCAACAAATAATATAATTGATTTAAAATTAAATTGAAATTTCCTTGCAGGCATTCCGGCTGCAGTTTATGGCCCCAATACGGTCCGGACACAATGTCCCTCCTGTCATGCCTCGATTTTGTCGGAAGTTCGCTACGAAAGCAGCACTAAGACGCATATTATTGCGTTGGTTTTGTGCATGATAGCGTAAGAGAAAGAGACCAAAAGAAAAATTCATTATAATTAAATGCAAACATTTAGATGCTGCTGTTGTATACCCTACTGCATGGACTCTTGCAAGAATGCCAATCACCACTGCCCGAATTGCGGCGCCTATCTGGGCACATACGCCAACTGACCACATACAATCACCAATGGATCAGCAAGTTCAAGGTTCCCCGAATTTGCTATCGTTGCGTTATTTATTTCGGAACGATTTGATTTTCATGTGCTTTAATTTGAACTGTAAACATTTATTTCTAGTGATGTGAGCAATTTATGCCACAATACAAATGAAATACAAATGAAGAGAGAATAAAACTGTAGAGTTTTCCTAATATAGCACCAGCACAGAATATGTAATTTGCAAATTTTACACTTTCACAGTGAAATCTGCAGAGAACAAAACAATATAATCAAAAAAATTTGAAAGCGAAAAAATAATTGAAATTGCACAATGTACATTAATATAAATTATTCATATATCTAAAAATTTGTTTTATTTGCCAATCTAGAAATGTTTAGTAACTCAATTAATTTCGGAAGCACCACTAGAGCATATGTAGAACATTTGCATTTTGACTTAAATTTACACCAAATTAAGCAAATCATTTGCATGTTCATATTAGTAACAATATTTTGAAAAAAAAATCTGAATGAAGAGAAATGTCTTAACTCGTGGATTGCTGAAGCCAGCAACATGTTGCCAACGGACAAGGGCGCAGCGAGCAGGGTTGTTTTCAAAAGAAAAATTCTTTAATTCTGTAACTTCGAGAATACGTATAACGACAAAACAAAGTAAAAAAACAACATTTTTGAATTGGCAATTTTTTATAAGCATAAACAAACCATAAAGTTGCCAATTTTTTGAGTGGATTTTCGATGCAAAATTTTCTATTCCGTTTTCTCTATACCAGTTCTTATCCGCTCTTTGTCAGATTTTTCGTCATGAACATGATAGTGTCGATATTCTCTTTGACTTCGATATAATGCGCACTTTATACGAAATTTGAAATCAGCATTTTGACCAATACAGCAAAGGAACTCTCTGCATTAAAAGTAAAAAAATTTTAATTTAATTCAGTACTTACGATATTTTCTTTGTAACTTTGATTTTTTCAAGGAATTTTTTTAAATTTTTTTGTAAAATAGCTAAAAAGAACGAAAAAAATGTTGTTTAAAAAATCCACGTAAAATAATCGATTGAATATGCAAAACATGCATGAGCATCTGGGCCCGGCATTCGTGTACCCGTTATTGAAAGTGTTCATCTGGCCAAAGTTGATGGTCGGAAGAGTTTTGATGGTCGACAAGAGGTTAGTTGCAATACTTTCAATAAGTCGCGAATGTTTTATGCATTAAAAATAGTCTCAAAAATAATCTCACAACTTTTTTGGCAACCACTTTGAAATGAGAAGATGAATGAATATGAGAGGAAAATATCACTCAAAATACGATACAATTTATATCCCTCCAAAAACAACACAATCTTTTATTTTGAAAAACAAATTTTCATACTGAACGATATTTATATTTTTATCATTTCGACACCTTAAAGCACAATCATCCTATGTCCATTTTCATAAAAAACGAGCTTTGAGCTGCTTTCCTTGGCAGATATCAGGGACGTAACCAGGGAGGGGGTTGTTTGGGGTGTTCGATCCCCCCAAAATATATTAATACAATACGTCGATGTTTTCATAAACTCCCCTTCGGGGTGTTTTCTATTTTTTTTGTTTTTTTTTAATTTACTTTTTTTTATGAAAAACCCAAATTTTTATTTTGAAAAAACGATCTGTTGTTGATTTTAATTTGATTTGCATTTTCTAGTTTTTTCTTCAGTATAAGTAAAAAAAATTTATGAAAACCCCCCCCCCCCCCCGGAAATTTATTCCTGGTTACGACCCTGGCAGATATTGCAACTGAGTAACAACAAATTAAAGTATATAAAAATAAATATGTTATACATAAATGTATGAAGTGGTTCTGATTAAAACGTCTGTGAAATTATTTAAAAATAATAGAGACATTTTCGTTAAGAATTTGTCTCTGCATGACGCATGTCATTATGATATTTGTAGTATGTGATAAATTGTAATTAAATTTAATTTCAATTGTAACTGTTGAAATAAAAATTAATTCAAAAAGCTGTCACAGAAATACTTAGAAATGAATACTAATTATCTCAAAAACACTCTTCTCAATTGGTTCCACCTGCAAGCATCATGTTGATAGCAACTTTCTTCCTCCTTCTGATGTTCATAATTTCAAATGAAAGCTTACCTTTAAATGTTGCAACGGAATTTGCCAACAGTTTAACCCGAGCGGTCAGTAGAGTTGGCAGCTAAAAAAAAGGGAAATTTTATGAAATATTTGTTTTACTTATTTAATCATAAAAAAGTTCTATTCAGAAAAAAAGTGAATAATGACATCGGAAAGTGAATTAAAATTTGACGAATCATCACCGTCACAATGCAATACAGTTGCCGGGCATGGACAGTATCCGGACAATAATATGGAAATGCAGGCTCCTGCAGCAGCAGAGCATGGGGCTCATATTACGCAAGGTTAGTATGAGAAAGGTTGAAATTTTGAACTATTTGATCCATAACAAAACGCAATAATTCCACGTAACAATTTTTTGGATTATCGGGGTAAGGTCCAGAACAAAAAAATTAAATAATTAATTTTAAATGCTTTTTAGAATCAGAAAAATATGTGCAAAAAATCATAATTATCCATTTTGGGCGGTCGTCTGCCATAGGAGCAATAAATCAAAATTTTGGTTTTGAAATTAACGGTTTTTTCCACTTTAAAATCTGCAATGACATTAGGAACGATCCAGCCTAGTACCCTTAATTTGAAATCTTTTTTTTATTGTTTATAGTTGAACACTTTGATTTAAAATCAAATTGAAATTTCCTTGCAGGCATTCCGGCTGAAATTTATGGTCCCAATACCGTTCGGACACAATGTCCCTCTTGTCATGCATCGATTTTGTCAGAAGTTCGCTATGAAAGCACCACTAAGACGCATATTATTGCATTAGTTTTGTGCATACTAACGTAAGCGAAAAAGCCTAAAAAACCCCAAAAAAAATTCATTTCAATTCAACAATAAAATTGAATTCAATCATTTAGGTGCTGCTGCTGTATACCCTACTGCATAGACTCTTGCAAGAATGCCAATCACCACTGCCCGGAATGCGGCGCCTATCTGGGCACATACCCTATCTAACCTCATACAATTGGACACATGCGCCATTGGAGCATCAAAAACTATTCACAGTGAAATCGGCAGAGAAAAAATAATATTTAACAAATTATTATGTGAATTAATACAAATCATATATCTCAAAATTTGTTTTATTTCCCAATCTAAAAATTTTCAGTAACTCAATTAATTTTTAACGAAACATTTATTTAGATTATGGCAACATTTGATGTGTAGAACATTTGCATTTTGGCTTAAATTTCCACCAAAAAAGGCTAATCATTTGCATAAAGTACTGTTAAAAGTAGTAACATCTTGCAATCCACAAACAGATCGGTTTTTTTTCGGAAAAGTTACCTTTTTAAAAGTTTAGCTAACACGCGAAAGCTAGCAAACATTTAAATTCAAATAATATTCGAAAATGGTAAGCTTTCCGTTAATTGCACACCAAAGCTCTTCAGTATTCACATTTCGTGTTGGCAACATTTCGCCCACATTAGAAACAAACAAAGAAAGCTTTTACTGATAAGCCCATAAGCCCAATTGGATGAAACCACTCTCTAGCGCAGTTTGTATAAAGCCCAACAACGCTCAGTTTCAGACTTTCCAGTGACGAGAAAACGTCACGAGACAGCGAAAATATTATAACGAACAACAAAGGCAGAAACATAAATTGCTCACCAAAGAATTATTGTCGACAATAACTGAATAAGTTACGCTGCACAGTAATCCAACTATCACAAATACAATGGAAAAATCCGCATACAGCAATCCAAAATATCCGCACATGCCATCAGCGATGAGCAGCTCCGGCAATGGCAGTGAGGAGATGCCACAAATGCAGCCGGCGCCACCCACCTATGATCAGGCAACAGGCTCTTCTACTTCCACTTCGTCTACGGCATATCCGGCAGTGCAAGTTCTGCCCACGCCACGTACTCACGACTACAACAGAGTGCAGCAAACACCTGCGCCAGCACCAGCACCACCGCAGAATCCAGCACCGCCACGAATCTACACCCAAGCAACATATCCAACAACAACAGCATATGTCACGCAGCAAGGAGCGCCGCCCGTAGTCCAACAGCAGCCGGTCGTCATCATTCATCGTAAGTAGTGGAAATGTAAATATATTTTCTTTTTAATTTATTAATTTCTTATTACTTTTTTTGTTACAAATCAAATGTGTATGTATCTCGATGAACCAAAAGGCTTAGTCATCAAATGATTCCAACCACTTCGTAGTTACATCTAGATTCTAGATCAATCATGACAAAATCAAACAAATCTGTTCTTATCGAATTTCAAAACCTCTCGGAAAGTGTGCATTATGGAAATCCATTTTTAATCGCTTCTACATTTTCTTAAACTTGTTTAGATTAGATTAAAATGGAGTTCCCCTCAACATTTTAGAAATACTTCAATATCTAAGTTAATATTGATTGAGTGAATTATTATGATACCATTTGGGCAAACTAAAAAAACAATAGCAAAACGACCAACGACCCTCTAATTACTTCTAAATCAAGAAAGACATTTTTCGAAATTTTTTATCAAAACTTTTGTCACAACCGGAATTTTGTTATCAAAAACAGACGCATTGTTGAAATTTCTTGTATTAAAACCATTTCTAGACATGTGTTCTTCCCATTTTATTAGTATTTCAAAGTCAAGCATCGATTGGAAAATATTGGATAATGTTAAGATTTCTCAATTCAATATTTATTTTAAAACTAAAACTTATGAAATATTTTCTCATGTTTGGAAAATACTTTATAAAGAATTTTGGTGGTGGCCACAAATGAAGTTTGGTAACTTTTTTGTCAATTTGGTATCCTAGGAATGGGAAAACAAATTTTGTAAATGAATATTTAACACGAAAAGCTTATCCAAGTAGTTATCATTTCCTTAAATAACATTTTTTGCTATTGAAAATCACTCATACGCCATGTATAGCACGATGCGACAAAGGGCACATCACTTCTCAATTAATATGTATGTTAACCAATACTCGTTATTTATACACCAAGTTAAATTCAAGTAAACAGGTTTTTTTTGTTAAAATCTATATTGGCATACACTGCGTTATGAGTAGCATCACACAATTAAAAAAAATTACAACGAACGATTTTTTATTCTGAGCCCCCTATTAGAACATATACGAATCCAAGTGAAATGCTTAGGAAGGTCAATATTTGCAAACCATTTCCGTTCATGGTTACTTTTTGACCATACGATTTTCGACAATTAATTTCAACAACTCCTCACAGCATGTTTCCGAGGATTTTTCGACTATATACATATCAATCACATTCTAATTTAAAAATCCATTCAATAAAGTATCTATATAATTTCAGAACAAGCCCCATGCCTTCTTCCGCTCGGACCAGAGCCCGCCTACATCACTTGTCCTGGTTGTCATATGCAGAAGTTAACACGTATCGAATATGAGCCCAGTGCGCGTACACATCTAATGGCAGCAGTATTGTGTCTTTTGGGGTGAGTTACCTGAACACATAGCAAACACAAGTACACACATTGTCAACGGAAAAGAATTTATTGTCATTACAAAAGCAATTCCCAATTTCATTGTAAGTTTGTGGCCATGATTTTTATCGCCTCATATAAAGCAGCTTTAGTATGAAAGAAGGAGAGACACAATTGCGGTCACATTCCTTGAAATATGCATGGGTGTAGATGTTTGTATGCATAGATGTGTGTGTTAATGTGTCATTTATAATGTCAAAATGCTGAATAGCGAAATTGTTTTTTACGTGTTTTCTGTCCACCTCCACTTTCATATCCAATTGCAATTTGATATCTTATCAGTTGATCATGTGCAGAGATAAAGAAGCAACCAACTGAACGATATCAGTAAATAAACTGTAAACATTGGTTGTTTTTTTCGCAGTAAATCAAGTGAAAATGTACATAAAGAAATTATTTTAATTTATTTTGTTAATTTTTTGTTTAATTTTTCCTTTTTTAAACTTTTGTTTGCAGTTTGTGGTGTTGCGTTTGTCTGCCATATTGCGCCGGAAGCTGTATGAACACAAATCATTATTGCGGCGTTTGCAATAAATTTTTGGGCACCTATGGCAACGGTCTGTAATGAGTCATCTGTGGTTGCTGCGATAGCCAATTGTGAAATAATAGAAATTTTTATTGGAAATGTATATGCCTTATTGTTGTATTATTAAAAGTTTAGTACTCGTATATGGAATGTTATTACTATTACAATTATTATAATAAAATTAGGAAAAGTATTCCTAAATAAAGCTTTGCAAAAAATTGCATTTGAATAATGAATCGAAGTGACTTCATTTTTAAGAAAGATAAACAAAACTTGGAGTACCAAAAGTTTTTGTGAAATACGCAATTAAAAGATTTTTATTGAAATACTTTAGAGATAAGCACACAATTCAATTGCGTCAGTAAACTTTAGTGTAGACTCAACACTAATGTGTCATCGGGCGCGTAATAATTCCCAAAGGTCAACAGCTTGCAATCGTTTTTTTTTAAATTCATTAGAAATATAAAATTATAATTTTTCCAAATATTTTTTTAAGATTTGAAGTTAATATCAGTTTTGTCTTCGAAAGAATCATTAAAAAAATTAAAAAACCAATTGAGAAAATTTACGAAAAGTTTAGAAATAAATAACTTCAAAGTCTCGCCAATCTGTAACACATGTGAACAACGTCCACTATCGTTCCAGAAGAGCCCAGTGCCTGAAAGTATACAATGTTTTTTGTAAACAAAAAATGTTTGATTAGATAAAACTTGTTTGAACTAAGTAGATACTAGTGGCAATACTATTCGCATCGACTTTCTGTGAAATTGTAACACCGCTGGGTAGCAAAGTGATAATTTTCCATCAATCCAAGTAACGAGATCTGCCACTATTGTAAGATTATTATATTAAGAGTACTCCATTCGTTATTAGTGGACGTATTTTCTGTTGCAGCTATCTTTCATTAATACATTAAAATTTAAAACAAAATGCATACGAAATTTTCGCCCATGGTAGGAAAAATGTACATTGTGCAAACATTAATTTTGTAATAAGTAAATGATATCATTGCTTAAACCTTTCAGAAATATGTTTCATATCGCTCAGTACTCTTCACCTACCCCAGTCTAAAGCACTTCTGACCAACCTTATCGCACTCATTAATAGATAAGAAGATAAGAAGTATACGTTACTCACTTTTCACGTTTCCCCCCGTTCCAATAGTATTTCGGTATTCTTCGAAACATATCATAGCATTTCGTTTAAAAATCAACAGTACGAAGGTATGAGAGAAGCATAAAGGTGTGAGAGAAGGCAATAAGTCGTTTATTCAAAGTTCAACATAATTAAGTAAATACAAACGAAAAACAAATCCACTGAAGTAAGAGAGCAAAAGTTCAAACTAAACCACTATCGAGTACGATATATTGATGTATTGACAAAACTAGAAATAATAACATCACATTCTAGTCGTTGTCGAACCACGAACGGAGCTTTTGTAATTGACAAACAGCTTTTCGGTGTGGATTTACTTTTGAAAATTGATAAGCGAAGGCATTTATTTGTTTTGAAACCGAAATAGACCGAGTAGACCAATGCGAAACAAAATAATAGTTATGATTTCTTAGTACTACGAATGAGTGCAACGACGCGATAGCACCTGTCTTCCGCAGAGTACCCAATATTAAGTTCTACTGTGACATCGAGAAAAAAGGATTGATAAGAAAAAAAAAATAGTTTAAAATGGAAAAAACCGGCACCGAGCGTATTTATCCATCAGCTCCGCTAGAATCAGTGGTAACCCATGAGCAGGAACAGAAACTGCTGGCACCGCCACCACCGCATTCGCCACCAACCTACGATCAAGCCACTGGAACCGGAGCTATACCGGCAGCCACTGCAGGGCCACACGTCGTAGTTGTCACGCGTAATTACAATTTTCATAGCCGACTTAATTGCAAATCAAAATTAAATTAAATCTTACAGAACCCGTGGCGGCTAACTATGGCCCACATCCGGTGGATGTACAGTGCCCCTATTGTCACAACTATACGCGCACCATCTTGCGCTCCAAGCCCACATCGAAGACTCATCTGATTGCATTGCTGTTGTGCTTGTTTCAGTGAGTATTGCAGTGAAAGTGAATGAATCAAATTTCATGATTTTTATAAAATATTCCCGTTTGTCATTTAATTTCTTGCATTCCTTCATCTTGCAGACTTTATTGTTGTGTCTGCCTGCCGTATTGCATTGCCAGCTGCATGAACACCAACCATTATTGCGGCATGTGTGATCATTATTTGGGCACGTATGCACGCGGATGAGAGGCTGAACTTGAAGGGGATGTATTATGAGAAAAGTTGTGAAATTTAACACATATCCAAGTAGAAAGATTGTAATTAATACATAGTAAAGCAAAAACATTACTTGTTAATTTGCTCTTGTCAATAAAATAGTTTGTTCCAGTTAACCACGTTCGCCAAACTATACAATTTTAATCATGAAATAGTGATTTGCACTAGTGCTGAGGTTGAGTTGGACGGTGTTTTGGAATACCTTATGATTAGTTTTTAAGAGAGAATACATTTGTATGAAACCCCCACCCCCAAGAGGTTACTACTGAAACAAGTGTGAACTACGTTTTATTTATATTTTAAAATTAAGTAAACAATTAAAAAGGAAAAAAATTAATCGGAACAGTGGAGCAGCTTAATTTTTATGGCTACGCACTCCGGACCGCTCCGGCTCTAAGCGCTCATTTATTTATAATCTATTTTTTTTCATATTCATGACCAAATCTCGCTTATCAGTGGCGGCGCAGCAGAGATACGAGAGATACCCACCGAGAGCGAAGCATATGAAACATTCCAAGTTACTGAAAAACTGACGCTCATTTGTTTTAGCAGATACACTGTTACTTACCTGGTTAATTTTTTTATTTTTCCATTTTAATTTCCACATGATTTCGCGAGGGTTTAGCGTTTCAATGGGAATCAGCTGAAGCGACAAAATTGAGTATTGAGGCAAGTTTGTTGTACGTCGGGCTAACTGGCACTGCAGAGTATAGAGTAAGACAGGCACTGTAATGGTATGGAGCAAACCAGAATCCAAAGCAAAACCGAACTTTGAAACTTCAGTTGAGGCGCACACGCGAAACTGAACTGAACGCTTTGGAGCAGTTGCGGATCGCGATTGTAACGGGAATAAAAAAAAACAAAGCCAACGAAGAAAAAACAAAAGTAAAACAACAACAGAAAAAAATCACAACTAACCCAATTAACAAGCGACCTTTGAAGGCCTTTCGCGCACTCAAACGCGTGTACAGCTTCGCATTCGAAATGGATCAGAAACACGCAATGCTGTATCCACCGATCGAACCGGGCGCCCATGCAATGGCAAATGCTTCCGCAGCCATGGGTCTACCCACAGAAGCTCCACCCTCCTATGATATGGCCATGATGACACCGGGCACTTCCAGCGCAGGAGCACCAGTTGCGGCTCTGCCCGCAATGGGTTGGACGCCCAGTGCTCCCATTGTCGGTGAGTTCGGTCTGCCATCGCAGGCATTTGCCCACAACGATCCTACAACCAGTTCGTCGGTGATTGTGGTGCAACCAACACCGCAACCGCAACCGCAACGTCCGCAGCAACGTCTACCACATCAACACCAGCAAGACTATCCACAAGAGTTGCCAACAGGTGAGTTGCTGTTGTTGATGCAGACAATTTAATAGTTTTGTTTTTTGCGGCAGCTTGTTGTGCAATTGCATTTTGCAATCATCGGCATAACCGAAACATTGCCAAATAGTATGCATATGTAGACAGGGGTATTGAAGTCAGTAGAGGGCAAGCGGTAAGGCGTGTCCAAACTAATTAAAAAAAATAACAATAATAAAAATATTTTTAATTTGTTTTTAATTGAGCTACAGCTTGTCTCAATGAAAGAGTAAACCACTCAAAAAGATGAAATACGTTTCCCTGCAATTACGAGTCGATTTTTTAACATTTTGTGGTTGAAATAACCATTTCAATGCCGCAGTACCCACCACTTCTTTGGAATTTTTACTGATTGGAAATCAATTTCCATCAAGCAGAAGCGATTTGTCATATGTACATTGCAAGTGCCTAACGAATGATTATTATTTGTCTTCTTCCTGTTGCTGATAACAAACAAGTATTGAAGAAGAAACGATTGTTTCTCACTCATTTTGTTCCTATTGTAGTATATTATAGTATAGTAAGATAATGATAGACTGCTGTACCCAATTAAAACAGTTTCATTTTAAAATATTTGTTGTTTTTTCCCAATTCTTAGTTTACTACCTGAATAGAGAATTACAACAATTTACGTAACAGTGAGCGAAAAAATAAAGAAATCAAATGAAAACGTATTTAAAAGTGCTGAAATCAAACAGGCGCCTTTTATATTCATTGAGAAAAATAATAAATTGCTGCCGGCGCATTGCTTGCAGGACAGTGGTTAAGCAAGTTGACGAGTGGTTCACATCAAGATCCTTTTAAATGTACAGTTTTAAGCGTTGTTTAAGCTGATCCGATTTGAAAGAGTAATTCAGCCACCCCAAAGACTATCAAAGATCCCATGGACCAATTTCCATTGAAATTCGGAAAAAGATCGAAACGTTTTCCACTTTCTATCACACTGTGCAACGTCTAGATTTTCAGAAACAACCAAAAAAGTCAGTCAAAGTCGACTTCAATACACTACACCTACTATAATATATCAAAGTTTATACTATTTCGCTGAAATTTTGAAATCTCGGTCGGCAGAGTGAATTTGGAAATTTCAACTTGGTACTATTTGGTACTATTTCATGGGGTCCATGGGTGTCAAAGCGTGCAAAGTCACGGGTGATTTCCTAGTAGGTATTGATATGATCCTTGAATTTTCTTTATTAATTACAGGAACATCACCACTGCCAACAAAACTTGGACCAAATCCATGCGCTGTCGTCTGTCCGGCGTGCGGCTCGTGTAAAACGACGCGCATGAGCTATACACCAAACTCACGAACGCACATGGTTGCGCTGGTTCTCTGCTTAGTCGGGTAAGAATAGAGAAGCACTTGGCTATTTGGCAACAACTAAGCTCAGCTAAGAGTATTAACGATTAACAAAAATGCATTCATTTATTGCAGTTGGTGTTGTTGCGCTTGCTGTGTGCCTTATTGCATGAATAGCTGCCGCACCGGAAATCATTACTGCGCCAAATGCAACACTTTCCTGGGCACGTTCAATCCACGCGAAGGCAAGTGAAGTGAGCACAGTGGGCAAAAAAAACTTTACTAGTTAAAATTCAAGTGTTTTCTAATTTAAGAAATGCTTTTTACAACTAAGTAACTTTTTTTGGATAATTTTAAGAAAAAATCTATATATTTTCCATATATTTCTGCAAGGTGTAAATATGTAATTTCTAATTTTTAAGTTAACCAAACACATGATGCGTTGCTTCTTTATCTACTATCAGAAATTAGTCATTTTTTATAGTACATACATGCATATGTATGTATATCTGTTAAGTTCTTTTACGTTTGCTTGTTCGCAACTTCATAGCCTTAATTGTTAAACGACAAAATGTATTTTTGTTATTCTCAGCGATAAAGGAGGAACATCTGAGATACAACTTTATAATGTGAAGTTGTCATCTTTGCAACGCAATGCTAAATTTAAGCTTAATTTATATTAAAATAGCAAATATTTGCTAATAAAGCAAAAACAACAAAAACAGCCAAATGATTGTGTGTGTGCTTGTCCGCTTTTGACGCAAATTAGGTGCTGGTAAATGTCACAGTCACAAATCTTATTTACGAGACTTTTTTCTAGGTGGGTGAAAGGGTGTCACCATGTATCTGCATCGTATTTTGTGGCGCCTATAGTCGTGTATTAGCGGACACAAAACAGCTGTGTCTAAGCGTTTTTTATATGGTCATCATTTTCTTCATAGACACAGCTGTGATTGTTTGTGCCTGCTGCTGTCGTATTTGCCAAAAGCGTCTTTGTGCGAAGGTGGTACGTTTTCATTGGCTTCGATTTGAATACACCAAAGAACCGGCTTTGGCGCTTTGTTTCGGTTCGCTTCAATTGATTTCACAACTAAATCGTGTTTCAAACATTTTCAATTCAACTTTGGCATATCAACGTTTATGAAAAGCAAAAGTTTGTCATAAGCAAGCCTAACACAAGCAGCATTATGAAAGATACAAACAAATTTGGCTAAATTTAGATTGAAAACGAAATACTAATATATACATAAACTCAAAAGGTTTGGGGCAACTTACGTATGTGTTCTCAGTTAGCTAACATACCTATTCCTTTATGAGCATCTTAAATCTGAGGATGGAGAGTATCAGTCGGAGGTGGAGTCTGACTGCTTTTGAATATCTTTGGAAATTGACATTGCAAATTCACAACTTTAGCTTATTTTAAAGGCAAATCACAACACTAAATGACTACATAGACAAAAACATTGAGCGTAAATCCAAAATCTCATAATAGCTTAATTAGTACTCTTTGATCCTGAATTCAAAAACCTGACGTGATGAAGAACGCCACTGTGTTTAGCGACCAAAAATCTATAAGAATACCTTACTTTGATTTATGGAGCAAAATCTTGTTGGGTTGTGTAATTTACCTCTTCTATTTCTATAACAGTTTTACATCAATATGGTGCAGTCTTCAATGCGATGTACAATATAGTCATCATACAATTAAAAACGTGTTGGTAATGTTTTACATGCAAATGTCCAAATTGGATCTAAATCTATATTTACTAACACTTAGCTATAATTTGTATGCTCATTATTTACTTGCTAGTCCATATCAAATCATAATGGAGTTTTAATTCGGAATTTTTAAATTCTGTAGTTGAGTTGATATTCAGATTGGCATTTGCGTCTAATGTGCAAAATACGTTTGACAAAATTGGTGCTGTTTTCCTACTTCTTCTTCGCAATTTCACAAAATGTACGTAATAGTATGGAATCTTTTTTTCAAAAACAGAATAAATAATTTCAATTTAATATTTTAGGTTTCTACACTTTTCAAGTTGACCAACATGCAATGCGAGTCCTTCAACAAATCATGGGCCGTGTTTAATGAATGCCGTTTGCGTGCAATCAAACGCGATGTTACTGTGTGCAAATGGAATACGACCAATCTGCATCCCGTATATAAAATGGAGGTAAGTGCTACAGTCAGTAATAAGGCAGCATCTGCAGTTCCTTGATTAATTGACTTTCAGACAAATTTTGCTATTCTAAAGAAGGCCAGTGGCTATAAGCCTTTCGTGGTGAATGTTACGGTCGACATATGTGCGTTTTTCCGAAAAAGAAACAATCCACTGTTTCCGCTTATACTGGATCAAATTAAGGATTTCTCTAATATAAATCACACATGTCCGTATGAAGTAAGCCACGCATCCATATGCATATTCTAATTACAATTAATATTAAAAAGTTAATTCGGGTAACATTTACAGGGGCATTACTTGATACAGGATTACTATCCCAGAGCAGACATATTAAAGCTTCCACTACCCGATGGCGAGTATCTGTTGTTGGTGACATGGTTTTTCCACTCAAAGAAAATTGGGAACACCAAATTTTATTTTACTTTCTCGATGAATTAAGATTAATGAAATCGTATATGCTGGTATCTATAAATAAAATTGTATCTGCTAATAATAAACTTAATAAATTGCTTTGTAAGTGACGTAGGTAGGAATTAAAAAAAATGTATTAAAGCATTTCCTATGTAATTTTTGTTTTTGGACAAAATAAAAATATTACATACATTTCTGCTTGCCAGCACTGCTTTAAGCACGGACATGAACCATCTGCTGCTTCATTCTCGCAGTGTTTCTTGCAATAACAGAGTGTTGAGAAATTTAAGTTTGGGTTGAAGAATAAACTAACAACGCGTCGTTATAAGCATTTGGCGATAGAAGGCGCTCCGAACAGAGAAAACAATTTCCACTACACTGTAACAAATTTTGATTAAATTGAAAAATATTTGCGATTGATGTCAAATAAAAGATGTAAATCGAGTGAATAAAAATATTGTATACTAAAGTTGGTCTAATTGACTCAACCTAACCGTATTTAGTTAAAATTGCTCTCACTAAAAGTGGATAATAATGTTTTAGAATTGATGAACGCTGAATTCGAATAGTACTTGTATTGAAAAAAGCAAAATGGAAAACTTTACAACCGATTTACTCCCAATAATTGTTTTGTTGCTCATAGGGATTGGACTGATCTATTCGCTACCATTTACTTGAGCAATTAAAACCAATTGGGTTAATGCACACTGAATTAATATTTGGTGAATGGCCGTATTTGGGTAACCGTGCTTAGGCTTCTTGAAAAATTCTGTTGCTGGTCTGGTGTGCCAAAGGGCTACATCCTAAAGGGAGATGCTCCAATACCTTCAAGTCTTTGTTGACAATTCCAAAATAATTAAGTTAATTAAATGAAATGTTTTGCGGACTTAGACTTTTGACACATTGCCATAAATTTCGCCCAACAATCAGTTCAAAAAACAATGTGCTTTTTTCATAATTCCCTAGAATTTTGAAATGGCTTGAATGGCATATTTTGCGGCACATTAATATGCGGTCGACAGAACCAAGAAACTCAAGACACAAAAAAAAACTAAATGTTATGCCACACAGAAAAAACGAACTTAATAGTCAAAGTGGGAATTGCTTTATTTGCAGAGTATCAATAAGGGCCCACAAAAAAAGGGCATTAACAAAAAAAAGTCGAAATATTTACCCAAAAAAAAATGGCACACACCCTCCTCCTCCGATGCCAGGCGTTTTATTTGCCCAGCATTAGCAGAACTCTCCAAATCCAATGTTTGGTCAACATGTAAAATATTTCAGAAAAGGAAACGAAAAGCAAAATTGACCCAAAACTCAACCAAATGAAAAATTGCCAGCAAAAAGCCTAGGGCCTTACCGAAAAATGACCACCCAACGCACCCACCCACTCTTATTCAACAACAAAAAAAGAAGAAATACCAAAATAAAGGAAGGAAGGAAGGAAAACACGAAAAGCCATAAAGCAACCCATACCCCAAAATGGAAAATCAACGCTGCAAAAGTAACCCCAATAAAGCTTGACAGTAAATAGTATATGCATATATTTACTGCTTATATACACTCCATTTACCCGTGCAGAATATAGCCCCAACTTACAGTTGAAAGCTTTCTGCAACCCACCCTGGTTATAACCAAAATATCACACCCCCCCAATCTCAGTGGGGGGTGATGGCATGACATAATCATTGCCTTTCTCATATACCGAATATGTATTTGTTGTCTCTTTCACGCGTTTGCCGTCCTTCCTTTTAGGGGTGGTTGCCACAAGTATCGATTGACCCACTTTCAGTCTGCTCGCCACTTTTGTGTGCGTGTGTGTGTGTGTGTATTGCGGAAACATTTCAGCTCGTGTGATTTTTTTTCGCTACCAAGAAGAATTCTTGTACACATATCCTGTCACTGCTACACATTACATACCCTCCCCGGCCCCCCACTAGGCTTCCCTGGGTCTATACGCCTCTGGCCATTTGCGAATTGCGAAATATAATCGGAAACGTTATTTTCAGCGAAGGCATCTGTATTTTTAGCATTACCCACGCCAGACTCACCTAAATGGCATTTTTACTTGCTTTGATATGCAATTCTACTTTACTTCACCGTAACCCGGACAAAATTAGGATTTTTCCTAGAATTCCTGCATACTTCCTACGGCCGATGAGTTGATGGTCGTAGGAAGTATTTTCCAAGTGAGTATTGCATTTTTTTCATTCCTCGTCATTTTATTGTAAAAACTAAGTTCATTGGATATCAGAGAACACTTTTTATCCATTTTGAAATATATTTTTTTGAGCTTTGTCCACCTAGCATCGTATCTCAGACCAGTGTGCAGTGAAACATTTTGCATTAGAACATTGCTTTTTCAATATTTTCGACATTCTAATATTTATAAGCCGTAACACAACACAGGCCGACATGGTTTTACTTCTAAGTATATTGTCGCATAGTTTTTTTTTAAAAATGGGCCATTCTAAACACAATGGCGTTCTCAGTTTTTTAAGGTAATATAACTTCTGAATTGTAGTTTAAATTTAAAAAAGTTGTATAGTATAATGTTTTGGGTATTCAATTGTCGTTCGTAAATGCTATAGCAGTACTTTGTTGCTACATTACTTACAAAGAGTATAGTATAAAAATGAATTTTAGTTAAGTGTTTGGGTGCTGAGCGGATAAGTGACTTTCGAGTTTTTCGGTTCTCAGTTAACTACTATACGTTTTTACAATCAATTTTTCAATCAGATATTTGTCTGTTAAACCACTTTTCCTTCGCAATACCTCGGAAGCATCAATAAATAATTCCAAAGAAATGCAATTGATCTCATTTGTTTTTATAACAAAACCGAAATATATTCAATAGGATAATTGCTTCAGCAAATGAAATTAGAGGTTTCTAAAAGCGAAATTCTCCTTTCTACATCATTCATTTCGCAGCAAAAGCACCGCACCACTCGCCTACAGCACAACGCCCAAAAACCACAAACAGACCTAACGAAAATTTCATTTTAATAATATGGAATGGATTTTCCATAGCATATTTCCAAGACAAACAAGCAGTCACGCATTGCGAAAGAAAGAACCACAGAAAAGGGGAGCGGTTCCTAGAAATCGTAGGCAAATTGTGGAAATAAAGCAGTAAAGTGGGAACCAAAAAATTAAAAAAAAAACATGCGAAGAAACAGTAAAAAGAAAACCATAATCAGTGAAGGAAATCTAAAGAAATTTGTTTGTATTTAATTTTTTTTTATTATAGAAACACGTGCAATTGACCTACTTTCCCTACACAAGGCCCTAAAAAGCCAAAGAAGGTACTTGTAGATACACACACATTCTTACACATAGGCATTCAACGTTACGAGCAGATATGGAGGAATTGAGTGTGTTTAATAGATGCAAAGCCAAGATACACAAAGTTGTTATGTGGAATGGGAGTAGGCGGTGGGAGGGCGAGGAAGGTAATGGCCGTAGTGAGCATAAAAGAGAGAGCGAATGTATTACGTGGTGGTTCGTTCTTTTACAGCCTGGGGAAAACTAATGCGGGGAAAATGTGTTGAGGAAAAAATAAGCTTTTTTTATTTCACTTTTTTGAAAGCCTAAAAGATGGCGTTGCTTGTATAGAAGAAAATCGTATTTGGTGGACATTTTGCTGTAACGATTTTTATGTTTTAAGAATTAACTTATTGAATCATGCAAAAAATGCATAGAAAATTAAACTTCAAAGTGGGAGGAAAGCTTTTAAAAAATTTTCCATTAATTTAATAAGAAAAAAATCTGAATAATTTCTAACAAAGCAAACTACAGGCCATTAGTAAATGCTTAGCACATCGTAAGCTCTGAGAAAAAGCTTGTATTTTTCATGTACATAACATGGTTTTAAAGCTCATTTGCCCCTGTACAGTGCACACGAACACCACAGAAACGAATCGGCAGCAGCAACTTTTCAATACATTTGCGCATATTTTTCCACATTCGTGTATATAAGAAAAAGTAGTTTCAAGCACCGACCTATTTATTACAGCCCCAATGAGCTTTTTCCCCAAGCACATACACACTCATTCCCACTCCCCCTCCCCACCTCCCTACCTCCACCAACTATAATCAGCAGATACAGTTTTTTTCTGCAGCGTTGGCGACACAGCTCTACAGAAATTACAAAACAAACGACTACAACCGAATCCATTAGATACACACATGCAAAAATTTAATATTGTATATGGAAAAAATATATATACCTACATATCTGAGAGGTTCGAAGCAGCAAGGCAAATATCATTTTTATAAATTAAATGTTAGATAAAACTTTGAGAACAAACGGAAGAAAACATGTAAAAAGAATTCAAAAGCAAATCTTTCAAATGAGTAGCGCAAAAAGGCCAGAAAATTGTCATTCCTCGTATCTGTGCGATAGTTTTATTTGCTTAGTGTCGCAAGATAAGCGGCGTCGCCGTACTCGAAAATTAAAACCGAGGGAAAAAACCAGCAAAAAAAAAGACGGAGGGAGGGAAGGTGACAATTTTAATTAATTTGCCACCAGGTTGGGAAAAAAATGAAGTTAAATGGTGTAAGTATGTTGAGTAAATAGGGGCGGTGCAGTGTGGTGTGTTTGTGCGAACAAAAACCAAGTAGCAAAGCGAAGGAGTCGTACCAAGTAGCAATGAGGGCATTTCATTCGTTTAATTAGAAAAATGTCGAAAATATTGCCCCTACTCGCCCATTGGCAACCTGACAACTTAACACAAATGTTTTTTCTATTTTCATTTTTCTTTTGAGGAAATTATTTTTCGCGAATGCATTTTATATTTGTTTGTATGTATGTACTTTTACAGCCACCGATGCCCATGAAGCTTGTAAGTTCTTAATAATAATTCTTATTTTTAGCCATGATGTAATGCGTTAATGTTAACAGAAATTTTAGAAAAACTAAGAAACACAAACGCACGCACACACACATATTGTATACATAAATGTGCGAATGGTAGTTAGTTTCTTGTTCACTCTGGTTTCGGAGTTGGTTTATTTCGACAACAGAAAATAGCAACAAAAACCAAACATAAACAACAACAATTTCCATATAAATTCCAATGAGCCGACAGTGGAACAAAACTATATCTGAAGAAAAGAAAATGCAATCATAAAACCTACACAACTAAACCCAATTACTTTGATCCGATTTTCAAAAAATTCAGAATATTCATTTAAGGTTTTTGAAAAAAATCGAAACACTTTGTCCACCCTAATGAACATAAATTATACAAATTACCCATGACTTTGCACGTATATACAGTGCACCCCTCTTGGCCACCTTTGAACTCTTTTTGGACCCAACTTAAAACTGCTACACCCAATATGAACTACCACGCCCTCTTTCAAAAACCCTTACCGAGAATCTATAGCCATGCTTTCGAAGACTATATAGGTTGAATTACATCTTTCTAAGTCCACCGGGGACTGCAAGAGACCATACTATAATTGAAACGCCCTCTTTTCGAAAAATCAAAAATTCGTCTCGAGAATCAGTGGATATGTAATGCCATTACAGCTTCTTAGGTTCACTGATGGCTTCAGGAGAGCTGTAGTAGCTCTCCTGCCATATTTGCAAGAGAAAAATGTTTACTCTTTTTGCTGTGTCCCGCCTGGCATAAAGTACCACTGAATTCATGAATATTTTATTAGTTCTGTTACCGGAGCTTCAAAACTAATTAAATTATCAAATGACAAGTGTGAACTTTCTTAATTTGCCACCTCGATTGGATGCGTAACACGTAAAAGCAACGCCTGATGGTGATGACGTCGACGAGGCAGCATGTATCATTAATTGACTGGAAAAGAAACAAGGGCAAAAGTATTTAAATTTTCTAGTAATCCACCAGAGAAAATGTTATCAAAGTACAGTACCGTTGAATTGCGTTGAGTTGAGTAGTTTTTAATGCTAAATTCTTGTCTAGCTCCACTGTATACATATCCGCCAAATGTGGATTTTCGTTCTTTGGCATTTCTTTTTGGTTTTTTGTCGCTGTATTTTTATTTTAGACGCTTTTAGTTTACGAAATTCAAAAGCATATTTTCGTATTTCGTTTTATCTACTCTCGAACCACAGGCCGCTATTTTGGGTTCCGTCTCTGGTTGTTTTCTCGTTTTGTCGAAATATCTTGGCGCTAATTTAATTTAGTTCATGCTTTTCCCAAAGGTTTCGCTTAGAGCCGGTAGCGTTTGTATATAAAAATATAAATTTCAACAAATTAGAAAACATTTTTAGAATATTAATTTTCGCTATTCAAGCCAAATGTGCGGTGTCATTCATTAAGTTGTTGTTTTTGTCTGAAGAGTTTTTTTTTCGGTGAAATTGAAAATTAATTGGCTCAGCCAAAAGATCACAGTCATAATTAAAATTTTTGTTTGTTTGATATATTTCCATTTGAAATTTCATCATCATTTATCATAATTTATGAGAATGAGAACCGCATTAGCCCGAACGTTTACATTTAACCAAAGTACAAAGCAAACATTTCAAAATGTTCTTAACCGCAATGAAAGCTTTTCATATTTCGGCTCGCACACCGAATTATGTGTGTGTGCATATTTTTCTGTAATTTTGGTCTTCTTCTTTCTTTGATTTATGCTGATAAAGTCTGCTACAACACACACTTGGCCTAAATTTGGCCTGCGAGGCATGAAAGACCGACAGACTTTTGCCTCACGCATCGCTCAGATATGGCAAGACAAGAAAATAGTTTTCGAAAAGCACTTAACCTATTTGAGAAAAGATAATATTTGGCTGTCAATTATACTAGAACGGGATACTAGAAGTAAAAATGTTTTCTCCAAATACAGAGGATAGACACTCGTGTAGAGCGAAGAAATTCCATTCTAATTTCGATGAGGAAGTTTCTGTTGATTTAACAAATTGTATCTGAACTGTAGGAAAACAATGAACGAAAGTCAAGGCATTGTGTGAGAGTGAATCCAGTGCCATGCAGTGCACATACTCATGCAAAGGTAAATTCTTAAAGTATTGGTGAAAAACCAACAAAACTTTCTCTTCAAATTTATTTATTTCTGTCCAATCCACCAACGATAAAGTTGCAAATTGCCTAACTGCTTATCGTTGCGTATTTCTGAAATCCTTGTTAGAAGTTTTGTTATCTGTAGTTTCCCCTCAAGTCCTTTATATAAGTTTTTCAATACAGATCAAACGAATCACTTCCACTTCAAACTCAAAAGATTGCACCAGCATAATTAACTTTCCGCTTTGCTATTCCTTCAGCAACCGCTTTGAATTAAGCAAAACCATTTTCAAATATCAAATTTCCAACGCGCATAAAGCCGTTTAATTGCATCTTCTTCTGCTACTGTTTTGTTGTTCAAGTTTGCTTTTCACTTCCTTTGCAATTTGCAGTTTTACTGCATCCTGTTGTGCAACAACAGAACTCTAGTAAAACATTTACCATTGCAGCTTTACAGCTTTGCACCCAACATCAGGTACAGTCTTCGGTCTTTATTAATGGTCTTCCGTTTCCGTTTTTCGTTTCAACGTTTGTCAGCGTTGCTGGCATTTAAATCCGGTAAACAATGTAATCAAATATTAGTTTATGCCAATGATGGGAATATTTATTAGCCAATTTAATAAAAAATTCCAAAATATTACACATTTTAAATGAAGTGCAAAACTATAAACAAATTTTGTATTTAGCATTTTTTTTAATTTGTAATTTTAATTAAATTTGCTTAGTGATTAATACGCAAACATATGCGTGTACGCTGAACCAAACGATGCACGAGTATATCATGCCAAAATGTGATCCTATCCTTTTGAGTAAAGGATTCTTTCATTTCGTGTATTTTCCACTTTGTACCACAGTGCGTATACGTGATTCTTTTCGAATATGCTGCAATCTTTGTTTGAAAATTTTCATCAATTCTGTTTATTTTTTTTGTTTGCTTGCCTTTTCAATGCTGATAAATGCCTACCAACAAACAGCCACTAAAGCAGCGACTACGCAATTTATTTGACAGACAAACGAGCGCACGCAAGTACGCACATTTATTACAGCAACAACAACATTAAGTACCACTACGACTGCCATAGCAGAAGCAAGAAAACATATGTATAAAATACAAACGAACGTACTTTAGAATAATTGTACGCAATTCCTATTGCCACGCTAACAATTTTTTGTTCGTTGTCGTTATTGCAAAAGTAGGTCAAGTCATTTTTTTCTTTTTGTATTTCTAGAATTTTTATTATTTCAAGTTTTGGGGTTTTTATTAAGCTTTTCATTAGATATCGTAAAGGTCTTATTTCCACATGTCATTGCCCGTTTTCATTTGAAAACTTTTAAGCCTTTCGAGCTAGAATGAGAACAGATCGGAAAAATCTGTCAATTATAAGCGACGGCCGGGTTTAGTGGGACGGCGCGTTTCTATGCAATAGTTCAGTGGTATTGACAAATGCAAAAATATGAAATAAATGTTTAAGATCTCACTACGATACTCTAAGTGCTTCATTTGATAAATCTCATTAAGCCCCGTTGAATAGTCAGCTGTCCGATTTAACCAGTTAGCAGTTTTTAATGAAATAACCCAAAACTTTAAGATATTATGACCAAAAAACCCAAACCTGCCTTAACCTAGCCGACTGTCACTCAAGTATCTTCCAAAGCAACTCTGCATAACTTTTCTTCCCACAACTTCTGCCTCGCATTTGTCATTGCAAATCCCATTACAGCTCATTGCCAGACTCCAGGCACATCAAGCTAATGGAAACATGCCAAATTCCGCATTTAAATAAATAATTAAAAACTTTTCTGCACTCGACATTAATTTGCCTTTGTTGTACAATTTACGTACTATAAGTTTTTGTTGCTGTTGGAAGCTGATTAGACTCTATGGCATGATGTGCTTCTGCTATGCGTTACACCCATCATTATGGGTGTAACGCCTAGTACGTGATCGTATACACAAGAGTCGAGTGTAGGTGTAGACGTAGCTGTAGCTGTAGGTGTGTGTGCATGTTTGCATGTGTAATTATTATCACATTCATGTGCCAGAATTCTCATTCAAGTACAAATTACAAAATCAACATTAGCACATATTATTATGATTATTATTATTACTTCTATTATTTACGAAACAAACACTACATTCACCAGCAGATGTAAGTCCATTTCACACACATACACATGCACAAATAAAGCTATAAAATGCTGCTGGACGACGCCCAAGGGTATTTGGTGAAGCTGCTCGAAACATCTTTATACTGCATAATGCAGATGTACACAGTAAGTGCACGTTAATGTTAAAGTTAAAAGGTGAGAGGCTTTAAGTAAACTTCATATTACGAAAGTACTTAATTATTCAAAAAACAATTATTATCCACCCATTCCAAATTATGTCGTCACTAGTGAGGGTTAAAAATGTCATAATGACTTTCCACAAAATGTATCGTCAATCATTAGAGAAAGATGAACCAACCCGAGTTGAGTATCTGACGAATAGGCTATGAAAGTCAGTGTAAATGTTATTCATACCTTTACAGGTAATTGTATCTGGCGGTTTGTGCATTCTTGCTGTTATCTCATGTGTTTATTCCAGCATGGAATAGTTGGGCGCTAAAATGAGATCCAATCTAATGAACAGTTTCTGTTTCTAGGATTAACAGAGCTAAATTTCGTGGGGTTTTGTGGACTATTAAGCGCTGGACTGCTCGGACTGATTGTCCTTGTGGCACTAATCCCTCATTGCAACTAGCTACAACAAACACAATATTCCTCAGAGAATTGTAAAATATATGTTTTGATTTAACGTACCGACTACATTGCATTGCATGCAGTTTATGGAGATCACGTCGATTAATTAATGAAATGACACATTGTAAAACCACAATGTTGCACAGCAATGCCAAAAGCAACAAAAAATGCATAAGTATTATTTTGAAAATGATATGTACATAACATAAATGGGTGCGCGCACCAGTATTTTACATGAAAATCCCATAAATTATGAAAAGCAGTTAAATTTATTTCTGCGGTATTTTAATTTGGCTTTTTTTTTTTTATTCACACGAAAAGCAATTACTCCATTCAATCATTTTGTTTGACCGCAACGTTTTAATGCAATTTGTAATGAAATGCTATTATCAGAGGTTCTGTATTAGACTGGAAAATTGCAAGCTGTAATTTTATATGGAAATAAAAGTGGGCGATGTTAACATGTGGCTTTTGGACGATTACACTATACGATTCCTCTGGTCGTAATTAGTGATACACCGGACGCATTTGTCCAAGCTACTGCCCTATCATACACACTTTTCCTTGTTGAAGTCGTCAAATCTGGGTTTTGGTATATAGTAGAGTATTGAATGCCACACTTTTTTTACAGTGATGCCTAGCTAGAGAAAAGATGAAATCATTAATTGTCGTCAATAGAGTTTATGTTTATTGCAATAATTTGTCAACAGTAAAAAAAATCACTAAACAAACATTTTGCAAAAATCCTTCTCATAGTGTGTTGTTCTTCACATTAGCTAGACCAGTTACAAAATCGTGTGTTTAGTTGAATATTGCAAGACCAAAACAAATCATCTGTGTAACTGACAAAAATATACACCCAAAAAAATATTTGTTTCCGAAATTTTTTTTAAAAATTGTTTAATTTGTTGAAATTTTTTCTTGATTTTTGAACGACCCCGATTTGGACCTCACAGTATCTCTTCCAATCAAGGAATAAATTTTTACTTCGTAGTATTCAAAACCAATATTCTTTGGCTGTGCAAAACATCGCCTTGGCAAATGAGCTGCTGTTTTTCTATTCTATTGCCGAGTAATGAAGCCGTTGATGATGATACCACCACAGTTTCTAGCGCATTCGATGACAATCACATCTGGTGCTAATAGCGGACATGTATCATTTCTATGTGTTTCGGAGCTTATTTTTGATCTTCAAAAAAACATGTTCGCTTTGATGATAAAGCACAGAAGCGGCGTCAAACGAAATTGTTTCAATTAACATTAGAGTGAAATAAAGTCTATTCGAAAAAAAATTCAGAAAATTAGGTATTAATTGAGACAAACACACACACACAGTCGCAGAAATGATGCACAATAATAACTCATAGAAACAGCGAAATGAGCTAGCTAAAACAGATACTTTTCGAACGAGCAAACCGATGACGATGCTTTGTACTTCAATGAAGCGGTTCGGTTCTAAAACTGAAGGCGTTTCCCGGGTTAATTGAGTTCATGAATTGTGGGCGTATTTGTTATTTTTGTTTCGTGAATGGTATTCTTTGTGCTTTTCACTGTGAGATGTGAATCTAAATAGCAGAAAAACTCACTTAAACGAACAATTCCAATCTGAAATTAGGCAATTTTGCCTTTAAAGTGTATTTTATGCAAATTCTAGTCCACATTTTGTGAACAAATCGTTTTCGTTCAGCATTTCGTAACGTTGGCCGTACTCGTCGCAAGTACATTTTTCATCAAAAGCACAAATGTTTTCGTGACGAAATTTTTTTCTTTTCATTTTGAATCATGATTTTGACACATATATTAGGGCACATATTTTCCCTTTGGCTCCATTTTTAATGGCGCTCACATTTACCTAAGCTTTGGCCAACTCCCAACACTTGTTATGGAAATCACTGGCAGCAAAAACCTGCGCCGAGTAAGCTTCTTGCAGTCGGCCAAAGCCAAGACTATCTGGATTTGCAAAGTTTAAATAAAGAATGGTAGAATGGAAAGTCAAAGTACGTAGAACAACGTTAACAAAAATCAAACTCTCGCATGTACCATGGAAAGTTTCCACAAGTTTATTCTAAAAGTATCTCTAAAAAAATACTACTCCTCGCAGTTTTCTGAAATCCATTCGTTTGAAAATCCAAATATTTTATAACAGTACAACGAACAAAACATACCCCATCGAAAAACTGCTAAGTTTGATGCCAAAAAATCGGAATTCCAACGCCGCCAACTTTCCACTCGGCTCTGTTTTTTGTTTTTGTGTTTCTTTTTAGCGAATGGTGTAATAGCGTGAAATTTACATTGTAAATTCGATAAATTTAACATGTTTCACATGTTTAGGGGCAGAAAATGGGAATGAAGTAATAAATATGATTTACATTTTATGCAGTGGCGCGATTTGGGGGGTTGGGGACTTCTGTAACCTCCCCCCCATTTACAAATTAAGGCAGCGAAATGAAGTTTAGTGCAGTCCAAAGCATTTTAGCAGAATCGTAAGATATACCAAAAAAATAAATCCATGTAAGCTTCTTTTCTCGACAGCAACGAATTTCGGGTTTCGGCGTGTAATTTTCAGGTTCTGAAACGCATTATATGAGGTTTTTGGGGGTTTTCGGGGTCGCTGTTTTCGAATTTGATGTCGGAATTTCAAAATTCAAGATGGCGGGTCCGATATGTACTCACTTGTTATTTATTACTTTTTTGATTCCACCTTCAAACTTCCACCGATTTGAACAAATAAGTGGCACCCTAATATTCACAGAATAAAATGTGATCTTCATCCGTAACCAATCTCCACCATTATTGAACCACTTTCTGATAAAAGTGGTCAGCAATTAACATTTCACTATCGAATTGAGCGTCAAAACTGATTGCGTCTACACAATCTACGTAAAAACATCTTCAACACATACAAATATTCAGTTCTCTTCGAATAGATTTGGAAATGAACGCCTCAGATATTTAATTGTCGTAAATGCATAAATTAAATTATCACAAAAAGTAAGAAAGTTAAAGGTGACCATCATCACCCTCTTAAACAATAAACGAACACACATTACAAGCACACATCCTGGTCCTCTTCGTTGTCGTCATCGTCGCCATCGTCGTCTTCCAGTTCACGCTTTACTCCCCCCGTGCGTACGAAATCGACATTTTCGAAACTCCACGATTGCCGTGCCAACACTGGAGCGGCGCCAGCAGGCGCTCCACTACCCTCCGTTTCGTCATCATAGTAGCATGATACCATTTCGTCACCAGCTTCATGGGCTTGCTCCTCGGCCGAAGCCATGAGTTTTCTAGCCTTGCGCTTGTAGTGTTTCATATTGCAGACGCGCATGTAGATCTTGCCACGCTTTTCGGTGCGGTAATCCTCCAGACGCTCGGTGGGGAACAGTTCGAGGAGCTCCTTTTCCAATTCATAGCTCATCTGCAGCGACAGATGTATGCCGTTGTCATCGAAATAGCTCGAAACCACGCTGATAAGTTCGCCGCGTTGACCATGATGAAAGCGTTTCTGTTGGGCGTACTGCTGCAGCAATTGCTGACCGCGCGGTATGCAGGACTCAAGAATTTCACGTAAATTTATGGTATGTGGTTGCTGTGACTTGGGTGGCCGGGCGTATGGCGTGAGCGGCGGTGGCGGCGAAGGCGTCGTAAATGTGGGCAAAACCTCCATTTGATTGATGGCGGGCATATCGAAAGTTTGCGTTTCGGCACTGTGACGCTTTGGGGCGGCCTTATCATATTTATTTGTTGCTGTTGTTGGCGTTGTTGTTCTTGGCATTGAAATTATGCTCGGTGCTTGTTGGTGGCTCTTTAGTGGACGGCCAATATTTTGCCGCCAAAGTTCCAGATTAAACTCGAAACGTATTTGATCGCCAAGTGTGAAGTCACGCAAAATAATCGGAATGTGTTGTAGTTTCATCATTTGCAATACTTCCACAGTGATATTTTCAGCTAAAAAAAATAATCAAAGAAACACATTCGTATGTTATCTTCTTTTAATTGTTTGTGCATATATGTATGCAATAGATACTACACTCAAAGAATTATTATGTTTGGAGAACGTTTGCTGCAAATATACTACTTTTGAATACAAACTTAAACGAAAAAACAAACAAAAAACATTTGCTCCTGGCTGAGCTAAAAAGTTTTTTTTTTATCGTTACTTAAACGTTGGTCTCAAACGAAACAACAAACGAAGTGTGTTTGTCTAATTTTTCGTTTCTTACGAACGAAAAAATTCTTTGAGTGTATGTATATTTGCGGAAGTATATAGTATATAGACAAATTCAACAATTTGCAATCAAGGTGTATTGCCTAGAGAACATCAGTAAGTACACTTCAAAAAACCCACGTGGGGAGGGGATCAGAAGAATATTTCAGTCTGCAGTAGTGTGTAGGGTATAAAATCGAAAATTCATCGATTAAATATAGAAAAATCATCGTATTGGAAAGGGAAGTTATCGATTAATATTGAAAAATGATCGATAAATATGGAAAAACTATCGATAAAATACAGAAAAATGTATACGAAAAATTGTCATATCGTATCGTACGGTCAGGGTCAGACCGAAGATAATTCTCTTACAAGTTTTTTGTTCCAAGTGAATATTCGGTTGTTGTCAAATATTTGTTAGGCGCCATAGAAACAGAAAACGTGCTTCTTTATTTATCTGGCAAATGCAATCTAATTTATTCTAACCAGTTCCTTAAGTACTACGGACTCAAGAAAACTTTCTATGTAACGTTCAAGTACGTACTCAAAAAGTGTTGCAGCAAATGTTCCAATTTCCAAGTCATCAGCAGTCGCTTCAAGTCTAAAAACTCTCGTTGTGCATTCATGTCGAAGCTAAAAGAAATATTCATATTTGTACATTGATCATTGTTATCATTAAATAAATGTATTTTCAACTTACCTACATATGTGTGTGAAATAAGTAAAATTTAATAACAGTTAAGTTGGTGCAACCTATTCTCCGGTCTCTTTTTTCGTGCGCTTAACGTACGGAATGTAAAGGCAATTCGTAACTGAATACTCGAACTACTTCGTTGGCTCGTTTATTTCTCTCCAAACAACATGACATTCGTGAATTTCATGAATACGTTGCGCTTGAGTTTCCCCTTTGGATCGGCGTTTTCGTTGAGTTTCGGTTTTGCTGTATCTTTTTTCCGTTTTGCGTTCGTGTGGAATATTTTTTTTGTTCCTTTTATTTTTGTTTTGTGTACTAAATGAAAAAACTTATTCCGCATACAAATGAACAAAATTTTGTGTTCATGAAAAGGCAGGTAGGTTCTTTGTAGTGAAGTTGGTTCTTTGATGTAGGGACGTGTTGTGTACAATTACCTTGTCGGTTTTTTTTTTTATTACGACTTCAATAATTAATAACCTGGCGTTGCTTGGACAGGTACTAACAACAGTGGAAGTACCCTACCGTGAACCCTCCAACAGTCATTTTCAGAGAACCCGGTTTAGGTATACCGGATTGTTTATAGTCGCTCCCGTGGACCATACATTTTTGAATCAGCGACCCCAAAAACCCTATTATAAGTTTCGCAGAGATACCATGAATGGAACTATATTGCATCGGTGGACCTGGACCTAATTTTAAAGTACAATATCGGGTTTTTTAAATTTTTTTATTTCAATTCAATCCTTAGATGCATTGCATGAATCTATTATGGCTTTGAAACTCCTCATATCACTACAATTAAATTAAGGTAATTTAAAGACGAACAATTCGCTACATCACGCACTCCACTTAGTAGAACGCATCCTCGCTTAGATTCTCAGTCTTAATTTGCACATCGCACTGTTGCTGCTCCGTCCAACTATCGAAACTGACAGCAGCAAAATCATCATCGTCGTCGTCGTCGCAGTCGCCGCCCCCGCCATGTGCAGCATCAACAACCTCCACATCATTCGGCATATTGGCTTGAAATGCGGCCGCTCCACCGTCCCATTTGCGCTTGACCGGCACCCGATCGCGATCGCGTTTATAACGTTTCATATTGCAGAATTTCACATAGATCTTACCGCGTTTCTCGGTGCGATAGTATTCCAGCTTCTCCGTGGGGAACAGCTTGAGAATTTCCCATTCCAGATTGTGCGACATATTGAGCGATAAGTGGTAGTCGTTGCTGTCGAAGAAGCTAACCACCAGATAAATCAGCAGAGTGCGGTGTGTGGTCGTAAATTCGCGATGCTCCTGATAGTATTTGAGCAGAGCCTCCCCCTTCGGTCCGGCCGTTTGTAGGATTTGCAGAACGGTAAGTGGCTTCTGATCACCACCGATGTAAATCTGCAGAGCAGATGGTGGGTGGTCCTGTGGTGAGGTAGAGGCGGCCGCCGCTGTTGCTGGCGGCCCCACAGAGTTCAGTTGTAGTGTCGGTGTGGCTGCCTGCGCGGGGCGTGGTTGTGGTATGAGTTTGGGCATTTCTTTGAGCAGTTCCGTGCAGTTTATGGCGGTGGAGTTGGGGTTGGAGTTGGTAGAAATGGGTGGTGGTGGTGTGGGCGTATTCAGGCGAGAACTAAATGCTCCAGTGACTTCAGTATTGGTGGCACGTGATTTTTTGCTGACTTTGGCTTGATGGTGTGTTGGGGCTGCTGCTATTGTTGTTGTTGTTGGACAACACTGCACATATTTGCTGCCATCCTGCAGTGGCTTGTTCATATTGCGCCGCCATATCTCGAGATTATGTTCGAAACGTACCCGCACGCCCAATTTGTAATTATGTAAAAGTTCCATTACGTGATGGGGTTTCATAAGCTGAAGTTCTTCAATGTTCATACCTTCATCTGCAATCGAATGAAACGATTATGCAAACTATTGTAGAGCATTCCAGACCTAAACAAACCTTGGAAATGTTGAAAAAGTTCCGACAAATTCCATGATGACAATAGCTCCTTCAATGTGATGAAATCGCCTCGTTCACTCATTTGTTGTCTCGACTATGGCTATGAAAAGGTCAAAGTTTTCATTAATCACACTCAAAACTATTTTTAAAATTGTCATAGGCTTTTACAGTGCCTACTACAAATATAAAATATCGAAAATATAAAGGTCGATAGCATCAACAATCAAAACCTTGCATATATTCACATACATACCAACACAGTTCCTTTTCACACTATTTTGCTATCTGTTATATAGATTTTTTCCAGTTGTTGTTGTTGTTTGTTTTTGGCAAAACAAACACACAAATTCGTCTCGACTTCATCCAAACTCAACGAACGCAAACATTCAACTGAACTCATTTTCACTTCGTCGTTCATACGTGCTTACATAGATTCATCATTTCAATGAATACGTTGGCTTCGTCTCGTTCTCGCTTGCACGCAACAACTACTTCGTCAAGTTGTTTCGTTGAATATTTCATTTGTGTTCGGTGTTTTTTTTTCTTGTTTGATATTCTATGTTGCTGCCGTCGTCATCATCATCGTTGTTGTTGCTGTTCATAAGTTGAGTTGCTTATGATGTACAGCCGACGTTGACGTATGCGTTTATTCGTTCGTACGTTCATATAAGCGCGCGAAGTACGGTGTGTCGACAATGAAGAATAGCAATCGACAAGAGAACACACGATTGGGGCGAGATGAACAAATGAAGAACGGGTATTGTGGAATCGAAGCGGATACTTCGTTCTCGCTGCTATTGTTGTCAGCAGTCAACGTGGCTGCGCCGTGTTATTTATTACGAGTAATGCATATTGACAAATATTTGAAAACAAATTTATCAGATTATATGACACGCTCAGAATAAAAAACCGATGAAATGTCGCTCTTTTCCTCCGAGCATGTCATATATTATATTAAACGGTGGCTAGTTTTTTAATCAGCAAGTCAAATTTTTCTCTGATTTCTATTAGTGAGGTGATTTTGGTTAGCTTAGGTTAAAGTGGCGGCGATAAGCCTCACATAGTCCATAGAGGTGATTAAATCAGTTTCCCTTTTGTTTTCCTATACCTACACAGTTAATTAGGGTATTTTACAGTTGAAACAACAAATCGGTAAATTAAATATTTGTATGGAGTTGGAATGGAAATACTTAAATTCAAGAATAATTCCATAAAATTAGGAAAAAAATCGACGACAACCAACACATAGCTAACATTAAAATATCAAATCAATAATGGTAATGAAATGTAACGATAGAAATCCACACTTAATATTAACATATGTAATGATAGACTCGCGATAATCAATTATGCAAAAAATACATTAAATAGAGGATGAGAAATAAACCCAACTTCCTGATACAGTGGAATTCCTCTGTACGGACAGCCCTTATAACCGGACAAAAACACTGCGACGGTGAGTGTCCGTTATGAGGGATTTCACTGTACTCAATTTAATTCTCACAATTTGTAAAATAAAAAGAAACAAATAAATCAAATAAGCATTTTACTAGATGAATTTTTGAAATAAGAGTTCAATGGACTCATTAAGATTTACGAACCACCACACAATCAAATTGAAAGAAGAAGTTTTTCTAGAAAACAAGAAATTACCCCTAAATTGAAATTGATACCGAATCTACTCTTAGATGAGTAGAGTGGACTTTAAAAAAAAAAAAAACAATGAAAATTGCACCCAGGAAAATTTCAAATGAAATGAAAAACCCAATAGAATTGAGAAGGCAACAACAACGTAAAAAAAATACATCAAATAAAACCGAGATTACGGTGAGACATTTGAGGGTTTCCCATGCAGAGGTTCCCACCGATTACTGCCATCGACGACGAAGAGCTGCGAAGTTGTGAAAATTACACTGACAGCAGAAACGAGAAACGTCATTTCTTTTGATATGCGGTCCCGCGTCTCATGCGTCTTTTGTACTGTTGATTGCAGCTTATTGTTCGCTGTGGTTGAGGTGCATTTGTGCACCCGATGCACTCTACCAAAATAAGGAAAGGAAAATTTAAGAAAAAAAACTCTCGAAGACGTTGCTTAGCAGTTCAATGACCCCTCGACCGTCCCGAACCAATGTGATCGAAAATCGTATGCAGCAGGCACATTTTCCACAAAGAGCGTTGTAGTTGTTAGTGTTAAGTGGAGTGCTCTGTCGAGTTGGAGTTCCAACCGGAGTTGATTTGAGTAGAGTAGAGAGTCAAATGGTGTGTAGAGAGTCGCCTGGGGAACTTTGAGGAGCGCACGCACATTACACAGTAGTCAAATGAGAAAACAAAATTAAAACAAACACGCACATAAAAAAACGTTAAGAAAACATGCACACGAAATTCGGAATACAATTGTTTGTTGTTGCTGCTTTTTTTGATTATTTCTCTTTATTTTTTGTTGAATCGACGTTTTCATAATGATCATAATAGTGGTTCATGCGGCTGTTGTTGTTGTTGTTCTTGCTACGTGAAGAAATTCCCTTATGAGTCGAGCTGGGTGGAAAGTTTTTCATGTTACACACATACATATTACACCATGCAACAATTTTAAGGCAGTTTGAAAGCATCGGTATCAAACCCACCTCGGGTCCCACCTATCTTGGCCGTTACCAGATCGGGAAAAGCGTGTTGCACAGTGTTGCGTTTGTAGTTTTAAACAGTTTTTTTGTTATTCACACTGGAGTTTTATTACGTTGTGGCGCGATCGTTCTTTGTAATCCAAATGCTGCCCAATTTATTTCACTTGACTTGCCTCCAATTCCTAAGGCATTGCTGTTGCTGTTTGTGCGTATCAGATGATGCAAATGTGGTCAACACTGCGTGAAAGCCATTTCAACCATCATCGAAAAATAAACAAATAATACAAATAGAAAACAAAAGCAACAAAAAATAGCTGTATGTAACACGGGTTTTCTTTTGTATATTTGATTGTGCTTAGTTCACAATGGGGGAAATCCTTTTATTGTGAATTTGTTCGGGGTGAGGTATTCCCTACTTGCTTTAAATAGACTCTCACATCATTAGCTCCAGGCTAGTGGGGGACTGTCTCTGAAAATTGAACCTGTTGGGCGGGGATAAAAAGTAATGCTTGAAGGGAAACGAGGCTGTAGATGAGCTTGCGCGACTGCGCCTCTTTCAGGGCCATTGGTTTGATCTACCTGGGCTACGCCAGGCCACATACAACAAAAGGAGGCACTGAGTAAGAACCGGCTTCGAATTCTAACGGGGATCCTAACTGGTCACTGCAGACTGAAAGGTAATCTCACGAAGTTGTGCGTTGCAAACGACGACTCGTGCAGATTCTGCGACAAGGATGAAGAAAATCTGGGCCATTTACTGGATTCCCGCAATTCAATCATCCACACAAAAAGGCGTGTACTGAGGAAAGGAAGTATTTCATGCCAGAGCATGATTAGCCCATATTGCATCATCTTCTAATCATGAAATTCCTTGAGGGATCTAGGGTTGGTGGAGGTCCTTTAAACATTGGCAGGGGTATGGTTTCCGATATAACTTCTAAACTAATACTTAAACTAATTAAGTTTAATTCGACCTCTAGCTTATTCGAAATTCCTCATGAATTTTGTCTTGATTCCGGGAATTCACAAGTATTCAAAATATTCAGAAATGACGCATTCATCTGCCAAGAAATGTTACTAAATCATTCTGACCCTTCTCTTCACTATCAAATTTCGATGCTAGAACTTGTTACTTTTTGGGTCAAAACCTACCCCCAAACGGTCGTCTACAAGGCAATCTACACAAACCTAAGAAGTACGAAAAATAAATATAAAAAAAATCATTAAAACTATTTTCAGTTTTCAGCTAGCAACGAAACGAGTAGGGAAAATTGTGGTGCAATGTCGGCAACAAGGAACCAATTTTCAGCAACATGCGCAGTGGCGCCCTAATTAAATAGGGTTGCAAATGGATAAAATGGAAATTCCAAAAATTTCCCAAACACAAAAACCAAAGGAATGCCTTAAAACGTAGAACAGAAGGAACGCTTCACTAAATAAGTGGTTGTTGGATAATGAAAATAAATTCCATTGCAATTGCTGAACGCAGTAGATGCAGCAGATGAAACGGAAGGAACTGAGAAGATACCTTCAAGATGATGATGGCGAAGAAACAGCGGAAATTACTGTACTGAACAGTGGCTAAGGGTGGAAATAGGGCTGCGTGTGACGTAATATTACGCAATTTCTTAGGATTGAATTGACGAAGAAGGCAAACAAAAAAACCAAACAAAAGACCTTTCTTCCGGCAGTTGATAGCAGCGAATTTCGAAATTGCGTTGGAAAATGCTAAACAAAGCGCGTATGATAACACACATTATACGGTGTGGAAAAATTCCCTCCACTTTTTTCTTTTCTTCGTTTCAAGAAATTTCGTAATCGTAAAAAAATGTTTATGAAATCAATTTCATATGTGAAATGTATGAAACGATTTCTTTGTTGTACAGCTTCAACTGCGGCGTAGAAGCGTTTGCAAGTTGTTCATTTATCGAAAAGTTTCGACGTAATAATACCAATGGAGCTAAGTTGTTAGTTGTAAATAGGAACAGATGGACTGAACTCACTGCAGACAGACATACACATTCAGTTGTTTGCTTGTATGTCGCCGTTGTCGTTGCTGTCGTCTTCGTAATTATTATGACTTCATAAATAAGAAATAAACCAACCCTGAAATGGCTTTTCTGCCTTGTTTTCTCCTATCCCATGTCCAACTATATGTTATTTTGGATTGCGTATAGTTTCGGTTTTATGGATTTGTATATTCTTTAGCAATGATTTTCGACTTCGAATTGTATAGCTTTCAGCTTCGCGCATATTTGCGCAAATTGTGGATTTATCTTTTTTATTCACATATATCACTTTTTCGTGCCAGATTTAACCGAAGAGCGGATTTCTATCAAATGCGCAGTTGCAGTAAAGAGTTTAGTGTTGGTTTTCAAAACAACAGTGGCGGTTTTGGTTTCACATTTACTACTTGTACATACCCTACCCCCCCTATGTCTTACACGGGGTGTCATAGGTGTATTGCTATAGGTCCCCCATAAGCTCCGCTATGTTTCCTCTAGTCCCTCTAAGTGCTCTTTAATTATTCCCTAACTCCTCCCTTAGGGATTCTTAAGGCCCTCGTAAGTAACGCCCACATATTCCCCTAAGTGTGCCCTAACCTAAACCTAGATTCCCCCCGTAAGTTACCCAATACCCCAATAACACAAAGAAACTGTAGTATTCATTCGAATAAGTTTTTACAACGCCACTGCAGTCCAGAGTGTATCTGAAAAGCAAATGCAATTCTAACTAAAGAACAAATAAATAAAATTAAACTTCGCACTGGCCTCGTTGTACACTCGCAAACATAGCACACACACCATACTAAGCAGCTGAAGTCAGCGAGCAACTCTGCAAGGCAAGGCGCTCATATACAAATAAACACCACAACAGTGGGCCCCTATCGACCAACAGTAGAGCTAACATAAACGTACTGTGAAAATATGGTGCAGCTCGAAAGCAAATTTTCAACACATTCGCAGAAGTCAAGTCGCTGACAGCAGACGCAAATGTGTTACGAAGCGGATTTTTGGTGTGTGAGCGCCACAAAAAGTGTATTTCCCTTATACATAGTATAAGAAAAAAAAACAATAAACAATAAATAAAAAAAAATAATTATTTCGAAAATTGCACAAAAGAATTAATGAAATGAACTGAGAATGAGAATGAGAAAGTGGTGCTCACGAAATAGTTTGGAAAGGCAAAACATTTTTAAGGAAGACAAAAAACAAACTAGTGGATTTCGAAACAAAAAATAATTACGCAAAGCAAAGACAAAATTCAGTTAGTAGCATTGCAATATAGTGGTGTATTGCAATTGAAATCTTAAATAAAAACTCATATGTAAGTAATTTTTGTCGAGAACAAACAAATTGTTTAAATGTATGAATGCCATTTTATTTGAATGTGGAATTATTAAAATTTATTTTTATTACCATCGGAGTTAATTTATCATGGCTAATGTACTATTTCAATGTCATTCATTAAGAGATTAGAAAGAGCGGCAGCCCGCGCCCGTGTCTAAGTTGATGTCTAGACTTTAGTCTAGGCAATTGAAATTAATTTCATTTTTGTTATGTTATAATTTGTACGCCATTCGAAACAATTAAATGCCATTAAATATCCACGCAAAGTCAGATGATGAATCTAGACACTCAAGTTTCAGTTCGCACTTCACAGTTTTAATTGCAATAAATTCGGATATGTTTGAGGGGGGACACTCACTCCATCTAACAAAACTTGTGAACGAAATTGGTTCGTAATGCATTTAAAAAAAAAACACAGCAAATTGATGTGCAAACTTCACTTAATAATTATTCAAAAAATATATTTTATATACAATAATAGAACAAATAATGAGACCACTTAAAAGCCAATATGGTGTCTGTCAAGCATTGATAGTCGACGTACATACATACTTCCACTTCCATATGGTTCGCCATATGTGCCAGCCATTTTGAAGTGTTCAAACTAACAATTATTTTGTCAGTTCGTCAGCCAGCCAGCCAGCCAATCGTTTCTATTTTCAAGGTTTTCCACTTTATTTCTACAACTATACAACATCGAGTACACATACAAGTGTGCAATCGTATTTTAAATTCAATTTAAGCTTAAATGAATTGCACTGGATCTAAACAAAGGCGACACTGTATGCCACACCACCCCACCCCACGCCCAAACTACTGCAAAGTAATTGTTTGTTCACCTGCGTCCTACGCGCCCCGCACGTTGTAATTCGCATGTAAATACTTGGCCGTAAACTGTTGTTACTGGGCCTATTTTACAAAAAATATACTCCTTTTAGGCAAAAAAAATTGGGTATTTTTTCCACCAGGGAGGAGTTGTATTTTATTTGATATTGATACATAATTGTAATTTTTTCTCGTATTTTTCTGATTCCAAAACCCTTTTTTAATTAATTAATTTTAGACGGCTTTACTTTTTTTTTTTTTATAAAATTTCGAAAACAAAATATGAATTACTCTAATAAATACTGTCTGCTGGGAAATAATGGCCTTTTTGAAATAAATAATTGTCGTTGTATACATTGTATTCAGTGCAATATACTTCAAATGTCACATACGACATTTATTTTCCCAGGCGACGACATGTACACATTTTCTTTAACGCTTGAAGCATTTCAACAATTTCAGTTTGCGGACAGTTAGCGTGACATGACAGCTCAAATTTGTTATTTTCAAAACATTTCTACATACACCCATAGATATGAATGTGCACTGCACTGCCTAAGGTCGTGGCAGTTGTTGTAGTGGCTTTTTGCCAACCAAAATTATTTCAGCTTTTACTATGGTGTGAGATGATGATTAGGCAAAATTGTATTTATAAATCAAGAAATCATTAAAAATAAACATTTGGTTCGGTGAATATCTTCTGTTTCGTGGTTGGGTTTTGGAAAGTTTGAAAGAGTTTCAAGTTTTACACAAATTCGAGCCACCATTCGCGCGAACTCTTCAATTTGGCGCCATTTTTTCACAACAGCTTCAGCGCGCCTGTGCGTAGCATGTGTATCTGTGTGTCAATACGAAAGCTGAGCGCAAATTCAAACGAAAAGATACTTCTTCTTCTTCTTCTTTTGCATTTATGTATATATCTCATTTTATGCTACAAAAGAAGAAAAAAGTTTCGCCACAAACGAAAAAAATAAAGCAAGAAGAAAACATTAAATTCCACTAACGACCAACGACCGACTACGGACGACGGATGACGAACGACAAAATGCGCCATGCGCCAGCAGCGTTCAGCAGGGCAACACAGTTTCGTCGGGCCACTTTCCCCACCTCTACTCTACCTCTTCCCCCCAAACACTCCAAGCCAGCAGCTTTAGCATGGAGAAGAACAACTTTTCCCACTTTTTCCCAAGCAGTAACAACAACTGCAGCAATAAAAGTAAACCAGCTTCAACCAGTTTCGAAATCGTATTTTGTATTTATTTTCTTTTTGGGCACAGGCTTTACCTCAAGTAAGCTTCTTAAGCCCCAACGCCCCTCTATTGGCCATACCGCTTTAGAGTATGAAAAAGCATTGAGTGCACGTTTCTCATTTAAGTAAACCCATTTTTTCTTTAAATTTATTGAAATATTTTAATTAAATATTTTAAAAGTACGACTTACTGCACCACCTCGCTTAACGCAACGACATAATGTTATGTATGTATGTATATAAATTATTTATGTTTTCGAAGTTGCGCTAATTGGGTGTTGCGTTTATCGAGGTGCCACTGTATCTATATTTAATTTTTTTTTCCAAACATTTTTTTTAATTAATTCAAATTCAAACCCATGTAATGAATAAACTCATATGTACGCGTTTGCTTGAACGTAATAAAATCATGTTAAACTGGTTTTACTTATTGTTCCAATATTTTCCAGTGACCATTTCTTTTTGAGATTTTAGGTGTATTTTTGGCTTTCTTTTTTTTACATTTCAGTTGAATACCTTTTTTTGTGTTTCCTACTGACGCCAGTGTTGTGATTCTTACGTTTTTTGGTTTTTTAAATGAAAAGTGGGATATTTTTTTTATTTAAGCTGGCAGCTCTGAACTACTTGTCAAACTTCATATAAAAAACACGTAAACTGCTGCTACGTGAATTTCCCCAACTGATATCCATTTCATCAGTAATTTGGTAAAATTTGTGTATCTTTTTTCAAAGAAATTCGACAAAAAGTACGGAAAAAATACAACCATGTAAACAAGGAAAATATTTATAAAATAGTATGAGAAGAGCAGAGACGAGTTTCCAGTCTTTGGTGATAAATTAACCCTATTTGTTATTTGACATGCTCAGAGGAAAAGAACGATGAAATGTACTGACGCTCCATACATTTCATCGCTTTTTTATTCTGAGCGTTTCATTTGATATTCAATTTCCTTTCTAATATGCACCTCTGAATGCCATTTTTGGACATACTTTCATCTCTAGATCCTAACTGGGATCGAATGGGACTTTATAAATATACCCCTCTCATACACTGTGGCAGGGTATATTAAACTTTGACACAACGTTTGTAACGCCCATAAAGAGGCGTGTCCGGTATGGAAGAGTATATATATTCTTGATTAGCATCGAAAACTGAACCGATTACACCATGTCCATGGAGATATCGACTTGAAACTTTGGGTACATGTTCATTGGCATTATCTTAGTGATGAGCGCTCACTCGTTTTCTCGGTCAGATATTCATTCTTTTTTGGTTGTTAGTGAAGAGAATTTCGATCGTATTGTGTCGAAAAAAACGTTCGAGTCGGATTGGTTGGGTCAGTTGGAGAATAAGTTTTAATAACTGTTTATAATATGATGGGCTTTCAGATCCTAACCCCACCGAATTGGTTCATGCAATGGCCCCAAACCAATTTTAATCTAACTCCAATTCAAGTCACCAATCCAACAACAAACACCATCAACGAAATACCAGTAGCAACCCACATTTTAATTTAATGCGCTTTTCGTGTTGTCGTCATGAATTGGTTTTGTTTTTTTTGCCCGTTCTTCCTTCCCCCGATTGCTTTTATTTCCATTTTCTGCAATGTTTGGCTTTTTGCGTATTTTTTTTTACTTTTCTCGTTGCAACTTGCAAGCAATTCCACTCCTTTTTTTCAGTATAATTTTTTTGTTTCTCCACTGCGCTACTGCAACTCGCTGCGATCAAGCTCAATTTTTATAACGAACGTTACGAGTATGTGCATATATTTGCGCCAATAACCTAGTTTTGCCTTTGGACCTACATACTCATGGGAATATATATATGTACATATTTACCGACTATATGCATTTGAGCGTAGCTATGTGTATACATTGGAAAAACTACAAAAACCACTAAGAGTAGTTGTTGCACTGCAAATAGCAACAACTGGCACTGCAAGCAACAAAAATAGTAAATACATAGCAAGTTTTTCTGGTTTTTCCCTGTGCTCCTCCATCCGTTCCGATTTTCCGCTCAGTTGGCATTCCCCTCCCTATAGCTTTACTGCCACTGCACTTTTCAGCCAGTTCGCAGTATTTGCTGCATTGGTATTTACTTGTATCTGAGTGTGGTTGCTGTGTGACGTATCTGTGTTGATTTTTTATTGTTATTTTATTTATTTTTCTATCGGACACTCGCTTTTGCTGCTCTTTTGTTGTTGTTGTTGTTCATTTTTGCCTTTTGTCTTACTTTGTGTTTTTGTTGTTGTTTTTATTTTTACTAGAAAAATCATATGATTTCGTATCCAAAAAAGGGTTTCATAATTTCATTGGATTTAATTTTTGTTCTCACAATTTTCATTAACGACTTTTCATCAAATTTATAATTTTTTGGATTGTATTTGCAAATTGCAGTGCTTTGAACTCACTTTGATAGCCAACGATTACCTATATTCAAGCACACTAGATTCTAAACGGATTCGGAGAAAATGTGCCAAATGTAGTTTTGTTTGCAAACAATTTTTATGTATGTATACTAATTTTAAGGTTATGTATATAATACATATTTATTTGTATTCTAATTTATGGGAGAATCAATTTTTTTATTCGGCATCACTGAGAACGTGGGTTTTCCCTATTTGAACTCTGCTACACTGGTCCTAAGAAAACTCTAACTGTTTAATTAAACTGTGCTACACACTTAAAAATATCTCCAATCGGATGTTTACTATTTCTACACCGAATAGAATAAAGTTGCAATGTCGTTTAATGATTTAATATTTTGGAATATGTGTCCCAAAAACAAAAAAATTTAAAACAAACGCACTTTAAATTTTATCTCAGAAAACAGTTCTCCAGGCCCAGTTCGCATGAATAAAAAGCTCGGTGTAAAATTTGTTGAAATTTACTTTTAAATTTCTTAGCTTTTTTATATGAAGTTTGACAAGTACTTTAGTACTGGGAACCATTCCATAGAAAATGTTCTTGAGAAACTTAACTTGAGCCTTTCATGAGTACATTTTGTATGGAATTTGACCTTTTCTCAAGAGATGAAAAGTCGGCTTTACGACGACATCCAGCGTAATTGTCACAAAATGCGTCAACCGTCGAAATGCGAGCTGTGGAGTTTGGACTTAAGAACATTCCCTGTAGTCAATTGATTGCGGACAGATAAAATCTAAACAGCAAGCAAAATGGTTTTTTTTTCCTATAAATCAGTTGGAAAGTGTGGAAATTACTTTCTTATAAACAAAAATAAAAATTACCACTTTCAGAATAAAACAAAAAAGATTATTTTGTTCTCACTACCAACAACAAGAACAACAACAGCAACATTCAAACTGTGGAGTGCTTGGAGCGACATGAAGTTTTCGCGAACAGCGAACAGTGAAAATGTGTGTCAGCGAAACTTACCAATTATATACCAAAAGAGAAACAGAAAAGCGAAAAGCTTGCCCCTCCAACAACAACTGCAATCTAAGTTAAACAAACCAAAGCTCCACACAAACGCTCAAGAACAAAAGCTTCTTTAATATTTCCCCTACGCGCGCTAGTGGCGTGCTATATACGAAATTAAGCGAAAGCTCTTCTCTTATATACCGCGTAGTTACGGTCGCTTCTGCTTATGTACAAGGGGCAGCGCGCGCTGCTTTCAACGGTTTTTGGAACAAAGCATTTTACACACGTTTTTCTATTCTGCGATTCATTCGTTCGTTGTTCGTGGTCGTGTTAAGTTCGTTTCTTCGAGTTGAGCGGTTGAAATTTGAAATTTTCTTCGCTTGACTTCAGCTGCTATATTGGATTTTTGTGGTTGTTGTTGCCAACTGCTATTATAGTAAAGTGTTGTTGTTGTTGGCGGTGGTGAACTTTGGCTCGCTCGTGCTTGGCTTGTTCTTGTAGTAAAATAAAAAAAACGAAAAAGGAGTCGTATGGCAAGCAGTGTTGTATTTTCTGTAGTGGACCGCAAAAACACGGCTCCGTTCGCAACTTTTTGTGGTGGTTGAGTAAAATTGGAAGCGCGTGTTCTCGTTTTTTTTTCTTTTAATAAATAAAAGAAGAAAAAGTATTTTTAGCGTGAAATTGGAAAATTTTGTTTTTGATTGTTCTTAAAAAAACTTTTTTGATGAATCACGGAAATTACGTAAAACATAATTGCAAAAAAAAAAATGGCCATTTTATAATTTCTGTACTTGTGAAAGAGAAAAAAAAGCTTGAGAATGATGACACATTTTTGACACAAGATTACGCAATCGCATTTTAATTTGAAATGAAAAATCATCGCAATTTAATAATTCTTTGTTATTTTTCATTGAATTAAGTTTACGAATTGCACTTGTTTTTTTGAAAGCTGATAAGTTTTTTTTACTACAAAATCTACTTTAACAATTTTGTAAAAATTTATTAATTTTAAATAAAACATAATTGAATAATTTGCAATTTTTACAGTATGTCGTACAAAGTACATTTCCTATTCATCGTTTTCATAATCCTTTTTTTTAATTGATGACTTCATTTTGGGTTTAATATTTTTTTTGTTTCTAAGCTACGCCATATTTTTAAATTCACCTAAATTCTAGTGAAAAAGCTTTTTTCTTGCCTCGTAAAGAAAAAAATTATGAAACATTCGTTTATTTCCTACGAAAGCCGTCCACTCGTCGTCATCATTCCCTTGTTCTATCGTTCGACTTCCCCAGCCACAACAACAATTTACGCTGTCGCCTCCATTCAAGACCAAAAAAGCCAACACGCTCTTCTCGCGCTCGACACTCGGCATTCGTTTCGTTAAGTTTGTTGTTCGTGCGTTCGTTTTACGCGCGCTTCTCTTCGTTCATCGCTTAACTCGGACACACACACAAACGCGTTTGCTTCGTTTCGTTCATATTTCGTTTTCAAACGTCATTTGCAGCTGCACAGTGGACTATGTTGGCTGTTTTTGTGGTTGCCCTCGCTTTGGTGTTTTTTTTGCCGCCGCATTTGGCTTCGATTTGAAGGAATTCACTGCTGGAAAGTTTTTTTATTCCTTCATAGTTTTTTTTTTGTAACTTTGTGTTTTGTGTTTAATAAAAGTGCTATGTTTGAAGAATTCTTCAATGCCGTTACTGCGAAAACGTTCTGCAACCTATGTGGGAGCGAGATAGGGACTTGCTGTTATTTATATTAATCAAGTCAGTCTTTTTCTCTCTCCTATACAAATTGCGGGCGTATCAACATGTCAGAAAAAAACACCGTTAATTTTAAAAAGTGCTGAAATGTGAAATTTACTATTATATTAAAATAAAAAAATATTGTGAACTTATAGAAATTCACCAAAAAATGGGGTTGATGGCACATACAACATACATTTCCACTCAAGTAGTAGGGTGAAATGTACATAATTTATATTATATACTTATCATTTTGTGGATTCATGTACATACATTTGTTTGCATTACCAAAAATTGGAAAGAAACTTAGAATCCTGATGTTACATACTTAAGATCTCACAAATATTTCTAATTTTGTTATTTTATCTAAAGAGATATAAACAAAACACTCTTAGAGAATTCAAATAAATACCTTTAAAATACTTAAATGCCTCCTAAATTCCATTCGCTTTTCGAATTAGAAAATTCAAATCAGAAAAGAATTTCATCCCTCAAATTGTACCACTGTCCAATGTTTATTGGAATGTGTTGACCAAGAAGAGAATTGAATGTAGTTAAGATATTTACATATAGCCGGAAAATGTACACTGAGCAAATAAACTGTGTACATTCATTTATTATTTTCTACAACCATGAAGGAAACACTCGCCGTTTCTAAGGAGAACTTTAAGAATACAACCTTCGAGCAAACAAAATATTCACTCATAATTCCGTTGAAATTTTTAATACTAGAAAAACTATAAATCTGTTTGCAGAAAAACTTTAAGTTAAACTGGACAAGAGTACAGTCCCATTAAAGGTCGTTTTTAATGACACTAACATGCCTGACACTGACGTTACGTGGTGTCATTACGGTATTATTGAGAGACAATTTCACAGTGCTTTATTGGAGTTTAAATGCAGAAAATCGACCATTTAAATCTATTGTGAATGAAAATTAACTAAAATATGCTCTGTGAAATTGGCCCTTAATGTTTCGAAAATGACGATCACTCTTTATTACTGTTACTAGGCCGCTTTATAAATAAGCTTTTGTACATCCACACAAGCTCGTGATAATGACTGGTTAGCTAGGTAGTTCAGTTACATTGTAATACGCCAAAGCATTATTTGTTACTAAGTTCCGTTTGAAAACGATAAGAAATTCTATAAACGAAGAACACTCACAAGCATGCATAGCCTCGTATAAATCAATGGTTGAAACAAGCGCTATTTTGGTTTCGCTTTTGATAAAATGTCAGCAAAAGTTGGTGTTTAAATAATAAATTAATAGGTAGATTATAATAGTTGCTTAAGTGACAGTAAGCCTCTGTTGTGTGAAGAACCGATCCAGCCATAGTAGAAGTAACGTGATAGAACGTAGTTACTGTACAGTATTCAACGCTACTGTACAGTCCATGCATAAGTAATAAATAAGTTAGGTGCTGGACATTTGTACTACTGGAACATTCATTACAATTTATTACATTTTCTATATTAAGCACTTTGGCCCATTTTTTTTTATAAACCTATGATAGCAATGCAAGTAACCCCCCTGAGGAGATCTGTGGTTCGAACTACACATTCTATTAAGGCTTTGTTTACAAATAATTTTCACACGAAGCAATAATTTATTAAATTTTAACGAATATCTCATCTGTATTATTCTCAATCAAAACAATATTATTGATTCTAACAATGGATACTTTCAACTTGTATGTACATATTTTATCATTCATCATGTCAAACGCGGGACAACAGAACTTTGATCCGTACAAGCGATAGCCGTTGTAGGATTCCTGAGCTGTAAAGCTCTGGACTGATTTTGCTGAACACTGATTTAATTCATTAATATTTATGTATTTCCACTCCACCCGTATTTGAAGTTAGAAATATAAAAATTAAGTAATTCATATTTAACTAAAATATTTACAATTGACTCCACTGTTACCACTGCATGAGAAATTCTAATTAGAATTGAATTTCATGCTGCTTGGCTCTCTCACCGAAAATAATTATGCGCCAACCGAAAGAGGGGAATGAAGGGTTTTTGGCCAAAGTTAAAGAAAGAGAATCGCTATTCACGCTGTTGCTAAGGGCCAAAAACAGTATTTGTACAGAGTGTAGCAGATGTTTAAAAAAAAATAACAATATAATTTGAATTATAAGAGCTAGCAAAAACAGTGTGTGCTACAATCTCATGCAAAGTAAGTATGTAATAAAAAATGTACTTGGTTGTTCATAAATAAATAAAGAAATAAATTACGTAACTCGTGATAAGTGTTGTTAATTGAAAGAGGGGGAGGGGAACGAACACAACAAATTGGGGCCAAATGCTTGAAAGTGGTTGGTTGGAGTGTTGTCGAGTGAAGTGGAGCCAGCACATGTGTACAAGTGCACTGAAAGAAAAAATATTTCGATATATCCAAAAGAAAAAAATTATAAATACACTCAGAAAAAAATTCTATTAAATTTCGTCTATAGGACACTCTTAGTTAAATCTAATTGAATTAATGGGAAAAACTGATTAAATACGAATTTGAATTGAGTTTTGTTTGAATTTTTGTTTCGAATACCATTCCGATATTTTTGGTAAACTAAATGACACTTGGAAAAAATGAAAGCCTTGCGGAAAAAATTGTATTTTAAAAGTCCATGTTGAGAGTAGAGACCGGCAGTCGCAGGATTGTAAGTCATAACAATTTGGTTAAATTTTCCGAATTTGTCCATACAGTGCCAGGCAGGAATAGTGAGAGTCGAAAAACACAGTTTGCTGAGTTGTATTGGTCGTAAAATTTTTTGTATGAATAAAAGCAACAACATTTTTATGACTATTGTATATTTATACAACAGTATGACTTTATGACTAATATGAGACCTTTGTGAACTCCCTTATTATACTTTTATAATTGCTCTATTATCATATCGACTGTACATTTTTCGTAGTCAAATCTTTCAACAGTACAAATCGACTTCAGTATCTTGGAACTGCAGAGTTGGAGGCGCTGATTAATCGTTAGTCATTTACAACAAATAAACAGATATCGAAGCCATAAATTTAGGTGAGTATGGTAATACGGCTCAGAACCGTACAGAAGAAGGTGAAAAATGGCAAAACGTCAAACTTAATCAAACCAGTTTCAATGAAAATACTTAAAATACATACATACATCCATACATACGGACAAATTCATTAGAAAGAAATAGTCGTTAAATTCGAACTGACGTAAATGGCGCACACAAATACTTTTGCAGTCCCAGTCAGTGCCATCGTGTCCCGATTCTAGCGTCCGAATTTATTAATTGAACGTTATTTTTTTATTGTACATTCTACCATTTAAGCCCCATAAAAGACAACAACGTTCTCAACCAGTTCTGGTGGCTATTGAGTATTTTTTCTGTCTTTTCACCAAATTAATTTAAATGCCGCAAATCCGTTTTGTATCTTTGAATTATGGCTGGCAGACAAATGACGTCAAAAGATGTTAACAATTTCGCCTATACTCGTATTACGAGTTAAAATTTAATGAGTTCGTTGCAAAAAAAGAATACGCTTGTACAAAATTAAAAAAAAAAAAGAAAGAATTTAGCATGAAAATAAATGTTCGTATGTATTTTAAATTGCTTAATGCAACATTGTCGTTTTTTCTGTTTGCTGCTGTCAATTCGCATCTGCTGATATTATTGTTGTAGTTGCTGACAAATGTCTAACCTTGAATTGGAAATAAACATGAAATTGTGAATTGCAAAAAAGAATATAAATAAAAAATTATATTCTAATGACTAAGAAGGAATTATGAGTTTATCTATTTTGAAGTCATATTTGTTAAATTTTTTCCACCATAATTTCGAATGCACAAATGCTGCTGCAATACACTTGTATTAATTGTTTTGATTTATGGTTGGGGAGAATGCTTTTAACAATGCGCAGTGTGGCGGCACTAAATTAATGATATGAATTGAAATAAATTGGAAACACTCTGTAATTACAAGTTTCTTTATAGATTGAAGAACCCTGGCAGGACGTCCGCTTCTTTTCATTTAATCAGTATAAAGATATTGGACAACATTATCAGAATTATCAATGTAAATGCAATCAAATAATAAGAAGCACAACTCAAGTTGTGAAAATGAAAATAAAAATGGGACAATGCTCATCCTAAAAATATACCGTTTGTACCTTGAGAGTGAAATTGGATGGAAAGGGGTACAATGCACCTTCTTTACATCCATGATGTGAACTAGCTTATGCAGCCGTTTTGTCGATATTTACGTTATTTACACTTCATCGTTCATATAAAGTTTACATGTCTACAGTTTTAAGGGGTTTTACACGTTTAAATGAACCCCATTTATGTCTATTCTCATGTAAATTAATTTGTTTGGTATTCCTGCGAGGAAGCTGCATAGTCCACTGCGGTTTTTGGAAATCGTTCAACAGTTTGGCTGGCCCTAATCCAATTCACATTTATTAAAAGCCAATTATTAGTTTTTTAAAGTAAGTTTTATATTTTTTGGTGGGCGTTTAAGTTTTGCTCATTTCAACCATGACACACACTCATAGAACACACACAACACGTACGACGACTTAGAACTTTGGTATCATGATTGGAACGTTTTTTTGTGTTCGTTTTATTTTTCATATTTAATTTTAGCAGTTCGTGTGTGCTTCTTAACAGCTAAAGCAACCAACCGACCGACACACCACACACACTCGAGTCACACTCTATTCTCGACGTGCTTCAAGGCCAACTTCTTTATATTTAAATGCCAAACGCTGCTCTATGCGCGCCAAAGCCACAGCACAGCCATAGTTCAGATCAGCACATAAAGGATTATAATTATAATGGATGATCCATCCGCCAATGCGAACAACTAATGGAACAAAAAAAAACCATAAAACTCAGCTGCGATATCGGTGGAGATCAAATGAAGTTAGATGACGGTTAGACAATTGTACAGAAGGACGGACAGATATTTTCGGATCGAGTCTATTTTCGATCGCAATACGGAATTTCTCACACACGATCGCAGTGAGTGGAGTGTGGGACTCAACAAGCGAAACCCAACTTAACCTTGTACCTCTGAGATACTATATGAATATACATAAATGTCAAAAGTTAGTTCAAGTTTTTACGAGCTCATTTCATTTTGCAATCCGCTGTTCTGGCTCTAATGCTCGCAATTTATTACACATGCGATGTATGGAATGGATATTGGTTGGAGATTAGTGATAAAATAAACTCTTGATTATCTCAGCAGCTGTGTGTGCGTGTGATACTGTATTTCCAGCTCAGTTTTCGGAGCTTTTTCGTTCATTCTTTGTAGTTTTTGTTGTTGTCATGGTTCAATGCTGATCCTCAAAGGCGTTCTGTGTTTTGTTATGCAAATCAATCGAACCGAACCGACATGGCATAGCAGGGACAATACTTGTGAGTGAGTGACTTTTAACGAGCGCCATTCGTAGTGAGAGGGAGACTTTGTTTTTCGAAAAAATGTCCGCTGAACAAAAGTAATCACAGAAAAAAGCCCCTTGCAAGGTCACCCCCAGTTGTTGGTGCTGCTGCTGTCATTGTCTAATGACAGTTTTTATGTGTCTATGCCGCCGTCCGTCGCGTTTACACATTTTACGATTGATCTTAACGTTACGTTCCGTTCCGTTCCGATTCGATCTCGCAATTAGAATGCAAAAATTCAAATTAACATTAATTATACGTGATTTTTCCTCCACGAATAGACTGACTTGCCCGTACACAAAACTAAGATCAACCGACATTTTTTTATACAACTTCGTGGTTAGAACTAGTTGGGAAAATTTGTTCAGGCCTCAGAGGCTTTTCTACAAAACTAATTAAAGTTAATTAAATGCAAACTATGATTACTTGAAAATAAAACACAGACACTTGCACTGTCATTATTAAGGTGACCATATGTGCGTTTCTCGATGAGTTTTTTGTGATTGTTATTGCAATACTCGTAATTACTATTTACTTCAAAAGAAAGATTACATGCAAATAAATTTGGGGAGCAGTAATTGCAATTAATTTGCATATGCAAAGCGGTGACTAAAGCAGTTCGGCACAAAGATGAGAATCATGGCTTCCGTGATCAATCTGTGTTTCAATACCAAATATTCAATAGGAGAAACTGTAATTGCCACACAAATTACGATCAATCGATCGGTGCCATGATTCGATCCCGAAAAGATTACTTGGGTTCGAGTAGTGGGTTGAACTGGTGTATGCATTAGTCCTGAACTGAAATGGCTTCGAGGCCGCCCTCCTATGGCACAGTGTCAGTATGTTAAGAGATTTTCTGTCCAGCAATTCCGCTGTTTTTTTCGAACTCAGTCTAGGCCATAGTTGTCGTTGGGACGTTTTACAGACCTGCCTATGGGCCCATTTGTTTGTTGCCCTATTTACCATAATGTCAATCACTACGTATTGATTGCGTATCGGTTGCAGATTGTCCGTCGAACTGATCTCCATAGCAGAACATCTCGTCTGCCAATTCATTACCCTCTATATCGCTATGTCCGGGAACCCAGCAGAGTGTAGATCGGAAGTTATATACACTTTTGGAAAGTGCAAAAAAAGGACCACCTGTGCTTATGGATATCATGTCAAAACCTGACCATCTTGCAAACAAATTGTGGTTTGCCGACTCGATTTTTTGTGTAAACGTTTCCTATTCTTTATTAATTCTAAACTTAGCTAAGTATGTACGTATTTTTTTAGAAAAACCCCCAAGTTTTTATTTGTAAATTAAACATCAGAGAGAAGCTTTAAACAATACTGCTTGTCCAACGCTTACATCATCTTCGCAATTCATCATCGAGATGGGACGATGCAAAACCGAATGATGACAGCAGCAGCAGTAAGTTGATGTCAGCAAATAGTACATTTGAATAGGATGTACGATGCTCAAGCCAAGCAATACAAGCCGCTCGAACTTAAGATATTCTGAGGCATCTGGTCTTTGTACTATGTGCATATGCGCCTGTGCTGTTTTTTCTCGTTTGCTAGATAAGATTTTATTTATTTTCATTCCACCCTACTCAGAAGCTGACTTCAAAGTTCAGCCATATTTGTTAGAGATTTTCAATAAAAAAGACTTGAAGTCAAATAGTAATAGCCGCAACAACAACGAGAACAACGATGGCGGCCACAGCAATTTACAGCCAATGGAAGAAAATCAATTCCATTTATTAGCGCAATTATCGCCGAGTTGCCTGGCTCTGTCAAGTTGTTAGTTGTTTGCTGTTGGTGTTTCAAGTGATGCAATTTCAATTGCAATTCATTTGCGAACATCGATTCTACTCGAATCGATTCAATTCAATTCGGTCGATTCCAGCGAATCTACTGTGCCAGCAATTTACATTCATTTATCTGAAAGATGCAGAGAAAAACAACAACAACAACTAACTATTCCATATTCTAGATGGCGTTGCGTAACGTATTTAGAATTCATGAGCAACGAATCATTTGTGGAAAATTTTTTACGATTTTTTTCCAACTTTTCATGTTCATTAGAAGTTGCAATTTTTTAATGGACTTTTGTTGTTTACTGACTTGTAGAAATTTTAATTAATTGATCATATGGCCCGGCACCCCTCTCACCCAGCTAGTACATTTCGCAACTAATTACCCTATGGTACGGCGGCATTTGAACAAAGGTTTACTGCTGCATAGTATGTACTCATTAAGCGTGGTTGGTGTGTGATTTGAGCAGGTGTGGTCCTGCCTCCATCAATGAATTCGATCTAAAGACATGACTAGAATGTCTAATTGCCTCTTTGCTTGTCATTTGCCTACATAACGCTCAGCTTCGCATCGTATGCTTTTATGAATAGGAACGAACCTGAAGTTCTGTGGAAAATATTATCGAAAGAATCAACCAACTAAGGTTTTATATTCATTTAGAGTCCATTTTGTACGCTTTGAAAATCTGTCATCCGTGGAAATAATTTTGTTGTCATATTTCTACATATTCACCTTTTTTCTAAGTGTATACTAGCGAATTTCCGAAATTTAGCCAACGTACATTCAATGTACAAGCTAGCAAGTAATCTTTGTTTTTTTTACTGCAGTGTGCAAATGATTGCGTTGATTGGTATTTTCAGAACGAGGTGAACAAGAACTTAAAAAAACACCAGCAACCATTTACATTTATAAATTCTAACGTATTTAAGTATTTAGCAAGATGACTGACATTTCTGTGCAACTAGGCAATTGCTATTTGTTTTATGGCTTACATGTTTGGTATGAAATCTTAATGCAATTGCCACACACCTTTAATTAATCTCAAGTATGATTTTGTCAGCGGAAACTTTAAACGGAATTGTTTATTGTTACCTCCTTTTAGGCAAACTTCTTGGAGCAAACAAAAAAACATGTTAGTCGAATCACCTGTTCATGCAACGAATGCTGCTCACAACGATAGAATTCACAAATGTATTATAATTACAAGGGTGTGGTAAATGTTGCGATTGCGTGTTTCCACGAATGACATTTGAGGAAACTTACTATAAATACTACGAGTATAGTAAGTATATTTACGAAATTGGAACATAGCTAGGTGTATTATAATTTTTTTTAGTATACACACCATGTGATCGGTACATGCAAAAAAAAGTTTCTCATATCATCTAAAAATGTAATGTAAAACTTGTAAATAGCTTAACTATCGAACAATTACAGCTGCGAGTTTAGTATTCTGCAGTCATTGTAATATGTACTGGACTAGCACAATGATACCACGTATTACATTCAATACTTTGCAATGAAATGTAAAAAAACGGTGCAGTAAACGGTCTTTGCTTTATTTTCGTAAAATTACCGAAAAAATTACATCTGTAAATGTCAAAAAGATCGGAACAAACAAAAATTAGAATAAAGTGTATGAAACTGTCATTTACAGTAATATTTGTATATACGCAAGACCAATAAGACGGGGCAAATTCCTAAAAGTTCTTCAGCGTTTTTAAAAATGTTGCAATTTTTTCTTCTTATCTTTACAGAACTTATTGCCTGAGTGTATTTACTTGACAAATAAAAAACAAATACTAAAATTTAACCATAGCAGTTTCGTAACGAAATTGCTGCTACGAAAGTCGTACCGCACCGTACGCCACTACTTAAGTGGGTCTTGGAGTCAAACTGAAATGTCGGTCTTTATTATTGTATATTTCTATTCTGTATACTTGAAATATTGCGTGACTTCTGAACAATGTTTCACTATTAAATTTTAGCATGCTCAAGTCCGCACTGTAGTATTCACTTTATTTGTCTCGTTTTTTTCCACATCCATTCTGCTTGTGCTGTTGTTCGCATTGCACAGAAAGTAGCAACGTGATAATAACGTTGACACGACTCTGATATGTGGCAATTATAAATATTTAACTGCTAGAAAGCAATATGGCCGTTTGGTTGGCAACACTCTTGACAAAAGGTATACGGTAATTTTACGAACAAGTGTAAATACAGAAGTGCGTGAGTGAAATTCATTTATATGATATTGCAGAGAAGTTCATGTGCGATAGGTGGAGTTGGCTGGTACCTACAAAAACTAGTAAAGTTTTAGATATCCGAAAAACTTCCAAGAGCGACTGATTAGTGTGAATGGCTTATGATTAATCGAGTAGATGAATGTTTACACCAGGTACACTCAAATCCTCTTAAATGATTAATAGAACAATCGAGATTATTTAACCGATTAACGAAACATTGTAGTGATTATGGACCAAAAGAAAAATTTAATTTTTTTTGGGGTCAAATATAGGTACTTATAGGGATTTATTCTTTGAACATTTATCTAACATTTCTGCTAAAATCCAAAACCTTTATTCTTTACTCAGAATTTTGAAAGGAAAAATTCCAGAACTCAAATTGTTCATATACACTTTATATGGAAAACTTCGAGGTCCCTGCTAACGTTGACCTAGGAGGTCCACAGTTTTTATTGTTAATTTTTTTCTCACAAAATAAAACAAGTTTAGGGAGTTCCAGCGAACAACAATAATTTCTCAGACAATTTTGGACCTCGCTAATCTCTACATGTACGTCAAAATAATTATTTTTATTCTTTCGAAAAACGAAATGATCCATTAAAGAAGATATCTGATCTGAGAGCGTACTTTTAGACTTTAATAATAAATGTCACTCATACGCCACGTCGTCTTTGATTATAACAAAAAGTGGTTTTAATATGTTTTATTTATTTATTTGATCGTGCTTATATGAAATTGAATAAGTGCATTTTGTCATCCGTGAATATAGAGAATTGCTGGCCGAATAAGGCCTATAAACAGGGCTGGATTTTAAATTGAATAGAATCATCTCTCAATTAAAAGAGGCTTTGCAGCTAAGCTCATAGTGACAACCCGGCCCCGTACATATGCTAAACAAAATCGAATTAGCACTTTGAAACATATTCGCCCGCTAGTGCGAGTGACTCCTACTAACTGACACCAATTTCGGCATGACTTTATGTTGTCAGCAGAAAAATACAATAATTCCACTTTTATAGTGAAATGACAACATCTCGTTACGTGCCACATGAGCGCTTAAAACTGTTATCACGTTTTTCCCTTTTTTCCGTCTGTTTGCTGTGGTTGTTGTCGGCAATCTGGCAGCCGATGTTTGGTGGTCTTAACCGAACAGGCAACAATAATAAAAAACAAAACAATACTAGCAAAAAAAAAAAAAGTAAAAAAAATACTCATGCACATAACGATCTGCCACAAGTGACAGTCGAACAGTTAAGTGCGGCTTTTGACTCTGTCATGCAAAAGAGTCAAGTCATTTGTCATTTTTTAATGACATTTAAAGGGAAAATGCTCAAGTGCTGATGGAGTGTGTATGTGTGTGTTGCAATTGTATTCATGTGTGCCACCATTTCTGTTGAAGTTTTTATGTATTTGTTTTTGTTGGCCTCCATTCGCCATTCGCCAGTCGCCGTTCGCAATATGGCGTTAATTATAATTAAAACTAGCGCGCTTAAATTTATAAAAATAACTTGGCACTTGTCACATTTTATGTTTGACATCTTTTTTTGCTCCATTTTGTTGACTGTAGTCATCTAGAAATTGTAATATACTCGTTTTTAAATGGCGGCTTCTTTGTTGTTCTTTTGACAGCTTATGCTTTTTTTTCTGTTCGTGGTCAATAGTGCATGCGGAAATTTCGTGACAATTGACAGCTTCATTAGCTCATAGGCCGAGTGTGCCTATGATGACGGCGAATAGCCTAGTGAGTGGGTTGCATTCGGTCGCTCTTCAATGAATAATTCATAGACTTTATTCAGATTGTTGATTATGGTTGGTGGAGTGCCAGGCGCGCTAGTGGAAATATATAGGCCAACAAGCGCACTTTTGACACAAGAGTTGTAAATTGTATTTATACAAACTGCATCACGTGGGCTAACACAAATACCAGGCAACGACTGCAAGTGGGTTGTGTAAAAATGCTTAAAATATTTGCAATTATTATGTAGGGTTTGTAAATGAGAGTAAATGCTCAACTGAAATATATAAAATTGCAGGTTTGATGCTGTTACGACATTCTGATTCCTGATTCCTTCAGTCATCACTCACACTCAACTATAGAGTACAACTACAAGCAAAAGGCTCCGAAGCAATTCTCCACTCTGCCAAATAGAACTTTTTCCTGTACTTACTCTTTTTTAGTAAAAATCTTTAATACAATTCAATGTAGTTTCCGAATTCTTCATACGCCCCGTTAAAGTATGTATTCACTCAAATGTATTGATTCTACAGAGTGTCCAGGATTAAGAAAACAAATCGAGGCCGGAGTCTGTGCGAGAAAAAAATCGTATGGGGTGGTGGGGTTTGGAGGGCGCAATGATTTAGTAAATTTTTTATAGGAACCATGTCCCTGAAGCCCTCCAACAATGGAAATAGCTGAACTCTTTTGCTGTCTACTATGATATACATATGAAAACCCGGATGACTCTTTTCGCAACCAAATCGATTCCTTACTGCTCCCACAACATTTTGCCAAAATTTAACATTTATTCAATTTAAATGAAAATATGTTTCCCGCTTGAGTAATGCATTCAAGTGGGTTCAAGTATACTGTTTTTTTTCCTTTTTGACCTATGAATGTCTGTGATTTACGTTTGTTTTTATAACGCTCCATTAAAAAAATATTCTACATGCTTATCTATTTTAAATTATGTGACACAACCTCCTTGGGTAAAGTGTGTGTTGGCAGAGCTTGGAAACTTTTTGGTACAACCAAAACAATGTACGTACAACAAACGAAACGAATGAAACAGGGAAAAGTTAAAAATAATTATTTTGGGTGAGAGAAAAAAAACTACTTTTAGATAAAAGTTTTAATTTATGAAGTGCAGGTACGAGATGTTATCAAAGACGACTATGAGAGAACTGTTTAAGTATTAAAAAACACAAGTCCCGATTTAACACTCAACTCAACGCAACAGCATTCATTTGGCTTAGGCCCCTTCTTTGATTAATTTTCGTGCACCCAAGGCCCACATTAGCTACGGCTTGTATACCATTTGCTTTGCAGTAGTTTGACGACGATGACGCTTTTGCGCCACGATTTTCGCATTTCTCATTGCTGATGTTCATTGAAAAATGACATGCGATGATAAGCTGTCATTCACATACACATCCGCAGCGGGCACAGCGCTCACAGAATGTATGTACGTGCACACAGGATAAGAAGGGAAGCGTGTGAATTCTCATTTGGCTAATGGCAAGTCATAACGGTGCGAGCGCAACCTGTTTCCCCGTGACATGAAAAACCCATTTTCCCATTTTTCCGCAGTTAACTGAGCGCACCGGTTTCCCGAAGTACGGCGCACAAGTAGGGCACGAGCATTATCAGTTGGCCTGGTTTCTTTCTTCCACCATCGTCGCTGTATGTATGTTGTAGTTTAGTTTCGTGTTGGCTGGTGGTATTGGACTCCGGATTGGATTTGTGGTTCGTGTGTGTGTCGTTGGCACTCCTTTTTCCTTTTTGTTGCAAAGTAACTTTTTTTTGTTTTGTGCGTAGCCTTCTGAGGGAAGGGTATATCCACTTTGTTCGCAAGTTTATACCGAAAAAAGGAGGCGTGGAGCCATTCTCGATCAGCATCACCTTCTGAGTTGAGTTGCTGTCTGGAAAGCACGATTGCAGGTACTAGAAGTTCATAAGCTAGGCAAATGGGCGTGAGGTTGATCTTTTATAACTCAAAATGCCAGATCCAATATGAAAGCCAGCATTCCAAAATTTAATTTCCATTTTCAAGGCCCAGTATGTGTTCTGTAAATATAAGTCGGCTCTTACCGACTGAAATGTACTGACTTGTTTTTCTTTCCTGTTGTGTTTGCTAACTTTCCCGATATGGCGAAGTGCGGGGTTATGTAGCGCGAAATAATATAAATTGTCATTTACGAAGCCGGAAGAATATCCTATAGTGTGATGGTGTCGCCAGAAACAAGTGAACGCTTGAAACGCGCTTCGTGTTTCAAGGAAATTCCGTTCTTTTTTTGTAGGTTACCGTTTGAGTGTAACAATAACCTCCGAAAAGCTCCGATATAGTAGTGGAGTAGATTTTCCGCCGGAACGTATTTTCATTTAGGGTGAAGCATTTCCTTATTTTTTTTGACCTGGTGTTGTTGTTTTCGGTTGTTTAGCCAACACCAGAATGGCTAATGTTCGGGTGTGTCATGGAAATATTTGAATCGTTTTGTATAGAGGGAGAAATGTAACTTCTCGACTGCCGCATTTGGGTGAGTTTTTTGTTTTTAGGTGGGGAGGAGGCAAAAACTTTGTTTTCACGTAATCAACGATGAGATCAGCTCACTGGGGGTTGCTTGTATTTTTTGCTTTTGCTGAAATATTTTTTGGGTCAATCAATACAGAAATAGTAAGAGAAACCTTCGAAGTGGGAATGTTACACACGTGCTCACTTTCTGTACTTTTACTGAAGACTTGTTAAAAATGGATTTCTGCTGGATGTGCCAAAGCTCCCTTTCATTGTGATGGAGCAATATTTGCCAGTATTTCGGTGAAGTGCGGGGAAGAGATGTTGGGATGATGAGTTTCAAACGTAAACTGGCCTAAATTACTGGACATGTTTTAAGTTTGGACTATGTGTTACCCTATCTTTGCCGATTTACTTATGAAAAATCGTCCACTATTGAAATGTAAAAGTACCCGGCTAAAAATTAAGTTTTTTAAAAACACAGAAAGGTATATTTGTAATTTATTGAAATTCATATCACATAAATTGATTTTTTTTGTACTGATAAGTGAACCTTATTTGATATTCTAAGTACGTATTTGGTTTTCAATAAGAGACCCAGTGGCCAGATTCTTTGAATCTTATCTAAAATCTAGTTGACGCTTTGTGCCATTATAAGTAGATTCGACACCCATAGATCATACATAGATATGTAACTTATTTGCTTCGATATATGAATATCAAAAACTTGTTTCTTCGCATTCGAAAATGCTACAGTCCAATATTCACAATTCATTTCTGTCGCACCGACTGACAATGACTTCAATTGGCCATAAAACATTCTATGTCCAACACTTGCCGGAAATAATTGACAAATTTAAAAATAATCCATGCAAAGCTCGTCAATTGAATTAAAAGTAAACGACATAACAAAAATGCTTTTCAATTCATCATACTTCATAGCACGACTATAATTTCAATATGTGCTCCACTTTAAATGTCAAGACAGCTGTCAGTGTTCCCATTCGCACGAGGGAATTAATTATAACAACTTTCTTGGATTTCTCGCTTGTCTTTTGACATGTCCTATAAACTATTGGAACAAGCAGAAGAAGGCTACATACACTCCCATGCAAACACATAGGAAGCTCAAAATTGCAGAAAACACTACCAACAAATTCAATTTCTTGTCCGACGAAGACGACGGACGTAGTTGAAGAGGCATGTTGGCAATTTTACAAGAATTACAAAACATGTCAGCAAGTATTTGCAAATGTCAGATGAGATGCGATAAGTTTTCACATAGATTATGCACGCGCACACGATGGACGGAACACCAGAAGGAAAATGTGAAAATTTGACGAATATGAGATGGAATGGCAAACAGAAAAATAAAATTGAAATTTCTTCAACGTACATACGTACATATGTACAAAAATTGCAAAGGAAGCTCATATTGCAGCTGGTGGTCAGTTGGCATGCAATCGGGTGTCAGTGTGTGTGCTTGCAAATGTTTATGTGATTCCATTAACGATAGTTCACATCAAAAGATAAATTCTGTGAGATAGAGAGAATTCATTCAACGAAGTGGGTCAGCAAAATATGATGATATCATCAGTGGCTGTCATTTTACCTTAACCACAAAACCACTTGCCAGCTCAATTATTCTGTTTGAACCAATTTTCAGCCTTTGACAACGTTGATGTTGCTGATACGATGACGATGACGATGATGCTCATGTTTTGGTTCTGTTTTGTATTATACAATTGCGGCTCATGTCTCCGCACATGTTTTTCCAGTTCGCGTCGAGTGTGTCACAATTAGTTACCCACTAAGAATTGGGTTAGCAGAAAAGGTGACCATCAAATTATGAGTGCAAACTTTTTCATAGTCAAATGAAGTTCCCTACTCAGTTGACGGATAATACACTGAATTGACAGCTACTAAGATGGCATGAAAATGATACAAATCCACATCAAACGAGGAAAGTACGTAGTATCGCTGGCAAGAAGTTCAAAAGTATTTTGTGAGGGGGCACTGATCAACAAGATAACAAATATTCTTCTTCAATGGACTGAATTAAAACCAAATAGAGGAGAAATTGATTTCGTGCTCGTGCTACCTAAGGTTAATAGGAAACTACACAAAGAAATAAGATTGTGTTCGCTATTCTGCTGCCTCTTCAAATTTTCCGACTGATTGTTGAAGCGCCGCTTCCACTGACCACATCAAAATCACCAACCAACACGTCGCACAATAAAAGCGAACACAATTGCCCGCCCTATAAACCCAATTTCGACTTTAACAATATTTACAGATCAACTTTTATGCCTGGCAGCATTCACTACGAAATGGCTTTTGTGTGCCTAACAAACAAAAGATAAGAAAAAAGGGAAAATAATATCGACAACATCCCTTGTCACACATACACAAACACAAAATATTGCTGATACCATTTTAATACCACCACACACTACTGGGATAGGGTGTATTTCCTTTGACACAACATTTGTTAGGCCATTAAGGAGGCGTGGTCGGTATAGAAAAGTATCGACATCGAAAACTGAACCGATATAGCAATGTCTGCCCAAAGTATCTTTCATCAAGCACTACCCCTTCAACATGGGGTCCTGAGACCAACATTTGTGTTTGTGGATTCGATTGCATGTGCCTAGAAACTGATTTCCGACAATAATTGGTCACAATGGGGTCCTGCGAAATTTGTTTGTATGTTTACTTATTGGGCCATATTGTGTGTGGGTATTTGAGCTGCGCCATTGCCGAAGATAGTTCACTCTCTACTCCTGCTAGATTTATACACTTGTTAGATTAAGAATGCCCAGGCAGAGCTTTCACCCTGGACTGCATACAAATTGTCAATTCCAATTTTCTATACCAAAAAAAGAAAAAAAAATAGTAAATCCTTTGTAAGGATTTTCTCTAGTGCCAGTCCATTTCGTCCGAACCCGAATGGGAGCACACAATAAACGAGCATCCGCATTTTTTATGTGGTTTTCGACTACTACTTCGCCTTTTACTCCTCCCGGTTCTTCTTCGCTTGCTTTCACTTCATGGCAAATGAATATTTCCTATATTTTTTGAGCACATTTATTCATTCGATTTCGCTCGTCCATTTGTCAGTTGGGTGGGGCGCTTTAAGTGAATCAATACAAGACGCTGCTTTGTATGGTTTCGTTCGCCTGTCGTCCTTATAAAGTTCATTTTTTTGCTACATTTTGATTTTAATTAAAAAAAATAACTAAATACTTTATTATCTCATTTACTAGCAGGAAGTAGAAGCTAAATATAAATTTAAATATTTAATTAAAGCGTTGTGCATCAAATTGAATTTTAACACTACACTACAGTGGCGCCACACCCTCAATCCTGCTTCAGACGCGTCAGGTTGACATTGTCCGTATATTTACAAAAAAAAAAGTTTTTAATTTGATTGACATACAATGTATAGTGCAGTGACAAGCATGTCGTATGAGCAACATGGAAATAATGGAAACTACAAAATGATAGCATGAGTCCTGTGCTCGGTATCCTGTGCTATTCAGGTCCATTCTTCTTGGCCACATAAGCATATATATTTATGATATCTTAATTGCTTTGAAACGATGCCATAATTATATTATGGTAATTTCTGCATGAGCAAGCAATGAACGCAAACCACATGCTCATGGCGTGTAAAACTTAATTAGAGCCTCTTCACTTTGGCAAAATGGTAGCCACTTGGAACAGAAATCAATGATTTTCCAAACACTATCTGGATTTGACAGTAACACTTTAATTGTCCATTAAGTAAAGAAGATTTCCCAAAGCCGTTTCATTTCCAATATTTTACGTTAACCCACGTATTTCGCTCCGATATGACCAAAAAGTGTTTTGACGAAATGTATTTGTTGTGTCATGCTGTTGTTGGTGTCGTTTGTTTCCTTGTTTTTTTTATTACATTTTTAAACCTCGTTCGCTTTTAACGTACATATTTGGTTCTGGTGTGGTAGTATGACAAATTTTGTGCATATTTGATTAGTGATTACCGTTCGCTGTCATGCATATCGACATTTTCCGATTTTAAGCCGATTTGTAGGAGATTTCGTGTAACGGTCAATTTAATTTCATGCATCGAATGCGAAAGTGGGAGTTGAGGTTTCAAATGACTATGCCAATCTGTTTGCATTAACGGTGGCCATATTCCCGGGGCTTATGTACGTATGTGGTTGAAAACTCGATTGTGTAATATGGAAATAATTTAAAATTGAATAGATTTTGGTGATTTAAACATTTGGTAGGAGTAAATGAAACTGAAATGGTATAGATTTTTGCTCGATTGGAGCATTTAAAAATTTCTTTCCAAATCTGTTTGTATAATTTTTCTCTTGTAATGTATTCCGATGCTAAATTTTAAATGGGAATTAATTCCTAAAATCATGCCATTCTACCACAGGTTCCAAAATCTATTAGGACTTTTGTGCTTTTGAATCAGCTAATATCTGACTTGTCCAAAAGACTAGCATACTTTGAGGCAGATTTATAGCTGTGCAAATATAATATCGTTGCGCGGCCAAAGTTTACTGGTAATTTTCCAACTTGCCTACCCTTTTCTAATGGATCAAGAAGTGATTGATGAAATGGGAAGAAAAATGGAGACCAGAAAAATATAAATATTGGAAACAAAAAAAGTAAATCAAAATACTTCATGAAGAGAAATCGATCACTTTTGGTTCGGGCCAGTTTCACAGTCATAACTTAAGTGAGATTGCTATCCATAATAGACATCTTCCCACAGCAAATTAACATTAAATAGCCCACCCCTGCCCCACAAAAATCTACTTTACTCACTGTGAAACTGGCCCTTAGCCCCGCTTAACACGTAAATTTCCTCTAAGAATGACCGTTCGCTCTTTTGAATAAAATATTCAATGCCCAATATGACATTTACATAAGTATTCCCGTCAACACTTTTAATTAAATTATAATTCTGGGATTGACGCTCACTCCTCACTCAGTTCATTATGAATTCTAAACGCTTCCACACGGTCGAACGTTTCATTAGTTTAGAATGAATTGAAAAACAAACTTTGCAACACCAATTCGGTAGCGTGAAGGAATTATTTAAGGAACGAACTGCAATGCGAGCAAAAATTGTGGTTAACTTTGGACTAACTTTTAATTGCCAACTTGATGGCATTTTGCGTATTAGGCAATGCATGCAAGTGCAGTTCAACTCTTGCGCAAATTAAAACCTGAAGGAGCGAGCAGATGGAAAGACTGGCACAAAAGTATTTGCCAAAAGTTACTAAAAATTTCGAAAGCAGAAGGAGCTATTGAGTTGTATAAGTTTCTGGCACAGTGACCCACATTTTGGTGGCAGAACGAAATTTGAAATGCAAATAGGGAGAAGCAGAAGAAGAAGCTTCACTCCACTCTACCCCCTACTAATCCAGCCCATGTGGATTATGGCATGCAAAATTAATTCGAAAAGTTCAAAAATCCCAAATGAAATGTTGCAGAAGCAGCCCAGAAACAAAAAAGTTTTTTCGTTTCGTTTCGTTTCGTTTCGTTTTTTTTTTTACTTTTTTCTTGTTGGCCGAACTGCCAACAAAATAAATCAGCATTGCGGAAATGTTGTTTTTGTATATATTTTGTTTCGTACACAGTTTTATTGTTATTTGTTGAGATATTTTATATGCGGCTGACAAACGTGATGTGGGCAAATTGTTTGTCAACCATAATGCCAACCAGCAGCACACAGCCCATCGTTCACTCACCGTGGGATGCAAAGAGAGCCACCACAATTCCGGAACTTTTCAAAACGTAATACACAAACGAATTTCGAATTGTATTTCATTAGCATTTCATTTGTCCAGCATAAATTTTCATATTGTTAACAACTGGAAACACACAAAAAGGGAAAGAAGAAGAAGACAAATAGTAGCCGCCTCAAATGGCTATAAATAAAATAGTAACAAAAACAACGAAACAGAATATAAACAATAACAGAAAAGCATTTCGAACTTTAATTAAATTTACGTTTTGTTTTCCGTGTGAATTTTCACTTCATACTAAATTAACAACAATGTAGCAAGAGCAAAACAATTGCAAAACAACATCAACAAACAGCCGTAAAAAGCGTTGAAACAAATTACATTAGTTTGGAAACCAGCGTAAATGTAAACTTTATTTTTCATTTTTTTTTGTTTTCGTTTCGTTCAATACCAATTTAAAATTTAACATATGCTCTTCCCCGTGGTGGGTGCATAAATAATTCAGTGTGCAGTATACGGGCATTTACATACACCGTATATAAATATGTAGGAACAATGAGTTGTTGTTACTGATTTACGTTTCGCTGAGAAATTGAATTTCTCTAAAATTTATTGCAAATTTTTGTAGCTGCATACATACATACCTAAATACATTCAATTGTATGTATACGAAATTCGTAATTATTTAGTAAAGTTTTGTTAACTGGGTTAGCAGGGGACGACAGTGGGCCAAACAGAAGCATGAATACAATGAATATAAAAAGTTTGAAGTTAAAAAAAACTAGAAATAAAGTGAAAACATACTGGAGTTGAAGGCGAATTTCTTATTTGAATTGAATTGAATAAGCGTGGGTATTTGTGTATTGCCTCGAAAAAAGTATATTTTAAAGGTAAACAACCTCCGATTCTAGACGGACATCACAATGGATCTATGGAGGCCTAAGTAAGACGAGTTTAGCGCTTGATCTTCGGGCTGAAATTTATTTACCAACATTTTCCAAAAATGGCTCACAACACAGTTAAATGAATTGATATCGCCTATTTTGTAAGTACGCCTATTGATCAGGTTTATGCACTTCTCAGAATATATATAAATACCCAATATTCTAACAGCTTGCTGCTTTTTGAGACAAATATGTACGTAGCAATTGTAATACCTCAAAATACATTGCCCCTCCCGCCATCAAATTGTATTAAATCTCTTTCACCCTTCTAGTAAAGAGAACTATTTCCATACAGATCACATCTTTGCGATAAATAAATATGGATTAAATAAGCATTCCGCAATGCAACTGCACTCAGCTGATAATGCCGATTCTTTTTTTTTATACATTTTTATGGTATTTGCATGGCAACTGAGTCCGTGGCGAAAATATTGCCGTAGTTTAAATGTAACTTGCGGCATGTTCTGTCAGTTTCAACTGCTTCCAAATAGCTCCCATACATACAAACCCAAAAAATAGTTATTTTATTATTTTTGTTTTGCACCCACAAATAAAATACAATAAATTGTATGCAACGAAATGGTCCAATTGCGGTTGTTTGTGGATGTGGTTATGGCTGTGTCTGTGTGTATGTGTATGTTCGGGATAGACAGTCAGAGACTGCAGTCATTGTGCAAATTGTGGTCTTGCAACATGAATGCACTTCATTTAAAATAGTTTTGGTTGTTGCAAATCAAAATGCATATACAAACCCTGTCCACAAATGCTTGAAATGTGCAATGTTTGCCGGTATTCACCACCGCACCACATTGACCACTTGAGCATGGTGTTTAGCGAAATGCATTAGATATTTGTTTCAATTCAAATTTTCCACATTCCTTCGTAAGGTGAATACAATTTGAAGTCAGTTTGCATTGAATTTAAACTTGCTCCTTCCATCCTAATGAAGTATGTATGTGTGTACTAACATACATACATAATAGCACAAAATAATAATAAAAAGTTTCGCCTTGTTGGCATGTTACTGTGCAATCGTCCATTTTTCATAACCATTTCCGTTTCCTTTTTCCGAAGTTTTGCCAGAGTTCGCAGTCAACAGTTTTGTTATTTTCCCCATATCCATGGCGCCAACCTAAATTTCATACATTTTTTCCTTCATAAATTATTTTTCATGATATTTACATTCGTGTCAGCAGTATTTTCTCCCCTTGGTTTTTTTTTTTTTTTTCGTTTTTACATTTTTTGTTTTCTTTTCTGGTTTTATTTTCTACCATGATGGATTACGACACGCAAATAGAATTTGGGTCAATTCCCGAGAATGTACCTTTCGTTATGTTTTCAAATTAAATTGTAAAAGTGATTTTTTATGAGTAGCTACACTCTGATGTATCCCCACCTGCAGGACTGTACACACACACACAGACACACATTAGATACTTTTTTGAATGTATTTTTGGTTGAAGGGATTTTTGTATATAAGTACTATAACGAACAAGCGTTGTATTAAAATTATTCGATACTTAATAAAAATATCGATTTTTTGAAACATCGACATAATAATATCGATATTGGAGTACAAATATCGATATTATTTTGCATCCCTACCGCCGCTAATACATGTGAGTAACATTCCTAGTTTAAAATATTTCCCTTTTGTAAATTATCCTCTTGTGACCCAAATTTTTCCCCCATTTTTTGTTCAACCATTCTATGCTTAAATGCACTCAATGTGCTTGACAAAAGTTCTTCTTCTTACATACACTGCAGTGCACATGGCTAAAACAGAAAAAGTTTTATCAAATTAACAACAACAAAAAAGTAAAACAAACTAAAAATGAAAGAACAATAAAATAAAGTAAAGCTCAAAGTGAAAGAAACCCATAAACCCTCGTATTCATACATTCGGGGGCAGGCAGTCAACAGCAGCAGTAGCAGGAGTGGAACCAACATCAGTTGCTGTACTAAAGGGTGCACCAACCACCAACGTCACAAGGACTAGCCCCAGCACTATTGCAATGCATGTACCGAGGGACGTGTTGACGACTTAGCCACCACGGAGTACCTACCACAGTTTTCGGTACAATATTTTACTTCAACTTAAATTGGAACAAAAGCATTTGTTTGTTACATGGCACACTTTTTACATTTTGTTCAAATTAAATTCAAGTTGCCAACACTGTTTTTGAAACTTTGATGCCCCGTTGGCTCTACTACGTACTCCTGCTAAGAGTAGTTGGCGTAATTTGCTAACGTCAGCTTTCCGGTTTGAGTGGTGGGAGAACTCATTCGTCGACACAAGCAATGAAAAATCATTTAATTATATACAAAATGAAGAAAAACCGAGTTGCATGTTTCTGCCATCGTTTTTTTTTTATTATTAAATAGTTGGTTATTCACACACACATACTATATACCATTACAAAATTTGCGGTTCTATATCTCCACATCTGCAAATCGGTTCAGTTTTCGATGCTGATCAAGAATATATATAATTTTCCATACCGACTGGGAAGGAACCATCTTTTGAACCCCCGTGAAGTCCCAGTGAACCCGCCGGTCAAAAGTAGTGACAGTACCCTCCCGTGAACATTCCCGTGAAATTTCCGGTGAACTTTCCCTGAAACCCCCACGTGAACTCCCCGACCACAAATAACATCAAATTCGAAATCGATGACCCCAAATAGGTGTGAAGGGGAAAAGGGAAAGGAGGTATTTAGTGGGCGTGGCAGAGGGCGGAGCGTCTATTCGAGTCTTTTTTTGATAATCAGTAAACCACCGCAAGCCTGTGTAATAAGTCACCGAAGGGATTCACAACTGAGTAAATATGTACATAAAATCCCCAACAGAGCTGATATTCATCAAAACACTATCAAAAACCTAACTCATTCGACCCGCCACCAGCCTATGAGTCACTGTAATGCTTCTGGAATAGCACATAGAATTTGCCAAAGCTGCGCAATTTCTCTCGGCTACAGGCTGCTTTCCGTAATTTTCATTATAATTGCAACTTAATATTAAACGAAAAACGTGATAACTTCTTGACATTCCTTTAGCAAACCAAACTGCAAATAATTGTGTGCAAATGTTGTCAGCCATTCACGAAGCTCCCATTGTCGTGTATTTCACGAAAAGTATTATTTGCCACATTAGATGATATGGCAAGTATGTGCTGTGATGGCAGCTTCGTATAGTAGTCATTAAATACCGAGCGCATATGGACCACACATAGTATTTAATAGTGCACTATGGTCATTTCGAATATGAAAACAAATTACAGGCAACTGCACAGATACGTTAATATTATGAATTGAGAACATGTTCAGTGGAATTGATAAAAAAGCATCGCTTCAGCTTTGATCAAGGTAATGATTCAATGAAGAAAAACAAAATGAATTCAGAAGATAAGTAGAAGGTATCAAATATCACCACGGATTCCAGGTTTTATTGCAAATCAACCTCGTCCAAACACGAACCTAAATGCTCTCTACAAATATATTTGTAAATCAATTGTAATTTCGATTGGTGCCTGACCATTTCGATTTTCTTGACAATCTTCTGCAAGAGAAAATTTTACTATTTGTTATTATTGAAGAAGTGTACGTCCCTCACGTGCTCCCTATAATACCAAATGAAACCATTGTTGACTTGAAATAATATTAATCAAATCAATGACTATAAACTGCGTCATAAATATGCACAATACACCCCATATCGGAAAAAATGTACAAAAATTTACAATCCTCGATTATAAAATTTAGGATGTAGATTAACTCAACGCGATAAGATTAGTGGGGCGCAACGGCGAATAAATTCATAAAGGAAACATTTTAAATTCTTAACAAATAGCATTTTATGGGCACTGTTGGCGATTTAGTGCGATTTAACAGGCTGACCTCAAAACATTGTCCCAAAAATTGGACAGGCGTCAAAAAAAAAATGGAATCGCGATTTTGTTTCGTTGTAACTTTGGTCTTGTTGGTGGGTTCGATTGCGGCCAACGATAGAGGTGAGTTGTCTGTGGAAAATCGAACCGGAGTTAAAGTATACGAACAAGTGAAGAATTTCAAAGGGTGGATCGAGGAAAGAACTTTTAACGAATGTTCATAATTATTTATATAATATGCAGAAATGAGACATGAAATGGAATGATTTGGTCTGTGTATTTTTGTAAAATTATGGAACTATTGAATTATTGAGCATTACATTTTAAACATGTTTGCGTTCCCCTTCTTTTATTGTTGATTTAAAGAAGAACCTAACGATTCCATCATTCCATTTCACAAGTTTTATCCCCAATTTATTTAGGTTCAGCTAAGTTCTTCAGAACTATCTTAAACAAATCATTTGTGGATTTCTTGGTCAAAGAACCAAATTAATTTCTTTAATATTATTCCACAAGAAATCTACACGTTCGTTGGCCATTGCTTGAAGCCTCTAATCTTTATGGCTAATCATGCGACCATAAATGTTATCTGAAGCCTTCGAAACCAAATATTGAATCGCAACTAATTCTAAGCCTCGTAAACCTCGTACAACTTCTTATAAATTTTACACTATCGAAATTTAATCAATATCCTCTTTGTTTCGTAGAACATCCACACGCACGTTCACGCCAATTGCACAAAGTCAAAAATGAAGCGGAGCTCACCACAGAGTACTGGAATGTCAACGCTCAGGCATTCTTGGCTGACAAATTGGATCAGGCAAAAACCGAAAATACCAATTATGCCAAGAATGTGATCATGTTTCTGGGAGATGGCATGTCCGTGCATACGGTAACGGCCGCAAGAAATTTAATGGGCGACAGCTCTAGGCAGGTTTACTTTGAGAAGTTCCCCTATTTCGGTCTCTCGAAGACCTACTGTGTAAATCGACAAGTGGCTGACTCGGCGTGCACGGCCACTGCGTATTTGGGTGGAGTCAAGGGAAATTATGGTACTATTGGAGTTAATTCGCAGGTACCACGCTACAATTGTCTGGCTGGTCAAAATCCTGCCACATATGTGGAGAGTATAGCCAAGTGGGCTCAAGATGCCAACAAAGATGCGGGTCTCGTGACGACTGCACGAGTTACACACGCATCACCCGCGGGCGTATATGCTCATACCGCTAACAGGAATTGGGAGAACGATGCCGAGCTACTGAAGAGCGGTTGCAGTGCTGTCGACAATGTGGATATTGCACGTCAATTGGTAGAATGGCCGGTGGGTAAGAACTTGAAGGTGATCATGGGCGGTGGACGTCGTAACTTTAGAGATCAGACTGTCAATGATGAGGAGGGTCTGCCTGGACTACGGTCGGATGGTCGCAATTTGATCAACAGTTGGTTGGAGGACAAGCGTGGACGTAACTTAAACGCCGAATACGTTTGGAGCAAGAAGGGTTTGAGCATGGTCGACTTGAACTCCACCGAGTATTTGATGGGCTTGTTCAGCAGTTCACATTGCCCCTATCATGGTGATTTGCAGCGCAGTCGTATTGATGGTGGAAATCCCTCACTGAGCGAAATGACTGAGGCAGCTTTGAAGGTGCTGCAAAAGAATCCGAATGGCTATTTCCTGTTTGTTGAAGGGGCTCGGATCGATATGGCTCATCATGACACAAGGGCCCGCAAGTCGTTGGAGGATACTGTGGAATTCGCCAAGGCTATTCAACTGGCACGGGAAATGACTGCGGAAGATGATACTCTGATTGTGGTCACCTCAGATCATTCGCACACCATGACTATTAACGGATATCCGGTAAGCAAGCAAAGTCCAATTAAACTTACTATATTCATTCGAATTCTAATTTTCCCTGTCATTATTCGCTCTTCAGTTTCGCGATCAAGAAATTACTGGCTTAGCTGATGATGTTGGCGACGACGGTCTACCCTACACCATATTGTCCTATGCCAATGGTCCTGGCTTCTATAGCACCTACTCCAGCGAACATGGTCGCAGTAAGATTACCCCCAAACAAACAGACGATGCGAAATTCGAGTACATGGCAACGGTTCCACTCGACTCCGAGACTCACGGTGGCGATGATGTAGGCGTTTTTGCATCGGGACCGTACGCGAAATATTTCAGCGGCAACTACGAGCAAAGCAATATACCAGCGATGATGGCCAGAGCGGCCAATATTGGGCCATTTGCAGCGGTTTGATAAACATACAATCACATTATAATGTTTTTTTTAATAAACTTAACTCAAACTCGATGAGTATTTTAAAAATTAATTACAGTCTCCCCCCGGCAATTCCACCTTGTTTCAAAATTCAGTCATTGCATTTGTCACCTGCACAAGTCTAACAGCGAAAATTACCAACTGAAATGCAATTAAATGTCAATTCGGGAAAATATTCATGACAACATGACAGCCATCAGCCACGCCAACATCACATCACTGGTGTTAGTTAGTTAGTGCTGGTCGCTGGTTAATGCTGCAGAGATTGAGTCAGCGGGTGGGTATTGGATTAGAGTAGAATCCCTCTAGGAAAGGAGTCGCATGCATTGGACCACGCACTGAATGAGCCTCCGGTTGGGTATTGATTTATATGTAGTCAAGTACTTTAGAAAAAGAATACCAAATCGAAACCTGGCCACACTGTTTCGTTTTGTATGGGACATTCATAGTACGTACCTCAACAACGTACTCGTATTTTACTGTAAACGAATAATGGACGTTATTAAGTAGTGCACACGCTGATGCCTCGCTGCACCCAAACTAGGTTACGAAGAGTAGCGTACCCCGAGCACAGTATCCTTGTCCACAACAGCAACAGAAACAACAACATACAATTACAAGTGCATATGATGATGCCCTGCGTGCATTTCTGCATGGCAACAGGAAAGTAGGGCACAACAACCACTCAAACACACACACATACACATCTATAAAAAGTATCCTTAATCGATTCAGAGCAGGGTGTGATATACTGCAGCGTGCTGCCAACGGGCGTAAGGAATGTTTGACACTCTAATAAAGATCACGGAATGTATTGGAAACTTGGAATTTATATTGGCTTGAAAGAAGAAGGTATCTCTTGTAATTTAGAATCCGAACTCGTAGGAGGAAAACATATCTACTAAGGATAACAACAGTAAAGAGAAATGGCGGAAGTTTGAACCACTTAGCGTACACCGAATGAGTCCAATGATTAATTTAAGAAAACTTCTTTTCCAGCATGAAATTCAAAGTCTCTCTCTGCCAGTAAGAGAGAATACTTCTGCCATTTGCCACCTTACCCATTATCGCTCCTTTCAAAGCGGATACATGAGAAACAATGCCAACGCATTTGCAAGAAACTCGGTCAATTACGAAATGGCGACCGTCTAACGTCCAAGCACTAACGTACCGCACCGTAATGGTCTCATAGATTAAGTTAAGTTGTAATTTTGAAAATTGGATTGCATCAAAGGGACGATGGGTAATGCAACGGGTAACCCAGTGAACGAGCAAGCGAACGAACAATCGAAAGAGCCTTCATCAAAATCTAATTTAAAGCCAAAATGGTTGGGAGGGATAGACGAAGGAACGAAAGCACTAGAGCCGAAGTAAAGCCAAATGCATTGCAGCTGAAAAATGCGCCATTTTTGTGCTGCCTTCTGTTTGGCAAGTGATTTAAAGGCGTTCCATGGTAATTTCACCAGCGATTAAGTATGGAAATGCTGCGAGAGCGGTGTGCGCGATGTTTAAAGTTAAATGCACAAAAGATTTTATTTTAATTTACACTTTTTTCGCGTGTTGGGAATAGCTGAATTTTAAATATATTAGTTGGGTCATAAATTTCCTTCTTTTGTCAAAAAAATGTACCTCGATTGCATTTAGAGTGGAAAAGCCATTGCAGAGAATATAAACCAGCACTAGAATTATCTGCGATCTGACCGAAGCTGAAATACCCCTGCAAAAATCTGGAGGCAATGTTTTTCATCTCTCGCACAATATTACCACAGCAGAAAATCCATAAGGTAAGACCAATAGTTGATCTGCTATCGCAGCGGCCAGAAGATGACACTTTGGCGGCGGGTTCGTTGGCAGGGAATGCTGCATTTTTGACTTGAGTCCAATTGGAAAATATCGTGGAGAAGTTGAAAACTAACAATTTCTCAAATTGATAACTAAGAAAATCCCCAAAATAAAAAATTTTCCTTTTAAGTTGAGAATGCTATAGACCGCCACCCGAGCCGAAGTTGAGAACTAACGTTGGAGATTTGAGAAAGGTATTTCATATCAACTCGATATCCAACTGAAATATTGGGTTTGCATACCTTATTCGACCAATTTTTGATGCTTTATCGCTAGTTTTCCACTTCCATTTCGTTCCAGTTTCAATCTCATTCCATTCCAGGCATAATATCCAACAAAATAAAAAACAACATAAAAATAACGAAATTTCGGCGAGCATTTTGTTTGAAAGGTAGGCGTGGTTCTCATTAAAAAAAAAACAAAAAGAAGAGGAAATTTTGTGTCTTTATTGCATGGAATGAGCGATATGTTCTCTACTATTATCTAATATGGTAGAAGCATCTGTTTGTCAGTCTTTCTTTCGTTTATGGATACTACGGTTAAACGGTTAAAAGAACATGGGTAAAAAAAAATCAAATTTGCCCCTTTTACCCATCTACCCTTTGCGAGTACAGCTATTGCCATGCATTTTAAAATGAAACTAAATAGTTCCTCTTAACTACCAGATACTTTGATAATAATGGTTCATTATAAGGAGGTAATTTGTATATTAATGAAATGATTTACTCGCAGACTCTAACTCAGTTCAGAGTTTAGTAATTAGAATCGAAATGATGCCATGACAGGCAAGTTTATTACTCGAAACATGGAATTACCTGTGTGGCGCAATGCAACTATACTAGACAACCCAATAAAAACTTCAACGGAAAAAAGAGGAGGAAAAATAAACAAAACGAAAAGAATTAAATCTGCACGAATGCAATCAAAAGCAATCTAACCAAAAGCAAAAAACAAAAAAAAGCGTGGCATGGAACGCGCCTAGAAAACTGGGTCGTAAACTGGGTCACTTGAATGTACGATGGCAGAAACCAGTATAAGGCGCTGCTGCTGTTATTTGTAACTACTGCTGTGCAGCATAATTTTTCCACTGAACTGAATTTTTCCTCTACTTCTTGTTTTATTTCTATTTTTTATTATTAGTCGTTTCGAGCGCTGTTCGGCGATTCGACGGTGTTGGCAGTATTGCATGTATTTGCCCCACTCGCTGGCTTCGGTCGGACGTTTTATAGTTGTTGCTGTTGCCGACCGAGAGAGGTAACCAAGTGGCTTGGGATGGGCTGCAGAGTGGGACGCGGCGAGTGGCTGTATACTGTGTTGAGTTATATAAAAGAAACGACGACTTGTACTTATGTAGTTGTTAGATATTATATAAAAAATTCTATATAGATATTATAGGAATGAAATGGAAACGAATCGAATTGAATTGGCCGAAATGGTGGCGGGTGAGTAAGACGCGCGAATCAAAGGAGCAGAGATTCGTTGGGTCGTTTGTGAGGCAGTTGGTGAGGTAGTGAGAATTGAAGAGGGCGGTGTGGGGCCTAACGATATGTGTACATACATTTTGTCATCACACTCACAGATCGAAAAGTCGGGAAAGCTTTTGACGAAAGAAAAAAGCTTCAAGCCAACAGACACAGAGCGTAAGACCGAACGAAAACTTTTCTATTTCATTTCAAATGTATCTGTGTATCTAATGGATACACACACCGTAGTCTGTTTCATTCAAAGGGGCAATGCAACGGAACGACGTGGAAAATGAAACGCCCAACGCATCTATTCGAAATTCCTATTCCCCTGTAACGGACGCAGCACTAGCAGTGGAGCTCGCTTTAAGTGTGCCACATTCGGTTTCTGTATATATGTATCTGTGGGATACATTTGTATCTAACAACAACCACAACAGCAACGAACATTAATGCACGATTAATACGACCGATACATAGAAAGTCACTCTTTATGACACATTATTCATCTGAATTAGTGACGAGCGCGCAGCTCGGCGCATTTCAATTGAAAATATATTCTTGCAAATTGTGTTAATTGCATGATTTCATTTCGAAAAACAGATGAAAAGAGATAAAATAGTGATGACATTTTCAACTGGCCTTTTGATTCCGAAAATAACCTCGGCATAATTTTACCTACAAATACAAATTATTTCATACCCAAAGCTTATATCATACACTTTGCTTCTGCTGCCGCTCAGCTTATATAATTTTGGGTGCGGAAATGGGTTATTTACTTAGCAATGCCTAGCAGGGCCATGTAACCGTTAAGCAGTATGTAATGTGGAGCTTTCGCCCCCATCACTCCCCTTCCACACCCGTCCCACACTTGTACACACATTTACTTATATTTAACACATAGACACGAGCGGTGGAAAAAAGTTTCTCCGTTCCACTTGCATGACCACATCTGCGTATCTGGAATTGTTATAAACTTCTACAAAATCGATTGAAATCTCTCATGTATTTGTTTCTTTGTAATATTTTTTGTTGCCTTTCCCATTTCAAAAGTATATGCTTTATTGCCAACGAAGACGACGAAGTTATCGTCAGATGTTTCCTAAATTTATTAAAATGATGTATGTGGAATTTAAATTAGCTTCATTTGGATTACTTTCTTGATTACCACATCAGAATTACAAACATGCACCAGTACAATCATTGATTTTTCTTAGATATACAGTATAGTTGGGTTTCACTACCTACGGGTTACATGTCGGGAAAATTAAGGCATTCCAAACGTAAGCTAATTACATTAAGCTTGCTTCTGCCATTTTGAACTTTACTGTCAATTATTCAGTCCTTCCACTATTTATCACTGCATTCAGCTCTGTCGCCTCCAAAGTAATTCGACAATTTCAATAGAAATTTCACATGCCAATGAATTCCTCACCCCCACAATTCAGTATCGATAAAAGCTAATGGGAAGTGTTTCAATTTGTATACCCCACCCCCCATACAGTACTGCGGCAGGGTATCGCGCAAAACATGCCCACAAAATCTGTTTCTAAAAATATCCAATCGAATCCACAAAAAAAATTTGGTCTCAAGACCCCATTTTGACCCATTGGAGAAAAACATGTACCCAAAGTTTCAAGTCGATGCAGACGGATGGATTCGAAATTAGGGGCTATCGTTTCACCGCCAAAACCGAGCAAATACGCATCGTTAAAGTGGGCGCCATTCAAAACTCCATTGTTCTGCCTAGCAACGTGAGGCCATTTGGGAGAAGATTTGCGTCATGATCAAGGCAGCAGCAGCCGCTGGAGTGAATATAGTTTGCATGCAATAGGCGTGGAGTGAGTTAGCCTAACAATTTCAATTTTGCCTTCTGCACGCGCGAGAAATTCCCCTGGTGTTATTTCGCTGAGGAGGCCGAAACTGGACCGACCACTAAAATGCTACAAGAACTAGCGAAGGCCTACAACATGGTCATCATTTCGTCCATACTCGAACGTGATGTTGAGCATGGTGAGACCATTTGGAATACTGCAGTGGTTATTTCCAATAACGGCCGTTATATGGGCAAACCTCGCAAGGATCATATTCCACGCGTGGGCGACTTCAACGAATCCACCTACTACTATGAGGGGAACACGGGCCAACCAGTGTTTATTTGCTATGGACGGCATCATCCGCAGAATTGGATGATGTTCGGTTTGAATAGTGCCGAAATCGTGTTCAATACCTCGGCCACGGTCGGTGCTCCGAGCGAACCCTTGTGGGGCATTGAGGGGCGCAATGCGACCATTGCGAATAGTTACTTTGCTGTGGGCATTAACAAATGTTAAGTATACAAATGTAAATTGAAAAACGTGTGATTTTTTTTTTTAAATGAATATGACTATTTTATTTTGAATGCTTTTTTGTTATATTGTTCTTTTATATATGTTCATTTTTTTTGTTTGTTGTTTAGATTTTCCGCCTTTCTTCTAATAGTAATTATGCATATAATATATAAGGTAATAATAATAATAATAATGCTTTAATTAATAAATTTAATTACATAAACATTTGATAAGTGTGTGTGTGTGTTTGTTAAATAGAGAAAAATTAAAAAAATGGGTAAGAATTAAAATAGATTATAATATTAATGAACAAAGTTTCAAATAATGACAAATGTAACGTATCTCAAACGACAGAAGTTGGCTGCTTTAACGGATTGCTTGAGTTTAATCTAAAGTAATCACGCGCTCGAAGGTAAAAGTACAAGGTGGCAGGGGCGAAGGGACCTTTCCAGAAGACAATTACTCTACTTTTTTCTTTTTTTTTTCAATAATTACAATGTAATTTTTTTTCTAGAGTTCTTTAAATTTGAAATAAATTGCTAATAAAATAGTAAAAATATAAATTTATTTAATAATTAGCGTAAAGTTAAGATTAGGAGAATTTTTTAAATTGTACGCATAATTTGATAAAATAAAATTAACAGACGTGATTGGTAGATGAAAAAATCAAAGAGACACATAAAAGCGAAACAATATTACACATTTTCTTTGTTTTCTTTTCTTTTCTTTTTTGCGATAAAATTAAGGTTAAAAAGAGATGAATTGAGTTAGAAACTAGATACATTAGATTTTAGAGCGTTACTCAGTTCTTCGGATGATGATTTTACAGTGTGTCTAAAGGTATGCCAGCCACACCACACACGCGCGCATAGGTTAAACGTGAAGTCAACAGCCACGTACTTAAGATTCATACCGGTTGCGTTGTTTGGGAGCTACACAATGATTTCTAGATGTTACAAGGGCTGTACGGATTTACTCTTCCTTTTCATTGGGTGTTGTTTCATTTGCATTTGCTGCAGCTGCTGCATTTGCGTTGAGAATTGAAAATGTTTCGTGTTTTTGTTATACAATTGTTGTTTCTTCTGTTTATCAATACGAATATTTACATTAATTGGTAATTTTTTGTGTTTTAAGAGTTTTTCATTTTTTTTGCGATTTTTTAAGGTTTTTTTCTTTACGTAGTATTTAAAATTGTAAATTGGTTGCAGTTTTATGTAGCAATGCAACGTTTTCGTTTTTTGCAATATTTTCTTTTTTTGTGGTTTTTTTGTTGGTTTTTGTGTTTTTTTTTTTGTTGTTTTACCTTGTTTCTACTTCGTAAGTGTTTTGTTGTTTCGTTTCGTTTTATCAAATTTTTTATTATATGTTTTTTTTTGTTTGCTTTGCGATTTGTTAAGATGGTTGCTTACTTTTTATACAAATATTTCTTGTGGTTTATTCTCGTACAAGTTTGTTTTTGTGTTTTCCTTTTGTTCAATTTAAGTTTATATAATACATCAATTAGTTAAATTTAGTTTAAATTTTTCTTTCCAGTGCTTCTCTTTATCGTATTTTAAACTACTTACAAAGTACATTTTTTCATTTTTTTTTCCTTTTAAAATAGTTGCAATCTCTTAATTCATAAGTCAATTATGCTTCATCTTAAGCTTAGAACAAACATTTACTTCTTCCATTATTAATTCGGAGGATTGGCCACCCCGCCAGCGTCACGATGAAAACCACTTTAATTGATTTCCTGAATTTCGCCGTCCATGTTGTTCATTTGCTGTGGATGATTCGATTTGACCATGCAAGAGCGTGCCACCGATTCGAATAATCTGTGGAGAGAGGACAGAGACAGAACATTTATAAGCAATCGAATAGTTAATACGAAAACAAACACACATTTACCTCTTTTTAGTTTTGTATAAAAATTGTGTAACCTTTTCTCTCAGTCTATGGTTTTTTTTAAAGGAAATATTTTTTACTATTGAATAACGTTGAACTTTTCAGCTCACATCTGCCCAAATTGTCGTATGTCTTTTAGTTCTTAAGCCCAAACTCAAAAAACAAAGTGTGAAACAAAAAAGAAAGTTGACCAAAAATAGCAACCAGACAGCCGACACTAATTTCGTATGTGAAATTCAATGAGATGGCCACCCAAAACTGTCCATATAACCTGTTCTAATAGTCCAATTTTAAAGCTTATTTTACCAAATTAAAGATATTAACTATTCGTACAAGATTTCCGTTAAGTTCGATATGGAAATTCTATCGGGAAATCAAATTTGTTTGATGCTGTATGCGAAGCACTTAGTATGCGATAAACAGAACTTTTTTGTAGAAACTTGCAATGATGATTCATCATAATGTTATGATGGCCAATTGTCTCCACTCTTTTGGGAGAATACTCGTACGTTGACACTATTTTTATTAGGCAAATTTAATGTAGATTTCCTTTTAGCAGCGGACAATTTGATTCGATTTTTTGGAATTTTTTTAAAACAAAACGCTTAAATATCGTAGTGCTTGTTGGTCGAGCGGCTGGGAAGATATATCAAAATATATTTGTCATTTTCCCCCTAAATACGGCCTTGATGACTAGTTTCATCATATTGGAATCAAAACCGTCTGAGATATAACCATTTTTACTTATTTGTGGGCGGTAAAAGTGTGAGTTGCCAAAACATTCACATATAAACCTATGGGAGCTCAAAACCAAACTGGGGTGGGAATATGGCTCGGATACTTAATAAATAAAGGCATGCTCTGTACTCACTTTGCGATTTCCGGCGCACAATGTACAAAGTCGTGATCCCAGAACTTGTAAATGGGATTTTTGATCAGCTCAATGAACGTAATTAGCAGACCCCACGGATGTGGGCGATTCACAATCAGACGTTCGAGAAGAACGCGCGTGATTTGCTCTTGTATGGCCTCCGAATTGGCCTCGGCAAACAGATGCAACACGGCACAGCTGAAATAGTGCGTGTGACTGTTCGGATAGCGCAATTGATTGGCAATGGCGTTGAGGAACAGATAGCGGCCCTCGGTATCCAGATCGACTGCCAAATTTTGGAAGATATCCATGTGAGCACTGTGCGCAATGTTGGAGGTATTGGGTACGAAATTTTTACTTCTAGATGGAATGAGAAACAAGCAGTCAAATGGGGTTTCACCGGGGCAAATGTTCCATGTAGAAGTACTCACCTAATGTGTGCAATTGCTTGTGTGCCCACATACAACACCAACGCATTCATCAGCGGAATGTTGTAGCGCGAACCGGGCTCATTGGAGATCTGCAAGTGACTGCGCAACTCCGACAGGAATGTCACCGGAGCGCGTGCCTTCAGATACGAGTCGAGATCCTTCTTGAAATTTGCTGGCTGTATGCTTACGACATAATTGGAGCAAATCTTCGGTGCTGTGGCGGTCTCCGCCAGCATGTCCACTTTGAGGTTGGGCGTGAACGGATCGGGTAGACGCATATTGCGCGGAAATGCGGCCAGAATGATGTTGCGCATTTGAATGCAATTCGGCGGTATGGCATCGCAAAAGCCAAAATGATAGTCGCACAAGAATTCGGGGAAGTCGTGCAGTAGCACGAGCAGAACGCGCAGCGTTCCCTTGTACAGCAGCTGTACGGGCTTCGCTAGCTCAGCGTTCCGTAGGAAGGGTGCCAGATACTTGAACAAGTCCATGAGTAGCTGGGCGTAGAGTGGCCAGCCCTTCTGTTGAGGGATCTGGGCGAGGATGCGTGCGATAAAGACACGATGCGAGATCAGCTCTAGCCAGGCATAGCAGAAGCCCGGAGCCAATGCGGGATTTAGCAGGTGGTAGGTGTGCGAGAAGGCCGTGACAATGCTGTGCATGAGGCTCTCGAGAACGGCATCGGACGAGCTCAGCTCGATGAATAGCATCACAAAGAAGCGATGGTAGCCGAGCTGTTGGAATGCGGTGCCGTGCAGCTCTTGATCTTGCAGTAAAATTCCCAGCACAATGCCGAGCACTTTGTTGAGTAGATTGATCTTGGTCGTGGGATTGCCGGCCTCGCCCGAATGACGTACGAGCAGAGCAATTAAATGCACAAATGCGTCGATCCAGTGGAAGATTTTCGTCTTGGCCTGCACAGGGCTGTGCGAGGGATCGTTGAGAATGCGATAAACGAGATCGATGCAGAATTGCGTGGCTTGGCGGAAGAAGCGTGTAATCAGATCGTCTGTCTTGAGGATGCCATACAGGTTCATCTTTTGCACGAATGAACCGAAATTTTTCGTCTCGCGTGACAGATTGTTCGACTGGGAGTAGATGGATACCCAGTCCTTGAGTAAGAATTCGGTTTTGTCTTGTAGGCCGGGTGGATCGTCACAATCGTTGGACTGGAAGCGCGCAGAAGATTAAGAATTATAATAAGTTGTCTATTGAATAAAAATTGTATTTAAGTGAGACGGTGGCGTGCAGATGATGTAAGAACGATAGATATACATTTTAAGATAGCATAAGACATTTTTTATATATTGATACGCATGCAATGAATAAATATGTGCAAAATTAAATGACAAGTAAGAGTAAATGTGAGAGCAAATGAAATACGTTGCAAGTGAATCGATAAATGAAAAGTGGATGTGAATTGATGTGTGTGTGCGGTTAGGCAGCGAAAGTGAAGTGCTCATGATAGTAATAAAAACGCACCCTCACATGTTGCATTCCGGAGTGAATATACTGTGTGGCTCCTGCCAAATAGCGATCTGCAGCACCAAATGGACCAGCATCCATGGCATTGTTGCTACCCCAGAGCATTTCGATCTGATGTGTCAAGGCCTCCGGATAACGATGACGATGCTGGGTCAAGCGACCCAGCATCTCGAGTGTACCATTCAATTCGGTCTCGCCGGCAGATGAACTCGAACGGCCGTCCACCAGTAGGCGCTCCATCAGTGTCATGGCAAATGTCATGGCCAGAAAATTATTGCCATTGTCAATGGCATCGCGCAGCAACAAATCGAATTGCTGGACATTAATGAAGTGCGATGTGATCAGCAGTTTGATGGCCTCCACGTTGTAGCGCACATCCTCGCGTATATCAAAGATGCACTTGGTAATTGCACGCTCAGTGGCAGGAGCACCAAATGTGTTTTGCAGTAGCGTCAAAATGCGCAGATGTATATCGCGATAGAGTTTCATTTGTTCGACATGCTCCGGGATGTTGATCAGACCCTCGATGAGTCCTTCGACGACGCGAGTCAGCAGATTCAGGGCCGAGTCATTGTCGCGTATACGCCGCGTAACCATTAGAGCGTTAAGCAAGGCGTGCATTTTGCTAGCCTGCAACTGTAAATTGGACACGTTGACGGTGCTGTTGAGGAAGGCTTCCATTTTGCTCGCCAATTCGGTGTACATTAGACCCAGTTCATCGGTGCCGAATGATGTGGGCTGTGGGATTTCCTGCGGCTTCGGCAAGAACAGAGCAATATCACGCTCGGTCATTGTCTGGAAGCCAGGAATGCTGCGCGCAAATTCAGCATAGACAGCAAATTGATTTGGCGGAATGCCACCAACCTTAAGGCGCACTTGTTCGGGCATGCGCTCCGATTGATAGGCAAGTGTTTGAGCATCGAAGAAGCGACTGAAATTTAAAAAAAAAATATATATATTTTGTAAATTTACAAGCCAAATAGTAACTGAAATACCCCCACACAATATGACCTCTTTGGAAGTACATGAAACATAAAAAAGTTTGTGTCAGGACGCCATTTGGACTCATTTATATGTGGTTTTCGAAACTCGGACTGTGTACAAAATACGTTTCTAAAAATTTCCAACCAAATCCATAAATAAAAATGTTGGTCTCAAGACCCCATTTTGACCCATTTTTAGATGTGGTTGTGGAATTTCGGACCTTGTCACAAAAACGTTTCAAAACATTTTTAATGGAAAACGGCTTGAAATGTAGAACACCAAAAAGTGAAGCTGAAGGGGGCTGCAATTGCATTCGGAAGTTAAATGTGGAACCTGCCTGATCATGGCATGTCTAATGATAGATCAACCGGGAGTCTAACGACTAACTGAGAGAGGGACATATTTCATACACACCTTCCCTCCTCCCTGGCCATTTTTCGTGTTTCGAAATCGGCTGCCAAACGACGATCAACTTCTGGCGTTGACTTTTCGGCGGCAGTCTTCTGTATAAAGGCGCAAGCGAGTTCGACATTGTCGGTGGTCAATTGGATGGCGGCCGCTTCAATTTCCTGATAACTCGGACCGCCGGTCAGAGCGGACAGGAACGCCTTGCGTATGTTACTATTCAGGGTTTGAGTGAGTTGATCCTTGCATGTGATCATTGCCATGCCGGCCGATAGATTGCGCACCATTTGATGGGCAGCGGTACGCACGCGATTCTCATCGGCATCGAGAGCGAAATCTTTGCGCACAATTTGTTCGGTGGTCGAGGCGGCAATGCGAACACTGCGATCTACGACTGGCTGCAGCCATTCGGTGATGGTGCGTTCGATGGCGTTCAGCACAATGTGCTTCAGACCGGGATTGGCATGCAGAAAGGCGATATTGGGCGAGAGCAGTACATGCTGGGCAATCAATTGGAAATTCGCAACATTTATATCCACATAGGAGAAGCGTGGCTCGGGCGCCTGCATGATCACTTGACCTGTTGATTCGTTGCTGATACTGGGCGAGGGTACAGCACCACCGGGTATGTTGTTCACCACACCCATGAGCATTGCTTGTGCGTCCTGATCATTGGACATTTGTGATTGTTGTGCTTGCTGTTGCTGTTGTTGCTGCTGCTGCTGTTGTTGTTGTTGCTGTTGTTGTTGCTGCTGTTGTTGCTGCTGCTGTTGTTGTTGTTGTTGCTGCTGTTGTTGTTGTTGTTGCAGCTGCTGAGGCGATGCTTCAATGGCTTTCGGCTTGGGCAGCGTCATTTGATGTTCGACATTCATGGAACGCGACGGGTCCTTCAGGTAAATGATGGGCTTCAGTTTCTGTAAATCGATGTTGAGCGTCTTGCAGAGAACTTCAATTTCGAACTTCAAATTCAATTTGAGTTCCGGTTCCTGGTGGAGCTCACCGAGCACATTCATTATAGCCATGGTCCAGGGATTGGGCGACTTGAACACTTTCGACTTACACGAAGATTCCAAAATCTTGGCCACAAATGGCACCACAAAGAGCAACTCTTGCTGTCCCTTGTGGTAGGCTTCGGCAATCAAAGATTTCAAATCAATATCGATTTGGAGTATGGGCTTGTTACGGCCCAGCGTCATCATGCCCAGCCAATGGCCCAGATTCTTCAATAGGCTGCGATCGGAGAAGTTCACACCCTTGTCGGAGCGTAGGAGCACCTTAATATTGCGTAGTGTCTCTTTTGTGACGTATTTGTTAATCTCGGGATTTTTCAGTGCTTCCAAGAAGTTGAAGTACAAGGTGTGAAAATTGAATTCCATGGAGGCGCGCTTCAGCACAAGGTACTGCGACAGCCAGGGCCAGTATTCCTTTGTCATAATCTCTTTCACCTCCTCGCATTTCTGAGGGATGTTCAGTTGACTCAGATTGTTGAAAATGAAGGCAGTTTTGTCCTGTACCGGCTCGGGTGGTATGGTGAGCTTCTCCTCTTGATTGGCCACGAGCAGCGTGTCGATGTTGGTCGCAGTGGCAATGGATTTCATGCGGGAGGCATGTATGGATTGCGCAATTGGCTTCTGTTGAGTGGGTGTGGTGACAATATTGCCCGTTACTGAATTGCTGCGATAAATCGACTCCGGCGGCGGTGGCTGTCCGCCACTACTGCCCATTAGCATTTGTAGGTTGCCTGGTGGCGGCTCTTGTTTTAGGTAACCGCATTCCACATACTGAATCAGATGTGGGGGGAAATCCTGAAAATGCGGTATGGAACGTATGTACTCGCAGTATTTGTTGTATGTGTGCAAGCGTGTCTTAAAGCGATCCAGCGCTGTTATCCCAAAATAGTACATCTTGGTGCCTTCCTGTTTGCGCAAGGCGTCCAAGACGCAGCGCAGAGCCAGTCCCAGTGCCACGAAGGTGGGCACTAGATTGCGCTCGATGATGCCGCCGAAAAGCTGTGCGGTAATTTGCAGCTCCTTTTCGGGATAGTGCGGAAAGAAGCGGTACTCTTCGAAGAGATTGCGCAGCATGCACTGGTAGACTTCTTGCTCGCGTCGATTGTTGGATTCCTTGAAGCGTTGCAGAGTGTCGAGCACATCGTCAATGGAGAGGGTTTGGTGGGGCGGATGATTGTAAATGCGCTGGAAGTATGAGTTAGCTTCGTCTTCCACCTCTTTGGAGACGGGCGCCTGAAGATCGGCAATCGCCGGGTTATTGGGATTTGGTGGTGTGGGAGTGGGTTGCGGAGCCGACGGCGGCATGCGTCCCAAATTGCCCACGTTTGGCGGTGGTGCCTGCATTTGCATGGGATTGAGGGGATACGGACTGGCCGCCGGATTCATGAGGCGCGATGGTGACGCCGGCGTGGAAACCAAATTGCCTGAAACGGAAGAATGCGATTTCGATTCAATTCATTGTTTCCAAATAAAGATTTTTCCAAAACTCACCCAAAACATTGTTGAAATTGAAAGCTCCATTGGGTCCGCCCAAATTCAGGCCTGCAATATTCGTGGTCAAATTGGACAGAGTATCCATTGTGGGCCCGAACATTTGCTGGGCATTCAAGTTGGCCGAGAAAGGCGGTTGCGGTACACCGCCTGGTACTCCGCCGCCCATATCCATGCCGCGGTGACCGCGCATAACATTCTGGGGCGGCACCATGTTCTGCGGTCCCTGTTGCCCTTGCTGGGCAGCAGCACGTGCCTTGTTCGCCAGTATGGAGCAGTTCGCCGACATTTGCATAATCAAATCGGCAATTTCAGGCGGAACATTGCCAATGCATGCCTGCAGGCACGACAGCATTGTGGTGACCGTCTCTGGCGGCAGTTGCGCTGGCTTCGGCGGCAGTTGATCTTCGGGAATTTTGGCATTGGTGATTTGTGGGCAACGCCGCTGCAAGCACTTGAGTATAGCCTGAATGAAGGGTTCGGCATGATCGCGTATCTTGTCGCTCAGCCACTTTTCCAGCTTCAAATATTCGCGGCGCGAAGCCAAACAGGCCAAATCAATGACGAAGAGAAATGAGCGAGCATTCAATAGAGTGGACAGAGCCTTTAGATCCTGGGCCACATCCAAAATGCGCGACAGCTTAACTTGATCGTATTCCGTTCCGCGTAAATACCACTCGGACATGGCATGCATAATGATGGGACGCAAGGTGATGCCGAAATTGGCTGAACTCCAGGCATTGGCCAGGATCACGCCAGAATTGGGATGATTCTGGAGGAAAGTCGGTATCAGTTGATTGAAGAGCTCTTGGCGCAGTGGCGACATAGGCGGATTGATGTGCAACAGCGCCAGAAAGAGCACATCCGGACAATGTTGAGCGGGCAATTTGAAGAGCTCATGGACCGGCGCATAACAGCCTTGATCGGCAATGTAGAGTAGCACCTCGACGAGATGCAGAGACTTCCAGGCGCAGATTTCCTTATTGTCGGCATCTGGGGGAGTCTTAAGCATTTCCACGGGAGCCGACGTGAAAATGTAATCGGCGAATGAGAACAGATCGGGATTCTTGAGCAATACTGCAATAAGTGAGAGCTGACCGTTGACATTTTGCCAATGGCGATAAATGCATTCGGGATGGGGAAACAATGTGGATTGTGTGCCCAAACGGAAGATGGTCAACAGCAAGTCCAGGCCAATGCGGTCCTTGAGAATGAAGTCGGCATGATCAAGCTCTGCAAAAGTACGAAGAAAGTTGAAATTATTGAATTATATAAAGGATAAAGGAAAAAGCCAAACGAAACACCTACCTAAGCACACTTCCTTCCAGTTCAGCTGGGGCACTACTTCCTTTAATGCCTGCACAAACACGTCTGGTTTCCAGGCCTGCGTTGTGTCCGAGCTGGTGGAACTACCACCGCCCACAGTTTTATCCTTTTTGTCATTGGCATTCGACGACTTGTCAACACTTCCGGTGACACCGCTGCCGTCATTGTTGTTATTGGCTACATTTTGTTGTTGTTGTTGAGGTGGTGCCACGGGTTGACCGGGCCAAAAATTGGCCGGTGTTGGTAGGTTTACATTGCAATCGAGTAGGGAGGTGTGCCGACGGCACATGAGACCAATAATTTTGGCCACATCCTGTGATTGGAGTTCGCGCGAACCGCAACGCAAATGATTTTTACACTCTTCGACACCTGATGTGAATTCATATCCGATTTCTAGGATTAAATTAATCCAGGATGTGTCCATAATATTGTTGTTCACCTGCGCGGAAAGAGTGAGGTTAGTTTGAATTTTATTTGTTTTTAAATTGAATTTGTATTGGTTGAATTTGTATTGTTGAATTTTCGCAACACTTTCAATGGAAAGCTCCCCTATAAACTCACCTGAGTTGTAAATATCGTTTCGCATAAATTGTCATAGATATCTTCGATTCCGATTTCCGTCAAAAATCCAATTGCGCCATTAGCAGCTGAAACAGCAGCAGTAGAGGTTTCTTGTTCATCGACGTCAACGTCGCCGTCTCCGCCAACACCGCTATTACTGTCGCCGTTGGCCGGTAGGCGATACAAGAATGGTGCCAATATCAATGGTACTCGCTGACGTGGAAATTCTTCACGTAATTTATTCAGAAACTGTGCTTGCAGTTCCTCGGGCACAAAATCGTCCAAGACGGTAAGCAACAAATGGAGTAAATCGAGTTCTACGTCGTGTAGGCTACTGATGACGCCAGCAGTGGCTTTGTTCTTGCCCAGATATGATTCGATTAGTTCGGGTAGGGTACGTTTTAAATTTTCGCTGGCGAATTTACGCAGATCGGCTTGCGAGGAGTGTGTCAACGACAAGGAGAGAATGCACTCGCACAGCTTATTGATGCCGGTAACTTTGACAATTAGCGAAATGAGTTGCGGATTGGGTTGAAGAGACTTAAAAAGAAAAAGCGAGAATTGTAGGCAAAGGTAAAAAAAATTCGAATGAGACAGAGGTGCAACCGAAAATCCCATTTACCTTTTGCTGTGGAAAACAATTGTCGACGGCAAAGCAAATGTTCGATATTACCGGCGGTCTGGTCAATTGTTTCTCGAGCTGTCCACCGAGGAATTTCGCTTGCAGTTGAGCGGTCGGATTCGGTGTCGTATCGATGAAATTGATAGACGAGAACAGGCAACACAGACAATGACGATCCGCTTCCAAGCCGAATTCTTCAATGTACTGCAAAGAAAAGAGAAAGAATGGCGTTAAGTGGAAGTTGAAAAGCATAAACAAAAATAAATTGAATTGCTTTGCGCCAGTGCCAGTGGGCGAACTTGACTGTGAGGTTGGCACAATTCCACTGGACACGTGTGGGTGAGAGCAAGGCGCAATTGTTTTAATTAAAAAAAATATATAAAAATATATATAAATAAAAGTAAAAAAAAAGTGGCGAGCGTGTATTAATCTGATTTGTTGGTATGACAACAGCGGTTAAAAAAAGGCTTAAGACGTAACTGCGCTTACGCACGAAGCTGTTAAATTCCTAAAATGGGGAACAATTTAATTAAATTCTTTTAATGACATCGGGCTGGAGGCGGCCCTTTTTAATAGGTCAATCTGAAAAAACTCTCAGTTGAAAGCGAGTCTTTATAAGTACAAATTTGACGGCGCTACATGTCATACAAGCAACGCCACGCTCGAAGACCCAATTTGTGGAACTGGGTCATCCCACGGCGAGAGTTCATTTGGCCGCCGCGATCATGAGACTTGACGCCCCTCGATAGGATTAATTAAAAACAATGTTTACGTACACAATATGAACATGTATCCTTTAAATTATAAAGGATACATGTTCATGGCTATAGTGGTTTGTGGGAATCCTAATGAAAGTAATTGAAAAATGAAGAAATAAAAACCGATTTCCATACAGAACATACCGATTTGAAAACTTGTTTTTGTACATTTTGTACAGTTTTGAAAAAATGGACATAGTATGATTGTGCTTTAAGGTATCGATATTGTATGAAGCGAAATATGTGTACAGTTTAACTACAAATATGTATGTATGTATGTGACGACATTCAAGGTACACTATGATATAATTTCCAAGTGCCGAAAATAAAATAATAATAAACGCAATTGTTTTGTCATGAGCTCCTCTAAAACGGAAACCGCGAATGTAGACATTACAAAAACAATTAAATCAAACCAGTAAACTAAAAAAGTAAAGAAAACAAAGTTCAAAGCGGAGATACAAAAAAAAAAAGAAAGTCGAACAGTCGTAACAGCTTAGCAGCTGGAAACAAAGGCCGCCGTATATTTGATCGTTTGGTTAATGGAGGAGATAATTTTTCGACCATAACTAAACGTAAACGAAACCAAGAAAGAAGACAAGCGAAACAAGATATGAAAAGGAGATATGAAAATATATGTATATTTGAGTCGCTCAGTTCAATAAAGTTGCTACTTACTTTAGTAACTACCTACTTTTTTTGACAGATAATACATACTCTAAATTTGACAGATACTGAGTGTAAACTAAAGTTAAGTATGAAGTTGAGTTTGACTATGAATGTCAGCACGGTTTCCAAATTTGTGAGATTTGTCTCATATTCAGACTTTACTTACTGAGATTTTTCTGGCAACTGTGTGTCACTAAAGTGGTTCTTATTATGGGAGACGACCAAACTGCTCTTCTGGCGAGGTGACCAGCTTGTTACTGTGAATGTAACATGGAATAGGGGTAAGATGGAACTTTTTTTTACTACAAATTCGCAAATTGATTAAAGTCTACAAAATTTTTTAATCTGACAGCACTTTAAGAATACAGTGTAAAATAAAAAAATGTTCTGACAACAAAATGCCTTGAAAAAAGAAATTCAAAATTACTTTACTTTTTTACTCCGTTACACAGGGCCTCGTGAAACCCCCTAATATAAATTCTCGAAAACTACTATTACACATTGCGTGTGAATACCATTGTATTTTACACATAAGAAAAAAAGTTGTACGTGGCAACACTGTAATAACCAATTTGGAAGTTTCCATGCATTGTTGCATTTTAGAGTATTTTATCAATGGGAATTATTTCTATCTTTCATCTTCTGTATCGAAAATTGCTAAAATACACAATTGTTGTGGAAAGAATAATCGGAAATATTTTTCAAAAAGAATTACAACACAATTTAACCATGTATTAAAATTTCAAATTGGCAATAGACTCCAACAACACTCTTCACAAATTTCCAGTGGAAGTACACAAAGTCATGAAACGAGCAGCAACACTATACAAAAAAACTTGACGAAAACAAAAGAGACAAACATACAGTCAGTTGCTCCAGTTAATCATTCGCCAAACAATGGAAATGGTAATTCGTAAAAATTTTCCGCTGGAAGTCTGGAAATGGATGAAAAAATTGCAATTCTTACCTATTTCCAATATTTTTGCTGCTACCTTTTGTAAATCACAGAGAAACAAAAAAAAATTTCTATTTTAAGCACCGAAATTTTCGCATTTGTCACGCACTTTAGAAATGAAAATTTTTTTGCCTAACAAATTTTTCGCAAAATACTTTCTTTTGCCCAGAAAATCGTTCGTGTTTTTGCTTGCGGAACAGCAGCAAAGACGACGAAAGCGAATGCGATGAGAAAAAACCACTACATGAAATGCTTCAGCGTTTTTTTTACAACATATTTGCACTTTTTCAAATACACATTCAATGGAATCGGAAAAATGTAATTTTCAGTCGACGCACTATCGGGAGTTTTTAATGATTTACCACAATTTTTTTGTCTTTAAATTCGCGTTTGCAAACCGAAGTTTGTACCGAAGCTAAAGCCACAGAAGAAAAATTTGTCTTCCAAATGGCGTCGGCGAAAATTGGTTAAATCGAACGAGGACGTAAAAGAAAACGAAACAGCAAAATTTACGACGAAACTTAATTTTTCGTTGGGTTTGTTCAATGCTGAAAATGACGAAGCACGACGTCAAAGCAAATTGAACTGTTTGAAAATGTAGGTAATTTTTTTTTTCTCGGCTTACCGCAAATTTTAATCGTGAACAGAAACTTTTGCAAACATTTTTTATAAATTATCGAAAACAATTTTTAAAAAGTTGTAAGGGGCTAGCTTCTGTTATTTTTCGAACACTTTTAAGATTTTCATGTAATTCTTATTTGTTTTAAATTTTGTATAAAATATTCAGTTTTTCACAGGAAACTATATGGATTTATACAAACTAAATTAGGGTAGATATAAGTAAATTCAGATAGTTACAAATAGTGACTTACAATAGGTAATTATTTATGCACTGCACAACATTTTGCCATATTTAGGAGATTCAATTTCTACTCCTCTACTCTGGTAGTAAATTTTCTACTCCCCTAAAGACTTTTTCAAACTTTTACAAAGAATTGAACGAAAAGAACACAATCAAAAAAATCAGCCTTTTTTTCATATAAAATTTTTAATGTCAAAAAGAAAGTTTATTTTTTAAATTGTAAATATGTTGTCTTTTTTTTTATTTAAAAAAAAAATTTGGTAAATTAAATGAGTTTTGGCTTTTATGCGAGTGGTAATTTTTTACCGTAATATCAAGACTAAGCTATGAAAAATTACTTTTAACAGTAATTTCAGCAGACATTATGAATTCCACAATACTTAATTTCTGCTTTAAATACCCTTATGATTTTTAAAACTATTTGTTTCATTTCATTTATATAACACCCTGTTTCGTTATTTACTTTTTGAAGCAAGTGAACAAAGAATTCTTCAGAAACTTCAAATCAACAAAACTCACACGTACAGAAAGTGTAAAAGGGAAACAACATAAAGTAGAAAAAATATAAAAGAAAAAAATGCAGCGGCTGCGGTTGACGTGATTTTATGAGACTGCAAACTGTGAATGAAGGAACTAATAATGGAGGGACGAAGATGGTTGGCAAGTGTTGGTGGGGGCGGCGATGGCCACTAACGACGACTCTTTACAACAATAAACAAACGAAATTGCATTCGAACAAAGAATTATTTACCAGACAGCCGATTGAACCAAATTAATGCTATCAAAAGAAAAAATTAATTTTTGGTTCGCTTTTGAAGATTAGATAAGAAAATTGAAAATCACTTGAAAGGGTGACAAACATTTTTTAACTTACCTTATTGATGTTCTCGCTTGTTTCAGCAAAATTTTTCTTGTTCAGGTTTTTGACCAAAATACCAATCTGCGTTAGCGTCACTTTCAGATGGTCTAGGTTCATAGCTCCATGAATTTTTTGAATGTGGGATCTTTTTCGAAAGTAGCTTCGAACTCAGTTGCAACAGAACTGACGAAACCTTCGAAAATAATGATCACACAACACTAGCAAGCGGCGAAGAACAAAACAAAAATATTTTTGTGAAGAAAAAATGAGAAATTACGTTGGTTAATGACGGCGTTGCAGCGGCGTAGTTTTAGCGATCTGTCCAAATTTAGGAACTACGTCGCAATTAACTTTGCAGACGGTCACTCAAAAGTATATATTATTTGAAATTTAATTTCATTAAATATCTAATATATTTAATTGGTAATTTATGCAACTTCGTTCAAATGTCTTGTTCGGGTGGTTGGCAACACCTTTTTTTTCTTTTTTGTGACGGAAGCTGCTGTCGCTGAATTTATTTTTCTTTTTTATTCCTTATTTGCAGAAAAATGTAATTTTCCTCCACAAAGGCTCCTTTTGGGATTTATGTTTGGCCCCTTTTGTAAAGGGGCCAATTGCTTTTCACTTTACGCGGCCAAAACTCGCATAAATCAGGCACAAACTTTGCACAATTCGCGCTCGTGAAATGATGAAATTCTAATTTGGACTGGCCTAATTCGTATAAATTCAACACATTTTATCACGTAGTTTGCACGTAATAATTATATCCAATCTCAATAGCTTCGTTAAATATTCGTTTTTCCAGAGTTTCGTATTTTGTTTTCTAGTTCGTGCTTGGCTACTAGTTGAGTTTAATTATTTGTTATTCCTTTATTATGTCGTTTTAAACTTTCTATATTTTTGCTCCAACAGCACATGAAAAAAATGTGTCCACTTGGACAGAAAAAGGAGCAGTGCTGCCAGATTTTTTTCAAAAAAATCCGTATTTTCTAGTTTTTACTGTTAAAAAATCAGTAAAATCCGTACAGAAAAATTATTACAGAATTTTTGGTTTTGTTAAAATTAAAATAGTTTCTGATGAATAAATTCGACTTAAAAAATCTTCAATAGAATTCACCAACCAGGTTTGCGAGATTTATCTCATATTGAGATTTTACCATGGCTTATGAGAAGTGAGATTTTTAATCTAAAGGCTGGAACCCAATGAATACTTCGCTCCGTCAATCAGCCGAAACCACAACAAGTTACACAGAAGTTTTCAGTGCTGCCAAATCACTGTGAAAGGTACAGCGTACAAAGAGATGGAGGAATTTTATATTTTGAAGGATTGACGTAGCGAAGTATTCATTGGGCAGTAGTTTTGTACAAAATTTCCCACAATGAATAGCGGTTTTCACATGCGTTTTTTGGTGGTGTCTAATTGAGTTCGAGTTGGAATATGCAAATTTTTGGCAATTGCGCGGACAAATACCACTAAAAATTTCATATTTAGCATAAATAACTGCTATTGGAAACATTTCCGGCCATTCCGGGTGTTCCAACAGAACATTTTTGTTGGCCAAACTCGCTAATCGAGTCCGAGAATAAAGTGCAAAAGTTCTGACAGATTTTTTGTTCAGAAAATGCGTTTATTTTAGAAATCCGTATTTTCTGAAAATTTCACAATTCCGATAAATATGGATTTTTCCGTATATGTGGCAGCACTGGAAAGAATAAATTTTTTGGTTTGTAGCAGTGCTGTCAATTCGAGGGTAATTTACTTTTTGAGGGAAATCTGAAATCTGAGCTGGCACCATGGCAAAAGAAAGAAGGTAGTGCCGCTGTCACTTACTTTGATTAAAATGCCGATTATTTTTAGGTATGTTTGTTTGAAACAAATCAAACAGCTTTGCCACCCGCTAAAAAATATTTGAAATATTTTTCGGAATTAAAAAATTTTTTAAAATCTTGTGGATAAAATTTTAAATGTCTCTACAATTGAAAGGTTTAATGGATGTAGGCTGTAGTGACATACAAATTATTTCAAAAAAATAAGTTTTAAAGATTCTCATTTAACGTTTTTAAAAAAAAAGTTCGTGCTTTGTCTTCTTTGTCGATTCTAAATCTTCAAAACTATCATCAAAACTTATTTTTGGAATGGATTATAGGCGAGAAATGGCCCTTGCCATTTCCATTTTGGCAAAAAAACAATTTTGAAATTTAGGATTTTTTCGCAACAATCCGGTAGCCCGAAATGTCATAATCGACTTAAATGTCAGATAGTTAAGATGGCTGCTAAGAATTGACAGCGGCACTACCTTCTTTCTTTTGCCATGGCTGGCACAGATCGCAGTGCTGCCAATTTTCCGTTCCTTAGGAAAAATCATGGTCACCAATACTAAGATTTTGAAAATGTCTTTCGGTGACTCAAATCGTCGAATTTCTTAAGGTGTATTTAGACCGCACGAACTCGTGAACAAAATGCCGTTCATTCAGCCGGAGTAAACACTTGGTTCACGAACTTGTGTTCGTAGCTGAATGTTCGCTCAAAATGTTTGGGCAGTGTAAACACTTAAAAACGAAGAAATCACTAGTTTCCGATGCTTGTTCGGGAACAAATAACGGTGTAAACGGTTGTGCGAACACAATTTTGTTCGCGATTGGAGTTCGCAACAAAAGTTGGGTTCGCTCGTGCGGTCTAAATGCACCTTTACAAAGAGAAAATTAGTTTTCAGAATATCGCTTAAAAATATCGATTTTGATATTAATAACCAATGCATCAGCACATCCCTAGATCTATCCCGAAAAAAGTTTTTCCTGTCATCTTGAAAAATTTGTTTTGTTATAAGTCGTACTAAATATAATTAAATTCTTTTATATTACCATGGATTTACAACAATTGGAGGAGGAGGCGCGACAAGCAGCGTTGAAGGACATTAAAAATATGCTACAGCGTCCTGACAAGTGCGAAAAGGTAACTGAAATCTATAGCGGCGTTGCTCCCTCCCGCAATCCTTCCCTTGAACTCCCGTCAACATGAAAACACCCTCACCTTTCCTTGGAACACCAGGGAAATCGGTAACCCCAAAAAGGCGGGAAGGGGTATTTAGGTAGCCTAAAATGAGTTTCAGGAATGTCACTATCATTTTAATATTTGTCGATTGTTTTTGTTTTTGCTCTAAAGGTGGAACAATATCGTCATCGTGTGGCACGCAAGAAGGCGTCTGTGGAAGCGCTACTCAAGACTGGCATGCAGAATCAGTTTGATGGCGTACGCGTAGGCCTGAAGCAGCTGGAGACGTGCATCGAAGATGTACGTGAGGTGCGCCAGCGAATGCGCGAAGTGGAGCGCCTTATGCGTGGGGTGCCCGAAATATACGATGCTCTGGAAACGGTACGCGAGGAGAACACAAAGCACTCCCAATATTCCACGGCTATGGAGAATCTGAAACACATCTTCAATGTCGAGGCCAGCGTACAGAAGACGATGACCCTCATAGACGAGGACAAGCTGCTGAGTGCCCATCAGTGTCTGGCGGACTTGGAAAATTCTCGCGACGATCTGCTGTACGAGTTGCACAAGCAGCCAAAACAGCACGCCTCGGACAAAATCACGCTCAAAAGACATTTCGAGAAGGTCGATACCGTTTCGCAGGCACTGGAGAAGAAGCTGCGCTTGATACTCAGTCGGACGTTGAATACGGTGCGGAAGGAGCCCACCGTCATTGTCACGGCCTTGCGTATTATCGAGCGCGAAGAGAAAAACGACCAGTTCGCTGTGCAGCAGCAGAAGGTGACCGCATTCCTGCCGCCAGGCCGCCCCAAGAAGTGGCGGGCCATGGCCATTGCAGTGCTGCAGGATGCAGTGGTCACACGCATCGAAGGCTCTAAGCTGGAAGAGCGTGCCGATAATAAAATGTGGCTGGTGCGCGACCTGGAGATATTGCGGCAGATTATTTTGGAGGACTTGCGTGTGGTGAAGTCGCTGTGTGTGCCCTGTTTCCCACCACACTACGACATCTTCAACGAGTACGTGAAAATCTACCACGAGGGTCTGTCCAGCTATGTAGGAATGCAAAGTGATTGCAAATTTATATTTTATTTTGATTCATTTCTGTCCACTCCCTCTAGCTTGATAACATTGCCAAGGCTGGCCTGGAGGGCAACGAATACGTCTCAATGCTGTCCTGGGTAATGAACACTTACCCCGGCCCCGAACTAATGTCGCATCCCGACCTGAGCGTCGACGTCCAGCGAGTAATTGGCCCCCTACTCCGGCCCGAACATCTCAAGTCGCTGGAGGGCGAATACCTGCGCAACATGCAGCGCAACTATCAGGAATGGATGACCAAGGCGGCCGATACCGAGAAACAAGATTGGTTCTCCGAGCAGCCGCCCGACCAGGATGAGCACTACTACCACACTTCGGCGCCGGTCATTATCTTCCAAATGATCGACCAGCACCTGCAGGTCACCAACACCATTCATGCCGAGCTGACCTTCAAGGCCTTGGTGATGAGTATCCAGCAGGTGGAGGTGTTCGGTCAGTCGTACCTGAAGAATGTCATCGAGCTGAAAGAGCACCACTTCCGCAATCGCGATCAGATCAAGTACTTCACGCACTACATCATCACGATCGTAAACAATAGCCAGCAGATGGTGGAGCTGGCCCAGCAGATGAAGCAACTGTACTGGCCCAAGTCGCGCACCGAACACTATGAGGACTTTGAGAAGTTGCTGGCCACATTCCATCGCATACGCGCCCATGCGGCCAACTATTTGCTGGAGGAGGCCTTCTTGGATATGGAGGGGCACTTCAATGATCTCTTCACGGTCAAGTGGCTGACGAGCTCGATTTCGGTGGACACGATTTGCATCACTTTGGATGATTATTTTCAGGTCAGTCGCAGCTTCGAACAAGGGGATGTGGTCGGGGTTTTCAATTATTTTTTTCTTACAAATTGTTCTCTTTAGGACTACAATCACCTGCGTCCCGCCAATTTCGAGATGGTCATTAACGAGGCGCAAAAGCTACTGGCCAAACGATACATACGGGCTCTGCTATCGAAACGCCTGTCGAAGCCGCGACCCGAATGTGATGCGATTACGCGTAAAATCAACCAGGAAGCAAAGAAGTTCAAGCAATTCTTTGAGAAAATCGCCCCGAACATTTCCTTCACCGATTCGCCGCTTGATTTGATTCCCACTCTGTCCGCTCTGCTCGTCTGCGACATTGAATTGCTGGTATTGGACCTGCACACTCTGTTGGGCAGCTATCCGTCGCTGAGCGAGGACCAGATCGTACGAGTTTTCTACATACGCAACGATGTGAAGGCGGCCGAGGTGCGCGAGAAGGTCCAGGATGCAATGAAGTCGAAGAAGGCAATGATGGTCAGTGTGGCCAAGCAGGATTGTATTTTCAAGGAGATCGTTTTCAGCGATAAGTTGTGGTAGAGCGGAAGCAACTCATACAATTTGGATTCATGCATTGGCTATGTTTTAAAAACCAATTCATTATTAGTATTTTAAATATTATAATAATAATCTATAATCTATAATCTATAAATTATTTATAAAATAAATAATATAATTTTAAAAATGGCTAAAAACACGATTTCCTGACATTTTCGGCTTTCGGTAAAGTATGCCATTACGGAATTTTTAACTTACGTTTTCAAAGTTTTGGCACCGAAAACTCCTCAATGGTCACTCTAATACAAGATCAAGTGTACCATCGCATCGGCTCTTTGCTTTCATTGCCGAAATGTGAAGAAACAACTTCACAGCCTTAAGTGTCTCAAGTGTGCGTCAATGAAAATATAAATCGGAAGTAGGAGGTCCAAGTCAGTATTAAAGTCTTCGTAACCCCACCTTACTTAACCGTCATCAAGAACAGCTTTTGATGGGATAAAATGCCATTTATGCCACCCATAGAAATCATTCATCATCCACCTATAAAAACACCCATTTTATGGTAAGTTACAAGAAGTTTGTCATTTTTACTATGCTGCAATATGCCGAGAGACGAGCAGAACCATCGAAAGAGAAAAAACATTTAAGAGCGCATTTCGACTCATGTGAACCAAATACACCCCCCAAGCGAGGTGGTTGTTGCTGTTTTTGTTATCTTGTTGCTTGGTTCAATGCGTTTCCAAGCGTTTCCCATTGACAGAGTAAATTAGTTCAGCAGTTAGTTGGATATTATAAAAAAAAATATTTATTATGCGCGACTCATTTGAAATTTTATACTGCAAAACCCTTAAGTTGGTAAATATTAAGTTGGTGGGCGTTGGAATTGACCGACTTAGCATTCAATACCACAAAACGTCCTTACTAAAAACTTCGGTATTTGTCGGAATTGAACCATTTGACGGTAATTTCCGAAGCAGTTGCCCTTTGTATTGTCTGCCGTGGCTGGCTGTAGCTTAACGCAACACACGCAACACACGCTGCTCTCTTTCGTCTCGAGCGACCACCACAGACAGCCTTGAGTTATGAGTTTCTGAAGAGTGTTTAGACCCGAAAGAGACACGGGGCGCGTTTTTTGGCGCAGATTTGTAGTATCAGATTTTTTTTTTGGGATTTCGTTTTTCTCTTGCCCGTGTGTACTGATGACGAATAGCAAGTAGTTCAGTCTTCGGAATGGTCTGTGTTGGCCTGCAAAACCAAAGCGGCTGCATATTCCTTTAATTTTAACCAAAAAACAAATAAAACAAGGCAAAAAGCTTCCAAAGAATTCCTTAAAGTTTAATACTAAAATAAAATATATGAAATTCTGCATTTAAAGTGTGAGTTAAGAGAATAACAAAGAAACGAAACAACAAATACGATTATTATCAAAAAATGTGCTTGAATCCACGTGAAATTTGTGAAATGTGTGTGAAAAGAATGAAAATCTGAAACAACAACCACGAATTTCATCCTTCTCATCCTTGTAGAACACACTTCAATGGAGGTCGTCGTGGCAATATGTCGAAAATCAATTCCTACACGAAACCACATGGAAAAAATCTCGAAATGTCCGAGTTTTTTGTTGACTTTTTATTCACTTTTTTGGTGGATTGTATAAGATTCCAGAAAGTGCCGAAACGTGCCAACATGCCATTTGCAGATACATTTTATGTTTGGGGTGCCTAATTTTTCATTTGTGTCACAAGTGGGGGAAACTATTTTTTTAAAATTATTTTTGGCTCAGCGAGGCGCTATTAATAGAATGTGTCTTTGCAAAATACACTGCTTATGTTGGGATTTCTCGGGTTGTTTATAAATTGAAAGCATAAGAAACAACACAGTGTGCCGCCAAATTTATACACGGCTTTTCTGACAGATGTTGGGGTCCAATGGCGTCCTTGTTTTGGGTCTCTCACATCCCGTTCAAAAGTTTTCGATGTGTCGCTATACGCTAAACGTTGACATTTATGATGATTTCAAAATTTTAAACTTGTTTCTCGTGTCTGTATGGGGAGCATAAGTAATTGACATTGACCAGTAGAAACAATTCCAACTTATTGGGGTCAATCAGTGGACTAAAAAGGACGAACATTTTGTCAGAAAATGGCATCTCACCAGAACTTGAAAATTGTCCATTGAAAGGTTTGCAATCCAACCAAACTTCAAAACTTTTTCACAAAATACACCATTCTTGGAGTAATACTGTGAGATAAATTGAATTGTGTGTCAAGCTAAGTCTCTATTATTAATGTAATAGAAAAATGTATTGTGTTAAGAAAAAAAGCACAAATCGATTTTTATAATTTATGAAAAAGCGTATAAAGTGAAAATATTTGATGGTACTTAATGTACTTGTTCTTGATGAAAAGGAAACTAACTAAACTAGTGTGTTTTTAATATTAGAAAAATTGTTTAATTTTGTGTAAATTTAATTTATTGGATTGTTTGCACAAGTAATCCATTGTGTAACTGAGTTTATATTGAGCGAGAGTGTAATCGATTGAAATATCAAGTTGTGCTGTTTTGCAATATCACTGCAAAAACACAATCTAAAGATATCATTTCTTATTGCTGTGATAGTGTGACGATGTGGGGGTACTTTTGGCAGATTGTGTCAGAGCTGAAATGGTAAACTTGTTTGTTGCTATTGTCGTATGCGACAGATATCCATGAATATCCCGCATTGGTAATTGAATTGGATGAAATGGCACTTTGGCGGGCCATTGAATTACTCAATAATGTGGCCCAAGGACGTATCATTTCATTAGATTAGTTCAGAGAGAGGGGGGGGGGGGGGCTTTACTTCCAAATACAACATTCTAAACAATCTTTGCTAAAGATTCCTCTGGCTTTGATAAAGTTCAAAGTCAACAAGAAACTTTGTCCATAACCTGCCATTGAGCCATGTTCTTCCGAATGTAAACAATTCCGCCATTTCAACAAAGTGTCAACAGCATGCTTCCGTCTTCCTTGCTTTCGTTCTATCTTTCATTTGTCCTCTATGCCATAGTTTGCATTCGGCTACTGCCTGAGTAAATAAACAAATTAAGTCGAGTTTTTCCACATGCAAACTGGCGGAAAATCAAAGGAGGCAGGCACACGAAAACTTTTCATTCATTGGTTGCCCTTTTTTCCGTTCTAGTTGGTGGGTCTGTCGTTGGTGTAGTTGTTGTGAGTGTGCATAGTACGGAAAATTATGCATATTCAGTGAAATGAAAATGAATTTGCAGGCAAAAAATTAAGTGGTGTAGATTGTGCGACTGCGACATTAAGAGCCACTTGGCACGAGTGGCATTAGCATTACAGTATGTATTTAACATTAGAAAGTGAATGCGAAATATGTGAGGGTAATAGGAACTTAAAGGCTGTTGAAGATGACGTGCTTAACAACATTGCATTGTTGAATAGAGATAAATAGGAAGCGTTTCCATGACTTGTCTACTGATCCTGATCCTGATCCTTAAGTGATATATTTCCTAACATATTTCTAATCTAACCTTTCAGAGAACTGCGTCTTCAACATAGTGTCTTCTAGCTTCTGCGATCGACAATGACCAGTCCAAAGATTGTTATTATCGGTGCTGGGCCCTCGGGCATTGCGTGTGCTACCAAACTGCTGGAATATGGCTTTGAGAATGTGCTCATTTTGGAGGCTGAACCACGCATTGGTGGCCGTATACACACCGTACCCTTTGCCGATAATGTCATCGATTTGGGTGCTCAGTGGTGTCATGGCGAAAAGGACAATATTGTGTACGAATTGGCGCACCAGCATGATCTCTTCGAGTCCACGGGCGACGTCTACGAGAGTTATCAGTGTGTACGCTCCAACCGCGACGTAGTGCCCGATAGTGTCAGTCAGCGTTTGAAGGATATTGTCAATGACAGTTTGGTCACCAGACAAATGGAACTGAGGCACTGCAACGGTTCGCTGGGCAGTTACTTGACCAATAAGTTCTATGAGGCTTTGCGTAGGCCAGAAAACTCGGACATTGACATGGCGATAGCGAAGGAGTTCTTTGTGAACTATCAGAAATTTGAGAATTCCGTAGAGGCCTCCGATACATTGGATGAGGTGTCGGGTCGAGGCTATTTGGAGTATTGGGAGTGCGACGGTGATATTTTGCTGAACTGGAAGGACAAAGGCTATTTGGAGTTCCTGCGATTGCTGATGAAGTCACGCGACTTGGACACGGAACTGGGTCTGCTGGAGAAGCGTGTCTTGCTCGATAGGAAGGTGACGCAAATCCATTGGAATCGCAATGACTGCTGTGTGGATATCCAGAGCGAGGGCGGTGAAGTCATCATAGCTGATCATGTGATAATTACAGTGTCCTTGGGCGTGCTCAAGGAACAGCATTTGCGTTTGTTCGAACCGAAGTTGCCGGTGGAGAAGCAGCGTGCTATTGAGGGCCTGGCCTTTGGTACGGTGAATAAAATTTTCGTTGAGTTTCCCGAGCAATTCTGGCCCGAAGACTGGACTGGTTTCACATTATTGTGGCGCGAAGAGGACATAGATGAAATACGGGGTACATCACGAGGCTGGCTCGAGGATGTATTCGGTTTCTATTGCGTCAACTATCAACCGAAAATTTTGAGTGGTTGGGTAATCGGAGCAAACGGTCGCTATATGGAAACTCTGGCCCCCGATGAGGTGCTGTCCGGCTGCATGTTTCTGTTTAGAAAGTTTCTTCAGTGGAATATACCCGAACCGATCAACTTTAAGACTTCTGCCTGGTATACGAATGAGAATTTTCGCGGTTCGTATTCATTTCGTTCTATGTTTACGGAAGAGGCGGGAACAAGTGCACGGGAACTAGCCCAACCGTTAACTGTGGTTACGAGCTCACCCGGACTCGTGAATGGCGGCGGTAGTGGCGATAATCCAGCTGTGGACCAACCACTTTTCGCACAAAGTCGTTGTGATAAGCCGATTGTACAGTTCGGCGGTGAGGCCACGAGCGACCATTACTATTCTACAGTGCATGGCGCTGTGGAGGCCGGTTGGCGTGAAGCGAAACGACTGGCCGACTTCTATGGCATGGTGAAGGTGGTTGAGAAAACTCGCAGATCGCAGTTATAACAGTTCTAGGACTTTGAATGCCAATAAGCGTTGAGCCGAGATTGAGGGAGATTGTATCATGAATGAAGTTACTCCCACTCATGATGAATTTCCGTCAATCCAAAGAGACTCAGAAGAGGCATTTGAAGTCCTGAAACATTATTGAAAAATATATGAATCCAAATTTTCTACTGCTACTATCAAGACTTTACCTTCCCGCTTACAATTCATTTAAGTTTGGTCCTTCTGTTCAGCAACTTGATAGCTCGATAGTGAACCATGTTAAACTTAAAGTGTATTAGAACCAATTTGAACAATCACAGCAATCCGCTAAGCAATGAACTCTCGTTCATAAAGAATCTTCTTCCATTCGATCGAACCAGAGACAACTTCCGCAGTCTTTATTCTAGTACATTGTTTCTATAGCAATTTCTCAAATTTATAATATCCAACCATTTTGTTTTTATTTTTATCAGCCGTGATTACACATCAAACTGCCATGATCTCGTCAAAAGTAGTCCCTTAGTAGTAGTAGCTCGTAGCGATCCTGATCCGTTTAATTTGATTTATAATTTTTCGTTTTGTAATTGGTCTTCAATTTTAGTATTAGAATCTTCGCAATTTTTCATACGGAAATTATTGTTGCCATGCAATTGTATAAAAAAAAAAAACGTATCTATAAAGTCAAACCAAATAAAAATATAAGGATTTGATGAAACACAGTCTTCTCTCGCTTGATTGGTTCAACAATCATCTCAGAAACTATTGTTAATCAAATTTTGTTTAGATAGTTGAGATTACCATTCATCGTGTCTAGCTCTTAGTAAAATGTAATGCAATTTGTTGTCTGGCCAAAATTTGATTAACAATTCCGGGAATAATTTTTTTATATTAACAATAATTATACGGAGATTTAACTATTTACACGCAGAATTGAATGTATTAAGAATGTAAATGAAATGAAAGAATAAACTTGATGCACAAAATCTTAAGAACGCGTGTTTTTTATTGTAGCGTTGCACAGGGCAACGCGATAAGAAATAGTAATTTTGGGCTAAAATAAAAGAGCATGGTCTGACCACTCAGCCCCCAATACAAAACTTGGAAATTGTTTAATAATCTGGTAAACGTTTTGTATGAATTCTTTAGGTCATAAGTTGCAATTCTAGTTGATGGTAGGTGTCTAGAACGGCCTACAAGGTATCAAGGTTAGCATTTCTCTATTATCCATAGAATCGAAGAACTTCGTATTGACAATCCTACAACGAAGCTCATTTCATTTCCTAATAAAATTTCCCTAAAAAAATTAAACAAAAAAAACAATAATAAAAAGAGACTACAAATTTCTTGTCTAAAAATTGTAAATTTTCGGTCACATCAACGGGAACACATCGTCATGAATTGTTTAAGAAAGTTGAAAAAGAAGAAACAGTCGCGCTCATCCGAATCACCAGCAACTTCGTTACGCCGAAGTGTCTTCAAGGAAAATCCGAAAATTTTAATAATCGGTGCTGGAGCGGCAGGCATTGCCTGCGCTACGAAACTGCTCGAGTATGGCTTCAAGAATGTACTTATTTTGGAGTCCAGCGATCGCATTGGCGGACGAATACTGACCATACCGTTCGCGGATAATGTCATAGATTTGGGCGCTCAATGGTGTCACGGCGAAGAGAGCAATGTGGTCTTTAGTTTGCTGAAGGATCGCGATGTGCTGGATACAACTGGAAACGTCTATGTGACCTTTCAGTGTATACGCTCCAATGGTGATGTGCTACCGGAGTCATTGGTTGCACGCCTGAAGAATGTTTTGGCCGAGGTATTTAACAGCCGTACTCAGGATTTGCCGAAATTCAAAGGATCCTTCGGCGAATACTTGAGCAGCCGATATTATGAGGTCCTGAGTCATCCTGAATACGACGATATCGACATGACACTGGCTGATGAGTTCTTCGAGGCTTTTAAGCGCATCGAGAGCTCAGAGACGGCCTCGGGCGTTGATGAGGTTTCCGCAACTGGCTTCAATGAGTACTGGGAGTGCAGGGGTGACTATTTACTGAATTTCAAGCACAGAGGCTATCGTCAGTTCTTGCAAATACTCACCAAGGCCGATGAGATGCAGAATGAGATGGGCGTCTTGGAGGCGAAGATCGTTTTTAATATGACTGCGGAAACTATTCTGTGGGTCCGTCCGGACTCGATAATCGAAGTGAAATGTAAAGAATTCGATGAGCGCTTCGAGGCGGATCATGTCGTTGTAACCATGTCGTTGGGCGTACTCAAGGAACGCATCGAAACATTATTCATCCCTGAGGTACCGCCCCTAAAGAGGCGGGCCATTGAGGGTCTGGGCTATGGCAGTGTCTGTAAAATATTTCTGGAATTTCCCGAAAAATTCTGGCCCAGCGATTGGACGGGCTTCTGTTTGCTGTGGCGCAAAGAGGACTCTGAGGAACTTCGGAATACACCACGCGCTTGGTTGGAAGAGGTCTATGGCTTCTATTGTGTCAACTATCAACCGCGCGTGCTGCTCGGCTGGGCGGTGGGTCCTTTGGTGGAACAAATTGAAGCGTTGCCCAAGGCCGAAGTCCGCGATAGTTGCGTGTATTTGCTGAGGCGATTTCTGCCCCACTGGGAGATACCAGAGCCAGAGCATACGGCCGTTTCCACGTGGCAAAACAATCCGAATTTCCGTGGAGCCTATTCATTTCGCTCTATGCTAACGGAAGAGGTGGGCACCAGTGCCAATGAATTGGCCCAACCATTGACTTTGCTAGCAACAGAGCGATCCGGCTCCGGCACCTCCTTTGATACGTCCGACGAAGATATCGAAACTCCCGGCTATAGAGTTAAGCCGGTAGTGCTATTTGCTGGCGAAGCCACAAGTAGTCATTACTATTCCACGGTGCATGGAGCGGTCGAATCTGGCTGGAGAGAGGCCAATCGATTGGTGGGCTACTATGAGACAGAACTATAACTCAATGATGATGTGATGTGTATGTCCGTTGAGAGAAATTGTATTTAAAAGTGAGCCAATTGAATATTACTTGATGACTACTACTCTCTTCATTTTTGGATTGGGTCTTAAGGTGGGAACTGGGCACGATTGCTTCTATGAAAGTTTTATTCAAATTTTGGAAAGTGTACAAAGCGTTGCATGTATTATGAAAAAAGTTTAAATCTATTGTTCCCTTATCACTTGTGGCTTGAAATCAAGCTCCGCGGCCGTCTTCAATGACTCGACATAGAGCGGGAGACGTTGTGTCATACGGAAGCCCCAGAAGTCCTTAACCTGGCGGCACAAATTCAAATCCAGTTCGGTTACTAGCAAACCATCACTGTCACGCGGCAAACCCTGTATGTACACAAAATTTTTATTTTAAAAGAACTTTTCTGAAATTCAATTACCCAACTTACCGGCGTCCTCGAACCATCCGGGGCAGCCACATACGACGAACCATAGAACGGGCCAAATGTCTTGTGCGCCTTCTGACCATCACCGGACGTGTACTCATTGGGGAACTCCTCACTGCCCACACGGTTAATGCCCACAGCAAAGTAACTATTCGCGATGGCCGCATTGCGCGCCTCAATGCCCCACAAGGGTTCGCTCAGAGCACCGACCGTGGCCGAGGGATTGAACACGATTTCGGCACCATTCAAGCCGAACATCATCCAATTCTGCGGATGATGCCGTCCATAGCAAATGTTTATGGCGATTTTGCCAAATGCAGTCTCGAACACTGGGTGGCCCGTGTTCCCCTCATAGTAGTAGGTGGATTCGTTGAAGTCGCCCACGCGTGGAATGTGATTCTTGCGATGTTTGCCCATATAACGGCCGTTATTGGAAATAACCACTGCAGTATTCCAAATGGTCTCACCATGCTCAACATCACGTTCGAGTATGGACGAAATGATGACCATGTTGTAGGCCTTCGCTAGTTCTTGTAGCATTTTAGTGGTCGGTCCAGTTTCGGCCTCCTCAGCGAAATCACACCAGGGGAATTTCTCGCGCGTGCAGAAAGCAAAGGGCATAGCTGTTGGGAGAGATTTTTTCATACATTTCCGATTCTATGAAATTGTTAGGCGAACTCACTCCACGCCTCTTGCATGCAAACTATATTCACTCCAGCGGCTGCTGCTGCCTTGATCATGACGCGAATCTTCTCCCAAATGGCCTCACGTTGCTTGTCGAGCGGCGCCGTTGTAGGCAGAACAATGGAGTTTTGAATGGCGCCCACTTTAACGATGCGTGGCTTGCGAATTTGCTCGGTTTTGGCCGTGAAACGATAGCCCTTAATTTCGAATCCATGCTCGGCAGCTAGCGTCTTGGCAGATTCGGGCAGGTCCAAAATGTGGCTTTAAAATTTAAGGAAATTCAATTTAAAAGTAAATAAAATTACACATGAAATGAAAATTAAGCGAAAATTAAACGAAATGCTCTTTAATTTCAATTTATGTTTGTTTCTCAGTTGAATACTTCTCTCGGCCCATGCTCTGTGTCACTTATTCTCTGCGCTCGTTGTTGCTACAGACAACTATTGTAACTAATTAAAATTCGTATGCACCAACGGAAAGAGAATAGCTTTGTTTTGGTTTTGCCACATTCTACATGTGTGCATGTCTCCACTTAACTCGCCCACTTTTCACAATCCGTTCATATTTTTGTTTACATTCAAAGCGCCAAACGGGTCCACAATTTGCCCAATTTTATTCACTCGTACGTCAATTATGCCAAACTAATTTTAAAACTTTTGTGCGAGAGTCTTTTCTGTTTTCTGTTTCACTTTTATTATGATTTCGAAATTAGCTGTTCAGATATGCAAGCTTATTTAAATTCAATATCTGGTTGATAGAAAAATCCGGTATTTTTCTGGCGCAGACGATAATTTAAAAGATAAATTTGGAATTAAATAAGGTTTCGCGAATGTTGGATTTAATTGAAGGTGTAAATTGTTTGGAATTAAAACTTGTCTTTGCTCAGATGATAAAAGAGAAGTAGGTACACAAGCAAAAAAAAGCGCCATAAAGCAATTTACTATATGCTTATCAAAACAAATAGCAGCGCAGAGAAAAAAGTTTTTTACGATTGAGAGATTACTGATAAGCAGCGTCTTTAGTCGAATCACTCCAATTACTTATATAATTTTGAAGTGAACCCGTTTTTAGAAAGGTTTTGAACATTTTTGTCGCTCATACTTACTCATCTTCACGTCCGTACAATATACGCTTGACCTCCTTCAGTTCATCCTTTGGTATATGTTTCTCCAAACACTCTTCCAAACTTTTCATATTGAAATCTGACATGTCTGTTGGTGCTTCTCGTCTGCTTTATTCATGAAAGTCTATGCAATTTAAATTCCCGTGAATTCTTGATTTCACTTCCAATTCACTTATCATTTACCAAATATCAGCTGTGATAATTTCAACTTCAACCAAATTCCAACCTAACTCAACGCTCGCTCACTTACGAATGCGAAATGGTTTTCGTTTGACCTTATCTCAATGACTTGAGTATTTACGTAGAAAAATAATAAAATATCGTCGTTTCGACTCTCTTTCGTAGAACGTTTCTGCAATTGCTGGATAAGAGTTCTCTCACGTAGAATGTAGCTCTCCCACCTAGTTCGAGCAATATCTCACCAGATTGTTTGATCAGATTTTGCAAATTCACCCGGACAATAAGAATAATTCAGAAATAGTTTAATAAAATATATTCGATTGCCTACATTTAAAAAATTATAAAGTCGACGCGATGTTGTATTTCGGGCTTTAGAAATTATTGAAAAACTCAATTGTTTGGCTCTAAAAGCTCTCCGAAACTACGTAGTATTAATTAGATTAGAAAAAAAACCAAAAATTGAGCATTTAAGTAAAGACAACACTTCGACAGCATTTGTTAGTTCCAAAAATAAGCCTAGCTATGAAATTTAACCAAATTCTATCAACTTTTTTAATCTTGTGTGCTTGTTGTTATTATCTCCAAAATGTTTGTAGTTTTTTTCACCCGTGAGTCTTTTGATCGAATTATACTTTTTGAATATTTTGTATTTACCTCAACTCATTAAGATCAAATGATGTGACAAAAGTCACTAAATCGATGAACTCAACTTCACTGAATTCTCATATACGTCATATTGATTAAAAGCTTTTGACCTCACCAGAATAGCATTTTTAGTGGTCTTTAACCCTACTGTTGTGGAAAGTGATACGGAATATACACGAATGGCTGAAGGCCGTATGTAGCCTACAAATTATTGCGAGTAAATCAGTTTCAAAGTTCTTCATCAATACAAAGTCGGTGACATGTCTTCTTTGTCGCTTCTGAATCTTTTATAGAGATTATCATCATAGAGATTATCATCATCAATTGTATTTGATAGAGATTATGGGCAAGAGATGGCCCTTGCCACTTCACTTTAGCCAAAAAGTCAATTTGGAAAATTCTGTTACATACCGCCTTCATCCATTCAACCCTTCACACTTTTATGGGATTTTTGAACCCCAATGTTGATACAGTGGGGTGATTTTCCAAAAATATAACAACCCATTCGAATAAAAATTTAAAAAATCCGACATATTTTTCTGCTTTGTCCATTCGAATTAGTTGATTATGACTACTTTTAGTAACCTATTGGGACTGGTGCAAAAATGTTAGTTACTTTGTATCGATGTTACCGTAAACCACAAAAAAAACAGAGTTCTACCCGAAAAGAATATTTGTTTTTATGAGATCTTAATCGGATGGTTTGTGGCTAATAAACTCAAAATAATATTTTCAACCGCATTCGTTGCGTAGAGGTGATAAGTTGAAGTATGAATTGATACTCAATAGTATTTTGGTGTTTTAATAATATAATTTTTTTTATTAACAAAAATCAGTTGAATAATAAATAAGTACATACATAGTTGCAGTTTTGCCTTCAAAGATATTCTCCGGTACTTGAAAACCTTACATTTTCGAATACCTAAAATACATAATAAAATGCCAAGGAAACATCAAAACGAATCATCGCCATCATCATCAAACAATACACATCGTGGGAAAATTACTTTTAGAAATATGAAAGAAAAGTTGGGTAAAGCATGGAGTGAAGTTTAATTGTAAATTGTTACGAGTTTACACTTTCCTTCATTCCTTGCTCCTGTAATTTAGAGTACTTACAACTACACGAGTTTGACGTAAATTGATAAAATCTCATAAAATTCAATTTAAAGCGTTAAATCAGTTTCTTTGATATCGAAATATAATCTTAAATAGTTAAGTACTCATTAATTTAATTTATGTTAAATATGTCAAAATTTGTTGAAAGGGAAGTTTTTTAGTTTAATTTTTGATTTTAACAATTTCACTTTTTTTTTATTTTTTCTTTTAACATTAACTATAAGACTCACTTAAATAAATGTGTTTTATTATTTAAAATGTAAATATATCATTTGGACATTTTTTGTGTTTGTTTTGTTTTTTTTTGAAATGAAATCAATTCAATTGTTTAACATTTTTTTCAAATTTAAAATTCATTTAATTTTTTTGTTTTTATTTATTGTATTCTTTTCATTGTTATCTCTTTCATGCAAAAAGGTACGTCTTTGTTTGCAAATTATTTGAAGTTTTTCGGATTTTTGTGTTTTTTTCCCAGTTGTTGCAATCTTTAAGCATTTAAAATTAACCCAGTAAACATTTGAGAAATCTATTAGTAATTTTTTTTATGGTTTTTAGCTAATTGTGGCTCTGGGGGCTAGTGAAATTTGTTAACAACAGTAGGTATTCGTATTGGCATAACAGTCAGTTTAATATCAGTAAATACAGGGTGTGTCAAATATGCAACATGGAAAATAGTTTTTGAAACAGTAATTATTGAAAAATCTTCTTTGAACGGTTTTTCTTTTGCTCTATAGTTGAGTACCTTGGGCTTTCAGTTACTATAGCTCTGATGTTTTTATTTTTTTTTTTAATTGTATACCCCATTTTATTTGGTTTTTTTCTGGAAATTTTGGTGTCCACTTTTGTATAAACCTAAATCAAAATTTTCACATTTTGAAATAATTTTTGGTGTTTTTTTTTTGGTTTGGTTTTCAATTTAAAATACATTTTATATATTTATTTTGTTTGGCATTTTCGTAGCAGTGTTTGTCTTTTTGTTGTTGGTGTGGTATTCTGCGCCTTATTGTACCCAGGCGGCTGGTGCCCAGAGCGGCTCATTCTCAGTGCGCTGTACACTATTCACCAATTTCTCGAAGGCTGCGACCAGTTCGCCGTTGATGATTTCCTCATCAAAGAAGTGACCGTACAGGAAATCAATGCGTTCCGCAGATTTCAACATATCCTGGAATTCTTCGTCCTAGAAGAGATTTTCTCGATATTATGGCGGTTTTCAAAATTAAAAATTTTAAAAAATAAAACTTTTTTTTATTTAATGAATAAATGTTTCAATTTACGTCATGTAACGGCACATCTTTCGAACAGATTTCATATTGATTCGAAGCTTCGCTAAATTTTAAACTTGAACGAAAGCTTTACCGTAAGCTTTCAAGAGCGTAAAGTTGCCAGACTTTTCGAATTTAAAAATGGCCGCCCTCCACTCACCGTAAATCCCCTCGCATTTGTCTCGTCGAACGTGGACTTGGCTCTGGCCTCGGTACGTGTTTTCTTTAGTACATCGAACTCCGGTGGTTTTATGTGCAGCATGAACGGTTTCAGCTGCACCGTTCGCAGAGCCTTGATAGCCTGATAGTGTGGACTCAAAATGCAAACGCAGCCGGCATTCACAATCGACTTGACGCTCTCGCCCGAGGTGCCGTACAAGTGACCCTTAAAACAGTAATTTTGTATAAACCTAAAATTGTCTTTGGACAGTTTTCTTTTGAGTACCTTATACTCGCCGTGTTCCACGAATTTGCCGGCAGCAATGTCCGCTTCCATTTTGTCACGCGTAACAAAAATATATTCCCGGCCAGCCACTTCGCCTGTGCGCATGGGACGAGTGGTGTCTAAAGCGGAGGAAAAGTCATACATTTGAAAACAAAATCTTCTTCTTTTTCCAACTTACACGGCACTGGACTGCGAAACTTTTCCGGATCTCGTGCCACCATACGCCTGCGCAGCTCATTGCGTCCCACACCGGGTGCCCCAATCAACACTACCGGCCTATAGACTCCCGGGCGTGGATAGAGCTTGGCCACCTCCTCGTAGGTGGCAATCATTTCGCGATCGAAGTCATCGTTCTCCGCTAAATCGTACATGATCTTTTTAGTTTTAGGCTGACGGCATGAGGAAGTGCTACTGCTAGAATGCAACATGGGTGAACCGGGCGGGGTGGTGCAAATGGAGGCACAGGAGCCTTCTGATGTATACATGGTTGATTAGTTGCGAAGCGATTTTGGTTTTTGCCAATTATTGATGGAATTTTTTAGAAGGGTTTCAGGAATGAATGGATTAGGGCGTGGGCGCAGCACATGCAAAATGAGTTCAGTGAATAGGTTTGAAAAACGGTTGACTTGAATTTTCTCTCAGCAATAAATATGAGAGCCGAATTGCAGAGAAGGCATGATCAAATCTGTAGATACTCACTTTTCGAATCATTTTCGTTCGGCTCGCGTTGCGTGCGCTCATGTAAAATGCGTCGTTCTTGCAGGGCCCGACTAGGTATGAGGCCAGCGCGTGCCGTGCGTTCGGTTTCCTTGCGTGCTTGCCACCAGTAGGCATCGTCCTGTAAATAAAATGTTGATACATACAAGTTCAGAGGGACATCTCTCAACAACAAACCTGTGAAACAATATGCAAAACGTCGCCGCGCTGAAAGGCCAGACCCGCCTCCTTGCACGGTATGTAAGGATCCACTTCGGGGTTGTAGTCGAAGTGAGCACGCACGCGCACTTTGGACTCACGTTGACCACCCTTGCCATCGGAAGGAACTAGCTTGAAAGTGATGGTGCCCTCGGAATTTTGCTGAAATTGTAAATTTTCGTTTTACTCAAATGTTCACTAATATTTTGGGGTGTTCACTTACCAATATGGTCAGCACATCTCCAGGCGTTTTGCCCTCAACATTTATGCCATTCACTTCGATCACCTCATCGCCCACGTGTATTAAACCCGAACGATCGGCTGCTCCTCCATGCATTATGCGCGCTATGATAATTTTTCCCGTTTCCTCGTCCGTTTTGATAGTGGCTCCCTAAAAAGTAGGTATCAGCCTTTTAATATAAGTTCCGTTTTATTGATGTGTCTTTCGAAAAGGTAACAATATTAACAAGACTATTAAACAAATTATGTATTTAGCAACTCTTTTTCTTAAACATTATTTTTTTCAAAAATTAATAACTAAAAAAACGAGATTTGCTGAGACAAAGTACGACACTGAGAAGTTTTTGTTTGTATGGACAGAGTTGATAATCTAGACAAAATGTTATTTTTTTGTGTAGCCATATTTTAAAATTTTGATATTATAAAATTCAGTGCTCAATTCTTAATGTTACTCATACGCCCCCATAGATGAACATATAATGTTCAGAATTTCGTATCACTTCATGGAACTAGAATCGCAAAAAAGAAATGCTGACTGTTCTAATATAACAAGGCAAACGCAATAAGAAAAATGCGCATAATTTATTAAAGTGAACCATTTTTGAATATTTTGGGAAAAAATCATATTTACAATTTTTTGCAAAAGCCACTGGCAAAAAAGCAAAATTGGAAATATCAGATTTATAGAAATTTTAGAAAACAGTCCAAGAAAAATTTGGATTTTCCACGGTTTATCTCTTTAAAGTGTGCTATTTGATCTGCTATTTTATCGATAATTTTCAATTGCACTTCATTCCCGATCCATTTCTAAATTTTGTTCCAATTGGATCAAGTCCAATTCCGTTTCATTACGGCTTTATTTCTATTTCGTTCCCGACATCATTTCCAATCAAATAAAAAAATCCGCGTGCAGTATAAAAGTATTCAGTTCAGTATAAAAGAAAAAAATTCAAATTTGGCGGCCATTTTGTTTTGAGTGGCAGAATGTAGGTGTTGCCCATTTTCAATACCCAATCACGCCTCTTTATGGGCGTACAAACGGAGGGACAAAAATAATATACCCTTGGACACTCGTGCTCAGGGTATGAAAACATTAGTAATTACTAGAAATTGGATCTGATTCGCGAGTGAGTAACACTAAATTGATTGTCTGGAGTCATCACCCAGTGAAACCATCACTAATAAATGATTACAATCATTTCAACAATTTGTATGCTCTGTATGATGTTGTGTGTGTGTGTAGGGTGCATTGAGGAGAGAATTTGTTTTTTGAAAAGGACATTTACTTACAACAATTGGCTCCGCACTTTGTGCTCCTGTCTGTGATTTAAAAATTGTTTGATTTTGAAAATTCGAATTTGCACATGATTATACACAAAATTGAATTTTAGTAAAATTAATTGATTAATTTGTATTTTTTTTTGGAAATATTATTTTTGGATGTAGCAGTTTTTTGGTATACATGAGCGACAACAGCAAGAATAATAACAACAAAGTGGAATGATACAATAAAAGAGTAGTTTGCGATAGGGTGAATGTAGTTACTTTGAAGGGAAATGAAGAAGGAGAAGAAATAAAAAAAATTCCTAATGCGGAAGTGACATTTTGTTAAATACATTTATTTTGGACCTACAATATAAATTTTACAAAAACATACAAAAACACATACAAATGATAATTTAGTGATTGACTGGCCTATATATTAAAAGAACCCTTTTGACGCAGTTACTCAAAAAATACAGCAAACAAAGAATATCTCAAAAAAATGTAATTTCTCACAATTGGCACATTTGTTTTTGTGGGCCAACAACGAAAAGTGGCAAAATAAATTTAATTAAAATTTATTGAAATGAAAAAAGAAACAGTAATTACAAAATAAGTGCCAGCAACACAATGAAAGAAAAAAAAACAGAACCGACATAAAACTGAAAGAAAACCAAAGACAAGGGACGACAGGTGCCTATACACGCCCGCCTGCTGCCTACCACAATACCACATGAGCATGAGATGAACTAACTGACTGCGTTGAAAATGTGATGGAACGTGAAATGAGTGTAGTATGTGTGTCGGTAAAATTGACTTACCAATGGCTCATTGCTTTTCACCAGTTGCACAATTTTTATGGTTTCCTCATCCTCGTCCATTTCGATGGGTATTTCCGGTAGATGCGGATAGAAGTCCTTTTGAGCGATGGCATCGTGGGCATACAGCAGACTCTAGAATGGACACAAATGAGAGTCCAGAGGGTGGCTGTATAAGGCATAAAGGGTTACTTACTTGTAAATGCGGTTCCTGCAGCAAATGAAATGCCTCCTTGCAGTCATCGTTCAAATGACACTGTTGCGACAATTGCTCCAAGACTTCATACAGTATCTGTGTGCGTATGTGAAGGAAGAGAGATGTTAATTTGTATAGAAGAAGTGGCGCCTCTTTCAACCCACCTGACCCGATGTTGACAGTATTGGCCCGAGGCGATCGTCTCGCCCCACTTTGGCCACTTTGGTGTGGACATTTACGAGGGCATTGAGTTCCTTTGACTCGAGCAGTGTTTTGAGAAAATCAATTTCTTGATCATTAGAAAGGTTTTCTGCTTCCTTCAAGGATGAAATGAGTTTGGAAAGTGCTGTAAAGTTGCAATGAAATGTTGAAAATGATTCAATTCATTGAAGTCAACCATGAATAGTTGAATAGTTCAAAATAGAAAAAAAAACTTGAAAAGCAATTATTTTCCATAGAAAAGCATTGCAGTTGCTTCTTGCATCCAACATGTTTCCATTTAATACCACGCACACACACACACACGCGCAAACGAATTCATTTGAAAAAACTTACCCGGATCCCAGTTTGTGTCTGTCGCCATAACTTCAGCAGTCATCCTCTTCAGTCAGGAACAGGAAATGTTATAAAAAGGTACAAAAGGACACTGGAAGGAAAAAATAAATGAGAAATGTGAAAAAAAGACGAGCGGAGGAAATACATTTAAAACACATTTTGTGCAAAGAAACTTAAGTTGAATGCTTCGAATTTCCTGTTTCTGGTGTAAAGATACGCAATAAAAAATATTCATAGTCTCAGCTAAATTTGGCCATGAATACTTTTGACTAACATTTCCCTGTGGCATCATTTTAAGGTTAAATAAAATTGGCTTAGGGTCTCCTTCAACGGCTCATCGCCTTTGAACCTCAACTACCACCACCACCAGCACGACACGAGACAGAAAGCGCAAAAGAAGCCTATCGTCGAATCATCAAGAGCTAAAAATAGCATATAAAAAGGGCGCAGAAAGAATGCTTGTTGAAGTTAATTTGCGATATACACGCTTGCACCATACTGCGATATGCTATGCTAGCCACTGTTGAACTCAAATTGCCTGAGAGCTTTGTCAGTTTTCAGATGAGCCACTGAAATTCGAATTTAATTTCATTATTTTCGATATTAAAAAACATGGAAGCCCCCGCCCCGTCCTTCACGAGTTGCCTTAGTGGTGGTTGGCGTCTGCTGTTCTGGTTGAATGGGTTTTTTGGCGTCCGTGTGGCGCGGCGACTGGGACAAAACAACGCAGCATTGCTGTTGCTCTCTCGCTTAAGTGGTGTTAATGCGGCAACGTTAGTCAGCAACGAAAACATTGCCAAACGCATTTTTGCACAGATTTATGTGATTTGCCCATGCCAGATATACAAATGTATTCCTACAAACATGTGCACACGCAAAAACTTTTTGACTTGTACACTCAAAAGAAAAATGCGGTTAGTGCTTCGGATCCTAGGGCCAATTTCAGAGTGCACATTTCAGTTGAGTTTAAGTTCATTTCCATTCACAATAGATGTTTTCCCCGTAGTAAATGGGAATTTAAATGGCCGATTTTCGCCATTTAAACTCCAATTCGCTCAGCTTCGACTATTCGAATACCCGTTCAATATCCGTTAACCGAAAAGGCGTTTAAATGCTACTAGTCGAAATATAAAGTAAAAGCTTCAAGCGATACCCGTTTCAAATCATAACCATGCAGTTCTGGATTTTTCCCTCAATGTAGGTTCCCTTGTATCTCCAGAACTACTTCACCGATTGTGATAAAACAAAAATCGAAATGGGTAATTTCATTGGCCTCAACAGTGCTATGTCTGTTATTAAATTGTGGGCATTGTAGATGAGCGTGGCAAATATCGGTTAACACGGATATCGGTGAAATATTGGTTTTTATGTTGCATATTTCGACTGACTACGAATATCGGATTCCACCCACAAAATTTAACTTTTCAGTAAAATATTTAGAGGAGAAGTGGATATGGCGCTTCGGAATTGTGCTATACACTGGACAGACATTCCTACAACTATATCCCATTCTGTTCATCACTTCAAAATTAAATTTTTCGTTAATTTTTTTTTATCGAAAAAAATTATATTTACTCAATTATTGGGAAGGTAGTCGTTGGTATATGGTAATATTTTTAGACACTCGTTAATATTTTCTTTCTAAAGACAAATTGTATGAATTTCGTTTTTCTTATTGTCTAAACTTGTTGTTTGTCTGTCTGTTTGGGCAATTTTGAACGGGCGTGGTGTGGTGGTTTAAACGTTTTGTTTCGTTTATTTTCGTAATTATTTTTTGAATTATGATTGTGCACGCAAGTTTAATTTGTTTTTTTCGGTTTGTTTACCGAAATTCGATTACGAAATTACCTAAAAATTATTTAATGACTTTTGCTGGGGTAAACAAATGAATAGTAGGGAAAATGTTGGTTTGGTTGTGGTTTTTGTTCGTGTCAAACCCATGACAGGAAAATTCTATTCGGTGAGTGAATTGGAATACTGTTTTCAGATTAAAAACCTTGAAAGTAGTTTCGACATACCCTTTACATTAAACGGCACTACAAATGAGATACCTGCCCCTCTTAATATTACCATAATTGTCGATTACTAGTGTGTCAAAAATAGAAACAGAAAATGTCACTAACAAAACACAAAATGCCATAAATTATTTGCAAACAGTAAATGAGTCTCTCTTTCACTTTCTGTTCTTACTGAATATAATCTAAAAATGTTGTCAATTGCAATGATGCCACAAATGTCATTTGCATATGCAATTTCAGACAGTTTCTGCTTCCATGCCCCCCCATTCAGAGACAGTTCTGCTAAGTATTTCACAAACTGTCACAAAAAAAAGAGATGGCACATGCCATGAAGTACCACAATATTGTAAACCCAGCCACTCGGAAATAACTTACACGCGCTCGCCGAACTAAGAGACTTTTGTGTGAAATATTCTATGCAATTTGTGTTCTTCTCAATATTAGGGAAAATAATTTTTTTCAGTGCTTGAAAAATGCAACGACTTCTCGCAGAAGTTCAAGAACCTCGAGTAGCACACATTGCACAACAGTAGTTACAACGAAATCCAATTACATTTCGCAAATGTTACTAATTAAAATTAAATTAAATTAAATTAGAGAATATTTTAATTGAGCATCAAATTGAGCTTTTAGTTGATTTCAGAAGTAGAAATTATAAACTTGTGCAATGTACATGGTTGGTTTTAATAATCAACTAGCTTATACCCACAGCTTCGATTGCAATAATTTTGCATTTTCATGTCAATGTACATATAAATGTTATACGATGTATGTGACAGAAATAAAAATAGATTTTCTCAGTCATCCCTCTGTCCATTCACTACCCCACACCTCTTTTGGGGCGTGGCAACAGGCGGATCGTACATTTTCACAGTCATCCCTCTGCTAATTTACTACCTAGCACCAAATACAAAATTTCAACGAAATTCCCTAAAAAGCGCCTGAGTTATAAACCCTTTACGCTTTAAGTAAAGCTGAGATGGAAATTAAAAGATCTCCAATACAAACCACAGTGAGAAAAAAGTGTTTCGAAGTAATTTTCAAGTCGCTAGTTGTTAAAACATAAAAATGTTTTTCCCCCGCAATAAAAAGAGGAGCCTTTTGGATCACATAAATTCAATACTTTAAGAAAACGAACTACCCTAATAATTATATAAGTACTTCGTATACGCTCTAGGAGTACGGCAGGAAGACAATGACAATCACCTCTCTGTCTTGTTGCAAGACAATTTAAATGTTATGAATTTTGAAGTAGCCAAAGGGGGAGTGAATACTCATCTACCTGTAGAAATTTACATTTTAAATGTTTGCTCCTCCAAGGTACCGGCCCCCTTCAAAGTGTATTCAACTGTAGCTTCCTACCTGCTAGTCAGTGAGTTTCCTGTCACTAAATGACAAGTCCTTGTACTCGTTTCGAAATATAACAACTACAAAAACAAAAGCACTAAAATGCAATTTATTGTCATGTCGCTTTTTTTGTGGCTTGCATTTCATTTCACTTTAGTTTTTTGTTTGTGTTTTCGGTCTGTGTTGTTCTCTGTCGAGTTTTGTGTGTCTTGTCGTTAGTGTAACCGGCATTTGGCTGTTGCCACTGTCCCAAGGCAATAACAATTTCTTGGTTTGAAGTGAGTTCCAATACCCTTATAGTTTCGTCCTGCTTTTGAATTTTTGAGTCCATTGTGTGCATGTGTGTGAGTGTGTAAGAGCCGCTAGAACAACTGCTTGGATGGCAGCCAATGCGACCGTGGTGTTACTACTCGTATATCGTAAAAATTGTGATATGCCGCACAAATGCAGATAAAGTAGAAGGGAAATGAAACGAAACGACACGAAAACAGTAGACCGTTTGAAGGAAGAAATCATCCAAAGGAGAAATGGCATACAATTTTAATTAAATGCAAAAGCAAATTTGCAATAAAATTAAGTTTAAATTGGATTTGACGTCAACTTGGGTTTCTAGATCAACTGAAAGTCTTTAACTAAATTATTTCTGCGGCCGTAGCAATTTGTCTCTTCTTCATACTATCACTTGTTTTGGGTTTAAAAAATTCCATTTTCATTTCGCATATTTTATTCACATTCAAAGTGTCCAGTGGTTTTCTGTTGCACATAATTTCAAATTGCCGCACTTAACCGCACAAGGACTCAAGTCACTGAAATGTGTGCGTTGGCATTAAATGTGAAATATGAGAATTTGTGGTGTTGCTCTTAGTGTCGCGTCCATCAAGTCTTTAAATCATTCTAGGCTAGGTTCATAAGTGAATGGTTGAGTTGGTAGATTATTCTGAAGAGGGGCTTTTTAAGTTTTGCAGCTTGAAGGGTCTTCACAGAAAAACGTTTCTTATGCTTGCGCCGAGTATTAAACTTAATCTTGATAATTACTAGAATTTTTAAATTGATTCAACTTGCAAATACTCAACATTTTGCTGCCTTGCTGAATTGTCCATAAAATTTTTGGTATCGAATTTTCAACTGCAATGAAATGTAATATTCTGAAGTAAATATGTACACTGATGTGTACTTATATGCATGTGTGAATACTTTGATACGAATATATTCATTCATGCATTTTATGCCAGAAAAACAACAATTTTCGCTGGAAGTCAACCGCCACTTGGCATCAACACATCAAACAACTGCAACCAGCAATTGAGGCATTTGAATGCCGCGGAGCACACCACACCACAGCACATCACATCACATGAAACACGAAACCAAATTTTCGAATTACCACCAAGTGGCTGGCAATACATTTTTGACACTTAGTTTTTGTGTGTATTTGTTTAGCGTTACGATTGTTTACATTATCTGATGTTTATTGTTTTTTATTTCGGTTCGGCTCTTCTGGTTCGAATTTTTGCTGGGTGATTCAATATTACTAAGAAATTAACTTGAAGGCAAATTTTATAATGAAATCGATTTTTAGTTAGTAACATTGAAGCTATGTTAAAGGTATTCATTTAAAGTGACGTAAAGGTTGTAAATATGGTTTTCTCAAATTATTCAAGAAATTTCATACGTTCCATTTGTTTAGGTGACTACCCCACCTTTTCAATTCCATCAAAATACTTGAATCTTGAAGACCTGGAACTCCTGTGAACAAAAGATCCTTTAAATCCCTGGAGAAAATAGTATTGATGCTAAATAGCATAATTTTCAAGGACAGCCAGGCCAGTTAATGCGAACAAAGTACGAACGCGTTCCAAACCCCCTCCATTTTTCAACGTAGTTGAGTGAAAGTTTCACGTTAGCCGCTCACTCAAAATTGAGTTATTTGCGTGCGACCTGAGTTCTTGAGTTTGTCTATCATGCTCGCTTGTTCTCCCGCAAAGGATTACTGGGTGCCGTCTGCAGTGGGTGCACCGGAAATGTGCTTTAAACAGGAAGTAACCTTGAACTACTTAATTTGACATTTCACGTATTCCCGCATACGTCAATCCGGTGTTCGTACTAGAGCGTGGAATAGAGTACTTGCACGTGAGGGTGGCCTGTCGCTCTCCGCTACTCTAGATACTTTGACAGCTGTCACTGGGGAGTCGAATGCGCGTCAATCTAGTCTTATGTTCGCTTTTGTTCTCTAACGTTTCTTCAAAAATTGCATTCTGCTGAGTGGAGAAGATATAAATTTGTAAAACCACTTTGGCATGCGTTGCTTGAGATAGTTGGTGGCAATATGTGTAAAATGCAAAAATGCACTATTCTTCATGTAAATTTTATTCTTTTTAGGGGCATAAAAGGAAATTAATTAATTAGAGTGCGTCTTGGGAGACTAGTATGGACAACTCATTGCTGGATTTTTGTGGACCTCAAAGACGATGTATATTGGGACCCCTTACTACCCCTGCATGTTGATATCGTATTAGTAAGGACTCCCACTGCTGGATGTAAGATGAATCGTATAATTGGGTGACCTGATTGTGGAAATCTCCTTTAACTTATTAATAATTACATTAGAAATTGTATGTGGATTTCGGAGATTTTTATTATTATTATTTTTTACTATTTTTATTATTTTTACTTATCATTTAACAATTTCAAATCTACAAGCCACCAATCTTTTTAAGGGTTGATGTTCTTAAATGCACTCAACAACCGAATCACCCTGTCTGCCTTCACTCACCGTTAATCACAAAAGCACCACTATGGCGAAAACCGAAGAGAGAGAGAGAGAAAGATAAGAGAGACGATGGCATTAAGAAAAAAAGAAACACCAAGGAACTAAATTTCCGCTGTGACTAGGGGTTCTTTACAAATGATTGGTAAAAAAAATGCAAAATTTTGCAAGGACCTTAGATATTTTTGTATGGAGAAGCGCTTCAATTTATAAAGGAACTAATTGGAATTCCATATTCTTACCACGGGATTTGCACTCACTTACCCTAAGAATTTGTGTATGAAAATAGTATTTGGTGTGATCAGGCCTTCGTAATAGGTAATCCAGAATTACATGCTAATAATGCCAATCAGTTGGATTTTACTAACAATTTGTGGTTCATCTAATTGGGAAGACACCTTCTTATTCGTCTGATTCTTCGCAACTTTTTCACACAAAGAAATATTTTCCTCTATGGTTGCTCAATTTCAAAGCCAATTTCCGATGAGATTGAAAATTTCGTGCACTCAATTGAAAATTATGAAATTTCCTTCTTTCCGCTTTACTAATTTTTGTTGTGGTTGTTGCTTTATGCTCGAGCACAAGAAAATGCGTGTGGTTATTTATAAAATTTACAATTTCAATTTTTCACTTGTTTCACTTCGTTGAGCAAAAAATATTTTTAACAACAAAATTTTGCGTTTATTTTTAGCCAAAAAGTCGCAAAGGAAAAACACCGCAGCGCCGTGCCGTGCCGTGTGTTCAGAGAGCTTCACCCAATTTTCTGTGTGACTTTTTCCCCGAAATTTGTTTTGTTTTCATGGGGATTTCGTAAATTTTTTCCCTACTTCTTTGTGCTGTACATGTATCTGGTTTGCTTTTGCTTTTGCTTTCGATTTGGGTTTTTGCACTTTTCCTATTCTACTAGTATGGCACAATTTGGTAATTTACAATGCTGCTAATGTGACTTGAATGGTTTTTTGGTTTTTATTTGGGCTACGAATTGAATTTATTTTTGCACTGAACTCCCGTCACAGTATGAAGCAGTCCAATAATAACAATGTACAATGTTCATCCCCCTTGATACTACGAAAAGTCCACTTCGAAACCAACCGCTCGCGACTCAATGAGTTTGACAACTGATTTCGAATTGGAATTGCTTGATATGTGGTGTTCGTGGACATTTTGAGTGGAATTCAAAGGGGCAACGAAGCATCACTGCTGGGGTGGAAATGCGCATGTGTCAGCACAAAAAGGGAAACGATATGGCCATATTGTGTGCATTTTGTGGGCACAGGGTGAAACAAAAGTTTTCAATTGAAATTGAAATTGAATTAAAAAAATATAATTCAAAAATTGTCATCGCAAAAATGTGAGTCAAATTTTGTAGGTCCCAGTTCCTTATTGATGTAGGCAAGATGTAAGAAAAAAAGGAAGTGATTTCCATTTACTATTCAAGCATATTAGTACAAATTCATAACAATTAAAAATATATCAACAATAAATAACAACAACATTCATAGACTCATCAGCCCAGCAAGCCAGCGCCACCAAAGCCGCCACCACCAAAGCCACCGCCGCCAGCCAAAGCTCCACCGCCAATCAAGCCCGCACCAGCTCCAGCAAATCCGCCCGCATAACCCTGGGAATAGCGAGCCTTATAACGACCACCAAAGCCACCGCCAAAGCTGCGTCCTCTCACATGATAGGTTTCACGATAGCGCTTGAAGCCGCCACCGAAACCAGCGCCAGCCAAACCACCAATTGCAGCACCACCACCAAAGCCACCACCAACCCCACCAATACCACCAATAGGCTGCTGCACTTGCTGCACGGTGTTCAGTACTGGGACATGTTGCACTGTTTGCAATTGGGAAACGACCGGCACCTGCTGAACAGTTTGAATGTTGGAAACCACCGGCACCTGCTGAAGCGATTGAACGGTATTCACTTGAGAGCCAAAACCACCGACTCCACCAACACCGCCACCCACAAAGCCCCCGCCTCCAGCGAGAAGTGAACGCGCTGGTCTACTGCCATCGGATGAACGTCCAGTTTCCATATGATTGACAATATCCTCCTCTCCTGTGGGCTGTCCCCACGAAGCTGCTATTACAGCAAGAAAGACTATGAACGGTGCGCTCTTGAAATTTCTCATGTTTCTGTGATTTTAAAGCTCCAATTACTACTCCGGTCCGTTACAATTTAAGCTGCTCATGTCACCGCTTTGAAGCTTATATACATTTTTAAGTATTTGACGGAAAAAAGGCGAGACTTCTTCTTCACCTTCAAACCCGAAGTGACGTCGTCAGTGCCACTTCGCACGTAACTTCAATTTGGACTTTTTCGAAAATTCCCCAAAAAATAAAATTCTGTCTTAAAGAAAAACTTGTTAACTTTTTTGTTTGGTTTCGTAATCTCAGCCTATTTGAATCCAAAAACAGTGATTGTCATTTATGCACGTGCTCTTTTTGGGTAATTCACCTGAACTTCAGAGTACTTGGTTTGTTTGGTTCGTGTTATTGACCTTCGTGTGTTTGGGTGTTGACCAAAGGTGCTAATAAGGACAGTACATAGGCTCGACTATGTTAATATGGTTTCAGTTAACAACAATTTAAAGGCATCGCGATTGTTTAAATAGTCAGGAGGGCTCCACATTTCCATCGTCCAAACACCTTTAAGCCCTTCCATCCACGTCTCCAGAGAAACTAAAATTTCATTTTGATGTTCGTTCGACATTTATATCGACACATTAATATTGATAATTATGACAGCTTGTAGAAATAAACCAGCCACTGGTGGTACTTTTTTCTATCGGATTTGCCAAAATCCTCAAAGGTGCAAATTGATTAAGTCAATTTCACACCTAGCCACGATTATGGGCAATAATTTCTTAGCAATTTGCATAAATATAAGCGGACAACAAGTTGCCAAATTCAAACAGAAATCACAAGCAAACCACCAGTTGCCACCAGCTGATGCAGAGATAACAACCACACGATACAGTAGTTGCCCAACCGAAATTAAAATAAAAACGAAATATTTTGTGTGACAAAAATAAGAAGAAAAATATTTGAAATCAAATAAATTAATTTACGATACGCTAAAATTCAAGTGAAGTGAAGGCGAAAACGAAAACGACAGCAACGAAATGCGATCTAACTGCAATAAAACGTGTCTCAACGCATTGGTAATATTTGCAGTGATTGCTGCTGTACAACAACACCAAGTGTTGGCTCAGCCCATTGTAAGTGCCATTGAAAAATTGCCAAATTTACCACAAGATGCTGCCAATCACTTGGAAGTCACACCAGAGGTGACAGATGAGCAGGGAAGTGGAAGTGACACTTCGCGTACGGCACGCCATCTTATTGGAGGCGGCATTGGTGGTGTGGGCTTTGGCGGCTACAGTGGTGGTGGCTACAGTTCTTACAGTGCGCCAATTTACTCGGCTCCCATTCAGACAGTACCAATTGTGTCCACTGTGCCAGTGGTGAGCACTGTGCCGGTTGTGTCGAGCATTTCAACTCTACAAACGATTCCGTCGTATGGCATTGGCGGTATTTCTACGTTGCAGGCAGTGCCTTCGTACGGTGGCGGTTATGGTGGAGGTTATGGTGGAGGTTATGGCAGTGGCGGCCTAGTTGGCGGCGGCTTTGGCTTTGGCAAATTCCAACAGAGTTATCATGCGAAAGGATTTGGCATTGGCGGTTTCGGTGGTGGATTATTTGGTTAAGTTTCCAAAATGATTTGATCAAAATCGAATAAAGTCTAATTTTTGTAATAACATTTGGTGCTTCAATTATGAGAATGTTCCAGTTTGAAATAGATAAAGGAGAATAATAAAAGAATGAAGACATGAACGTAACACACTATTAGAAGAACTATATGTTTACATAATATGCCTTGTGGCTTCAAATTACAGGAAATTTAGAGTATTTGTGAAGATGGCGATTACTGGACTGCGGATTTTTGAATATAATAGAGCCTATTTACACTATCAGTTCCATGACGCATGGGCATGCCGTTTTTAGAATTTACACTGACATGGGCATGATGAAATTTGACAGTTTTTATATGAAAATGTAAACAAACAAAGCATGGAGTTGCCACCTTTTATGTTTTTTGTATGGAATTTCGGTGCAAAATTCTCTATCCCGTTTTCACTACCGCAGTTCTTATTAGCTCTTTGTCAGATTTTTCGTCATGGAACTGATAGTGTAAATAGGCTCATACAAATTTGAGGCATACTTTTTGGGGCCAAAAAACCAGAGAGTGTCAATGGTTCAATAATAATGTTGTTTAGTCTACGTACCTGACTGCTATTTGGCACCATATTATTGTATTTGTTGAACGATATTACCACTTTTTCTTGAAATCAAATTAACTCCATTGCCTTTACCTAAATACGTACATTAGGCTTTTTGTTCAATAAAATAGTGAGTAATTTCTGTAAATTGATACGAAACACTATTCAATCGCTTGAGTATTTCTATCTACGCTTTTATGACTAACCAATTACATATTTATCCTTTATTAGGCTAGGAATAACGACGCAAATTCATAAATAATAACAAATTCCAAATACGATTTTTATGAGACGAATATTGCTGAATCATTTCGCTGATGAAAAGAAGAGTTTAAAACTAAGATCAATTGTTGATACGCTTCTACAAAAAAGATCAGTTTATTGACAACTTTTGTTTATGAACTTATGAAAATAAAAATTCCCCGCTCACACAAAAGAGGTCGTTGGCAGGCAATGAATGTGCCCAAAAAAAAATCATCTAAGACTTGACAAGTAATTGATGACGTTGCATGTTCAGCAGCAGTTAAGTCTAAGCGTATAGTTTACTAATTTCATAAACCAGAGATACGCTTTTGGTTTGCAAAGTGGTACTTGAAACGTGAGTGGACAGTGGAACAAAACATGAGTGGCTCGAATGTTGATAAAGATATTTTGGGTGAATTTGGACGTGAAATCTTGCCCCACTGTGCTTTATTTTGACTTAGCTTCCGCATATATTATATTTCCAAAAAGTATCTCGCTCGAAATGAACAATTAAATTGTATTTGGGATATTTAACAAAAAATTCAAATGAAAAAGTTATATTTTTACCAACTAATCTTCTGCTCAATGACAAAAAGTAATTGAACTCTAGACGCTGAGTAGAATTTTAAGAAGAATTTAGAAGCTATAAATTTACTCGGACTGTCGGCTTCAACTTCAGTTTGTTCCAACATTCCGACTAAAAAATAACTAAAATGAAATTCTCAAAATTATTGGTGATTTGCCTTTTTGGATTTTTTGCTATACACGCCTCAAAAGCGGAGGATGTGACAGTAGGCAGTTTGGAGGCTCCACAAGAAGAAGAGCTGGTGGAAGTGCTGGACGTGGAGCCGCAAGGTCATGAGAACGTAGCTGAACGTAAGACGCGGCAGTTTGGTTTTCCACCACCACGACCTGGCTTTGGAGCCTATCCGCCGTATCCACCACCGCCACCAGCATTTGGCGGCCCAGGTTTCGGCGGTGGCTTTGGCGGTGGTTTTGGACGCACACGCGTCATCACGCGCACGCGCACTCGTGTAGTAAATCGTTATGGCGGTTTCGGTGGCGGCTTCTATGGCTGAAGAAGTGTTGGGGACAGTTTGTGGCAACTGGAATGCAATTGTGATATGTAGAAGTGATATGTTTTGTAGTGTTAGAAATAAAAACGAATTTTAATAAAAACAGGATGTGAGTAATATTATTATACACCCGATTGGTTGGTTAGTGAAAAGTAGGCTTTCGTCTACAGTACGATCTACATTTTAAAAGCCTCATACCTCGGAACTTTCTTCTAAGAAATGTACTTCAATCTCATTTTTGGACGTTTCTTCTTTAAGTTTTTGTTTTTTCAATAGTTAATTGAGTTTAAATTTGATGTGAATTTGAAATAAATTCTGCAATGAACTATTGAAAATAAAACATTGTGCACAATAACAAAATTTCAATTTCACTCGGATTCTGGAATCTGCCTAAATTACTGTGAGCGAAGCAGTGGGTATTTTATTGAAGTGAAAGTGAATTTATAAAAATTTGGCTCTTCCAAAACTAAAGCAATTCAATTGAATGATACGATTTTATAGTATTTTGCCTTTCTTCAGACGACTCAGACTAAAATAGAAATGAATAGATCGTAAAGTGGCTAGTAAAAAGTCTGAAGATTTACATTCGAAAAAACCACTATAAATAAAACGTTCCCGAAAGACCACTGTCACTCGGCCAGTTGATGTTTTTCTGGCAAATGTTTCGTGCGAGGCTTTTTATGGTTTTACTTCTCTGTTTACTAAGTTCTGCAGCATGTAGGCAGATTCTTGAAAGAAATCAATTCAGAAACACACAATCGATGGCAGTGTTGAATGGGCAGGAGTACGATGAGAATGTGGCCCCTTCAGGTGAGTGTGTGAGTGTACGTTGGAAATGTTTTTTAAATATTCTTCTTTCGAACCGTTTTAGAGGGTAACAAAAATATTTTACAAACACTTCGTAGCAATCTACAAAAAATCGTCACACAGTTACGCACTCGAACGAGGAATACTTTGGATCGGTTTCATGTGGTGGTAGTATCGCCTTCGTCACCGTTGATGAAACCAATACAAACGCTTAACTATGCAAATGTAACCGTGAAGCCAGTACTGAGTACAACAACAGAGGAACCTCTTCAGTTCTATGGAGCATTGAATCCCAAATTTCAAACTACAGCTGACCCTAATGCTATTGTGGGTATGATTGAATATGGCCTCAATGTGGAGAACTTTACACATGAATTTGGAATAGAAGAAGCAGTCAATGTGGGTGACTATGAATACACAAGTCTGGTGGAGGCAACCGATAAACCGCATCAAATAATTAACTCTGAAAACATATCAGAAGAAATCGATTATTAAGAACTAGTGCAACAAAACTATCGATTAAAATGATAACGACGACTTCCGAATATTTTCTATATTAAAGTAAAACGAGACACCATTTGGTTTGTACTTATTTCAAAATTTATTAGCAATATAAAAGTGGTTTACCTACTAATGTTAAAAATTCAACTATTTGGTTATCTAAAATGACTTCCTACTTTGCACTAATACACATCGTAAACTAAGACCCGCCAGTCGCCCACTCAGCCGAAGAAAGGTTTGCCAAAGAAGGGCTTAAAGCCACCGCCCAGGCCATGTAGGCCACCGCCGAAACCATGGAAGCTGCCGAGCCCACCGAAACCGCCAAATCCGCCGAAACCCTTGAAGCCATGACCCAGACCAAGTCCGCCGAATTTGCCCGTGAACAGACCCAGGCCGCGTGCTGTACGTTCGGATTCACTTTCCGAGTCTACACCTGACTGATCGGCACTTTCCACATCCAGCAAAGTGACAGGCACTGAGGCGATATTTCCTGCTTCCACAGCCACCTCCTGTACAGGCACCTCGAATATTGCTACGGGCACAGCTAGTGTGGCGGTGGCCAGGCACAAGGCAATCAGAGCGAAAATTGTGACGGACTGCATTTTACTTTTGTGTTTTTATGTTAGATGATGTTGGGCACTTTTTGGAACTTTCTTGAGTTGCTCTACTCCGGTTTGAATCCAAGCGTGTACTTAGGGTCTGTAAAGTGCGTAGCGCTTTTTATACTCAAGTACTTTGCACGACATCTTCTGAGAGTCATTCACGCAAACTTTTGCCACATGCTGGGTTCCAGGCAGGTGTGGTGGCTCAAGCAAAGGTGTTAATTCATATTCTAAATATTCCAACAAAAAATTGTTAGTGTACAAGATTTACTTTCATTCACAAGTTGTTGTTGTTAAGTGCCATTTGCTTCTTCGGGCGATTGGCAACAAGTCACGTATGCTCATACTCATCTCAGGCCGCTCGTGAAGGGTTGACCGCCTCCTCTCAGGGGAGCTTGTTTGAGAGCAAATAACTTCAGTGCTTTCGTACATAGTTACATCATATTTGCTTTGGTTCGCATGTGAATTTTCACTCAATTGAAGTTCATTTTGTTTAGTGGGCGGCTGAGTTTTTCATATAATCGATGTTGAGCAATCCGTGTGATCTTGAAATTAAGCGTACTTTGATTGGCCTTGGCTCATTCACAGAATTTTAGCAAGTCGGGCGTAGTAATTTCAAGGGATATTTACTCACTTAGTGAGTAGACTTTCTTGGATTCGCCTGATTAAAGTTTGACCAGACTAAAGCAGATGCATTCTTAGAAATCTTTAACAAAAATTAAAACCAAAATGCCTGTATTTATTGTTTTTTTGCGCGGTTTAAATTTGAAGACGTTTTTCCGAAAACAACAACAATAGTATCAATAACTAGTATATTCGTTAAAACAAAAAAGCTCTGTCATTTTGGAATGTTTCTAGAAATGCCTCTAAATGGAAGCACAAGCAGAAGCTTATGTCTCACCCAAACATTCTAACGTCTTAAATGAAACTAATGAGTAACGATAACTCAACATTGCCTAAATCAATGGATGTAGGGGGAATTTATACATCACACAACATAGTTTTGAGCTGAAGTTCATAAAATTAAAATGAATTTCTAAATTAATAAAAAATCATTTTTAGACACTTGAATTATACCTCGTCAATTATACCTCGATGGCAACGCTGCATTTGTGTTTAGAGAAAAACAAGAAATATTAAAAAAAAATTTTGTAGCCACTTTTATTTTCTTAGTCACTTTATAGTTTTACAATACAAATCCTTAAAAATATTTTTGAACAAACTAAAATTAAACTGTGTATCACTTTATAATCTCCTTCAGCCGCATTATCCTCAGGCCTTTAGTACGTGTTTGTGTTTGCGTCGCAACAATTTCTTGGCTCTATTCACCTTACGGTAAGCCAACGAGTGCTTATGTTCATGATGCCGTGAATTAGTTGCCTTCTTAAGACCGCGTTTGCCAAAACTCTTAAATCCTCCATCGAATTCAGCAATTGCAAATCGAAAAGCGGCCGGGTCAGATTTCATGAGAAGATACAGAGCCGAATCGTCTTCTACGGAATTGTGATGCTTGGACGGTGAATTGAAATGACGCGGCTTTCTTATGGAGTCTTTAACGAAGGCCTGCGACCAAACGACGGGATCCAAACTGGCATCATAGCCGGCGTGCTGAGACTGCCAAGGGTAAGGTGCTGCCGAGCAATAACTACAGCTCCACAGCAGCACTACGAAGCGGAAAATGGTTTTTGATCTGAAGAAGAACATTTCCTTTGATTGTCCAGAGCGGGTGTGCGTATTCGTTGCGTTCTAATGGAAAACTGTTGCACTTTGAACTCATCCGCGGGGCTCTTATAGGGATTCTGTTGCGCTATCAGGTTCACGAGTGCATGTGAAACATGCATATGCGTTGGTGTGTGTCGTGTATTCCTGTTCTCTTTGTTTGAATAGAATGTATCGCACTTGGGTTTTTCTACTTTTTCGTCAGGTAACCCAGCAAACGTTCGGGGTAATTTTTAATTTCAATAACCGAAAATCTGATCCCTTCCATAGGCTAGCGAATGGTTGGCTGGGTTGTTTGCAAATGCAGTTTACCCAATCTGCTTTGGATTTATTTCGGGACTTCAGCAGCGATTGTGTGTTTACCTGTGTGTGCACATGCGCAATATATTCAGCGGCCTCAAAGACTGCAACAGGTAAAAGTCGGATAATTGATATTTTATCAAATGTGAGAATAATATTGAACTCATATAAGTTAAACTACTTGCAAGGCGTCGAAAAATATATTAACTAGATTGAAACATATTCGGTAATATTAGATTTTATTTTGTAAAATAATTTGTACTTGGGATTCACGATTGTGTGTTGTTTTTCACTAAAGGAAAATCCAATTTTTTATTGCCTCTTTAACTACAGGTAAAACCCAAAAGGGTTTAATAATCAATGCAGATCAATCACAAAAGGGTAGACAGTTGTCGGTGTCGAAAGGTTGATATCTGTGGAAATTCAGCTTGTTACCTAATGGCTTTCTTCATTGCATCCTTTACACACTTTTACTTAGGGATTCATTTGATGACCTCGATTTGATGATCTCAATTACCCGTCGGTTGACATGGCGTCGTTTCACGACATGGGTTGCCATTGCAGTTCTAAGAATCATAAACGAAGACTAGATTTATTACGCATATTTCAAAGGAACTGCAGGTGTTCGGCGAAAATGTTGTACATTTTGGACATATTGAAATTGGTGCGTCAGTTCACATCGTAAAATGTGGCAGACTTGAAATGAGTTTATTTGAAAGTGAAAAGTTCAAATCAGTAGCGGAAAAATTCTCATTCACAATTTGCTCAGTTCGAAAAACGTTTCCAAGAACCAAGGCAATTAAAATATAATTTTGTCAATTTAGAGTTGGTAAAACAGGATTTTTAAATGTCGATTTGTCCCACATAGATAAATATAGTGTCACTAGTGGAAAATTTTTCTCACAATTTTCAGTTCTTTCCCCTTTCAAAAAGAAGATCCATCAACCACGACACCATATAGTCTCTAGTGTAGGACTGTAAATCAAATAGGTCCATTGAGGATCTAAACCTCATATATAGATTGAGATTTGTTTACGCGCATAGGCATTTGGTTTCCTCTCCAATTTCCTATCGGTAATAGCTCCAAGAAATGTTATTACACAATATTATGGAGTTTTTTTGAGTTTAAGTAACTTAATGCAAATGGAGACTGACGTATCCTTGGCTAAAATACAAACATTTCCATTCAAAACGGAGGCCAATGCGCTAATTTTCTTTGATTGAAAGAATGCGTTATTCAAATGATATACACACACATTGATGGCTCTGAGCGATCTTCAGTCTTATTCGATGCATTTTTTATAGACCAACAATCAATCACTTGGCATCACAATAATCTGTAAACTTATTAAAGGCGATGAAACCAGTAAAGACAATCATAGCGGAGCGCTGAACAATCTTGAAGACACATGCACGAACAGTTGGGGCAAGTTGCCTGCACTTGACATTAGAAACACAAATTTTCACGCTGTCAGATCGATTCAAATAGCAAAGTAGAAGGTAAAACGAGTTCTTACGGTGGGTAAATAAAACGAAACGAAAAAGTGCACTGAATGCAAAGAAGCGTCAGAAGAAACTTTAATTAAACTGCCTCGAGGTTGGTGAGGAGGCTGTTGGCTTGCGTGGGGATACTTGGGAGTAAAACAGAAATCTGACAGACAGACTAGAGTCTGGGAGCATGAGTATAACTGGAAATGCGTAAAGTTATATAACAGCACAGTGGCTTACGAGAAGTTCTTCACAAGTGGAGTATTTAAAAACGGGATAGTGAAGACTGTGCAAGTGTAATGAGGTGAAAATGGCAGACAGTTGAAAGATTTGAATGGAAAAATAGAAGCACAAACTGAATACTGGCTGTAAGAGAATGTGGACATGCGAAAATCTTGGTATTCAAATCCAGAAAAAGTTGTGTTCGCAGATTACGTAACAGGAATAGCCACTAAGGCAGCCAGGCAAGTATGCCAGCCGTATTTCGCCAGACTGTGGCCAAGAGTATAAAAACCCCAGCAGGATGCAACTGGAGTTCATTTCGTTTGGCTATTTCAAATACGTTGGCTACCCACTTTTGCCGGAAACCTAACTTCAATATGAAGGCTATTTTAAACGTTTTCTTGTTCATTCTACTGATCACTTTGGCCGCTGCCCAAGGCCCTAAAGGCTCTCTGCGGGTGTCACCCAATTATCGCCCGGGCCCGAATTACAATGTGCGCGGTGGATCGAATTCGGGTCCGAGTTCTTCGGGTGTGAATTCTGGACCAAGTTCGGGTATTAACTATGGCGGCAGTAGTTATGGCGGCAGTAGCTATGGAGGAAATTCTATCAAAGCCATCTCGCCCGGCTCATCACGGCCCGTGGGTGTGGGTGCCTTCAGTCTGGGCGGTGGAGGCGGCAGTCAAGTGCAAAGTGGACGCCCGAGTTACGGGTCTAGTTTTGGTGTGAATACAGGCGGAGCAGCCATTGGACGACCACAAGCACAGTCACTGTCCGTGGCTGCGGGTGGCAGACCGCAACAGAATGCTGTATACCGAGGTGGCCCCAATAGCAGGCCCATTCAATATCAATACAACCAATAGAAGCACATTCCTGTAATTGAAATTTTAATTTTATTTAATTTAATTTATTTTAATTGTAATTTTTTTGAAATAAATAAAAAGGAATGGAGACATTTGAATAAATAAATTAATTGGTAAAATTGGAAGGAACATTTTCGGTCGCATCCGTTATCCTTGATAACGTTGGAATGACGGACTATAGCCCATTTGTGGATAATAGCCTCCCTGCATGATGGGATACGGTGAGATTTGTTGTTGCAATTGACTTTGTTGTGCCTGCAATTGGAATTGGGCTCCCTGTTGGGCCGCCAATTGCGGATTGAGTCCTTGCAAATTGGCCAAATTGACTATGTTATCGAGAGTGCCCACATTGCCGTAGTTTTGTCCTGCCTGCAGTTCCAAGTAGTTGTTGGGCATTTGGCCATTGTTATAAATATTCGCTCCGCCATACATAAAGCCTGGGTAAACTTCCACATTCATGCCAGGATACGAGCCAAGACCAGCGCCTGCCAAGTTCGAGCCCGGATAGCCAGTCAAAGTATTTACTGGATAGACGCCAGTTGCGGGTATACCAGCTCCCACTCCGAGTCCAGGATAAGCGGCTGAAGCGCTGCCAGGATAGCCGCCAAATATGGGATAACCGCCATAGTTATTGTAACGCCCACTAAATTGCAAATTTCCTCCATTGATGGGCAATTGTCCTTGATTCTGTTGTACTGCTCCTAGGCCCATTGCTCCGGCCGCCGCTTGTCCAGCCTGGCCGCTAAATATTTTTGTTTCCGCGTCGCCACTGCCCGCCTTCATTTGTCGCTTTTCTCGGTCCAATTCCGCATTATTCTCCTTTTCTATGGTGATTTCCACTCTCGCCGGAGGACCTGCCTCTGCACTCAACGCCGCACTGACCACAATCAAAACGAAAAGAACCACTCCGTAAAAGCACTGCATATTGCCGTATTCAAACCGAAACTGTTGCTTCCGTTGCAGAGGTGCTGACTTTTTATTCGTTATTTAATTTTTGGTCAAATATCGCCTTCGACCAACTTTCCTTTCCAAATCAGGCCCGAGAGAAATTTTCGATTTTCAACCCAATAATCGTAAAAATGCGGTCGAAGTGAATCTCTTCTTCTTCTTTTTTATTTATATTTTTTTGTATTTAAACGCAAAAATATATTTTGTAATCTCTTTATAAACAATTTACACTTAAAGCCTAATGGCTTGGGCAAATACTAGCCGACTTCACGGCTAGTGTCGGTTTTGTATTGGGAGCATTTTTGGTCCGTTGGAAAAATAAAACCAAGTGGCCAATAAAAGTTTATTAGCAGTGAGATTTATTGCTGCTTAGTTTCCGAGAAGTTTGGTAATAAATCAACTCCATTCATGTAGCTTTTACTTGAAGCTTAGTTGTGGGCAATGAAAACGAAAGACTTAAGATGCGAACTCATTTTTGGTAAGCTTATGCTGGCGGTAAAGTGTTACATTTTTGAAGAGACTTCGTTAGAAGATTCTGCTATTAGCTAGGGAAAACGTAAGTTCACACAGATTTGCAAGTCTAACGGAATTTTAAAAAATTGCCATAAAGCCGAACCCCAATCCGTGCGTTGAATTTCTTTCAATTAAAAAATATTTGAGAAAAAAAATTCAAAGTAGTGCCTTTGTATAAATACATTAGAGTGACACTTTTTTGTATGTGAGAAAAATGAAGTGTTCACTTCTTTGATTTCCACTGTTGGTTGGGGCCTTTTGGAAATTACCGAGAAATATCCAACTTTTAAGTGACAATCTATACTTACTTGCTTAATTAAACATTGATGTATTTGGTTCTCAATGAGCAATGATAATTAAACGTGCCCATCAATTTGCAAAAACTTCGCAATTAAATGTAATCTGATAATTGTATGTAATTATTGTTATTAAGTTGTATACTTAATGCAAATCAACAACAAATTATTTAATTATTTGGTGTTGCACGACCAAGGATATAATGAACTTATATTGAATCTAATCAAGTGCTTACAAATATTATAAAATTTGATTCCATGAGTTTTGATTTTCATTCGTTCATTCAATGGCAAGCATGCCAAAGAAAGCTACTCGAAGTCTTACAACCAACATAAACTGTTGGTGTTGTTCAATAGAAAATTGTGCCTAAAAGTCTGCTTAGTATGAACGAAACTTTGTTCATGAATCTTTATTTAAGAGCAATGAAAAGTATGCTTTAAAATTAGATTTTTAAATTTTTAGGCTTAAAAAGATTTCTTTGCTCTGGGTGGTACAACTTTGGTTCGACTGTATTTATGAAAACTAACTAGGAAACTTTAAGTGGATTAATTCATAACTAGGTCTTCCATACATCTGAACTGGGATCAGATGGAGCCCATCCCACATATTTTTCCCTCCTTTTTATTGACATTGAGATTGATGGACTTCCTCTTTACTTTGTTTTTTATTTTGTTTTGGTGGAAACATTTTAGTGGATCATAAAAAATTTGCTAGTTTTAGTACATAATTTTAAATTTATCATACGCAGTAGAGTAATTATGGAAATAAAATTTTAACTAGTGAATAATCAGCTTTAATAATCAGCAAAAAACACAAAAACAAAGTTATTTACACAATTTTGCATTATAGCCCAGAATACGAATTATTTCTCAGTAACAGCACTGATTCATATTCTTAGAATTATCATATAAAACAAGGCACGAAACTCAAACTGTAATTAATTAGTGAATGTGTGAATGTGAATGAGCTACCGATTTCTGTTGGCCAATCGAAAGTTCGTGTCTTAAGTCGTTCGTTTTATTTCACGCCACTTCATTGCAATTTTTTCTCAATTTCACATTGTCTCAAAAAAATTACCTTTTATCTGCTTTAAACGAACAAATTTACTTTAACAACTATTAACGTTCGTTTAGCAATTAACATATTAATGACGAAAAAAATTAGTTAGCTAAACAAATTAACAAAATAGACAATTTATTAATTGCCTGCAAATGACCAATTAAAAACTTACAACCTGACACGCTGCTCCATAGCTTCGAAGCGCACTTCACCCACAAGTCTAGTAATATGTAGTGAATTCTTCTCAACACGTGATAGCAAAGCAATCAACATCTACGTCAATCACTGCTCAGAATTTCTCTCATCAAATTTGTCACTAACACGATTTACGATTTTCGTTCGATGCACACAGAAGACCATATTTTTCAGCTGGGTAATTTTGAAGTGTCTAGTTCTTCCCCCACTGTTCAGCACGACAGACTATTACCGAAGAATCTTTTGAGACAATTTTCGCATATTTACTGGTTGCTTTAGCACATTTGTCCAGTTGTTTGTTGTTGCGGTTATTATTATCGTTAGTAGGTATTGATGTTACTTATTACTGCTTTCGGAGTTTGCCATTTTTTTATTACTATTGTTATGCGTAATAGTACAAATCGCTTGTGTTTCTGCTTTCAGTTTTTTTCATTGTCTTATTGACATTATTACTTGGCAGCTCAGAAATTTTCCATAATTATTGTAATGGGCGTGTTGCTTCGTTGGGAATTTCGCTAAGAGATCTTTACAAGTAGTTTGCGCTACTGACCTTCTTAAATAGTTAGGCATTAAGGTGCGTATAATTCTGGCACTATAAATTTGGGAAACAAATTGTGTGTAAACGACTTTAGGAAGCGTTTGAGAATACAAGTGAAGCAGGTGAATGACCCCATCTTGAGTGGTTCGTTACTTTTAAAGTTCATAGGTCCACGATTTCTGTGTTGCTTATTTGTTGTGGTTAAGATTTAAGTCAAGATAATTTCGATGAAATTTTTCATTTCAAAATGGTGAAGTATTCTATGTGAATGTTACTTAGCATATTAAGTGTGTAAGTCATTCTAACTTGACTTTGTGGGTGTCATCGTTGAAATTACTATAGTAATTAAAACTGCCACATGCCAATAACAATTAATGTTAAATAGTTGCACGTCTGACAATGTTAATTGGTGAAGTCCCTTTTGGAAAATCCTACACAGAGAGAACTGTTTGCAGGAATTGTGTTTTTACAGTCATAGAATTGATCCAATACAGATTTTGGTTTTATATACAGCCTTTTCAGTAATGACTAAAATCAATTCAATTATGATTTTTTATAAATGGATCAATATTATGATTTTAACACACAATACCAACAGTTATCGCCGTGTATAAATTCAAATTTTACTGTGTCACAAAATGAGGGTCGTTGTAGGTATTGGAAAACTAAATTTAATGGCATAACACGAATATCCAATACACCTCCAAAAACTGGAGTCATGACAAAAAAATCACATAATTATTTTTAACTCTACCATTTTTTTTATCGATTTTCATTTCCAAATATGGTATAGAAAGAGGGCATGAACAGTTAAGTCCGTGAAATATTTTTACAAATTTTAAATAATCAATGGATTTGTATTATTTATAGTTCATAAGTAGGTATCATGTAGTAGTCGTCCAAACAATAAGGGTATTCAGAAGTCGTCATATATAGAGTCATAAGCGGGAATTTCCCATAAATTATTATTTGTCATTGAATTTTTCATAAAAAATTGAAAGTCAAATGAAGATTTATGATAAATTCCTATTTCCATGAAGACTCGTGAATACCCTTCATATCATTTCACTACTTTTGTCTAATATAATGCAAGAGTTTTTGTGTCGTTGGACATCGTCCTCATCGTCAAATCGTTGTTAATGACATCGAAGGTATTCGGTAAATATTTGGAAACTCCACCATGAAAGGCATGGACAACTTTGAACACTGAGAACACAATATGCATTTCTTGAGAATGCTTCTCAATTGCTGTATCGTGTTAGAATTTGCTGGTCATTTTCGAGAAGTAATTACGATTCTGGAATCTAAAAGTGTGTTGGAGCACGAAATTTTCATATTTTTGGATAAACTGGAATTTCCAAATTCGTAGGACTTCTTCGACTTTTGTTGGAATAGCATCTTATTTCCCCGAGCCCTTGAATTCATCACAATACTGAGGCAATAGAATATCGAGTTTTTTGTATACGCCGCACTCCACAGGCCTTTATTTAAGGTTACCACACACGTTTGTATCAAAATATCTACTAAAAACTTCTTTAAAAATCGAAAGACTTTAGACACAAACCTTTTCCCTGGTATTGCCCACTACCGAACTTTAGACAAAGGAAGAAAGCAAATGATTTTTTTCACTTTTGTTTCATATTTGGTTTTTATTTCAATAATTTAAAATTTATAAATAAATTAATAAATAATATCGGAGCATTAGCGTGGCAAGTACTTTGCAGTAGCTTCGTCTGTCGTCACCATTATCCTTTGAATGTATTTTTTTGGATTAGTCGCATACGTCCTTCTTAACCGTAGAATCCACCACGATAGCCACCATAACCGCCTCGATAGCCGCCATAACCGCCACGGTATCCACCATAACCACCACCATAGCCGCCGCGGTATCCACCATAGCCGCCGCCATAGCCGCCACGGTATCCACCATATCCGCCGCGATAGCCGCCATAACCGAACTGGCGTGCCTCACGTTCGCCCTCATTCTCATGTCCTTGTGCATCCACCTCTAGGAGAGCTTCGACTTGTTGCTGCTGCTGCTCCTCCTCGGGGTAGTTCTCAACAACGGGACTGGCATAGGCCACTGTCGCAACGACAGCCAAAACAACGAAGCACACGATGAAACGCATTTCGACTATTCCACTTTAGTTTAAGATTATCAAAAAAAATTGCCCAACGAACTGCTGAGAATGACTGTAAATTGAATTCTGTACCTATTTCAGCGCAGTGATCGGCTTTTTATATTGTGGCGAGAGCTCCCGAATTTTTTGGTGAAATCTATGCAAAAATCAAATTTGTGTTTTTATTGAGAAAAACAGCAGCAAAACGAAAACGCGGTTGACATGCGCCGACTTGATGCTCCGACGGGCACACATGTGTAATGTGGGGAAAATACGCAACGCCGACTGTGGCTGCGGTGAATTTGCGGTATTTTTAGAAGCCCCGACGACGTCAGCAGAGCTGGCCGAGCAGCTGAAGCGGCGGCTCTCTGCGTGCGTGCCGTCTCTCGGCTGTGGTCTGCTGACGCGGCGGAGGGTCAACAGCTTCGTCTGATGCGGGCTTAGAACGAAAGGTTGTTTAGATTAGCAACCACTTTTGACAACAACAGCTAAAATAACAACAAAAACAATCAAAACAACTGCCAATAGCACTGGAGACAACAACAACCGCCAATTGCTCATTGAATGTAAGTCAAGCGGCCGGCTTCTCTATCAGTTCTCCGCCTTCGGTATACGAAATCTTTTTCTTGCGTATTCCAGCAATTCTTCGCGTAACTCACAATTCTATTTCCATAAGTAATGAGGTATAATTGAATTGTTGTTGTTATCGTCTTGGCTTGGCGTAGTTTATGGGATTTTTTCTCGCTTGTGGTTAAAATAATTTCCATTGCAAAGTCCAAGTGGTTTTTGACAGACTATTTTTTTTGTATTGTTGTTGATATAATTTTGCGGAAATTGCATAAGTTCCTAGAAGTCCGGAAGAGTTTAGATAAATGATGAGTTTATTGAAAAATTAAAAAAAACAAAAGACTTAAGACACGAACTTGGTAGAAATGTTTTTATTTGTACATTTCTGAGTAATCGTATGAATGGAGTAGAGTTGCTTAATGAGATTTGTGGTTGCACTCCTTTTTCCAAAATCAGTTTTCTGGAAAAACAGGCGCTTGATCGGAAAACTTTTTGAGTTTCAATAGCCACCAAAATTGGCACTGAGAAGTAGGTAACAATTGGTTTTTAAGACATACGGAAAAAAATCTTCCACCAATATCCATTCAGACAGTGGTTTGATAACATACTTAGCCACAATAATTACATTTTATCTGAGCAATTGCTAAAATCTTAGTCAAAAAATACCGTAGCTGAAGAGTAATTCCTGAGCGTTCTTCTTGCGCTAATTTGACGAAAATAATTTTATTGTGGAGCAAAAGAGGAACCATTTTTATTTTTATTTATGATAGTGAATTTTATTAAAAAATACAATTACCTTTCAAAAAGTCAACCACGCCTTCTTTAGCCTAGAAACAAATTTAAATTTGAGCATTGCTATTAGGAAAAAGTTTTCCATTCATAATATTCTTATTGAAAAAACTATTTTTTTTTTGCAATCTTTCCATATTTGTAATAGTTCACTTTATAAGCAATACATTATAGTATGAAAGTATTTATCAATAAATATCAATTATCAAATTGTCTTCATCAATGTCATTTAGCACAAACCAAACAAAAACAAGGGCGTGTTAAGTGCTTCAGCAGAAGTTTCAGGGTAATTAACAAGGTGTCAGTACAGCAAATAAATCAAACTGGTGTAAAATACAAGTATAATGAACTCATCGACGTTGAGTTGAAATGAAAATCTATTATTTATTAGAGAATTTATTGGTAATCTTACCCACTGTGCGCCCATATACAATCGATTTTAATAAATCAATTTGTATTAATTTATGAACAGTTTAACAAGAGAAAACAGACGTGATGAAAAAAAACGCCAATACGAATAAATAGCTAATGGGAAAAAATATGGCTTGCAGCCAAATTAATAATTCATTGGGCAAAGCCAAAACAATGAACATATGCAAAAAAAAAGAAACACCAACAAAAGGAGAGAGAAAAGAAAGGCCTTTTATTTGGTCTACCTAACCGTTTGTCTAATCGATGATTATCAACATAATAAGAAAACAACAAATATGGTTTGCATTTGCTTTTGTTGTGTTCTTCGAAAACCTTTGTCTTGCGGTCGGTATAGCAGGGTTCGTTCAGGCGCTCGTTGAAATTATGAAAAGCTTAGCTGTTTCAGACTTTTCTGACGCGCTTTACTTTATATATATTTTTGTATTTCTTTTTCGTTTTGTTTTTGTAAATTGTTTTTTTGTCTGCTTTGGTTTTATTTATATAATCTGTTAATTAGCATAGAAACGGTTTAACAACTCCGCAAGATAAATGAGACAAATTGTGTATATTGTTTGTGATCTGGGCTCTTCCATTTCACCTTCTTTCTTTCTTTCATTTTATTTAATTTTTTTTTCTTTCATTTTGAATTTATGTTTATTTATATTTATGTATTATTACTTATTTAATACCCTACACCTTGTGGGGGTGAGAGTGTATTCATCAGATGTTTGTAACGCCCATAATTAGATAGTGATCAGCATTATCTAAGGAGTAGCCTGATTTCTTCTATTCATACGTCTTAGGTTTTTAATCTTCCAGTTAACATACCACACGAGATACTAAAAAAATATGTTTGATAATATTTAAAAATTTGAGTAATATCGGAGATTCAAAGGCTTCCCGCTCACTGTCAAGGCTACAAGTACTAAAGATGATGTGAATCGGTCCCAGAAAAGCCAATAGTTTAAAAATTTGTATAAGGAGGCCTTTGCGGAAATTTTTTTGAAATTTCCAAATTCAAGATGGCGGATCCAATATAGCCGAAATATGTCCAATTCGTTCCGAATGAACTTTGTGGAGGTTTGTTTTGCTCACATTTCGTTCATCTTCAGGGTCGCAGTACGTAGGCGTACGGTATACATAAATCGACTTTGACCGACTGTGACCAATTCACTGGCTTTGTTTTGTAGAAACTGTACCATTTCTAGTTCAGTAACTACGTAAGGTTGACATTTTTTTGAAAAGGGGGTTTTTTCAAATACGAATGCAAAATATTTATATAAGAAGTATTTTAAGAGAAGATGAATGCCAAATTTATGTAAATAGAAGTTTACATATTTTTACAAATTTCACTCAAGTCTTGTGACACACATATAAATTCAACGTAAAACCATTAATATCAGAAATTACCATCGACCCGATAGTCCAGCTTAGAGGCTATTTCAAAAAATGTAGGCTAAATTTGAAAATTCACGTAGTAACCTTTTTCGCTTACTGTTGACGGACGGTTTTGCATAATAAGAGCGTTTGATTTCGATAGATGGCGCATTCGTATGAAAAAATATTGTTGCTCCCTACTGTACGGGAAAATCAATATGTCAAAATTTCATCCTGATCCGAGTGTGGGAAATTGAACTCAATGGATATCAAAATTTGATGTCCTCTGTCGCTCCATACATTTGAACCCTTTTTTATTCTGAACGTGTCATTTGAAATATGCATTAAAGCTATACCTAAGTGGTTTCAATCGATACATCTTGAATTAGTTCTGAGTCACAAAAAGTGGATATAGTTAGTTCGGGTTCTCTGATCTGAAATACGGAGTCCATTTTAATGGCCAAACGCTACAACAACATTTTTGTCCAATGGTATATTGTTTTTATCACACCGTGGTAGCTATAGAAAAGTTTGTATATTCTTGATATAACATTATCTCCTGATCCGATCTAGCGGTGTCGGTCCGTCTGTCTGACAATTCATGTGATAACAGTCGTAGCTCGATTAAAAATTTTGCCATTCCTTTTTTGTTTGCATAATTCATATTGAAGATGAAAAATTATAATACATATTATTTGGTTGCACCTGAATTTTATAATTTTAAGGAATGTTTTTTTAATATTTAATTTTGGAAAATACTATATTGAATTGATTTCAACTGGAACCTTTGTTCGCTACTAATTGGTTAGTTAACAAAAAAAGGGCTTCAAAGTAAGTAGAAGCTTGAATTAAATGCTTTTGTTCGTTCAACCATTGATAAGTGATAAAATCAATTCAAACTTCCCAAGAAAACTTTCTGTATGCAAACTGTAAAATGAAATTCATTGAATGCGAGTTAGACATTTGCATACAATACCAACTCAAAGTTCTCACACAAGCCATTACTTTGTATCACATAAATGCAAATGCAACTCATGTGAACAAATAGAACCTTATCTTACCATGATTTCCAAACTAACATACATTAATACACAAAGGTTTGGTTAATTTTTTTTTAATAAGAATATAAAACATTTTTTTATTTCAATAAATTAACGTTGTTCTCATTTGGAAATACTATTTTGACTAACTTAACACTAATTGCACTAGAACGCACTTGAGTTTACAATTTATTTGCCAAAACCACCGGCACTAGCAGATGCCGAAGCACTGGCCGAGGCGCCACCGAAACCACCGCCGGGATAACCGCCATAGCCGCCATATCCGCCTGGATAGCCACCGCCATAGCCGCCGCGATGACCGCCACCAAAGCCGCCGCCGGGATAGCCACCATAACCGCCACCGCCATAACCGCCACCGCCAAAGCCGCCGCCGGGATAGCCACCATAGCCGCCATAACCGCCGTAGCCGGGCTTGGCAAAGGCCAAAGCCATCAGGCCCAACAGTACCAAAATGGCGAAAGCGTATTTCATGTTGATTATTTTTAAATTTTATCCGTGTGCGAAGTTTTCCTAACGAAATTTGTTTCGATTCTGCGATTTTTCATCCAAATCACGAATATTTTATAGGTGCCAAAAATTCAGACTCAACCATTCAAAAAGTTGATATTGAGAAGGAGAGGAGAAGAAGTATCGAAAAAAGTCCCAAAATCGAAATAAGTATGTTGCGACGATAGCTTCTTCTTTTGTTGCTAATTTTTTTCTATCTTTCGATTCATATATTGTAATAATTTGTGTTTAAAATTTAAAGAGCAGAAAAGGTGGTTCATCCTGTTTGTCAAGTGGAGTAGCAAATCTAGAGAAAACACAAAGATTTGAAAAAATGGTAAGTATATAAAAAAAGAAACGAGTATTGTGACGATGCTTCTGCTGTCAGTTCAACATTAATTTATTTATGATATTCGCGGTGTGTTTGTTGCGAATTTCTTTGACTGTGCTTATGATGTAATTCAAATCAAACATGTGACCTGCAGACGCACGATTTTATGGGTATAAGGAGAAACCGGCATATCTCGAGATAAGTAATTTGTAGTTGCTAGTAGTTCGCTACTAAGCAAATATTGCTTTCTCAGTAACAAAAAAACACCCAACCCCAAGCCCAGTACATGCAAGCGGATCGATGAAAAGAATCGACAAATTTTACTTCACCCCAGTTGCAATTGTTTCATACCTGACCAAAGCATCGATGAGCTATTGCTGACATATAGGCAATTAAGGAGAAAACACTACCACTTCATACATTACGTACGATCAGTTTTCGTATCATTTAATTGGATTGTATTCATTCACCTGGTCGATCTTGGTGGGTAAAAAACCGCTCACTGTTCTAACTATAGTTTGCTAAATATATCTTGAATGAAATTGAATTCCTTTTCAAATAATACAATATCGAGTTATAGCGTTGTTTCTTTTAAAGCATAAAAAGTAAGATTTAAATACACTGTGGAGAAAATGTTCATAACATCAGCCTAACTTGGGTCTACTGATGTGTATTAAGTAGTAACCTCTCGGTATAGTGAACCCTTGATGGAGTGCTCGATTTTTGTTTTAAAATGCTTGGACATAGTTTGAACTAATGTATTATACCCTGCTTATTATTGAAGACTGTTACAAATTGCCCGTTTAAGAATTTAGGTTATCGCTTATTAAGTCAAATATTGATGATTGGTTTTTGTCTTTGTTTATAGAACTTGTGAATTTATAATTTATGTTATGACACATTTCAGGGTGAAATCAATGTTACGAAAGCAGTGGTTTTGTGAAAGAAAATACGCTAATTTGTGTAAGAGTTGAACGTCTCATAATAAATTCTTGAGGAAGAAGAAGCAGTATTTTTTATGCCACTGTGAGGGTCTAATTAGGCATCGACTTCGTTATCTACGGCGGAAGGCTTATCGCGAGCAGTGTGGCTTCCCTGATAGCTCACCCAAGAATGGCTCAGCTTTTCTTGTGAAAACGAGTCTCAGGGATGAGCTATAAAAATAAAGAGTTTTTGACACAATAGCCCAATGTGGCCGCCCACTTGCACATGAATTCAGAGAATGACTCAGGATGATACTTGATACTTTTTAACTGAATAAAGTAATGAATTTCCTCTTATCATATGTACATCACAATCAATTTATTTTTCCCACTTTCAATACAATCCAATAACATCATCACTTTCCAAATCCAAAGGAACTGGCCGAAGCACTTGCCGATGCAGAGGCGGAGGCGCCACCGAAGCCGCCGCCACCGAAGCCACCACGAGGATATCCGCCACCGTAGCCACCACCACCGTAGCCACCACCACCAAATCCACGCCTAAAACCGCCATAACGACGGAAACCACCGCCTCCAAATCCGCCATAGCCGCCACCATATCCGCCACCACAACAGCCACCGCCGCCAAAGCCACGCACCACACGTTCATGAGCGCCATCATCGGCCACATCGAAGGCAAGCGGCACGTTCGCGGCATCCAATGTTTCAACTACGACGGGTGCATCATGTGGATATGAAAAAGTACCGTGCACGAATGCCAAAATGACAAATGATGCAGTCAAGAGCAGGCGCTTCATTGTCGTTAAGATTTTTTTTAAATTATTTTTATTTAAATCAAATTAAACCCTTTTAACTAAATTTTTGAATTTAAATGGTTTTTTTTAATAATCCTTTTACTTATTGCTTGAAACGTTGCTGAAATAATACTGAAATGTACTCCGTTGAGGTGGCCACAATTTATAGTTGAAAACCATTTGCAGAATTGTGCAAAAAACTCCTATTTTTTCTGGTAAAAATATTCTGCTAATGACAAAAAAACTAAAAATTCTTGTATTCCTTTAGCTAAATATTTTTAATTCGTTGTTGTATTTTGCTTTAGCAAGTATAGAAAGAAGCTTTTTCAAAATAAAATTTTTTACAATTAAGGTAATTAATTACAATGCTAGGATGCCAAATCAGGTGTGGGCAAATTCGCAGGTGGGCCCCATTACGATTTTGAATAATAAAAAGTGACATCAGCCTTTAAGTGAATAGGAAATAAAGTAAAGAGAAAACTAAATCAGTTGACATTGAAAAAGGATATCTGGCTGAAGGCGTTTTCATTAAAACCAGAGTTCAATTTAAATTTGTATTCTAATATTTTTTTACAGATGTAAATGAAAGTCCCTCAATTATTCAAAATCATTCTTCGATCTAGATTTATATAAACAAAGGACAGTTTTTTTTGAAAATAATTTTAAAATATTTTGTGCTATTTTTTTTTAAATACTTGTACAACTATTTTTGTACCTGAAGATATTTAAAAGTCCATTCACCTAAATACAACTTTTTACTCATCCAAAAACCAAACTACCCACAGTCATCAATTAAGTTTCAAAAATTCCCAAATCTAATTTTTTTTATTATTTCTGTTCTAGCCGAGGAAAGAAAATAAATAAAGAAATAAAGAGTGATCAGCGTCAAAGCTGTTCAATTAGCGTTTGGAGACTGACTGGATGAATTACGTCTTCAAAATCAAATGCCGCATCACCAAAAGTCGATCTCGCACTTTGAAGCAGCAGCCGTAAAATATAAAATTTCGTTTTGGGGGGAATCACCTTCGCTTGTTGTTGTTGTTTTGGTTGTTGTTCTACACATACTCACAAATGTTACCTTTTGAAGCTGGTTCGCCGGATTGTGTTAAGTGATTTGCGTATTGTGAATTTGGATAGTAAAGCAAAATGTTCAGTGGTTCTCAACTAAGATTTGAGAAAGTTTTCCGGTGAACAAAAAACAAACACTTAAGAAATGAAGGAAAAGTGAATTCCCAAATCAATTCATGTCGCCAAAAAAAATGTTCAAATATAAGCAAGAAATTGTGACCATGAGTCATGCGTCTGACTAGATCATTTGACATCGTAAGTTTCCTCAAAAGCCCAAATCTGACAAGCGAAATGAAGAAGCTTTTGTTTTTTTTAATATTTAATGTGAAGACCACTTAATTTGACACTAATTGCATTTGGTGAAATTTTCGATTATTCAAGAAAAAAAACCAAATCATGTGATTTAATAAATCATTAACATACAAGTCTGCCATTGAGGGTTCGGGGTGAACAATTTGTATTGATGTGCAATTAAAATAAACAAAGCCAGCTGAAAACCGCAATTGTTTTGTGGCAACAACAAGGAAAGTTAGTTTAAATTTGAATAATCGCCCAGCCCCGCTAACAATAATCCAATGTGGACGACTGACGTGACAGAGAAGTCATTCAGTAAAGTATTTTTTTGCTATTTATTTATATTCAACTTAATTGATTTTGATCATTCGATAAGCTTTTAACCCTTGTAATTATGACACATACTATTTGTTCATATTTCAATGAGTTTTTTCTTCTTATTTGGCTTCTAATTTGAATATTTGTAATTTTCACATACACTGTGATGGCTTTGAAACTAAGCAAGCCACTTTTACAAACCAGTTTGTGGCGCGAATTTGATGTAATTCGTTTTAGTTATTTGATTACAGTCAATGGTGCTAAATGAATGCATAAAAAATAACATTTAAATCTTTCTACAGACTAAATCATTTTCTTTTGTTTTTAATTTGTTTATTCAACGCGAATAATAAACGAAGGATTGTAAAACGGACAGGTTTATTTACGCTTTGCCGCTTATTTAATAGTTTCTCTACAAAAGTGCGTTGTAATTATTCTGTTTATCGCTTATCTTCTTGTGGGTATTTCGCCATTTTTTTGATACGAAATTTGTGAATGAAAAAACCCCAATGACAAGAATGAGTCAAACTAAATTCGCATCAAGAATCAAAGCGGTTTAGTTTTGTTGTTACTTTAGTTTGCTCATAGACAACTTTGGGACGAGATTTTAGTTTCAATGATTTGCGATAAAAAGAAGAGAACGAAAGAGTTGCGTTTTTCCTGTTCAGCGGCTCCAACTTAATTAGGCAAATATAGGTTGCAAAATGTTATTGAAAATGATCACGCATTCTTTAGATTTACTCGGGTTTTTCTTGATCTAAAATAGATGTTCGGTGCGAGTATAAAAGAGAGTAGATATGCCTTCACTATATTTGTAAATATAAATATGTCATCTAGATACAATGTAGAAAATTTTTATTTTATATTAGTAAGTACTTACAAAAAAATGAACAGAAAAATTTAACAACTTTTAAAAAATTTTCCTTATTAATTTAAGGATTTTTAGAAATTTGGTTTAGAGTTTTTGGACCAAATAAAAAAAAACATTATTGCTTTAAAGGTTTTTTATTTCCTTTTTTTAACAAAATATGGTCTACCAATAACTTACCTACAAAACACTGATACATGTACATACAATTTTAAATAAAAACAAAATTTTAAAATTCTCTATAATCCAATACATACACAACGAGTTAGTTTTTGTATACCGCCCCTGTCTTCTAATGAAAACGAAAAATGTAAAACAAAACATGTGCTAATATTTAGTCAGGCCAAATATAACTCAAACTTGAGACAAAAAGGGAGCCACTCAGGTCAACAAACTCTGAACAGATTTCATGCAAATTTTGCAGTCAATTAAAAAAAACAAACAAAGTGCCAAAATAAAAGATTTTCAGCTAATTCATCACGGCTAACGCCCAACACTTTCAAGGCATGCAAAAGACCATTTTCGGATCCCCTGCGGAAGTGAATGCTGAGAGAATAAAATCGCAAACAAAAACAAATAATAGCAAAATGTTGACCAATTTTTATGTTTCAAACCAAAAAAGCGACAAAGTCAATGTCAGTGCCGAAACACAGAGACGCCACGCCGCTGCTGAAACGGTTCGATGATGATACCGTTGAGCGCCATGCGGAGAACAACTTGACAACAAGTTGATGACGATTCTCAGTACGATTCTGTGAACTTGGTTAGCTTAGCTTTGCTTAGTTTAGTTAGTTTCCGTTGGCCAAGTTTTGCCAAAAAAAAAAAAAAATACTTATGGCATGTCATGAAGGTCTCCCCCAACGATTATGGAAATTTTCATGATATTGAATGGATTTTTGCGAACAACTTTTTGAAACTGTTGCCGAGAAGTTTATAAAAAACATAACCAACGAATGCACTAGACTCAGTCAGTGTTAAGCGGTGAATTGGATTGATCTAAACGTAAACGAAATTAAATCGAAATCGAATTAAATTAATTAAAATTAATTGAGATTTCAAACGAAAGTGCTATCATGTCGCTGGTATTTAGACTATTTCTACTGGGCATGCTGCTGGCATTGGGCTCGTGCCAAACGCGACAAAACACCAATCGAAATCCCTCACGAAGATCTTCTTCTTCTACTTCGTCTGCGGCCTCTACAAGAGCTACCCGAAACCGTTATGCTGAGGATGAGGGCCGAACGCTGGGACTAATCTCGCCATTTCTACGACTAGGTGCAGGTGGTGGAGGCGGCTTGCAAAGACCTCTCGGTGCACTGGGTGCTCTGGGAGCACTGGGCGGAGCTCTGAGTGGCATTAGCAATGATCCGTATGTCAGACCTAGCAGACCTAATCGTCGTCGAGGCAGCTCTAGTAGTCGACCACAATCCGACTATGTACAATCGAATCCGGCCTATGGCGGCTATCCCAACTATGGCGGTTATGGAGGCTATCAAAATTTCGGAGGAGGTGGCGGTGCTTATCCCGGGCTTGGCGGCTATCAATATGGCGGCTATCCCAATTTCGGCTATGGCGGCGGCTATCGTCCGGTGCAACAATATCCGGGAGGATTTGGCGGCGGTTATCAACAGCCTGCTTTTGGTGGTGGCTATCAAAATTTCGGAGGCGGCTATCAACAGCCCGCTTATAATGGTTTCGGCGGTCTCAATAATTTCGCGAATCAAGCCGCGACATCGGGTACGTCGGGGGGCATTGGAAGTGGTGCCATCGGTGGCGGATCCACTGCAGGAACTGCTTCGCCGCCAAATACCGCTCAAACAGCTCAATTGGCTGGTTTCCTGGGTCAAGCGCTCGGCATGAGTTTGAGGCCTTTACTGGCTGGCGGGGCTGGCGGTGCTGGTGGTGTTACGCCAAATAGTGCGGCCGGGGCTGCAAATCCTCTCAGTGGTCTGTTGGGTCTGTTGGGGTGAAGTGTGTAAGGATCAGTATTATTTATAATTTTTTTTAACTTAGTTTTTAAGGGAGGTAGCGCATGTGTGCTAAAAACGTAGCAATATTGGTGAACTACAATAACAATTCTGCTTGAAATTAATTGTTTCGTTTATCTTTACATACTTTCATGTTTATTTGAAATAAAAAGCCATTAAATCTGTATTGCCCACAAAAAACCAGGTTATTTCATCATGGAATTACGGCCGCACACTGGGGCGGATGATAATTAAAATCGGTCTTTTGTGGACATTTTCTTTTGGGTCAAAAAGTCCCATGAAAAGAGCAGATGACATAATATACGCAATATCTTTGTTCAATATCTCTTCAAATGCTGAAAAGATCACTGCCATGTTTGGGCAGCAATTAGTTAAATATCTTTGTATATTTTTGGAAATTTTAAGGATCGGAAATCGGGAAAATCGCTTGGAGACTTTGTTCATAAATAAAAACAGTTACCTTTCTCCTGAACTTTATAAGGGTTTCTTAAGTCCTTGAAAAATCAAAAAATTTACATTTTCAATTAGCTGACAAAAAGTGAGTATTCTGTCCCAGTGTGCGCCGTCGCTGATATAAATTACCTTCCAGCGAAATATGTCAATTCAGCGCTTGAAAGTGTGAAATATTTGACAGAGTTGTTGACATCATGTGAACATTAATTTCTTCCAGTACATAAAGTCTCATTACAAAGAATAATTTGTGCATCTGTGGCTTTTGCGTCACGTCTCTAAAAGAATAATACGAAAAGAAAACAAAATAATTTCAGAATTCCGTTGAATATGTGCTAATAAGACAATTGAGCAAATATATTACAGTATTTACATATATAGTATACCTATTTTGCGCCAGGCAGCGCTTATAAAAACATCACTGTCCTTCTAATTGAGAGTAGTGCAAGTTCAAATTTCAAAACGTCTACAACTGACCATGCGTTTCGTGGGAGTTTTTACATTTTTCGCGGTGATTTATGCGGTTGTGGCGGTGACGGTGCCACCTGCTTCGATTCAAAGCAATGCTGAGCCTGTCAGGTTGACAGATGTGGCTGAGGCGGGCGCAGCGCATGCCAACACAGCTGGCAGAGATGCACGTCATTTTGGATTCGGATTCGGTTTTGGATACGGCGGCGGCTATGGTTATCGCCGTCGTCCTTGGGGCTATCGCCCGTGGGGCTACAGTTCATGGGGTTATCGTCGATATGGCGGCTACGGTGGTTATTGGGGTTAATACAAATTTTCATGTGTAACTTTACTGCTATTGTATAAAAGTCAATTAATTAAATATTTGTAATGTGTATTTTTCCATTTGGTGTGTTTTCATTTTAGTCGAATTTTAGGCGCAGTTTTTATACATTTTTTTGGCGGATGGCGCTCGAGATATGTTATAAGTGAAAAGAACAGCAATTGAATATTTCTTTCTGGAACTTTTGTTTAATTTTTTTCTAAGCAAATGAAGGGACTCCTTCGATATTTTACAATAACCATAAACGGGAAAGCTTCGAGGGACCAAAGCAAATAGGACAGGAGGTAATGTACCGCTTTGACTTATGCACATTTTGTGATTCCCCACCTTGTCGATTTAAAATTGAAAAGAATGCATATATCAAATTGCAGCCGAATTGAAACCACAAAATTTAAATATATCTAATAGAAAAAAATTGTGCAAATAATATTTTTAAAACAAAATTCCCCAAAAATATTCCACAAATAAAAACAATGAACCAAAACAACAAGTTCATTGAATGCAAAAAAACAAAACAAACAAACAAAAAAAAATTGGACTAATGAAATGTCTCCTTCTTCGTCCCTCAATATCAGGTTATTGAAACGCTTCAACAAAAAATAGAAATTATTTCATTATATTGAATTTTGAATATTAAGCCGTTTTATTTCCAATTGAAATGTTGTATTACCAGAAAATATATAAAAGGTGACCAATTTCGAGAACGAAAGATAGTACGGAATTGAATTCCAGCTAGAGCTGTTGAAAGAGATTGAGAGTTTCTGCCTACAATAAATTTGGGAAAATGCGTTTGACACTAATTGCCATCACTGTGCTGGGCTTGGCTGCCACAGCGGCCGCCATTAGAGTTGATGTTTCCCCAGGAATTGCAGACGTTCCGTTGGAACAAAATTTTGAACTGCAACCCGAATCGAATGAAGGCGTTCGTGCTGTACGTGCAGTCGATGAAAATATATCTGCTGTGGATGATGTTGAACCCAATGTGCACGACAACAGTGGAGCGCGTGTGACACGTCAGTTCTATGGTGGTGGATTTGGACGAGGCTTTGGTGGTGGATTTGGACGCTTCGGTGGAGGATTTGGACGCTTCGGTGGAGGGTTTGGACGCTTCGGCTATGGAGGCTTCGGTGGAGGTTTCAGGCGCTATGGCGGCTATGGTGGTTATGGCGGCTATGGCGGAGGGTTCTATGGATAGGAATACTGAAACGAAATAAAGTTATTTAATACACATAATCGTAAAGACAGTTTTTTTATTTTACTGTTTCTGCATATGCACAATGTACGATGCACACTACAACGGACTTGAGATAGATTATCGAAAGAGGAGAATTCAAGTCTACGAGTCACTGTGTTTTATAGCTCCTTCCTTTTATTTTCATTAGAATTGCTGAGGCATTCTTGGGCGAGCTATCAGCGATGTCATGCTGTTCGAGGCAACGAGAGCGGATCCTTATTAAACTCTTACAGTGACATAGTATATATTCTGCTGTTTCTTCCTCTTCTACGGTGTCTTGTCCTGTTAGGAATCCTGAAAGCAGCCTGATTGATTTTCTGTTTAGCGAGAGTAGATGTTGTGTCCGTCTTTGAGAAGCAGCTAGCAAAAATGCATTTGCTTGTCTGTTACCGGGAATATCCCACCAGTAATGGGTTTTTTCTCTTTAAGCCAGAGTTTTATATTGAACTTTGGTCCTTAGTTGATTTTTTTAAGCGGCTCCCCAAAGTTGTTGTACAAAAAATTACAGAAAAAAGATTTGGGTTAGTATGTCGATGCGCAAATAAGGGACACCGCACTTACATATGTAGAAACTCGCAGGTGTTTATCGTTTCAAAAGTAATTTATATTTTTGAAAAAATTCTATGCGTGCTTCATGCCAGGTGGGATTCCACAAGCCCTCAAGTGCGTCCTTGAACATGTTTTGTGCGAATCATGCCATAGGGTTATGCCATATCCCTAGTTTGTCCTTGGTGCGATGATAATCCAACGGGCCGCGCATTACGTTCTAGTTCACTTCAGTCGCTCAATCCGAATGAGGAACAAATCAAACATTCACCGACCTTATTCACTCTTTCCTGCTTCCCACTAACCTATCATCCTCTTTCGAATCAACGTAATGCTTTGCATGTACATGGGGAATTCTACTTTTAACAAGATCCTCCATTTTGTAGTTTTAAAATATCCGATTTGAAATCATCTTATACAACGTTTAACACAAATGCGGCGAAATTCTCGCAATTGGACTGTCCTGCTAATTGCTGAGTACGATTGAAGGATCAAGAAGTAAACTAAGCGGTTCAAATAAGTGGGCTTTGACCGACTGGAACTTACACACTTGTTTAATATAGGAAAAATTTAAATAAAAAACACGAGATACGACAAAGACGTATCAACTGAATCGGATTGCGACCTTAACATTGACCTAATTTGGAAATTTTTCTCTCTCGTCATGATATGAGGCAATAAAATGCAAATTTTATAATTTCACATTAATATTGGATTAAAAAAAGAAATTAAATTTGCATAAAGGGGACTTTTTTCCAACGAATTTCATAAAAAAAATTCAATTAACACCTGACAGGGAATGGCCAAATATAAGATAAGTAAACAGGCCCCTACGTAATATATATATTTCTTGAATTCATAACAAAGGCCATTGACGAACTCGTTTCCATTCAAAGCATTCTGAAACGCATTTTGCGGTTTTCAGTTTTGTTGACAAACAGAAATAAATCCAAATGAAATTAACAGCCTCATTCAACGTAAATACAACCACACAAGTTCTTAATGTAAAAAGATGCAAAGGAGGCGAAATGTCAAAATAAAAATCAAAATATATAAAAACCTTGCGATGTTTGGTGAAAGGCAACAGTTCGACGAGCGTTCTACAAGCAACACCAACAAATTTACTTACTTTGCATAAAATAAATATTAAGGATAACAAAAAAATTCTCGGCGAAATGAAGTTCACTACGAGTATACTCTCACTGGTTTGTGTAATGTTCCTGGCATATGCGTGGGCATATCCTTTGGAGAATGATGGTGGCGTACAGGAGGAATCAGTTGCTGCTGTAAGCCTAACGGACGTGAATGAGCAAGGACACGCCAATGAGGCGAGTCGAACGGCTCGTGGATTTGGTGGTTTTGGCGGCTATGGCGGATATGGCGGCGGTTATGGTGGATACGGTGGATATGGAGGCTATGGTGGTTATGGCGGAGGCTACGGCGGCTACGGAGGTGGTTATGGCGGATATGGCGGATATGGTCATCATGGTTATGGCGGCTATGGTCATCATGGTTATGGTGGATATGGTGGATTTTATGGTTAAAAGTAATCGACATGTTTGCAATGAGAATAGAACCTATTGAACTGAAAAATAAAAGCCAATAAAATTTAGAAAATTAAAAGAAAATCTCTGTAGTGGAGAAGACCATAGGCTGGGCCTGGCCGTCGGTTGTATTTGGTCTTCCTCAACTCAATGTTGTAGCGGTCGCATTGTCTTCTTATCTTTGGTGGAACACATAATTAAAAACAAGTGTCTGCTGTACTTAAGGCAGCATAATTTCGACGGTATTTGCATAGCCACGTTTCTATAGCACATGAGCTGTAATAAAAATGATAGAAGCACTTGATGTGTCGATTGTTGCTTCGCTTATTCGACTGCAGTCTATCAATCACACCCAACCCCAGCCAATTAAAATACTTTGAAAATTCATTTAAATTATATTCATAACTAACAAACTTAAACTTTACGTGATCACAATTGAATTTACTTTATAGTTGAGTAGTGAAATGCCGTTGTCTCTCCTTTGCATACTCAATGCCAGCTGGTATATCGCGTTTGCTTTGATAGTTCTGTGTGTAGTCTCGTTGGTAGTCAACTGGACTATTGGTATTGTCCAATGGCAACTCGGGCGGCAAAATATCCAATGATGGTACAATGATTTCAGCCTGTGTTAATGCAACCATTACGACGGCTACGGTTAAGAATAGTGTGGCACGCATTGCTGGGTTTTTGTTTTGAACTTCCAACCAACTTGAACTACTTTGAACTATTTGGGTTTGGTAAAATGCGAAGGCTTTTATAACTATTGGGAGCAAACCGAAATTCTGTTCATTATCTATGCGTAGTATCAATTTGTAAAATATAATTTAACCCGAAGTCGGTCAGTTGTAGTACCACTTTTTTGTACCCTTAATCTCTTCGAATATGAGCGGCGAACAAAAACACTTTAGTAATTTTGATGATAAAATTCAATTCGGTTACTTTTCATAGGGTTAAGAATTTTAATTTAAACCAAATGATATGATAATTTTGGCGAGGATATTTTTAGCTCGCAACGGGTTTTCATCAGTCGGTCATAACGACTTTCAAACGCCTATGTTTCATTTGAGAATGATTCTCGGTAGTATATTTGCTAGTTTGTGACTTACAAGACACGACTGACCATTTCTCGATCCCACATAAATGCAAAAATGTAATTGCGGGTTTGATTAAAGCTTTTCCATCATCTGACTACATTCAAATTCAAATTTTCTATTTAAAGGGTTAAAATGTAATTTAAACACGCGCGGCAGCGCCTGCTTCATTTCATGATTGTTAAACAAGTTATTATCTATTTCATCCGCTAATCAGACGATTTAAGCATTTAAGCTAATCAGTATGATATTGGCGATATTGGTGTCTTGTTGTCGTCATAACTTTTTCAATATTTTTTCATTCTTATTATTATAATTAGAATCATTCAGTTAGTCGTGTCTTTAATCACAGTTGTTAAATTATTCGAAAACATGGAATTTATAAACAGAGAAGCACTTAGAGCAATCGTAAATCATGGGCGGGTTAACTGACCTAACTTCACTCTTAACGGTATTATGTACATATTTAATTTATGATGAATATTAATGGGAAATTGATTTGAGCTAATTTTAGCATAAACTATGATTCTGTCTGTAAGTAAACACAACTTTTTTCAGTTCGTTTTTGCATATAGAAATCAATTGGTGGACATTCTCCGATTCTATCAGTTAATGGGCATTATTTTTTAGTATTTGATAAAAGTTGATTTGTTCCCTAACAACTCACTTAACGAAATTCTTCAACTTGTACAGAAAATGTTCACTGTTAAGTTTTGTTATGTTTCTACCCGTTTCTCATGAATATTTACAATTTCTGTTTTTTGTCTAATTTAAAAGAATTTGAGTTGAAATTAAAATACACCTTTCCTTTTAATTTCTGACTGTGTAGTATATTTGTTAATGCATTCTTCGATCACATTGATCAACCATAGTAACCTCCACGTCCATAGCCACCACGTCCAAAGCCACCACCTCCGAAGCCACCGCCTCCAAAGCCACCGCGGCCAAAGCCGCCACCTCCGAAACCTCCATAGCCACCACGTCCATAGCCGCCTCGACCGAATTGCCTAGCCGAGCGTTCACCAACATTGTCGTGTGCTTCAGCCGGACTGATATCCTCCAAAGAATTGCTTTCAGCGCAGACCAAAGCCGAGCCGATCAACACAACCAGCAGAAATGTGATGAATTTGTGGTAGTACATCTTTCGTATAATTCCTAATTTAACTTGTAGAAATAACTCGGCTCTGGGCTATTTATACAAAAATTCATTAAAGTGAATTTGAGTTAAAATTTTCAACTCATTTGATACATAGAACACAATTCATCTTAAATTGAGTTTGTTGATTTTTTTGGCAATCAAAATTAAAAAATAAAAGGTAAATACCCAATTACTGAATGATGGATTCCGAGACATTCACCACATAACCAGTAAAAAACTTTTAATGGTGCGGATCAGCACAAGTTGTCAACAATAAACAAGCTACTCATGCCAATAATAATTTTACTACTGTTGTTTTGTCTTCACTGCATCAGAGCCTCTTTAAATGCTTTCAGTATAAATGCGCACATTTTCATTTTACCACATTTTGATTAAATTTATTTTTTTGCAACATTTTTTACATTTTAATAATTTTTGTTGAAGCTGCTATAAGTAGACTGCTGTGCAGGCCATCCTTTTTGATTTATAGCGCCAGTTCGTCATGATTGATACTACGATAATAGCGTCCGCGACTAGGATTACGATATCGTTGGCGTCTATCGTAGTATCTGTAGTATCCACCATTACCTCTGTAGTTGCCTCCTCTTCCTCCTCCTCCACCACGTTGACGGACCTCACGATCGCCAACATTCTGATGGGCCAAGCCCGGTCCAATATCCTCCAGTTGACTGGTTTGTGCAAACACCGTGGCAATGAGCAGCACCACCAGCAGTGCAATGTGTGTTAAGCGCATCTTCACTTCAAGTTATTGTTATTGCAACGTTGTTCACTGAACTGTTGGCTAGTCGACTGCAATTACACGCTTTTATAGTGAGAAATTCTGGGCGTAGGTCTGTAGAATACTATTGAATGTTTTCATCTTGTTTGCATAAAGGGTTTTTTCCGGAACATTAATTACTTTCGTATTTCGATGCCGCTCTCGACTTCATTGGGAAATCGAACTTGAGTTGAAAATTCTACTAACAATCATAGTTCAGTTATTATCGAAGTTCTTAGAAATTTAGCTAATTTTTTTAATCAGAAGCAGTAGGCAAGTGCAATTTGGGGTTTTCTGCTTTGAAGTGAAAGTAGGGATGCAGCTTGAGCTCTTCTTTCTACTTTGTTTTTAGATCAGCGCCGCACTTTACTTGCATTTATTTGTCAGAACAGAGATTTTCTTGAATTGTTCGGATAGTAACATGAGCCAGTTGTTTACCCACGAACGATGTGCTCTCACGATTAACATAATTTGTTTTGATTTTCCAACCACTCGAAATGACGACTTATTATTATATCTGACAGTATCAGTTATCAAATGGAATGCCGCACAGTGAATTACTTTTGAAAACAGAATTTCCAGATTCATCAGCGCATCTTCAAATGCGGGTAACTACATTATTATGATAAATAGTAGAAATATGAATCGATTCGTTGTGTAGAAAGTGTATATGTTACCCTCCTGAGTTGATTTAGCGATTTCCGTCTGCTCGTATAGGCCGTCTGTCCATTATTGACTTTATTGGTAAGCACGATTGAAGGAGCTAGAAGTAAGCCAGGAGGTCCAAACTTTGGATATATATTTTGTAGGTCGTATTTTGTCCCATGATAGAGGCTTACAAGGTACCCCCTATAATAAATTTTAAAAAATCACAGCTACAAAAAATTTGGTTTGTTGCTTTTGTCAAAAATGTGTGATTTATTTCCTAATCGATTTTCAAGAAAATGTACAAACAATACAATTTCAATTCAAAAACCGTAAGTAGAACATTTTTATTTAATAAGAAAATAAACCCATCCTAAGCCAACTTGACCAGCTACCACCTGCCTACATGGAGCAATTCTGTCGATCTCTACACCCCGACTTGGATCTCAGCCCGACGTGCTTGAGTTGGTTCCGCCAGGCAACCGAGCACTGTACAAGCCTTATGCTAAATTACCAAACGCCGGCCTCAGAATTCTGGAAGACAGTGAAAAACTTCATATTTCCCGATTATCAGACGGACATTTTGAATCAGAAAATTCCCATAAGCATCCATCCGAATCGTCTCTCGATACAAGATTGTCACTCGCTGCTACTGGACATTGCCAACGACTACATATTGCGAGCGCCGCGCTACTCGACCGAACGTGCAACGAATGTTCTACTATGGCAGGTACTCTATTCGCTGATGGGCATGATGGCGTTAGGCTCGTTCCTGATTAGTACAATTTTTGCGTACCGTAAATTCGGCAAATCTCTGCATAAACCCGACAACATAAGTGCGGCTTTCCAGCCGGAGAACCGTGCCCAGGTCTACGTGAGCCGAAATATGCGCACTTTGCAGTACGAACTGAAACGGTTGAGGGTGTGTCATATCACACAGCCCGAAGAACTTATAGCGCCGGACGGTGCTAGTACGCTGGTCATCAAGATCTCATCGAAACTGAGCCTCATCAATGGCATTGTTGCCAGTAACATTCAATCCACTGGACGGCTGTATCGTCCAGTGCCCGAACGGAAGAGGCCCGACTACAAAACTGAAAATGTCAAAAAAATACTGAATTATCTGAATAACTATTCGCGCAAGCTGCGCGTGCTAATCATATTCGATGAGGGTCCCGCGTACGAAGAGCTTCTGAGTAAAAGCAAAAGTTCGCCGAAATTAGCGGCAGCGAAGAGTTCCACAATACCGATGAGAAGCAGTACGGCGCACGTATCACGCTCACCACGATCGGCGAAATTAACGCAGATTCCACGCACTGTTGCTCCACGTCGCAATTCCACTTCGAGCTTTAAGAAGAACAATTGAGGTGAGATAAGGTGTCAGGTGTGAAATATTTTTGTAACTGCATCCTCCCGTCTTATGGACGCCACTTCAGTTGCCACTCAATGACTTCTTGTGTAGTATTTCAATTGGTAAAGGGGTGGATGGATGAAGGCGGTATGTAACATGCTTGATTAATAAGTAGGTACAACATCGGTGACATGTCTTCTTTGTCGCTTCTGAATCTTGGGGCTATCATTAATACTTATATTTCGGAGTGATTATGCAGCATTCGTTGCACTTCACTTTGGCCAAAAAGTAAACTTTGAAATTTGTCTTATATTCCTACCGCCTTCCTTCGTCCACCCCTTCAAGTCGTTAAATTTATTTACATGATCTCGGCAATAGCAATCAAAAGTTGAGCAACTATTTATTAGGTACCCACATTCATGAGTAACCATAAATTGCCGTTTAATTAAATAATTCCAATTATTTTTACAGCTCGAAATATGAATCCACCAGAGAGTGTGTAATTGGAAGAAACAGTAGTACAATAAAAAACAACAACAAATTTGTGAGTTTTTGCGCAATTTATTTATTGCATGATTGCCATACTTACAAAAAAAATATTCACATTTCATTACCATTTCTAACATAACGTAAATATACACAAAAAAATGCTTTATTCACTAATATAAAAATTGTTAAATAAAATTTAAAAAAAATTACAACAAAATGAAGATATGCAATAAAGAAAACATTTAGATGAATTGGGTGGGAAACAGGAAGAGGTCTCGAGAGTTAAATCGTTAATTAAGTATGGAGAAAGAGTAGGCACTGTGGAAGTAATTGAAGGAAGAGTGAAAATTTGCAGATGAAGAAGACACAGGAGAGGCATGTGCATTTACAGTTGGAAAACAGTAAGGTGGTAACCCCATTCATTGTCAATATTAAGGCGGGATATTAATACAAAAAAAAAAACTTATGATTATATCAAATGTCGGTATGTATATGTGTCGATGTGCCAATGTTGTTGTTGCGTTTTGCTGTTCTTTATAATCTCAAGCGCGGTGTTTTTTCATATCTTGTGTGTGTGTGTGTGTGTGCATCAAATAAATCCATCAACTCGCTTGCCAACTTGCCGGTGCATTTGATCTTTACTTGTTGCATTTGTGTGTATTTGAATTGAAAACTTTGTAGAAATGTCACTTTCGTAACTCGATTTGCGTGGGATTACGATTTACTTGAAGAATCTACCGCCTGGTGCTCGTGCCGGTGGTGGTGTGGGAATGTGGGCTCCTTCAGCGCGATAGCCGTTCTCGTCGGCAATGTAAGTGATGGTATAGACGACGCCATCGGGGCCAGTGTAGGAGTACGAGCCTTGCATAACCTGGAAGCAGTGGCCAAATGTTGGTTAATACTAATACTGAAGATGCCCAGTGGCATCACTACTGTTCCAATAAATAAAAATCCTAAATGATTGCTCTAATATTTGAATTATAAAAACCAATTCAACTTGAAGTGGTTCGGGCAATGCACACCCTAAAACTATGCAACACATTTTCGTTTCTACCGAACATATAATTTGCTGTAATTAAAATTGCAAACTGCGCAAGCGCAGCAGATTTACGACCAAATTATGCAAATAGTTTCGTTGTTGCTAATCCAAAATGCAATTAATCCATCATATTACTACAGCGGAAGAGACTCACCTGTGCCTCCAATTGCGAACCCGGATTCTTCAAATAGCCCGCTTCGTCAGCACGAATGCCATTGCTGGTTTCGTAACTGTGAATTGTAATTTGAAGGAAAATTAAATAAGAATTTTAAACGCTCAGCAGAATCTGCAAATCATTTTTCGAATATACACTGACTGCTTGGCTGGGTGCCTTAAGTGGTTTGTTTTGAATTTTTTTGGAATCTTGTGTTCTTCCAATTGTTACTCACTTGTAGTTGTAGGAACCGTCAGGGTTCAAGTCGAAGCCCTGCTTCAGTATCACAGCATTCGCTTCGAAGCCACCAGCAACGCGAGGCTGTGGCAAACCACGCTGAGCGACTACAGAGCCCATACAGCAGAGAGCGGCCAAGGCGGCTACAAAGGCTAACGAAAATGTCTGCATGACCTTTGCAAAGAGAAAAGAAATACCAAAAATTATTGAATAATCCCATTATGAATTATGAATTGAAATTTTTCAATATTCGCCATTTTACGCTGGTGGATTTTATTCATTTAAATTCACTCGATTGCCCACAGTACCGCGTACAAGATTTTTAATCTAAGGCAAGGTGCAGTTTGGGCCTTTCGTCGTTTCGTTGTTGGTTTCGTTCAATTGCCTTGTGGGCCATTGGCTTAATGTCGTGCGAATTGATTTTCATTCATAATTTTGATGCTGGTGGTTGGTTGTTTTGTGTTTTGCCGGTTGTTTGAAGAAAATGTGCATTGTCTTTGGTTGTTGGTTCAAGAAGAGTTATGGTAATTCTTACTTTAGTGCTTGCTTTACATAGTCTTTACAGTATGATTCACATAAGCATTTTAACAGATCGTAATTAATAAAAATTTATATATAGCGGAGCAGCACCTCTTTCTGAGTTAAAAAATAAGTCATAACCGACTCTTATAAATACAAAAATGGATCCTCTTCAAATGATCAGAAATGACACACTTTTCGGAGTCAATATACCGGAGCTACAGAAGATCAGAAAAAGTTCCCAGTCAGAATTCGGAAAGCTCATAAAATTGTACTCAGAAGAAACATTTTTTTTAAACAATGACAAAGAGCGAATGAGTGCAATTGAATATATTTTGTACTTTTATGACCTATGACTTTTAGGACTTGATCAAGAAAGACCGCCAATCCCGAAAAATGTTGATAAAACGAATGTTTGCCAGATTATAAGTGACTTTGCTAAGTACAATGCTTTGATACATGTAATAGGGTCTAAGTCCATTGCTTGGCTGTATTCGAATGTGACCAAGCAATATTATAGGTAACGGTAATGGTATTGCACTGAATTTCGATCCCTTAAACCAACATTGTGTTATTTGTGTTAGAATGAGAGATTATAGATAACGTATTTTTGTTCCTAGACCCATATAATTTTAACCCTTACATAATGTAAACATTCTTAGTTTTTTTTTTAATTTTTAATCAGTGGTACAATTGCGTGTGTCGACATCGAAAGGAAATCGTTTTCTTGATATCATTTTAGTTTAAAATTTGGCAGGAAGAGGGTTTCGTTTTTTTTCGATATCGACTTACGCGATTGTACTCTTTATTTTCCATTATCAACATCCATATAAGCACAAGACACGCGACCAGTGCTTGTCTGGGTTTCAACGGTACTACGTGAACTTTGAACTTAACCTGATACACATTCACACTGCATGAACCGGTACATGAAATTGTAACTGAACATGTCCTTTATAGTGCTTGCTCAACCAAATCATTTGTATTAAAACTGCTCTTTCAATAATTTTTGATCACCACAGGGATATGCATAGTAGAATATATCACAAATCGCCAGGCGAAGGAAGCACCCGTGATTTAAAACAATTCGCCTTTCTGTAGTCCTTTTGGCGTATTTTGTATGCAACCACGGGCGCATTACAATTCCACAGGATTCCTCGAAACACTTACAAAATTTGAATTTTTGAAATATTTTTTTTCAAATTAAACTCACTTTAATAAAAATTGTAGTTTCTCCTTTAACAAGTAACGACAAATTATATTCACAAAGGATTTATTGCGGTTTAATTTATGGAATTCAACCAAAGGACACTGAATATGCACAAGCTCACTCGCGTCTAACTTGATATCGTCTTCGCTTGAAGGCTCGTCAAAAATGTTTTGAGTCTACCAAACAAAATCAAACGTTTTTATACCACAGACACGGTCTTAGAGAATCCAAAATGCAGCAACAAAATGCAGTTTGGAAAATTTTCCGAAGCAGCTGTTGAAGCGCCCTCAAAGCAGCAAGACAGCCAGAGCAGAGGCCGCAGAAACAGCATCCGTCGCAGCAGAGGTAATCGCATCGGAAGAGCGACTCACCAAAGCAGAGCACAAGTACAAGCTGCACGGCACTCGGCGGCGTATGCGCAACATTATTCAAATGCAAATGGGCGTTGCGCATGTGCGGCAAATGTGAGGTGCGTTTGCCGCTGATCTAATGGCAGTTGAGGAAGGGCAGGCGGGTACAATGGGTGAATGAATGAATGCAGAATCGTACGAACTGGGCTCTAGTGTGCGGAGAAAAAATAAAGCTCAACTAACGAAACGAACCGACACGAAACAAGAACAAGTTGGAGGAGGAAGGTTGGCAGTCAGCAGAAGCAGCAGCGCCAAGCAAGCAGCAAGTCAGAAAGACAGACAGACAGGCTGCATCGGCGAGCAATCTACTAATTTATGGGAATTGGCAATGCGATCTTTATTGCAGTCTTTTTTTTTAAGTTAAATTTTTGTTTTTGCATTTGCAACGAGTTATTACAAATATTCCAAATGATTTCATTAAAGATGTGTGTGAGCAATAAAAAGATGAGTAATTCGTATTAATCTTAAGTGGAAATTTAATTAAAAATTTGCGAAATAAAACAAAAACCACTCGATGAGAAGCGAAAAAAATTGATTCGCTTCAAAAATTCTTGTACTTTGAGTAGGAAAACTGCACCTGCCATTGTTGGCCTTATATTTATTGGAAGAATGTGGCATACCCAGGGGCTAATAACATTCAAGAAGACTCATTTTTCCGTACTTCGGAGAACCCATTGCATAATTTGTTTCTACTCGTTACGTTCATCTGAATGCGATCTTTGGCAGTGCTGTGTAAAGTTGTTAATTTGCTGTTGTGGCCGCCATCAATTGCCACAACTCTCCGCTTGTTCATCAATAAATCGCATTTGGTTGTTTCATTTATGATCTTTGGCGTTTATATTGACTTCACTTCATTTTCTTCTTCTTCGTCTTGTATTTTTCTTTTGTCTTGCCCAGCTTGGTCAGATTGCTTGCATTTTTTTCTTCTCATTTTGCCACTCACCTGATCTCCATCAAAATGATGATTGGTTATATTGGGCACGCTTTGATATTTGCATTATTGAAGTTTAACATTTTCGAATTGTAACGTGATTGTAACTCGAATGAAGCCATCGCAATCGATTGCATTCACTTATTTTGTAGCGTGTTGTGGTTGCAATTGGGGGAAGAGCGACCGTAACTAACCAAAATGTAGGTGAGTCGTTTAATAGGTTAACATTTTGTATGAAATATCATTTGGTCAAACTGTAAATTGTACTTAATTGTTTCGTTGTTAGTCAAAAAAGTTAACTTTTAATTTTTCGCCAAGTTTTTCTGAGTTTATGATCTAGAAGTTCTCTAAGAAAATATTCTATAGTTTACCAACATTTCTTTGTGAAATGAAAGATTTGTATATTTGTGATTTAAATCTAACAATGGATATGATCAGTGGAACAATTGCCTTTGTACGTTCTTGAGTATGTCTAAGGTGAGTAGTGAATATGTCTAAGGTGAATAGTGAATTCATGCATATCAAGAAACCATAAAATCATAATTAACAAACATTACTGAATGATTTGCACGTTCATTGTTCTACATTGTTGCTGACTTGGACAAAGGAAATAATGGATTAACAAAATAATTTTATTTATAGTAAAATTGGTCGTAACGTGAGTAGTAAAGGCTGACTAAGGAGCCTTGTTCAATGTGCATCTTCAATTCCAGCTAAATTTTCCTTCCGTACAACTCAGAGAAGATCGACGGAAGACGAGATCAAGTTGCCAAAAATAGTGTTGCAAGACGGCAAATGATGGCTTTTTTTGAAGCGGACACAACTCCAAGTGGGAGTTTGTGACACGTTGAGCATCTTTAACTCCGGTACAAGCATCCATTGAAAATAACAAAAAAAAAACATTTACTTTTCATGTTGAACTGAATAATAAATGGAATAGTGAAGTTATCATTTGATCAAGCATAATCGAATTATCTTTGGCATATGTGAAGCCACCAAATACTATTATGAGAATTACAACTTCGCTTAGACAAAACAGTTTCATCCTAAAAGTTCAAATTCCGGACACACCTCTAACCACATTTAGACCAGTTTAGCGCCAGTTGTTTTAGGCGGCAGCAAAACGTTAGCTTGGATCTCAAATGCTCTCAAATAAAAGTGAAAAGTAACACAGGAAAGGCGTAGTTGTTGTTGTTGTTGCTTGGACAGACTTGGAAACTTAAGCCGGCCGGCAGCTAAGATTAAAATGTATCTCTTGTGTTGTTGTTGTTGCTGTGGCTGTTTTGTATCTTTGTGCGATTTTGGCTTAAACTTTAAACTTTTCGTTTGTTGTGGCTTTTGTTGCCTTTGCTTCATCGATGACGATTACATTCGATGGCTATTGCTGATGGTGAGTTCGCATCCGAGCAGCGGCAGCGAATAGGAAATGTCAGCTGCAATTTATAAATTACAACTGCAACATGATCATCTCAGCTCATTGCTGCTTAGACACATTTATTGTTTTCTTGGCCACTTCAAATTAATACACTTTGCCCGGCTTTCGATTGGCCTTCATCGTCAGTTGGTTGCAGTTTGGCTCGGTGATTGGAAAATGTACTTGTGTATTTATTTCTTGAGTGCATTTTTCACATTTGACATACAGTTGAGCAGTTTGTCTTATGATCGATAATAAAAGCGTGAATTATTTTAATCGTCGTCAGACTGTGACTGTGTTTAGATTGCAGTAAAGTTTCGTTTACGGTTTCTTTGGTGGTGTGCAGGAAGTTAGTATTTTGCACGACTTTTAACAAGTCATTAACAATTAACATTTAGATGCGCTGGCGATAGTTGAAGGGAATTTTTATTGTTTTTATGAACAAGATTAAAGGGGCAATTCCCAAGTGACCTTATGAGCAGGACTTATGGGTTGCAATTTTTGGGAAGCCTTTGGGAATGTAAATTTGCCATCTTAAATCGAAACTTAACTTATCGAATATTTCTATTACGATTGCTGCTCGTCTTTACATGCCTGCAAACACCCCTCAACCCACCGCCAACTATACAAATGAACTGAACAATAAAATTTACCATTACCATTAAAAAATGTTCACAGGAATTCCGCGCATTCTCACAGTGAACGCAAAACAGAAAAAAACAATAAAAATTAAAACACCGAAAAGACAAATGACAAATGATACGATCTCAGCGGTTGTACCGAAATTAACACCATGCAACGACATTAGTTGCTTGCTTAAATCTTAAATTGTTGAGATTCACATTTTGGCATTTCAAAGATTCTCATCAACTTGAATGTTGTTGTTTGGGTAATTTTTTTCGGTAACTCTTTTTTTTTTTTTTATTGTTTTCGCATATTTATTTGTGGCAATAAAATGCAAATTTAATGTTTCAATTAAATTTTTGAGCTTTCGGGTTTTATCGTTCGCATAGATCGTAAATGTAGTACACAAAGCAGCAACAATAGCAGCGCATGCGCAACGAGATTAATCGTCGTGTGCACTTTTTGGATTTTTAATGAGTTTAATTTGTAGTTGGGCGTTTTAGCGATTGTGTGTTGCGGCATTGTGGGAGTTTGTTTATACAGCGAACTGCGCCGCTTGTTTTCCTAAGTCAATTCCACTGACAAATTGGTTTTTAACATTTCTATTCCGTCTGCTTTTGTAATTCTGCGATTTGCATATTCTAATTGAATTTAATTGTTTTCGCCATGCGCCATGAGTAAAAGTTATTCGCCAAAAAAAATACAACAATTTTGATTGGGTAAAAATCATCACCAATCGGGTGAAGTAAAGTTATCATGGCATCACTGGCATTACATTGATTTGATTGTTAAATCGACTTAATTACGAGCGACTTAAACGTTTGCAAATTTGGTCAAACTGAAAGCCTTTCAGGATTGCAATGTAACCTTTGGTCATATGTACCTATTGGTAGCCTTATGTCCTCCCGATTATATTATGTAAAAGTCCAATAGTTAGAATTGTTACTTATTTAGTCGACAAAGCCAGTGCGAGCAATGCACTAGCAGTTCTTAATGAAAATTTTTCCAATTTAATAAGTTTTATTCAAATTTTATTTCTAAGATAAACTAAACTTAGGACTACGAGTACAACCAGTTGATCTTAAACGCACTTAAATTAAAATTTAAATACTAAAAAATTAACATGACTCTAGGTTGCAATCTGAACTAGATTTAGAGGTGCACAGTGGTTTTTTTTCCATTCTTATTTCAGTGAGTATTTTTTCGTTCGTCAAGGTCCAAGTCCGGAGTAAAGTTCAAGTCGTGGCATATCACAAATTCAAAAGAATCGTTGGGTAGTTTAGGCCTTGGCTGCGGGTTTCTTCTCTTCGGGCTTCTTCTCTTCGGTTTTCTTCTCTTCGAGCTTCTTCTCTTCAGGCTTCTTCTCTTCAGGCTTCTTTTCCTCAGGTTTCTTCTGCTCAACCTTCTTTTCCTCAGCCTTCTTATTTAGCTCAGCCACTTCCTTCTCAGCCTTTTCGGTCTTCTCGGCCTTGCGCACCTTCTCACCCTTCTTGACTTTCTCAGTCTTCTCCTCACCGTCCTTCTCCACCTTGGAACGTGCACGGCGGCTCACTTCTTCTTCCACCGTGTTGTCAGGCAAATCAGCAGCAGCCCTGGCCACAGCGGTGATTTCAGACAAAATATTTGTGCCCACGGGAACAAAACCATTGCGGCCCGCCGTGTAGTGCACCTCGATTTCACGACCATCAGCATCTATGTAACGATATGAGCCCGAAACTTCCAGAGCTTCGTCGTCGGTGCCCGCATTTTCCACCACGCCCGATTCTTCGCGGAAGCTCTTGTCGCCACCCTCATAGGTGAAGCGGAACGAACCATCAGGTTTCTTGTCGGTCTCGAAGCTAATCACTGGAATCACTTCTCTCTTTTCAGTGGTGGATTCCAACGAACTACCAATGCTGGCCGCACAGGCCGCAGAGGCGAGGGCAAGTACACAAATCTGGAAGGAGTTGAAAACAAATTTCGCTTTATTTTTGAATTTATCGAACACAGATTTCACATGTAAAGAATTCTTTTGCAACGCAAACTATTTAACGTTTTGTCCTAAACGAAACTCACAAACTTGAACATTTTCACTTTGATGCTTTTCGATTCCAAACACTCTTCACCACGAAGTTCGAAACTAAACTTAAACGATGGTCAGCACCTCCGCCACTTTTATACTGAACATATTTCAATAATCACCAAAATTAGCATCACTTACACTTTTTCCAAAACAAAATTTCGGTTCAATTTGCATGTGTGACTCAAAGCACGAAATTCTATTCTACGCCCGACACGCCAACAGAATAAATCTTCCTCGACTCTTTCGTCTTCGCCTTCTTCGATTTAGTCGTCGTCTTGATCTTCTGCGTCTGCGGGTTCTTTGGAAAAAAATTAGTAAGTTTCTTTTGTTGGCTAGGAGATGGTGGATTGCTTCTTTGTTTTTTTTTGCAGGAAACCCATAAAAGTGAGAACTCGTTTTTTCTCACTAACAGATTTATTTCTTTTGTCATTAATTTTGTTTTGTAACTTTATGTTTCTGGGGATTAATGTTAGTTTCTAATTTTTACCTTCGATATTCGTCTTCCTCTTGTTTTCAATTATGATGAGGCGTTACCTTAGCTTTGATAATGCGCGAAATAAACAGAATCTATTTTCGTATTTTGTTCTGAAATGAATATGTACCGTAAAACGGTTGAGCAATGAATGATAAGAACTTAAAAGTATTAGCTGACTTAGCCTATCATTTGCACAAAACATGTATGCAATTAGCGAAATCGTATCGTTTTAACGTTCTTATCACGCTCAGAATAAAAAAGCGATGAAATGTGTGGAGCGTCAGTACATTTTCTTTTCGCTCTTTTCTTCTGAGCATGTCAATAGAGTAAATATAGGTAATAATTATATACATTTGCAAATTTGTTTAAAGAAGCCAACATGTCGTGAGTTGTGTTGTCACTTTAAATCCAAAGAAACACTCGAGGAAGCCGTTCTCAGGCAATCTCACGGTATACAGATGCTATTTCTTACATAACGCACTGAATTCTTATTTCGCCGTTTGAGCATTTAACACTCAAAGTGGTGGTGGCAGTTAAGCACTATCATCATCACCGTCAACAATTCTGAACGTTAAAAAAAAACGACCAAAACGCTTTATGAATACAAATTTGTGTTCTTTAGCCGCACAAAAAACAAACACAAAAAAAAACGTAATATTCTCAATAAAAAATTTGTAAACATTAATTTATTGCCAAAAACATTCAACAACACAACACAATAACATCAACAAAAAAACCAATACAAAAACTTTATTTTTAACATATTAATTATAAGCTAAGCTAAGCTAATAGCAGATGATGATTTATATTCAGCATAATTGCACAGATTCTATTGGCCGCTGGCTGGAAAATCCGGTGTTGAGCCCAGAGATTAACTAATTTCGGCTAATTTTTTTTCCCAGTTAATTTATGCACTCAAGTGGTTGATGGATTCGTCGAAGTGGGCTAATGACGGAATAATGATAACATGTTTCTCTGATGGAACGTACAATTACAACGTAATTCCGGTGATGCCATATGGCAACCATAAGTGGTCGTCTAGAGCCGAAAATAAAAAGGTGGAAAGTAATTGTTGCTTTTAGTATATTTGGACAGTTTGCAGAAGAAGGTGTCGAAAAATCAACTTCTCGAAAGTTCCCATTCAAACATTTTCAACCAAATCACCAAAAGACAGAAAAGGTTAATGCCCAACACTAACTATTTTTTGTTCTGGGGAAACTTGTTTGTTTTTGTTATTATCTTTTGAAGTTTAAGTGTCGATGTATGATAATGGCCAACGATAAAGTTTAGCATTTTATAACATTTTGTGTCGAATTTTGCATAATTTGTAATCCAAATTGCTGATGGAACCGACGAGAGTTCTTGCATAGATAATGTTCATATGAGAGAAAGCATAACGGTTCTAACGGTGTCTCATTTTAAATACCTTTGTCCATCCAAATTATTTTCAGAGAATGAACTAGCTCATTCCACTAACAAAACTACATAATATTTTTTTAAACTCATTTATTTCATGTTTTTTTATATCATTGCAAGCCTTTACATATATACAGTTTTCTAGTTACAATTTCATAAAACAATACTCATCGCTTAAGCTAAAATTAAAGTAGTTCAAATATTGTCCTTAGCTACCCTAGCCGAAAAGATGAAGAAAGATACAAAAATGTTTTTCCTTGATACTCCGTTCTGTTCGTGTTGCAATTCCATTCACCAAAGTTTAGGAACGCTCAAAAATTTAAGCTTTCTTGCTCGTTGACTTGATCTCTACGTCCTCCTTTGGCAAATCCTTGGCTGCTTCGGCCACCGCTGAGATCTCGGGGTTGATAATGGAACCGTATGGCACGAAACCGTTTACACCCGCTGTATAGAAGACTTCGACTTCAAGACCCTCATCGTTGATGTACTTGTAGGAGCCCTTCACTTCGAGCGCCTCATCGTCAGTGCCCGCGCCGACTACAGTCGCCTGCTCACTGCGCGAAGTGCCATCATCACTTTCATAGTGTGTGTTGTAGGAGCCATCGTCGTTTTTGTTGATTTCCGACGAAATAATTGCCGCAACTTCGCGCTCTTTGTCGCCTTCTTCACGCTTTGGGGCTGCACTGACGCTGACGGCCGCAATGCAAGTCAAAAGAACGAGCTGGAAAGGTCAAGAAATGAGTCATACATTCAGGAAGTACAATTTTTGGAAATATATTAAGGGCGATTGGGGCCCGCGCAATCGCTCTACCACAAAACAAATTTATTTTACAAAAATTAAAAAAAAAAGATTTTAATAAATAAAACTAGAATGTGGACTATCTTCGGGACTGTCGAAGCTGAAATACCCCCACACAATATGGCCCATTTATGAAAAGAATTTAGTTTCAGGACACCCCGTTTTGAGCCATTTATGTGTAGTTGTGAAAATGGACTATGTCATTTTCACTTAAAACATTAAAAAAAAATAATTAGAATTCTAATTTTTCACTTTGTTAACTATTGCGTATTTGGTACAAAGTCTTTACTAAATTTAAAATTACTTCTCCCATTTAATTGAAATCAGTTTCGGATCTTTTGTGACGATCTGTGAAAATCGAAGTCAGAATCATCAATTGTTTGATTAATTAATAGGAAGTTGTTTTTTTATCGGTAAAAATAACTATTCGGTTAATTTATTAGTTAACCCATTCACGACCTTATACAAAATTAATTGCAAGTGTCACAGGAAGACAAAAAACCGTGGATATATTGAACTTGGATAAAACTTTTTATTTTGAGGCACATATCACTCTTTTCGCTGATGCCAAGTTTATTTTTAGAAACATATTGTTACGTTATCCAACAACCTTTCCTATGAAGGTTTTCTATTCATTATTTACACAGCCAGCTATTGATTTATGTAAATTGAATTACAAATTTAGACACTTCAGATACACTTCACCAAACATTTATATGAATTTTTTAACCACTTTTTTTCTAATTTTTAAATCATACACTTACAAATTTGAACATTTTTTGCGTTTTAAAGTTGAAACAAACTAAAAAAAAACTAAAAAAAAAACTAAAAAAGAAGAAGTGAGAAAATAGTCTGTGCAGATGAACACGAAACCAATTGTGTTACTCAGGCCGCTACCAGCTTGAGGCTTTTATACTAATTTCGCAAATGATTTGTTAAAATAACATTAAACATGCAAAACATGTTTCGCATCCTGTTTTATTTCGTTTCTATAATTTTTAAATTTTATAAATGCTAACACATCTTAAAGTCTTTCCTACGAAATAGTAAATGTCAGGGTTGAAAAATCGAAGCAAAAATGAAACACAAAACGAAATAAAAGCAACCAATAAAAAGCGCAGAGAGAAAAAAGAAAGACCGAATCGAATTTCAAATCCAAATCGCATGCTTCCTAGGCCATGTGTGTCAGTTTGGCGACGATCACATCGAACGCTCATCTGCATGATCACCAGTATCAGATGTGGTGCTGCGTTTCAGCGTACGTGTACGAAGTGCTAATTTTTTCGGACAAAAGTCTATTTATACATTTCTGATTGTGTGTTCGATGGTGTGCGACTTATTAAAGTCATAAATGATTCCAACAAACAGCAGCCGAAAATTAACTTGACGGCCGCTTAATTTTTTAACTCTGAAATTTTTAGTATTAATTTAAAATTTTATTATGTCAATAAAAATGCAAAGCGTTACTACTGCAAAAAGTATTCCGAAAAACCAAACTATGGCAAATGTCAAAATCATAGTATCAAATGTGGTTTAGGTTTCATTTGCATTAAACACACAACGTCATTTGTCAGAAGTGTCAGAGTCTTCAAATGGAATTTCCCCTACCCATTCCATTCTACCTCAATTGCTATAGACAATTGACTAGTTATCTTTTTCAGAATCTTGCATAATCTTTTCCTCGATCTATTCAATCTAAGGTACACGTTAATAGCTTCGGAAATGTCTTCTTGTAAATTAGCATCTGTAATTCTACTACAAAGAGAAATCACACCCACAAGCGCTACTTACTTGTACTGCCGCTGAAACCGAACCTGGAAATTCCTCATGATTGTACGCTTGATTGAAAATTGTAGTAGTTGTGCTGCTGCTGCTGTGTGCCCGTGTCAATTGGCGTTTTTGTTTTTTCTAATTAATTGTTATGGGCCGACCAATCAGCATTTTGCATATTCAAATCATTGCAATTTGTCATCTGCTGCCTTGTTGCTTCGTGATAAGTTTTTCTTCTCCTCTGTCTGACTAATGGTGCGAATTAAAAATAAAATTATAGTTATTAATAATATGTTTGTGGTCTGATTTGTGTGTAGATGTGGTGGCATTTAAATGGTATGCATGAGGATGTTCATATTACAATGGAAAGATACATTATTAAAATTTATTGAATTCTGCAGACAAAGATGTTTTGAAAACATACAAATAGATTATCGACGATGTACATTCGGGACACTGCCCTAACCTAGAAGTGTGACAAAAGTTGTCAAACAGCAACAGTTAGCATCCTGAGTTAATTACGAAATAACAACAATATTCGCAATTCAAAATGTTATTTCCAACAAAAATTAGAGAATTGCCACCTGCCTAGAAACGATATTTCTGCTATGAAGAAAACAAATAAAGTGTCAAAGTAATCTGCTAAGAATTTATGTTTAAAGCAATTTGCAAATTTTCGGTAACATTTTAGCCACAATTTGAATGCCAAATTTCTTTCTTAATCCAATGTTGTCTAACATCGAATGGATTGAATTTCTTTCTGCTCTCATTTTTCTGGTTATGTTAATTGAGCACGAAATATTTTATAATTCCTAACCGATAAAATAAATACATAATTTCGTTATTTTGTCTAAGGTTTTGGTAATATTTGTGGTTTTTTTCTATTTCTGACATTTAGACTCTTTTATTTGAATAATAAATAATTTATTGGACTGCTCTGCATTCTTTTTGCTTAGCAAATTGAAATTAAGTTTTGTTTTTGTGGTTGTTAAATTTTGGATTTATTTTTAATTGACTAAACATGCTTTTATTGTGAAATGCAAAAGCTCGTTCGTGTGTCGTATGTGTGAGTGTGAATCAAGAAGCATTTCGTGAGTATTAGCCATAAATCGTTTAATTGTTTCCTATCAGTAAGCTCATCACAGTACGGTGGAGCAATGTGATAAGAAGCTTTGTTATAAATATTTTTGACTCACAGATTAAGCTAAAATGACAAATAATTGCCCAGTAAACAAATATAGCGAATGCACCACATTAAACAGTCTGTGTTGTGCTTAAAAAAAAAAATTACGAGTGAAAAATCTTTTTATAAATTCAAACATTCTTTTGCACAGTGGAACTATTTGTATAAAAAAATTGTATAAGCCCCAGGGAAAAAGTTAGAAAAAGTACATTTTGATCCTAAATTTATAAAAATTTCATCCATGAAGAAACTTCTAAGGTCATTTGAAAGACTTGCGCAGCTAACTTTTAAAAGCCTTCGAGCTGTTTTGCGCTACTATGGTAATACTTTCATACCATCACAGTCTGGTGTTTTCCCCTTCTCGGACTGTCGCATTGTGTAACCGATAGGTTAAATTCAAAGCTAACCACCGCACAAATTGAGTAACACAAGGTATTAGAAATATTTCACAATGGCAATAAATTACAATTGCACTTACAATGGCAATTAAAATTTCTATGAAATATTATAAATAAAATCTACTTGCCAAAAAAAAGCAGCGAACAATTACGCAAAATAACTGCCATGAAAAATTATCCACACACACACCAAGAAATACAAGGCAGCATGCAACAACAATAGTGATTCACAGAGGTGCACTTTGATGCGGTTGGTCCAAAATGAAATGCTGCACGACAAAAAGGTTGCATTCGAAATACAATTCACATGGTAACAAAATAAATGCAATGAACCAAACAGAAATAAGTAAAATGAGGAAAAAATCGAAATTGATGCGCACTTTGCGGTATACTACAGAAATTGCAACAATTTACAGTTTTGACAGCTTAACTAATGTTTGAATCTCGTTGAAAATTAAATATTTTGACTCAGAGCAGAGACGACAGCGATGACGACGACGACGACGCTGAATCTGACCGAAGAAGGTGTTTTCGGTGATTTTTCTTGTGTGTTTGGCTGTTGGTTCACGGCGTGGCTCAGTTTCTTATGCGCTCAGGTTGCTCAGGTTGGTGTCTCCACGGTGGAAGGTGTCTGTGTGATGGCGCTCCTATGTGGCATAGCTTTGCATTGAGTTATCGCTGTGTGTTTGTTGGGCTTTTATTTGCAATAATTTGCAATAGGCCAAGCTGGAAAGAATTTGATTTGAATTTATTTTAAAAAGCCTCACAGACATACATAGTACACAGATGTGTTTGCTGTGTTGTTCTGTTTTTTTTCGTTGTGTTATGGCACTTGTTCTGATAATGGCTTTGCTAACATTTAAGTTGGATGTATGAAGAGGGAGGGACGATGGTATGGCTTTAATTTTGGAGGAATTTTAAGGTGTCTTAAGAGTCGTCGGCAAGTTATGTTGACTGGTGCGGCGCTGAAGGTGTTATAGTTTATAATAATAGTGCCAGACATTTGAGGTTGTCATTTCTGAAAAGGTTATAAGCAAATTTCTGCATTTTATGCTGTGACATTTGTTAAGTGACTTTTTGAATTCGATTTTGTGAAGTTTTTTTATTTAAAATTATTTTACGCTAAATTTTAATACTTATAAAGTACAATTTGACGATTTCCACTAAGACTACTTTTGATTGTTTTCCACTCTTAAATTAAAAATCCTTTTCGACTATTTCTTAAGCCTCCACTGGCTGAAGTCTCGCCACTTCGGCTGCTGCTCGCGCCGCCAATGAGATTTCTTGCGGTATATTGGTGCCTTCGGGCACAAAACCCTCCTTGCCGGCAGTGTACTTGACTTCGACTTGTTGGCCGTCGGCATCAATATAACGATAAGTGCCATGCACCTCGAGTTCCTCTTCGTCGGTGCCGGCATTCTTCACCAGACCAACTTCCTCACGAAAGCTGCCGTCACCGCCCTCATAGGAAAAGATGAAGGAACCATCGGACTTCCTCTCAGCCACGGACTTGACAATTGGCACGAACTCCTGTTCAGTCTCACCAATGCCGTAATTCCTGCTGCTGGTGCTGATGGTGGCTGCCGCGGCCAAGGCCAAGAGGGTGAAGTAAATTGCCTGAAAGGACGAATCAATTAATAAAAATTTATTTACTGGCGTTTTCCGCAGCATTTCTTACGTATTTCAACATTTCTATTTGATTTTCTGTTTTCAACTAAGTTCGGTTCAATACTGACTTCTTTCGTTCCCAGAATTTCTCTTTTATATCCAAAGAAGGTCTTGAAAAAACTTCTTTCTTTTCTCAAATTATTCTTTTCTTTGTTTTTCTATATATTGTTTTCGACAGCTTTATGAAATGTTACATAATAAATTACTATAGGTTTGCCTTAAACTATATTTAAAAACCAACGAAGAAAGTTTATAATGTGTTGGTTTTTTGCGCCATGTCGTCCAAGAGTTCATTGAACTTTCCTTCTAAAGAAAGAAATAAAATAAAAAGCAGTTGAAATTTATTTGCAAATTTTATCACCTGTTCTTAAGTTGACTGCGAGCTTTAAGTATTTTAAGATATTTCGTAATTTTTTGTGAATGTTTTGTATATTACCTAATAGCTGATATTTTTTATAAACGCGCAATTAAAAGTGAAAGCTTTGAGTTATTGGCTGGAGAATAAAAAATGTTAATTTTAAATATGTAATAAAAAACCTACTTTATTGTATTTTAGCTATAAGAGGATGGTGGCAAGCATATATTTACAATATTAATAAAATATTATCTTGCTCAATAATAGAATCTTAGAATCTAATCGTAATACAAACCATTAAATTCAGTAAATATTTATTTAATTTGAATGAATTAGATTTCTTTTAATTAAATTAAGTTTCAATTCAATTCCTTTTTTTATTCTAAAATTTGTGAAGTCACCTTTTATTGCGTTTCAACTCTCATTATAGTGATGAATATCTGGGAGTCAGTTTCCGAATTCGTGATCGAACATTAATTAGATTAATTACAGGCTGTTTTCCCAAAACGTACTTATAGCCACTTAACACCTTTTGTCCCATGATATATTAGTAATTAGTGAATTGTCTGAATATAGAATGTTCGTGAATTTAAAATTATTAAAATGTCTGGCTATGATGTCAGCATGAAACTATTTCCTCATTTGAATATGTTACATTATCACAGCGACAACTCAAATTAGTCACATCGAATGCAAGACTAATGCTGAAGTAGTCAAATAACACATCAATACTTACAATTGGGGAAAGTCATTCTAAATTTATAAATTTTCGAAGCCTCAATTTGTTTGCAGAACAATTGAATCATAAACGCTACTACACCCGAATCCGGCTCTTGTGAGTTAAGTCATTAAACTAAATGATTCGAATGGAATTGAAATTTATATCGACTATAATGCCTTCTGCAGCCATACAAGTTATTTAAGAATCATTTGAAAGTAGCAGAGAACAGGTATTTTAAGAAAACTAATCGTTTTGTAATAAAATATTAATAACCATTCGGAAATATAATTTATTTTATATTTTATAGTACACTAATGAAATTTTTTAATTGGATAAAAAAATGGCGATCGAATGCGCCAAAATCTAGGAAAAAATGGTTGTCAAAGACAAAATACAAATATAAAAAAAATAAAATGATTTTGCCGCCCAAATTAAAAACTTGTTTTGGCAATTGACTCATCTCCATCGTCAGTCATATTCTCAGCAGGCGCGCAATTTTTTTGATTATTTTAATGCCAACGAAACGTTTAATTTATTATTGATTTACTATAAGTAAAATACGCCGCAAGAGAAAAACATTTCGTAGGCATAACTTTACAACACCTAGCGTATAAAACTCATGTTAGTTGCAGTAGAGTGCAACATCGAACATGTGTGTGTGTGTGGGCTGACGCACCTTTTGCTCGTATCGCATGCAACGAGCTTAAATTAGTTTGTCTTTTGAAAATGTTTCTAGCAGCTTGCTTTTTTTTTGGCAATATTGCAATTTGTTAATTGCCCGCAAATTGTTGTAAATCGTTGTCAACCGTTTGTTGAACATGAATTAAGTGCGAGTGATGTGATGGTGTGGGAGATTGACAAGGAATTTATGGCAAACATTAAGTATGGAGAATGACACTAATGGCACTGTGATTTAGAATAAGTAGGGATGCCATTTTTTACCTTTTCCTAGCGAATTTACCTTTTTTGGCTTAGTAAATGTTGAATCTTATTGCGCCACCTCAACGGCAGCTTTAATGTGCGGTTTCGATTCCAATTTGTATACCATTACCATTGTTCTCAACAAAAACGAAGAAAAAACACCAACAAAAATTACCCAAAATTCCATTTTACACTTGACTGCTTCGATTAAACTTTTTTTGGGGGGGGAGGTCCAAAAAATATGTTCGTGTGCGAATCGAAAAAAGTTCCTCAAATATTGAAATGGAAACAAGACAACCGCAGTCGTTGGAAGATTTTTGCATATCACCAGCACCACTTGGCATTCGTGGGTGTTATTAACTGAGTAGTCAGCGGCAGCGCCAACGATGCCTCTGAGAATCGACTAACATTTATGCCAAAGAAATACAAAATTTTAATAATTTCGGCGAATTTCAAATCATAATTCATAGTCACAGTTTTAAGGTTGGTTTTGGCATTTACCTTGGCTTACGTTGAGCGGCGGAGTGGAATTTGCAGCCACCCTCAACAAATACAACACTCGAAAAGAGAACCAAAAGAAACTAAAACCAAAACCAAACAAAGTGTACGCCTATTTTACATACACCAAGGTGTGAAACTGCAAATTGCTTGGAATTAATTTAATCGCCCGACTCAATTTCAATTGAAATTTACCTTTTCATTTTGCATGGCTGGCAATTTGCATTTTTATTGGGTAAATAAATGCATGCTTGTTGGTTGGAAATGTACAGCAAACAAACAAGTCGGTTATTTTCGATGCAATTACTTGAGTGGTAAAGTGGCGCTTTCTTTAATGGATTCGCTCGAATGCCGAGCGCATCCACCTGCAAGTTAACCCAACTTAAGTCAGCTCAAGTCGAAATCAATGTCATCCACAATATAAATTTCTTGATTTACACTGCCACTACATCATTGCATTAACCTTTACTAGAAGTTGAAGAATGCCACAAAGTTGATCGTGCGAATTGTAGCGAAAAAAGGAAAATCTTTTGGATTGCAAATCCGCTTGATGAGAACTATACGCCTGCACTTGCGGTACACCGAGAAGAAAATACATTTTAAATGATCAATGTGCAGTGCATTGGAGCAAAAAACTTCATGGACCCATGGACCCAAGGACCCATGGACTCTTAATAAAGAAACTAGTGCGCTTCTAGGCCTTTCAATGTTCAAATTGCTCTACATATATTTGCCTGGATTCAGTTGTCCTACAGAAGCTTCGAATTATTGGACTCCAAAAATGGTTGAAGTGTACGCCCGCAACTGGAAAAAATGCCGATATAAGCGCCTCAACCGAATGTGTGTTGGCAGCCAACTGTTTGCCATGAATGGCATCCAAGAAGTGTCAATTTAAATCAATTACCAGTTCAATTGCAATACGAAATCGATGCAATAATTCTGCAAAGTGGCTTCGCAACCACCATTTGCCATGTCATTTTGCTCGTAATTTGTTTGACGTCTCTTGACAGTTGAGTTTATTTGCGCAAGTGCGGATTTAATTAAACTTGAGTGTGCGTTGGCAGCTACTCGCTGGTGGCTTCTTGCGGCTTGTCAGCTTAAATCGATTTTTTATTTTTGCGCCAGATTTATACACATTTTTAATTCTAGCGCAAAGTGGCAATGTGCCTCAACGCAAATGTCAGCGGCAAACAACTGTCGGTGTGGCAAACAAACATCTTCTTCATCATCTACTTTGCGTTAATTTTGTTGCGCAGTCGCAACCTGATTCCTGAGCTTTGCCACACCAAACTCAAGACTGTTGTCGTGAAATGCTGGCCAACGTTTTCGCAAGCAACATCATCTACGCTGTTCCGCTGATCGATTACCCATTACTGCCGCGCTGTAGTTTCTCGTCAGTGGTAAAATGGCTTTCAGGTTCGTTCAACATTTCAATTGTATGTTAGTTGAAAAATTTAATTCAATTTCAATTTCGATTAGAGATTTTCATTAATCAGCGGCGCGCTGCTGCTGCTCGGATGGGAAGTGCATTTTATACTTTGTTGCACGATATTGTGGAAAAATCGGGTATTTTCATTTTGCCACAACATCTCTTGTTTGGTTTTTTTTGTGTGCAGTTGTAATTTTCAACAATGCTATTAATAATTTTGGTCTTGCAAATGTTGCATTTTGCCCGTTGCGGGGGTGTGTCTATAATTTGCCGTGTTGTGAATTGTGAGAATTATGCCGCTGTGTGTGTTTGTGTGTTTAGCATAATATGAAGTTAATGATATGGTGGCATTTTTAGCTGCAATTTAATAGTATTTTTTCTACAATTTCTATAGTTTATGATGTTTACTAAGCAGGTATCTATGTCTGGAAGACTGAGTTATTGAAAAACGAAGGCTGCAGTTGGGTGTAAACTCTTCCCCGTGAACCTCACAACCCTGATCCGTTCTCTATTTTGACTGTATATGGCCATAAAGGTAGGCCGGAGGCATTTATAATTGTCGCAATCCTGCCGTGAAACCCTCCAAAATCAGTCCACCAGAGTACTTTTAAAATGTTTTAAATTATTGACTTAAAATTTTGGCAATCGATGTTTTTGCGATCCCAAAAATATGCTTTGAAATTGTTTTTGCATATAAATCCGCTCGCAAGTAATAATAAAGAACGATAGCAATGCATACTTTTAGGACAAGAAATTGTATTAAACTTTCAAACTTGCATGCGATTCAGATTTGTTTATATGAAAGAATCTAAGCTTATTCATATATTCACACAACTTTAATATAAAATTTAATATAATAACATAATATACTTTGTACACAATGTAGGTACTTGATTACTGAAATCTCCTCGTTTCTAAGATATTATTTATATTATATTTTCTTAGTTTTTAAATGAAATCGATTTAATTCCTTTTGTCATCAATCTGCATTAATATAACATTAAACTCCTCCGAACATTCGCCTTCCTCTTTTGATATCACAATAAAGCTGTAATTCAAAGTTACTGTGCTACCTTATGACAGAAGTGGTCAATGTGTGGCTACATGCTGCACCGCCATCAATTGTCGTCGTAAACCATAACCGAAGATGTATTGCAAACATTATTCGTAATGACAGCTGTATTAGGAGAATTTTTGAGTTATGTTGCTGTGTTAGCAGAAGACACATAAATATACATACGTACTTGATACAACGCAAAGCAGACGTTGCACAGTGAAAATGCATACGTTGTGCATTAGGTAAATAGAATTTGGTAAGCCTGTAAAAAAAAGTTTTTTTTCTAATCTTTTAAATAGTGTACATTTTTTTTAGTTTATTAAAATTTTTTTATGAAATTTTTTATTTAAAAAAATTATTGACTTCATTCAAACGGACTTCATATGTATCTGAGATCAGCAATTGAAAATAAAATACGAAGCATTTTGAAACACTAATTTTGTCTATGTTTTTAATAGAATCAAATCACTGTGCGACCAAAGGAAAAACGTAATTTCACAAAATTTGATGTTGACTTGTGATGTTTGTACTGGAGCTAATTCAAAATGATTTCATTTATTTCTGAGGTTTTAAATTGCAATTGTGAATTTAACAGTCTAAAATGAGTTGAAAATACAAGGTAAAACTGTAAACCATTTTTATAGGTTTTTGGCCATAAAAGTGATAAACATGCATTGAAAACTAACAAAAATGTGCAGTGATCTATTTTATTCATGCATGTGGAAGGTTTCGGGTTCGACTCCCACCTGGGACAAGCAGAAAAATATAGATTTGTTGTGTAGACTGCCATTTAATCACCGAGCAACGTCAAAATTGTCAGAGTAACTTGCCATGAAAAAGCTTCTTTAATTTTGCATTACTCTGTAGGTTGGCTTCTATCATATACATTATCGCCTGTCCACGATAATGGCATCAATCAAGATCGGCTTAGGCATATTTTGTATCTTACGGTAAAAGGTTTCCACCGAAACTCAACTTTATAGTAATAAAAATATACAAAAAATTACGCTGCACGATAATTTAAAAAAACCATAAATACAAATATAGTCCACATTCATGTATCGATATTGGTTAAAATGTTCACTGAAAAAGGATTCCGGCAATTTTTAAATTTTCTGTGCGCTGTGGATTGTGAATAAAGTAAGTATTTTTTTTATCTTTTACCACAATGTGTTTACGAACTTGTTTACGAATTTTTGACCGGCTGGGCAGGACTTCGTGATACTTCTAGTAAAATCCAATGGTTCCGGAAAATGTTTTCAAAATTCAACTCCTAAAAATATTATCACAAACATCAAAAGTAAAACACAGAGTATAAATTGACACAGTAACAAATAATCCGTTTTCTACATACATAATATTTGTATCATTTTTTATACGAAGTTTTTTTTGTATAAAGTAGCCGTATTTAACAAGTTTTTTTTATCTGAAAAATTTGCAATTACAGATTAATTGTGTCCTTAGTTGAGCTTTATTTATTCATATGCTTTCATGTACAACTTACATCAACATAAGCATACAACTATTTTGCACTGCTGAGATTAATTGCAATTTTCAGCCCGACTTAGCTATGGCATAAATCACATGACACGACAAATTGAGTTAAATGTGTTAATTTATTTTGCTTAGAACTTGTCAGGTTAGTATCTATCAGTTGAGATAAGAAAAAAGTTAAATTTCCTTAAAATAAGAATAGTTTAAACAGCAAAATTTTTGATCATTCAGATCATTTTCAACACATAAAAAAATGCAATGCAGAAACTTTTCCATTTCGATTGCGGCACATTTTCGAACTTCAACTGTTGTAGCCTTTTTCAAATACTTGCATATGCCTACCTTAACCCCCAAATGAGAACCAAATAGAATAAAAAAATTCCCCTAAAAACGAAGACAATGTAACTGGCGCATAACCCAAAAAGCAGAAAACCGCAGACAATAACTCACAAAAACCACACTTGGAAAATATTCACTGAATTGAAAAAAAAACAAACAAAATTTACATAAAATGCAAACCTTTGTGCTTTCGTACGAAGCCATCATAAACTAAGTGATTTTTTTTAAGCCACCTCATCATCATAAATTCCCACTGAAGGGAAGCGGTTAGCGAGCAGCGGGCAGCGGGCAGCGGGCAGCGGAAAAGCACAAGCAAATATTCGAGATTTCCATCTGGAAAAGCACAAATCTGAGGAATGCGCGGCAAACAGATTTATTTGTCCTTCTGTCAATGCTCAATAAAAAACCAATAAATTCGAATTTCTGCAAAATGTAGACGAGAAAAAAGCGCAAAACAAACAGAAAAGGCAACAAGAAGAAGAAGACTAAAACTAACGATGCTCTTCAACTTGTTAACACGATTTTGGATTGTTGTTGCTGCTGTTGCTGCTTCTGTTGTTGTTATTAGTTTGGGGAAAAAATTAATTACACGCCCGCAAGTAGCGCAAAGTACAAGCGCCAACATCAAGCGTTTAGATATAAAATCAGATATCAGCGAACAAGCAAAACAAAAAGAAAAAGGAAAAAAAATAACGAAAAATCGTTTATCTGAGCGAAGTTAACAAGAACTTTATTGGCTTAACATTCATTGGATGCAGTTCGGCACAGGAAGCGCGAAGACTTCATCACTTCTGTTAAGCAGTGGCTGCTGTTGTGTTGCTGTGGTCGATGCTGTTGCCGCTACTGTTGAACTCCACGCTGGAGATCTTTTGACAGATTACTTGCCTGGCGGCGCTGCCCTCTGGGCGTTCTTGCTATCGTTGCGTATCTTGTGGCTTGTGCTGGGGCCAGCGCTCGTGTTCTTAACTTTGTATAAATACAATGTGTACGCGCTGTTGCAAAATTAGTTGCACTCTGGCAGGCTTTTCGGGAAAAACGTGATTATTTCTCGCTTCTTTTTTTAATTGGATTGAATTCGAATTGTGTCTTGCTTTTGTTTTTGGCGGGAAATTGTCCCATTGAAAATACTTTCCGTTCGAAAGTTTGTGTTGTCGTCATTGCAGTCGCCCGTCGAGCGTGAAAAGCGTTTTGTTTGTCATTTCAGTTGGATTTGGAAAGCGTCAATCGTGCAACGTATTTGCTTTACGTCGATCGAGATTTCAATAAGCGGACACAACCAATTGGAAATGGATAAAACGAAATTTCGGGTAAACATACATACATCTAAAGACTGCCCCGCAGCAGCACTTTAAGGACTTGTGAATGTGGTGCAAAACTCTAAAATCTCCTTCATCCGGTGTGGCTCCTAATGGAAAATATAATCCAACAGTGCAGTGACAATTACAGTTACAATCCAGTGTTTATATAGACTTAAGTCATTCGTACCGACTTTTTGAAAAGACTATAAAACAGATGGGAATACTCGTTAAAGACTTCTTTTCATTTTTCACCCAACGGCTTCTTTTTTGTACTTTGAATAATTTCAACCCAAATACTCCTTTAGGGTTTGCCACGTATATATTTCAGGGATACCTGGAGAGTGTTTTAAGAGCAAATACTTAACAACTATTGATACATTTACAGTATATGGTTTCATTGAAGTACTTCTAAACCATAGAAGCTCACTTTTAACGGTCTTTAACTTCAACGTGCATCCGTACTTTTCATAGGCAGTTTTGTTTTTATGGTAAAAAAAAGAAATTTTCTGTGTTTCAAACACTAAAGTCTTAACAAAAGGTTGGTAACTTTAACAAATCCTTTTATAGGCCTGGTAGACTGGTAGACGGCAAAACTTATGACACAGCAGCTCACTTGCTATGTCCCCTGTGCCGTCCAAAGCCATATCCAATTGATATTTTTTCCAAATAGAAAAATACCGTTCGAAATTGCTTCGATAGTTTTTTGCGTTAATCGAGCAGAAATTCATTTTCCACTTCCATTTCACAAATTTTGTATATCCCTAAAAATCACAAGCTATCATAAAACTGTTATCGCTCGTAGTTTATGTCAAAATTAATTGCATTTCAAATAGAAAATTAAAATTTAATTTTTTCCCAGCTCATTGCCGGTTTATTGATATCGCTTAGTTTGTTGAACACATGTCGCTGTCAACAGAGTGCGATCTTCAATCCATCACCGTTTCAACGACGACAGCAGACCCAGCAGTTGCGTCAATTTCAACAACAACAACAACAACAGCGACAACAGGCCTTTCCAAATGCACTTGGCGCCCTGAATCCGCTCAATGCGATTTCACCAATATCACCAATCGTACCACAGGTGAGCACATTTGCAGTTGAGTAGAGAAAAGAAACTCAAATCGGCTATTAAACAAAAAACTCAAGAGACGAACTTGATGGCTTCAATAGAGAATATTTCCGATTAACACAAAAGACTCAAGAAACGAACTGACATTTACAAATCTTATTTCAAGTCCGCGTATCGCAACTACAACCAGTTGAATTCGCAGAACTTCGTGCCCATCACCGCCTATCAAAATGAAATCAACTACGATGGCAGCTTTGCCTACGGCTACTCGGCAGGCGATGGCACCACTGCCCAAGCACAAGGTTACGTCAAGAATCTGGGCTTGGGAGAGGCTGTGGAGGCGCAAGTAGTGGAAGGCTCCTATTCGTATACATCGCCCGAAGGTACGCCCATAACAGTGCGTTACATAGCCGACGAAAATGGTACGAAAATCAAAGCATTTATTCGAAGCAATTCTGAAATTAAAGTATGCCCTTTTTTGCAGGCTTCCGCGCGGAGGGGGCACACATACCCACACCGCCACCCATACCCGAAGCAATTGCCAAATCACTGCAATATGCCTCCAGCCTGCAACCGTATCAGCAACAAGGACTCAATCCCAATTTGAATCCCTTCCAGACGCCCTATCGGCAATTTCCCACACAGCCCACCACACTACTCCGACCGGGACAGCAACAATTGTCGCCATTGCAATTGCAACAACAGCAACAGCAGCAGCGCATTTACCAGCAACAAAATTCCGGGCAGTATCAACCGGAGAATCAATTTGGACAGCAGCAACGAGGGCAGTTTCAGGGCAGTCAATTGGGCGTGGGTGGCGGCGGTGGCTTTGGTCAATTTGGCCAGCCGCAGAATTTTCAGCAACAGCAACAGACGAATCAAAAGAACTTCACACAACAACAGCAGAATTTGCAAAACTTACAGCAACAGCAGTCAGTGCAGCAACAACAACAAAAGCAACAACAAGAACAGCAGCAGGATGCCCAACAGCAGCAATTGGCCACACAAGAGCTACGCGGGCGTCCCAGTCAACTGGTGAATCCCTTCGGTTACAATCAATATCGTCGCTACAAGAAGGCCACGAAGAAATGACGCGGAAAGGCGGTGCACAGGACTCTTCACTCCAATTTGTTCTAATGCATTTTAGTATTTTTGCTTTATTTGATTTATTTAATTTAATATGTAGTTAAGTTGTGCTTTTTTCTATCTATATGAAATGTAAAATTATATTGTATATGGAATTTGTATGAATTAGTCGCAGGTAGCAATTGAAACACATGAAATACATGTAACGCGAAAAGGCAAAATGCGTTTCTTTTTCATTTGTACTTAATGTGAATTTAGAATTTCATTTTGTTCGATTGGTGGATATGACAAACACTTGCCATAGTTGAAAATTTCATAAACAAATTATGTATATATAAAAATTAGTGTCAGGTCAGTGTTGTGGAGGAAACTGTTGGACAGGAAACGATTTAAGAAAGTCATTACTGAAAAGCAGAAAATTGATATCATCTGTTTTCCAGGAACTAATATTTATACCCCCCACACACTACTGTGGTAGGGTATATTAACTTCGACACGACGTTTGTAACGCCCATAACCGATTTGGACGCCGTTTCATGGATTTGATTGGAATTGATGTTGGGAACGAAATGGAACAAAATGTATTTGGAACAAAATTTTTAAATGGATCGGGAATGAAGTTATCAATAAATTATCGAAAAACTATTGATAAAATACTGAAAACGTATCGTGCAGCTTCGGTCAGACCGAATATAATTCTTTTACTAGTTTTTTTTCTTATTTCTGGTTATCTGGTTTGGGCTGTAGGCATTGTCATAGCCGCTTGCTGTAGTACTGCAAAGTTATTCGAACATTTTGTATCGCAAATTAAAAGAAAAATTATATGAAAACATATTTTAAACCTCTTTTTCCACAGTGTTATTTCAGTAGATTTACAATTTTTTTGCTGGAAAATATATATTTGTATAAAATTTGCAATTTCAATTAAAGTTAAAAGTCTAGCATATATTTAGGGATATATAGTGTGATGGTAAAAGGTTGCTGACGAGCCTAGCAACATTGTTGCTAAAGAAACTTTTTTAGTTATGGACATTTTTTGCTTTGGAAAAAAATTTTTTCAGAAATTTTTTCAGAAACGGAAATAAAGTGTAATGAAAACTTAAAATTTAGGGTCAATTTCACAGTGCACATTAAGTTAAAATGGAGGATTTTCTGCATTGAATTCATTTGATTCATTTAATTCACATCTGACCAATCGTTCAATTTATTTCGTAAATTAAGCGTTCTTAGTTTAAGTGGTAGTAATTGGTTCTGAAGATATTTGGTGTCGAAAAGGACGAAAATTGTGTTATTAATTATAACAACACTATTTTGAGGTTAAGATTTAATGACATAAATACAATATTCACTAAGCCCCAGTCTTTGTTTTTGCTGTCTGTAAGTGCGGGTACACAAACTATTCCAAACCTATCATTTTACTATCATAAAGAAGCTGCCACTCACTTCTTGTTAGTGTGAATGTACAAATTGAAGTTCAACTCTATATCAACAACGTGGTAAACGTGATGGCACCAGACAACAACGACGAAACTAGTCATAAGTTCATGGTGTGTCAACAGAAGCAACAGCGCAACTGTTGATACTGTTTGTATAATGGCATACCAATACTTGTCATTACCCCCCTAGTGTGTTTCGTTTTATTCGCTTTCATTTTGCCCATACGAATTTTGGCAAACAGTAAACCACTTTTGAGTAAAGCTGCTGACGCTGATAATTGCACAGGTAACGGTCGTAAATTCTTTAATTTTGTGATTGTATTGCAGTCTTGATCATCAGCGTCAGTAGCGTCTTGATGTCTGCTTTTAAGCTTGGCTGGTGCTTGGCAGCATCGTGATGCTCTTCTTCTTGTTCTTTGCGCTAAAGTGCAACCGGATCGCTTACATTTTTTTCGAATCGCTTAGTACCTCACCTTAAACGAATTTTAAAGTGGCCGTGTTGAATTTCAAATGCAATTTCAATTTTTTAAGGTTAATGTTATTATTAATAAAATTATTTAAATTTCCAATTAAATGCTATTTTCGTTTTCCAATCGCACAGAATCAATATGAATTAAGTGGCAGTTGAGGCAGGTCAATCGGCTTCTTGATCAGCGTTTTGCTGTCCAATTTATAGTAGAACTCGATTTCAGATATTCCCAACAAGGTCGCAGGTGTAGTGCATTGGCCATAGTCGTTACGACTGACAATCCATTGTCTGTTCGATTTACTGTTATTTTTCTCTTCTAACCTTTTTATGTTAAATAAGTGCACTTCCAGAGCTTTTATAACCAAAACGTGACAAACTCAAAACCGATCAAAATGTCAAAACGCCTGAGCAAAAGTGATGAGTCCACGAGGAATTTGAAATAAATCCAAACTGCCTGTCTTAGTTCAATAGTGAACCTAACTAATTTTTTTACTACATACTTGCATGTGAAATGATTTCAGAAACACTCAACTTTGAACTTTTCAACACCTCACCACGCAGACAACTTGCATTGCACCATTTTACAGTTTGAGAAAACTGCCTGCGGTCTGTTTGTAGCGATTTGTGAAAAATCCATCAATAGGCAGTAAAAACTTTGCGAAAATTCCTATAGGCGGTTAAAACAAACAATTTTGCATACATTTTATTAACATTCTAATATATTGAATTGCATAATCAATTAGCAGACATACAAAAGTCCCTAATAAAGCCACTGTACATTTATCCTTAGTCAGAAGAAGTACAATTGGCGGCAGCCGCAAATCTTTCAGCCCCATCTCCTACTTTGCCTTTTTCGGACCTGCGTGGGAATATTTTAATTAATTTTCACAATGCACATTTTGCAATCGGAGGTGCAGAAGAAAATTAAAATAAAAAACCGGAGTGGGCAATGGAAAAGATTTTAATTGCCACAATGCGTAAGTAGCTAAAATTTACTGAAGTGTAAACTAAACAATAATAGGAAAATGTGAATTTGTGTAGAAAAATGTTAATACAAATTTTACAGGAGAAAAATGGCATATTATTTTGATTGCAACTAAAAGGATTCCACCGAAAATCAGAAAATGAAATCTAAAAATCATCTTAAAATAATGTGGCAAAAAGTGAAGAGTCGGCCGAAAATCGAATTGAAAAATTACCCAAAATGTGAGTGAAATTTAATTTTTATTTTAATTATCAAATAAAAAAAATTGCACACATTTTTTTAGTATAGAAATAGCGAATTCGGACCCCGGACTCGTGGGCAGCTACCCCGATTTACATTTATGCCACTATCAAAGCCACATCAGAGACAAATGTTTACTCTTTTTTAAGCTCTTGGAATGAAGTGCACAACAGAAACAATAACTGGAGAGAACTAGAATATCTCTTCCTTACTCACTTAATCAAAACCAACAATTTGTAATGGTAGCATTGAGCCAAAATGAAATTTTTTGTTATCACAAGCGGTCTTTTGCGGACACTTTTACTTCACCCCTCGCCTTTCCCGATTCACAAAGCTCTTTTCCCACTGTTGCTCTATTTTATGGCCTTTTTTCGATTATTCCATCCACACAATGAAGCGAGTCTCGTACGAAGGAATGGAATAATTAACAAATAAATTAATTGAAACAAACTCTTAGCATCACACAAACGTTCTCGTCAATTAGATGGAATGAGTCGAGCAGTTTCCACACTTCACTCCTTAAAACACTCACCTAACTTATTATTTCAGTGTAAAATTCCAAAAGTAAAGCTCACAAGCGCGTATATGTTGTCTATGTTAATTTAATAGATTTAAATTTTTTTTATCTTTCGCATCGACAAAGCGTGCTTGTAAGACATTCATCAACTAATAGAACAGTTAAACAATCATGATTACTGCTCATGCAGATTCCGCTTTTTCGATAATTCTACACGAAGGTGTAAGGCTTGTATGCAGACACTCGCCAGACACTTGCTAGGCAATCATAGAAACAATCGTAAAATTTATTTTATGGACAAACAACAATTATAGAAAAAAGCATTTCATAACTTCTGGTTTAAATGCTGGTCGCAGATTGTTGATTTGTTTACATAACGTATTTAAACAGAAGGAAATATTTAATACTTTACCCATATCAAATTCGTTCCCCAATGAATTCTCAGCATTTAAAAACGAATTGAAATATTTTTTGAACATTTTTTTATTTGCTCGTTTACAATACTTTCAGTTTATCATAAGTTGCAATTTCAATTACACAGAGTAGACACTTAAAAAGAAGAGGTTCAGTATAAAAATAGAAAAGTTACAAAATTAAAAGAAAACATAAGAAATCTCACATACATATTTACAATGGAAGGAAATAGCTTCTAGATTGGGCAGAATTTTTTACACAAGCTGAATCACAAGAGGGTCTTTCATAACGAAACGGTCACTAGTCACATTATGAAATTCTTATACAACTAATAGCCGCGTTGGCTGGAAGATGCTCTGTCAAGAGGTCGCACTGAGAGCTTAAAATTGAGAAGATACAAATTGGCTGGGATGGTAACAAATAAATAAGAAGTTTTACAAATCAAATGAGAAGACACTTAAATCCTAAGAGCATTTGCGGCAGATAATGTTGGAGAGAGATTGTGTTGTGTAGGGCAATGGTTTCGAGAGTCATAGTTCTAGTAGTTGTATCCGGTCTGCGGATTGAACTCGCCATTCCCAGGCCGACCAGAGGGAGGAATGTATTGCGAGCCGAGACCGCCTGCACCGCCTGCACCACCAGCGCCGCCGCCACCTCCACCGCGTCCACCAGCACCGCCAAAACCGCCGGCTCCACCAGCGCCAGCTCCACCAGCGCGCCCAGCACCACCGCCAGATCCGGCGCCACCGCCAAAACCGCCAGCGCCACCTGCTCCAGGACCACCCGCTCCACCACCGAAGCCACCGGCGCCAGAACCTCCACGGCCACCACCGGATCCAGATCCTCCTGCACCACCACCATAGCCGCCAGCGCCTCCAGCTCCAGCTCCAGATCCACCGGCACCAGCTCCACCTCCGCGTCCACCACCGGCTCCAGCGCCACCACCACCAAAACCGCCGGCACCTGCTCCACCTCCGCGTCCACCACCAGCACCAGCGCCACCACCATAACCGCCGCCGCCACCTGCTCCAGATCCACCGGCTCCACCACCAAAACCACCAGCGCCAGAACCTCCACGGCCACCACCGGCTCCAGATCCTCCTGCACCACCACCATAGCCGCCAGCGCCTCCTGCACCAGATCCACCGGCACCACCACCGAAACCGCCGGCACCTGCTCCACCTCCGCGTCCACCACCGGCTCCAGCGCCACCACCACCAAAACCGCCGGCACCTGCTCCACCTCCGCGTCCACCACCAGCACCAGCGCCACCGCCATAGCCGCCACCGCCACCTGCTCCAGATCCACCGGCTCCACCACCAAAACCACCGGCGCCAGCACCTCCACGGCCACCACCGGCTCCAGATCCTCCTGCACCACCACCATAGCCGCCAGCGCCTCCTGCACCAGATCCACCGGCACCACCACCGAAACCGCCGGCACCTGCTCCACCTCCGCGTCCACCAACGGCTCCAGCGCCACCACCACCAAAACCGCCGGCACCTGCTCCACCTCCGCGTCCACCACCAGCACCAGCGCCACCGCCATAGCCGCTACCGCCACCTGCTCCAGATCCACCGGCTCCACCACCAAAACCACCGGCGCCAGCACCTCCACGGCCACCACCGGCTCCAGATCCTCCTGCACCACCACCATAGCCGCCAGCGCCTCCTGCTCCAGATCCACCGGCACCACCACCGAAACCGCCGGCACCTGCTCCACCTCCGCGTCCACCACCGGCTCCGGCTCCACCACCATAACCACCAGCTCCACCAGCTCCTTGTCCACCACCGCCAGCACCAGCACCACCACGACCTCCACCGCTTCCGGCTCCACCGCCATAACCACCTGCTCCAGCACCACCCCCGCGTCCGCCACCGCCACCGGCTCCAGCACCACCACCATAACCGCCCGCACCGGCACCACCACCTGCTCCACCATAACCTATAAATTTACAAGTTTACAAGTGGAATTACTTCGTGCAAATTTCATAAAAACTTACTGCCAGCACCGCCTGTATATACACCACCCGGTCCCACTGAAATACCCTGGGCAGCCAGTGACTTGGCAATTTCCTCTGGAATTGGTGGAGGAGTTGGAATAGCATCACCGGTCGGCTGGAAACCGTTCTCATCGGCAATATACTGAATCTCAACCACCTGGCCGTCGGGATCCGTGTACGAGTACGAACCGATCACTGAGGGTATTTCATTGTCCGAACCCTGGTTCTTGATAGTACCCTCCTCTTGAGCCTTGATGCCATTGCCAGTCTCATAGCTGAAGCGATAATTGCCATCGCCATCATTTTCATTGACAAACGACAGTATGGGAATTGGCGGGCCAGAAGGTTGTGCAGGACCAGACGGGGCACGTCCACCGCCGCCGCCACCACCACCGAATCCACCGGGGGCTCCACCACCTCCTCGAGGAGGTCCAAATGGTCTGCTTGGTCCACCCGCACCAGAAAAGCCGCCCAATCCATTGTTGCCTCCCGGACTTTGTAGGCCGGGACCGCCGCCAGCACTGGCAGCACTTGCCGGTGGCGGCAGGTAACTGTTGTCCAGACGAGCGCCATGCGTTAGCGCCAGAAGAGTCACGAATAATGGCTGCAAATAAAAAGCAAACAGAAAAGAGAAGCTGTCAGTACTCTGAGTGGAATTCCTTCGGCTCGCGACTGTGTCTGTGGGTCACAGTTTCACTATCACAACATTTCGCTTGCTATTGCTCGCTGGCAATTAACATCGCGATGCACGTTTTTGGTTGGGGCACTTTTGTGAAATTCAGTTCCACACTTCCCGGCCGCACCATGTTTCTGGTAGGAGGTACTAGCTATGCGAATGCCATAGTCGCGATAGAAATCTTTCGAATTTCAAATTTTCGTGGCAGAAGACTGGCAGGCAGAAGACTCGCAGGCTGACAGACAGGCTTTGTTTTATTGCTTAAATGCCATTTGGGTTGGGTGAACTACGTTGCAGAAATGTACTACGGCAAGCTTCAACGTATCGACACTATTATTGGTTTATGAATAACCCCTGTAATTCGGAAAACGAAGCAATTGCAGTTTGATGTGGGGTATTATCCTAATAACGGCATTATTTAAAAGAATCATTAGATTTAATGGCCAATAAAATATTATGGAATTTAGTTGCAGTTAACTTATTTGGAACTGATCATGAGCTAGACTCTGGCCATTCAAGGATTGGCTGATTAACCTACGAAATGATTATTAGGATTGACCTCCGCCAGTAGGGAGAACATGGTTTGGCATGGAAACGCCGCTAACAAAGTGAAGGGGTTTAAAAGAAAATTAAACACAAAAAAGCCACACTAAACACTTTGGAGTAGGTCACCCGCGCTGGAAAAAAACCAGCTTGATCGTCTCGTCATGCGCCACTGAGCCAAACCGGCAATAGCACACAGCTTGATTTACACCACTCAAGCGTTAACGTCGATTATATGTTCAATGCTAGTAGGTACAACAACAGCCAGTTTTGCTTAGGAGGCATCTCCCTCGGATGAAGTAAACAAAATACAATTCTTCTTAGTCAACATGATCATCATCATCGAAGCCCAAAACATGATCAAATGAACTTTCAATTCATTTAACAAACGGGCTATTGACAAGCAGTTCTTTGCCCAATAACACCGTTTGACAAAATTCACTTTTCGAATGCCCCCAGACAGTCTCCTGCATATTCTGAAATCTGATCCTGAAAAGTTACGGTACACATCGAATTGGAGTCTTTTGTAGTTGTCGGACGGTGTACTATGCGAGGAGGTCACAATGGCAAACACAGAGAGTCAGACCGACCGACGAGCATGAATGAAATATGCTGAAAATATGAGTTGCGTACTAATGTTGCACTAAGAAATTCTTCTTCTTTTTCTTCAATCTGATCTCACGATTTTCTCAGCTTCTAGAGCGGCTGCTTTTGTGTTACTTTTTTCCTCTTGCATCTTTTTTGCTGCAGTATGTACACATATATTTGCACCTTGTTAACGTGCAATCTTTGACATTTGGGCGATGAAGTATGGGGAACACATACATACTCACTGGAGACTTCTTTGTCTCATCATTCACATTTAGCAAATAGCTTCAAAGGTAAGCGCTTAACTCTTACAATATAAAGCGTGCACTATGTCCAAATGTTTCTTAAATTTTTGTTGGTCGCTATCGTGTGAACTTTTGCCTTGCCATCAACGTACAGTTTCCAATGCTCACGAGTTTTGTCATCAAGTATATCATCATTGTGTTTATTTTCGTGTTATGCACTTCAAATGGAAGCGAAGTGTTATTCTTGGGTAGCTGCAAGGCAGTTAATTACCACGTTTAGAGCGTTTAAGTGTCAAGTTGAAGTTTGCGGTCTATCTTTAAGTATGAAGGTGTTCCAAACACAGATTAGAGATCAAATTGATTTGGTATTTTACAATTTTCATGGGCTTCTTGTCTTGACGAACGTACGCCCGCTTTTCAGCAGTTTTTCTTAGACGGTAATTTGTCTGAAGTTTTCCCCCGAATAGTTCATAGTAATCATATCCAATCAGGGGTAGGAGAGCTACTTCAGAGTGTTTAATTGGAATTTTCACACTCTCACAGGTCGATTGTGGTCGCTCTGCTGTTAACTTGGCTGTCTTTCAAATGAATAAACTCACTTAATGCCGCATCTGAATTCCATACTCCTCGAGGAGGGTGAGGGTGAATTAGTTGTTATTAAGAGGCTTTTAAGTTTGCATTAAAATAAATTGAAAAGACATTTGCATAAATTTGCTAGTACAAAAGTGTCCCACATTCACATACGTACCACATACAAGCAACGTCGTTTGCATTTAAGTATCTACAAATATGTCCATAAAAGCATTTAGGAAATGGTTGACATTTAAAATAAAACAAAAGATTCAAGAAATAAACGGGCCACGTACTGCTTGTGCGATTGCCAATGAAGCCTCAAAAACTTTTCAGTGCCTTGGACAACGCCTGCACAGAGAGGCATCTGCAAGCCGAAGAAGCTACAATGAAATCGTGACCGTTTTTTTTGTTGTTAGTTGTTCGACAAACGAAACATAAGCTTCTTGATTGTGGTGGCTTGCCAAAAGATTCCTGGGTTGAGAAATTACCATGATAAAGACTTGAGCAGTAAATCAGGTGAACTCAAATGCACAAAGGAGCACCAATTAAATCGGGTTTTCCCCTATTTTCTTACCAAAAATTAATAAGAAAAGATTGTGGCTTGTGGCTAATAGCAAATTGGGTCAACCACGGGACCTGGGCAAACTCAACTCGTTCACTGGAAATTTTTCATAATTTTCGTAAATTGGCGAATTGCATTGAAAAATGGCCCACCACCAATTTGCCAATGTGAATTGCGTGCCGTTCAAGTAATTTATTTCGTTTTCAAGAAAACTTTTCATCAATGAAAAATAAGTACAACAACAATAACAAAGTATCCATTTCTCATCCCATCGTAATTTATGCATTGCAAACTGTTTGCTGTTTGTGTTTGGTGGCGCTGTGCTAACTTCTGGCCAAATTGAAATATTGTGTGTACTTATGCTAATGTTGTGATCTCGTTGATTATAATGTAAGCATGTTGCTGCAATTTGGCAGGGTGCAACGATTTTTTTCTTTGCCATTTTTTCGTTGCTGTTGTTTTGGGAAGGGAAATAAGAACGCACGAAATGATGTGATAAATGTTTGGCATTTTTGAAGATGTTAAAATCTGTAACTCAATCTGTTGAGATCGTAATCATGGTTTACGTTAGTTGGCAGTATCAGCAGGAGAGTTTTACAAGAGACAATTCTGCCTACAGTGAGTACTATAAGTTGGAAAAATAGTGGGAGGGATTATTGCGGAACAAATCACAGCAGGGGGGTTCATGGGAAATATAAAATATCGTCTCTAAATACGTTTCTGTATTTACTGTTTCTAACAGAAGAGCGTTTGTCTCATCAAACTCACCATTAAAAAGTGAGTATGTCATCATTTGGTATGGTATAAATATTCGTTTAGTATTAAAGTCATTAGAAACAATTATAGTTAAATCAGTGATGCAACGATTCATACCAAATTATTTATAAATATTGTTTATATGAGAGTTAAACGAACATTGACTGGCTAGATGCTATTTCCAATTATGCAGAACGATTACAGCTTAATTAGTTAAATTAAAATGTTTCTCTCTCGTTTGTATATGTATTTGAAGTGTGGATTGCCAAAACAAGCAGAATTTCAGAACAGAACTCCATCGGAACACTGAAACATACTAGGGTGACCCAAAAAGAAGATTTCAAAAGTTTGAGGCATACTTTTATTGGGCCGAAAAAAGGCAAGAAAGTACCAAAAATGTAAGGCGATAGTTTAATAATTACATTGTTTGCTGTACCTATTGGACTGCACATTTTGGTACTTTCTGGATTTTTGGCCCCAAAAAGTATGCCTCTAATTTTCCCGAAACTTATTTTTGGTTGCCCTAATAATTACCTTGTTTATCAAAGTAAAAATAGGCAAAACTAACTGATTTCTTCCACCGCAATCCATGCAAAAAGTTTTAAATTTCTTCTCCTCTACTCCGGTAGTGAATTTTCTATTCCCCTCAAGGAATTTTCTACTACTTATGCTGTATTCGTTCGAAATCTACTCCTCAAAATTTTATGTGGGTCCTACTCTAGTCGGATTCTGAAAATGATAAAAAGCACTTAACTGTCGTTGATTTATTTATTATCGTAATTCATTTATTACAAATTAACAGATTAATTTTTGACGAACTAACTTGTCAGTGCACTAACTTGTCCTGCAGCATCATTGGCATTTCTTACAGTCAGTTCCCTGCCGTGAACCACAGGACCCCACACCGACCGATGTCCGAATCAAATCTGGGTTTGATATGACACCTACGGCAACATATCAAACCCAGACAAAGTTTCAAGCAAATCGGTTTAGTCCTTTTGATACAAAAACAAATAATCAAACTAACAAGTAAAATCCGTTCAAAAATTGTGTTATTTGGGAACGGGTTGTGACACCACCACAGGACCTCACTTTTGGTGATCATGTTATATTATATATTTTATCAATCTATTGTCCTTTGGATACATTTTAGATAAATATACGCAACATATTGGAATTTAAAAGGCACAAAGTAATCCTGGAGAAATGCCAAAGATAAACTAATCAAATCAACGTCTTCACTTTACATTCCAAAGTTTGGAATCATTTCCTTTTTAGTTCACCACTGTGAGTAACTCACCACCCTCATACTGAGCACCATTAATCCAATGTTTATCGCGCTAAATATATTCGTATCCTTGGGCAAGGATACACTCGAATCACTTGATTTGTTTCTAGTATTTGGTATTTTTTTTCACAAATTTACAAATATTCTGTTTACAAATATCTTGTGTCACTGCTTCACTTTCTATGCGTTCGTTTGTTGTTTTAACGAAATATTTTGTTTGAATGCAATTTATTTTTTGTGTTTCACTCCCTTGGCTGATGCCAGTCTTCAGTCAGTCAGTTGTAGCGGCTGCACTTGGGCTGTGAGCTATTGTTGAAACTAATGTGCCATCTCAAATAAAAGTTCTCCGGCTTTTATACACTTGGCAATGGGTTGTTTGTTTGGCGCCAAACGAAAAAATCTCTAAACCAAATAGTGTTGCCAACTGAGCGAGAAAATCCAACAACAACAAACAAATATTATCGAAGCGGAGATTATTTGGCGCAGATACTTTATGGCATTTTGTTGTAATTGTTGTTGTTGCTGTGCTGTTGCTGCTGGAGCATCTGTTGCAAATTTCCGCAACAACAACTACAATTGAAGGGAGTCTATACACGAACAACAGGTTCATCCACTTCAGCTTCGTTGCCGGTCGCTTAGTTCGTTTGTCTTCCAAATTATTCTCTCCCTCTCTCTCTCTCTCTTATTCTTTTGTCATTTGGGGGCTGTAAATCTGAGTGGAGGCGCATTTTTTTCTATTCTTCATTGTTGCTGCAGATGTATTTGTGCTCGTAAATCCATCGCCAATCGATCGAGCAATGAGAAGTGCAACAACAACTGTTGCCGCTGCTCATCACCACCAGCATTGCAGCATCTTGGCTGGCTTGGCGTTGCTTTGAAATTGCATTCGAATTTTTATGTGACTTTAATGCCGCTTTTGGCAAGAATTGTTCAACCGTCAGACGCGCAGACTTCACCGAATGAGCTCATAATATTTCTTAAGGGGCGGATGTCAATAAATTGCAACTTGTTAAATTTAACAGTGTCGATGATGTGGTGTTAAATCCACTTTGTATTTCTAAAGATATTTTGCATTTTCTCAATGGAATTCGTGAATATTTTAGGCATTTGAGTATTTTCTGGTAAGAAAACTGTAGTTCGTGCAATATCCTGTTAAGTTCGAGATGTACTGTGGTAACATTTACTACAATATCGTAGACTTAGATTGGACCAAATATGAAGCTATTTTTATATTTGTGAGGTCCTCAGAATTATTCTTAATGGTGAGCAATTTTTCATATTGAATGTACAGGGTGGCCAATAATAACTGTCAGTAAATGAAATATCAATGAAAACCCAAGTAATCAATGTACAGTCGAACTTCTCTATAGTGAACTCCTATATAATGAAGTGATTTTCTGGTCCCGTGGCAGTTCATTATAAGTTTTTGATTCAGAACATTAAACCAATTAAAAAATTAGTTCAAATCGTTCCCCGGTTTTCTTGATTGTTGGTGATGATGAGGGACATTCTTTTGCAGTATCGATACAATTTTCTACATTTTCCTATCTTTGACATTGTTTACCAAACCATCACCTGGGACACATTCTGAAACCACTCTACCGCGAGATTTTCTTTAGGAGCATCTACAAGGCCTGCTGAATACAAGCGAAGATATGGATGATCGTGGCTGTCCTGTATAAGGAAACTATTGCCACCCTGTACATTGTACGTTACTAAATGGGATGCCTGACAGAGCCTTTCAATTATATACTTACTAACTTAATTAAAGGGACATTCCTTTGACTTTTGACAACATTAGCCTTTTTATATACAAGGCTTCAACTTACCTAAACTCTTAATTTCATTCGGTTGCCTTTTGAAAATAGACGATAAATAATTTATGATTGAACAAAGCATTCGTTATTGAACTCAATGCAGTTCAATTATTTTAGAACAATACATTGCGACACCAAATACAAAATCATAACTTTGAAGACACCATTTTCATTCTTCGCATGTGCCAACAACGAGTACTTTTACCTTGCCAACATGCTGTGTGATCTGACCTTTTATTGGAGTTGTTGAGACAAAAATGAAGACATGCCAAAGGCAATCGAAATTACAACGGAATTATTCCATTGGAATTGCATGTGGAAAACGTTGGTGGCACGCCACCAAGTGCAAAATGAAATGGAAACTAATTTCGAAGTGGAAGTCGAACTGTTCGAACTTTTGGGATATGCATGGTAAATGCACTAATTGTGAGTTATGCTGAAGAAGACAATTGCAATTGGTATTTAAGACATGTTTTTATAACGATCGTAACCCAAAGCAAATAAACAAAATAACAAACGACACTAAAACACTCTGAACGTAACTGTAAAATTGCCTATGATAACTGTAAATTTATTTTGACATTTTAAAAAAAAAAAAAAAAAAAAAGATGCAGGCACAAATCCCCTAAGAATAGAATTTCGAAAGGCGCATCATGATCATCATCGATATCACCTCGTTGAATGAACTCGCTTAAAACTTAATGACAATTTTCGCATTTTCGTTTGAAAGTCAAGCGTAATTGCAACGAGCCCGACTTGAATTTCGTATGCAATATCCACATCAATAAACATTAAATTCAAGACTCAAACAAAGCCGCTGCGCAGCGCCTTGTGCGGCATGTCAAAAATCTATTTGTTGTCATCGATGATTTCCAGTGTTGAGTTCATCAAATGTTAACATAAATTTCAATAAATAAAATGCGATCGTAATGCTTTTCGCAATTTGCAACACATTTCGGAAACTGAGTTGACTTATGACGAATGTTTCGAGTGGGAGTGGATGAAGTTTTTTCCCCAAGGTTTTCCTTAGCGCATTTTCATATTTGAATACCCTACATGGGGTGTGAAAATAACTTCTGCTCTATATTAAGGCGGTATTTTTGAGCTCAAAAGTTAATAGCTTAGCCAATAAATAAAATTTTGCCAAATAGTTACATTTTCTCATTCGTTATAGGAACGGAAGTATTTTACATTGCCAATAGGCGTACTTGATCAATAATTTCGCATATCAATGGCTGGTAATGAATATCCAAGCTTCGGCCATACCTGCCCGTTCCCACTAAGCTACTTGTAATTTCAAAACTGTTCTAAAATGAGCAATTGCTGCAACTCCCTCATCAATCATTTCTGCCGCATGTTATGCATAAATATCCATTAATTATTTTTGGCATCATGCTGACAGCAAATGACACCATACAAAACTCACACACACATATACCGCCCCCAAAAAATTTTCGCCATCCAACTGGCTGACTGTGCGCATTTTCCGCTTGCTTTTGACTTTTCTGAACACTTTAATTGATTGCAAGTTGCAACTCTGTTTACATTTTGTCGTTAATTACTGACGTGCTTAACACCAAAGCAAATGACTCACTCTATTCGAATTGTTTGGGTTCGTTTCATACTTGAACTTGTATGAAATTCGTGCTGTCGTTTATTGCATGCTTGGGAAATTCTAAAATTAAATCGTAAACAAATTAGAATATTGAATACTCAAGCGGGTGAATTGAAAGCACAGCACACAAATGCCATGTGCCAAACAGGAACTTCATTTAATACTTTTTATTTATGTATTATTAATGATAGAAAATCATTAAATTGTTTTTATTTAATTACACTGTGCTACACCGAGCACTTATATGAATCGTTCAAATTTGGTTTCAAAATTCAAATATTTCAAATATCTTAATGAGATTTAAACACTACTAGGCAAAAGTACTTACTAGGCAAAAGTATTTGAAAATATTTAAATATTTTGTATTTACAAAATATTTAGTATTGAAGTATTTGAATTCAAGTATTTATGAAAAGTATTTGGTATTTAAATTCGGTGTTTTAGCACAAACGCCAATACCAGGAATTGGTATTTGGTACTTATTTCTTTAAATACCCGGTCTTTGTCATCAGGAGGAATAAGAATACAGTTTGTATTTATAGCTGTGGTCTTAAGGATGTGCTGAAAACATTCGTTAAATGCAGTCAGTTCTTAACGCCCGAACCCAATCATATAGATGGGAAAGTATGGACATTTGAATTTATTTCGTTTGTTGCACAGTGTTATTTAAATATTGTATTTTTTTAGCATAACTGTGTAATTAAGTTGTTTCTAAGATTCACCTTTTATTTCTTAACAATTAAGTTGTTATATCCGTTTTATGTTAATTCAACGATTCAAAAGACAGGTTTGGAATTAATTATAGCTCTGAACCCTTCGAAAAGATGCGGACTCGAGTTGTGGAAGTTCCAATGACGCTGCTTGTATCTCAGTGGAATGCATTTGAGGTGTTTAATTAGCAACGGTTCGGGTTGGCTACAAAAACTGAATCTATTCGTATAAAATACAATCGGACCCCCGAAGAGTTTATTAATTAAAATGGAATAATGTTCAGCTATGATGACGCTTGTGGCTGAATTGGTGAAGCACATTTCTTTGGAAGCACAACAAACGAAAAAACCAACAAATTAATACACATGACATTTTCATAAAAATTTGTTAAATAAAATAAATAAAATTTCATAGCCCCCAGGCCGAAAATCACGAAAATAACATTCCAGAGATAAGCCAACAAGTAATTGTCGAATGCACCGCTTCGAAATGTCACTTTGCGCAATGCATTCCCCACATTCGAATCCCTTCATTTTCATCTAGACGATTAGGGTGCAAAACCCACACACACAGAAAAACACAAAACTGTGTCATTATGCGACGATTTAGCTGATTTCCGCCGTCGATCGCTGATAAAATTCATCAATAAGTCTTGGGAAAATCGAAACAAAAGCAACAACAACAAATAGTACTTAGTACATACGATCACAACGTCAAAAGGTTGTCGTATCTTGACAAATCTTTTGACAAAATCAAACTTTTAGTTACCAATTTTCACAATTACATGTCAAGCGTTTTTTTTTGGGGGGGGGGGGGATTTCGATGATCAAATTTATGCGCGTTTGATTGTGAATGTGAACTGACAGGTAACAGGTATGTGTGCGGTAGTACCCTTTTGCAGAGCAGCCAAACATGAAAACACGCTTGGGAAGTGCTGCTGTCACCGCACTTAGAGTGAAGAAGAGGCCGCCGAGGAAATGAAGAGTCTTAGCGTGAGCGTAGACTTCTTGTGGCTCTGAAGTCGATTCAAGTTGACTAACGGCAGCAACTACAGAAATTTATGTACTCTACCCCAGCGCCCGGCTGGAGATCAGTTTATTGTGTGCTTTGACGTTTATTTGACATTAAATTACGCGACTCAACTTAATGTGTGAACTTGTCAGTGATGCAATTTGCTGGCCCATAACATTCTTTGTTTATGGCATGGCGCATCACTTGAATAATCCAGAGAATCGTAATTATAGTCTTACGCCAATGCATCCAATAATTTGAAGAATATACTGTCATGTCGTAGAATATGAGCAACTGGCATTACTCTTCATGATCATGGCTTGAATTTAGGATGTTTTTCTTTATTTTTGATATTTCTATCTAATTGCCCATTGGCATGTTGAAGTTCTGTTAGAATAAAGTGCTTTTAGCAATTGTTCAAATAAATCATCATCGTTAATGTACAAATTATGGCTGCTTAAATTCATATTTTAAATTATTGTGCATATTTTTATAATTCAAGAATTTTGAGTCACTAGAAAACGATTTGGTTAGAGAATATCGAGAATCAGGAATTGTAAAGCAAATAAATTGTGGTGTAAATTAAACAAAACTTTTCATTATACATATCTGCACACTATATAACAGACCTATTAACGAGACGCCCCAAACAACTGCCCCACCAAGAATGATCATCGATCAATGGCGAACATAAATTACAAGATTTCAATGAAGTTTTCTGTTTTATACAAAAAGTCAATTTATTTACTGGAACAAAGATACATTGAATAAATTTTATGATCAAAGGATTAGCAAAAATATTTCATGTGTTGGTGTGTGTGTAGTGTGTTTATGTGTAAAAATAATAAAAATGCCGTTATTTTAGCAAATGGTATGTAAACATTACAACATGCTTATTCGCCAGTCATCATTTCCATGAATTCTGTAAGAAATAGAACAGAGGCAAAAATTCAAGATTAACGAAAACAAAAACAAAAACAAAAACAGAAGAGTACTATAAATAAAGTAATGAGAAATGGAAGAGTCAAGCAGTCAAGATTTGACGCTTCTTTGTAAATATACGAGTATACGCCTTGGAGTTATTGCGTTGGTGAAATCGATAGTATAAAAATAAATGGTGGGCCTAGCACAGATGCCTCACTGCGGTGAACTTCAGACCAATTTATGTGTTAAAAATAAATTTTTATTTTTTTTCTGGTATATGTATTTTGTAGTTGATTTTCAAAGATTTATTTTGATATTAATTTGTATTTGTTTGATTTTATTTTAAGATTTAATTTTTTATTTTTATTTGGGTTTTTTTTTCTACTGCTTACTACCAGAACACTTGTCCGCCATATTTCACTAATCTGTCCAGGGCCGACAAATAACATTGTTTTTGTTTTTAAATTTAAAATCATTTTTTATAAATATAATTTTTTTTCTGGGTTTTTTGACTAGGTACCGTATTTTGGGTCAAGTGTTTTGGTTGACATTTTCATTTAGATTTCAATTTTGAAATTGTTTGTGTACGACTTTTTCGAAAGTGTCGAAAAATATTTTGGCGCACAAATGTCAGCTTGATTTCGCATTTGGACTGGGGCCAAAAAGTATTGAAATTTCGCTTTTGGAAATTTCGGGGCTGGGAGACTATTTTGACAGCTGTAGGAAGTGTTAATTAGCTTGGGTGTTTCGTGGGCCCAATAGGCATGAAATGATATTTAACATATTCATTCTGACACATTTGATGTTGTCGATCTTATGGGGCGTGTGTCATTCTTGGGTGGAAACAATAGAGGAAACTATGCTGACACGAACTAATTGGGGGAACTGTTTGGTTTCGTTTGAAATGAACAATACTCAAATACTCATAATGATAAAAAAATCGATTTCCTGATCAATTGCAACTTACCATCGAAATCAACGGTACCGGAACCATCTGCAAATATAAATGTGATTCATTTTAGTTATCAACACAAACAGAAAATAATAATGGATGACCATTTGACAATGCCTACCTGAATCGATTTCCTCAATCATAATGCCCAATTCCTCATCCGTCAACTGATCGTCCAATTCGCGGAGGATCTCACGCAAACAGGAGGTTGGGATGTAGCCATTGCCCTGTTTGTCGTACAAGCGGAAAGCCTCACGCAGTTCCTTCTGCATGGCTTCGTCATCTTCTTCAACGATGAACTTGGCAGCCAGTTGAACGAATTCCTCGAATTCCAGGCGACCAGATTCTAGAGAAATTGACAGGAGACAAAAGTTTTTTTTTTTTTAGAAAATTATTTCCTTTGAAATGGGTAAATCCTGTTAACACTTACTATCTTCATCAACCTCGTCGATGAGTTCTTCCAAGATCTTCTTGTCGAAAGGCTGACCCATCAAACGCAGAATATCGGCGACCATTTCGGTTGAGATGCTGCCGCATTTTTGGTGATCAAAACTGCTGAAGGCCTTCTGCAGGACAGCGATTTGCTCGGGGGTCAGATCTTCATCCTAAAAGGATTTTATTTTACATTTTTTTTAAGAAATTTAATTTTTTATTTTTTATAAATTTTAACTAAAAATAAAAAAATACTTTTTAAAGAAGAAGATTCAAAATGGGCAGGTGCAATTGTACTTTAAATCATTTTTGAAAACACTTTATTTTACAGAATCTAATTTTTCAAATATTCTACCAAAAAATTATACTTTAATTTAAAAAATATTGAAATTTTATTTGATTACTTTTTAAGAACAAATTTGCAATTATATTACAATACAAATTAAAGTAATTTAAATTTCCAGTAATTTTCTATTCACTTTTTTTTTGTTTAGAAAAATTTGCTTTGAAACCACTTCCAACTTACAATCAGTGGGTCACCCATTGTTGTTGATTTTTTGAATTTGTTGTCCTTTTTACAAGATCAGCAATTGCCACTTCAGCGAACGCAGCTCAACTGAATTTTCACCGAAATTCACATTTTACAAAAGAATTTCCCTGATAAGATATTTCAGCGATCGCACTCACACCAATGCACCGTCGTTACAAATACACACTCAACTCATAGGAGACACGCATTCCAAAAAGTAACAAGTTAATAGCTTTCATCGGAATTTTTCGGAAATACTCAAATGCCCGAGTTGTGCTTCTGCTGTTCTTATTTGCGAAAAACACTGTAAAATCATTGAGATTCGGTGTTTTTTTTCTTCACCCAAACAAATTTTGTAGTGGTTTGCTAAGGCTTAACGTGGAGTAGACACAATTTACGAAGTGCACTGAGAATATTGTTTTGTTAAGCATTCCGCGTCGAATATGAGTCTAACTTGTAATAAATCATCAATTAATTTACAAATTAAATGAAAATGTAATAAAAGGAAGACTGCAGACAGATGGGCAGAAGGAAAGATTTAAAATAATCTATGGCGAGAATGTTGGATATTTTAATCAAAAATGTTGCTATAAATAAGTATTTATTTTATTAATATAAGTGTGAGTAATCATTGGATTATTTTGCGTTGACACAATCATGACGAAAGCACCTTATAAATGAAAACTAATTAAATTAAGAAAATATTCATTGCTTGATACCCTGTTTGCACTGCTCATACCTTACTTAATTTCACCCGTGTTCACACTGAGCTGGAACTAAGTTCGTTTCAAGTTCGCATTTTATTAGAGACCGGCTCAAGTTTGGTTTAGACCAAGATTCGGTTGCAGACGAAAAGTATAGTATCTGGACTAAAGGATGTATGTTGTCTTAAGACCCCATTTTGACCCATTTATATGTGGTTTTGGAAGATTTCTAGAGGTCAAGAATAATATATACTTGTACATACCGGACACTTCCCCTTATGGCCGTTTCACACGTTGTGTCAAATTAAATATACCCTGCCACAGTGTGTGTGGGGGTATGAATATGGAAAATATAAAAATTCCAGTTCCCCGGCTATTCCCGATCCTACTTATCGGTAGAAAACTATTCAAATTTGATACTAATTTGGGCCGAAAGTACAAAGAGGCTCGAAATCTGTTAACTCAGTGCAAACATAGCATCAGAAATAGATCTTCAGAAATCGCAAAGCAACAAATTAAAATTGGCAAATGTAGGTATTTAAACAACATTTAACAAAAAAAAATTAATTTAAAAAACTTAGAAATTTAAAAATTTAAAAAGTAAAAAAAAATGTTTTAAAAAATAAAAATTTAATTGTCATTAAATTTATTTTTTTTTATTTAAAATTGTTCCATATTTTTAATTAAGAAATCATAAACTAAATTACCTTTAATATACAATTTAAAATTTGTTTGGACTCGTGAACAGTGTAATTAAATTTAATAATGGCCAACACTAAGAATTAATTCCAATCCAGCCAATAAACTTTTATTTGTTTAATGGAATTTTGAAAAACAATTTCTAAACAAATTCTACATTAAATTTTATAATTTCCAAGTGCCGCCCATTAAACATAGCGCATCCACTAAAAGCGAATTTATTGTCGGTGTACCTTGTATCGCACTAAAGTATTCCTCCAAAAAGTATCTGTAAACAAAGAATGCTACAGATGAGGGTGGGTGCAGGTGAAGTAGACGGGGTGAAGATCACCCACGGAACGACCGACCGACCCACAGACAGACAAACGAAGCCATGTGTGAATTGAAAATTTCATATTAAAAAAAAAGCGCCGAAGAACAAGAGCACTTCGGTTCGGCTCTTTTGTTTGTGTTTATATTCAAAATTTTGTTGCCACAATGCTACCTCAGCGTGAAAAAGCGAGATGAAAAATATGCCAGCTTTAGCCTGGGAAATGCTTATCACTCTCACTGAGCGCCTTGCCGGATTATAAGCGATTCGAAAATTATTGTCATTTTCCAAAATTCAATTTAATTTCGCTCGATTGTATTCTTATATTCTTTTAATGTGGAATCCTAATTTATGATAGCTATAAAGATTTCAGATAAATTATTTCGGTTTCGGTGGGCAGGCGTTTTGCTTTCTTTCTGCTCTGCGCTAAATGGTGCTCGTGTAGCGAACACTCAAACGAACACAGCGTTTTTGGACGGGAGAAATGCGTGGTGTATTAATTGGCTATAGCGATCTATCAATTAGTGGCATTAATTTAGAGTCTTTAACGTTGGATTTCCTGCCAATTGTCGTCATATTTGCTTAACATATTTGCCATTTGTTTGCATTTCAAATTTGATTGTGAATTTTCGCAAAAATAAATTCACGAAAACGTTGGCTGTCGTCAGCTGGATGGGCAGAGAATTTGTAATAGGTGATGGAAAATTTCCATCTGCCACGGTGTAGGAAACACACAAACTTTTGATTCACAGCAGAGAGATTTGAAATCAAAAGTTATTTTATTTATTTATTTTGAGAAATATAATTATTTATAATTATATTACTTATAACTGGGCAACTAGCAACGAAGGCTATCGGCCTTCGTCAAAGTTATTTACTTTTTTACAGACTAGGAAGGAGCAAGTATTTTGAATGGAATGAAATTTGGGTCATCGGTATCAGATCGACTTGACCTCTAAATAAAACTTTAAGCAATAATATGATTCATCTACATTTGAACATTCCCAATTTTTGTCCCATTATATAGAAAAATTAATTTTCTTTAATTTTATGTAATAAAGGTACATTAGAAACCACATTAGCTTAAAAAAAATTCATTGCCTCCGGAACTGTTCTTGCTATGAAAACCTAACCGCAGCTATTGACATGCGATCAAGCTAAATTCCATCAAATAGTTCCGATTTCCGCTACTCACATTTAATTTAACATTACTGCCATCAAATTACCATTCAAATTAAATACTCAAAAAACCGCACAATATGCGATATGAAAATAATCTAAAAAAAAAAACAATCTTTGCGCATTTTTGTAAACCAAGTGTCAAATTCAATTATTATAGCTCATAAATCACAGAGAGGGACATTTTATGCCAAAACGCCTGCCTCACTACTGTGGGCTGAGAGGCAGCTGCTGTTGTAGTTGTCATTTTGTGCAATCGCCTGCAATGAAATTATAAATAAGCCACTTTACTACATTGCCGCCACAGCGTGACCAAACATCAGCACACAAGTCACAAGTGCACGCAGCACATTGGCAACTCTAACAAATCGGTAGGAGCTGGCGGTGGCTGTAACTTGTGACTGTGACTCATGTGTCGCTTGCCTCTATTTGATTTGAAGCGCATCAGTGTGGCCTTTATGAGTTCAGAAATAAAGATTTAATTACCGCATTGCTCAAGTCCGCATGTGCTGAGTGAGTTGATAGATGTGAACGTTCGACTGACCGCCACCTGGGGCGGTCCTCTTCATCACTGAAGTGGACGGGAATGTTGCTGCAAAACAGTTATTCTTTTTTTTTTAATTAAAAAAATCAAGGACTTTTCTGACAACACTTGAAGCGTGAATACATTTTCATTTATATTTTTTATATTTTACTGTTGCAACATGTTGCTCGGTGTTGAGCAACAATGTTTGACACTGGAAAATTGCAAAAATGGAAATGACATTTCAAATATATGGCTTCGTTGCAATTAATTGGTTTAACATGCGCTAATTGCAGAGGATTCTGCAGCTTTTTTTGGTTGTAATTAGTTTTAATTATTGCCAAGTTAGTTTTGGTCTTGTCAAGTGACCTTACTGATGAGATGAAATTATTAAAGTTGCAAGCCGGCCAATAGAAAATATTCTTGAACTCTACTCAAATCGAATGAATGGAGCTGCACATTTGAGATAGAAGTGTTTGTTTGTGTTGAGAATGGTGGAATCTTTCTGTGAATCTTAAAGGTTAATCGCGGTCGTAAGTCACCAGTTATCAATTTTCCATAACTTTTCGATACATTTTTTGATTACTCTTTCCGATAACTTTTGCGCATACTCTCTGATAAGATTTGAATAACTCAGAACATTCAGGATCAATACATCCTGATCGGGGTAGGTTTTTTTGGGGAATCCGAGACTCCGTTTGCTGCGTTACGGTTGCTCACTTTATTGATTAACGTTGTTGAGTATTTGTAATTGTCTTGGCTGACGAACCGTGTAATCAGGGTGCTTGTCAGATGAAGAATTATATTTCCAATAGAAATAGATTGGAATCGATTACACTGTTGCACACACACACACACATACAAATACCGACAAATACTAATTGTATTCATGTTGCAATCAACTTTCAAATCGTTTGAGACTTCAAATGCAACTCTAAACACTTAAGACAACAGATAATAATCGCTCTAACGTTTTAGAACGCATCTCGCAAAATTATTATTACACTCAAATGTTGCCAATTAATGAGCAAGTTGGCAACCTTGGATGTATACGTCTTCTCCTTATCATCGACGCAACAACTATAGTAAAAACAAAAACTGAAACAGTTCATCACAATTATGACATTCACTTTGCAGTGCAGTGCCTCACATTTGAAATATGTATATAATTACAATGTGTCACCGGGCAAAATTTATAGACAACTGTGGAAATTACCATTTAAGTTGTTGCATCACAAGATCGCGAAGAAGGTGATGTCAGTATTGGTTATTTACGATACAATTTTCACGTTTTTTTTTTCTTTTTAGTAGTGAATTGAATTGATTCACTTTTGACCTATGATGCTTTTTTTTCGTATTATCATCCGGTTAAGGAGTACGTCAATTCGATTAAATGTTGCTCAAACTGTTAATTTTATTTGAAAAAAACAAATTTTCAGTCACAATTATGCACTTAACCCAATGTGCCCTCATTACTTAATTAAGTACATACAGTTTGCAGTCAATAAGTAATGCGACCAAAACAAACAATTAAAAGCACATCAACTGAAAGCAAACGAAATAACTTCAATCACATTCTCACAACGAGTTCAAATTTATGCGCTTATTATACAAAAACAAAAACAAAAAAGAACCTACACCCAACACCGATTTGAATTGGCAATACCGATACCGCCTCCCCCCGCCCCAGCTTTTTCATATTCATAACTGCCTCTGTTAAGTTTTTGGCTGAATCCGGTGGCCAGCAAAAAAAACTAATCATGCCTCGTCTTTCAACGATTATAGAGAGTCTCGCGGCTTAAAGATGAATGCGCTTGGGAAGTGCAGATTAGTTGTTACCTACCACATAGTTTTTTGTGCGCTTCTTGGTGATGTTGTGTGTGATCTTTTTTTGTGTTACCATGATCATGGGATTTTTATAATTTTATTATTTTTGATGTTGTTGCTTGAATAACGGTAACATTTTTATGACTTTTGTAATTGTTGCTAAAATGAAAACTCATTTTAATCTGGCACGATTTAAGATTTGCAATATTTCCCTTAGCTCTTTTCTTTGTAGACACAGATACATACTTCGCTCGTTCGGTGCGATCGAGTTTCTTGTGTTGTTTTTTCTTCATTTGTCGTTGTGTGAGATTGCACTAGTTCTTCCTTTTCGTAGGTAGTTTTGTTTTTATTATTGTTGGTTTTCTTTGGAAAATGTCAAAATTTTCATTGAAATTATGGGAAGTTGAACAGTTTGGCAGTCTCAGCGCTTCGAATTACTTTAAAGTCGATGCTTAAACAAATGCATCTGATTGTTTAATTAAGAGACATTTGAAAATAATTGAACGATTTAATATTAATAATTTTATTCATTTATTCAAATTCTAGGGAGCGACAACCAAAATGGAAAAAATCACGACAATGTGTACAAAGCTTGACCAATTAGATACATATTGGGGGTACAAGAATCCATAGCCGATGCAACTTTGGCGCCCCTAAAAAATCACAAACAAATTGAAGCCTGCAATGTCGCAATGTGGCCATAAATAGTCCAAAATTTAATGTTGACACAATCGAATTGCAAAATATTTTTTATTAATTGCTTTTTTCTAAAGAGTAGTGGCGGCCGTGGTGCAGTGCTTCACGATCGGAAGGTATCGGGTTCGACTCCCACCTGGGGCAAGGCAGAAATTTGTTTTCTGTTTTTCTGTGTAGAACGCCACTCTTTCGCCAAGTTCTGGCAATCTTGCGAGAGTAACTTTGCCATGAAAAGCTTCTTCTTTGGGAGTCCCGCCGTTCGAAACCGGCAATAAACTGTAGGTCCACAATTATCATATACACTTGCCCATGATAATTGCATTAAGAAGCTAGGCCCAAACCCCTCGAGGGTTGTAGCGCCAATATATGTATATATGTATTTTCTAAAGAAATCTTTCTAAAGCCATTCGATTTCACAGAGACGTTTTCCTGCATGGGGTTTTTCAAGTGGAATTGCAATACCCCATGAATGATTCTATGGTACTGAGTGAATCGACGTATATGTACGGACTTAGTGAATTTTAGTTGTAGCCGTCGAATCAAATACAAAATTTTAAATGCATTGTACTTTGCAACGTAAAGACTAAAAAAACTATTTTTTCTAAAAAAAAATTTTTTTTTTATTTTTACAATTTTTGTTTTTTTTTTTTGATCTAAAAAAATTTGTTTTAAAAATGTTAAAGTAATTGTGTGCTTGCATAAAGCAAATCAAGAAAAAAACCATTTTATACAAAAATTTTTAAAATGGAATATTTGAAAGAACATTTAATTTTAATATTTAATTTATCTCAGGATTTAAGGTGGATGATTATTTCTAGCGGTGAGTGTATATAGTATGCATATAAATATGAAACCCTATAAGTATGCAGTGAAATTCAATTCCAAGTGCTTTTAAGTTAAACCACACAAAGCTTTTTTTTTTATACCAAAGACATTTCATTTGTTCAAAAAGCTTATGCAGCAAGTTTTAGTTGGGAAAGCATTGAGATGAATTGAAATTCCAAATTTCAAATTCGATTTGTCGAGTAAAGCTCTCATTTGAGTTTTACCAATTATGCGACCAAGAATCTTTTTACGATTAACCTCATCTCAGTTGGGTCAATGCTCGTCAACTATTCGAGCCTGAGTGACACTTGGCGTATGAGTAACATTTATTACAAAATCCAATTTTTGGGTTGGTGAAAATATTATAATTATGCAAACTAACGTTACGCCTACAAAAACTGTATCCTCGCTAACCCAACAGAAAAAACCCATTGACCGAACCGTGTCTGACCAATACTCATACGCCTACCTAAACTAAAACACAATAAAAAAAAAGCAAAGAAACTATTGCCTGCAAAAACGAGTCTCCATCTAATACCCGAATCGAGGCCAAGTTCAAGTAGAAAGCATTGCCAAGCCAGTCAACATACCAAGCCAATTCACAATACACAAATTCACTTTCATCTTCAGGCCACCTTCACACAGAGCCCAAGGTTAGTTCAAGCGAATGAAAACGAAAGTACTTCGTCTCTCTGTTTTCATTTCCACGTACTCAACGATAACGAAAGTGGGTAACGAAGTTACTTTCGTTTTCATTCGAGCATCTTTTTGTGTTATTGGCCATTCGAGTGTGTTTGTGTGTTTGTGTTCGGTTCGCTTGCGGCCGCTTGCTTGTGACCGGTTGACTTTCGTTTTCATTTCCGCTGCGCGAACGAAGAGGTGAAGATCAATCGAAACGCCAAACGATTGCCGATCGACCAACCGACCGACCGAATGATTTTTCAAAACAGCTGGCTGAGATCATTGAACGCGTTTGAATTTTATATTTTTGCGATCGCTTTTCTCTTCTTTCTTTCTTTCGCCGCAACGCAAGTGGATCTGGATCACCTATATTTGGCGCGTAGAGTATCTTTTTAAAAATACATTTTTGCTGGCTTTTGTTTGCAAGGCATCTTTGAGCCTTTTTTTCATGAATTAAAATGTCAAACGTTTGAATGCATGGCACAAGGTAATTTATTACGCTGGCTTGTTTGACTAGTTTCGGCCGCGCTACCGCTGGTTATTAGCATATTTAATTATTAATTAGAAGTAATTTGCATACATTTCGGCTGATATGTATATGTGTTTTTTGCAATATTCAAATATATCTCAATTGCGACGAGGAGCGGCGACTCACAGCGGGATTTGTCAATTTGCGGAAGGTTGATCGGTTTTTTTTTTTGGACTTGTTTGATTTTTACTGTTTGGGCGTCTGTTAATTAATTGTAATGCCAGTCTTTGTCGCTTTGATGTGACTTTTTGATAAAAATTCGGCAAATTGAATTAAATTAAATGAAATTAAAAGAAATATAAATAAAATATGTAAAAGAGCGAGAAATTGATGTGAGATAAGCGCCGCTAAAAAGCTGATACACTTAAAGAAAAATACGTAACATTAAGGAAACTAGTTAATAATCAAGGTACAATATGAACTGATAATATTTTTCGCTTTCATGCAGTCCAAATGTACTTAGTCTTGACCACCAAATGTCGGCATCATCTCAGCTATTTACGTTGTAATTCCAGTAATGTTGTTGCTAATCAAAAACCATAGTTTCGGAGTTTGTGCAGCCACAGAGGTTTACACACACCCACATTCAATATTGCGAAAATTCCGAAAAAAAATCCGCAATTCAATTACAAATTAAAATAATTTGGCAGCTTATAATAGCAGCAATCATTAAAACAATAACAAATATTTAACAATAAATTTACCACTATTACTTCCTACGATAGACAAAGAAATTGATTAATGTTAATTAACGTTGTTTTTTGGAATTCTAATTGCTTTATGAGATACTGCCACTATAGAGTCGTAGAATTTCTGTTATTTTCTTAGCTAAGGACGACGATATCGAGTTTTGCTAGTCTAGAATACCATGATAAAAAACCAGATTTTTAGTCCGCTTCAAAAATTTCCCACTTTACAATATTAATTCATTACATATTGGGACTGATGTATCCGAAAATGTACCTATATGTTCTATAAGCTCGAACTTTTTCTAATTTGTTTAAAATTAGAATTCCAACCCAGTCGTTTGTAATTTATTTTTTTTTTATTTATTTAGTTTTTGTTATTAATCTTCCTTACGGAATTCGTTTAAACATAATTAATTTTTTACTTATAAAAATCCCCGTTCAGAATTGGTAAATTTTAAACTATGCTCAAATTACTTACTTACTAACAAACATAACAACAAAACACTATTGGTTGGAGAACTTTAGTTACACTCTACATTATGCATGCAGACGGAGTAATTTTTTTAAGATGCAATAGCTCTTGACAAAGACTAAATAAGTCCCATGTTTTTTGGGTATTAACTGGCAATTTTGTATAAACACATTTGTTAGTTAATTCGTGGTGCCATTTAAAGATATAATTGTGGAGTATTTATATCATCGAGCTAGCATTTGAATCCAATACTGCTAATAATCAAATATTCCACCAGATTCTAATTCAAGAAATAATGGGTGTGCTTACATTTTTAGTTTCGCTCAGTACCTCCAGATATATGCGGATGTATGCCAACCAGATAACAGCTCATATACCCTCTTTCCATATAAGTAGGGTGTACAACTAAGCGCGCATGCTCATCGCCCAACGCCCGTTAATCTGGTTTGGTCGCTTGAATTTTGATGAATGGCTTCAACAAAATTGTTGCTATTGCGACTTAACATTCAAACCTGGACTAAAGCTGAACTTTGCAGAGCTGACAGAAGCTTCTACTCTTGCATAGCATAGCGCAACACGACACTTTTTTTCCGAAACTGAACAAAGAAGAAATTGAATGCGGACAAGAGGCGGACAGACGCCACCAACATAATAATTTTTCTTCTTCTCAAAAGTCTAAAGGTAATCAAGTGCTCTTTAAGACGACCACAAACAAACGGCGACCAGACTTGACGATCTGCCATGGCACGACTTTGCGCCGGAGTAGCTGGCTGCGCCTGTACAACTGCAGCGAGCTAACTGCAATATAAAATAATAATTATTGCCTAAAAACAGATGTCAAATTTTAATGCATAAGATGAAAATCAATTCGCACCAAAGAGAACACAGCACATGATTCGATCAAAAGGAGGATGATCGTGCGCTGCCGGAGAATCGATTCTCGCTTGGCAACAGCTTCGTGTTTGTGGTTGTTGTGGCCAGAAAACATATTTTGCTGCTGTGCATTGTTTTGAATATGTGAAATTGCTGCCAACAATTGCTCTGTCACACGCTCTTCACCATACATGGTAAAATAATAATAAAATAATAGAAACTTGAACAATGTACAATTATGGCTTGTTGTTGCTTCATAAAAATTCCACATGAATTGCGTGACATGCATCGGAGCTTTGTGTGGTGGCTTCATCGTCATCGCCGTCGTCAGTTCGTGAAATGCATTTGACTTTGGTAATGAAAATTGTTTCTTCTCCATTGAAATGCCATTTGATTGTGTTGGGCACGTTTCATTCATCTCGATTCAAAGCTTTAAATGAATGAACTTTGAAATTTTCATTTTCAGGGAAAGTTAAGAATTTTGGTGTGACAAAAGCAATCGGAACAATTTTTCACAATTTTGTAACGATTACATTGAAGTACAATTAGCCATTTGTTGATAGAGTTATTTAACGAATAGAGAAAGCTATAATAGTGTCTTCTTCGAAATAACTAGACGTTCCATACACCACTTTTATGCTTGACATTCACATTACTGAGATTCTGTGGGATATAATCCCTTTAAGCTGCCAACTCTATTAGTGGAATAACTGCAGTGTCTACCATAAAACAAGTACACCGCTAAACAAATTGACGTCACATGCTACATATCTTACAAGTCTTCTGCAATTTCTTGAGCTCAACTGGTTTGCTAAAATCAATTTGCTACTACCGAATTTCGTTGAGAAACGTTAATGATCAACGGGTTTTTTATTTCTTTCGAATAATTAAGACTCGTGTTGCTTATAACATTTCAGTTCGAATATTTGATAAAATCTAATAGGTTTTCTTAAAGTGTAGCCTATACTGCAAACAGGAATTTAATTTTGTGATAATGACAGAAAATACAAATCGTTGATGGCCTGCTGATAACTTTTATTTGGCCAATAAATTTTCGCTCTAATTATGTTGCAAATTTTTTCATCTCCGTACGAAAAGACGAGGAGAAAAAAGTTCAAATTAAAAATTCTAATTGGAAATCAAGTTGACAAAAATAAAACCAGTTGTACAAGTAATTAAAATCTTTGTCTAGTTGCACTGGGTTAATTATTTAAATAATATTGAATTGTTTAACTGTCCAAGATTAAACGACAACTTGATGAGGCAGGATGTAGACATGATTGATTATGCCGTAAAAAATGGCACGAATACGATAGGTGTATTTCTCAAAATTTGTGGTCGTTTTCAGTCCAACTTTATTGGAGTTGCATGCATTTTTCTAATTTAAAAATTCATAAACTTCAAAAACTTTACAAAACAAAAATCTAAAAAATATGTTTTGAAAAGGATTCAAAATTAACTTTTTGTGTAATGACTGAGCCAATTTGAACCACCGTCATTTTGTAGGTCAATCTTTCAGCTTTGCATCGTGACCAAACAGTCTTTCGGATCACATTTAGTGCGTGACTATTGAAGTTTTGCTGAGATGCCATTTTTGTACGAAACTTTAGTCCTTTTTTTAAATATTTGATTATACATACCAATGAGTGTGAGTTGCCTAAACTGGTGAGTATGGTTCACTGATGTTGTCTTTATATGTTCGATTTCGATTTCCAAATGCTATGCATCAAAAAGGTTGCATTTCTTGCATTTTTGGTTTTTTGCAAATAACTTTTGAACCCGATGAGTGAGACAATGATGCCACTGTGAAGTATTGAATGAATAAAACATTTATGAATAAACGGATAAATTAATTAATCCAAATCGTTTATCAAAATCACAATCACAATCATGCCTGGCTTAATTCCAAATCTTCTCAAGGCGCGAATCGCAATTAACTTTTGTGCCTATCAACGAATTTCGAACATGGGCGGGTTAGTTCAGCCCAAAATGGCTAATTTGAACGTCACGTGTAGCATGTAACATCTGTTGGCATAATATTTTTTGTGAAAAACAACACAAAAAAAACCAACTTGATAACAAAAACTAACAAAAACAACAAACAAATCCAGTTCAACCAAATCTTGTGTGGTTTTTACTCATTTATTTTTTGACATGAAGCCGAACACGATTTGATCACTAAAACAAATGAATAAATTCATAAACCTACCAAACAGAAAAAAAGTCAATGATAACTTATAAAATTATACGAAAATAAAAGAAAACAATAACAAAAAAAATATGAAGTTAGTAATACATCCACAAACTTCCACTGAAAGGCAAAAACTCAAAACAAGAATTCGCCATGAGGTCGCCTTTGAAGTTTTAACAAAACGTCACTACCTTTTTATGTACATTTTTAAGTGAATTTGATGTTTTGCATAAACTTAAAACAAAGCACCGAAATATACTAACACTTTTGTATAAAAACCATTGAAATTGCTGGAGATGGCATCAGTAGTTTTCTGCAAAGCATCAAGACAACTATCAATTCTACAACATGAAATTCTTCGTAAGTTTAAGTCTAAAAAGGATTACTCAAGCATGGACTAAACCAAATAAAAACTAAATCATTCTAAATCTCTTCACACAGATTGTTCTCGCCTGTCTGGTGGCCGTCGCTTTGGCCAACGAGGAAGCCAATGTCATCCGTAGCGATGCTGAGGTGAACGTGGACAGCTTCAAGTATGGCTACGAATTCGATAACAGCATCAAGGCCGAACAACAAGGTCATTTGGAGGGTGAAGCCTGGAAAGTGAATGGCCAATACAGCTTTACTTCGCCCGAAGGCGAACAAGTGTCGTTATCGTATACCGCCGATGAGAATGGTTACCATGTTGATGCCGCCAATCCTTTGTTGCCCACACCACCACCAATCCCAGAGGCCATCCTGAAGGCTTTGGCATACATTCAAGCGCATCCATCCAAGGACGCATAAGAAGTAACCGCTGAACGAGGAAACCGCCTCTGAAGTACCTGAATTGAATTTTTTTTTTTGGTTAATGCGAAATTTTTTCATTAGTGAAAGGATTTGTAAAAGTTTAAATAAATTGTTGAACAGTAAAACTTTTGTGTTTCCTTTCAAATGTGAAGACTGTGCCATTCCCTATTTCAATACCGGTGGCTCTCCCCAATCCCGGGATTTTTGAGACTTGAAATGGCAGTTCCGTGATTTTTTAAAAAGTTTTAATGGAAAAATACTAAATTAAATCTAAAATGTTTGTGGAAAGTTGCTATTGAAACTACAGCAAATTTTTTCTACATTTTCGGCTGTTGGTGACTTTTTGCTTAAAAAGGAAGGAATAGCCTAATTATAGATAGAACTTAAAGCAAAACTTATATATGCAAACAAAAATACTTAACTTTCAATACAATTGTTGAAAAAGTATACGAAAAAGAATACGTTTTTCCTACTGTGTAGGGGTATTTCACTCTCTAGTTTTTATTATAATTTAAATACATACTTAAGATGACATATGAAATGAAAGCAAGTGAAATTATAATAAACAAAGTAAGACAACACAAAGCGCTGGGCACAAAATCCGCCCCCGCGCTTTTTCCAAATCCTAAAATCTACACATTTCTTTGCCCAACGCCCCTATTTCTGACTGGGCAAAGAAATGTGTATAATAAGAGGGTATGAATGTATAAAATGTACTTATGTGAATTTAAGCATTTTCATTCGGGAATGTGTTGCCCACAATAAATAGTAGATGTAGAATTCAACTGAAATCGCTTAGAGTGTATCAAATGGGCATGGATCGACATACAAATACGTATACAAAATTCAGCAGTTAAAAATGGTGGCTGTGGTTCAGTGGTTAGAGCATCTTGGGTTCCCGGAACCCATACATTTAATTGGCAGTAGTGCACCGCTTCGGGAAGCCTATGTACTTTGGTGCTCCTTTCGACACATCAAAGATGTGATTGTTCCAAGGAAGGGCTGAACTCTAAGGTACACCAGCGGGTATGGTATATTCCTTCGCGACGATTCCGTGTCCATTGCCACACGAATAAGCCATTAATATTGATACAGGGGCACTATGCCACAGCCGGTCAAATGCTTTGGAAATATCAAGAGCGACAACCTTACTTTCACCGAAAAGGTAAACACATTGGTTCCACTTTTTTTCGGTTGGGAGCACCATAAGATGCCGGGTAGAGCGCCTCTGCCAAAAACCATATTCGCGATCACATGACTTTGGAGAGCATAGAGCCTATTGCGATGTGTCGATAGTTGTCCGGATTAGTAGTCTTGCCCTTTTTGGGAACTGGCTGTACATTTGCAATCTTCCAGCTAGATGGAAATTCTCCCAGTGATTGGGAGACTCTGAAAATGTGGGGCAATGGACGAGCGAAGGTACATGAGATGGTAGATTTTGATTCAGTACAGAGCACAGAGTACACTCAAATAAAATGGTTAAAAATTAACTTTACAACAATAGCGATCATTTATTTTTTTTTTCATAACAACATAATGGTCTCAATGGACAACTATTTAGTTGTGCACTGTTGGATGGTAGCCAGACTCATCGGCAGTGTAGGTAACCTTGACGGTCTTTCCCTCAGGGGAAATGTACTCGTAATGGCCCGAAACAATCCATTCCTCACCCTTCAATAGTCCCTCCTGCTCGGCCTTGATGTGGTTATCGAACTCGTAGCCATACTTGAAGCTGTCCACGTTGACCTCAGCATCGTTACGGATGACATTGGCTTCCTCGTTGGCCAAAGCGATGGCGAACAGACAGGCGAGAACAATCTGTAAGGAACAACGCAAATGTAAAGGCACAAACGCAAATAAATTCTAAGAAATTAAAGATACTAACAATGAATTTCATTTTTTTTTTAGTTTGTTGATAGCGGTACGGTCAGAAACTGCTGATTTCACTTTCGTTGACTTCAGTATTTATATAAAAATTTAGTTGTGCAAGCAATTTGGTAAAATTTCTAATCACTTGTGTTATTTTCTTAAGCACAGCGCCACAAACACAAGAAACAAGTAAAAAAAATAAACAGGCTTTTAGAACACTTGATTATGCAAATTGTTTGATTTTTTTGTTTGTAATTATTTAATCGGTTGCTCAACTGATTTATAACTTTGCAAGATATTCTTTTTTTTATTCTTTTTCTATTTCAAATATTCACAAAGTTAACAAAGAAATTTTATTTACTCTTTAATTTAGTTAACTACAAACGCAGGCAACCATCTCAGGCCGGTTTGTCTGTTCGATGGTGTAGGGTGGAAGTACCATTTGAACATCTCGTACAGCATTTTTATCGGCGAAGAAAAAAATTATACACACTTCATCCAAGAAACTCCGATAGGCAGCGCTATTGCCCACTACTTTTGCAATGGGCTCTCCATTGATAAAAATCTTAGCATTGTCACACTTTAAAAAAAACACTGACCTCAATTTATCATTTTTTAATATTGCATATTATGGTGTGAGACAAAGAGAATCAATTGAATTGGTTGTTCATGATTTTTTGGTATTTACCCTATAAACCACTTTCGATTTTCGATTTTCTTTGTTTTGTTCTTAATATTTATATTCTCTTCTTTGTAGTCATTTCTATTTTCGGTAATATGCAAAGTCCTATTTTAATATTCATTCTATACCATAATATTTGTTGATGATACTAATGAAAGAGATGCATAAACTTGGCGTAATTAGTGATGTGATGGAGCATATGCATGACATCCGCAAATTTGAATTTGAGATGCGGGTGTGAATGTTGAAGAGGAGATATAAGGGATACGGATGCATATGCCCATTTAATATGTTGAGAGAACTTTATGCGAATGTCTTTCAGATGCTCCGTCGCATCCCAAGTAATTATTATAAAGTCAGACATTGAAACGATCAGGGATGCGTTCGCGTATCTCTATACCAAACAAAATCTAGCTAGTATTGCTATCATTTTAGGCTCTCTAGGATCTGATGCCTTGTCCAAACACTATCGAAACACATTTAAAATATTAGTTGCCGTGGCCATGTATCGCATACAAAGATACGCGAACACACCCCTGATCATAGTCAGTAATATCCCGAATTATTTAGTATTTTCGGAAATATAATTTTGAATTATTGATTCTTCCTTGAGTGGTAATATAGACTCGCAGGTGTAGGGGTGTGTTATCTTCGACCGGGCCGACAGCTTAAAGTTTTGAACATTCATATTTTTTTTTGGTGCAAATTTATTTTGTGACATTGTATTGTTTTCTATTTCCCAACGTCGGCCAAACTTCGATACTTGTCTCATTTGTCATACGATTATTTTCTATTTCCGTTTTCAGCATTTCATTTCGACCTGTTTGCATATGATTGATTTGTTTTACCCCAAAACAACAAAATGGAATTAATCACTACAAAAATATTTTTTTATACTCAACACGATGCTCAAATAAGTATGTAAGGTAAACCAAAATATTGACACTATTTTCATGTAAATTTGAATAAATGTTTTGTATACCCGAACTTGTTATCTGCGAGTATACTCGTTACGACTTAATGAAATCAAAAATTTTCTTTTGTATTTCGGATTGAATTGAAAATGCAATAAATAATCTTTTTGGAGTCTCTATTTATGCATTTACTGTCTATTTCGAAGCCATAGACATTTTTGGCCGCTCTTAAATGGCTTGAAAGTTGTTTATTATTATTGCAAATTTTGGTGTAACAAATTTTCCCAAATATTCTATATTTAAGCTGGTCCAAAAAATATCCCATTGATCCATTTTTTTTTTTGCAAAACATTTCTTGGTGAAAAACAAACTACTTTAAAAAAAAAATGTGTTCCAGAATTTTGACAAATTATTTTTAAATTGGTAATTGTAATTGTTTTTGGGCAGTGGTTGTATTATAAAAAATTACTAATTTTTGGATGTAAAACTAAAAGTTGATCTTTTTTCAATATTATTCATTATATTTCCGAACTTCACGAACATTTTTTGAATTTTGGCAAATTTTTCAAAAAGAGGCCAGAAAAGTGTATTGTTTCAAATACACCTGGCCACAGGTTAAAGTCACCCGTACTGAATTTTTGTTTATCATTGTCAAGGAACCAAGCCATCATTAAACGGAAACTGATCTCAATGTAGAATTTTACGTAGACCGCATTGGGCACAAATGAATTTAGGCACTTCCAAATAAAAAATCGTACAGGACTACGAACTACGAGTTTGATTGAAATTTGAATTAAACTCGAAATTATTAAGAAATGCGTATGAAACCATTAAACATTTTTAAAGCAAAATTAAATGTGTACTGGTACCTTGAATTTCTGAAAAAAATCTACTCAACATTTGCTACAGCAATTGACCACAGCGTTTTATTCCAAGGGACCGAATTGGCCAAACCAAAATCGTAGTAAAATTTGTACTTGAGGGTCTTGGTGATTCTATAGCGATCAACATTGAATGATTTACTTTTTACGAACAACTTGGGTCTCTACAACTTTTCGCAATAGACAAGTGTTTGTTCACATTTAACTTTTGATCGATTTCACTCATTTTTTGGGCACTTGTTCATTGTGTAAAAGCGCCTTGAATTCGGTGGCGATTGCTTGCATTCGTACGAATGTTTATGGCAGAGTCCTCACTTTCGAAGGGAAACACAAAAGTTGTACTGTTCAACAATTTATTTCAACTTTTACAAATCCTTTCACTGATGAAAAAATTTCGTTGTATTAACCACAAAAAAAAAATCAAATTCAGGTACATAAGGAAGGTTTCTCGTCCAGCAGTTACTTCTTATGCGTCCTTGGATGGATGCGCTTGAATGTATGCCAAAGCCTTCAGGATGGCCTCTGGGATTGGTGGTGGTGTGGGCAACAAAGGATTGGCGGCATCAACATGATAACCATTCTCATCGGCGGTATACGATAACGACACTTGTTCGCCTTCGGGCGAAGTAAAGCTGTATTGGCCATTGACTTTCCAGGCTTCACCCTCCAAATGACCTTGCTGTTCGGCCTTGATGCTGTTATCGAATTCGTAGCCATACTTGAAGCTGTCCACGTTCACCTCAGCATCGCTACGGATGACATTGGCTTCCTCGTTGGCCAAAGCGACGGCCACCAGACAGGCGAGAACGATCTATGATGGAAGTGATTGAAAGACATTGGTAATCCGAATTCGTTTTAATATTAGAGGCTCCCACTTACAAGGAATTTCATTGTGTGAATTCAGCGAAATTTGAAAATTAACTGATAACTATTTTTAGGCAGAACTTGCCTTTTATACCTTAAGCACAACTTTTGCGCCTAAATGATTTACAAATTTTAGTTTCAACAAATACTTTAATATTCATTAGAAAACCGGTCAGAATTCGTACGGCCCATACAAAAATTTGAAAAACATTGTTTGTGGAAAATACTAAAATATTTTACTAAATTAGCATACCAGAGGCTATATTACGCGCCTACATAGACCAGCAAACCGGCTTGGATGTTTACTTCTGTTCAGAGCTGCTCTAGCCCTTTGGCCGCACGCACGAGTATTTTTATTTTTCTTTGTAGTTGCAAAATTGCTATAGAAATTCATGAGATTTTCCAAAATGAAAAACTATTTTCCAAAAAAAATATTTTCCAATGAATTCACAAAAATATTTCTAATTTCTTCTCACGTAATTTTCGATAAGGTCAATTTTCATTTGTCTACCTTGACCATGATCATTTGAGCCGCAAACGTGTTTCTCTGTCTGACTACATTAAGTCTTCTTCGTGTCTGCATACGCCTTTATGTTAATTACTTTGAATATTTGCATTCATAATACGGTAATGTATCCCTTTGGCGCAGACTGATGCTAAATTATTTGAATCGGCTTCAAATAGCCAATAGTTGAATACACTCAAAGAAACACGAAAATATTAACAACTTGGCATATGATACGACTTGTAATGGCGGAAATTATGACGTAAAAACATATGAATGGTTTTAATGATTAGAATTGTGGTTTGAATTAAAGTAGGTTTGCTTCAGCAGTTGGTTGGCTTAAACGAATTGACGATGGACAAACCACTGTGTTTTTACACTCCTTTTTCCAAAGACATGAGTATGCTACGCAAAAAAAGTAGAGTCAAATTTAAAATTTGGTATGCAAAAAAATGTTACTAAACAAAAGATTAAAGACACAAACTAAAATGCATAACGCTCGATTCTTAAGCCACCAGCGGGCATACAGAGTTGGCATATATTTTAAATAAAACCAATGGGAGAGCAGGGACGGATACAGCTTCTCATTTTGGGATGTCACGCTCTGTGGATGAAAAAATAGTTGTCTGGGTCAGCCGGAAAATTAACTTTGGTTCATGTAATGCTAATGCAATCCGTGCACTGGACAATTCATAAAAAACCTCTACAAATCATGTTTTTTACGTGCACACCATTCTTTATACTGCTTTGGGTTGGCAATTGCCACACTAATTGGTAGTGTAGCCAAAATGTTGAGGAGCGAGTTTTTCGAAGGATAGAGGAGTAGCAAAGCCTCCCCACAGTTCATTTTCTGCACTGACAGTAGAAACAGAAGCATCCAAGATCTGCTGATACATCGCGAATAGCCATCTTCTTCTGTGACTGATGTACACGGAAAAAACACTGGCAGATTTAACAAATTTAAAATATCTGGAGAAAGATTTTCTTTCTGATCAATGATTAGTTTGGAACACACAAAGCTCTTCTGATTTAATCGGCTGCGGACTGACTTCCCTGTGCGGTGCCTTAATTTCAACGTGGCAACCCCTTGCGCTTTCAAAAAATCCTCTTCATCCCTCTTCTGCTCGAGTACTGTCAACGCGTCTTGCACTGCATCCATTGCATTCCTTTGGGTTTTATTCTTTCATAAAATGTATTTCTTGTACTAATTACGAAATTTAAGAAATGCCTCAACTAGAGCGCAACGCACATAGTTACCAATTTTTCATTTCTACAATAGAATTCAAGTATTTTTTTTGGCAATCAAGTTTTTCTAAGTTGTATTTTATTTACTGCCACATTCGAATTTGAATTTTAAAACGAACGATTTAACTTTATGTACCCTCATAAAAATTTAACCGATAACGATCTATTAACAATTATTGCTGATTTTTTTTATCTGAAACCCGATTAGTTTTTTATGAGACGCTTAAGTACAAAATATGCTATGCTATGAGGTAGCTTCTTCTTTTGTTATCAAATACGGTTTATATGGTACACTGGTAAAAATTAACAACAAAAGTATAAGTCATTCAGATGATCAACTTTTGGAAAAACAACTCAATTGGCATAGGCTGTTGTTGCTAATGGCATGATGCGCATTTTGAGACATTAGCTTATACAAGAACCATATTTTATCTTTTAGGAAAACGAGATGAAAATTCAGCATACATGCGAATTTGAAGTTTTATTCTATTGTAGCATCGCTTCCAACGGAATGCTTTCCACTAAATATGTTGCATGCCACTTGTATGTATTTTAATTTTTTGTTTGTATTAACTTTTATTAAATTTGACAAGTCTTAAAATGGGGTAATGTAATTTCACTCAAAATCGCCCTTGAAATGAACACGTGATTTAGTTAGTAAAACTGATTTTACATCAAAATAACATTAAACAGTTTTAGGCCAGGCCGATTATTGGATCTCTTGGGCGTTTCAATCTTTGTCGTAGGTTCTTCTCAACAGCCTCAACGTAGAATATGGCTGTTCCAATATCTTCATAAGGGTATCCTTCCATGAAGTGAAATACGACTTTATAAAATCCCAATGGAGGTGAAATGGGCAAATAATTCTCATCTATAAAAAGATTTTTGGCTACCAGTTGACCCTGTGGAGAACTCTTTTATTTATAATAGCATTTCGAATACAACAGAGTCTATACTCACCATATAGGGGCAGCTGTGGTTGACGTTCGACACTTGCTTCAAAATATTTTTAACCAATGTGGAGTAAGCGTTGAAATTCTTCTTACTGAGGACATCACAAAAATTTTGCGTAACATTCACTAGGAACGGTTGATATTGGTTGGCATCATTTTTAGAGAAAACCTGCATGTGAAGCTAAAATTGTTCAAAATACCAAATTTATTGTACATTTTTGCTAATTTTTGCTCATAGCACATGCGTACGGAAGCATTACGGATTGTCTTGGCAATGTCGCATTTCAGCGAACTGAGGGACTGTTGCCAACTGATGGGTTTCAATTTGCAGCTGACATTGCGAAGGTATTCCGGATTCACGAAGCAATCCAATCCAACGGTTTTGTAGACTGTGGTAAAACTCGAGACCTTATCCTGCAGGAAAAATTAGATAAATGGAAACCGTGAGAAATACTTTTTGGAAGCTATTGAAATACTAATAGCTCGTACCACTGCCAGCTGGCCAATTAGGAGGAGACTAATGAAATGCACCAACATCATAAGCGAAAATGGTTAAATAGACTGAGCGGTCAATTGAATTTTATCCGGATATAAAGGTAAACTTTAAACCGATTAATATTAGGCTAATGGGTTTGTAATTATACACAGTTTGATCAATATAATTGAAGTGAGCCCTACAATTAATTGCGCAATGTAAAATGTAAGTTGAACAAAAACCCATGTTGGTAATCTATGAAAATGTAAAATAACACTGTACTACACGAAAAGTGTACGGGCATAACCTCCTATACAGTTGCTTTGGTACTTTAAAGTAATTATATTCGGCGTTTACTGAAGTGATCACGTAACAATCCCAATGACTTATGCAAATGTACTCTTCATTTTAAGCTTCTAACTGAACGAATACATTCCTCTAAGCTTCTTCTGGCTGAACTTTAAGTCGATCATCCGTTCATCCACCTGGTCAACTGTTATTGAATTCATTTGCTTTGTTTTTTTCACATATTCTATGGAAGAACATTTAAATTTCGGCAAATAATTTAAATCACTTATAACCGAAAAGACTCGATGTCAACGTTTGGCATTAATGGAACATAAAACTGTTATTTCATTAGCATTTCGTTCGGCAAAGTTATTCTTTTGTTACCGATCAAATAACGAAGCAACTGCATTGCAAAATCATTTCAAATTTCAACTTAATTATGCAAAACCTCTAATTTCTTTCATAAACCCGATTTTGGAATTTAAAAATAAAATTTAAATTGCAGAAGTGCAACAGGTTCTATACTTCTATATTGTATTTAGATTAGAGTATAAAAAGCCTCAAAACACATATGCCGGCAACAGTTAATTTGCGGAATTCCTCGACAAAACTCACAACTTTACAAAATGAAATTCTTGGTAAGGGCATCAGAGGATTTTTGCGTGCAAATAACCAAAGGAGTGTTAAGCTTTCCTCCTAACCTATCTTCATTCCTTTTAGATTGTTTTCGCTTGCGCCTTGGCGCTGGCTCTTGCCAATGAAAATGCCAACGTCGTTCGCAATGAGGCCGAAGTGAATGTGGATAGCTTCAAATACAACCTCGAATTGGACACAAAGGTTAATGTTGAGCAGGAAGGTCACTTGAAGGATCATGATACCTGGGTCGTGAAGGGCAGCTACGAATATGTCTCCCCGGAAGGCGAACACATCGCACTGTCCTATGTGGCCGATGAGAACGGCTACCATCCCGACAGTGCCTTGTTGCCGACACCACACCCAATTCCCGAACACATTATTAAGGCTATTCAATACATTGAGGCTCACCCCAGCAAGGATAACTACTAAGTGAAATGACTACGGATATGAAAATTTACTTTTCCTTTTGATTTTATTTGTTTAATAAACTTTTAAAGAAATCATCACAAGGACATCAGAAATTGTTTTCTTTCGCTTTCTTTCTAGTGCCTATTTCGAATGGAGTGTGTTTCTTAAGTCTTTTGTTTACGGTTTCCTTCATTGAATGTTATTTACATTTGTTCCGTTATTTCCGCAATTCACCAGTTGGCAGAAGGTTAAGATTAAACCAATGTTGTCTTAACCTATATTCAAAGCAAGTTCCACCCATGCTGACAAAGGTGTGATATGCGGTTGTCCTAATAAACTATATTCGTGCACAGATATCCTTCAACCATCAGCAGCCAGCTGTGACAATGTCTCACACGCTATCTTCGCTTTCAATTAATCGATCACTTTGTAAGACCACGTCAAAGAAAAAGAAGATAACCAAACAATAATTTTAATAAAACTTCTCAAATAAACACACTCAAATGACAAGAGTTTATCTGGTAGACCCAGCAAACATAGAAGCAGACAGACGGACAAATGCGATGATGCTTAAATGGCATGCGATGCAAAAGATCTGACAAATTGAAGCTCAATAATGAAAAATGAGTAAACTTGCACAGAATGCAGAGATTTGTCGGGAAAAACTGCTAGTTTGTAAGTAACAAAAGGTCGTCACACAAGCGCTGGTAACCACACATAAATCACACCACAAACATTTGCTAATTTGACCATTACCTGTGAGCAGATAGGATATCCCAAAGCTCAGTGCGGCAAATAGCAAATAAAGCTTTTAAATCGTCTAAGGCAACTCCTACCACCTGGAAATGTATGCGTATTTTCGTTTGTGTGTGTGTGTTTCAAAGCCGGTAGCGAAAATTCTCCGCACCAAAATGTTGCTGGATTTGGTTTTTTTTTTATTTTTGCTGATACTTCTTTAACCTCAGCTCTGAGCTCTTATCGCCGGTTGTCATGTTTATCTGAAAGTTTCTTTACTGTCTGTCTGTCGTTCAATGTGTCTGTTCGCCTGCCCGCCCGCCTGCTTGCCTGTTTGTTGCTCACACAAATTTACATGTGTTTGCTGGTTATTGTTGCGGTAGCTCTTCTTCTTCTTCTACTTAAACCACTATATGTTGCTTCTTGCCGATGCTGATGTTGTCGTTGTTGTTGTTGTTGTTGCTGGAGTTTCTGAGACACAAACAATTGCTGATGGCACTATGATGGCAATTGTAATGTAAAGTTCAAGTGAATTTTATTTCTAGTTTCTTTAAAGAGTTTTCGGTATAAATATTCCTGCTCATTTCGCTTTACTTCACAGTTTCCAAAGTATTTTCCAGCAGTATTCTTTTGTGTGGCGCGAGCACTGTGGCGTTTCTGTACGTGTCATTTTTCTTAACATCCTTTCTCGAAGGATAGTGTCGTTTTTTTATTAATAAAAAGGATCAAGAATAAGTTTCAAAATGAAATTCATAGTAAGTGAAAATATTGAAGTGATTTTAGAACCAAAATTAATATTAAAATTTAAAAAAATATTCAATAAAAAGTCATTTAAAAAAATTTTAAAAATTAAAAAAATTAGTAAGAGAATTGTCTTTGGTCTGACCGAAGCTAAAATACTCTTAGACCATTTTTCGGTATTTTATCGATAGTTTTTCGATAGTTTATCGATAGTTTATCGATAGTTTTTCGATAGTTTATCGATAGTTTATCGATAGTTTATCGATAGTTTATCGATAGTTTATCGATAGTTTATCGATAGTTTATCGATAGTTTATCGATAGTTTTTCGATAGTTTTTCGATAGTTTATCGATAGTTTATCGATAGTTTTTCGATAGTTTTTCGATAGTTTTTCGATAGTTTTTCGATAGTTTATCGATAGTTTATCGATAGTTTTTCGATAGTTTATCGATAGTTTATCGATAGTTTTTCGATAGTTTATCGATAGTTTATCGATAACTTCTATTTCTACTTTATTTCCGATCCATTTCAAAATGTTGTCCATTTTGTTCGATTTAGCAGTATGGTCATTAAAGACTTTCAAGAATTCAAAAGTCATGAGTAAAGTTCTGATTCTCTACAACAACAAGCGGAAGAGGAATTTTAAGTTAATGCCATAACTAAAATGTTGTAAAGATACAATTGCCATTTCTTTCAGATTGTTCTCTCCATGGCATTACTGTTGGGCGTGGCCAGAGCGCGACCCCAACGTTCAGTCACAGAGCCAATACCCATCATACGACAAGAACAGGAAGTAAACTTCGATGGGTCATATAAGTACTCATATGAGACAGGAAATGGCATACAAGCAGACGAGGAGGGCTATCTAAAAAATGCTGGCTCAGATGCCGAGGGACAGGTAAGAATTCATGCCACGAAAAACCACTATAAAGTCAAGTGATAAAAATCTCTTGGCATTTGACGAACAAAAAAATGGAAAAACTAAAGAAGCGTCTGAAGTCATTTGATACATTGCCCATAGCCAGAGATCGCAATCCGTTATTGAACGTAACCGCCCAGCAATTAAACTGAAACAATTCATTGGCAGCACTTTGAGCAAATGCCAGTTGCATTAGTGTGGGCGTCTAACTGAAATGTGACATTAAAAACTGTTACAATAAATTCCCTAGAAATAAAGTAAAACTGCCAAGTGGCATTTGTTGAACGCGCAACGGGAAAATACTTACTACAGAAATAAAAGGAGAATGCACGAAAGCGGCGACCTGCTTGCCCCCGGGCACTGAATTTGTTAAGTATTTCGATAAGAGGAGCCAGTAAGAAGAGTTTGTGCAATGGTTTTTTTTATTGTGGCATGGGAGTAACAAATGCTGCCAGCAACGAACGAACTGACATCGTTTGTGTGGTGGTTGGCATTTCGATAAATTTGAATAAGTCACGATTGGACTCTTTCGCATTCAGCAGCTAATTGAAATGTTTTTATAATTTTATTCACTATTTTATTGGTTTCTTCTGTTTTCAGGTTGCGCAGGGTTCCTTCTCGTACACCTCACCCGAAGGTATACCCATACGCATCACCTATCTGGCCGATGACAATGGCTTCCAGCCGCAAGGCGATCATTTGCCCACACCGCCACCAATTCCACCAGCGATTCAGAAGGCATTGGCTTATTTGGCAACTGCTCCGCCGCCACAGGATCAGCCTGGTTCGTTCAATACACGAAGGGGTTAGACTGGGGGTAAACGAATGTTCCACACAAAAATATGGAGAACGAGCAAGCAAGAGAGCAACACACAACAAACGAAACAAGCGAATCTATAAGAGTGAATGCTGCCGCAATTTTTAGTGATTTTTTTGTAATGTATTAAAATAATTTGTAATAATAACATTTTGTAATAAAAGTTGTTAATAAAAAATATTGGAAAATATTCATTTGGTTGCTTAAATGATTTATATTTGTAACGAGCTCCTAGTAAATCAGGGATTATGATCAAGCTCAAGTACAACTCAAATTAATTTAAAAAGTGAATTTCCACAACAACGCATTGTAATGCAGCAGGTAGTTCCATGTCACTGTCTACTGGGGCAGATCATCAGTGAGCTTTCCACTGGTACAATCTTTTTGCTGAATAGGCATCCGAAAAATTCCTCAGCAAGGCAAGGGCAGACAAGAGGCGGCGTATAAGATGGGACTGCTGCATTTCAGTCAATTTTCGTACTGGCGACACCTATGTTATGAAAAGATCATTTCGACAGTTTCTGTATCCAATGTGTCTTTTATTTAGTGTATTTTAATTTCGTGAAAGAGTAATTGAAATTCGAACATTTTATCGCAATACCGCTGCAAAAAAGCTCATTTATCTGCTTGAATTTTGGAAATGTCTGCGACAATCCGTGCTAATACGAAGTCAATCAGCAAATGAAAGACAATCTCGTTCCAAACCAAATCCGTCAAGCAAATGTCATGTGTAATTAGTAATTACTAAAGAGATAAGTAAAAGAATCGAAAATGCTTTTAGTTGTGTTCATCCAATCAATGTCAAATTACAAATGACAAGCATGTGAATATTGAACGAATTGATTAGCAACGGCGACAGACAAATGGCGCCGTTTCGAAACTTATTTAAGCTAATTGATAATTGCATGTAAAGTACATTAGCTCGTTAGGCCGTAATCGGAGGCAAATGAGGTGGCTCTAAGGGAATTCTAAAATCGAAAAGTCGTCTTGTGTTGACTACAGAAAAACCTCGATAAAAGCAGCGAATGCTAAAGAATTGGTAAGTTTATTTCGACTTAGGTTTCATGTAAAGAATTGAAAGCATTTTAAATTGTCAAAATTTGCCAAAGGCAGGGGTCAATTCACCCATCAGCGTTTACATGGCTTCTAGAAAATATCGTAAGTAATTTTCGCTATAAAGTGTTAACTGTTATGAACTCATGCATTCCGGATGGCCATTAACAACAAAGTTTATTTGAAATCTCCATTTGTGCAGGTAACGATTGTGAAAATAAGTAAAGTCAATTGAGAAATAGTTTATTGTGATTATTTTAATGGGTGTTAATTGATTTAGAAAGTGACTTCATTTATTGAACACAGAAGAGGATATTCCATTACAGGGTGTAGTTCGAGTAACATTCAAGTTGCCTTTACTGTAATTGGAAACTTGAAAATTGGATCAAACTTTTCTTGGCCTTAAATTCTTCTCGAATTATATTTAGCAAGTGTTTTTCGAGTGATCAAGCCAAAAATCCTCCTAAATGTATGCAATGCTAGTTCAGAAATGCCTTCAATTTTAAAATAAACCACAATAAAAGCCGCTAATTACAAATATTTGGTCAATTACACCAACATCAAAGCGAAACGTCCACTAATGAACGATGATGAGATTACCCTGTTCACATTTTAGTACTACGCAATCGCGTTCAATCGAATCACGAATCATATCTCAAAATCGCCATCAAGCGGTACCCAGCAGTGCATCTGCATTTCCACAGTCACAAAAGTGACAATATCGGAGAATTATGAACGATGATTATCGTAAAGTGCAAATCTTTATTCGTTCAAGTTTGCACACAGTGGAAAAAATGCAAATGCCCACCGGACCCAAACTAGAAATTGCCTGAGCAACAATTTTCAGCAGAAGATCGAAGTCAACGAACAAACACCCACATGAGCGCAGCAAAGTATAAAAACCAAATGTTCCAACGGAAATTCTTCATTTTGTTGGGAAAAGAGCGCGTAACGAAAATGTGGTCAAGACCAGCGGTGAGTAGGCAAAGGATAACTGGCAGATGTACTGAAGCCAACCCAAACTTAATTTCACCACAACAGATTTTCACGTTTCTTCTGCTGGCCTGTGCTGTGGCCAATGCACAGAATGACGGACGTTACCGGCCGCCGCCCAAAGTGGTTGCGGTTCGTCCACGCACCGCAGGCGACAATGCTGGACGCTATCGACCCGTCGGCGATGGCAGATACAGCGGCGCAAATGATGGCCGATATGTGCACACGGATGTCAAGTATATTCACGATGATCGCGCGGGCGGTGCCTACTCGGGTGATTCCAATCCGTATAAGCCTGATCAAAACCGTGGAGGACCAGGTGATGGAGGTGCTGGTGCAGGCGGTGGTGGTGGAGGTGCGGCTATAGGTGCTGGTGTTCCCAAAGTTGTTGCTAAACCACCACCGCTTAAAACTACCGGAGCTGGTGGTGGTGGTGGATTAAATGCCAATGCAAATGCAAAACCCTTACCCAAAGGCAAAGGCACGGGTGAAGGTGGTAACGGCTGGAGGATTCTACAGTTGACGGACAAACTCGAACAAGACGGCTATCATTATGTGTAAGTTAACAGTGATCGGCTGGAGTAGTGTGAGCTTTCAAGAAACAAAGCTCGCTTAGCTGGGCAACAAACCTCTAGTACACAGCGCACAGCCGAAAGTTATACTTTGATTTGTTGTTTCATTTGTGTTTATTGTAGTTACGAAACTGAAAATGGCATTCTAGCGGAAGAAGCAGGTCGCGTCGAAAAACTCCAGTCGGAAGATGGGCTCCGTTCGAAAGGTTTCTACGAGTATACCGGCGATGATGGGGCACTCTATCGCGTGGATTATGTGGCTGATGACAATGGTTTTGTGCCAGTAGGTGATCACATTCCGACCGCTCCACCATACGTGGCCAAGCTGTTGGCCTACCTGGCAGCTAATGCCAGCAAGAAGAAGTGATTTGGATTTTTCTCACCATAATTTTGTATTAATATTTAATTTTCCAGTGTATACGTACAAGGCGTAATTGATACTCTTAATTATGCCTTTTAAAAAATTTTAAAGCATTTTTATTTTTGTTAAAAAATATTTTTTATTTAATAACTTTTTAAATATTTTTTGTTTAAAAACCCGCAATAAAAGCCACCTTCAAAATATATAAAAGATGCATTTTTCAATAAATATATATTTGCCCCTTCTGTCTGTTCAAAGTCAAAATGGAAATTGTTGGAATGAAAAATTATACAAATTAAGGTCGAAAATTAACTTTTGCCAAAAAGTTAATTCTTGGTGGTGTGGCTAAATAGAGGAGTGCGAAGAGAGTTGCGGAGGTTCAAAGGCATAACAATTGGGTCGGCCTTGTTCGTTCTTATATCTGTAACTGTCTCTTCCGTCTGAAAAATCCCCATTAATCCCTTTCCGAAGAGTCAAGTGAACATTGTTTTAGTAAAAAGAACATTTGGACTTTGTATGGAAATTTGTTTTCTTTGTTTACCGATTTTTTGTGGGTGAATTTTACGGAATTCATTTGGTCTGCAATATTGGTCATTTGCATACTCCATTACTCCGCCTTATACACCTTCATTCACTCTGCCTACATATACTGTTCCACATTTCACAACACATTCTTTGCTCGTATTACAGGGACATTTTTTTCTATTCCATGGATCAAAACCAAAAACTTTATTTTTTTTATAACATAAAATTTTTAATAATTAAACTTACAACAAACATTCTTATATTTTCTTTAAAATTATATTAGGCCGATCGTATGAATTCGCTTCTAGAAGAAGTTGCACCTGATTGAAGGATATCCTTCAATCCTTCGCCAGGGTTGGTACAATACGTTGTTGGATATACTCGAGTACTTCATTGATGGTGTTCTGCAATTCTCTGGGCTGAAACAACAAATTAATTCCATTTAAGATCAATAGACAGGATTATCACTTACATCGGGAGCAGTCTCCGATTTGACATTGGTATAGCCAACTTTCAGGCTATTCTCAGCGTACTCGCCATCCAAATGAACATCTCGATTCTCAGACTCAACCACAGGCTCCTCACTCGCCTCGACTTGCTCACCCACATCGGCAGCATCAGGATCGGGACCATAACTGTAGCCAGTATCGGCAGGATCTTCACTCACATCAGCTGCTTGCTCATCTGTACTACTCCACAACTTATTCTCGTTCACATACTTATACTGAAGTTGCTCATCGCCGTCCCGCACCCATTCGAATTCGATCACCTGCCAGCCGCTGCCATTGTAATTGAAATCGATCATGAAGCGCAAATGATCGCGCGAGTCCAAGCCAAAACCGCCATTATTCTGTCGTTGCAAAATGCCGCGTAAATCCTTTTCGTATTTCAAGCCACGATCCCCATAGCCACCGTCGTAGGCCACATGCATGTGCTTATATTTGCCACTCAAGTCGGGCATATATTTGCCACGATCACCGCCATGCAATTCGGGTACGTAGCGGCCCGGACGAACAGTGCTGCCAGTGTCTGCTTCCTGCGGGTGTCCTTTGACGACTACTAACAGCACAATTGGGATAATTTGCCATTTGATTAATCCTCGATAGTTCATATTTCTCGTATTGATTTCCATTTAATCCGGGGAATCGCATTCACTCGCGCTCCCATTCGCTCAACGTCTATTTCACAATTGCCAGTGTAGATCACTTTGCTTAGCGATTTAACTCCCGAGTGCATCTGGTGTGATTGGACAGCCTCGTTAACAAATATGCTAATATTTTTGCTACTTTATTAAGTAGCTCAATTTGTGGAATTTTCTAGTGTGAATTATTGATTGGGTAGCTAATGATCAGCTTGTTCAAGTGTTATTGTCCGTATATGGTGGTGGTAGTGTTGGCAAACGGAAAACTTAGACGGCAGAAAATTGTGAAAATCCTTTTCAGTTTGTTGAATTACTTGCACACAAAGTGCTCAAATGTCCTAAAAGAAAAATATATATATACATTGATCAGGGTCACCTCATGAGTCATGACTCTATCTAGCGATGTCCATATGTCATTTCTCACAATAACTGTCGTAACTATTGAGCTATCGACTCCAATATTTGGCATTTCCTACCTTTTGCTTTTATTGGAGCGACATTGATAATGGGCAACTTGGGACGAGAACCACGATTATCTCGACATCGTTTTTTGTTTGGTGGAACACCATGATAGACGAAACAGTAATGAAACCGGAAAGAAATGGTTCATATTTGGAAGTAAAACGTGAATGAAACCAGAAAAGGGAATGGAACAGGAATGGAATGAAAAAGTAAAAAAGTGAATTTAATTGAATTGAACCGGAATAAAATAGAAATGAAGAGGAACCACATGGAATTGAAACAAACTTGGAAAGAAAACTAAATGGAACTTAGGCCAGTACAAAGTGGAAATGAAACGGGAGCCGAGTATGAAATAAACTAGAAATCGGATTATTTTATTACTTTTGTTGACATCTGTGATCTCAAATTTTTTTTCATTCCACCATTCGTTATCTGGTTTTAGTATAAATGCTTTAGCTAACACTGCTCCTAATGAACTAACTTGAACTTCTAGAAAATACTTCGAATTCCTTGAGTTCTTCGGTAATAAATGCAATTTGGAAACATGATTTATAAGCCAAACGATTACAAAACTAAATTATGGTTACCTCACGTCTAATATCTTCAATAGTTAAGCAGATCGAATGCAAATGAGAGATGACTCACAACTAACTTGTTTACAAGGAATGTCAAAATATTAAGTAACGAAAGTCAAAGGCGGGTGGCAACGATTTATTTTAAAATGTTTTTGAACTCATTTAAAAAAATATTTTTTAACAAAATATTAAAATGTTAAAACTTCAGCTAAGAACAGCTTGTGTGTGTTTTATGAAAAATTGTCTGTGCGAGCTTAATTTGTAAATTAATTGTTTATTAAAACTAAATAAATGTTTTGAGATTTTTATCGGTGTCTGTCAGTGTGACAATAAAATCGTGATTTTATATTTGTCAATGTGACAATTTAAATTATATTTTCAGTCGACGAAGTAGGTACCTACACTCCAAAAGCGAAAGTTCAAATGTTTCAGATTTTATGAATCATTAAAGAATTAATGACTTAATTTCATTTTCGGTGAATATCAATTTCAATTCACAGGGCAAATGAAAATATTTGCCAAAATTAATTTGGTGTGTATTTCTAGGGCGAATTCTTTCCCACATATACACTTTTTGGAATTGTTTCTGTCACTATGATCCTCACTGATCAGAGAATACAACAATTTTAATTTAAGGGGATATTTCGTTATTAGGCCAATCTTTCAAAAGCAATAGCGCTCATGTGCACTTAAGAGAACCTCAAGTTTACAACTTTTATGGTATCCGAGAAAGCTCATGTTACTAACAAAACATGATTTGATTATGATGAAGGCATAGGTTTTTTTGTGCCTAGATCGAATTTTCAAAGGGCTAACAATCGAAAGAGCTGTCATCCTGTAATCACTTTTTACATTACCAGCTTTCAATGCAACAAAATTCTGTGAATTTTCGAGTTGAGCTGTAGTCATACAATACTAATGGAAGTCATTGGAGATTTTCGCCTGCTGTTGTCCGATTACTTAAAGCTCGAAGAGACATGCTTCTTGGTTTTTTTAAATATAAAACATTTTCAATGGATTTCCAAAAATAATTACTTTGCAATAATCCAAAAATAGTCACTGACTAAAAAATAAAAAAAAAGGTTTCACTGAAAAAAAACAATTAACGAAATATAAACGGATATATTGGAATTTATAAATTTTTGTACGATAATTCGTGCTATAATCGTGCATTGACTCATACTTCACACGTACACAACAAACAAAAAAAAATCAAAACGCCTTGACTAACCTTGAACTTTGGTAGCAAATTACCACAAAATTGTATAAAAAACAGAGCGAAAAAAATGAAAAAGATTGTCACAAGAAAAGGCTGAGTTTCGAAGATTTTCTGATATTCATGTATTGAAACAACCAAAGGCACAACAAAACCAAATTCATAAAAAATTCAAAATTGTTGAATTTTATTGTTTATGACAGTTTGGATTTTTCGAGCGGTTTAAACACGCGACATTCCTAATTTTCACACTTGTCACTTTGGAGGGCCATAAAATGTATTTATCACCCGAATTCAGATGATGTCTGATAAGAAATTTACAAAAATTTACGTTATCTTGTGAAATTGAATTATTTGAATCGGCTGCATCTGCGCATTTGTTTGGAACTGTGTGGGCCCAGGGCTTTGACCTGCCTCGCTGCTAAATAGATGCAGTTGAATAAACCCATCAATTGGCAATTTTTTCATCAATCGCTTGTCGGTTCACCAGTTCATAATTAGTCGCCTTTTGTCTTGGTCTTTGGTATAATGTTCTTTTGGGTTATTGTTGTTTTAGAAGTGAAATAATTTAATTTGTGCAATTGCAAGTATTTAACGCGTTTCATTTGAATTATTTACTTTACTGGCATGCACATTGTACAATGTTTTTTTTTTAATTTTTTAAACGCAAATTGCTTTAAGAACATGCTTGTAATTGGTTGTTTTTATTTATTATTAAATTATACATAGATAAATGACTAAACGAAGGTGTTATAATTTCAATTAGGCAGCACTTTAAATTGTTGATTCGATTTCATCAGTATGTTAACCGGAACGGAACTGCTGCGGTATCTGTCAATCTAAAACAAGTCAGTGTTCAGAGAGGGTATATGGGTATAATAAATGTATTTCGAAAACCATACATTTTTGTACGTTTCTGATGATTAGAATGGGAAAATTTATAAACTTTGGCCAAAACCTCAAAAATGCAAACAAACGCAATAAATTGTACAACATATAAAATACTCAAATTTCGAATTTTAAGTAGTGATTTCCCAACAATATGATTTATTGCGTTGTGTCTTTATTGCAGGGAATGATCAAAAAACCAAATGAAATGTAGAAAACAAATTCCACGAGAGAAAATGTTTTTTGGCATACACTGCGTATGAGTAATAAAATAGCATTGGACAATTTTGCAAACTAAACAACAAAAGCGATTTGATCTAGAACAACTGAGCCTACCAAAATATGTACGACTTTCTATTGGGAGCAACGCATACAGTGTAATAAGATCGCATTTCATTCCTTCATTTACAAACACACATGCTGCTCAGAAGACCAAAGATCCTTTTCTCAATTGCTGTGATTGTCCGTCTAAATACAAATTATAATATTCTCGTTTCGAATTCGAAATACGAAGTTCAATGTACCTAAGTTTTGTTCCTGGTTCTTCTTTCTTTCTGTCATTTTATTTGTGATTTACGACAAAAGTCTTGTTTTGACAGTTTGTCATTAGTGGAAATATTTTGATTGATTATGACAACAAAACAACATTTTTGTGTTGTTGTTGACTTTTGATAATTGCTATTTAATATATTTTTAAATTGTTTTAATTATATTTAATTGACTGTAATTACCATTGATCCTGCTGTTTCCGCTGAAATCAATAACTGCCAACGGAAATTATTCTCATACTTTTGACAACAAATTATTTCGTGACAAAAAAAAAATATAAAAATAAATAAGTAAATATTGAAAAAGGTTTATTTTGTATTTTTTTAAATTAACGAATCACAATAAAACCCTTTTTAAATTAGTGCCCAATTTGCATATACAAAGGTCTAAACTGTAAAGCTCGAACGTGGTATTATTTCCATAAAACGATTGAATTGCGCCAAAGAATTCTAATCGTCGATACGTTGAAAATCGCCTTTTACCTCAAAGCAAATAGTTTCCGGCCTTTTCTTGTTGTCCTTGTCATATGCATCAAAATAGCCCACCACCTTATACCGCCCAGCAAGACCTGTCCCTGGCACATTCCTTATTTTTAAAGCCATATCGTATGTTTCATGATGAAGATATGCCTTTCGGAAAAAACGTTGTTGCACATGAAACTTATAAAAATCATTCAACTTACGCCACGATTGTTCAGACACTTGCGATCCTCCGGTACAATGTGCTGCGTCCAGATTTCATACCAAAACTCATCCTTTGCATACATCACTTTACAGTAATCACGCCGTCGCATACTGTACATTGTGGGCTGCCAAGTGCCGCGTATGTATTTGAAAAGAGAGCCATACACCTCTATTCGGTCGGTTTTTTCCACATTCCAAATGACTTTTTTCGAACCCTCAATGTGCACGGTGTCACCATTAAACGTATACGTTAGGTTTGAGAAATCGAACAGAGCGGTCATGTCCCTTTCTGGGTGACTCTCGCACGACGAAAATATGTTCTCATCCTCCGGTATAACTCCATAATTGGCAGTATCAACAGTTATTATTAATTGATGCATTACCAGCACAAACAAAAGAATCAACACATTTCTTTCCATTTCACAAATATTCCGCTATATGTAACAGTTAGTTCCAAACTATCGACATGACGGTGGAAAACGTTCGTATTTATTGGCATTTTCAGTACGGCAAATATAATTGCAATTTTCGGGATATGATCGGAACATTGAAAATTAAGTCAAAATGCATTACACAATTGCAACGACATGCCTCTATTACCAGTTAATTGTTTATTTGATTTCGCATAGTGTCCGCACAGAATTTACAATTCCAGTAATTGTTGCTATTCTTTATGATTTCCGCACATACATACTGATTGCGATCGAGAAGCGTTCCCACCATGGCAAGAGTTTCAATTTCCGCATCGATGCCACCGGATCGCCACAGCAGTATTAAAATGTAATGCATTCGATGGCACATTCTTTTAGTCTGCTTTTTACATTTTCCACTAAACCAAACATATTCTTACAGCTGAATGGCATTGCTAACGCATGATTCAACCCCTTGCTTTCATCAGTAATCCAAACTACAACATCTTGTCTGATTCCCAATTAACCAGTTTAATTGTTGTTTATGTACGATTCAATAAGAATAAGTTAATATCACCTTCTTCACATGAAATGCCTTTAACCACAGAAATGCTCGTAATTAAAATGATTTTGTTTTCGCTTACATCTGGCGCCAGACGAAGGCATTGAAATAAATTAAACATCTTGAAATCGATTTTAATGAAGTCCTATGGAATGTCAAGTGATGAATAATATTTATATTTAAAATAAAGCTGTGAACAAATGCATCAACAACAAGGCCTGACAAATGCTGATCAAATTAAAACAAATCAAAAAAATTCATTGTCAGTGCAAGTCAGACAAATTATAAAGAAAAAAAGAAACAACAACAAATTAGGAATCTACTACTTTGTCTTCAATACCTAATCACACGGTTCAAGAGAGTTTAAAGGTGCCTTGAAATGGGTAAGAGATCAAAAAGGTCCCTTTTCTTTAATACACTCAGATAAAAAACCCATTGTAGAAATTACTAAGATTGTTCTTATTTCTACGTTACAACCATACAACCACTTCAAAATAAAAATTTACACGACCTCAAATTGAAAGAGGAATTTTTGAAGTAAGCGAAGACAAGTTCAAAATAAATTCGTTCCATTTTGAAATGAAATTTTCCAGTTCACAACCTGGTAGTTCGTACTTGTTTCTAAAATTTTCCACTTTACCAGACTATCGTGAACATTGTAGCTTGATTTGAGGTGGATATTTTGAATTCAGGTGGTTTTTTTTCTGGGTGTAGTCTTCAAAAATGTACTCAGACTCTGATAACCCTAGAGTCTGAATACAAATTACCGAAATTATTCAAGTATTTAAATTCCATTTTTTTCTTATTGAATATTTCGTGGTTGCCGCCTTCTTTCTTTTCGTCATTCGGTTTGTGATTTATGACAAAAGTCATGTTTTGAAAATTTGTCACAAGGGTAAATGTTTTGATTGATTGTATTCGTTTTGTTGGTATTGTTGTATTGTGGTTGACTTTTGTCGTTGTTAATATCTTCTTAAACGATTTTGATTGTATTTAATTGATTGTAATTATCTTTGATCCTGCTGTTTCCGTTGAAATTAATTAATTAGCACCCGAAATTATTGCAAAGGTTTTACTAAAGCCTTTTGCAAGAGAAAAAAATGATATTTGTAATAGTCTTTTGTTATATACAAGATATAATTTATAATAACATTTGTAAAAAAGCAGGTCCAGTCATTGTACTGGGTGACCCATATGTCCCATGTGGTTCCCGATATTTTTATTGCAAAATTAGCTTTCTTCAGTTGACAAACATTTTTTTCGCATCCAAATCTGTCTAAAGCCATAATATTTTATGATTAAGTGCGGAAGAGTTGCTTTTGCATCCCAAAATATGTATAGCGCCCAGGAGAAAAGTTCGAAAAGTTATTTCGTTTTCTACCGGGATTTTCTCGAAGTGTACCTAACGGATTAGGGTGTACTCGTTACTCATTCGAAAGGAATTGAATAGACCTTTCCAATATCAATAATAGAAATTATGTCAGGGAGCGACTCCACATAAAGAAAGGGGTTTACGTACACTTTTTTGACTCACTGTATGTGTTTTGTTTATACTTTCATTTGCCTTAGCTGCACCAAAGAAATACATTTCATTACAGCCCAAAGAAATACATTTCGTTTATCACAAACAAAGTTAATTATTTTTTTAAGTGTAGGTGGGGGAGACTTTCTTCACTAGCACAGTGTCATGTTAACGATGTGATCTAAACATTGTAAAACGAATTTTAAATACAAAAGACTCTTTACATGCATCTATTATTATTTAATTATTTGTTCTGTACAGCACACAGTGAATTGTATTTTGCCAATATCAAATGTGTATTTTGAATACTGGAATTATTAGGTACGATTTTCTATTCTTTCGAGAAGCATTCATTAAAATAGCTATTCAATGCATTTCTATTTTTCATACCTTCTTACGTCCCTTGTGCCAGTTAGTGTCACTACAATAGCCAGTGAATCTGCTAACCACAGTGCCCACAGCCAATCATGATCATAATCGTTCAAGGATACAGCAACATTTAAAGCAGTAATAAATCTTCCATCAGAATGCATACCTACATATATCGAAATACCATAACGCCAAAAATAATGACATACCTATAAGAGCACATGTTTACACATACAGTAAATGTTTATACCACAACATTTTCTGTTCTGGATTAAGTTATAAACTTAATGGCACCTTCAGTCGCAAACAAGCAGTTAAAATGGAATTTAAATATGTTATTTAGTTTTCTGGTTTTCTTTGGGTTTAGTAATAAAGTTCAGAGACTTATGATCTGCAGAAAAAAAGAAACTCCACCATATTTATAGTAGAGTTAAAAATGTATGAAATTCCACAAAAACCGAAATTTATTTACACCTACAAAAACACGAAACAACTGGAATGGCTGCTGTAAGTTATCTTCCGGTAACTATGCGTCCTTAACGGTTAAAACACAAAAAAAAATACAAAAAAAAAGCAACAAAAACACGAAACGGTTTCAAAATTAATATCGAAAATCTCCCACAAGCAACTTCATTGCGAATTAATTGCAACCATAAAGCGCGATAAAAACTCAGTCCTGCCCGTCGCTTGCAAAAGGTCTCCGGCGGCGGCCGCTGAACTCTCTCAGTAATTGCGAGCACATTGTTGCCATGTTTCATTCGCAACGCCAACGCAGTGATTCACATGAGAGCATCAATTGGGTTGTGATCGCGATTTACTCGTTTCACGCGCCCCAATAAAAATCTGTACTTTACAATATGCAATAAAACAAAAATATTCAAATTAAATTGTATTTTAATCGATCACAAACGCAAATGGAACGAAACTGCATCTAGATGCGGGTGACACTTGCGTCTGTTCGTGGATGTAGGATTTGCCTTTGATTTCTGCTGGTGTTGACCTTGATTCCGATTTCGAGCATCACGGAAATTTGTCATTTACTGGAATTCGTTCACTTCCATTGCCGCCTGCCGGTTATGATTTACGCGTTTTTTCATCCCAGTCAGGGTTTTTGACTTCTTTTTTTTCTTATATTTTTTTAAACTTCTCAAGCTTTGATTTGATGCCCATAAATTTGTAAACTTTTTGCAAAAATTCTTTTTGGTTTTGCTTGCGTGGGTTTTAACGCAATATGGTGAATTCATTGACGTTTAATTTGATTTTAATTGGTTAAACGAATTCCTAAACAATTTATTTTCCATTTAATTTATACCCAGTCGTAGGAATTACACGTTCGTCATTAAGTCTTCTCCAACTAAGGATACACATTTCATAAATTGCATGAGTAATTTTAATTACTCATTGCTTCAAGAGAATATTTAATTGGAATCTTTATTGGATTTAATGACTGCGGACAGTGAACCCATTGAACATCTTTAACAGCCACGCCCATTTAATGAACTGACACGACATATTTCTAGCAAACCCATTCACATTATGAATTAATCCAAATTCCTGTTCCAGAATATCTTGTCATTGTCCCACAAAATATATATTGCAGCTTCCTAGGCTCACGGGTTGCTTCAATAGAGCCTTCTGTGAAAATAATAAACCGACTCGAGTGTCCCAAGGATCAAGTAGGACATATATGTGAACTGTTTACTATCGTTATTCGAGATAATTCGTCATTGTTCAAAAGGATTCGAAGGACCATACCTAATTCTTGCTTAGTCAAAATAAAATTTTATACAAACAAAATTTTGAATATTTAATAATTTGCTATCGGTTACATTTCCAGAATTCATAAAAATCGTGTCAATGAAACAAATTTCTTTATTATTAATTATTCAAATTTCTATATACACAAAATGATTAAGAGATGGTTAACCCATGACTGTGGCAGACAACAAAAATCTGAGCGATAATTAAATTAAATTCAATTTCATTTTAGAGCAATTAAAAAAAGTCACACACAAATTTTTGACCAAATTCGTACAATTTCAAACTGATAAATGCACCAAAAATTAACAACAATAACAATAATGAAAACAAATCAAATTACAACAATAACAATTGAAGCGAGGCGACAAAAGGAAACCCCACTAATTCGGAGATCAAACTTGAATCGCAACTGAACTGAACTGAGCAGATCAGTGCAGATCAGATCAGAGCAAAGCCAAAACAAAACAAATCGCTTCAGTTCAGAGCACGAACAGCAAGAATAAGAAGAAGTACAACAATAACAACAACAAAAACCACAATTGAATATTGAACTGAGCGCAAATCACAACGCACTCACCGAATAAAAAAAGAAGCACCGAATTGAGATCAGCTTGGTTGGCTTGACTTGTCAACTCTTATATAAACTCGACGATCTGGAACTGATCTCAAACATTCCTGTAGCATCAAGCCAAGCACAAGGATTACTTGGAGGCTGTGAAGTGTTGCCAAATATTGAAGTGACTGAAAAAATAAAAAAAATCATAAACGAAATTTAAAGGATTAACATCGAAAGTGAAACGAAAGTGTTAAGATATTCAAAACAAAATGAATGCAAAAGTGATTTTATTCGTTACTGTTGTGGTGAGTCAAGCAAAGTACCTACATTAAATTCAATAAAGTATTCAAAAAACTTTGAAGTGTTTGAAGGCAAGATATTATAGAAAAGATTTGGAAAACACTGGTGATGGCCAATTAAAAATTACTCATACGACCTGAGGGGCCAAGGAAATTTCTAAACAGTGAACTTAATGCATTTTTCCGTTAAATAATCTTTTCTGATCGACTATGATTTTTATATTAATATAGAAAATAGATAAATGGCTTCACTGAGTAAAGGGCATTCACTGTAAAATTCTGAAAAAATTTTAATAAAATTCTTCAATTTAAAAAAACTTGAATTCAAAAATTTTTCATTTACTTTTCAAAGTATTGAATTTTAATTTGAACAGATCCGAAATACTAAATTATAATATTTCATTCTATTTAATTCTTAAATTTAATTATATGTAAACAAAACCTTCCAATACTACATTTTACTATTCAAAAGCACTTAATGTTCAAAGAAAAAATAAAAACACACACCCATCACTTTTATGACTTAAAATCGCTCAAAAGCTAAATAAAGAATTTAACCTTTACACTTATTAAAAAACTTAAGAAAAAATAACTTCAAGCAATACCAACAGCAATAAACGGCCACAATTAATCACTGCTATTCTGCATAAGCCAAGACAAAAATATGTATTAAAGAATTTCATACGAAGAAGAGCCTCTTCGGCTTCACTTGTTGCTAGAGGAAATCTGCAGCACTCCCACAAAACAAAAAATACAAATATAAACAAGCAACAAAAAATGTATAATATTGCAACTGTCAACTTCTGCTTAACGCAATTAATAACTTCTTTTATTATTTAAAACGCTCACTCAACAACTGAATTAACTATGAAGTAATGCAACAAACAATGGAATATAAAAACAACGCCTAGGGCCAAAGAAAAAAAATTGTCCAAAGGAATAAGATTGAGAGGGGTTTCTGCACAATACCGTTGGATTAGAGCTTTTATCGGTTTAATGATAGCTGAACAGTGGTCTGAACTGAATTTGTAAACGAAATTTGTATCAGGAGTTTTCTGGAACTTTCATCACATCATAGCCAAGTCATAAACCGGGAGAACTTTTCTAACTTTTATACACAAAACTTCAAATTACCTTTGAGTTTAAGTTGTATTTTCAAAGCATATTTTTATGGTTTTTAGTGGATGTTTATACCTCATGAGGTATGGGTGTATTTATGGTATTTTGGCTGATGTTTGTAACACCAAGAAGGAAGCGTGATTGGTATGGATAACTATATATATTCACCACCTGAGTTGATTTAGCCCTATCCATCTGTCCGTCTGCTCGTCCTTGTAAAAACTATTGTGGGAGCTAGAAGAAAGCGCTAAGCTTTGGATTTATCCTTTTTGGGCCCTCGAAGGAGTTCGTATTGAAATGGGATATATAAGTTGGAACTTACTCACTTCTTTTCAATTCTAACTGGATATTTTTGGCTTTATTAGCTCATGTAAATCAACGCCTCTTACATATACCATGCTGTAGTTCCATGTTTTTTTTTTGCTAGTCTATAGCTACTTAACAAATGTTATTAACATTTTTGGTGGAGTATAATTTCAAGACAAAAACCATGACTAAATTCGAACCAATTAAAAAATGTTTTGAATTTTTTTAAATATTTAATTTGTTAAAATTTTTTTACTTGAATTCGTTTTGAAATTATTTGTGAAATACTTTTGAAATTTATTAGTAATACATGCCTGCAGTTTTTATTTCAAAATAAAATTCCTACTTGAATGTTATTTACGGTCAGGTTCATTAAACTTTTTCGGAAACTGTTAAGCAAATATTCTGTGCAAGGTGAATGAACCTATATTTTTTTGCGAGAGAAACTAAGTAACATTTTAAAGCAAGTAAATTTTGTGCCGGTTTTCGTTTAATTTTTTTTTTTGCGGGGGGCATTTAAATTAAGTAATTTATGATCTTTGATTTTTGTTTTATTTTATTTGATTTATTTGGAATTTATTTAATTATTTTTAGGCTGTCTTTGCCCATTGCCGAGGCTCGCCCGTCAACAACTATGCACCGCAAAATTATAACAATAATGACAACAATCATGGCAAGTATCAGGTTTCAGAACAAAACTTAAACGATGGCAAATATCATGCCCGCAGCGATGGCCAATACCAACCGCACAATGAAGGTATTTCATTCACGATGAACTGCTACTGATCCACTATACTTTGTGATGATGGCGTAGTGTTTGGAGCTGGGTGTAGAAAATATTAACTTTGAAATTTACGCATTTCAACTACTAATATTGTTGGACAAATACTTGTATAGCCATGTCACAGTCAAAAGAACCCATCGACCGACCAGGAAAGACGTGATACTGGTGCTTAGTACTAAAATCTACTATCCAAACTGACTTATGACCCTTTTTGGATGCAACATTTATTAACACTAACCGACTTTTGTAGAGTTTACTCACAGCTGCATGTCGTTTTAGTTCTTAGCTATGATTAAGTATTTATATTTTTACATATTTGATTTATTTTTTATATTTTATTGAAATTAATTTTGTTTTGTTCCTGCGATTCTAAAATGTATTCTCTTCTAGGCCAGTCGTATGGCGCTTACGATTCAGCTGGTAAAAGTAATATTATTTCTTACATGCAATAACCTCACAAAACCATATTGTCTTGGTGTAAAATTTACCGAAAACAAAATCAGTGAATATTTTCTATTTTGGCATTCATACTTTGTGAGGTTGTTAGCTTAACTATGAAATCCATACAAAAAAAAACATCAACCATTTTTCAACCGAACATTTCGAATCGAAACATACATTTTGGAAAGTTGCTGCAGACTTTAAGTACATTTTTCCCAATACCGTACAATAATACACTTCCGATCAGCTACCGCGATTCACCTTTGACTCACTCTAAAACTATTCCGAATGGATTAATTTTCACTAAAAAAATCTTGACTTTCATCAATATTTTGCCTCTGGCTGGACACAATCAAACCCAAAACGCATTCACATTAAACGAACGGCCACAAAACACAATTTGTTTACGTAAATATCTATTACCAAGGTTATGGAAATACAAATAAATATATTTGTTAAGATTGTAAAAAAAAGAATTAACAGTATTAAGAATTAAAATGTACTTAGTTGATTTGACACAAATTTTAGTAGTATCGATTTACGCAAGCAAGTGCGCATACTTACACCAAACCACTAATGCATTTACGAAAACTAATCACTCGCCGCTCTAGAAATTCACCACTTCTTTCCTACCACAACCAGTTGGCGCCATTTTGCTAATTAACTGTTATTTCCTCCAGGTCGCTACATGCACAACACACAACCGTACCGCCATATTCATGACAATCGCGAATTGGGCTTCTATGTGCATGTGCCGAATCCTTATGATGGCGGTTACGGGCCGTATGCTGGTTCCAATCTACCCTACATACATGACGCTAGGCCATACGAGTAAGTATTGACACAGTTTGATTGTGGTAAGCAATAACCCAACCGCTCTTCTCTCCCTGCAGTCACAATCTCTACACAGTAAGTAATGCTGATTTTAAAGTACCCGCCTTGCGCTTGGAATATGGTTTCCCCGAACATGAAGCACAAATTGATTATCACCACCACTCAAATTATAAGTCTGACCCCTCATACGGTGTCGACAGCACAACGACATATGCTCCCCAATATTGAAAGTCACTAGAGAAGCTTCCCGATACTCCCCCGCCCCCAACAGTATCCCAGATCCCAAGAAACACCTTAAATCCTCAACAAAAAAAATAAATACATCCAACAGAAATCCAACACACACACACACATCCAGTTCCGAATTCCACACAAAATTATTCTTAATAAATAATTTTCTGAAATTATTCCAAGCTCCAAGCTCCTAAGGAAGCTCCTGCTGCTAAATTAATCAGCTGCATACTAGCAACAAAATCCAAATCGTAAACATATGCCAGAAACACACACACACACACACACATACACATATACAACATTAATCCTTAAACACATCAAACGCATTTAAGCTTAATTTCACATACACGAAAACACCCGCAAAAAAACACAACCCAGCATATCCCAGTAAACAGCATAAAATCCCATATCAATTTAACGAATTCAACCTTTTTTAACACATTCATCGTTACAACAAACAACTATCGTCAATCCACACAACCACAAAAAACCCACAGACCACTACCACGAAGAAACCAACCACCACCACAAAACGCACCACCACCACGACAACAACAACGACCACCACACCACGTTCGATTCTATTCAACTACGATGATGAGGGCAGACATAAGATCCTGCATCAGGAGGAAGTACGCAAACAGGACAAATACGATCATGCGTAAGTGCGAGAAATTATTTTGGTCTTCTTTCTTAAATCCTAAAATGATCTCCCTCCCATCCCCGCCACAGTTACCTAACCGAGAACGGCATCTACGGTGAGGAACAAGCCAAATTGCACAAGGATGGTGGCACCCATGCCAAGGGCTACTACGAGTACACCGGTGACGATGGTAAACTGTATCGCGTCAACTATAAGAGCAATCATCACGGCTTCGTGCCCGAGGGCGATCATATACCGACACCACCACCCATTCCAGAGGCCATCGCCCGTGCCCTCAAATATGTCGACGATAAGCGCAAGGAGAACGGCGAGATGCCCATTTTCGATATGCGCGGTTTCCGCATCGATCACATGCCCAAGGACATGATGGCGAAAATTAAGGCTATTCACGTTGAGGATATGCCCAGAGACATTGCGGCGAAAATACGTGAGCTGCAACGCAAAATGGAGGCCGAAGAGCGCAAAGAAATGGAACTAGAGCGACAGGAGAAGAAGAAAGAGATGGAAAGGAAGAAACAATTGGAGCGGCGGAAGTATTCGGACGAGCCGATGACCACTGAGCAAGCCATCACAGAGTCGTATTAGAGGCATTGCGAAAACACCATAATGGAACAATCAGGGATAGAAATTTAGGCGAATTATTTGACAAATTTTAAACACTAAAAGATTCCCCAACGAAATTAGCCACAATCTGAAGTTGCTTTGACAATTCAATTTGTCAAATTTAACAAAGGAATTGTAGACTCTCACACTTACATTGCAACTAATTGAATTTATTTTATTATTATTATTGCTATGGCCACTTAAGGAATTGTAACCGACTTCGCCTCATCAAAATCTTAATCATGCACAGCACGAAAAGGCTGTGAAATCATCGTTCACCAATTATGAACAAGCAACTGTTAAAAGCTAACACAAATATTCAAAGAAAAATTATGAATTAACGGTATAATTGTAATTAAAAATTGCTTGCTTCCTCAAATACCCCAAAAAAAAAAAAAAACTAACATAACCCCAAAAAATCTTAGCCCCTCCCCACGCATTTGTCGTTTCTGGCAAACTATAACAAGTCATCATCCAACAAAAACACAAAAAAAATTAAATGAAATAATTTTAATGTTATTATTTAATTATTTATATTATGTATGTAAACTTTGTTAGTATTTTAATAATTTATATGTATTTAAAAATACACTAATTGAAATGTTTTAAAAAAAAATAATAAAAAAACTTTAAAAGATAACGGAAACGCCTCTTTTGTGTATTTAACAGTTCTTTAATTAAATCAACCATTTCAGCAAGATATTTTACGAGTATGTTGTCAGCACTAAATTCCAGCAGATTTCTTTTAGGCAAGCCTCTCACGGTCATACGCTGGAGTCTGAGGTGTGGTCGTAAAGTTCTTTCAATGTTGACATTTATCTAGTTACAGAAGTAGGAATATGGAATATGACAATTAATTTGTTATGCTCAACAGAAGTTTTTATGGTCAAGAGAAGGAAGTAGGCAATTGGAAGTCTTGTTTTCACAGAGTTCAAAGTCCAATTCCGACCATATGTGGCATTGAGCTTAGAATTGAAAGCATAAGTCCATGTGCACAATGTTGTTGAAAAACATTAAATGCAGCACTTTGAAATATTGGTTTGCATTTTTCATAAAATCATTGGTACATATAACAATCTAGTTATCCACTTGGCATATTTTTATTCTTTTTTTACGACCCTTTCAAGACTCGACAATACTAATTGTCTGTGCTGGAACGACACTTGCAACAGCAATATCCACCATGTCTTTTTCAATATTGGATTCTCTTCAATTAATACACGTTGCCAGCCCATTTCCTAACAAACATATACAAAATCTGTAATCACTTCAATCTAGTTGATGTTACGTAAAAACCAAAGCAACAATTTATACATTTTTTTAAATGATTCCTGTAACTCCTTCAGGGGCATAGGGTCCCTACTACCACTAAAAATTCAAAGCCGTTAGAATAGAATTCCACTTAAAATTCAATGCATTATTCGCCATTCTGAATTTAATACAACCACACGAAAATTCCCATAAATAGTTTATTAAAATACAAAAATAATTTCAAAATTTTGAAATTTCGAAAATTAAAGCAATCATCCACCTCAAATTGGAATTCGATTTTGGGTTTGTAATTGAATCAATTCAAAATGAACTTGCTCTCAATACGAAGTAAACACAAAACTCAGCACAACGACCCGGTCTGTAGACATTTAAAGCGTTCAATTTAAAAACACATTATCAGCATCAAGAATATAAACAATTCCTAATTATTCATAAATAATAAATTTAATTAAATAAATATTTATCAAAAAATATATGAGGGTATATATTTTATTTCAAAAGAATCCATTACGACTCAGAATTGATGTTCAAGCTACTGTCGGGAATTTGCAAATTTTATTTCTTCATGTTTTTCTTTTATTTATGGCAATTTTATAGTTTGAGAATTATTGGGTGACTGTCCCTCCTGACCAGCCTAATTGCTGATAATTGTTCGGTTTTGTTAATGTATGAACTGGTATTATTTACCCTCAAAGTTCATTGTTTCATAATGGATGCTTTATTTCCGATTAAGGAACTGGTTTCTTCCGGTTGGCGAAAAGTTATACTAACTTTTAAACAGGGTGTGGTGATGAGATTATGAAAAAGTTCGACTGAATCCACTGGTAAGAGATATGAAAATTTACTGAAGTCTATAATTTCCATAATTCAAAAGTAAGCCCTGACAGTCCAGTCTTCCTCTCTCTCTTTCTCTTTTTCGCTCAAAAACTCTAATTAACCCAACGATTGCATTGACCAAAGTGTAAAGTCATTCAACTTCAGAAGAAAAAAAAATGAATAACAACACCTCGAGACACTTCAGTTGATTGCCAAAACTATTTATAAATAGTTTCGTTCCATTTTGTTATTTTTACCTTCTTGGTTTTTTTTTAATTTTTTAAATTTTTTATTTTCAATTTCATAGAATACTACTTTCAAAATACAAAAATTTAAATGTCAAATTCGCCAATTTGCTAAATACTAAAATTTTACGATACGAATTCATTCTGTTAACATTTTGTGCGCCATAATTAGTCTAAATTGCGATAAGCATCGTTAAAAATAGAATTAAAAAACTGTCATAAAATTAAATTGCATTAATTAATCATGGCTACATTCAGCATTTCATATCGCACAGTGCATACCTTTAGGCTGTACTTAAAAGGTAAGCGGAGCTTTTTAACGACAGAAATGAGAAAATACAATTTTAAATATTTGAAATTCAAATTAAACTTCGTTAAATAAAATGTAAGCTTTTCGTAGACTACAATGGAAAATCAATAAGCACTTGAACGCTGTCTATGGTGTTCTCGTATTCTGTCTCATCCAATCGAAAAAAAAATTATTAAGAATATTTTAATCAGAAAATCAAAGCTTTTTGTACATAGTAACTTAGTATTCAAATATATCGTTTAACAGGATCTTCGCATTCAAAACTCTCTCCAGCAGACAGGGGTCAGGCAAGGTGGCCCAGTTCCATAGTGGATTATGTCCATATTTTGCTCAAACTGAGTGTGATGTGAATCCTGGACTTATCGCGAACAAAGGAAGGAAAAGAACTGAAATTAGGAATTTTAAAAGACACATCTCCTAACATGTCTGGACCGAGGTAGTGATCTAATTGACTCGAGCTCCTAGTTGTGAAAATGCAAAATACTTTTTGCTAATATATTCTCATTAATCAGTTTATAAACTTTTGGCAAAGTCACTCGCTCACCGATGCTATCATTTCGATTCCATTCTAAGTTTTCAATAAAAATGCCAATCTCTTAAAATTTGTATTCTTTACAATTTATTTCATTATTCATTATTTATTTCGATTTCGACTTGACTGTGGGAAAAAGTTTGAACATTGAATTGGAAAAATTCACAATAGAATTGCAGATTTTCACAAGTATGTATTTGGTATGTGGGTTACGTTTCACTCAGGTATTTCGCGGCATGAGTGCGAATTTGTGAATTTTCCATAGAATATTGATTAATTAATTTTGGTGATGACAACGTCGGCGGGTTGTTGCATGCGCGCATATTGCTCAGCATTGACGCCATCGTCTAAAATACAAAATTTAGTTTTAAATTCTTGGTTTTTTTTTATATTTAAAATTGATAACTGGTACTCACAGGTGATAGTTGGATGGAAACCATTTTCATCGGCTGTGTACGTCACTCCCACACGCACTCCTTCGGGTGTAATGAACGAATATGAACCGGAGACTTGTTCTTTTTGCTCTTCATGGCCCACATTGATGGCCACACCGCGCTCCTCGCCGTGTATACCATTTTCAGTTTCGTACGAGTACGAATAGGCACCGTCTTGATTGGGTACCACCTCCTGTTCGATAATGCGTGCAGAAACTGGGGCCACGTCGGGATTGTACTTCTTGTAGAATTTGTCGTAGAATTTGCGGTTGTTGTAGAATTCACGATTCTTGTAGTAGCGGCTGTTGTAGTAGGGATCGTTGTGGTGTGGGTTGTAACGGCCACGGTTGTCGTATTTGGAGGTCGCAGCCGAGACAGTGCATGCCAGTAAGGCAAGTGCGATAAGGGCTAATAAAAAGAACTGAAAGAGGAGAAAAATTGCAATTAAAAAAAAGACTATTAAGAACCGGTTACATAAGTACACGGTTACTTTAAATAACAGTTTGGATATTTTTCAATCTTTTTGAAAGTATCTACGAAAATTACTTTATGGAACACAACAATGCCAAAATATCTTTGCAATATTTAACGAAAATATCAAAATGAATCTTTTTATGGTTTTTTTTTATAGAAAGACCCGAATTTAAACTAAAGATAAATCCCAGGAGATCTTTTTCACTTTTCACTAAACATTTTCATAACTCCAGCTTTTTATCCTAAAGTAACCACTTGCAAAAGAATGTATTTAAAAAATGTTATCCTTATTTTAGTGTGCTCCATCGCTATTTCAAAAACGTATAATCAATTTTTTGTCTCTAAAAGTAATCACTTTCAAAACGAGTAATCGTGTTTGAAGTACTGATTTTGTTCTTCAAGAATTTAAAACTTAGAAATCTGAGTTCAAAATTTTCCTTTTTTAATCCATTCACATTGCCTCAACTCTTCGCATTTACCAATTTTGCCATTTTTAGATTAAATTCGTGTGACTCTTCACTGAGCTGTTACCGCTTGTGTGTGTTTTAGGAAACTGTATCATCTCAATCCCGAATCTGTCAATTTATATTTTTGCACCCAATTTCCGAAAGAAACAACCGAATTCGGCACAAAAGTCTATTGCCAAAATGAAATCTAAAAAAAAACTACGATCACTAAGACGAGCGGCAAACCCACCTCATTCTAAACGGTTTAGCATATTTCGTTTTGCCAATTTCCGTTTAAAAGAATTTTTAATAATATTGCCATGCAAAATTTAAAAAAAATGGTTTAAAAAAGAAAATAAATTAAATTAAAACGACTACCCGCCAGTGTCAGATCGACAGAGGCACACCGAAACAAGCAAGTGCCAGCGGATGTGGACATTGTAAATCTCAAAGCTACCCGCAGCGCAAAAATGTGATGTGTGCTTGAGTGTGTGTGTAAATGTTCGGCTCAGATACAAGTTGACAATTTCGTTATATTTCGGCGTCGCTTTGGAATTGAGCTGTTTCTCATCGCTCGCGGTCGGTGGTTGGACACAGTAAAGGGGCGTTAAACAATTCTTTTGTTTTTGGACTTATGCTGGGCCGAACTAGTTTCTTAATATTGCTATTAAAATGCGTTAAGAGCGGGTTTTTGATTGGTCAATTTGGTTTTTGTGTATAATAAAGTAATTATTCCAATTGTAGCTGTTCGGCGGGTATGCAAAAAAACGTTTCAATTAAGTTTTTATTTATTCATTTTCAATTATGAAGTACAAAATTGTGCATAATTTTTTCGAAATTATTCATCAAATGACATAGTATCCGATGTTTCTTTGTTCAACACCAAATGTTTATGACGCCATTTATCGGAGTTTCTTAAATTTTGTCCTTTTTAAAAATTTTTTTTTTGCAATATTTTTTGCTATTTAGTTGATGACGCGCTAGTATACCAATAAGCGTAGGTATGGGATTCCTATCGAGCGGTTGAAGCTTTTCCAAATGTGGCATAGTTTTTCCGGTATTGCATTTCGTTGTCCCCTCATACTAGTAGTATCTTGTGGCCTAAACTGTGTTTCTATTCGATTGCTGACCCTCCGAGCCAATTCATCGAGAGGTCAACATCTAACAAAACAAATGTGGTACTCATCTATCGGTACTTTCCATTCGATTCCTACTCGTATGCACGCGTATCGAATCCATCCTATTTTTGCGTAATCGCTCCTTTCTTTAAAAAATGTCAGTTCATTGATTGATTTCATTAAAGTCATTTATTGTTTGGAATATTTGATAGCTTATTAGATTATTTGTATTAGCGGACTCAATTCAAATCCATCAATTCACATCTGCATCTGCATTCCACAATCTTGCTCCATTTGGTATAATTAAACACTGGCAAGTCTAAATTATCACACAAGTTTGGACTATAGTTAATTAAAATGCTAATAGTTTGTAAATCTTTGATAAAATGGCTCAATAAATTATATGCTTACAAAGTTGCACAAAGCAATTTGTTTCATGGAACGATTACAGTCATAAACTTGAACCATATTTCGGTATTTACATAAATGTTTGAGATTATTACGAATTTCTGCATTATTTACTTAAAACTATTAAGTATATGCCAACTACTCGGCAATGCGAAGCCAATAAGTGTCACTCAAACAACACTTACGGCAAATGCTAACAGCAGCATTAGCAAACGCGTAAGTATGGTAAACAGCGCCACCACGAACGTCAATAAAAGAAGCTGCTGCTGCAGCAGCTACAACGGCCTTCACATTTAGCGTACGCGCAGTGGACGCTGGCAACTGAACAACGCCAACTTGTGGCAATCAAGTAATTTAATAATAATAATCACTTTGGAATTACATTATATCTCAATTGAGAAAAAAATTAAACATCAAAGATTCCATGCGAAAATTCTCTACAAAGGCAATTAGGCACGTCTCAGATTACTTGTATTTAGCAAATTTGGCTAAAGTTCATCAAAAATGGTTAATACTCTTTAGTTAGTGGTACAGTGAAATCGTTAAAAGTCTTAGGATCTATGGGTTGAAAAGGCAGTTGGCTAAGATACAGTATTCCAGTGCAGCCACATCATTCTTTATTTACAAATTGAAAAATATTTACAAAAAATCCTCCAAAAATTTGTTGGCGGTCTGCTTTACTTTTGCCAGACCTTCAAATTACTGCAAATTTACAATATTCCCATTCTCAGACCACTTGTTGGCATTAGATATTCCATTAAGTATTCTTACAAGCTTTTAATTAAAAAATGTAAATTCTCGAAATTGAAATTTTAAATTGGAACAAGTTCAAGCAACTTTGAGGAAATTACGAATTTGGTCTTAAAATTTACGATGTTTAGCATTTCCTCTCGCTAACACAATGGAGCACAATTATGCAAATTGAAATTGGACTGAATTCATATTCAGTTCTTTTTGCTTACGATATTCGAAATTAGCATAAAGCCTATGCGATCGTTTGTTAAACAAACACACTTCAACACCCTGTGTTATCCGATACGCGATCTAACTACCAATCGGGAGCATCTGATAACACTTCATACTTGATCTGAACGGGTTTCTCGGTTAATTGGAGGTGTTAAAAACGTTGTAGTGGCGATCCGCTCATAATTGGACGATCGTCCGATCGCGTATCGCATCGAAACAAAAGCGCATATAAAAGTCAAAATATTTGTGAAATCCCATTTGACGCCTTGGTTTACGAGTTTATCTTGCAAAAATATTAAATTATCATTAATTTTTTTTATTTTGAATGGGGGCTATTGTTTGGCGCTAAGTTATGCATGTGGAGAATGTTTCAGATATTCATTGAGAAATTATGCTAACGATATGTTTAGGCCGCAAATGTGATTGGCATGTACAAAAACATTTTTTGTGAGAATTATTTTTATTTGAAAATTTGCATGATGAGGTGACTGGAGACACCTGAGCAGCTAATCAATAGTTCTGCTGAGGTTTCAGAATAAACTTTCAATTTCACGTTCAGACCATAATATGGAAATTCTTAATTATCATTGACATTTTACCGAAAACGTTTACTGCTCATCAGTTTTACCCACCCAAAAATTACACATGACCTCATTTGATTTGAGTTGTTCATGCAGTAACGAAGCACATACTGATCAAACACACATAATTTGTCACATAAATTATTGGCGACATCAATTTCGTTCAGGCCGAAGACAACCTCAACTGGTTGCAGAGTATCAATTAGAGAAGAAAAAGAAATACCAGTTGGCCAGTGCCGGCGCAAAATATGGCTAATGTCAAGTGAGGCACAATTTGATGTAAGCAATTATTGCAAATGTCACAAGTCAACCGGCTGCTCTGAAATGGTCAGCTGCGTGAGTGCTCTGCAATGAGGTAAGAAAAATGTAGACTAATATGTACTTGACCATGATGGTCAAGGAAAAGAGCACTTATGTGCTATAGATTTGCAAGCAACTAGTTTACTGGACTATTCAATGGATGCGTTTGTGCAAATGTTAAGGTCAAAATGTCCCATGGACAAAGAGTGCTTGTCACTTCACAAACTAAATCCGAACTATGATTCTTCTTCTAACCAGAAACGAGTAAGTCATTAAAGCATTGACTCTCACCTCCACAATCTTCACTCAACTGAAAGGAAAAACTATGCGATGTGCATAACAACTCTTAACAACAATTAATTCAAGCGTTGGTCTTGTAATCTGAACTGCAGTCGGTTTGTGTGAAAAAACTGGATCGACTTTTCCGGTTGTACTGCAAGCGGATTTTGTTTTATTTTTGCTTGCCAGCCTCTCCTTACAACGTAAATCACTTCATCATCATTAAGAAAAGTACACACAATGTATTATTTTTTTTTGTATTCGTTGTCTTATCCACAACATCCACTGCCATTTAATATGTTCATTATGACTTAAATTCGTTTCTTTTGTAGTTCTATTGTAGTTGTTGTACGTACACACATAACACAATGAACATTGACCTTGCGTCATCGACTTCGGTTGCATCGGTGACGTTTTGCTTTGTTCATGCGGTTAATTGCATTTCAGTTTAGTTCGATTAAAGAAAAACTAGAAACGAAATTAATTTTAATTGACTTATTAGAGCATATGCGTTTTGTTTACAGCCATGCCCATGAATAGTGACTAGCCGATTTCAATACGAAATTTCGGTTCGTTCTTAAGGCGCTAACATATTGGTATTCTTGGCTGTACCACAACCTCGTTCCGCTGTAAACGTATCTGGCTGAGAATAAACTGAGTAATTAAATCTACCGATTTCCCTGTGTTTCTGGTGCTAAATTGAAGGTGAGACCTTTGCTTTGAACGTTTTGTGAGTGGTTAAGCTCGGATCAAATGGCAAATAGCGGAGGATTACATTTTGATGAATGTCACAAGTAGATACTGGGTTTGATGGAGATTATGACAAATAAATCAACATTATTTTCAACTCACTTTAAATTCACAGCTTGACTCCCAGCTGGTATATGATTATGTAGTTTTGTAAAAAAAACAGGATCAGTGATACAGAAATATATCTCACTTGGTACCTAATTCGAATATTTTATCAACCCGCATCTCTTCTAACATTTCACACACAATAAATGTCAAGTCGCCCACAAGCTAAATTAAAAAAAATTGCCAGACAAACGAAAAACTACGTCATTCGCCGTTCATCACTTTGTCTTTTTTTCGTCTTCTTCTCATATTAATTACAAGCAATTTACAATTGTATTCAATTTCAGCCGATATCTGTCGTTTAGCACTTTTGTGCGAAGGAGGAGCAGTTTTTTTTATTGCTGTTGCAATAAAGCTTCCAAATCGAATAAATTGCATTTAGTATTTCGATTTTGGTTTTGTTAAAAATTTCCAACTCAGAATAATCTGCTCTGACGATCGGCTCAAAAAGTTTACTCTCTGCGATTTGGGGTACGTCTGCAGCCAGTTGGAGGTTAAAAAGGTCAGAAAAGTTGCTACACCGCCGCGCGCCATGTTGGAAGTGAGTTGCAATTGCAATTTAATGAAATGCGCGCACAATATCGTGACAAGATTGTCCCAAAGATTTCATTGTCTGTGCTTCTATTCGCTTTTATTTTTATTTTGGTGTTGCCGAAATGAAGAAGCTTTTCCAATGTTTGTGGGTTAAACCCATTGTTTTATTGCTTGTGTTTTTTTTTGGAGGGGGAATTTTCTTAAAAAGTTTTCTAATATTTTAGATTTAGGTAAAATATTTTATAAGACATTTCTTGTGTTTTAAATATTTTGTGCATTTAACTGAATTTTGAAATAAAAACAAAGAGTAAAAAAACAAGAGCAAAATATTACCTAAACCAACTAAAAAGTTGAAAATAAACTTCCTTTAAAGCAATTTCGATTTAAAATTAAGTTGTTTGCATGTCGTTTGTTTCCATTGACATACATTTTTCACCTCCGTTCTTCTTTAACATTTACTCAAAATCGAGTTTATTTCTTAAGTCTTTTGTTTCAATGAAATTTCTTATAATTTTTTTCCATTTCTAATTTTACGAAATTTTAATTAGCAAAATCGATAACAAGAAGAAATAAAATATTCCTAAAACATACACAAATATTGTGTACATAGTGTGTCGTACCTGTAAGTTCACAAAATGCCAGTTGTTTGTAGCTCGAAAAAAAAGCAATAAAAAAACAAACTGAATTTTCATACTTCAAGGTACTAACCAGTTTTTATGGACATTCTTTCATACTGCATGGCATATCTTTACACTTCGAACATGGTCAAGAGGCGCCTGTGTGCTTCAAATGTGAATTTTCCGCTGGGAAGGTCACTCTCAGGTGTTGCAATTTTTAAAATTTACCCTAAGTATTTCAATTTATTTGGAATTTTTGAAAATTCGTGGAAAATTCCAGTCTTAAGTACTTACTCAAGTACTTACTATTTCGTTTGGCTCATCACAATACCGAACCCATTAAACTTTAATTACCGCCAGCACACAGCCGCTGAGTGACGTGTGACAATTCAGCATTTTGCACACTGATGCTTGTTGAACTTTTCCAATTGTTTTTCAATTGGATTTGTTTTTGCTGGTTTTCCATTGTTGTTGTTGTTGTTGTTGACGCTGTTTCCATCATTACAACGTGACTTTTGAGTAATATTTTTACAACTGGCTGCTATATATATCTACTATGTTTGTGTGGGCCTTTGCTCACTTCCCACTGATTTATTTCTATTTTAAATGTGCGAAAAAGTGTCAACATTTTTTGCGCTAATGATATTGCCCTCCTATCAAATTGTCATAGCGAACATAGTTAGTTTTGGTTACAGAATTAGTACGAGTGATGACACGCCTACAAATCATTCATACAAATATGATTGCTTTGTTAGGTTAGAGTGGTGACTATATGCCTCACATTGACCAATATGGTCCATAGTGCTAAATTGCTTTGTTGTTCACAAAGTCTTTAAGCGCTTTTGGGCATGCAACTTCGCCAATTCGTTTGTGGTCAAACTTTTCAGATAAACTCAAATAGGAGGAGGGAATATGGATGAGATAAAGTTGAGCAACGAAGTTATATTACAGAAACGGTTCAAATTAAGTGGAAACAATGTGTGTATTTGAAGTCGTCACAACGAATTTTAGTGATGTAATGTAATGCAAAGTAATGCATTGTGATATAAAGTAATGTATCGTAATCTAGTGCAGTTTCCACATAAAATAATGCAGTATTCTCTATGCAGCCCATCTAGTTAGCCGTCGGTCTTATAACATAAATATTATCCAATATTTGATTACATTAATTTCGAGAATAAAGTACTTTTCGCATTACAAATGTGATTGTTTGCTATTTGCTAGCATTTTTCTGAATTATTCAAATTCGATTTGTTTAAGTTGGCATTTAAAGTCAATTGCAATTGAAATGTGTTCAAAATGGCTACGGTCAATGCTTGGCCAATATTTGAAGTCTTTACTGGAAATGCAAATGCAACGAAATCACACCAAAACTAATACAATAACAATAGCAACAACAAGAAAAACTAAAACTATTACAGCAACAAAAAAGGCATAGAAGTAAACACGCAAATACCAAAAGACACTGAAGAAGTTGACAAGCATCTAACAAATAAAAATCAAGACTTAGAAAAATACATACAACTACAAAAGAATATCACTAAGAAGAAGAAGAAGAAGAAGAATTTGTAAAATATGTGTAAATGAATTCATTAAATTCACATTTTATTGCACAAATTAGTGTTAATAAAAAAAAGTGTAATTTTTGTACTAAAAATAGCAATGTGAGGTAAAAAAGCCAACTGCGCACACACTGTCAGGACGGGAGAATTCATCATTCGCCTCAAATTGCTCGCAGTAAAGTGTCTGGCCTCATGGCGGTGGGAGGGGGGTGTTGGGGTTCTAAAAACTCAACTTAACCAAACCCAACACACACACACACGCAACACGAACTCAACTCGGCTCAGTTGGAAAATACACCTGCCCACCAAAGTGTTGAGTTTCAACATTTTGTTGGAAAAATATTTACTTGCACTTTTGTTTGCTCGTCGGTTGCAAACCGCTGCAATTGCAGTTGCCAGCGAGTAGCGGCATGTGTGTGTGTGTGTGAGTTCGTGTATGTGTTTGCCTGCTTCAGTGGCCGTGTTGAATCTTTATTTTTATTTCTATTTTCGTTTTTGCATTTTCATCTGCTCTGGTGCATTTGGAAGAGTGCATTTGGTATAAATACTGCCACCAGCCGGCATTAGAGATCATTAAAAAATCTTTTGTTCAATTAACAACTTCTTTGATCTCAACGGAGCAACAGAAGTTTCTGGTTTGAAAAGGACACCGCCAGCGATTGCCTTGCTTGGATTAAAAGTGCGAAATAGTTGAAAAATAGTGCAAAAATGAGAATTGTAAGTGTATTGTAAATGTGTGTGTGTGAGAAAATGCTTATACAAATTGTGGTGCAAAAGGACATTGTGAGACATGGAGAGACTTTACATTAACACGCAATGGAATCTCAAATCTGAAATATTCCAAGTAATTGATTACCAAGGTTGTATATTGCGTTTATATTGGAGGGTCTCAGGAATGCTTTTATTGCATGGTCCTTTAGACAAATGCCGTAATGTGGGTCAAATTCCAGCACCTGTTTGTATAAATGTTGAAGGTGTGGCTCTAATCACGTGTTAAGTGACAATTTGTTCTAGAACCAGGTTGCTAAATGAGATAATATCCAAAAGGCGTTACTGCAATCTGACTGTAAAAAAATGTCCACTTAACACGTTATTAGATCCACATCTTCAGTTCAGTCAAATGCTATAGCTAATTTATTTGCTTTGAATTTTGTTAAATCATTCAGGCTTAGAATGCTAGCAATCTAGTAGGATTACCCTTTGGTTAGGTTAGGCTAATGGGCACAATTTGAAACGTCAAATCCCTCCGAATAGCTAAGGCTATGATAGTCATCCAGCTTATACATTAAATACCTGGCCAAGACATGTGGATTACTAGTCTTTGTTGTATTTTCGAAAATACAACTCATTTTAACCAACAGACTGGCAAAAGGTACATTACTTTTCATCGTTAACCACAAAGAAAAGCAAACCAAGCATCCTAAAGCCTCCTAAGCCCAATTTGACTTTTAACATACACATATGGTCGTAAATACCGTCTGACTGAACACACCCAAACGTGCACCGACAATGGGTGTCAATAAGTGTTCACCCCAAAAAATATAAAAACAAGAAATCTTTACTGCACAAAAACTTGTGCAACTCCAGTCGAATGTGTTAGATCGTAAAAAGTGCCATACCTTGTGCCCTTCGCAGCAGAAAATCTGCCCATGTGCATGCCTGCCTTGGGCTTCCGGGTTAATTACTTGCAGCACAGACAAAAGAGCATAGCACAAACTGGAAAATTATAATAAATAGTAGCAATTAGTGTAAAACGAAATTAGCAATGTAAACCGTTTACTCAAAAAACCTACTTTAGTTATTGTTTATTTAATAAAACCAAAAATTACTGTTTGATTACTAAATGTTATTGTTACCAACGTCCATGGGCACCAGTCTGCACTGCATTAATATCCACGCTTTCAACGAAAATGTATGCATACAAATGAGGACAATTCTGTGGAAAATTGACTGGCTGAATGAATGAAGTAACAAACTCAACAAACCACATGCAATGCGAAAAGGTCATCGGCAATAAGCTGATATTGGTGATGATTGTTATTGTCGCTATGGGTTATTTTCGTTGTAAGTGCTGCAATTTTTGTTCGTTGTCATGTTAAAACCGCCAATGATTGTCAGTAATTTTGCGACCCATAACATTGTCGCATGCGGCTGCGACGCTTAAAGCCATTTAAAGGCGTCTGCTAGCCTTTAAGCAGACGATCGAATTGCCATAATACAAAAATAGTTAAACTGCAGTAACGACAGAGTCTGCAAGATTCGTGAAATCTCAAGACAAATAAAAACACACTCAGAAAAATAAGTTATTTATGAAGTAGAGAAAAATTGTAAAAATATTAATATTGAATAACTTAGAATCCGAATAAGAAACCACGGAGCGTCAGGGGTTTCTTTTGCTATTTAGAATTTTCTTTTCTACAAAATTAAAAAAACTATTTACAACAATTTTTAATTTAAATTTTTGCAAATTTTGTATGCTTATTCACTCATTGTGCATTGTATGGAAAATGACATCTAGACCTCTTCTTCACAAGCTAATTGGTGAATCAGGCGAAATCGAAATCCGGCACTTCTTCACACAAGCTCCTATTTGAGGTACTGCAAGCTTCTGATGAAATCGAAAAATTCAATTCATACTACTTAATTGAGTGGCCTGAAATGTGATAAGCTTCGTGAAGGATTTGTCAGGCTTTAACAAAGTTGCTCAATGAGTACCGAAATCACATTTCATGTTGACAGGAAGATTTTCATTTTAGCTGTAAACCTAAGCACTTGAAGTTGAGTACAATGGTGGACACTTTCATTAGTGACACTGGTGAATTAATTGAAAACACATTTTAAGTTATGCCTTAGTTAACTATCTCGAAGATTTAAAAATTTAATCAAGTAGATACACATAAATTATCGTTAGAAATGTATTTCAAATGCGGGTAACTCACTACTTCACTCCATTCTTAGACACTTTTTTGTTAGTTTTAAAATTTTTCAAATATAAAAAAATTACATCAATTCTTGTCAGAATAATCTTAGCACAATTCACATCATGGCGCGCTACTTCTTCGCTGAGTTCTTGCATAACTTCCTAACCATGATGAAAGGTGACCCTAATGCCAAAGGTGTGAACTTCATACCAGCAAAATACACAAACAAATTCAACTACCAAAAACCTGAAAAAAAATTAATTACAAAATGTAAACAAAAAAAGAAACACAACACCGACAAGGTATTTGCATAAAAACTAACAAACCATGTAAAACCCATAATTAATGATTTGAACACGAATAAAAAAAAATGCACTTGAAGCTGTGAAAAGGGAAAATCACAACAACTGCAAACACTAGAAATCAAATTATTATAATTAAACAAAAGCAAAAAAAAAAAAAAAACAACAAACAACGTGTGAAAAATTACCGCAAAAAAACTAAAATTAAATTTGAAAACAAATTCGAGACGTAACAGCTAAAATCTACTATAAACGATCGGTACACAATTAATTCAATTAGCAATGCCAGCAATTAGCAGTAAACGTTTTGTTACATGTGTGGGCCGTGTGCCGCAGCTCATCTCGATACGAAATCACGTTTATTCTTAATTAAAATTTGTAAATCATATGATTTTTTTGATTCACCCTTTTCTCTTTTCAATTTACAGGAAATTGCTTTGCTTTTCATTGCGGGCGCTGTTTCATTGGTTGTGGCCCGACCGCAGGATCCAATTGCCATTGTTAGTCAGGAGTCAAACATTGAACCTGACGGCTCGTACAATTATGCGTGAGTATTTATGGGAAATTTTTGCAACAAATGCCACTTGTAAAGAAGAAAGTTTTTTCACAAAAAAGATTTTTTTTCGATTACTTGCACATACATTTTTCGAACAAAAAACATGGTAACCTTATTGCATCTCAAACTAAACAATGAACTCACATTTTTGCAAATTAGACAAAAATTTCCATGCCAAACCACAACACATTTGTAAAAAAGTTGCAAAATGTGTTGCATACTTTTAGGCATACAATGTATGAGAATAAGTGTTGCCAGCAGTTGGTTTAGGCCAAAAAACGAAAGACTTAAGACACATACTACTTGTAGGTCACTTGCATTTTTTTAATAAAAACACAGTAAAACCTCAAAACCGTTGAAAAATTTCCGAAAAATTATGGAGTTAACGAAATGATCGTACTCACAGACGCCCTGTCTTTTAGGGACAGTTTGACAGTAAACGATTCACATATTAGTTTTATGAAGATTTATTTAAAAAAATTATTATGTGTATGTCGGAATTAAGTTCATCGTGGCAAACATGATTGGCATATTTAGATCACCAGAACCAAATTGTATAAACTCGAATTCCGTCTAACAAAAAATAAATTGCAATGCTATAAATTCTTTATCATCTCAAAATCGATAAAATAATCCATTCTCATTAAATTCCTCAAATGTGTATCGAATTCGAAAAAAAAAATATGAATAAACATAGAACAACAAACACCCCCCGGCAAACGGCCATAAAAGACGGGAACCTTTTCTGTGAATCTATTTGAAATGTCAACGATAAACGTCATCTGCACACGTACCAAACCAGAAACTATGCAAATCAGCCTAGTCAAACCGAAATGAAATACATGCAAAATCAACAACAATTTGATTTGTTTGTTTTTTAAATTGCTGTGAGCACACACACACGCCAAACAAGCGCTATGCGATCATCAATGTTTTTAAAGTTGTCCGAAGTTAGTGAATTTATTATTTCATTTTGTGTGACATGAGCATGAATCAATTAACGGTATTTTGTATGGTAAATATTAGCATAATCATAACCATTAATTGGGAAAAAACTCACACAGTAAGAGTAACAAGTTTACAGACACTTTTTATAAAAAAAAGAACTTACAAATTGCCAACCTCTGGCTCTTCTATCAATTAATTTATTTAATATATTTTATACATATTTTATTTAAAATCGAATTCAATACATTTCACATACCAAATTCAACAGAACCAGTTTAAATGATATTTTGTGCATTGGGATTGGATTGTTTTCTACCGAAATTATTTCTATAAATTTTGTTTTGTATATTTTTAAAGTTCGTTTAAATCTTCATGAGTTTTATTGAGTTATCGAAATTAATATGATCTTACCGGTTTCGCTTAATGACTTAAGCGAGTGTCAATTAAAATAGTTCGACAATGTGTTCATAAACTGAAGAAATATTGTCAATTAAAAACCGCATTGAACAGTTTTATGAATTTTTATTTCAACTTGGCGCTTTTTTACCCTTGAGGAGGCGCATCGGTTTTAAATGAACCAATAACCTAAATATGAGTTGATAAGGTTGTTCACTACCCTTGAGATTTTTCGATTTTTGAAATTTTTTTACAATGCACTTCACTGTTTTTTCTTTCAAAATTAAACAATGTTGGGGGGATCGTACAGTTTCAACGAGACAGAATAAGTTGTGGACCACATTAGGGTGGCACATATAATCTCTTCATAAAAACACTTTTATCCAAATGCATTCTCTTATATATCCTTTCCCTTTCCTTAGCTACGAAACCGCCAACGGCATCAAGGGCGAAGAGACTGGCACCCTGAAGAAGGCCACCTCAGCCGATACCAGCGATGTGATTATTGCACGCGGCTCCGTCTCGTACACCTCACCCGAAGGCAATCTGATTACGCTGAACTACTCTGCCGATGACGAGAATGGTTTCCAACCACAGGGTGATCATTTGCCCACACCACCACCAATTCCACCAGCAATCCAGAAGGCTCTCGACTACTTGCTCAGCTTGCCGCCCGCGAAACGTCGTTAAGGTCAATTCACACAAAGGGACGATGCGCAGGCAGAGAAAGTGGAAAGAAATTAAGAGCTGAGAGCTGAACATTTTTTGTTAAATGACTACACACACATACAGGGTGACAACGCAACAGAATACACGAACATGTCTTTCGTTTAAGAATATTCCTTTTATTCTTAAGACTTTTTCCTTAATCTCTATTTTCAATATTCTCAAAATATACCTACTCCTAGACACATACACACTAAAAAAAACACGTGAGTTTAAAAAAAATAATATAGTATCACTGACTGATCGAACCGAATAGTAAATTTATAATGAACTCACTGCTTCAATACTCAAGTAGCGCCACAGCTAAATTTTCCAAAAAAAGAAAACGTTTTTCATATTTTCAAAAACCAAACCACTTTACTTTTCCTTATGCATACTTTTGCTTGTCACTGTCATGATTCTCTTCACTATGATACTCACTGTAGCGTGCACCACTCTTCCTCTGCTTCTTCTATGTAAACTTCACTCTGCCTTATGACACTTTCATTTCGAGACCTCTTCTACCCCAATTTCTATTCTCTCTCTGTATCTCTCTAATGACTTACTTGGAATTCTTTTAGTCGCCGGAACTTTGCCATTTCGGACTCATGTGATATTCGATGTTTTGTTAAAAGAAATCTACATGAAAATGTTTACAAACACACAAAAAAAAACACACACACATAAAAAGAAACAAAAATTAAGACACATAAAAGCTTAAATGAAAATTAGTTTCTACTTTGTATCATATGTTAATTGCATAATATAAACGATGATGATGTATATTAAAATTGTATATTATATGCATAAATTTTGTAAAATACAATATATATAAATATGTAAAATAAGAATGCAAATAAAGAATTACAGATTCTTTACAAAAACTTAAAAAAAACGTTTCTTTCATTTAGTTGTTAAGTAATGAAAACATAACATTGCAGAATAATACTGTCATGCTTAGAAAAAGCTACTTCTTAGGTTGTATTTTTCTAAAAAATTGTACAAACCAGTGTAAAAGTGACATTTGTCCTCAACATAATACATCCGAAGTTGAAAATATCAGTTTTGACAAATGTTTTTTTGATATGATGTGATAAAATTGATATGATTTCAATGTGAAATTTGTATCACAAACCTGCCTATGCAAATTCGTCTCTTCAACTAAGGCTGAACCAATATATTGATATTTTAAGTTGATATCTAAATCATTTACAAGATATCACAAAATTGATATGTTTAATTGTTTATTTTGATATTTTTACTGTAGAAATGATATTTTTTCATATTTAAAAAAAAAATGTATTTTGATATATAATTAAAAATTTAGTTCAAAAATTAATGTACCGCCACTTCTCAAGTGTAGGGTATATAGTATATAATTAATTGCCAATTAATGAATAGTCAAATTTGTTCATAGACAAATATGAAGTGACAAACTGATTTATGAGCTTGAATTTTTATAGCTTATCAGCTGTTTATGTGCCATCGATAACAACGAACACAACCAAAATGCAGCATAGACAAAAAACTCAAACGTAGCGACAAGCAGCCATAACGGTATAAAATCGTTAATAGAAATTATTTTTTGTTGAATTTCATCTAAATATATACTATGGAAAAAATGTGACAGAGCGAACGATGACAAATTTGCTTTATGCTAATTTAATTAAATCGCGCTTCTTAATGCCAAAAAATGCGGTTCAAATAAATTACAAACTTAAGAATTACTTAGGAAAGAAATAACAACGACGCCGTCCAACAACTATGATGATGAAGAAGATTCCATATTTTAAGATTGTGTCAAATTTCACACCCATTCCATATACACCAGACACGCTACAAATCCATACAAGCACATACCAAATATTAGCCCATGATGGCAAACAACCAACCACAGAAGTTTTTATTTCATTTTTTTTTTTTCATGTTCATTTTAAACAAAAACAAGTTCAATATTATTTATTATTGGAATTTTAATTTGTATTAACTACAGGAATTTTGATTCGCGAGGAGAGGGTATAAAAAGCTTCAATTTTTGCATGAAACTTGTCATTTGTGTTTTTGCTTTTTGGCGGTGATAATTTTTCGGTTAAGTTTTTTCGGGAGTTTAATTTTTGAGAAATTTAATTCTTGGCTGGATTCTTTGTGATAAAATGAAAGTGTTCTTGGTGGTGTGTCTAGTTGTGGCTGCTGTTGGTGCAGCGGATGTGCAAGTGATCTCAAATGAAGCCATGGTGGAGCACGATGGCAAATATCATTATCAGTAAGCGTGTGAAATTGAGTGATGATGATTGTCATGTGATTGTATAACAATTCAAAGTAATTGCAGTTAGAACCAAATATTTCGTTGATTTAAAAAATAATTGATGACGAAAACTGTCGGTGATATGCACTTAGATGTACACTATTTAATAAAGCTGCTTCTATGAGAACTGTTTGTAACGGGTGTTCTCAAAAGCTACCGGACATCGATTTGAATAATTTTTTGGTAAAAAATATATTTGTGCAATAAAAACAACAACTATCATGACAATGACAAAACTATGACAACCAGTATGAGTATGTAAGTTTCTGTGGCACATTGTAAAGCTCACCACACTGTCTCTGTCTGGTTTGTTAGAATACTGGCCTTTAGGCAGTCAGAATGTTTTCCGCACATCATTTGGTTTTCTAGTAGCATGTGTATCGCCATATGAAGTGGAACAGGCCTTTTCAGCAGTAAGCCATTTCAATCGGACCAACATTCAAATTTAGCTCAACTTTTCGACCTTGTCATATGGTAAAAGCAACAACTTAATATTATGATTGGATTAAGGAAGTATGTTTTAGGAAATTTCAACTATGATGAGACCCACCTTAAAAGCTAATGAAGTTGTTTACTGGAAACTAGTATTTTTTGCACATAGTAACTTTATGCCATTTTTGTTTTAAAATGTTTTAAATATGAATTGATATGAAGCACAACCTAACATCACTATTTCTTTAATGTACCCCTTTCCTTGCAGTTATGAACTGGGCGATGGCTCCAAAGCCACACAAGACGGTGTGTTGAAGCACGTCGATGCCACTCACGATGGTGAAGCTATCGAAGGACGATTCGCCTTTGTGGCCGACGATGGACATCAGTATGAGGTTTCCTATACCGCCGACGAGAACGGCTATCGTCCAGTGGGTGCCCATCTGCCCACACCCCCACCTATACCGGAGTCTGTCTTGAAGACATTGAAGTACTTGGAAGAGCATCCTTATCATCAACCAGCCGATAGAAAATACTGAAAAAATTTTATTTGTGATTAAAAAAACAATTCAAAATGGACTGAATGAAATTGTTGTTGTATATAAAGAAATGAACTAAATTATGTAATAAATAATGAAAAAATAATACGGAATTGTTGTTTCGAATTTGGCACACTTAGTTTAGCATTCAAAGGTGTCTGAACTGCGTACACAGAGGTTATTCACCCAGTCTATGAATTCGTTGGCGGGGGCAGTCAGTTTTAATAATCGCCACAATTTTGTGTTGACATCAAATGGCAATTCATTCCAATGCCTTCGTTAACCGTTAAACAGTCGGAACAATAAAAATAAATTCTATTTGGTTGTCAAAATATTTACGATTTATTTCCATAATCGAAACGTGATGAGCATAAAAGTAAACCACGAGTGCCTGATGAACTTCGCCTATTGCCTACAGTTACGCTATTGCTAAGAACATGTTGATGGCAATTTAATAGCTCCAAATATTTGCTTTGAAGTATTTTCAAATTTTGTGATTGTAGAAATTTTGGCAAGTGATAAAATTAAGACACGCTTTTATGAATAGAAAATTTCGAAATATGCTTGTGCTTGTGAGTGAACATTAGAGCTGGTAGTTACAAACTATACTGTGCAACAGAAAAACAAATAACGAAGTTCTCACAAAAGCATATCGGAAAGGAGGAAAATAAACTTGTATCGTTTTATGGATACATGTGAAGCGCTGAGAAGTCCATTCCACATCGAACATCGTAACTTCTGTTGTAATGAATTGGAGTCAAGTCATTTCTCAATGCCTCATATACACTTAATGCGATTAGTTTCGTTACTTAATCTTTCTGTAAAGCTTTAGTAGAGATTTTTTTAATTTGCCATCCCTTGTCATTTCCTGGGCGATGGCCATTAAATACTGATTTTTGATTTGATCTTTTTTGAACAACAATTCCCCGGAAGAGATCTACTGGGATAACTGGTGAAGATGATTTCATCAACATCTACATGTTGATATACTTACTATCATAGACAGTCTAATGAATGGCGAAGGTTTAACCAATCTGCGATCAGGCAATAGGCAAACTTCAATACTCTTGTTTATGCACAAAACATCTTCCAAGCACTTTGTAGTCTGTTGTAGGTCGTTTTGATTTAAGACTTCAGGCATGCACTCTTCGAAGTACAAACACACATTATGACATGCTAAGCAAATAATGGATTTAACATAGGACAACCCATCCCCCTGCCAACGTCTTGAGGGCCACAAAGCCTAATTTTAGTTTATTTAATTTGCATGTGCCAGTAGACCAAGTCTAGTTGGTGTTAATGATTAAAGAGAGAAAAAAATAAAATAAAATAAAAATCAGGTGCTAATTGGTTTATTGGCTTCAGCTGATATTCTGATATTCGCAGTACTTGAAACTCGGTTATGATAGTTTCAGAGTAGATGCACGGAAAGTGAATTCCAATCGATTAGCTGCGAATTAGCAGAGAAGCTTCTGCTAAAAGTTAAGGCATTGCAAATTTTGTGATTGAATTCTCAAGAAGTCAAGCGTACGTATTTTTTTCCTTGCTAGTTGCGGAAATTGAAAGTGTTTTTTCATTAGCATTTGCCCGAATTCGGCATGCGGCATCCGGCAAGGTTTAGCAGAATTATGCAATAATTTTGGGGGAATTTCGTGAATTAGGGAGTGGCTCAGAATAAAACTTTGTATCACAAATTACATGAAATTATCAGGTAACTCGAAGATCTACAAGAACCTCCACATCGAGTGTCTTCCATTCCAAGTTTAATTTGTGCCTTCAAAATATTCCGGGCTATCAAAGAACTGCCCGCCAATTTTTTCCAGCACTTACCACCCTAAATCATACAAGAATACCACAGGCACGTTCACGTCTCGTTCGTCGCGTATGTGTTTGTGCCACGGATAATAGTGAGTATGTGAGTATCACCTGCCTTCATCAACTTCGTTGGCGTTTACTCATCGCACCGCAATCTGACCATAAAGTTATATTCAAAAATTGTAAAAAAAAATGTACAATTAAGCAAAAAGAAGAGCTTAAATTTCGCACATGTTGCTCGTAACTTTTCGTCGTTGCTCTTCTTATCTAGCGCGCCCATCTTTCCCTTGGCTACACACACAAGCACACACACACTCACTCGGCGGTGATACACTCATCCGTCGGTACTTGCTCATTGTCCGTGCTTCTATTTTGAATCTTCAATCTTTACCGCAATTCTTCAAGAGACTCCAGTATAAAAAGACGTGCTCGCCTCCTATACGATATCAGTTGATAATTTTGAGCAATTTGGACAAGTACAATTGGATAGTACCGCACCAAGGAGTATTCAGGATATAAAGAAAAATATTGTCGATTTTTTTTTGATTATTAAAAAAGTGTTTTTTAATTAAATTAAATCTTAATTAATTTTGTGGAAATTAAAATAAAATATTTTCTCAAAATGTATAAGTTCGCTATTGTGATTGTGTCTGCCATCTTATTCGCATATGTCATGGCACGTCCCGCCCAAGAACAAGCGGTAGCTACGTCTGCGGGCATCACAACGACAACCACACCGGCCACCATTATCAAGCAAGTGGATGTGAGTAATCCCGATGGCAGCTACAACAGCAGGTGGGTTTGAGTACAAAGAAATGAAGTCGTCTGAAATCAGTCAGTCTACACAATTTAATGGGTTTTTAATTTAAATTTCCATTCTCTTTTCCAGCTACGAAACTTCCAATGGCATCAAAGTCGAAAATGCCGGCTACATGAAGAAGATCCTCATACCAAAGGGCGAGACAGCCGAAGGTGAAAAATACGAGGAGCACGAAGAATTGGTTCTTGTACAAACTGGATCCTATACATACTACGATCCCGAGGGAAATATCATCACACTGCGCTACGTGGCCGATGAGAATGGCTTCCAGCCGCAAGGTGATCATTTGCCAGTGGCCCCCCAGTAGAGTTGAAATAAATATTTTGCGTGTATGGCCGGTACCGAAGCGCTCGAAAACATCAATGAACGAAAATTAAAGGAGCTTCCAACGTATTTGGAACTCCTTTAACGTTAAATCGACAGCAATTTAAGTATTACAAAAAAACGTATGACTAAAAAACCTAACCTAATGTCAATGGAAAATAATTTTAAGTTACTAATACCATTCCGTTGCCATTTGAATATTCAAAACGAAAAGAAAACAATGTTTAATTTTATTTGAATTCGAAATTGACTCATGAACTGCCTCGTTTCACTTTGAAATTCTAATTTAATTTAAGTGTACTTTAAAAAATATGTATAAAAAAACATTAAAAATAAATCTTGAAAAGCCATAACAAAACATATATTTATTTACATTATCTTGAGTTTAATTGTTGTTGCCGTTGTCAACCTGTACTTTACCTACATATCTTAGCCCACAAGATGATCTTGGGTTTCGCATCTTGCTGCGTGATTGCGGTTTGTGTTAAAAGGCAATTTATTTCTTTTTGGCATATTTCTTTTGACATTGCTATGAGCTGTCATCTGAGACACTTACTGTAATGTGTACAATTCGCGTTAATTTTGTTTTGTTCATGTCGTATTTGTTTGTTTAATATTTGTTTAATTTTTTTTTAAACTTTTTTATTGTCAGCGCCCAAAAAGTTTGTCTGCAAATTATCACATATTTATTAAGTATTTGGTAGTATTGACTCAATAGGCTGTAAAGAGAACAAGTTACTGAAATATTGATACGTCAATTACCTTCAGTACAAGTCTGTATTGGCCAAAAGTGTTTTACATTTTTAGTGGTAGCCGAAATCCGGATGACTTAAATGAAAATTTGAGAAAACCAATATTCCACATGAGTATTGGTTTAAAACTTACAATTTGGCTAAATCGAATTCAAAATTTCGATATTAAATTTATATAGGGTCAGCTGGGGTAGCTGTGACACCTTTTGCAAAGTCTCATTGCATCGAAATTGTGGGCCGATTCTAAAAAGTTTTGGTTCTTTAAACCCCTAAATTTTCATTCAGTTCTGGAAACCCAGTTTGGTCAAAGTCTTGACATTTAAAGGGGAGCATTTGACAAGGATATTTTCAACACCTATGTTGTGTGAAGGATGACGGCCAGAGCGTTTCAATTGCTCATTTTTGAAATCCGTCCAGTCATTCTGTGATTTTCTCTGCACAAAAATTACAAAAATTAGAGTACCCCTTTTTGCATAACTCATGAAAGGATGTGTCCTAAGCTTAATTCAAAAAAAAAATCAAACGGGAATGAAATCTTGAAATTTCGGTACGTATTGGATTCGCTTTTCCCAATTATGAATCACATCGGAAGTGGCGTGGCCTATTCAACTGCCAGCATGTAATTTAATTATAATACGGAATAATGATCATCATCACGTCATTTTCAACCAAGCCTAAAAGTATACACAAAATTACGCCAAGTTCATAGCAAAAATTTGTTTAACCAATGAACGATTTCTAAGCCGCACTTTATTTCTAACTCGAATTTCAAATTGCGCAAGCAACAAATTATTATGCAATATCAAAACACACAGTAACGGTAAAAAGAACTGCAATGAAAGTGACAAATTGTCAAATTGAAATTCCCACCGAATCTGAAAAGAACATCTAGAAAAAGAAACCATTCAAAGAGCGACGACCGTTTGGCAATTCAACGAATCATTTATGCTTTTGAAACCAAATTGAATAAGAATTTGCACATTTCCATGCGATATATTTGCCAAGTGACATTTTGTACATTTTGAACATATTTTATTGCGGCACGTGATGAGATTATCAAAACTGACACCTACCTACACAAGTGAAGTACCTACCCGACGACAGCCTATCTGCCTATCTGTCTTCCTCTCGAAACGGTAGATTTAAAGTCACTAGGCTAGTGTAGCCAGCTGACATACGAGACAATAACCAAATTTAATTATTCCGCCAAAGAAGTTGAGGCAAATGCCACAACTGCTGCTTATGGTAGTTAAAGTGCTGTAAGAATTGCGTGATTTCGAGCACAAATGATGCAGGTGAAGCGCTTGTCTCGTCTTGTCTGTACAATCTGAATTCTTAGAAGTGGTTGAGTTGGCGGAAAGAACTTTGAGTCGGTACAACTGCAGATGGTATCATCATAAGTAGTTTTACATTAAAGGCGTGTATGGAATTTTGAGAAGAAACTAATTAAACATTTAGAAAAAATCTACTTTAATGAAATTTTATTCACATTCAAATGTTATTATTTCCTAATCGAAGTGTGCACAGTTAGTTTTTGACTAATTAGCTTCGCTTCTAATTGTTCTTTTTCAACAGCATCTTCAAGGTTTTCCTGTGGTTTCTGCTTTAATGCAAAAATACATATTTGCATTTTATCTTGTAGGTGGCCGTGTAAAAAATCCTACACCTTCAGTTAATTCTAGTTTGAAAAATTACTTACCACATTTTTCAAGAAGCTGCGCTGAGAGTTATTAGCATAAATTATCATTAAACTTTACTAGCATTTTAATGAAATATACTTAGCTGTTATTGTTACCGTTGCTGGTTTTGTTGTTGTCGACGATACTTTGGCCATTTATGGCAACATTCTTTCGAGCAGAGCAGAGCCACCGGAAAAGGTAGGTTTCTGTTGGAAATGTCAAACGTAGATAGCAAATGGAATATTGGTTAAATTAGAAAAGAAGAATTGATCGTAATATGTATAAAAATTATAAAGATTATTTTTTCATGAACATTTTTTTTTAGTTTTCCTTGGCTTCCTTTTAGTTTTTCTTTTAGATTTTGAAAGGTAAAAGTTCTAAATGATGTGCCAAAGTTCCTGTATTTTATTTCCACTCTACGTAATTTAAGCATAAATTAAATAGTGGGGATAATGGCGGAAACCCATAGAATACTTCGCTACGTCAATCCGACAAAACAACAACAAATTACACATAAAAATTACACAATAATTTGGCAGCACTGGAAAAGCTGTTTTGAAGGACGTAGCGAAGTATTCTATGGGTTTCAACCTTTACTTATGCGCATCAGCTACTCAGTAAGCATTTTCGTGAAGCGTAAAATTGTTAATTGAATTCAAAGGATTTAAGAACCTTTTTCCATCCTAATTGTATATCAAATGAATAACATTTATACATTTTTCACAATTGTAGTAGTCTCAAAATGTCCACTGAGTACCGTTTCAAAGTAGTAATGCGGAGAGTAAGTAATAAGAAATTGAATAATTATTTTCCAAATACAAATTCTGCTCAACTTGATTGCCCAGTTATTATGATCCATAATCTCTAAAGACACGTTTTTTTCTTTGTCGAAATGACATTAAAATGATCACAATTTTCTCGATTTACTTGTCCACTTAAATTTTATGAGCCAAATATTGCCACACATTTTGACATTTTACTGCAAGAAAAAACACACACACAACAAATCAAGCGTTCAAACATTTGGAAACTTCAAATAGCGCATATTTAAGAAATAAATTCACTTGTCATTAGATACCTAACTACTTCAGCGCCATCTTGCGCTGAACATTAAATCAATACATAAATAAAGTGTAAAGGCCTTGGGTATGGCAATTTAAGGCGAAACCGCAGGAAATTCCCATTTGTATTTTGTTTGTTTTTTTCTTATTAATTAATTCGATTGTTTTTTTTTCTTCTTACACACCGCTCATACACAGGCAAACTCACAACCGAAAAACTGCATACACTCCACTGGAGCCACTTTGGTTTTTCTTGCGGTTTCTGGCCGCTTCTTGTCTTTTCTTACCAATCTTGTTTTGGTTTTTTTGCGGGTAGCTTTATTTTAGTAGGTCAGTGTGTGAGTGAAGTCATCGTCATCATCATTATCGTGTGCAGCTTAGTGGCAGCAGAAGCAGCACCAGAAAATGTCGAATTTCAAAGCAGAAAAACTCTCGATTTCATTGGAAGGAGCAGGAAAACTAGTTTGGCGGTTGTTGTACTGGAACTCCTGCCAATGCGAATTTCCATATTGTTCGATTTTCAGATGACCAGGTTGCGCAAAAAAAGCGGTTCATGTGTCAGTTACATAAATCATATATTTTCTGAGCATCAATACTCAGAAACGAACTGAAAGTAATTTATATTCTATCAGCTGAGATGGAACTTACATTTATTTTTACTAGAAGCACTTGGTCACTCTAGTGCAACAGCAAAATACAATTTTTCATTCATGCTCTCCTCTTGAACGGACAATTTTTTTTTAAACTCATAAATAAATTTTTTTTTAATTTTTGTTGCTTACATTAAAAAAAAAATAGTAAAAACAAAAAAAGTTAAAGTTGCGCAACATTTTCGCTTTCAAGCCAATTTCGAGTATTTTGTATTTTTGTGCAAGCGTGAACTTTGGCCAAAAGTGAGTCAGCAACAACGAAAACAACCGCGTGTGGGTGCGGAAGATCCACAGCCATAGTAAACCAGTTGCACACCCGACCAGTTGCTTTAAATGCTTTTAAATGCGGCTACTGCCGCTTGGGCGCTCAAGGCGCTGCTTAGCCACTTTGGCTTTGTAAAATGCAATCGCTGGCAGAGTTTAAAACAAAATAAAACACTCAATTGTAACCAACGCCGGCATGCGGTTATTCAACTTTTCCGTTTTTCAACAATTATTATTGTTATTTGCTGGTAAGTAAGCTTGTTTCGGGGCAATGTTGAAGCGCAATTTTAAATACACTTTTTTTAAATACCTACCTTTAATTGCGATGTTGCGGTTGGTGTTGCTGTTGCTATTCTTTTTGTTACTGTTCACAACACAACAAAGTTGTTTAGCGTGTAAATTCAAAGACACACTTCCTCAATATGTCAATCATCGTGAAGACTCCACTGAAACGCTTTTCACACAAACACACACACACACACACACACAAAGTTCAGCATTGCACCAGAATTGATGTGTCTCAACTATGACAGCTGCGAATTGCCAAAGAGCCATCATCCTATGGCGAAAACCCTTCCAAAGCAGCGCAAATGATTTATTGCCAATTTGGCAGTTTGAACTCGTTGACGGTTTCCCTCTTTTTAATGGCCTTTGTCAGCGTTTTATTGGCATCGTGATACCCCAAATGACCAAATCTTCAGATTCTTTTATGAGAGTTGGTAAAAAAAGAAAACAATTACAATTGTAAAATGGGACTTGGAAATGCATGAGCTTACCTTTTTCAAAGAAAACGTTGCCACAGTTGAACTTACCAAAGGACCCCTCCTTTGCCAACCAAACTCCAAATTCATATGAAAACCATTGAAGTTGTCGTTTCAGTTTTTGACATTTAAGTGAAAATGCTCATAAAACTTAACACCTATCTACATTAGGGCGGGGCGAAAAACGAAGTTTATCGCTGATAGACTTTTAATAGGGCTTAAAAGTTGCGTATTTGCATTCTAATCAACGGAAAAATTATAAGAAAAATCAGAAAATTGATCTTCAGTTCGCACATTTTGGAAAAAAAATTAATTAAAAATGGGATTTAGAATCAGAAAAATACGAGAAAAAAATCTAAAATTATCCATTTTGGCAACTTTTGAACCCTAATCAACATTCATTATAAAAATTTAAAAAACCAACAAGACCGACATTTGCAGTTTTTTGCAGGACGTCACTGGAAAAAAAGACCTCTCGATTTGTGGTAGGCGCATGTGACTTGGGTGAACAATGAACAAAAGAGACCCACAAAAACCCTATTCAAAAATACAAAAAAATAAACCGAAAAGTTCAATTGTTGTAAATCTGATGGGCTTACAAAATACCAAACCAAACTGCCGTCCGGCTGCTTTTCGTATTGCCACATCGCAATTGCTTTTACCAATTTTTCAATTTTACTGTCTTCGCTGGTGAACTGCAAATAATTTCCACTAACAACGAGTATTGAAAGCGAAAAAAAATAATACAAACAACTTCAAATGTTTAAGTGCATCTGTGAGGCAGCATAGCATCTTCACTATGTACACGTACAATCGAGTGTTTCAAGAGCTGCCCGAGCCAAAACTCTCATTTATGTTGTAGTTGTTTTGACATGCACTACATCCAGCAGAGACCGTCCCGTTCCTCCAGCCACAAAGCTGCTGTCATCATACGTTATTATCGTCAGCATTGGAAAACTATTAATTTGGCTCAACTTGCTCACGAGCAGCAGCAGCAGCAGCAGCAGCAGCCACACCATCAGCATCAGCAGCAACAAATACTATAATACCTGTTTTGGTTTTTCTAAATAACGGCATCACATTGACGGACGGTATTTAGACATTTTGCCAAAAGTCGCACTGATTCATCGTAAAGTAGTGGTTATAGGAAAATTTAGTTTTCATTGAGAGGTTTCCCTTGGAGTACTGGGAAACCGAATTTCTTTAAGTTTGCAGAAGTTTGCGTCTCTTCAGAAAAAGATCCACAAATATCTGTAGACGCGTCTAAAAAGAGAGCGATAGTTGTTTTGCTCCTAAATATCGATGCAATACGAATAACCGCCAATTCAGCCAAACCAACCCAACAACCAACCAACCAACACCAATGCAATTGCAGAAACGCGCCAAAAACAATTGCCACCAAAGCATAACGACCACAACCGCGATGATGGAGCTCGAGTTTGCGCTCGTTTGTGGACGTGTGTGCGTGTGTGTGCGTGTGTGTGAGTTGGTGTATGGGGGCTTCAGGAGGCGCAGTCGAGTCGCTATATAAAGCTTAAATAGGGCTAGCTGGTGAACAGTCATTTTTCAAACCTGCTTTCACCTGAAACCACGACCGCCGAAAACCACACGGAACGCGTCAACAGTTTAATCGAATTTACGGTTATTTTATAGTGAATTCGTTTAGTTGCATCTGCGGTTGATCCTTTGCTGTGCCTTGCCTTGAGCTCATTTCAGTAATAATAAAAATAAAGAAAAAATAATTTTAAAAAACCTAACGAAAATGAAAGTGTTTGTAAGTAGAATTAGCCGTGGATCGTTTTATTTGCCAAAATGTTGAACAACTTTCCGTTTCAAAGTTTGTTAATTTGCTTTGTTGTTGTGTTTTTTGTTTGTTTTTAGTTGCTAATTTGTGCTACTGCACTCGTACTCACCACCAGCCAAGCGCAACACCACCATGGACATCCGAATGCAAATAATATACCGCGCGAGGAGAAAAACGACCATCACCGGGAACAGGCTCAGCCACGCGAGACCACCACCTGGATACCCATACTCAAGTACAACAAAGAACAAAGTGAGGATGGCAGCTACAAAACGGAATACGAGACGGGCAATCATATTCAGCACGAGGAGACTGGCTTCCTGAAGGACTTCTCCGAAACCAATCCAAATGGTGTCCTGGTCCAGCATGGCCAGTATTCGTATCAATCGCCCGAAGGCGATCTGGTCAACGTGCAATACACAGCGGACGAGAATGGCTTCCGTGCCACGGGCGATCACATACCCACACCGCCCGCCATTCCCGAGGAAATCCAGAAGGGCTTGGATCAAATCTACGCGGGCATTAAACTGCAACAGGAACGTTTGGAGCAGCGCGCCAAGAGTGATCCGGAATTCGCCAAGCGCTTGGAAGAGCGTCGTGTGGCCAATCAAAATGGCCAGTACGTGGGCTTGTTGGAGAATCAATAACTCAATGCATTCAAGTAGAAAGAAATTCAGTGAACTTACCTTTTCGTTTGTGACTAACCCCGAGTTGAAAATTGTTAAAAACTTTAAAAAAAAATTAAGACAAAGACTGTGATTTGCTGTAAGATTTTTGTGCAATCAGTGAACTTTCAATGATATGGATTGATGCATTTGAACGTATTAATATTTATAAAATAAAAAATAAATTAATTCAACCAATTATGATGGACTAACAAAATTTGTGTAAAACAAACAAGAAATCTGTACACTTATCTAAAAAATAAAACAAAAAACGAAACTATTTTAAATAATTTGCATATTCATTTTTAATGGTGGAATACATGGCAAGGACCTTCGATAATAGTATTGGAATGCTACAACAGAATCGATAGCATCGATCAAAGGTCTTTTTACCCGCGGGTATATGCCTGGGTATATGTATAGGTATAGTTCATAGCGAATGCCAAGTCTACTTTTGTTGTTTTACGCCTACTGAACTCGAAAAAACTCATCTTCATAATTAAGGCGGGGGCAGGCAATATTGGTTCATTTGTTTTTTACTACCTACTTAAAGGAATTCAACCCAAAATTAAGTCTCATTTTTATCTTAAAAAAGTTAAAATTTTGGTATGAAAAAATCAGAGGCGTGTTCACAAAATCGGATTTATAGGATCAGATTTTTTCCTGTTATTTAATTACTTACCGAATACGCCCGAAGACGGCTACAGTAGCTCAATATGTATGTCTTAAAACCTGACAACACCTCCGAATGTAATATTTCGACATATTTTCATTTGTAGATCCTAACTGGGACTCCCCGCCCACTTCCATACAATTTTCTTCTTGTTTTGACCCCAGAAATCACTTCCTTCATTATTTCCACTGGACACCCTCTATATATAAACAGTCCAAAGCAAGTTAATATAAGGGTTATAAAAATAATCCAAATTCCTAATTTAGTATACCGCCTGCCTCCACAAAGCAATTGGAACATTGGCCAGTTTATTGCACTCAATTTCTTACTTACTTAATTTTAATGAATATAGCTTTCAGCTATTTTACAGACCATACAGCCACAGTCCATTTGCCATTTGTCTGTGCAACTGTCCGTCCGCCATTATCACGAAGCACATGAATGTTTATAATTTAGTTATGAGCATATTTTTTTCTTAATGCTGCCTCATCTCGATTCATCTCAACGCTCGCTGCAGACGGTATTGCGTAATTGTGACAGTTTGTGTTGTTGTTGTTGTTGTGTTTTTAGCATAATTTTTGTGAATGATTTGTGCACGTTTTTCTTTTAAATAATTATTTCAGCGCTATTTCTTTAATGAGGTGTGGACCTGAACAACCCAAAAAAGTGTGCATAAATCTCAAACAACGATGATGCAAAGCAATTGTTGGTGGCTTGAATGACGTATGCGTGTTGAATGCATTGCACCTCTGATGGAAGCAGAGTTAATATAGGTAATGTCTCAGTGGCGTTCAAACAGCGAAAAAATTAAGGTGTAAATTAAATTACACCTTAGCACATGAGGAATTTTAATTGCTTTGCTAATCCGATCGAAATGGTATTAATATTTAGATCGAATTGGGTTTCCTTCAGACTCACTGATGACTCGAAGAAGACATCATTGAACAGGCACTTGTTGGGCGGCGTCAATCTCAAGCGCCCATAGCCCTGAATTCGCCGTTCTGAAAGTAGCCCCAGTACTCCTGCCATTTCATACAATTGAAAGAATTGTTGTAGGAACATCCATAGCGACTGTTTTTTCATGATTGATTTCTCCATGGAATAAATATTTTGTATCGAATATATTTTTTGGGCGTAACTAAAAATCGTAACTAAAAATTCCCAGTAAGAATCAAGTTCGGAATGCCCTCAAATTATATCGAGCTGAAGTATGAACCTAAATTACATTAATAAGACACACTACATAGAAGTTTGCGATGCACATGATCGGCAAAATCAAATAAATCCCAGTCAATCCCAAACACTTTCAATTGTACGAAGTTCTTTTGATGAAATATAGGTGAAGTATTTGTGTCTCTAATAAGAACAAAATGAATATGAGGAATGTGTGTCGCGTTCCTCATATGAAATGTAAACAATTTTTGGTTTAATTTTATTTTTTCCTCTTCTGAATACCAATCCATAAAAACTCTACACTACTTTGCATGCCGAACAAAAGAAGAACTCCGCACTCTTTTGCAAAGATTTCATTCCCCATTAAATTTCTTTGCTCTTTTTAGAATAATCATTAAAAAATAAGCTAACAATAGCGATTATTTTCTATGAAATTATTAGCAATATACAACAGTAACAACAACCACAACAGTAGTAGGCAAATGAAAAACAGAAACTGTCTGAAAGAACCATTGGCCAAATTGGCTACCAACATGGATGCTGCCATGCGCGCGCCCGTTTCAGTTGCTAAAGTTATGCTGAACGGTACAGACCAAGGCAAGAAGAACTCGCAATAAATTTCTTCTTGATCATCAACATCTCCATCACCATCGCCATCGACATCGTCGAAGAAGTGCGGAAAAAATCAAAAGAGAGCGAAATCGATGGCCGTTACGCGCACAATAGCTTGTGTTCATACAAAAGAAATCGATATAATAGGAATTTAACAGTAAAAAAAAAACGTTGCTAAGAAGTGGAACACAGTGTAGTGTGTTGCTGTTAACATTGCACTAGTGCTGTGGTGTTAAATTTCCAAAACAAAAATAAAAAACCTTTTGCAAATTGAAAATATCAACAAATATGCATTTGACGCCTTTTCTTTTGCTGCTGGCAGCAACATATTGCTCTACTGTCAGTGTCCGAGGTCGTGTGCCCATCTCTTTCAATACGAGTGCCGAAGAACTTAGGAAGAACGACTCTGCAATGGCCTTACACTTACCTCAAGGCTTTAATCCCGAACCGCGTCCAATGAATCCACTGCTGTATCCCTTCGTTACTGGAACGCCCATGGCGGATGGCGCTCCTGTACCCGTGTGGAGGCCTATACCAGAAGAAATGGAGCCCGCTACAAGGCCGCAGGCCACAACTATTCCTTTTCTGCAAGACCGGATATCTCAAGTAACCGAAACGGAAGGTGACGGTCCACTCTTCGAGTCGATTGTGTATGGCACATGGAAACCAGATCCTCCGCTACAGCCAGAAGAGATTTTCCACCAGTCGAAGAAGATTCGTCATACCGGTGCGGCTGTGGAAAATGTGGCCAAGCGTCGTAATGCCAGTCCTCTTGAATTGATGTTAAATGGTCAGCACGGTAGGTAGAGTTGAAGTAGAGCTGAGAGCATGACTGAAGAAACAAAGAACGCTCTCCCACATATAACATTTTTAGCACTTTTCTCTCCCAAAAAAGAGAGCCTAAGTCAGTCGTTACTTCTTTAATCATGGTCACGGCACTTATTTGCAATTCAAATTTATTCGACAATTTCTTAAGTTTCAGACGGCGTTTTCCTAGAACCGATTGATGAAATGCACCACCACACCTCCGAAAAACCCGAAGAACCCACAATTGAACATTCGAAATTCTTGGATGAACTCTACGAGCAGAGGAAACACGACTCGGAACAGGACACATCATCAAGTAAAAAACACGGACGCAAGAAAATTCCAACAGTTGAAAATAAAACATTCCAACATAAGACTGGCATTGGATCTGCGGTTGAAGTGATAATGGTCAGCTCTTCTCATCCCGTCATACTGGAAAGGGCAAAGCAAATAAACGATTCCACGGAAACCACCAGACGACCCCTGAAACGAAAAACAACAGAACGCAGCACTTGGGTGCCAATAATGCCCACAGAGGCAGAGGCCCTAAATTCGAAGGAGGAAAATGTCCTGCGTGCTACGATTGCATCACAAACAGATTCCATCAAAGTTTGGCCCACAGACTTCAATTTATCGAACGATCAGTCGACCCTCAAATTGCCATCGGATTACAATTTTGACGGTGACAGTTCAGTGCCTCCGCAGGCTCTCAGCAACTTCAAAATACCGGAATCGTTACTGCCACCTTTAAATATCACAAAAATGGGTGTACCCTATGAGAACCAAAGTTCGGTTGAAGAATCATCCATTTGTGTGCCTATGACGGTGAGAGAAAAATCCGTTTTAGATGATATGCAAATTGTGGATGTGGAGCGGGTGTATTGCTTTCCACTGCCCATGTCTGAGATTAAGGGTTTGACCAGCTCGAATGGCTCGGAAGCTAAAGTGAAAACCTTGGATGAATACGTGAACATCACCTCGGGTAGTGTTCGAGTGGAGCATTGCAGTTTATTCATTTTCTTGTGCTATTTCTTATTAAGATTTCACTTGATTTATGAGTAATAATTTTATGGTTTCGAAATTTATTTTATTGTAGAAATCTCAGGATCTAAACAGGGACACTTTTATTTCGATTGAAGTATTGATTTTGTATTATATTGAAAAAATTTAAATAAAATTTAAAAGAATAACAAAGTATGTATATATATTAAGGGTTTTCACGAGTCCCCTTGTAGAATAAAAGAGACGTCATAATTTCGACAATTTACGCTATCTCCCCTTTATCCCCAATCAGTTTAAAAATTTTCCCCCAATTCCATTTGGTTTCGCTCCAATTCCATTTCCATTCCTGACATATTCACTAAAAAATAATAAAACTATGGCAAAATAAAAGATAAGAGCCACCTTGAGAAGCAAAGTGGTCCAATCCACTTCGTGGTGAGTATTACAAACATCGAAACATAGTAACTCAAATTCGGAGTTTCGGAGTTATGAATGCCACTAGGATTCTCAGATATTAATCTACATGCTGCCAAAAGACGGAATTCATATCTTATATTTTCCTTCTATCTTATCCTACATATCTCAAAAACTTTCCAATTGCTGAAATTACTCTTAATTATTAAAAATTCCAATATTAAATCATGATTTCGCAACAATTTGATTTTTTGAGTTGTGTCGTTATTGCATGAAATAAACGTCATGTTGTTGCTTTGCTTCTTAACGCCTCATATGGTCACTTCTTTTTAACGTTTTCTTTTGTGAAATTAAAAAATCTTATAGGACATGAAAAGCAAAATTTAAAAAAAAGGTGATATATTCTAGTGGTGAAACTTCAAGAAATGTAATGAAGCGTTGAATATTTGGGTGAAACTTTCATCAAAAGGTGAAAAGTGAATAGTAAGAATCGAGTTCAATGAGTCCTTTTTGCACATCACTATTCGCTGCGCTTTTAGAATTTTTTCGCACGGTTTTTGCACCGGAAAAACGAAGATTCAGATAAACAAGAACTATAAGTATTAAATTATTACTTAAAAATACGAATTAGAAGGAGAAGAATATAAACTAAAGTCAGGAGAAAAAATTTATAATTTATTCAAAGCTGCAGCGGAGAAAACGAGACTTAAGCAAAAAATGTCTTCGAGTGGTGGCGTCGGCGGCGTCGCAGCGACAGCGGCAGACACAAGCACAAGCAGCGCAGTTGGCGGTGTTGCCGATTGGACTTGCGTCGACAGCGAGTGAGTGTGGTCAAGTGTTGTTCGCGGAAGACGTGGAAGAAGTCCCCCAAAAAATCGATAGAAATTGATAAAATTTTGTTTTTTCTCTGCAGCTGCCATCACGTAAATGTAGGCCGTAGGGCGGAATGCAGTAAATGCCACCGGGAACGTGAACATAGCCCGGACAGATCCAGCAGTGGTGGCGGCAGTGTTTGTGGCGGCTCATCCTCTAAGAAGAAGCTCGGCACGGAAATAGGCAAAGCGGCGGCCGAAAAGTCGCGTGGCCTTTTCAGTGCCGAGGATTGGCAATGCAGTAAATGCGCCAATGTGAATTGGGCACGCCGGCAAACCTGTAATATGTGTGGCGCTCCGAAATTCTGCGACGTCGAGGAACGGACGGGTGAGTCACAGAATGTCGGATTGGAATTTTATTCAAACTTCAACATTTAATTCGGTTAAAAAATAAATATTTGAAGAAGCGGCGGCTACCATAGTATGCACAAACGAATATTGCCCTTCTTCGAATATTAAACCGGATGTAGGACTAGTTTCGTAATCAAGTTTTCCTCCTATGCGAAATTTCTCATGCTTTGTGCCTTGCAAATTCAGGTTATGGTGGTGGATACAACGATCGCGGAGTAGTCGAGTACAAGGAGCGTTCGGAATCCGACAGTGAATTCGACGAGTTCGGCCGACGTAAAAAGCGCAAGATTACGGATAGAAGCTCAACAAAAGAGATGAAAACTAAAAAAGTTCACGCCACGCCCAGCACGGCACGTGCAGCAGCAGTGGCCGAGAATGATGAGGACGACGAGGAAGAGGAGGACGACGATGACGGCGATGGCGACCTTTCAAAATACGATTTGTGGGGTGATGATGAGATTGCAGCGGTTGTCAGTGCAAAAACAACAACGACAGCCACAAAAACTAAAGCAACAACAAAGTCCACAACGGAAATCCAAACCGGTAATTCGGTCGCAAAACTTTCTACAAAGAAGAGCTCACGAACGTCATCGTCGAGCTCGTCTGACTCGTCATCTTCCTCAAGCACGTCCTCATCATCGTCCTCTTCATCTTCCTCGTCGTCGTCCTCATCATCGTCGTCACGTTCGCGCTCTAATTCGGTTAGGTCGCGGTCGCGCAGCCGTCAACGACGCAGCTCATCCAAAGACAAGATCTCACGTACCAGCAGTCTCAAATCATCCTCGTCCTCACAACCAAAACGCGAACGCTCCAAAATCAAATCTGAGCAGTCAACCACTGCAACGACGACAGCGTGCGAGTCGCGCTCGCATTCGCACTCTTCCTCACGTTCTTCAACATCGGCCAAGAGAAAAGCAAGTCTCGACACCAAAAGCAGCAGACATCGAAGACGGTCGACGTCGTCGCGTAGAGAGAGCTCTCGTTCGCGTTCGAATACCAACTCGAAATATGGCAGCGGCGGCAAACAGCAGAAACATAAAAACCCCAACCGCTCGCCGGGCTATCGAAGCCGGCGAGATTAATCCAACTTTCAGTTTTTTTTACAAAATGTGGAATTTTTTTTAATTCCTTGAGCTAAATTTGAGAAGAATTCCACTTCTACAATACTCAGCCACGAGACTATCAACAAAAAGTGGAATTTTTCTGGAAATAAACAAATTTTTTGTATGGCCTATTGGGTTTTTAAATGGCAAGAAAGCGTCGTACGTCACAGACGCTCAATTTGAACACACCTCTTGTCACGCATTTGATTGGCCATCCAAAAAGTGCATACATTTTGCCAGTCTACTTTATTATTAGTACGCAGCATAGTACCAAGTAGTATTGCCACACCACACACACTACCACAGAACTTGAAAAACTTATGATTAGAATTTTAGCACATAAATATTTTAGTCACAAATGTAATTTATATAAAAGCGACAAAGAAAAGAGTGTCTTTCTTGCATCGTTTTGTGTATGCAATTGTGCTTATTGAAGTTAAGAATTTTGCAATTGTTTTTTTTTATATATAAAACTTGAGTTCTTATTCATTAAGTTCAATCATGAATCATCTAAGCCCTACGAACGATTATAAAATATATACTGAAACTGATTTGCAACACCTGCGATTTGTTCTGCTCGGCGTACACAATACAATTCTGAAAATATTAGACAAATAAAGAATATTTCAAAATTCAATTGAGGTTTTATTTTATTTTACGACGCCCTTAGCCTGCTTTGAGCACTGATAGATCAAAATGTTGTCATGATTATCTGAATGGTTTGCTGTGATATATAGAATAATTTATACAAGCGGTATAATATCGCCACCATATATATTAAAAAAAAAAAAATTAAATGAAAAAAAAAAAATCGCGAATACAAAAATTATGAGTACTGGAGAAAAACGCCACCGTGGCCTTATTATACTATTTTTTTTTGGTAAATTTTATTAAATTGTGTGATTTGAGTCCAATCAGCGAAAACATTTTTTGTTCTAACCTATTCCCATTAATTCGTTAAAGCATAGACCGCAACCAAAATGATTGTGTGCAATCTTTAAGAAATGTGGTGAAACGTTTACTTAGTGTGGTGAAACTTTTACTCATGAAAATCAAGGAAGAAGTACGAATACTGAATATTTCAATTTGTGAGTTTTGGGTACTTGGATATTTTGCACATCACTAATATTATTCTCTGACAAATTCCATAGTGTGCGATTGTTTATTTCTAATTTTCAAGCAAATTAAAAGACTTCTGCGTTTTATATTTGACGAGCCAACTGGAATCAGCCGCCAAGAAGTTAAGAAAATGTCCGGGACGGGTGCGCCTACTCAGCCGCGTCCGCTTTCGTTCATGGACAAACAAAAGTACATCGAGGTGAGACTGAACTGAAAATATTTATTTTTTTTGTTTATTAACTTTTTCTACATCAGGACTATGATTTCCCGTACTGCGACGAGTCATCCAAATACGAGAAGGTTGCCAAAATTGGACAGGGCACTTTCGGGTAGGCAATGGGAGAATTCAAATTTGGGAACAGGTTTACTTTGGGGCCCAGCCCTTTCAGATTCCGTTTTGGGATGTCGAAATACATCATACAAATATATATAAAGTCTTTGGCCCCTAAGGTAAACCCTTGCCCAGATTTGCTCATTTAGGGTTTCCTGAATTCTGTATCTTCTTCGATATTGTAAATTTTTGCAGCGAAGTCTTCAAAGCACGCGAAAAGAAAAGCAACAAAAAGTTTGTGGCTATGAAGAAGGTGCTGATGGACAACGAAAAGGAAGGTGTACGTAGTTCTCTTTCATTTTGTGTCCTTTTTTCTTGATAATATTTGTGCTATGGTCTCTCAACAGTTTCCCATCACTGCTCTGCGTGAAATTCGCATTCTTCAGCTATTGAAGCACGAGAATGTGGTTAATCTGATCGAGATCTGCCGCACAAAAGCCACTGCCAATAACGGCTACCGTTCCACCTTCTACTTGGTGTTTGACTTCTGCGAACACGATCTGGCCGGACTGTTGTCCAACATAAATGTGAAATTCAGTCTGGGGGAGATCAAAAAAGTCATGCAACAGCTGCTCAACGGACTCTACTACATTCACAGCAACAAGGTGGGATGCGTTTAGATGCCCCCCGGAAATTTGTCAGCCTAATAATAATTGATTGATTTCAGATTCTACACCGCGACATGAAAGCGGCCAATGTGCTGATAACCAAGCACGGAGTCTTGAAATTGGCTGATTTCGGTCTGGCTCGCGCCTTCAGTATACCGAAAAACGACGCCAAAAACCGCTACACCAACCGCGTCGTAACGCTGTGGTACCGTCCGCCAGAGCTACTGCTGGGCGATCGTAATTACGGGCCGCCCGTTGATATGTGGGGTGCCGGCTGTATAATGGCCGAAATGTGGACACGTTCGCCCATCATGCAGGGCAACACCGAACAGCAGCAGCTGAATTTCATTTCGCAATTGTGCGGATCGTTCACGCCCGACGTCTGGCCGGGTGTCGAGGAACTCGAATTGTACAAGTCCGTGGAATTGCCCAAGAACCAGAAGCGACGCGTCAAGGAACGTTTGCGCCCATATGTCAAAGACCCGAACGGCTGCGATCTGCTCGACAAGCTGCTTACGCTGGATCCGAAAAAGCGCATCGATGCTGATACCGCCTTGAACCACGACTTCTTCTGGACCGATCCGATGCCCAGTGATTTGAGCAAAATGCTGTCACAGCACTCGCAGAGTATGTTCGAATACCTGGCGCAACCGCGTCGCAGTAATCAGATGAGAAACTACCACCAGCAAATGGCTACGATGAACCAGAAGCCACAGGACAACAGTTTGATCGACCGAGTGTGGTAGAGCGTTCACCGTCGCTTCCTTGGGGAATACCGGATATCGTCATTAATCGGTAATTTCCCTTTTCGGATTTCTTTTGATAAACCATTTAGAATTAAAGAATGTTTGCATTCGAGCCACGTCAAGTGAGCTGAACTCGTAGCTATGTATTACTTATTACCAAAATATACAATAAAAAAAAGCGAAAATGTGCCCAAATTATAGTTCAATTGTTTTACTCTTAAATCTCTGATAAAAACACAAATGGGTGATCTCAATTTAAAAAAAAATGTTTCTTTTTTTTTTATTAAAAATATTAAAAAAAAAAAAAATTTATTTTAAAAATTTTCTAAAAAAAATCTGTTGTAATCAAAAAACACAGAACACAGTTTCGAGAAATTTGTTCTAAAAATGTTTTAGAAAAGTTTCCTAACTTAAGTCCATGCTTAAGTCAACTTAAGTGATTATTGCTTTACGCCACAGAAAGAAAGCCTTAAAAGCAAATTCACCTGTTAGCACATAAATCACAGATAAAAAAAACGGGATTAAACCGAATTTTTTAATTTTCAAAAATTGAAATTTTTTTTTTTAAATTAAGAAATCAAATTGTTGCATAAAACTTTGTGCATAAATCATAGTATTTTGATGAGTAAATACTAGAATTTAAATATATAACACAACAACAACAACAACCAACATTCCTAATATTATAGTAAAAATGACATAGAACGTGAGTAACTTTGAGAAATGCCAGCAGACAGGCAATGGTAATGGTATCCTACATATATATGTGAAATGACAGCTCTGGAGGTTCTGTGGTGACTGCAGGAAGATGGGGATATACTACATTCGGACAGACCAAAAATTATTTTGTGATTTTTCCACTATATGTTATTAATCAGCAATCGAAAAAACTGAGCGATCGTAATTTTTGTATTTGTTAAGTAGTGTGGTTGTTCATCAATTGCAGCGTTGCATCACTTAGAAAACATGATTGCAAGATAGCGCCATACTCGATCCGATAGGCGTTTTTAAGACCAGTCTTCAGACTGCAACCGACGCGTCGTTTTGAAATCGGCTTAGCATAAATGGCAATTTGGCCGTTTTAATCGTTAGTGAAGATATATTTTACTTGGATGCAAGTGTACCTTCTGCCACCCTGTAACATATTAAAAAGCGCCAAAAGAACAACGACCGTGAAATGCCGTGAAAGGCTAATATAAATTAACTCTACTCCTCGCATATTGTCTATATTTGTATACTTTGTTTTACGATCGGGTTTGATAACTTGCTCCCCGTTTAACCTGCACTCTACGTCTGCTCTACAATTGCCGAAATAAAGTGTTGTGTAATGTCAGCTTCTTTCGTTGGAACACACGAACAAAAGATATATTTTCTGTATTTACATAGAAATAAAAAAACACTAATCTGTTACTCTTAAGATAACTGTAAAGTATTGTTTATTCGTGTCATATCTCCCTTGACAGTAGTGCATGTGTGCGTTAGTTTTTATCTCAATCTACGCGCTCATGGTCGTAGAGTATACGAATGCCCACAATAACTCTGTTACGATGAAGCGAAAGATGGAAAAACTAGTGAAAGAAAAAGAGGAAGACGAAGAATGTAGAATGTGTTTTCGCCATATTACTTACCCTCGTTCTTTTCAGCTAAATCTTTAATCTGCAGTTTTTTCAAACTGTCGTTTAGTTTATCTCCGCAATCCGCCGTTACTGCAAGGAGCGTTCGGTTCGGTATAACGTTTTAATTTATACACACACACACTTCCTACAATTATTAATTTTAATTAGTGATATCGGCTCTTCTTCATAGTAGAAAATCTTCGCACGAATTCTTCTAGCTTCCGAATTCTTACAGAGCCGCGGTTACAGGTTTAAAAAACTGCTAATGGCACAAACAATCAAATCGAATTTTGTTTACTTATAGTTTTTTTTCCACACATTTCGGACCAAGTTAATTAATATTTAAAAGACAAAAAAAAAGCGAGAAAAAATGGCGGTAATTAAAATGGATATAAAAAGCACTTGGCATTGGGCCTTGATCATGCTCACAAGTATGACAGTTATAACGCGTGTGGCATGTGAAGGCAACGGTGAGTCTGCACACATTACATAAGTACATAATAGGTTAACATGAAATATCGGATTACAAAAAAGATGTCATATTCACAGAAACACTGTGGGAAAAGTGCTTCATATTAGGTGGACATAAAAATCCAATATTCTACTTGTAACTCAACTTTGGAATGAACATCTAATGTGCTTATGATTCAAAACAAATTGTATCTACTGCTGTGAAGAGATGGCACAATTTGGCATTACGACCCTCGAGTTAACTTGTTCAGCCAACTCCAGCTACAACTTCTAACAGAGACGACTTCGTTTTTGTAATTCACAGTTTAGTATCTTCACGGCAAATTACACTCTTGAAGTTAGCCATCGCTGGGCAAATTGGTGCAGTAGAGCTGAACGACTTTGGTCACTGAGCTACACAAATAAAAAAAAAACAGAACTTCTAGATAAAAGTAATAATTAGGGTTTTGGTAGATAGGACAAGGTTATATTAGTACCACATAACCTATAATAACCTAGTAGCAATAACGAGCTATCTGTTTTCTTGTAATTTTCAACAGCCGACATTTCAAATCATATACGCCAATGCTGTCTCGGCGGCTTGCGGCACGCGCGTTCGCGAGGCGTTTGTGCAAATTATGAATATGAGGTGTCCGTATCGATACCCCCACTGTGGCGTGGCTTGTGTTATTCCACGTACGGTGTGTGCTGTTCCCGTGAAGTCAACCAGAAGCACTGTGAGGCCGGACAGTCAGCGGCTCTTACCGGATCACGCTGCGAAGCCACAACGCAACAATACAATACGACAACGGCCTACACGGACTGCTGCCTCGCCTGCCAAGTGGGACTGGCCGTTAAGGCCAGCGAAGACAATTGCAACGACGAGATGTTTTCCTACTTTGTCAACATTGATTCATATCGTATTTGCTGTGCCGGTGCTGATTCCGATTCCGATTCCCATGTTAAACAGCAGAGCGAACCACAACAGGAAACAGACGGCGATGGAACAATTGTATTGCCCGAAGATGATGGTGGGTGTTCTTTGTGTGTCATGTGTTCTTTGGTCGTAATCATTCCTTTCGCTATCGTTTTAGATGACATCTGCGGCAAAGTACCGAATCTGTGCGAGCACATTTGTGAAAATACCAAAGAGGCGTATCGCTGCAAGTGCCGCCCTGGCTACAAACTAGATGACAATAGTGTTACCTGCACGCCTGCGGTCCAATCTGATGCAGTCGTGAAATTGGAACACCAGCAACAAGAGGGCGGTACAGCCGTGGATGATGAGTACGACGTTTCGGAAATGGACGATGAGGATGGCGTGGAGGAGGATAAGAATACTGCTGCTTCATCACAAGAGGACTTGACTAATTGCTCCAAGGGCTACGAGCTGCGCCACAACAAATGCATCGACATTGACGAGTGCACAGCACAGTTGGACAATTGCAAGATCAACCAGTATTGTCTGAATACGGATGGTAGCTATCGGTGTTTGAGCATCAAATCGGATAAATGCGAAGTGGGCTTTCGTTTCAATATTACGAGCGAAACGTGCGAAGGTATGCGGTGGTAGTCGATACTCCGGAATAGCGTGGGACAAGCTTTGCCCTTGACAAAAGGTTTGGGAATGCAAAGGAGAGCTTTTTGAGCTGGAAACAAAGCTTGCCCCGCGCTGCTCCAGAACCTATATAAGTGAAATATTTTTCCCTCAATCCCTTATTTCTTAGAATACAATGAATGCGATGATTTGCCATGTGAAGATGGCTACAAATGCATCAATTACGAAGGACGCTATAAGTGCGAAAAAGTCGAGATGATCGTTGCCAATCCAAACCATTCAAAAGTGCCGTCCTCATCAGCCACATATTCAAAAATTGGACAACAGAATGAATTGAAATGTGGATCGGGTTTTCACTTCAAGCACGGCCTTTGCATGGATGTCAATGAGTGCCTAGCTGATCAGAACGCCTGCGACAGCAGTCAGGTGAATACCCCAAAAGTCCTGCGACAAATTACCATAGCCCCTCGGTATATAAGAAACGCAAACATCCAGAGAGATTTGAATATACCCACAGTAAAGGACAAAATTCCGAAACTTACCTCGAAGTACAAACAGAAGCTTATGTCTCACCCAAACATTCTACTACGACCTCTGAATCCCTCACGCCTAAAACGAAACTAACAATATTATATTATACTAGTTGAATACCCCGGCGTTGCTCAGACTTATACTTAAAGTAGTGCAAGTACCCCTCCCGTAAACCTTTCAGTCCAAATCGGTTCTGTATTGCTCAAGATAAACGAAAATAACGAATTTTGTATGTAAGGTAGGCGTGGTTTTTGTCCCATGTAGTCCTTTGTCAACACCAACCAAATAAAAGCAAAAAGAAGAGGAATTCCAAAATAAGTATGCAGTCGATAGCTCGAAAATTGCGACATTTGAACATTGTTTTCCAGTGGATGGGCGGGGTCACGTCCACTTATCCAATCTAAAAACATGACTTATTTATGCCTAAAAATTCGAAAGCAACCATTTAATGTAATACAACTATTTTGTCAGGTGTGCACGAACGATATTGGCGGCTATCACTGCGATTGTAAGATTGGCTTCAATCTGGATACAACCACGAACGCCTGTGTGGGTGAGTAAAGTTAATATTTGTTGGTAATACAATTTTTTATCATAATTTTTATAATCCGGCTTCGCAGATATTAACGAGTGCTCTATTAATAATCACAACTGTTTGTCTTCTCAACGGTGTGACAATACGGTCGGCTCGTATATTTGCACTCGCTTACAAAGCTGTGGCACGGGATATACTTTGAATGCGGAGAGTGGCATTTGCGATGGTGAGTGATATGTATTTGTTGTTGTGTTATTGTTTATCTGTTCTGCTACTGTCATTGTATGTATAAGACCTCCATTGAAAAGGCCACGTTTACTGATTTATATGTTCCTCATATACAATGCTTTAGATGACGATGAGTGTGCCTTGAATATGCATAACTGCACACCGGATTATGAGTGCTATAATACGAAAGGATCATTTCGATGTCATCGCCGGCCACCATCGACGACTTCAACTACCACAACAACAACCACAACGCCTAAGCCAACATCAACTACAACAACTCCCGCAACACCGATTCCCACCAATTCTAAATCATCCGGATATGGTGGCTATTCACATTATTTCAACCGTACACAGCAAAATGTTTATCCCGCATACGCTTCGCATCAGACACACAGCCGCAACCACCAACTACTCGACTATGCGCCGAGATATATTGGCGCCGGAAATGCTCATCCATGCGACATTGGTTTCAATCGCAACCATTTGGGTGCCTGCGTGGGTAAGTAAAGATGCCTTATTAGCGGCCATCGTAGTGGCATCTTGGTAAGTCCTCGCGATTCGCCATGAAATGCTTTAGTTTCCATTCGACTTTCGGATTCGGTTATAGACTGCAGGTCCCTGCAATTCTCACATACGTTCTCACTTATTTTGCTTAAGTGTATCCTAGCGATAGCCAAACTAGTAGAGTCAGCTCGCCAATCTTCACCCAGTATTTATCCGTTGCTTTTTCCTCGATTCATTTAGATACGAATGAGTGCGTGTCGAACAATCCTTGCAGCTCACATCAGCGCTGCATTAATACCAATGGATCCTATCGTTGTCAAAACCTACTGCAGTGCGCCGCAGGTTATAAGTCAACGCCAGATGGCACATCGTGCATTGGTATGTATGCAAATAGAGTAAGCACCGATTAATTAGCTCAACTAAAAATGTCAACTGTTGAGCGCACTTAACCGGGGGTGTATTTCATTGGGCTGACAATTTATTTAATTTGATAGATATCGACGAATGTGAGGCGGGCGAACACAACTGCGCCGGCAATCAAATCTGCCAGAATCGAAATGGCGGTTACATATGCACTTGCCCACCCGGCCACCATTTAGTACGTCACAGCTCCGGCGTTCAGCGTTGCGCGGACATCAACGAGTGCGACCAGGAACGACCACCGGTATGTATAATGATATATTTCCTCTCTTTGTTCCTATTAATATATTGACAAATATCTGTCGTCTCCGTTATCTGAGGTCGATAACAGAGCTGACACATGTTAAGTATCTCTTTCGCAACTTAACACAACTTTAAGTGCTGTTGTTATGTTGAGAGTACTTTCATTGTTGCATTATTTATTCATCGACTTTTTTGGACCTCGATAGGTGTGTCCGTCGAATGCGCAGTGCCTAAACACTATCGGCTCCTATTACTGTGAGTGCAAATCGGGATATCAGAAAAGCCTGGACAATGAGCGAATTTGTTTGGACGTCGACGAGTGCCAGACGATACCGGGACTTTGCCAGCAGAAGTGCGTGAATTTCTGGGGCGGATATCGATGCACGTGTAATCCCGGCTACGAGCTGAGCGCCGACAACCGCACCTGCAACGATGTGGATGAATGCGAAGTGCACAAGTCGTATAAGCTGTGCATGGGCTTCTGCAACAATGTACCGGGTTCGTATGAGTGCTCGTGTCCGCGGGGCTATACAATTGCTTTGGATAAAAATACCTGCCGTGACATTGACGAATGTGCGTCCGGCGATTTCTGTACCGGACGCCACGACATCTGTACAAACACACGCGGCAGTTACAAATGCACGACCATACACTGTCCCTACGGATATGTGAATGACCCCGACCAGAAGAAGTAAGTACGAGTGAATTGGCATCAGATCAATATCGTCTTTGTGATATAAGCCGGAAGGTTCTTACCCATTCGATATTCAGTATAACTTTCTAACAATACACTAACATCGTGATGACGTAGCCTGTGGGGAAATGTCAGTTGGATTGAACTACTTTAGCTTTAAACGTTTCATATCATTATTTTACGACTAGCATCATCCGTGATATAGATCTGGACAAATATATATATGCCTATGATTACTTTATGTTGTGTCTTCTAAAACCTCTATAGCCGCTGCCGTCAGACAAGCAACCTGTGTGATGGCGAAGACTGCTACAACAAACCCTCAGCTTACACTTACAACTTCATAACGCTAGTTTCGAAATTGATGATACCACCTGAAGGTCGAATAATCTTCAGCTTACGCGGACCGCTGTGGTATGATGACATCGATTTCGATTTCAAAATTGTCAAAATTCAAGTGGCAGCCAACATTGAGAAGGCAACGGAACACCATTTTGAGTAAGTCAATACGTACTTATAAGGAAATGTAGATTCTCGAAGACCGATGAAATCTTAAAAGGCTTCGTTGTCGGATTTCAAAAAATACTTGCTCTTCTCAAACTTTTCGGTACAAAATCGACTTAATTCTAAAAACCGTTATGTTTTTGTTCTTCACTTTTAGCACCATCAAAGGCAAACACGAGGTACATCTCAGTCTCAAGAGATCTCTAGAGGGTCCGCAGGACATCGAGTTGGACTTGAGCATGACCGTCTTCACCAACGGAATGCCCCGCGGAAAGAGTGTGGCCAAAATTTTCATTGTGGTGTCGCAGTATACATTTTAGATTTGTTGGTTCACATTGTTAAATTATATTGTACGATGAGAACAAAATTAAATTAATAAAATTTATTAGCAAAAGTATTCAAAAGTGCGATTCTTCAATTGCACAAATCATCAAACCACCGAAATTGTAGAGACTCAACTGTTAACTCAGTTAAATTCCAGTCAAACCGTACGCGTAGCTCAGCTCATTACAGAATAATTAAGTATCACTTGACACCCACACACAATCAAGAACTCAAGTTTCAATTGAAACAACAAACCGAACCACAAGCATTACATTGCAAAGCAAATAGGGAACATTGAGCTGTTTTCGTTGTTGTCACTAATTGTCATCGACCCCACACCCAAAAACCCAGTACCAATAGGAACCATTAGATGAAACCAATCCCAGAATAGACTGAAGGGCTCAAATATAAACACACAAAACCACTAGTGTCATTAGCAAAAAAAAAACCCCAAAAAATTACAACATACACAAAGTATACCTGGAGTGCGTATGGACAGTAAACAAAAGGATGTCATCAGAAACGAATTAGAAGTGTTTATGGCGCATTTTATAATTGAAACCGCTGTCCCTGCACACCACTCCTAATGACTCACTCACACAGAGCATCCTTCAAACGTTGAAATTACCGCCATACGCTTTCAAAATCAACAACACGCAAAATTCACTTGACATTCCATGCTGCTTTTAATCTAAGGGTGGGCACATGAAAAACGTTTTTTGGTTTGACCGGTGACGAAACATTTGGGAAATCATCGTAAAATAAGTCAAAGGCAATTTTCAGGGGTGACCCTGGGGCGTGAGGCATGGTTCAGAGGTATGCTTAGAAAATTTGATTTATAGGAAACCCGATTACTGGTTCGAATACAATTGCGACAGCAACTTCGAACTTCGACTGTAAACATCGGAGTTTTTCCGAAGTCAGCGGAAACTACGACTTTCCGCAAATAAAGTAATGCAGATTCTTAACTACCAACTACGCCAAAGCGGATGGGACATATGTAAATACAATAATTATAATATTTATATTACACTCGTAACTTGGATAGTATGTCCTCAATGTATTTGATGCAATCGACTCCAGTGATTCTTGTTGCTTAGGTTTATCATGACTTCAAAGACTATTTGTATAAATTGAGTACAGCTGTCTCTATCTGCTGACTGCTTCCGGAGGATGAGACATCCGGACCAACAATGGTATTTTATGTAATGGATAAGTCATCTACATGCGCTGCAATTGATGAGCATGACACATACAAATACGCACAACGAAAGTGAGTGCACTAGTTTCTTAGACATGTCTCAAGAAAATTTGCATTCGCAACAAGAAATGCAACGATTGCATTTTAATTGCATTCACAAAGCGCATTTACTATGAATGGCAATGGTGGCGTATACGCAACACACAATATCAGACAATTTATTCGCATTTGAATCTGAGGTAGACTAATCTCGAGCGTCGACGGAATTAAGAAGCAGGTCTGGAGGGGAACAAATTGATTCGTATTATTTTAAAATTTTCCGATCCTGTTGTTAGTCTGTTGTAAGTCTATCGGGGTTAGTGACAGAATATTCTTAGATTTCGACCGGTAATAAGAGGGTGTGTGGTATGTTTCTGTCTGTGTCCAGCGGCTAAACAATTTTGACTGTGTTAGTTGTTGTGGAAAATGTTATTGTAGACAAAAGCAAAAGCTTATATATTTCAGCAAGGCGTAGAAAAGCGCGAAAGTGTCGGACTGTTTTGTTGTTGCAGAGCAGATTTTTCGAACACTTGTACAAAAGTATACAAGTGCACTGCAAAGTGTATCACACCGCGAATATCTCTTAATTATTGAATGAAATAATGAAACAATGGCCTCGTTAGTTCGGTACTTCGTTAGTAGGAGAACTTGTCAACTAGCTGCTTTGATATTCGTTAGTGGGATAGTTTGAGAATTTTACAAAACGCATGAAACAAACAGAGATTAACCACTTTCGAAAAAACGGGGTCAGAGTGAATACCACTCATAGTTCCTTTCGGGCCTCTTTAAACTACACACAATGTTACGCGCAAGTATATGACAACTTTTCTTTAACAAGAGTCAAGGCGGCTTATTTCGGTTTATTTGGCGCTAATGTGTATTGCGAACAAAACTTTTTTTCGGGGAAAACAAGTGGATAAGTGGCTGGCCTAATTATCGCAACATTGGCATGAATGCCTTTTGCCAGTCCGCTTTTAGGCTTTTTGTTAACTCAATTTTTGACGGAACCCCGCCTAGGCTTGTAAACTTACCGTGCCCAATTATGTACCATATTGTTCTCATTGCCTTTGTGTACATCTGAGTGGGCTTAAATTAAGAGAAAAGTCAACTAATTAAGCATGGAAATGGAAAACAAAGCGCAATGGTAATATTAACTGCGAAAACGTTTCGTTTTAAAGCTTCCATATGAAAGATTTCGGAGCATATCGTGTAACAAATATTTTCTCCTTCGCCACGAGAAAGTGTCTTTGGTGTCTGGCCAACATAGGGTTGTCATCTACAATGAAAGCTGATATTTCGTGAAAAGCTTGTTATTATTGTGTTTGCGCTTTGTTTGTTTACGGCCTGTTGTCATGTTGATTGCCACCGCTTCCTACTGTTGCTCTTCAGCTGAGCCTGGCGGCCATTTCACAAAACTGCCGACAATTTCGTCCTTTGTTTCGCAGCCATTTAAGTGGTTTTCGTAATTTTATAATGGATCTCAGACGTGCGAACAATAAAATTAAATCGAATTAAAGCAACACGAGCTGCATTCGTAAAATGTATTTATAGAAAATCTTGAGATGGCTTTTTCCCATTGCAAAATACATGAACGTACAGATACCAACATAGGACTATAATAACCTGCCGGGATTCAAATGATTTGTGTGCACTTCTAAAGCCATTTTCATTCAAAGTTAATTTTAAGTTTTAATAAATATATTTCAAAATATCCAATCAAAGTTTTATACTATTCTCTGAATTGTTAAAGAGATCAAGACAAGAGCTGAATAATTGTCCAGTTTCTTCGCACCGATTTTTCTATACCTACCGTCGTTTTTAGGTGTCGTACTTATATTAAAAGTATGAATGTGATGCGAATATGAATGCTGTCGTTCGTACTGAGGAAAAACTATTCATCTGACACTTTTCCATTTCGATTTTCATTCTGTTCCACTCAGTTTTTGTAAAGTTATGTAGGCATGTACCATTTTTTTTTGTCTTCAAACGAAGCGATTCGTGGTATTCGTGTACAGCCAATTGCTTTTAATATGATTTCTACGAACCACAATAGCCTATTCGAAGCATTCTCTTCTCAGGAATCCAAAAATATTTCGTGCTATTCTATGTATCATAAAGCCTGAATTCCATAGAATACTTCATGCCCTTCAATCCTTCATAGCAACAAGAAATCGTGAATATGTAACCAGTGCAGTAACGAAAGATGAGAATTGTTTGTCTTCGACGTATGTAGAAGTTGATGTCGTCTATGGGTTTTTCAGATGGCTTATACTTACCATTTATCGCTTACCATTAATGGTATACCATGTATACTATGGTTAATAGCCGAAAATATGCTCTTAAAAATTTGATGCATAGTTTTTGGATGCAAAAAGAATGCAAATAAGACCAAAAATGTCTCAAAAAATATATCGCTAGGAAAAAACTATTTTTTTGTCATTGTTATTTGTCCTGAATATCCATTGTACTACCTTCTTGATAATATAATAAACCGCCCCAAGAACGCTCAAATACTTGTACTTTAACAAAACACAGAAATGACAAATATCTCAGAGCTTTCGAAATGTCAGCTGAATGGTTTATGGTAAGCACGGCAGAATACTTATGTTCTTCGTGGAGAAAGTTCGAATAACATGTCGAATAAACAACAGTTGCGAGGAGATACATGAACGCAAAGTAAACATAGGACGGACAATATGTAAATGATATGCATTGAGAGAAGAAAACGGAGCACACATCTCAGCATTAAATGCAAATGTACATACAGAAAATATTTGAATTCAATTTACTTTCAAACAAAATGCAGAATTAGAGTTATCAAATGTGAACGTAAGACTGAATTTATTGCCAATGAAAATGGCAAATCTTATAAATAAAGCACTCTTCAAAGTTTTCCACACAAAGCAAATTTGTTGCTTTGATACAAATACACAGGACCAACGAATTTCAGAGAGACTTCGTTAGCAAATGCACGACTGTTGTGGGCCTTTTCCCAACTATGAGACGTACATTTCCACCTCAGTCAGATGTTTCATTTCTTTTCTGTATCATCGGATTCTACTTTAATTGTCAATTTCTCAAAAAACACCAGTCGTCATTATCTTCTGCCGAATATTAATGGTGTGGCCTTTCACGCACTTCCCTTTGAACTGTACTTCGATATGAAATTAATTTCCGCTGTGTTGCTGGTAAAGAGGTGAGATGTTAAATGAGTAAGAAATTCAAACATCTACTCCTTCACTTCAGCTTCATGGTAATAAATAACGCTGAACTTTCCTAACGTTTCCAACGAAAATACCGCCTCGCCACTTTAGCATTGAAGACCATGTTGATTAACTTCTTGAATAGCATCGAACGCATTAATAAATTACTGGAATATTTGCTACACTTCTCACAATGCTTTTGCCATTAGTACCAAAGAGTCCATAATGTGTTTTTCGTGAGATTGTTAAGTTGAAGCATATTTCCAGTCGAGACATTAATTGACTGACTCAAAAGGTTAATTAGTTGTGAAAATGTTTTAGCTAAATATTTTGAAGGTAATATTTTGCTCTCGAAGACATTTCACTTTGCCTGCGCTGTTGTTTGCTTTGTGATTGTACAGGAATTCTAAGTCAAACAATTTACAAAAAACCAATCGCCTCTTGAGTCAGGAAAATGCGCAAAACTCGAGCTCGAAATTTTATTGTACAATCTGCACAGTTTTAGTTACGAATAAAAGTCGTATTGATTGAATTTTATACGAGCACCTTTCATTTCAATTCGATTTGCCACAATTCGATTTTATGTTCTTTATTTTCGAATAGCGCCTGGAAGGGGATGGAGCTATCAATTCGAATGTAAATATATGGATGTGTGTAGAAGTGCATTTATGATCCAACATGAGTGTTGCCAATTATTAGACTATCAAATTCGCTGTATTTGGGTAAATTAAAAGTAAAACTGCTAGATTAGCACTAAAATAAAATTAAAAAGAAAATTGTAAAAAAAACAAGTTCACTAATTCATTCAATTAAACTAATAAAAATAATAAATTGCATTAGCATTGGAATCAGTATGGGCCAATCGGTCGATCTAAATTGCACACAATACCAATACAGTATAGTATATCTCTAATACTTACTGAACATCTAGGCAAAGTGACTCGCAAAACGCTCTTCATATTTATTCTGACATCTTTAAGTAGTAGGAGCGATTGGCAACAGGTTTCAACAATCGTCCTGAGTAAAGGACTTCAAACTTCGAGCAACACAGAGCAAGTGGATGATTTATGTTAGACGATTGGCTCCACAGTAACTTCGCTCTAACTAATAGAGTCCGATAGATGTTGTCAAATTGGCAACACTGCCCTGCCTATGTTTCTTGTGAAGTTGAATTTGGTGCAAATATTGATTCTACAAATTCACTGAGTAGAAACATTTGACACATCGGTAAATTTGGCAACCTCTTATCGAATGCATATACAAAATGGTTATTTGGTATTATTTATTATTGACCGTTGGCCAACGGTATTGCCTTTTTACTTATTTCCTTTTTTGACAAGTGTGTGTGCGTAATGCGTTTGTGCAAATTTATGCGTTTTTAATGGTATTTTCTTTTATGTCCAATTTAATTCGTGCCGTAGTTTATTCATTTATTCGTTACGTTCCGTTCCGTTCCGTCCCATTCATTTAATTTCTATTTAATTTGTGTGGGTGTTCGCCACTTGTATTTATCGTTGCACAGTCAACGCACACATACATCGCGGTGAAAATGAAATAAACAACACATTTTGACCGCATTTAAGCGCTTTTATACACTTTCCCAACGAATTACGAGCAGTTCGTGAAATCGTGAAATTTGCCACAAAAACACCCAAAAAATCCTGTTTCAGCTTTGAGTGCCAAGAAGTAGACTACTAACTATGTATACACCAAATATTTATTTAATGTGACTTATTAAGCCTCGCTGAGTTCCTTCGCGCCTTAATTATGTTTTATTAAGTTTGGCGAAAGTAATAAATTCTTGAAAGATGCATTAAAAAGGCTCAGAAAGGTTAAAAATGATGTCGAATATGTACAAATATTAGGGTGACCCTTATTTCTAATAAATGTATAGTAATCGAGTGAATACATCCTTTGGTTTGCCCATTTCACTATCAAAAAGGCCACATGGAAACTGCAATAACGTGGAAATGGGCAAGGAGGAATTATGCAATTAAATACATCTTGAGAACCCAGAACTAGCAACGATGCTATCAATATCGACTTCGCATCGGCCAACAAATTTTTAACCGGTGCCCGAAATAGCTTTGGTCCCTGAAATACACTGCTCCACTTAATGCGTAAATATTTGATGGAACTCGCAAAAGTAAAAGTGAAATTAAAGTACATGCGAGTGTACCTACTTCGACCTTTTGGCTTTGCGCGCGTCCAAAGCGATTCATGAATAATTCAGCAGTATTGTTTTGCGGTAGTCAATGACTTCACTGTGAAAAAAAGCAAACGACAACATGCTAAATCTGTTACGTCTGGCGAGCAGCTTGTAGTTTCAAATACAAATAACAACGGCAAGCATAAGCATTCGTCACGCCGCCTAGCCAAACTGGTGGCATTCTTTCAGCTGCGGTACTGCTCGAATCGAAAGTTATTGATTGATGCGAGTTTATGCGGATTTAAGTAGAGATTTAATTTTATACGCCGCAAGTGGTATGAGCTTGAGTCGGAAATTTGGCTAAACTTTTTGACATTGATTAATTTTTAATAAATGACACAATGTCGGCGAATGTTTTGCATTTTTTGACGAGGATTCGTTGATTTGATTTGTTTTGCACAGAGTTGGGAAAAGTAAAGGATGTGTGTGTGCGCGTGTGTGTGTGTTTGAAAGTGAAAAAGTTTGCAAAATGGTATATTTGAAACGGGTAGGAAAATGGTATGAGGAATGAACTGTTAATTTTAAAACTAGTGGCAGAAAATAACTTGGTTTTGTAGGAAACGTACCGAAAAAGTATTGGTATTTGTGCTGCTAATCGAATGGAATAGTGGCGAAAATTTAAGCTAGTTTCATGAGAATAACACGAAATTGGTATGATGTGGTCTTCGATCCTGTCCACAAAAACAATTCAAATATGCTTGCAGCTTGGCAGAGAACTTAAATTTGCCGCAGCTCGTCTTTAAAGCGTTATTCTTTTGTTCTTTTTTCCGAAAATATAATTTTATTCTTCATTCAATTTGGCCTAAAGCAATATATTCGCAAATAGGCACAGCGAGCAATGAACTTTTGGAAACGGAAGGGTTCGTTAGTCTACTCTCTGGTTGCATGTGCGCCGCTCTGGGTTTTTAAATTAAATTCGACTAGGAATCAAATAAAACAAACTGTCTGTTTGTTTAGGCGTGTCAGAAAATCCAATTTATGCAATAACTTTAGCGAAGAATCGAAGGGCAATTCTAGTGATGAGCTTGCATCGATTTAAAATTGAAACAAAGGGAAATAAATATATACGGTAGAATGGCCTACGCTGGTTCATAGGCAGCCCAGAGCTTAGTTTCCCCAATTTGTATTGATTTTTACCTCATTTCTTTTTTGTTATTATTATGAGCCCCATTGCTGGCCAGGACCACAAAGCTCCTTACTCGTGCTGTAGTCGTTTCTCAAAATCAATTAAAATAAATTCATTAAATTTATGGAATTTTTTTAACATTTTCCACCTTATAAAATTCGTACTTTACTCAGAAAAAATAAAACCACAAATGCCTTTTCTCCTATCACTAACGATTGTCGACACAATTGCATTTTATTTTTAACAGATTTCCGTTTTACGTTTTTGTAGAACGTTTTTTGCTCCTTCGCCATGACATAAATTTTGTATTGCCTTGCTGCAGTGCAATTGGTTATGAAAAGTAGAAAGTGGTTCATGTTGTGCTCATGAAAATGGTTGAATGTATGACTTAAGCATGGCAACAGCACAACTACAGCAAAACGGCTTGTACATGAAAATATGCAAAAATTGTTTCGTTCTTAATTTAACAATAAATTTAAACAAAAGAATTTTGTTTAGTTATTCGCTGATAAAGAAACCCATTAAGAGAAATAACCACAGCAAGGTAGTAGGTACGATCAGCGGGAGTAGGAATGCGATAAACAGTAGCAACAAATGGAGGGAAAGTAGTGAAGCTGAGACAAATTTTAGCTTTGGAGTGCTCAAGTGGTGGTCGTGGCGCTGACATGCTGTAATAGCGGCGTGGCTCGTCCCAAAAATTGTGTCAACATCAGCAACGTGAACTGAAGTCGACCCACATCATTAGCATGAAAGGAGTGCTTTTCTAAAATTAAAAATTGTTTCTGCCATTGATTCCGAAGTATTGAGTTTGTAATATTGCTCGTATGCTGGAAGCCAAATGTGTTACCCGTAGTATGAGTGATTTTTACAAACATTTGCCTTGACATTTGACGGTTAATTTACATATATTTTGAATAAGTATAGTATTTGATAATCTTGAAGATTCAAACATCTTTGCTAGTGGTTAAAAGGAATAGGTACTTACTGTTTTCAAAAAGAACACGCACCCTGTGTTCGAGTAACCGGTACACAGATAAGCTTTTGATACTGTGATTTTAAAATCGTTTCAAATTTTGATCTAAACCCGAAGAGAGGAAGCTTTCTGGGTTCCACAACTTTCATGCAACAAAATTTCAAAGGAATCAGTTCGGTAACTTAAGAGTCCTCAAGCATAAGGTGATGCGCACACAGACATAAGGGCGATTCATTTTAAGTGGGAAACCCCTGGGAAACGATTCAGTTGTGCAGATGAGCAGTCAAAACATGTGAAATTTGAAAGTTCTTTTAGGCAACTGCGCGTTTTCGAGGAGTTTCACACTCTAAATGAATACCCTTATAGTTTCTCGCGGCTATATTGACTGTTCATGTATTCCAAATAGATTGCTTTAGTGCAGCTGTAGTTTGTGCATTGAATTATGATTGTATGTCGTCTGCAAGCATTGTGACATATAACAAGCGTCTCATAAAATACAATCTGTTCTCACAAGTCCGCTCGTGCAGGAAAATTGCCCTAAGTCATTTTATCTGTGACTGCATTGTCTTGACGATGAGAAATTTGCGCTTAACTGGGGATTTGTTTCGTAGCCAGCTGCAGATGTTTGATGGACCCCAGTGAATTGTGCCTGCCATGCTATGACATTTGTCATTTAATTTCATTCAAATTGGTTGTATTGTCGACCCTTTCGATATGAAAGTAGTTTCGGCTGATTCTGCCCAACAGAAGCTCAGCTTAATCAAAGGTCTTTCAAGTGCCAGATCTGATGAAATTTACGGGTTTATCAGTCAATAAACAAAAGATTTTCCCAAGTAATTAGTTGACGTGCATCGCGCACTTTCACTCCTTTAAATGATAGCAGAGCAGGTGGCAAAATCCTGAAGTACCAGCACCAAAGAAACGTACTTCGCGCAGGTGTGACGAACACCATTCAAGCCTAACAAAGCGCAAGCAACCCTGAGTGACACGGTGTGACAGCACAATTAGAGTAATTTATATAATTAATGAAGTTTGTGAAATCAAAGCAGAATGATTTATAGAGTTAATAAATTTTCTCCCAGCGAAACCGGTGAGTGGGTGGGTGTTTGGGGCGTATGAGTGCTGTTAATTTAAACATTCATTAAACGGGTGTCACCGACTAAGCCATACAATTAGTAGAATTTGTTTGTTATTTTCTTTTTCATTTCCTTTTGATTGCTTTTATATATCTTGAGGACTTGTACAATGAAAACCCACAGACTCGTTAAAGTTCGCCTCGCGTTTAATGAGTTCACAACTTGTATCGCGACTGCACACCGTGAGTTGTTGTCACTCAGTGTCAGCGTAGCATTCCGCTCCCGACTTCCCGTGTATTAAAGACAAACACATACATAGGTAGTAAATATTCACATTAAATATTGGTTTATTTCATACAATAAGTTACTTTTAGGAGTAATTTCTTTAAATTATAAGTTGCCACATTACATAATCTTAGTAGTATTATCAAGTTCCTGATTTCATAGTTCGTTTTTTGTTTTTTTTTTTATAAAATCTTAACAAATGCTGAAAGCATTTTTCTAGAAATAAAAATATGTCAATAAATTATAAATTCTTTGTGAAAAGCTGCGCTTGGAGAGGAGTGGTTAGCATGGCTGCGATTTATGCGTTCGGTTGGTTTATTTTGCTTAAGTTATGAGATTTTACTAGAATGGTGATTTACTTCATCAAACTAAATTGTGGTGGAGCGCAGGTGGAGCGCATGAAGTGAGGACAGTTGGTTCTTAACTTAGTTTTCCTGAAGTCATAAATATCAAAGGATTGAGGTCAGTTTTGCATTAATGGTGGAAGGAGTAAACTTGGGTTTCTCTTAATCGCAGCTAGTGGGATGGGCTCTTTCGAAAACCGAATTCGGCTCCATAAGTACAAAAGTGTGCATTCATAATGGGGTGGTTGCTCACTTATAATTGGAATTCGACTATTGAAACTAATTGGCCAATTTTCGTCTTTCGCTAAAATCTTATTAGCTCGTGGCATTTAAATTCCCCACCCTTTTCAGCAGAAAGCTCTACCTCCGAAATTTGAAGAAACTTAGAAACTAAATTTCCAACCAATTGTCTCTCTTCACTCGCTTTCGCTTTCGCAACGATGGCATTCTTAGAGCGCCTCGTCTGCCGTATCGTTGCCGTCTAAAGTAAAGTTGTGAATGCTTGTGTTTGAATCGGCTGCGTGAATGGCGGTGGTGGTGACAATCACAATGCCGTCTCCTCGGCCGTGGCTACTGCCGCCATTCATAATACTATTTGTGAATGTGTTGGTGGTCGTTGTTGATGCTTGCATTGTTGCTGTCGTCGTTGGTATCGTTGTCATTTCTGCTGCCGTACAATCAGCATTTCCGGCAGACGTAAGCGACATTGCCGCTTCTTCCATTAGCGGTTGTCGGATGCGCGAGTTATCGATGGTTTTGCGCCGGAAGAGTTGCACTTTGCGCAAACCGCTCATCATACCCGTACTGCTGTTGCTGGAAGTACCCCCGGAGGCGGTGTGGGAGGCGCGTCTCGATACTGCCGACGACATGCCCTTTAGTCATACCTTCTCCTCGCCGGGCAGTGGCGGACCACAGCGCACGAACTACAATCAAAAGAACTGAGATTTTGATATAAAGTTTCGTAGTGAGTATGGACTTGGGAAAGTTTTGCACATTTTTCTAGTATACTTTAAAAAGGATGCATTACAGAGTTAAAAACATAAGGATGGCAATGATGAAGACACTCAAAAACAAAGGAAAAATTTATGGACTAAAGGAAAGAATAAGTAGAAGCGCAGCGCTGCAGCTTCACAACTTTTAATGAATTTTAATTACAATTAGACGTCACATGCTACTCTCATTTAGATTGTTGTTCCCGCTTAGTTAACAGAACAAATTGACAGAAAATGCCATACAGTTGTTCACAACAGCACATTAAGCTACATCTGATTGCACTTAAATGAAATAAGCTTAAGATTTTCCAACTTAATTCGATTTTCGTTACATTCAACATCAAGTTAAAAACAGAAGCATAAAAACAAGAGAGCCTAAGTGCTCATTAAAATGATTAAGCGACAAATTAGCGCATACTGTAAGTTGAGGAACTGCAATGATGTGACGAACATCTTTGTGGGCGGGTGAATATGCTAGTGTGGCCATATTTTTTAATTGACCGATCTGCCGTGTGATGGATAATTAACATATCAGTTTTTTTTATGATATCGCAATTTTAAATGTCGCAAAATTCCCGATAAGCACAACTTATGCGCATATATTTTTAGTCATTAAGCTACACCTTAAGAAAATATAAATCACTTTGCGATCAGTTTCCCGTTTTACTTAAAATCTTATATATTTTTAAAGGCTGATAATGCAAATTTGACTGAGCATAATCCAGCCATCTTTTTCTATAAATGTAATGAATTTTTTTTAAATGCAATATTAAATATATTTCATGACAACATACACACACATAATATTGAGAAATTCTGATTTACGTTAGCAATGGAATAATGAACTGATGATAGTTTGTGCATTTGCAAGTATTTACATAATTATGAATGGCTGTGTTGTACGACAATGAAATGGCAAGTGAAATGGTTCGATGAACGGAAAAGTAGAAAAATCTTACCGAGACCTGAGTGGCTGTATAGGAATTCGCGCGCGGCCTGTTGCTGAAGCAGACGGTACGCCACTTGCGCTTTATCTGAGCGATGACCTCGCCGTTGAAGAAGCAGAAGAATGTGGCCACGCATAGACCCTGCAAGTGACATGTTTATCGTTAGTAGACCAATTAAAACTTTTTCTTTTAAATTATATCATGAATATTAATAATGGACAGCCTTTTGTTTGAACCATACTATTTGCACCCATTATCCACTTTAGAGTAGATTTAAGTGTGGAAGATGCACAATTTTGTGGCGAGAGCCGCCAGTCATTGTGCCTTGTAAAATGACTAGAGGCGTCAGTCGTTCGTTATCTGTCCTTTCAAAGTTGAGTGTCGTCGCTTAATGGACTTAAAAAATGTTTCTACTGCAGCTGTTCTCTAGAATGCTTTTGTGAGTACACATAAAAATGATGAAGAAATAGTTGAGAGCAATTTCCCCAAGGGTATTTAAAGGACAGCAGAGTTTAAAAGGGAAAAAATGTATCCTTTACTTCCTAATTTAGCTACAAACAATTTAATTCAATTTCCCCTCCGTGCTGAAAATTACTTCGCTTGTTATGCAAAATTGTTTTCTTTTCTGTTGAAGGGGTAAACGTTTTATTAGACACAATCGAAGTCAAATCAATGACAGCATTTAACTGGGCGAACAAATCTTTCCGCAAAAGTTGCTTAGATGACAGCTGGACGGACGTGAAAGTCTATAAAAATAAAAATTCACAAATGACAACTTTTTATCTTGCAGCAGTGTTTTGCAGTGGGAGGCAATTCAGTTTTAAATTTAAATTTTTTTTTATAAAGTTTTCCTGTTTAATAGCCCATTGAAGCAGTCACACGCAATTCTAAATAAGTTTAAAAAATGTTCATTTGTTGTTGTGGTTCACAAAATCACCCATGAATTCGTTGAAATGTATTCGTTTCACTTTCATTTTGTTGCACTTGTTGTTTCAAGTGCTTTTGTCTTCGTTTTGGCTTCCTTGAGTGTACATAACGAACGCAAGGTGCACATTAACCAATTTCTTTTGCAGAGAATCCGAAATAAAGAATCATAAAATATTTTCTTTTAGTTTTTAGTTGGAACGCGGTACAGAAGCTAATTGAATTGAATTTTTTGATGCATGAGCAACATTTATTAAATTTACTGACAATAAGTTTATGCAGAAAACGCTCTACAGGGCCAACGACATTTAAATCGTAAGCAAATGTCGTTGCTCGATGTCAGCTGTCAAAATCATTTCACCTTACTCGCTGCATGTACCCATGAGAGCAAACAAGTAATATAAATACCGAAAGGAAACTGACTACTTAACAACAAGCTAACTTCGGACATGCCCTACACCCATTGAGACTGTCAACTGAACTGCTGGCTCACTTTACCAGGTGAATCACAGTATTTCACTTGTATGGGAGGTAGGCAAGTCAGTTTGTTGATTTCACCTAAGAAAGATAAATCTAAAGTTCGAACCATCTAACTCAATTCAAGCTTCCAGCCAGCAGATTGGACAAGCAAACGTACTGCCTTCCTATAAGCGTTTCAAACTGCTGACAAAAGTGAATGTACCCTTAACTCTTAAAGGTACGGTATAAAAATGTATGTGAAGTGAAAGGGAGTTCTTCATAGACGGGCTTGGCCTAATGTTATTCAAATTACCTTGAGAATGCGTACAAAAGATTTCGCTTTTTCATTTTCTTTTTCTTCCGAGACTAAATATTTAATAATAGAAATATTTAAACGAAATGAATCAAATTTTGGAATTGGACTATGGAAGTCGGTTTGCAGGGAGTATATTATCTCCTGAGAAGATTCTGTTTGTCTATCCACCCGGTCCGTCTGGTGGCTGTATCCAATTTTGTAATTTTTACTAATTTAAGTTTGAAGAACAGGCGACAATGCATGCGTTTCTTACTAATGACGCTCTCCCTATGCTAGGGTATATTTGGCTCAGATTTGATGGGTATTTTTGTTTTTCAAAAATACCCATGACTTTGTACGTATTATTCACTTAAAGCAAACAACTTTGACTTAACTTCCGTCAAGCAAGACATAAAACCGCCGAAAACGGAATATGTTAACAGGAAAAGTTGGTAAAGTTGTTCAAAACATCGGCATTCTGATGCCACGTCAACACTGCGTTTGGAGCACACATGAATTTTTAAACAGCACATGTGGGTACTTTGCTAACTTTGCACGATGTGGGACACAAGTTCTTCAGTCGGCGAAATTGAATTAACCACTTAAAGGTTGGGAGAATTGAAATAGATTGCTGGATGTGGTAGAAAATGGTAGAATTGCATTTCGAAGCATATTTAAATTTGGTGTCACTTAGCATAGTGATAAAACCCAGTGGCAGTTGGGCATTTGGTGGCACAAAGTTTTAGCAGACATGCAGATTAACTCACTTGAAAGGAGGCCGTAAATGCGGATATGACTTCGTAGGTGGTCTCCCAGGGATGGCCGGGATCGGGGCGAAATGGAGTCACAATGTATTGCAGTCCCAGCAGTGGCACAAGCAGCAATGTCGCGCTGCAAATGAACAAACCAAAATAATTAAATTAAATACCGAGCGGCAGTGGTGCGTATGAGTGATTATTTATTACAAGCTCCAAATCAGAATATCAAAAGGGCAGTAGTCGCAAAAGAAATCCTTTTTTTATTATTAGAAATTTAAAATGAAAAATATTCTGGTTAGTGCTTGTAGGGAAATAAAGAGAAACAAATCTTCTTTTGCAAATTGCTCATACGCCCCGGGATTCAAGTTAAGAAGTGCTCCTAATCAGCAACAACTCAATTTCGAAGAATTTAAAATGCCAATTATTCTGAAAATTCATGTACGTCAATAGCAAGACTCCAAAACCATCACAACTTACCGAAACGCCTGCAGGACTGTACGTGACGGACCGCAATTTCCTTGAATGCTGGCGGGCGCTTTCAGCTTGAGCAACACCACCCGCACAATATTACACAGAAATAACAAATTAAGGAACATTGAAATGCACACAGGTACGACGAGGATGTTGTCGTAATCAGTGGAGCTCATCCAGCAGCTGCAATAGTGAAAAGTGTTGCTTAAAGAAATGCAAGAATATTAAAAATGTGGAAACCCAAATCCAATCAGACAGCACAGCACAGCACAGCACCGCCACATTTCGTGGCGAATTTAAATAGCATTGCTTGCCAGCGGGATTGTGCGATACTGTGTTGTTCGAGGCCAAAGGACGCCGTCACTCGCCACTACTTACTGTTCATGGCCCGAGCTGTCGAGACCACGTGCCATGCCATAAATAAAAATGACAATTGCCGGCGAACCCCAACCGAAGGCAATCAGCCACTTCACTAATTTCTTCTCGGAAATGAAGGCGGACACTAGCACCGTATGCAGATAGAAGCCCTCGCATAACATCCACGAGTAGTTGGTGAGTAGAAAGTAGTGCAGAATGATATGTAGCACAACGCAAGTGGGCTGCGAATCGAGACAATCGAAAGAAATGATATTAGGAAGAATTTCTAAAAGTTCAATTGCATTTAATTTGCCTTTAATTGCATAGCAATGTGCTTTGGAGGCATGCAGCTAATGAGCGTATTCATGAGATCGTGGATGTTGTGATGAAACCACAAAGAAACTTTTGGTTTTAGCTGTTGTGTGTATCAATGAAAAGGTCTTGGATTGAACGTAGAAGTCACAACTTGATTTTGCTGACTGAACATAACAGATATGCGTTAGTTTTAATGGAGAACTGTCCTGAATGAAGTTGGTCGCATAACGCCTGCATTACGAACGTACAAAAATACAAAAAAAGCTGCAGAGTTGCAAAAAACTACAACAGTATGAGTGCAATTAATATCACCGCCTGACACAAGTTCTCACCCATGAAAGAATTACACTTTTTTATAATTAAAAAATTTTAACTTTTTTGTGCGTGATAGACAAACAACGGTTTTTTCAATTCATTACATATGTACATTGTGCATATATACTTACAAATTCGTATACGAATATCGCATTCGTTTGAAATGAAAAACACTTTTGTTTATCGTTTTACCAAAGCACAATGGTTCAAGAGAGGCAAAAAGTTTAATGTTAATATTGTTTTTAATTCAGTTCAAGTGCGGATATATTGTACATTGAAGATGAAATGCGAAAAAGTTGGAGATTATTTGACCATTACAGTGGTCACAATCTAGTATTTTATAGCGAAATATTATAATCAACTACTCTTGGAGAATTGCTCCAGTGTGCTATAGGCTGAAATAGATGCCAAACCAACTATTAATGTATAAACATTTCCATATTTGTATACGTTGAAGGTTTCGCAGCATTGATTATATATTCATGATTTGTTGTTGTCATCGGTATCCTCTAGCCTTGTTCTATAAAAAATCAATGATTGCCTCAAAGTATGTGGTGTTTTTTTTGAGCTGTTGAATATTTCATAAGTAAAGGACGTAGGCGTGTAACCCAATCTAAATACCGTTTTTCAAGTTATATCACGTGAGTGCCATCTGAATTTTTCATTTGTTTGAGAGGTGGGCGGGAAAGTTAATCGATCATGGTTATTTCTGGTTTGAAAGTTCTGTACGAGGGAATTTTTTTTTCTTTTAACAAAGTCTTTGATTTCCAAACAATTTTAAAGTTTTCATTTGTATGCGAGGTGTGCTACGCCGATTTACAAATATTTACTTTACCTCAATCTAACAGTGCTCGTTGTCCTCCGACGACTCCTTATGTATATATTTCAATCACTTTCTATGGAGCAAACCCGCTGTGCAACTCAAATTTGTGGGCGAGAAGCAATAAGCAATACTGACATGAAACGAGAGATTTCATTAAAAATAACTTGCTACCAACATACTGCCACAAAAATTCGCACAAATTCGAATAAATTGAAAACAATAAAGCCGCACATGATTGTGGATTGCGATACAAATTTGTACATTTACAGCTTTTGGGGGTTTTTCGCGTGCATATGTACGAGAATATTTTGTAGGTTTTTAGGGCATATATATCCACTTAGCATGAGTTTGCTTCTAGCACATATTTACTTGCCACTTACACTTTTATTTATTTTCATTTATGCTATTTCTGGTCATTTTATAGATTAAACTTGAATTGTAATAATCTCTGTCTATTATATTAAAAAACAGCAGCTGACGGAAAGTAATTTTTTACACGATATTTATGGAAGCGTGTAGATTGGACACCTATAAAAGCTCAGCTTATGTCTGTCTGTATGTACAGAAGAAGTGTTTGAGATTTTAGGGCCGTGCAGAAAAGGGAGTTTTTGGGTATCGAATCCAGTCAAATACCACCCCCGGGAATTTATATATTTGTAAATGTATGGCCGAGCAAATTCGAATGACTGGAATTAAATTTTGAAACAATGTCTGTAATTTCCAGCCAAAACTGTGGGTGGTACCTCCCATACAGCAGTAATTGTGTAACTCTTAAACGGTTTGATGGAATGAAATCTTTACTCAATATGTCTGTAATACATGTGTGTCAGGTATTAATTATAAACCCTTAATACTTCCATTTTTACTAATTTTTTTTGCTCATATATGAAACTTCCACGATTTCATGAATACTCTTAATATGATTCGGTTGGAGCATATTAAATGTCACATTAGTAAATACTATAATTAAACGTTATATTGAAAATATTCTTGTGAAAAGTAATTAAAGGGTTAATTCGTTGCAACCTACCGGACTCTGTACCAGCAACTCCGTATCTGGCATCACTACCAAATACCATATTAGCCAGAGCGAGTTATTCGCCGCAAACGATGTGAACAAGTTCATGTGTAAGGTTATGCGGGCACACTTCAAGGACCTGCAAGGAGACTGAATTAAAGTTTCGTTCACTCGCACGAGCATGCACACAGAGAGACCTGCTCACAGAAATTATGAGTTATACTCATAATAATCATCGATAGATAATACAAATCATATTTTAATAGTTCTTACTCATAATTGACTCAAACTATGATTTCTTATTTAAGGATCAATACTAAGAGAAAAACTCGCCATTTTTGCAAAGAGTTTTCTCCGTGTATGATATACATATACTTAAACCCTACGTTTGTATGAGAGTGTGAGAAACAGTATATTAAAAGCAAACAAGAAAACTTATAATTGAATCAGTTTAAAGTTTGAAGCTCTAGCTAACATTTTGATAGTACTTTGTGGAATGTTTAAAGAATAAATACACATTTTTCGATGCCTGAACGCTTGACACTAACTGTATAATATAATATTTGAAAGTGTAAAAACTGTCCACTCTCAAAAATTAACTTAATTTGTTCTGCTATTTTGCCACAAAATTTCATAATTTTAGTCCATTTGCTTGATTAAAATATTCTTAAATTGCAGTCACTTCACCATTTGTGGTCTGCAGTTTGCACGACGTGGCGTTGAGACCTTGCACAAGTGCTTCTTATTTTGTTTGACTGAGGAAAAACGAACAACAACAAAGACCTTTCCCACGCACACTGCATGTTATGTATGTCAAATGGTTTTTGGAAACTACAAATTCGCAAATTATGTGTTCATTTGTCCACGCTAACCTTCAAAGGAAGCACCCCTAACACCTCTTGTAAGATATTCAACATAAAAGGATTCTGATTTATGAAATTTTCAGGAGACTCATTTACACACATAGTGTTTTTCTTAAAGTGCAACATTACATTATAGCCTGTAATACGATTTATCATCTACATCTGGTCTCTTCTCCTTTCGCATTCTCGTTCGCCAGCATCTACTCGCTATTGTCATGAGATGCATTACTCGTTTGAAGCAAGAGTGTTTCGCTTTCGGGGGAGAGTACAAAGCCAGTCCCAGATGCTTTCAGTTTTCATGTTGAATGTTTTGTATTTGGTTTTTCAACATAATTTCAACATTTTTCAACAAATTCGTTTTCAAAATATAAAAATAAATTTTTTAATAATATTTTTTGTAAATGTCCTACCGCATAACACTCAAAAGCAGGAAACCGCACAACCCGTCAACCGCTCACAAAATGGCTAATTAGATTCGTATTCTGCGTATATGCAATACTAACTCCTTCTGGCTTACTTTATCGCTTGCATGGTTTGTGTTAAAATGGTTAACATTTGTACCATTATTTAATGAAAAATACATAAAAGTCAAATGGCGCGACATCAATTGGCTTGTGTTTCACAATTACACGACCAGTGTAAGCAATGCTAATGCGGTACCTAATACCTTCGCGTCAGAACATCATAAAACCCAAAAACAATTAAAGCACAGGTTCAAACAAAGGTGTGCCTTCGCATTTATGCTACTTTGCATTTAAAACTTTGCGTTTAAGGATAAAAGCAAATATGTACGTACAAGAATATGTGTGTGTGTGTGTGCATGTATCCGAATGGTTCCACAAACATACGCTTACATATTTTTGTGTTACAAGTCATAAGATTGGACGCAATGTACGAACGAACGTGTATAGAGTATAACGGTACTTCAATTACACAACATTGCGAACACTCCCACAACAGCCACCAGCATACACACACAAGCCAACCGTTGACATACACCAACGAGCATTTATGTTTGCAAAAGGTCACATTACGCTTGAGCGGAAACAAAAAAGCGCGAACGGTGAAATTAAACAAGAACAAAAGCGTGAAAGCCACAATGTCAAAGTCAATGTCAGCTCATGCCTGTGAAACGGGAATTTGTGAAAAAGTGCAACGACATGCACACACCATTTCTGTTTCAATTTAAAGTTTGCCACTCCCAACAGCTGTTCACAACAGCCTAACTTCAAAATGAGTTTCAACTTACTTGAAATAGCCCAAAATCGACAAGGATAAGAGTATGGCAACCAGCGATATGCAATAGCCCCCCTCGTATATGAGATTGATGTTGTGCTTCCACTGCAAATACAAGGCAATAATATTCGTTAATTTTCAATTTAAATTTCAGTGCAGGCAAAGCGTTGTATCCGTATGCAGGTATTTATGCGCACGCGATGGAGCTTACCTCTAAATCATCCAGATTGATGCACGTCGTATAGTTGGACCATGTTCTGTTGGTGAGCGGGTGTTTGAACCATTCAGCATCCGTGCCGCACTCCTTGTGTGCAAATCCTACGGGGAAGGGTGCAAATTGATAAATTCATTTTTAATATTGTTAGCAGGCTTCATTGTTCTACGAAAATGCCAGCAGCAATGGGTACAAAAAAGGAAATTTCCATATTCACTGCAACAGTAGATTGGACTGCACAAAGGAAGCTGTCTGATTAGTGAGAGAATTCTGCAATTTCCTCACAGCCAATGAATGCAACAATTTATAACTTTTGTATACACCGAGAGAAAAAAATAACAGTTTTGCAGTTTAAAGCCATTCGACTGTCGGATGGTTTTCAACAGTTTTTTTCTCTCGGTGTAGCAAGACCTATCGGCTCATTCCTCACGTTCAAAGAAAAGGTTAAAGAATTTGATTTGAAAAATGTAGGACATTTAAAGAAAGAAACCACTTAACGGTAACTGTCGGACTGTTGGATTGTGTATCAATCAAATAATAAATTTCAGAAAAAAAAAAAATTTAAAAACAATGATGAATACTGACTTCTTTCCGTGACAAAAGAGACTGCATACTGGTTAGTAAGGTAAATTTTCTCTGTATTTTTTAAATTATTTTGGGGCATTGTACTTAGCCGCAGTTTTCTGTAGTTACAACTTTTTCCACAATTTCCAAAATATCATAGGTTTTATGTAGTATAGCCAACCATAATGAAAATGTAACAAAACTAAATTTATTGTTGTAATAGTTTTCGGCAATTTGAGGAATAGATGATTGAATGATATTCATGCCAATGTTGAAAACAAAATAGAAGTTTTTAATTAAAACTAAATTATACGAAGTACACCGTGCGACACAAGTTTGCACTTTGCGGAATGTTGAATTTTGTCGAAAGGTGTTATCGATTGGTTTTCGCACAGCCATTCAAATCGGCTTCACTTCAAATGTTTTCAATAGTCCGGACGAGCGAGGGTGTTGGAAGATCTGCGAATAACGTGGCTTGCCGCAAAAGTGCACTTAAACGCATTTACCTCAACATTAAAAGTACTTTCTTTTGAATCAGTTGTGTGGAAAAAATCCAACAACTTCCGTTTCCCCGACGTACAATGAAAATGAATGACAGCCACTGTAGCACGAAATGAAGCGAATAGAAGGAAATGCTCCCAGAGCACGTGTGACATGGCAACACCGTAGCCGCAGATGTGATCGGCTCGACGACAACTTAAGTGCCTGTTGAGGAGTGGCTGCGGCCGACAACGCACCAACAAAGCGAAAAGTAACTGAACGAAAGCTAGAAAAACAGCAACATGTCATCAGATGGTGAATGCGAAATGACAATCGAGTCGAATTTGCCAGCAGTCTTTTCACGCCACCCGAACTGCTGCTGTTATTGGTGCACTGGGACACAATCCAGACATGTACGTCCTCTGATTTACTTTTGCTTTTCTCACTCTCGAACGTGCTATTTTTATAGCAAAGGAAAGGCAACCGAGCCCAATATGTACTAGGAATACAACAAAAATTCTATATACAAATACTTTTTCCTCACTTTTGATTATTTTGCGATACATCAAATGCTGGCAAATATATCACAAGCTTGCACTCATGAGAAATTTTCTACATGTTCTGAAAGTAGGACGAAAAATAAAGTTACCATTTTTAAAAAAACAAACTGTGTTCTATTAGTATTACTTATACGCCGCATACGCCATGCATATATGTACAAAAAAAAGTTGTTCTTTTGAACAAAAAATTTACTCTGAATCGAAAATATGAGGTGCTCTGGGAAACCGTACTTTATGTCGCCAAAGTAAATTAAAAAAAGTCGAATTTTCGTCACTATTGTAATCGATAGTCCTCAACATAATGCCTAGCAAAGGATTTACTTTACAAAATTGTAAAAATATAAAAGGATACAGCTTTGAAAGGACATTGTTGGCATCCTTTAACTCAGACCAAAATTGAAAAAAATTAACAAGAATTCACTGGATCTATTTACCACTCATCATCGAGTTATTTTAAGTCACCATGTCCAGATAGCTTGAATTGCACAAAAGTATGCTTAATATTTGAAGTGTGTTTCCCGTGAAAATTCAGCGCCCTAATCGCTGACAGTCCGTGCTCGTATTAAACACAAAAGGAAAACAAATATCACGTACGAATGAATACAAAAGCAAATGAGTGTCGCAACAAATCTTCCTTTCAGCTGTCTAAAATTAGGCAATAATCTTGTAAATGTTGTCGTACTGGTGTGCTTTTTCGTCATCATCATGGTCTGGAAGGAAAAGTAAACTGAATCCAATTAAATAAAGTCCCTCGACCGAAGCTCCATCATACTGGGGACACACACATATCCAATTATTATTTTTGTTTTGGTCTGCGTTTGCGTTTGCGGGCCCATTGGCTGCTATTCGCCATGATTTATTGAATTTCTACACTTAAAGAGGACCCCTTCGGTGTGCTTCATTAGGCAATTTTTTCACTTTAAACAAATTCACAATCAAAAACTTTCTCAATATACTTAATGATGCCAATGAAAGTTTGCTGCTTTTGACACATTCCGGCCCCATTTCGAAGTGCTTACATTTTTCTTTTGTGTGGCCGTGATTTTGATTTCTTAGTAAATTATACTCACTTGTTGGATCAAAGCCTGTTATGAAATCTGGGCATTTTTCGTAAGCGGAAGTGCCGGCGGCAGTGTCCGCCCAACAAAGCCACCCATCGAATGTGCCCGGACAGTATTTGCCTGCGGAGGGGGTAAGCAGAGAGAATAGAGTTTAAATGTACCTACTTCACTACAAATACATATTTAAGTTTTCAAGTCATAAGTTCTCATTGCCGAATCCCGAGCATCATATATTTTAATAAACGTGTCACGTCCCCCTTTCGTTTGGTTTTCCACTTACCTTCCACGAAATTCGTTGAGGTGCTGTTGAGGCGTTCGAAGCACTGGGCTTTCCGTACTTCGTTCGGGTCCGGTGTAGCATCCACACTTTCAGCTTCTCCTCCTAAGTCTGCCTGGACGGCCGTTATGCTGTAGCTGGACACTGCTAAATTCGTGGCAAAGTTGGCATTGTCGGTGAAGTGATGGGAACTGCCGCTCATTGTACTGTAGTTGCTATTCTTGTTGCTGCTGCTATTGTTGTGAATGAGTCGGTTTTTGTTGGAGATGAATCCGTTTGCACATTCTACAAAGAATGGAGGTGTTTTTGGAGATAAATATTTGTTTGCTGAGAGAAACCCATTTAAGGAAATTAATACGGTCAGGAAGATAAATATGAAAATCTAACAGGTATTTGATCAGAAATTTGCTTAATCGGAAATAAATGTGCTTTCCTCACCACTCAAGCAATGTGGAAAAGGGTAAGACAAACGACACTCATCTATGTGCATAACGAAACAAATCTCAAACCGTAAATAATTGATTTCGCAGCATTACTCTTGTCAGTACACATTAGAGACTGTCAACGTACGAGCATCCACAATTTGCAATCCATCTGCTAATGCTCGGACACATGTGTGTGTGCTGAAAACGGCAATTCTTTGCAATTTCTGGCTTAAAGGACGTCCGGACCGGATTGAATGATTCTGTATGTCAATCGAAATGTATGCTGGTAATCCTGAAGTTAATTGATTTTGTTTTGCATTTTTCCCTTTTGGCTCATTTCCAATTCCGATTGAGTGGATTTATTTTTAACAATCAATGAATTCAAATCATGAAAGCTTTTCATTATATAGTAAGCCTAAAAGTATACCACGAGGATGAATGACAGAGCAGAGATACATTTGCGCTTCTGATAGATCAACCGAAGAAATCGCAAACTACATATATAAAAGGTCTTTCCATTATTGTTGAGAATCTTAGTTTTGAAAAACATACTTTCCAAAACAATGCCACAGTGGTTCTGTATTTAAACCTCTGGTGTATGCAACAGTGTATGCCAAAGTAGAAGAGTGGCCTCCAAACTTTACGCCATGATGCAATAACAAAAAGGTGTGGCCTTATAGAAAATGTAAGCCACTTTGTTTTTTCTTTAAGCCAGTAAGTGACAGCCTTTTTCCACTTTGGAGAGCCGTCACCTAATGATACTCCTGGTTCTTGCATCATGCTTTTCTTCCTAAATTTTTTAAACTTTATTATGCATTCAAAAATATTTTTATTTGGTTTTCAGGTTTAACGTTGACCGAGGCAAAATACTAGCTCAAATGACGTGTGGATACCACTTCTCCTTTAAACTTGAAAATGAAAGCCGGTGACGAAAACCGTACAAAGGACCAAATTTCAGACACCTTTGGCAGAGACAAATTTCGTTTTGTTGTGTTCTGCACGTAGCACATTGGCTTGGCATATTGTCATTAACTGCTTAATGAATATTAATATTAGCTGTAATAAGCCAAAGATTTGTTCGACGGAACTGAATGATTAGGAATGCTTAATCATTTGTGAATGCTTATTTGATGTGCGGAATACACATAAACAGGTACCAACACTTAGCAGAGTCGTGCTGTTGTTGTTAATTAATTGTCCGCCTTTGAAGAAGCTATGCAAATTTTCGGGGACGCAAAGGATGCACAGCTAATTTTATAATTTGTACATTAGTATCATTAACAACCACCCACACAATTCCACGCTTCTAAAATGTGTTCGCACCTTTTCGCCATAATCATCAATGCAGCAATTAATAAATGTCAAGTTTCATTGCCACAATATCCTATAGGTAAGCACAATGGGCCCACGCAACGAATTTCACATGTTGAAATGTTTGTGTTTCTCTTGTGGCACAGAAACGTTTTAATTTTATATTTTCATACATTGTTGTACTTGTACGTCTTCAGGTTGAATTCGTATTGTAATCCAAATAAATACTACTAAGCCCTCTTAAGTGTTGATGTAGCCGTTCTAGCAGGTTACTTATGTTGTTTACGCTTGAATTCTATTTTCGTGAGAACAAGTAGGTATGAGATCAAAGCGAAAATTTGTATTTACATTAAACAAAAATTATATAAAACATTTTTTTATTACTATGTACATATATGTTTTTTAAATTTGAGTATTGATGAGTATGTAGAATACTTTAAAATGAGGAAACTCTAATTCATAGCCACAAAAATATAATAAATAAAACAAACAGGAAAATAGTGTTTTTTTCTTGCACCATCCTTCATATCCAAACTACAACCGCACTCATGGCGAATACGTAAATTAAGTCAAATACAAGTCATGTATTCGAGCAATATGAAGTATAAGTTGCTATTGACCAAGTTTCAATACAAAAAATCAGCGGCTAAGTTAAATCAGCCTGAAGAAAGTTTGGCAACTAGTCTCAGGTTCTCATGACGTCCACACATACATATGTAGGTACATACATTGCATATACACATACAAACCCTAGTAAACAAACTCGCAAAAAAGAAGAAAGTTTTCCAATATTTTACGTGCTGCGAATGCGATCAAGGAATGCTTCGAGTTAATATTGTAATTATCGAATACGCACACAGTACGCATATGTGCATACGCTCATCCATAAAATATTACAAATGTGATATCGTTTTTATTATGCATTACACTTACATTCTGTGGTTCAAGTAGCAAAAAATTCTTCGCCTTTCGAAGCATACACTTAGGCGAATAAACACTTTATTGCATTTGAGTTGTGTGAAGTAGGTTGCATTGAAGGTGTTTCTGTTTGTTACTTTTTTTTGTTACCATGAATAAATGAACGTTCACCATGAATCGATGAAACTTTACCCGATTTCAATTCAGGGGCGGGATCAATGGTAGCGAAACCCTTTAAAGGCTGAAGAGTACGACTAGTGTTACATGTTAATTGATGTACTTGAAATTGACTTATTATAATGCTAACCCTACAGGCAAAATCTGCGTTGCAATCTAGAACTTAGTAAATTAAGCCAATAATGTTCCACACTCGATAGGACGCATCCACATCTTGTTGTTCAGGTTTTTACAACTGGACTTTTATATTAGTTATACACGATACAATTTATTTAAACTTTTCCCATGATGGTTTTCAGTAAAAACAGTTCAGAGACTGAAAACCATTAGTTAGTCTCTAATTTTTTAGCTAAACCATGAAATGAACTACAAGGTTTTGAAAATCGCGGTAGGGATAGGGACAGTTTGGTGTTGTGGCAACACAAAATAGTCAAAATCGTGTCACCTATACGATGATGCTTCAATTGACCAAAGCCAAAATAGACATAATGTCAAAACGAATGAATGTGAATGCGTAAATGTTGTCAATTGAATTCGGAAACTTAATCGAAACAAGTTAGATTCATGGAACTTCCAGACGATACCACCGCGACTGGCAACTGCTTCGAGTTGCAAACAGCACTGAGACACGATAAATATAAATAAATATTGTCGTGGCGCAAGTGCCATAAACTGAACGTTTTATTTCAATTTGCAATCGTTGAGAGAAGTTGCGGCAATTACTGCTTAAAGTCTGCGCAATGCAAATTGTGCACCGCAAGTGCGGCTATGCAGAGGAAGATTTGCGGTCCGTGAATCCATGTTGATTATAGATAGAATTTTTGGAGCTATAGCTACTGCGAGAGCAGCACTTTCATCACTCAATCTCTTAGATGCACCTTGCGAATTTTACATATTGATACAAAGGTTAATATGAGTTCAGTGGATGCAGAGTATACGCATATAAGTCGTCTTTTGCTGACAGACTTGTGTCTCAGTTGTTTTTATTTTATCAATTAAATTAGGTTGGATAAACGCCCACAATAAAAAACGAAATATTTAATTAATTTTCAGAATTTTCCCGAAATTAATTACTTTTAGTATACAAAAGACATCTTATGAAAAGGTACTTTATTGCAATATGAAAAGAGTTTTTAGTCTTTATGCTTGCATAATAAGAGACGGTAAAGTGAACTGCAATAATTAAAAGCAATTTTAGTAAAAAAAAAAAAAAGACTAATTAAGCGGCTTTATTTTATTGTCTACGACTTTAATAAATTTACACAACCAAATTAAAGCCCGCAATTACAAAAAAGGATCCCATTGGCCACGCCCGAAGAGAAAAAGGTCGCTGCTGAAGGCGGCACTCGTAAATTCAAAGCCACAAGTAGAACAAATTTATACATTCAAAGTGGCACAACATCTGTGTCGATGTGTCGATGCCTTTGCTCGGGTAGAATATCATCACAACAAAGGTTGCCTACAAGAAAATCAGAAAATCATATTTCGAGCAAATTATTATGTCATTGTATTTAAACAAAAGCCTTTTCACTCGAGCTGCCTTATTATTATGCAAAAACGAACGAACCAAATTTAGAGGAGTACGAACCAAATATAAATGTACGAAGGTGTGTATGTATTAACATGAACGAAATGTATATTGTTATATCGTAGATAGCGTGATATTTACACTTCATTATACGCCACACAAAGGCACACAAGCAGATGGAAAAAAAAACACACGTATTTGCATACATATGAACCGTATCTTCTGTGTTATGCAAAAATTGAAGGAATGAAGTCTATTGAATTGTTTGGGCTTATCAGTAAATTGAGAGCAATCAACTTAAAGCGAAAGAAGCACAAATTCCACTCGAGTGCGATTGCGATGAAGAGCGTTGTGAAATTTCCAAAAAAAATCTAATCACTGAGACATCGTCAGATGCAATTAATGATGACAAAATCGACTTAATTAACAATAATGGATCTCGTCGAAACGTGTAAACTGTTGAGAACGTATAACTCATATGTAGGTTTGAGATGAGCGACCGAAAAGAAAAAAGCGCAAATATCGACCAAATGACAGCTGCGATTAGGGTGGCACTTCAGTGTTGTGCAATTAATATTTTTAGTCTATTTTTATTACATACATATGACACGCTGTACATTTCATCGTTATTTTCCTCTGAGCATATTTTCAGGCATAACTTTTCATGTCGAGTGTTGAGTTTTTATTGTTGTTTTTGTGGTCTTTGGACTAAAATCTATCGAAATATGTAACGAAAAAAAAGAGATATTTTAACATGAATCTAGAATTTCTTTAAAGACTTGCAACGGGGCTTTTTTCTGCATTGTTTATTAGTAGTTTTTCATTTTTGATGTGGCTGCTGTATTTTTCCAATATTTTGGTGTAGAGATGCATGTGGGCACCTAACATATAAATTTAGCTATGATAGCAACATTTTTGTCCGATTTCTAGCAAGAATTCCCTATCCATTATTGGAAACTCCCGCCACAACAAACTTTCTGCTAGTTACCAAATCGTTTAAATTAGCTGACAATTTGTTCAAGATCCTTTCCTGGACATATTTTATTCGCTTGTTTTAATTTTAGCTCATGCATGGCCTGTTTTAACTACTGCAGTGTTGAAGTGACAGCTACTGGTACACACAGTATTTTCTGTAAATATTTGCCCGACCAAAACACATGTAAATTAAATTCCACACAAGCACATGCGGGCACACCAGCAGACACTGCAAACAAACTTTGTGACAAAACCAATTACAAATTTTCGGAAAACGAATCCTTTCAGATTTTGTGCTGGGAAGTTCCTATCCCGGATGTGAAAGCTTTGAGGGATTTGTATCTGTTGGTGCATAGGTTATAGTTTAGCTTTTAATTACGGTTGTGTGTAGGATTCTTTCTTTTGACATCTAAGAAGGAATCACCACTATTGAGAATATCGTATTGCATTAAAGTCTTTACAAAAAACTGTACCGAAACAAGCTTTGACAAAATAATAAAATACATTTTAAAAAATAGGAAAAATCCTTAAGTCCTAAACATACAAGTTAAGTCCTAAACACGAAAATGTCAATGGGAAATCTTTAAAATATAGAACTCCAGATGCCACTTAAATTTTAACAAATGATCATCAAAACGTCCTTATCAAATGTGTTCTTCACTCTCACTTAGTTTTTATGTATATTGCGAAAAACGCGTTTCGTCACTAGCAGTGCTAGCTCACTTTGTCAGTATCCAGCCGTATAAAAATTTGGCAAAAGCCTTATGGCGTAAGCAAGAAACATGCTATCCTATGCATGCCTCTTAGCTTCACGCCATCACATTAGCTACAAGATATGAGAGTTGTTAAGGCGTTCTAACGCACAACAACAGACACGTTGTTTGTTGCCAAAAGTCGCTTCATCATCAACAGCAATCTGCGCCTGCAGCGAGCGTGCAGCGGGAAATGCTTCAAAATTTGTCACCGCAACATGCGAATACATATAAGAACGAACGAATTGTAATTCTTCCGGCCCGAAGATGGCATTTGTGGCGCGTATCACGTTTTTCATTTGGCTTGTTAGAGCCGGAACCATGAAAGCAAATGAGTTTGCAATAGCGATACGCAGTAAAATGGCAAAAGTCCCAAGCGAAATATCTATGCAGATTAGGGTGGCACTTAATTGTATTAGTGCGTTTTTGTGTTTCAAGAAAATTGCATAAGCTTAAGATGCGTCGCAACGAGGGTAAAGATGGAGGAAATTTTAGTAAGTGGGAACCAAAAAAAAAATTTTAAAAATTGGAAAATATGTGCCACCTTAATGTTTGTACATAAAAACATTTTAAAGTACAAATGGCCATTTTTGTAGCGTTGTGGGTGTGTTTGCTCGGTGAACGTGCAAAGTTCGTTCAAGTATTTGAGTTCATTTATCTTTGCAGACGAAATGAACGTGGTGCTGACTACCATTCGTTGGTCTTTCTCCATTTTCCGGAAATTGTTATTCTTTGTACCGCAACTAAAATCGATTGTTTACACCATTCTGCTCCAATTCACTATTGGCGTAAATGTGTCAAGGATGTTGGCGCCGTTTTTCGTTCAAGTTTCTTATTTTTCAGCGCAGGTATTTTTCTCGTTAATTCTTTTTGACATGAATGAATTTTCTTTCTTCGGTGGAAAATGTCTCGCCGATGGCATGCAAATGTACCACGAAGGCAGGCAATTTCAAATAATCATAATCCGTCATTGAATGATGTTTGCCTGCACCCACGTTTACACCAAATGTTTGTTTATTGCATGCATATTAATTTTCCTCATACCTAAAAATTATGTGCGAAAAATAAGGGCGAAAAACATTCGAAAAGTGCGAACATGTCCAGTACTTAATGAAATACGATGATGGCCCATTATCTCAAAATGGTAATTCTCTTTACGATTAGTTTGTACCTCTCAGATGTTGCGACAAAGACACATTTTTTTTGTTTCCAACATTCTTGAGTTTGCATCAATTTGAACTTTTACTATTTATCTTTTTTAATGAAATGCTTGTGGTAATTTGACATTTATTATTTTTATTCTTTTTTAAGAACTTTGAACTCTTTTATTACCATTTTGCTCTTTAAGGTGCATAGTCAAACTTTTCTTCAGAAATTATTTGAGAACTGAAACTCAACCTTTGCTGAAAGATATAATTTATGACTTTGTTATAACTTTGATCGGGCTTATAATGTTAACAAAAACAAACGGAATTCTGTACATAGCACCTAGTGAGCTACCGACTCCAAATTTTTTCTAATGTTTGGACGGTATTGAAAATGGGCAAGATCGAAGAAACTCGCCTCCATACAAAATGGCAGCCGTTTATCTTCTTGAGAAATACTGAACCGAGTTTTACGCGATTTTTTTATTTGGTTGGAAATGATGTCGGGAATGAAATGAGAATTTTAACTGGAAAGAAATGGAATTGTACCGGATGAAAATGGAATTGGAAACACATTTTGAAACGGATCGGGAAAAAATGTCGAAAAATTTTGGTGAAATTATTTGGTCTCGTACTCGCATGTGCAGGGCATTTCAGCTTCGGTAAGACCGAAGATAATTCTCTTACAAGTTATTTTTCTTCCTCGTACAATACAGAGACATCTGATTTCAAAGTATCAGCATTGTAATTTTAAAAATGTACTCAAAAATATCTTTTGTCACTCCACTTATTTCTACAACTATTTGGACAGTATTGAAAATAGTCGGATGACAGAAAAATGGCCTCAAATTAATACTTTCGTCTTATGCAAAAAAACTCAAATTCGAGAAAATGTTTCCTCCAGGAACTTTATCCAATTATTTTTTTATCTCCGCCCCAGTCAGACGACCATGTCAACTTTCCTTTCCTAAAATTTAATTGGCATACGATTTCACAAAGGCAACAACCAACCACATCAAACGAAAAATTTCATGAGAAATGCTTTAAAGGATAAAAAGTCAACTGAAATCTGATTAAACAAATTTTTATAAGGAAAAACAAATGTTGCCTTCTGGCTGACCGCGTGTGCATATACCGCGTGCAGTATATGCTCATGTCTCGCACAGATAACATTTGGTCCGCTCTGGTCTCAATGTCAGTTTCATTCGGCAGCTCGTTTATGCTTCGATCATTGAATTTACTTATTTGTACTTTTTTGTTTGGTCGTGTAATTTGCCCGAGTAACAAGCGACAGCCACAACAAAAGGTAAGCGAATGACATTATAATGAAGATGTGATTGTGTCCTTGAGGTGGTGCCGGGTGAATTTGACTTTTCCAATACTCGCTCCGCATGTGTTTCAGGAATTGTATGGGACGACGAGGAGGTTGTCGATAGTTGGTTTCTTGGTTTAATGTACTTGAGTCGGTAAACGTTCTACTGTTTATGTACGCAATTATTTCTATTATTTCATTGTATTTGTATAGACTTGTATAGTGGTAGTATTATGTCATTAAATGATTATTTGTGCTGTTATCCTGCCTGCTCTTGTTGACATAATCGACTCACTTTCTAGTTCACTCAGAATTTCTGCAGATGACTTTTGCCATTGTCGGCTATTCAATTGGATTTCAATGTTCTCATGTATGCACTATTCTGTGTAAAACATGCTGAGACGACTAAATAACAAAAACTTTGTGCCGAAATGTGTAGAATTGAAGAAATGGAGTTTGTGTGAATTTTTTCGGTTAATATCATGACAATCTGTTCATAAATCCAATGAAAAATTATCAAACCCTTGGCCCCATAGGCTATTTACCAGGGGGCGAATTTAATGACAAATAAATAACTGTTTAGCAGTTAGTGGGCGACCTTTCACCTTCATTTTCATTTTGTGTGCGCCCTAATTTTGTGGGTATTTTATTATTTACTTTTATTCGACGCTGGGCCGCGGCCGCTGTTTGAATTTGATAACATTTATTTTCGTATCCAATTATTATTTCATATGCTTTTTTGTCTTGCAAAAAATACATTGTCTTCAACCAAACACTTAAACCAGAAATACAAATTCGGCCGAGATGGCAGCAAATAATTTTCTTTATGCTCTGGCAGCCTACAATTGCTGTGTAAATATTGTTATGGTCATAGTGTCAGTTTTTGTTGGTGATGAGGTGATGGTGATGGGTTTTTTGCTGCCGTTGTAGTTCTTTTATGTGACCCCAACTTTAAGTGAACAATTTATTCAGCTGAATTGCGCTTATACCGTTTATTTTTATTTGGAATTCTGTTCACAATCTCTGGCTTGAAGTCCATTTGATCCATGCGTGGTGAAGTGGGCGCTCAAACGGAGTACTTTTATTTTATATGTATTTATATTTGGGAATATTTTTACTTCCGTTTGTAGTAAGCGCTTGCGTTCCTTGGGGCAAGGGACAGTGTAAAATAAATACATTTATGTACAGTGCCGTAACTCTTGTTTGCAAAAAGCACTTTAAAATGTTCAAGTTTACTGAAAATTAGTACTTCTGAGCAGTTTAGCATTCTTCTGTATATTTTACAATCCAGAACTCTTCCTTCCTTCTTTCCGTTCAAATACGTACCAATTCTGCATCAACTGTTTTGTAAACTACATGAAAATTTTAAAGTTTTCAGGGTTTCTCTTCAATTTAATGCCCAATCCGAACGGCGAGACTTCCTGGCAAGTTACTCTCGCAAGTAGGCCGTTGCTGGGCGTTTTCCACACAGGAAAATTGTTTCTGTTTGCTCCAAGCGGGATTCGTACCCAACACCTTCGGAGCGCAAGACAGAGGTCACTACTGCGCCATGGCTAGCATATAATTATATCTTTGAATTCTATATATACGATCCAATATTTCATGTCTAAAAACAACCAAACTATATGCAAACCAAAATAAAAAAAATACCGTCACTTTTCGTCAAAATATATTGCACAAAATGGGCGCAGGCGAGCCTTTTAGTTTGTCATTTTAATTTCATTTTAAACGCTTCTGTAATTATTTTGGTCATTTGCCAAACGCCCCACGGTTTAATTTTTCCAACAGCAGATACTGCGAATTCGTTTTTTTACCAGAAGAAATTTCTGTTGCCAAAAATTAAATACTTTTTCCCTATATAATAAAACACACATACGTACGTCTGACCAGTTGAAGTCAATGGCCATTTGTGTGCTGCACCGGAAACTGTGCTTTTGGCACTGTTTAATTTTATTTGACTTCGTTTCATCAATTAGCGTGTGCAGTAGTAGTATTTTTAATATAAATATTGTTGTTCCGTTTGTTATTTACTCAAATCAATTAAAATTTTCAAAAATAATTTTTTTTAATTGCCACTGAACGCATCAGCGGCACACACCACTGCCGTGGTGGGCTAATGGACTTTCTGTGTAACGCAATCATAGACTACACACGGCATTGCACTACTCATTTCAAATCAAAATTCGTGGTCGTAACGTAATGAGGAAATTTATGCAGTTTGCAAATTTTCTGACATTTTGAGCCAAGGTGTACGGTGTATGGCTTTTTGGACAAATGCCACCTGTGCTGCAAAAACACAAGAAGCAACCATATCAGCGAAAACAGACAGAAAACGAACAACAGCAATGTTGAAAACGAATTCATGCCGTCATTGCCGGACCAACTGTGATTGCGAATTCGGATATTTTATTTGTACATAAAGTCTTTAAAATAATTGGGCTTGTCCCTGTAGACAAGTAGACGAAGAATCGTGGAAACTAATAACAGTGTCATGAATCGAATTCAGATAACAGTTCATTTGCATAAGTCCGTAAAACTCACCATATTGCCCTACACTATCTTCGAATCTAATTGCCAAGCTGAAAATGCAAAAAGTGCTTCGCGTGATTAGGTCACTTTGTGATACTTGCCCTACATGTTGCCATCGATGGGGAATGTAATTGCAATAATTTGCCATAGCAATGGCTCTTGCAATGCTTCCTCGCCTTCGTGCAGCGATTGATATCTGTGAAATGCAGGGAATATCTTATCAGCAGACATTCAACAGCTTTGAATGCCTGCGTTTCTTAGTACCCAACGAGCGTTTATAGAATTGCTTAGCATTTGAACTGTCTTCGTTTTCATTGCGAAGTTTTGCCATTTCACGTTTGGCACTTGTAGCAAATACACACAATTTATTCTGCAATCAACTCAAACTGAGTTGAGATAAACAGCAATCTTCTACTCATGATTCCTCAGGGCCGGCATTGATAGCCTTGACAATGAAATGTGGAAAGTTTGTTTATGCCACACCGCGTGTGAGAACGAGCTGTAAACATTTCTCTGTAAACTTGTCCAAAATAAACAGAAAACATACATGTTGGTTTGGTTTTTATTATGAAACTGTTCACTTACATTTATTGCAGCCATTGATTCCAAACAGTAACTAATTACAACTGCCAAGACCGCATGAAGATGACATAAGGCTAGGCATTAGTGTAAAATTTACCATTAACATTTATTATTTATGTTTGCAACTGGTTTTCTGCGAAACCCTTTTAAATTTTAAAGCGCGGCGCGCCGTCTTTACGCTAACATGTAATAACAACAGTTGGCCACAGCTTTCTCACCTCCATCCGTCATGGGCAGAGCGACAATAAAGCGCAACTGGCTTCACCCAGCCATGTGTGATTTATCATTGACAAAGATTAGAGGCGTCCGGACAACTGAACAGCCAAGTGTCAATGCAATGGCGATAAGATCCAAGCGGATTCACGAAGACCACCGCAGCAAAAGACCAAAAGCGGAGGCACGAAACGAAGCGGAGACCTTGTGCGAGGTGCCAAACGCATGTTGCATGTTGGCACGCGGCGTGATAAAGCCGCATGCAGCAAGTTCTCCCGCTGCGCGGACACATTTACGCTCGTTGCCAATGATGAATATCGCTCGTTTTGGGTGTGGTGCAGAAATACAAAAAGAAACAAAACAAAAACAAACACTTGAGCAAAGAACTAAATTGCAAGTTATCGGTTTTTTATGATGCTTCTGTACCAATATGGTTCTTAAAACAGCCAACACACTTTCAGTTCTGGAGGGAATTTTATGAGAAGCCATACAAATGTAAGATCTCTAATTAAGGAATATTACGAAATTGTGGCTACCATTCTCAACTTCTCAGTTCGCCTCCACATTTAATACGATGCAAAAAAATTAAATGTATTAGAAACTGCTAATATTTTCCCAAATAAAAATCTACGAAAATACCACACATTTCTTTTAAATTCATCCTAAAGGAATTCACAATTTCCATTGCCGGCGTTTCGCATCTCGACAATACAAAAAAAATATCGACAATTGCAAGTGACATATTGAGAATCAATACAATGCACCGGCAACTCAACACGAATGCCATACCAGATTCCATAGAGAAGCTGCCAAGCATTCCAGATATGGAGGGAGACAAATACAAAGACAACTGCTTCAGGGGCCAGAGGAATCGATGCAGACGACACGGACACGCGTGCAATTCTGGTTTACTGTGGGAGTCGCGGATTGACTACCAAAGGCATTCCAAGAAATTAAAGAAGACAAGGCATATGCGTTGACGTGGACTAGCTACCGAAAGCTCAAAACAAACAGTGAAGTAGAACGAAAGAAGAACAAATGCAGAAAAAAGTAAAAGTCACAGTCACTGTCGGATAAAGCAACGACTCCATTGGCAGTTTTGCAATGCTGCCGGTTCGATGGACTTAATGGTCCTGACGAAGAATGAACGAATGGCATTTTGTTAGCAAACGGTCGATGTGAATTGTCCACGATTGTCCAGTTGACAATTTCAATTTCAATGTTGCCTCTTGTTCATTTCATCGACAGATTGCCTGATACACATTGACAATTGGCGAGTGGGTATACTGGAAGAGGCCATCTGCTTATCCAACTACTCCACAGTGGCATAGTTGTATCTCATTAGACGTTTTTGCAAGCTTGTTAAATTCCAATTAACAAATGCGTTTCGCGACGGCACCTACTTCATCGCAGTTCTGCACATTCTGCTACTTCCACTTCTGCTACTTAGTTGTCTCCTATATTGCGTACCATAGCCACGTAGTACGTACGGACCTCTTTGTTCGCTCACTGGCTGCAGTGCTGTCACTGGTTGCAGTTCTGACCTTTTAAGGTTCTACTCAAAGTGGGCAAATGTGGCATTTCAGCTCATTAATTGAACCCGCACACCAAACGCTTCAAGCGGGGAATTACTCCGACCACATTTCATTCCATAGAACAAACAGACACATTGGATTTCATTGCCTTGTCCGTACTCGCATTTGTAGCGCAACAATTTTTCATAATTTCTTTCAGCGCGTTCATAAAAATACTTTTGTAGAAATTTGTATTTAATTTTTTTTTTAACGATTTGTGGTTTTTTATGTTTGTATTTTCACTAAGAATAGATTTTTGGACTGTTGCCTCTTTTGCCTTTTGATAATTACAATTTGAGCTTTAGCTTTTTAATTTCCACCATTCCTGGCATATGTTGGTTGGAATTGAATTAATTAGATGTACATTTAATCCGAAATTTATTATCGCCATTTCGTGCTTTCGGGAAAACATAATCGATAACCAATAACGATCAGAACGACGCGTGGCACAGTGGGAGATTATTTGATATTCTGCAGCCATAAATATCAAATATTTGAAAATATTCATATTGCCTATTGGTATCCTTTAAATCTAAAAAGATTAGCTAAAACTACTGGTGGTTTACTGTCACACGAGCTCATTTGTTTTGAAGTTCTGAGAAATAGTCAGGGTATTTTGTAGGACACAAGAAATGTTTGTTCTACTGTTTTTTGAGTGATTCCTTGTGCGAGTGCAGAAAATTTGCTTAACGCGTCTACCTTATGCTCTTGCATGAAAAAGGCTTTAACTAAACACGTGTGACAAGTAAATAACTAAATCACGGTGGAAATAAAGTTGAGTGCACAATTTTAAAAACGCCATTGAATTGTGAACACATTAACTACGAATTGATAAGAAACTGTAAAATGTTTCGTAACAGGTAAGTTAACACCACCCCTCCATCGCCAATAGCGCCATGTAGATATTTCACTAACACACTATCTCCTCCGAATGGCGTTGTGTGGTGTCTCTGTACCAATAAAGTATCTCCACAGCTAATTATACTCTCGTAAGTTTGCCATTGCAGGAGTTGAACTCGACACCTCCCGATTGTAAGTCAGATGTACTACTCACTGGCTACGGTCACCAAAACCAAAAATATGGCAAAAAAAGTAGTGTGCTCTAGATTATACTACAGAAAGTAGCGTGTACTACTTTTTATTCATGGGTCAATACTTGATATTAATCTCAAGTGCATAGAAAGAACAATTATTACTATTTATGGACAAGACGCACATACATATATGAAGAACTCCCACTGTGCGTGGTAGCTGTGAAGAGAGGGGTGGGGGGAATTAGGTAATGAATAAGCCAACCTAATAAATTTATGACGATATTTGTTGAGTGTGGTGGAAAAACATTTGTTACGCCTCGATCAATTTTTCAACATCTACCAACAAATTTAATTGTTTGTGTATCTTTGTATCGCAGGAGCATCTGCTTTTGTTTGTTTTCGCTGTTAAAAGATACTAATGACGAGCATTAGCGATTTTTTAAAACGATTGCTTTATTGAAGTACACCTAATGGTTTCATTCTGAATACGTCGAACAGTGGTGGTTTTTGCATACTTTGGATTTATTTTTGGAATTCATTTTGCGCACACTTGGACTATAAAATTAGCTCTGGGGTGAATTACCGTATCTTGATACTCGACTATCGTCGGCTAAAACATGATGTCGAATGAATGTATTTCGCAGGTCCCAAACGGACCTAAAATAATACCCTAACCGCTTGGAAGGCGGCTCGAAATCGCTATGGAAAAGTTTTGCTAGCACTCATCTGGCCTTCTTAAGTGATTGATTGAGGTTTGTTTGCCAGGATTACAGTGCAAGTGGGTCGCTTGATAACTTGATTCATCCCCCACTGTCTGCAAAATGTTTATTTACTTTGCAGTTTAATCGCTGTTGCTATAATGCAGCCAGCCATTTGCTATTTCTACTGTTCGGTGTATAAAACTATCAGATTTTACTGATGTTTACGATGCCATTCAGCTTGTTGCGGTCGGCAGGCGCCCGTATTCCGTATTTGTGCTGATTTTTATTATAGAAAAGAAAAATAAAATAACAACAAAGTCACTTTAGACGATGGAATTATCAATTATTTGCATTTACAAAGAGATTTATTAACATTTTATCTGTTGGAATATTCCAAAAGCCCAAGCAAAATACTGTCTAGAAAGTCTTGCGGTTAGTGAAAAATTCCTATAAAGTTCCCTATTTTTACATTATTTTTGAATTGATTTAGAATAAGTACTGAGATCGTCTTGTGATCATCATCTTGAAATGTTAAAATTAGTCTGCTACTATACATTCAGATTGATTGTGGATTAAGTCTGAGAATAGTAATTATGAGAAATTTTGAGTTCAAGTTGGCTGCAGTCATAGTACAAGTTTGAGGCTGAACATGTATCCCATAAATCACAACTGTTGTGTGCGCAAATTCTGAAATGTTTTTCCTTGAATCTGACAAAACACTTCAGCAGAGAAATTTACTTAAATTATTTGTTTTTAATAATACTTTGGGTCATCTGGGCTTTCACTGATCCCATCCACAATAAAATAACCATAAATGAGTTCAAGCTAATAAAGTAACCCAGAGGTTGTGCAAGGACGAATATTTATTTTCCCAATTACCAAAGCCTCTTTTGGCAAAAGACATTGCGAACAGAATGTTTTTAAAGGGACAAATGAAATAAATTTGCACTCAATCTCCGGGGTGTTAAGCCGTTGTGATGTCTATTTATTTTAAGGCAAAGATGTCAAAATTAAGTTGGCAAAATTGACAAGCCCATTTGCATATAATTTATGATGAGCCCATACAAAGTTTGTGAAATGTGTAAATGGCGAGTATTTGGAAAAAGTTTCGAGCATAAGAAAAAGTTGCTTTTGTCGAAAATTCTATTAAAAAGTTAAACATTTTGTAAGTAAATCTGAGAATAAAGGAAATTAACGTTTTAGATGAGTTGGGTGGTGGGTGAGATTTAGGAACGGGACATTTTTGTAATATCAATTTCCTGTTTATACATAAGTGATTATGGACCCCTTGATCGAAGCACTTACCGTAGGTAATACCATAAGAGTTCGCTGTATGCTTTTATTCGTATTTTTCCTTGCTCTTGTGCTGCTCGCTGCTCGACGTGTAATTCCTTACATTCCTTTTCTGCTGAGACTCCGTTAATGGCACTCAAATGGAGCGAATCGTTTTTTTCACACGTATAACGTAAGCCATATCCTGATTATTATCCTTTCAATTTGGAAGGAAAATTGTCGGTCACAACACTAACACACACACACACACAAACACACACACACACTTGAAGAGGTTGTCTTGTATCGTTGGTAATATTCTTTAATTAAATTCGGTTCTATTTATTGTAATATCTCGGCAATCAAATTTAATGTGGTATAAAAGTAAAACTTCTGCAGTGATTTTACATTTTGTGGCGTAGTTAAGATCGATACTATCGAAATATTCGAACAATAGTGGTGCGAACGTGTTACGACCACGATAATCTCAGTGTACGATAATCTTGCTTCACTTATATAGTTAAACCGCAGTTGAAATGGGGTGCAATCGCGTAACTCGATGCATGACTATTCTTGACTTAACAGTCGAAATGGGAAATGGCCCACATAACAATTGAAAATTAAAAATCGCCAAAAAAAGGGCTTAAGCTCAGAAATGAGAAATGGTCCACATTGTGGAGGAGATTTCATTTCCAGTTGGCCGATTTTTCATCTGGCGTTTTGGCGATTTTTCACAAACAAATTTAAAATCGCCCACAAAACGCGAAAACGCGCAGTTACTTAAAAGAACTGTCAAATTTCAAATGTTTTGACTGCTCATCTGCACAACTGAATCGTTTCCGAGGGGTTTCCGACTATAAATGAATCGCCCTACTGTATGGAAAGAAATTTGATCGATCTCCCTTTGGGCAATTTTTCGAGGGCGATTTTGCACGATAGTCCATTTTTTGACAATAGTCCAGTATCGAGAACGCCAACGAATGCTTGTACCCGCCACACATTTTTTTTAATTCATAAAAACACTTACACTTTTTCGAAAATTACCGTTACGCGACATCAAAAAGTTCACTGCTCTGGGTCAAAATATTAATTCAGGATGAGTTACAAAGCTCTAGTGGTAACGCACCAGTTAAGATCACAATATGCCACCCATGGTTGCAAACTATACCTAGATCTTTACAAAACATCGACGTACCGGTTAAAAAATGATGTTTTGAAAAACTACTCATAGTCTGCATCCGTTGTTCAGTTGCATTGATTTTGACTGATGCGTTTTAGAGCTCACCCTCACTTTTATTTCTATTTGTAGTTTCATTCAATTTTCTCATCAATTTTTTGCGGAAACGTCAACACTTTTACAGCACAATTTTTGTTTTTAATACATCCATTTGACAATAAATCAATTTTTGAGTATTTCCATTTCGTCCGCTTTATGCTGTTTGAATTCGCGGCAGTTGGACATCGACTGAAATGGCAGTGCGCTTTTTAGCAGCTTTCATCGCCTGCCCAGAGAAGATTCGTGTCTTCCTTCGTGTTCGATTTGACAGCAGCAGCAGCGGCAACATCGTGCTTACTAGCAATCGGGTACCTCTTCGTTGGAGATGTTAAAAACAAAATTATTAAAGATACAGTGGCGCCTCGCTAAACGCAACTCTCGAACAAGAATTGTGCTTTAGAGACAAAAGATTTCCTATGAAATCCAGTCAACATTTAAAAAGTAGGTTGATTTTAAAAATTACAGGGGCTTTCACGAAGCCCTGTGTAAAGCAGTATAAAAGTAAAGAGTAAAATAAAAATATTTTCTAACCACAAAATAACTTGAAACATTAAATTCAAAATTCGACACTTTACTTTTTACTCCATTACACAGAGTCTCGTGAACACCCTTTACATAAAAATACTAAAATTTGGTTGAAATCAAGCATTTTCCTCATTTTCCGAAACACACATTTCTTCGTTGTTGACAGACATTGAATTACGTTGCCTATATATATTTTTTCAACGTTTTAAGTTTCAACCTTATGTCTCACGGCCTTATGCCACCCCACCTTAAGTTTCCTATAAATAAAAAGCTTTATTTTAGAAAGTATGAGGAACGTTTATTGGTTACAAGTTCAGCAATAAGCTAGTGCAAAGATGTTCAAACTGCCAAAATAAGCTTTAAAGCACACGGTATGAGAAGGCAAAACCTGCTTCGTTTTGTTTGTATACTCCATCGCTGTTGAAAAGCATCATCAAAGGACCAGGGTTGGTGCCTAGAAAAAGTTGGTTATTATACAATGAAAGAGGGTAACATAATATGAAACTTGTATGATAAAACAGTTCGTTTCAGTTATGAACCTGCTGATCCAGAAAAACGATTAGAAACGCATCTTTCAGAATACAGAGTATTTCTCATGGTTGTAACCTCTTGTCGAACGGTATAATATAATAAGTCCAAATTTAAACTTACTGCGAATAGTAACGTCCTGAATGCTGTCGCCGCAGAAATATGTGGCACGCACACCGCTTTCTTCTACGGTAGCTTGTGGAATCATCAAGTAATCTTCGTTCACATCGTCGGTCCGCAGTTGCGAGAAGCAGTAGTTGTCCAATTGCAACACCTTCAAGTGTGTAAACTCGGCGCCGAGATTGAATTGTGTTGATTTGAGTCTATGGAAAATGTTGTGAGGGTGAGCACACTTATATGCGATTGAAGAGGTGAGCTCCACTTACTCCAGTTGTTCCGTGCCTGTGGTCCGACGGAAGCAGATGGCGTAGTTCATATGACCCGGGTAGATACCATTGCCGTTGTTGTAGTTGAAGGAGGTGAGTGCGCCCGTGGCTTGTGGGAAGTATTGCAGACAACCAGGTGGCGCTACGAAGAAACCATCCTTAATTGTGGCGCGAGCTTCAGGCCTGAAATCAAAATTATTCTCTTGCTCTTCCGGAGTGGCTTCTAGGTCGTACACCAACGAATCCAATTCACGAATGGCAGCACCAGCAGGGCACTCCAGCTGCGTTAACTTCATGTCCCACGATGGTGTGGGCAGGCCGGTGTAGCCCACACGAGCCTTCAATACGATCTGCAAATCCACATTTTTTACGCCCGCAGAGCTATTGAAAGGCACGTATATGTGCTGCTGGGTCTCGACTCCGCACAATTTTATATCGCCCACTTGAAAGTAATCATTAACGCACTGGGCATAGGTCAACTCGTTGTCGGCGGCAGGCAGCGACGGCTGAGCCAATGTCATGGCAAAGTCGATGCGCAACTGGCAAACATTGCTGCTGTACGCGGCAATGTGGTAGACGCACTCACGTGGCGGATTCAACGGCGTTAGTAGTTGAATGTCCTTCGAGGAGGTGGTGCCGCCACAGGTGGGCTTCGCCACACTGGCATAGCTGTTCGATGCAAAGCAGACGAGTAAAAGAGCAACGATACAATTCATCTTGATGCGCAGACAGAGCAACGCAGACTGTTGCTTCGGAACCGCAGAGAATCCTTTTTATTAGCAAAATTCTCGGAACTCGAATGGAAAAAATTGTTTGTGAAGTTCACTTTTGTTTATCAGTTTGCCAAGTAGTGCGTTGAACATGGCACCATTAGATCGACGATGTTGAGATAAGAGCTCCATTGTGCTAGCTCTGTTCATGACAATAAATATACACAAACTTTCACGTAATTTCGACTTTCGGCGCACAAAATTTGTCTTTTTTTGCATAAGTACAGGTTGATCCTGGATGCAAGCATTTTTTGTTGACCTAACCGCAAATGAGTAATGTTATGTCTAACCTACAGCCACTACAAATAAATATCAACAACAATAGTATTGTAAAAAGTCATAATATTAGTTAGGAGCATTTCAAACCTTGGTCCTTGATGTTAACCAGTATACCTAATATTATCAAGCATTTAAATGAACATGTTTAACAGTTTTTCACTTGTGTAGGAGTAGGTGTGGCCGATTCCGCCCATTTTCACGACGTGATGCATTTGCTTCCTTGATCATATTTTTTTTAGACATGGCAACATGGTTTTCAGTTTCTTATCAAATCATTATTATCAGAATTATGAAAGAAATCTAAAAATTGTGCATTTTTCTATAGTATGGGTTTGTCGTTGTTGGTGTTGTTGCTGTTAATGGCTACCTTGTTCTAAAACTGTAAACAGCAACGATAGCAAAACAATGAAACGCTTTCCAATTGTTATTTAATTCCCCAAATTAAATTTCATCAAGTTACGATATCGTAATGACAACGATGATGATGATGATCATTGGAGATACTGACACTGATACTGCTGACAATGATGACAATGCTGATAATATCGACGAACGATTTCCACACGATTCCCAAACTTTCGAAATGCAAACACTATCAGTTCGGCAAACACCACCCAAATACTTCTGAGATATGTGACAAAAAACAATAAACGCCAAATTAGAGGATCTTCTGCACGATGACGGAACGTTCTAAATTTATGCTCCAGTATTGGTCTTCAAGTGCACACATGTCTATGAACACATTTACATGGGCGGGTGTCTCTTCATACAGTTTAAAGCTCGATCGATGAGACAGTTCAATAACCACAACAGTTTCGGAAATTCCTATAGTACAATTTCGATTGCCTGTGTCTCCCCCAACCCCGGCCCGTGTTAAACTGACTGTGAGATCTTTACTTATATTTTCACTTAAAATTTTGACAAATATTTGTTTGGTCTAAGATTTCTACACCGAAGCACATCACTGCGCAAAGATGCCCAGAATAAAGAATGAACGGGTGAGCGCGTCGGTGTAGCGTCATATAAAAGCAAAAGAGTTCGATCGCTAGTCGTACAGTTTGTGGATACACGTTCGTTCGGTGACTAACGTTCTGTTTAACGGAAGAAAGAGCGCGCTCGGAAGCTACTATGAAATCGATTCTCATTCTTGGAATATCAACGGTGATACTGCTGCAATGTGTACGCTGCCAAGACACATTCAATACCACAAATGTGTCCTTCAGACAGTCGCGCAGAAGCGCCGTAGCAGACAGTTGCACCACGAATGAAGGTGTATCCGGCACGTGTATGACACGTTTCAATTGTATGCGCCAGGGAGGCGCTTCGAAGGGGTTTTGCGGTACCTATGGAGTTTGTTGTGAAAGTGAGTGTCGTGTGCATTGAACGTTAGTTGTGAGAAGTGTTTTGTGCATCAAATCAAGAGACATGTGCCCGTTCGAGCTTACACCAATGAAAAATAAATAGATTTTTCTTAAAATGATTTCTTTCATGTCCCATTTTCAGCAAATCTTCAGTGTAATCAAGTCTCGAAATTGAAACGCACTATTATCAAAAATCCAGCACAGTTGACCGAAGACGTTTGTCAATACACAATTCAAGCGTTCAGTCCGAATGTGTGTCAGTTGCTGATAGAGTTCCAAAAGTTCGAACTGCAGCAGCCCATGTCAAATCCCCCCGACTTGAAGCTCGAATGCGGCGATCATTTTGTGGTTGGCAAATTCCTGATCTGCGGTGATAACACGAATCAGCACATTTATGTGCCGTTCAGTGCGGCTGGCGGCAATGAGCATGTCTCGTTGACTTTTAATTTGCCAAATCGTTGGTCGCAGTCCACATGGCGACTGGTCGTCACGCAGCTGGAGTGCCCAGTAGTCAAGCGCAGTTCCAGTAAGCTGATGCCATTCATCAACCAGAACAACATTCAGGATCTGCGCACCATATTCTCGACTCACCACAGTGATCTGGACCTGCTGGCACCGCCTGGTTGCGATCAATACTACACTCAGGCAATGGGCACTATACAAAGCTTCAACTATAAGGACGGCACCAATTCATTATATATGTCAGATCTGAGTTATGTCATCTGCATCAAGCAGTCACCGGGAGCTACCATGATTGAGTACGTCATTAATCACATTGTAGTTAATATGAAATTCAAAATTTGCTTTTGTCTTTTAGGTACACGGTACGAAAGTTCTCCCTTTCGTCTCCAGTGGATCCAGTGGACATTCCGAGACCATTCGATGAGGTGTGTCACAGTACCATCTATACGGATGAACGCAGAGACGACTACTTGATGATACCACAATCATTATTGGCAGATAACTCCTACATCACCCCAACCTACTATTGCGGTAATATGCCCGAAAAGCAAGTAATTTATGGTAAGCATCATCTTCGTCCCGAATGGGAATTATTTTCTTAGCGCGTTGTGTATTTATTTCTACCCCGTTTGCTTCCGCAGCTTCGCCGCCGTTTATTATGTATTTCTCAAGTGACGCTAAGACGGATCCAACCGAGACCGGATTCAGTTTCGACTACAGGATAAAATCAGTTCTCTGAATAAGTTTAAGATATGTTGAAAAGCTATTTTGTATCTAGGCAATGCTAATTTAATAAAAGGTAAAACAAATTTAACACTATACGCTCAAAGAATTAATGGGTTGTGGGGGAGAGTTTGCAGCTAATTTTGAATACTGAAATCGTGCACCGCAAACGAGAGTAATTTGTAGAAAAAGTTCTTCGTTCTTCTACAAAATCATCTCTTCGAAGATGGCTTAAAAACTACCAAGCCGATTTTAGTATTCCGAAAATGTTAGGCTCATTGAGGTAGAACTTGTGGACATTAGATTCGACCCATCTTGTGTTGAAACTTGTGACTATTTCAAAATATTCTATTCTATTCCGTCACATCTTTTATGGCAGTCATCCGTTTTTTTTTCGCTGAGATTGCTAATTTCAAAATGGTCGTTTGAGTGGCTAATGCACAACGATTCGGACCAACGAGCATTGATTCTGAAAAAAGCTCCATACGATTCTGTACTACATATAAAAAAGGAACTTTTAAAAAACAACGCAACCGCTTCTCGAGAGGAAAGATCCGTCTGTTTCGATCCGGCGGATATCCCATTTGTTTGAATTTAGCTGTAAAAGAGTAATGTAGGTGGGACGACCATAGATCGACGTACCATAGTATCTTAACCGAAAATTTAAGGCTACAATAAACTGATATTTGCCAATACATACATACATTTTTATACACTCGGAAAACGCATTTCAAAACCAAGTAGGATCGTGTTTATTTCAAACATATTTCCGTTATATATAAAGTTGAACTACATACTTACATTCAATCAATATTCTCAACTTTGAAATTTCAGAAATTGTCCATATATTCATAATCGAATTAAGGTCCTACTTAACTTTGTACCTTTGTACTTTATTTGACAGACAATACTCGGATTTGACAGACACTACTATAGTATTTTCATTGTCAGGTTTGCTACAATATGGGTGTAAGTAAAAACTAATTAAATACGATTTTTTCGCTGTTTTCCCAATTAATTCAACAATATTATTTCAATAGTATTGACCAAATTTAATAGTAATTCTTTCAGTGTGTGTTTTTTTCAGTGTGTACGGCCTCCACGCTACAAATCACTTATCATAACTGTGCTTAGAATTTCTTAAAACAGCCAGAACCAATAATTCGGTTGGTCAGTAGAGAGTGACTCGGCCTAATACAACAACAAGTACTGTGACGTTACGCAAACATGCCTTCGCAAGCGCTAATTGAAACACTTAACGAATTGGGCGTTGCCAACGCCATGACTATCGCACTTAACTCTATGCCGAGTATTCTAATTTGCCGGTTTATGTACATTCAGAGAAATGTAATTTAAAGACAAACAGAAACCAATTTAGTACTCAAAGTAATTATATGCTCAAAAGTATGAGTCTTTCTCAATTCCAACAGATTGCTCCAGATAGGAATCACCGTTCGGAACTCCTCACTAGCCCATTTAACGCGTGGACCCGTGTATATAAACAGATGGATCCATGGCAACTCCGTTTTGTACCCAACTTGGCTTGCTGTGCTGCGGCACAAATATTTGCCGAAACACTTTACTCAACTTTCATTGATCGGTTCTCGTCTCGTTGATCTTCTTGTTATTTTGGAATTGTTGAACGGTTAATTGCTGGTCGCCGCCATAACATACTCATGCATTTTATAAACGAACTTTTTTTTCGGTAGGTAATAATTGATTTGAGAAATTGGTAGGTGTCAATTTATACAATTCGGAGGTGCGTTGTTTTGAAACATTTCCGTAAGTTAACAACGATGAAGCACAATCGGTAGTGTGAAAGTTTGATAAGGAATAAATATAACAGCTTCATCATCTCGACAACAGTAGGAGTAGGAGTATGTGTGGGGCTAACAAATTTTATCGCGTAAGTGTGTAAAATGACGCTGAAAGTGTTTATGATAATTGAGTGAAACATTTCAAATATGCTAAAGAGTCCACTTAGGTTGGATCGGCCATTCCGACACGGTGCCAATTTTTAAACAATAACATTATTTCAAAATTTTCAATTTAAAAAAAATATTTTATAAGAAACAAATATTAGTTTGGGTTTCCAGACTTTCCAGAATATCGGTTTCAATTCCGCGTTCCTAACTTTGCAAAATATCATAGCAATTGAAAATTCTTACCTTTGGTTATGTACCAATTGGTATATGGTTAGATGTGGAAATGAAAGTTTTCAAATTTCGGCAGATGAAATTTCACCGTTGCAAATTCAATTTTTTAACTTTTATCTTTTTATTTATCGATTTCTTCCGTTTGATCAAAATTCACGAAATCAAACATTTTATGAGCCATTACAACATATATGAAGTATTACATGTATGCATTACAAAGACGACTAATTCTGAAAAAAGCTAGAATGACCTGTTCATTGAATTCTAAATCAGCCTTTATTGAATAGCCTATAAAATTAAAAATTCAATTATTTTAAAATATGGGCATTTCATTTTATTTTTCGGGTTTTTTTTATGCAATAAAGTTCAAAGATATTTCAATGGTCATAAGTTGATACCTCGTAATAGAATTTTTTTTCTTTGAGTTATCTACGTCAAAAAATGTCTGTTAAGGTCCCCACACTCCAATGCGAAATTTCGCAGACGCCGCGAAACTTTTTAAAAAATTGTTCTTGAAAAGGTGATATTTGAATAAAACATATTTGTTTGTGGTAAAAATTTCATAACAACAAATGGGGGGTGTCGGGACTTTTACGAGGTGTCAACGTATGACCATCGATTTAAATTTAGTTTTCACGAAAACATGAAACCTTGCCGAATGCGAATTCGAGAAGTTCATAATTTCGACTTGGCCAAATTTTGGCATTTGAAATAGTGAAATGCTAAAATTAAATTTGTTGCCGCAACATTTTCCATTTGGCACAGACCCTTTACAGTCAAATATCGGTAACACAAAGTATTCGGTGAGTATATTTTGGCGCATCACTATTGTCAATCGCTTTGTTGTTGTGCTCGAAATTTATCGGTTTTGTTTTCATTTCGCTTTTGGTTGCTTGCTACGCCAAATAAAATTGCTGGTTGCTGAAAATTAAAAAAAAATATATTTCTAATAAAAATGCAATAAAAATATTAAGAAGGCGAATAGGTAAAACTTTTTTGAATCATATTGCATTATTGGTGGCAAAGAGAATGCTTCAATTACAAAATTATTATTCAATTTTTCTTTAACAAATTAGAAATGCCAAGTGGGAGTTGCCAACGAAGCATTTTAATAAGTTTTTGTAATATAATATTTATGAATCATAAAAAACTGCGGAAAAGCAAGATAAACAAATCAGAACGTATGGCAAATGGCAAATAATGCGGGAGTGATTTTTTCAAATGTAGGGGTAGTTAGTGTGGGGAGTGTACTTTGCTTTGTTCGGTTTATCTCCGTTGGCTGCTTCTTCTGTTTGCATTTGGTTTGATAAGAGTTTTGTGCGAATATTATTAATTTGTTGCTTACGAAGTTAATGTAAAACAATTTTCTATTCTCGTGTCCAGTTTCTTAATTACGGCAAAGTATTTGATTGCAATCATATTTTAAGCGACAACCAACAGGCTGAGAGACGGATAGCAATCTCTTCTGTTTCCTGTGACAGTCGATGACTTCGCATCGCTCACGAAAACTTTCCAGAATGAGCAACAACTACAATGACATACCGATTGGCATTTTGGCAGTGCAGAAATTGGCCCGCCATTGCTGTCCACGTATCCGTTTTTCCAAAGAAACACTGTACGTCCAAATCCAAAGCCTTGGCAACTAATGAGATTTCTAAAAACGTACGTTCATTGCAGATTCAAGGCCTCGATATTTGCTCTGACATACTTGGCTTACACATGTTACCATATGACTAGGAAGCCCATATCGGTGGTCAAGTCTGTGCTGCATGGCAATTGCTCAAACCCAAATCAGACTGGCGATGGTTGTGGCTATGCGCCGTTTGGTAAGCACACAATTTTCTTTCATAATCTTAACGAAATAGTAATATTTCCCACTAATTTCTGCATAGATGGTCCCGATGCACAAAAACTCTTCGGCACGCTCGATTCCGCTTTCCTGTTCAGCTATGCGGCAGCCATGTTCGTGTCCGGCTTTATAGCTGAGCGCGTCTCGTTGCGGTATTTCCTTTCCTTCGGCATGATACTTTCGGGTATTTTCACATATCTCTTCGGCATTGCAAAGACATCGAACATTCACAGCTTGTGGTACTTCCTGGTCGTACAGGCTTTGGCGGGCATCTTCCAAACCACCGGCTGGCCCGGCGTAGTGGCACTAGTCGGCCGTTGGTTTGGCAAATCGAAGCGCGGCCTCATCTTTGGCATTTGGAACAGCCATACATCGATTGGCAACATATTGGGAACGCTGATAGCGGCAAACTATGTCGAAAGCAATTGGGCCTTATCGTTTGTAGTGCCCGGCATCATCATGGGTGTGGTTGGATTCGTGCTGTTCCTATTCCTGGTGGACAGTCCGGAAATTGTGGGCTGCCATGCACAGCGACCGGCAATAGATCGGCACATCTCCAACGATTCAGACATTGAAGATCCTGAGGGAAATGCGGTGAGTTTCCGATTTCATATTTGAGATTAGATCGTTCTGTAGCGTTAATTGTTGAATTTTTGATATCTTCTCTCTCTTTCTCGTTGATTTTAATATAATGTTAATACTGTCATTAAACAATTCCACCAACTCACGCTTTTCATTTGCCTTGTGTCGAAAAAAATAAATATATTTTGTCGAATATCCAGAGTGTGGGCAATTATGGCTGCCTGAGCAGCGACAATTCAGTAAGTGCATGTGTAATGTTTCGTATTTTATCACTAACCATTGTCGCCTGTTGACATTTTTTGAAGTGCTTTATTTTGCATGCAGTTAGAACGATACATTTTCTTAATTTTTAGTTTAAAAAAGTTACTTTTCAATTTTTAGGAGGTCAACCATCGGCCTACTGAACGCACTCCTATTCTGGAACGGTCACAATCTATTTCGGCGCACGTGGAGCGACCGATTGGTCTGATGGACGCATTGTACATACCGGGAGTAGTGGAGTTCTCGTTGTGTCTGTTCTTTTCCAAACTGGTCAGTTACACATTTCTATATTGGTTGCCGCTCTACATACAATCCTCAAGTAAGTGGAATGCAGCCACTCGGAATTTTTATATTTTTTCGAACTATTGAAATTTGTATTTGTTTACAGGCACTTTGAGTCCAAGCAAGTCCGCTGATTTGTCCACTCTCTTCGATGTGGGCGGAATTTTCGGCGCAGTTGCGGCTGGTGTGATCTCTGATTATAGTGGAATGTCGGCCACAACGTGCTCAGTCATGTTGTTTGTAGCGTCACCTGTGGTAAGAATAGTGATTAATTACACTGTTCGACAAATGTACACCACGAATTTGGTTTTCTCCTTCCAGCTACTGATGTATCAGCAATACGGTGCTGTGTCGTTTTCGATAAGTGTGCTGCTTTTGTTTATTGCCGGTATCTTTGTCAACGGTCCCTATGCCCTTATAACGACATCCGTCAGTGCGGAATTGGGCCAGCACAGTTCATTGGAGGGCAATGCTAAAGCCCTAGCGACTGTCACTGCCATCATCGATGGCACAGGATCAATAGGTGAGTCGCCTACTCCTAAAATGGCGGTGAAGTGATCTGAAATTCATTATAAATACTTTGTTTTTTGCAGGTGCGGCTGTGGGTCCTCTGCTAGCCGGTGTCATATCCAGCCAAGGCTGGCAAAATGTCTTTTACATGCTCATCATCAGCAATGTATTAGCAATGCTGTTGCTAGTGCGTTTGGTGACGAAGGAATTTGCCAAATTGCGACGCACAACGAGAATACGAATAGAATAGTTACACAATAGTTTTTATGTAATATGTACAGTGTGAATGGTCGCAAATGCACCACATATTTGCATTTTTTCAAACACAAATTTATGGTTGTAGCTGCTTGTTTTTATTATCTGTGGAGCTCGCACCAAACATTGCTAAACATTTATATTATTTTTTTTTAAAATCGTAATATAAGTGTATTTTTAGAATATTTTTAAATAAACTTTTTTGACTCTCATTGCAAAACGCAAAAAAAAAAGAACAAACATTTATTTATTTGGGAAAATACAAAATCCAGTACAAAACATGCCACACAAATTCGTTCAGTTTCCCTGTGAAATTACTTTTGTATCAGAGTCCAGTCTCACTTAGTACACCGCATTACAGACTCAACAAAAAGCACTAAACCTCGATATCACCCTTCGATAAAGTCTGGCATGAAGAACTAATCTACAGCATATTCCCGCTAATATGCACTGCGTGCTCAAAAACTATCTCACGAATAGAAAATTGTTAGTAAAACAATAAAACTTTGTCTCCCGAACATACGAATTACCACGAGGCAGTGCCTTTGCGGCCCTGAAATATATTTGCTATACTGCAGATATGCCCAAAAGTGATAGAACTCCCATATCGACTTTTGAAGATGACACTGCTATCACTCAACCCCAGACGTGGCACCTCTAAACGCGCTGAAACACTTGGACTCTTGGCTCTAAGTAATTGGAAAATCAAGATGTATTCAACAGCTGGCAAATTAACCTTCACCCTAAAAAGGGACACGTCGCCGACGCACAAGTACATTCAATCTAAAATCACTCAGATTGGATTAAAACAATTGGAATTAAATTGGCTAATCTCAAGGGAGTCAAAGCTGAATCTCACATATAAAGTTTAATATACAAGAGTATCATAAAAAATGTGGAAAAACACCATAGAGTCCAATCAAAAATCCTGCGTGAAATCACCTTAGCTCCTCGGTATATAAGAAACGCAAACATCCTGGGAGATTTGAATATACCCACAGTAAAGGACGAAATTCCGAAATTTACCTCGAAGTACAAACAGAAGCTTATGTCTCACCCAAACATTCTAGCAAGAAATCTACTAAGGCCTCTGAATCCCTCACGTCTAAAACGAAACTAATAATATTATATTTTATTATAACCTCCATAACTTAGTTACTATACCTCCACATTGCCTAAACCAATAGATTTTAATACCCGAAAATGTATTACCCCTCTTCGCAAAAGTAAAGGGCAATACCAGGTTTTTAAAAGAAATAAAAACAAAATTTCTCTTAAAGAAAAAGTGGCTAGCAATATTTTGTTTGTTGCAAACAAAATATTACAAAAAAAGTAGTTTTACGGTTTTTTTTTCTAACGAAGCAGTAATTTTTCTATTCTTGAACGTTTTTTACTAGGTGGACACTTAATACAGAAGTTGGGAATTTCGCAATATTCTTAATCGAGCCTTGTTTATTTACATAGCCAATTTGAATTCGCAAACAAAAAGAAATTCTTAAATGTAAATACAGAATGGAAACACATGTTTCTATTAGCAGCCAAAACAATTGAGCTGCTTAAATATTGCACATAAAATAGAACTGTTTGAATTATGAAATATTCAACGGCAGTGCAAAGCAAACATTCTTTTTCCAGACTGTATTCTTGTAGAACTATAAAACACCGCACAAGTTCTGCGAAAGCTAGCATTTGAGTGTAATTTAGCAGCGACTTCAAACGCAAAAATGAAGTTAATAATTTTGCTGGCCACATTCTGGCTGATCGAGGCTGCCCTCAGCGAAAGTGAGTTGCATTGGTTGTTTGTTAATAAATTTTATAAAATAGCCTAAATCCTTTAGAAATAATCAATTGCTATTACGGAACTTGGGCTGCATACCGGCCGAATAGTGGAAAATTCACACCCGATCACATCGATCCGCATTTGTGCACTCACCTCAGTTACTCGTTCTTTGGCATTAAGGACAACGGCGAATTGAAGTCATTGGATGAGTGGTTAGACAATGGATTGGGTGTGTATGAAACGGAATTAAGTATCGTTTTATGTATAATTGTTGTATCTTGTCATAACTGCCAAAGGTTACATGAGCCAGACTGTTGCCCTGAAGCAGGCGAATCCAAAATTGAAATTATTGGCTGTTGTGGGTGGTTGGAACGAGGGCTCCACAAAGTACTCAGCAATGGCCGCGGATGCCGGCAAACGTTCAACTTTTATTTCGTCCGCTTTGAATTTCATACGCAAAAACGGCTTCGATGGTTTAGACTTGGATTGGGAGTATCCGGCACAGCGTGGCGGCAGTTCTGCCGATCGTGTGAATTTCGTAACGTTGCTGAAGGAGTTGAAAGCAGCGTAGGTTGAACGGTTAATTGTCAAATGTTCATTCATTTCTCTGTACTCAATTCGTTCTGCAGCTTAAGTCAATACGGTTTGATACTTGGCATAGCAGTGGGTGCTGGGGAGGACACCGCCAGTACTTCATATGACATACCCAACATTGCCAAACATGTGGATTTCATCAATGTAATGACTTACGATTTCTCTACAGCCTGGGATGGCATTTTGGGCTTTAATGCGCCACTCCGCGGAGATGGTAAAAATAATTTGCAAGCCTCCATTACATACTGGCTGCAGCAAGGTAATCGATTAAATAACAAATTTAAATTTAAAAAAACGGTTTTATGCAAAATATTTAAAAATTCTATTTCTTATAGGCGCTCCCCCCTCCAAACTTATTCTTGGTATTGGCTTTTACGGACGCTCTTTTCAACTGGCCAATACAAAGCAAATTATTCCGGGTGCAGTGAGTATTGGCCCTGGTTCGCCAGGACCATATACGCGAGAGGGTGGCTACTTGGGCTATAATGAAATCTGCGAGAGTCTCAGTACCTGGAATGTTGTACAAGACACAAGACATGGTGTTCCATATGCCTACAAGAGCGACCAGTGGGTGGGCTACGATGACGTGCAAAGCATTGCACTGAAGATGAATTTCCTCAAGTCATTAGATTTGGGCGGTGCAATGGTGTGGTCGATTGAGACTGATGATTTCCTCGGCACTTGCGGCGAATCTTATCCGCTATTGAAAACGATAAATAGAGCGATTGGTGGTAAAGGTGGCAGTACAGGCACAGGTACACCATCTCCACCTGGCACAACCACACGCAAACCTACCGTGGCACCTACCTCTGCCAACACAAAAGCTCCACCCAGTGGAGGTAATTGTAGTGCGGATGGAACCTTTGCTGATGCCACAGACTGCTCACGTTACTTTATCTGTATCGGTGGTGTACGTCATAATATGCAATGTCCCACTGGTTTATACATCGATGCGACCACATGGAATTGCAACTGGCCAGCGAATGTAAATTGTCAAATGTAAAGAGCAAAAATATACATGAAAATAACAAATAAAATCGTTCAACGGGCATGCACTAGTCAATGCATTTTACATTTTTAAAATTAAAACTCAAGCAGACAATAGTGAAGTTATAAGAAACTTAAGTGGGTGAAAACCGAAGTTTCTGTCCTAAGTCCAAATTTTGAGGGTGTATTTGTCGCACAATATTTTCCCCTGAAATGTAGAATGATTGAAGGAGAAATTTCTAAGTTACATAACCGCAAGACATCCTCAATACGTCGATTGTAGCATTTTTTTATTGGAGGCCCGAACCCGGATCTACGAATTTATAGCAGCTTCCAAATAGAATTGGACGGTTCAGAATTTCGAATATTTATTTTACAAGCCGGAGCAGAATTGAACTCAGTAATCGCCTTAATATTTTCATGTTTCTTCCAAAAAATGCATGCACCTCAGTGCGTATGAGTGATATTATTTACAGCTTGAAATAGCCTTGCTCCAAATCCCAATTAGTTTTCAGCACTATGCGAATTGTCAACGAATTTGGCACAACCTGGCAAGATTAGACAAATTTGTAATGTGTATTCCCAGAAGAAGGTATAAAAGAGCAATGGAACAATAGCACCGACAACGCGTGCAAATTTCTACTTAATTGCAAAGAAAGATTACTGATGATGAGATAAGAATCGCAAGCGCCCAAAGCAAAGCAGGGATGAAAATAATTGAGCGCAAATATCACGCGCTGGCACTCACAGAAATTTGTATACAAAATGTCATGATTGACTGAAGCACCTAGGATTTCGGTTTGAGGGCTTTTATCTGCAGCCCAGGTCAAGACAACTTTTTGTGCAAATAGAAAATAGCTAAGCGCTGAATCAGACTAAAGCTAATAAGAATTAGGAGAGCGACGAAATGTTATCAAAAAATCCAACAATAAACAAAAAATGTGATTTGCCCCAACGTTTCAGCTATAAAGTGTACCTACTTGCTGCATATACAATTGAATCATTTGTGCTGAAAACTTGAACGAATAAGGTAACAACGGCTATGGTGGCTAAAGTTGAAAAGATTCTTCTGTTAATTGGACTGTTTCTTCTGGCAAAAGGAGGATCGGGGGCCAGTGCAGGAAGTAAACTTAAGACAAACCTTTTAGGGGAAAAATGTACATCATTTAAATTTCCTTAGAAACTATTTTCTGCTATTGGGGTACATGGGCCAACTATCGCACTGGTAATGGACAATTTCAGGCTTCTCACATTGACCCGCATCTATGCACTCACATCGGATATGCCTTTTTCGGTCTCAGCGAGGGAAATGAAATAAAGTATTTGGATTCGTGGCTCGATTTGGATTTGGGTAAGTTCATTTCATTACATACTTTGAAATTCTTCCTGATCGGTTTCCATTAAAAGATAACATCGGCAAGGCTGTGGCGTTAAAGCAGAGAAATTCAAATTTAAAAGTTTTGGCCGCGGTGGGTGGTTGGAACGAGGGCTCCACAAAATACTCAGCAATGGCTGCAGATGCTGGCAAGCGTTCGATTTTCATTGCCTCCGCTGTGAATTTTGTGCGTCAGCATGGCTTCGATGGCCTAGATTTGGATTGGGAATATCCTGCGCAGCGTGGAGGCAGTTCTGCCGATCGTGTGAATTTCGTAACGTTGCTGAAGGAGTTGAAAGCAGCGTGAGTAGCATTAGACGCCTTCGATTCGCAACGAATAAATGAAATCTCCTCAACAGCCTGGCGGCACACAATTTGTTGCTGACCGTAGCTGTGGCCGCCGCTGAGCCCTCTGCAAGCATGTCGTATGACATACCCGGTTTGGCGCAACATGTCGATCTCATAAATGTTATGGCCTACGACTTCGCTGGCTCCTGGGACAGCGTGGTGGGGTTTAATGCCCCCCTATTGGGTGCTGGACCAAATACAGCTGCAGCTGCTATCGAGTATTGGCTGGGACAGGGTATGTGGAGAATATTTTGAATATTTCCGTTATAAGAATTTTCCTGAATTTCAGGCGCTCCTGCGGAGAAACTTGTGCTTGGCATTGCGTTCTATGGCCGATCTTTTTCTTTAGCCGATAGTACACAAACAAGCGTTGGTGCTCACAGTAGCGGGCCCGGTTTGTCGGGTACTTATACGCGCGAAGCTGGTTTTCTGGGTTACAATGAAATTTGTGAGCAAACTGACTGGATTAAACAGTGGGACTCCACGCACTTAGTCCCATTTGCTTACAAGAACAACCAATGGGTTGGATATGACGATGTCCAGAGCATTTCACAGAAGATGAATTACGTGAAATCGCTCAATCTAGGTGGGGCAATGGTTTGGACAATTGAAACCGACGATTTTCGGGGCATATGTGGTGAAAAATTTGCGCTGCTGAAAGCTATTAATAGTGAATTAAATGAGGTAATCGAAAGCACTGCGGCCACAATTACAACCACGCCATCGACAACAGAAATAACCATGCCCACAGCATCGTCCGAAACATCAGCTCCAACAATACTAACATCCACAACAGAAATCTTTTCGACGCCAGCCCAAACGATTGTCAATCGGATGGCTCGTTTGTGAACCGAGAGGACTGTTCCCGATTCTATGTGTGCTCTGGAGGAAATCGTTTTGACTTTCAGTGTCCATCGGATTTATACTTTGATCAATCAAATGGTTACTGCAATTGGCCAAATTTGGTCGTTTGCGGGATTTGAAATGAAATACATAAATGAATGATAATAAAATTTCACACATTTAGAAGTACTTGTGCAGAAAAGTCTCATATTGCATATCCTTTATTTGTGAATTGGAAAAATACAAATAGTGATTAGTGCTTGGCATTGCGTTCCTGGAAACTAGCATTCCACAAGCTGTGCATAATTGCAACTCGCCGAGACCACGTCGAATTTCAGCGAAGGCGGGCAATCGAAGTTAAACGTTATGCTTCCGTCACAGAAGAAGAATTTCGAACAATTATTCGGATCACGCACATAACCGTTTTCCGTTTGGCATTTGAAATCCTCGCGAGCAGTTGGTACCACTGAAGGCGATGACTTTGTTGGACTTGAACTGACGGCTGGCGATGATGATGCTGCATTTGTCTGCCCGGTGGCAGTGCTGCCACTGCCATAAAGCACTCGATTGATTTCCTTCAGCAGCGGGTATTTCTCGGTACCACAAACGCCGTGGAAATCATCAGACTCAAGAGACCACACCATAATGCCTGCCAAATCATTGTCCACCGCATACTGGGTCTTCAAGGCAATACTCCGCGGTGTCTCGTAGCCCACCCACTGTCGCTCGTGGTAGGCATAGGGTACCATTTGAAATTGGTCCCATTTCATGGTCCACGTTTCCGTAAGCATTTTCTCGCACAACTCGTTGTAGCCAATTACTCCCGGCTCCACAGAATACTGACCAGCCAGACCACGTCCCAAATGTGGTGAGCCGGGTGTATTCTCATCAGCATTCTCCAGAGTAAAAGAACGCCCATAGAAGGGTACACCTACGACCAGCTTGTCATGCGGAGCTCCTGGGTAATCGTAAAAATATTTGCAATCAAAATTACTTTGGTGAAAAGCAGTACGAACCTTTGCTAAGCCAATACTTCACGATTGCATCCACATTCAGTTGCTTATCGCGTGCAGTTTGATCGCCAGGGCCAGCGTAGAGTGGGGAATTTATGCCAACGACGTCGTCCCACGGACCGTGCAAATCATAGGCCATAACATTTATAATGTCCAAGTATTTGACCACCTCGGGTATATTGTAGGAAAGCGAAGCTGAGAACTCAGCCGAGCCCATGGCGGCGGTGAGCATATACCCAAAGGGATCCAAGCTGAAAGGAGTACAACAAGCAAAAGTTACGAATTATACTTGAGAAACGATCAACGATCCTCTCCCGCTCACCCTTACCCTTCCCTCAACTCCTTTAGCAGCAAGATGAAATTGCTCCTATCGTCATTGGTCAGTGAATGCCTCTGGTGGGGATACTCCCAATCCAGGTCCAAGCCATCGAAACCATGTTTCTGCACAAAGCGAACAGCCGATCTGACAAATCGATCTCTCTTCTGCGCATCGGCGGCCACGATTGAAAAGTTCTTCGATCCCTCATTCCAGCCGCCAACCGCAGCCAGGGTCTTCAAAGTGGGATTTTGCAATTTCAGTGCATTGAACTTTTTGATATTGCCCCGGCCCCAATTGTCCTCCAAATCCAAGTAGGGATCGATAATCCGCAGTTCGCCACTCTCTTCAATGCCAAAGAATGCATACATCAAATGAGTACACAGAAAGGGGTCAATGTCGGCCACGTCGTATTTGCCGTTGGATTGTCGGTATGTGGACCAAGTGCCGTGATAGCACACAATATGCTCTGCAAATGAGAAATTAAGTTCAAGTTGCAATGGAAACTAATCAATAAAACATAAAAAAAAAAGTAATTTCCCTCATACATGAAAGAACTGCTCCGAATGGACGTTTAATTGATTTTATTTGTAAACATTGTAAACATTCATTCAGTCTGTGTTATCAAACATGGTGGTGTCTCAGTTACTCAATTCTGTTCAGGTGCGAGGGGCGTAGGGAAGTATTTTGTTCTTGTATTTAATACTGATGTAAACAATTTCAAATATTGGCAAATATAGCAATTGAAGACCCAAACCTTCAAAATTTTCAATTGAGTTCATATTTTTCAAGACAAAAAACCTCGTAAAAAAGTTACAACGAAAAGTTGCACAATTTTTTTCAATTTCCGTATTGTTGGAATTCGACATCGAATTTCGAAAAATAACATTCGGAAATATGTACAGGTATCAGTTTCGTTTTCTGTTCCTCTTTCAGGCAGTTATAAAAAAAATAAAATTTTTTTTTTAAATTAGAACTTGAGATACTCTGAATTAGTATAGATGCACTTGTCTTATTCATGTGAATTTTCGAAAGTTTACATTTGTAGAACAGTGACAGGTTATTGGTGAGGTTTTTTTTAGAATGCAACTTACTTCTCTTCTTGGCTGCAACTTCACTTTGCTGCAATAGTACACCCAAAGCCACAATTAAAAGCAATTTGAAAATCATTTTCAATTTTACTTAAATTCCACTCAAGTCTTTTTGATTTGTTCTAGTTGTTATTTGAGAGCCTTTCTTCGTTCGTATTAATTCGTCAACTGAAGCTTATTTAGGAAGACTGTTGAATTTATAGAAAAACGTCAATTCGTATTATTTACCAACGAAGTTCCACTCCTTGGAAATGTACCATGTTCGACTGGGTGAGAGCAAATACAGAAATACAAAATACAAGTGCACATAGATATGAAATCAATGTTGCTGCAATGATGGTGTTATCAATATTTATTTGGGTTTTTTTTTAACTTTGCTTGTCTTATTGAGAATTGTGAGAAATCGAAAGACTTGCCATATGAATATGAACCATATGAAATCTGAAAATACCTGAAAGTGAGAGTGTTGTTGTTATTGTTATCTTTCGAGTGGCGCTACAAATCTTTTAGGGCTAATGTGGTTTTCCGATGCACTTGATTCTGATTATAGGAGGGGGAAGGAGACTTTTTAGTCCACAACTTTCATATTATTCCAACTACAAGGCCCAAATTCAGTATTCGCGTTCGGAAAACGGGGTAAAAGCGAGGAAAAGTGTAAAAAAAGAAAACAAAAGAAAAAAGAAAAATGAAAAAAAGAGAAAAAGGAACAACTTTTTTTTTAAATATAACCCTTAAACCGACTAAAGAGAAGAAAATAAATTTCCGCGGTCTTACGACGAAAACCCTTAATTTTAAATCGTAATTGCTGAAATTATTTTTATTGAAATTAGTTTTCTCGGTTTAGGGGTTTTATTTTTCAAAACTTAGTTATACTCTTTCTTTTATTTCTATTATTATTTTATGGAAGAGATGTGACAAATAGCTCTGCACAGTGGTATTGGGTTTGTCATATTGCTTACTTAAATGGAGATTTAAATGTTCGAAGACAAAAAGTATATTTAAAAATGTATTGGAAAAATTTTATAAATTTTGTTTTGCTAAAATGATTTGTTTATGCCATTGTGCACTTTTATTTGTATTACCCTAATTAATTTTTAAATCGTTAATCAAATTTTTTTTAATAAAAAATTTTTTTTTTATTTATTTTTAAAATGATTGTTTTTGTTTAAAATTTCTTTAACTGTGCGAGTTGATTATTGCGTCGCAGTCCCATTCGTCGCAGGCGCCGCCAGTATTGTTTCGTATTCGGGTCCAATTCTTCCAAAGGTGTAATGCCATCTACCTTGATTGTCCACAGCCAATCGGGATATTCCGAATCGGGTTTCAGCTGAAAAGAAAAATAGTTGTGTACCAACATAAATATCTGAACCTAAAACGTGCGTACCTTGATATCCTCGCCCGCTTTGAAAATATTACTGCCGCAAACGTAATTCACCAATTTGTTGGCATCCGTTTCCACCGGGATTTCCTTCTTCTCCATGACTGGACCAAGTTTGCCCAGTTTCTTCTTTTTCATGCCCGGAGCTGAATGGGAACAGAATGGAATGTTTTATATTTTTCATCCGATCACTTACTACAAAAAATGACACTCACCGGCCGCAGGTTTCGAATAAGATCTTGTGATTAGCACAGGAACTAGCATTCTCTGCCGTATGAGGTTGAATGTGTGGCTTAAGCTGCTGATGTTCATCTTTTAATTTATACTTATTACAACTTTATTTTATTATTATTTTAATTTTACTTTGAAGTTGAAGAAAATCGTTCAGCAAATTGTATAACCTTAACCTCAACTGTCAAAATCAGCTGTCCATAGGCATGTACTGAACAATTTAAGTATCGGAAATATCGAAGAAATTTTATTAATTTAAAAACCAAAAAACTATGAAAAGAGCACACAAAAAATGTGTAAAGAAAATATAAATTACCTCTTATTATATCCAAACTTAAGTGTAGTAAAATATTACATCGATGCATAGAGAAATTGATAATTCTTCAATTACCTTATCGCATATCGATATCCGATATATGTATCTTTTCGAAATTCCCATTCACTATTCACAGCTGTTTTTTGTTTAGGTTATGTTACGAGTCGGCTAATGAAAATACTCTAAAATATAAAAGAATAGTTCAAAATGCGCTTTCCTTCAAATAAAACTTTGGCAAAAGTGGCCGTTTACGGAGCGGTGGCCACAATTTCGGGCGTAATGTATATGAGAATGAAAATTACAGAAGGTGTCAGCAAATCCGATTATTTCCGGTTGGCATTTACAACTCTCAGAAGCCACAAAGGTTTGGGATGAAATTGAAAATCGTTAGTTCGTTAATCGTTTGTCTTTTTGTAATAAGGAGCTATTGGCTTGCTGGGCGAACCAATCAAACAAATGGGTTTTGATCTCACAAACGAACAGGCAAATCACAATGATGGCAAAAACGCGCAATTTGAAGTGGCCGTGAAGGGCTCGAAAGATCGAGGTAATATTAGTTTAACTAAGAGAGGATTTTTCTAAATTTAGTATGATTTGTTTTCATTCAAAAGGCAAGATTTTCTTTTGGGCCACACGATCTGAAGAACAGGGCTGGCTATTGGATCGCTTGGAACTGGAGGTGGCGTCCCAACCGGATAGACGATATTTACTGAAGAGGGCAGTAGAGAGTCAACAACCTAGTCAACTTGAATAAAAAATGAAGTTAAACAAATTTACACGCAATCCGCAAAGATTCGTATTTTTCTGAATCTGAAAGGATTTGAAAATGTATGTTTTTTGCTGCTCCCTACAAATGTTAGCCCATTTTGGCCAACTTTAGAAACTTCTACCGTACATCCCTACATACATCCGCTACTACTCTCCCGTAGGATATTTTAATCTCACTCACTAGTAAATGGTTTTCAGTTTAGTTTTTCAAATTGTTTTTTATTTAGCTTTTTCCTTAACAATTTTATTTCTAATATGAAATAAATTGACTTGTATGTTAATTTAAAAATTGTTTCTATTCAAGCATTTTTAAGAAATTGTCTTTCAAGTTTTTATATAAATTGTTATTACATAAGGGTAAAAAAAACAGAGTCCTTTGTTTACTTATTAAAATTTCCAAAATTTAATTTCGTTTTGTTATATTTAATAATTTAAATGAAATTTGCTCTTTAAAGATGTTTTTTTTTGTTTTTATTAATAAATCAGAAGAAGGCGAACAGAAGCGGCATAGGGTCTAGGTGAAGGTTAAGGCTGAAACACAATGATGGGGTAAGGGGAACTGAGGAATGCTCAAAATCAAATTTACTAAGCGAAATCGTTTGCGAAAGCTAATTTCTTGTAGTCTATTAATTGTTCGCGAATTTCATTTATGATATTTTCATTTGTTTTTGTTTGTGTTCAAGTATGTAAACGTTTTTTTTGTTGTGGAGTTTGTTCTATAATTAATATTTATTATTTTAATATTTATAATTAGTTTAATATTTTGTTTTGATGATTTACTTTTCAATTAAACAGAAAAAAACTGAAAACGGGGAGGAAATGATAAATCCGAATGGGAAATTCTTTTCGAAGTTTTGCTGAATAAACCAAAAATCCATACTGAAATCGGTTTTCGTATCGATTTAATAAAATTAATTTAAAATGTTCACATTTCATTATATAATATATAAAATAAAAGTTTTGTATTAAAAACTTGTGTGTTATGCTTTAAACGACAAAGGCGACAAACGGTGATGTTGCAAAATGCCCAAAGCAATCATCATCATCGTAGAGTGTGTATGTGTGTGTGTATGTGGTTTATAAACGTATTGGTAGTAGTAATACATGGTTTCTTGTTTGTTTGTTTTTCCATATTCTGTTTTTGTTTTTAGTTGTGATTCGTTTGTTTGTTGCTTTTTCTACATTTTCTTATGCTCAATGTTCAACAGCAAGAGGAAGACTGGTCGGCCTCTTCAGTGGATGCGCGTCGTCGTCGTCGGCCGCCTCCTCTTGTCCTTATTGTGTTTTCAGCTCTTTGCCAATACTGTACGAAACAATTTTACTCCAATCGATTTTGGTCCTCGTTATGGGTAGCTGGCGACGCATCGCCTTGAAGGTGGTATCGGACATGGTCTGATAGTTCTCCGAAATGGCCAATTGGTACTCATTTTCGGCCTCTTCGATTAGGCGAATGACTTCCTTAGCCATTTGCTGTTCGTTGGAGACAATAACGGAATCGCGACATTCCTTCGATGAGACTAATTGCACATTGCCATCCTCATAGTAATGCACCTGCAGGAAAGGGAATTCGAGTTGGAAAGTGTTTTCAATTCCATTTCGCCTCTCAGAGAACACTCACCTGCACTTTAAGCACGCCCTTCAGTTCGGCACTGCCGCTGCCCGCCTGAAATGTAACATTCCACTGTGAACGCCATCGCCCGTTCCAGTAGTTCTTCGGTTGGAATTGATGGTCCTCAATGCAAATGGTTAAGGTGATCTGGCTACCCTGTGATTTGCCATAGACCGAGCAGACCTACGAATTGTGTTAAATTTAGAATTAAGGAAAAAAATAAATAAATTTCACTTACTCCATGCCTATAATGGCTGGCAGTGTATGCGAGTGTCTCGATGTCGAGGGCGGACCGCCATGCCTCGGCTGAGGTATCAGACTCCATATCCACATAGTCGCTAGCTTCCTTGCGCAAATGATCATACTTGAAAGATTGCTTAGTGCGAGGATCATAGAAACGGCCACTGCCTGCGGGAATGAAATGCAAATTTTTGGGAATTCGTAAAAGCTAACCTAAAGGCATTGTGATAAAATAATGACATTTTTTTAAACGAAGAAGGAGAAACAAACTGACAAGTACCAACGTCAAGTGACAAGTTCCCGGAAATGTACTTTTTTCTTTGATTTACACAATTTGTAAGATGCAAAAGAATCTACAGCGAGGTGAGTTTTGTATGAAAGTGCGGCTTTAAGTGAATGCAATTAAATTCTCATTTTCGTTATCGAAAAGCAACGACAACTTTTTTATGCCATTTCTGGGCGGTGAAATTCTTTTAGTGGGGATTTACGTATATCGGCCTAGATAACGTTCAATTCTACTGATAGCAGAGAGTGGATAAGATTTCGAATTCCGGAAACTAATTTCCCACTATTCGGTCGAGTCTCAATTTGGAGTAGTGTATGCCCAATAACTGTAATGATAAACTGCCTTTGCAGTTTCAGTCAGTTTATCACGAAACTCTTTATCGCATCGAATGACTTAAAGTATTTGCCAAGCATATTGAGTTCCAACTAGCAGTGCGTCAACACATTAAATTTTAGAGGGATTAAAAAAGAAAATGTCAACAAAAAATAAAAAATAATAAAAGAGCAGCAGAAAGATAAGAACGAAAAGTAGAATGAATGTGTGGAAACGGACTGGAACCCTTTTAAACTGCAATCGCAAGCGATGATGCGTGATGATGAGTCAAGTGTCAAGCATGGAGAAAGTTACTAGTTAAATTTCGCGGTGTCTGTTGCTTTTGTTGTAGCAGTCTAAATAATTCCGAAATTTGTGAACTTGCACTCTCAACTTGAATGTTGTGGTGGCCGTCTTGCTTGATAAAATCGAATGCCCATATATGGTCATGTTGCAAAGTGTCCCCCTACTCGCCACCTATCCCCCCTCCCATATCGCGCAAACATTCTTCATTCGAATCGCGCATAATTCTCAACCCAGGAAAAACTTACCCAAATCGTTGTGCTCCGAGATGACGGCGTTGTGTTCACTGCCCTCGATGCGCACCGGTGTCAACTGATCCTTGTTGTACTGGGCAAAGGCGTGGCTAGCACCCTCCTTCAATAGGGCGTCATTCTTGAGCAACTCGCGGACATCGTTGAAAACTTCATTGAATTCGCCGGGCGGTGCGTGCAGTATGAAATCGGAGACGATGCGTACCTTTTCGGCATCGCTGATTTGTGTCTGTTCCATGATGATGAATGCTGTGTGGCGGCAGTGCAAGAAGCTGATGGATCCGGCGGATTTTGATTTCGATTACGGAACTACGGAACTGGCGAAGGCGGTGGCGAGCTTCTACTATAGTAGTGGAGAGCGGAGCTTTTTCAACGATCTCACTTGGAATTACGTTTTTGGTTTAATCAAACAATGAACTTTGTAACTTTTCCTTTTGTGAATTTTTTCGGTATTAAAGAACTTAATAAACACCACGGATGACTCGTCGCTCTACACTTGCCAAAGAAAAATCATTTTGGGTTCCAATTAGGGATGGGCAAAACCGATAAATTTTTATGAACACCGGTTTATTTATTTTAAACCCGGTGTTTGTCAGATTTGGTTTGGGAGGACAAAAAATCATTGGTGGAAAGTGTCAAACACCGATTATTTCTATACTTTTAATATTTTCGATACATTTTTTTAAAGACTAAATAAAATGTACCAAATATGAAGGTAAGTATAGAATTATGGAGAAAAACCCCTTTTTTTGCCTGTTTTGCAGCCGCCTGCCATTGAGCTGTTTGCGGATAGTAAAGTTTGTGCATTCAATTTAACCATGCATTGAAGCTTCAAATTCTTGCAGCGCTCCGAATTCGAAGTTCCGAATCCGAGCTGTCAAAAGTAAACCACACACAGTTGAAGTTCTCGCTGCTGCTTGTGGCGAAGCGGAAAGTTCGAAGTACTTTGAGAATACATTTTGTATGGAATAAAATTATGTATACAAAATTTTCGAGTTCAAAATTTATTTTCAAAATTAGTTTACACATTTTATTTTTATAAATTTTTCTTGTTCCATTTTATGGACAGTATTTTATTAATACATTTAATTGGACATTCAATATAAAGTTTGTATAAAGTTTATAATATAAACACAAGCCTAACAATTAATTGACATTCAAAACTGGAACTTGCCGAAATAACAATCAAAATTTGGAAACAAATGAAATCGCATTTGAATGTTATAATTTCTTTGTGGTCGCGAAAGATTTCAATTTGCATTTCGCACATTATGAACGATTCTATTCACATTTTCTCATAGGTTTCATCATAGCCGCACTGTACACACGAGTGAGTGTAGTTATCTTCCTCCTCGTTGTACGTGTCCGAACCGAACTCGTGAATATGTGTCGACTTTGTTTCCTTGGTATATAGACTGGACCGAACTTGCATACGAAGCTCTTTCATCTTTTTGTTGTATTGCCGTACTTTGGAGACCTCCCGTTTATCCTCTCGATTTTCGTGTTGGCGCATCAGCTCTTCCTCGCTGCCCCACACCTTCAAATGCATAAGAGTGTGTTAAAAATACATTGTACAATTTTTAAATTTTGGCTTTATAACGCTTTTTTCAGTGTACAGTCTTTTGGTTTTTTAGATCGATTTGGGCTCCTACCTGCATGGCGCGTTCCTGGATTTGCATATGCAGATATAGCTTCATTTCGCCCCACCGTACATTGTGGGGATTCTTGCGGCTGATGTAGCGAAGCATCGGCTCCCGTTTATCAAAATCGCAGTCCTTCAGCAGATATTCTGCCTTGGCTTCAGTGCGTGTTATAAGCGCGTGGCGGTCATCTGCGTCGCGACATTTGTCACAAACTGAATAGCCGAAATTGTCGAACAGAAAGGAATCCGCAAAGTGATCACCACAATCCAGACATTCTTCGAAAGTTACTGGGATAACAATCGCCTCGTCCACTACAGTGGCGGGCGGGTCTACGTCGGTGGATATGGAAGTAGAAGTAACTGGTTGTTCAAGCAAGAAACCACCGCCGCTATCGATGTATTTGGTGCCTTGCACCTTTATAACTGAGGTCTCGTTCCCACCGCCCTCGCCCGCTACTCCTGAGTTCCTAAAATGTAACGTCTGGATGTAAAGCGATAGTGATAGGTGTGTGTGTTCTTACTTTAAAGCGACGGCGGCGGCATAAGGATGGCTAACAAGTTTCGCCTGGCGAAGCAAAAGAGCCTTTGCGCGATTGCGTTCCATACGGCATTTCTGAGCTGTGGTCAGTTTGCTTTCTTCCACTTGCGACATTTTATACGATTGCAAACAATTTTAGGCGGCTGTTTTGGTGTTAGAAATTTTGCGGCACTAAATTTTTTGTTAGTGATGAGTGACTTTAAAGTACTCATCGAATACAAAAGAAATATCGGATAATATAGACTACATAGAGAAGGACTCGTCAAAACCAAACTTAATATCTGAGGGCGGACAGCTGTCCAAAGCAAATCACCAAAAAATACCTGAACACTTTACTCGTTGCAGTTACTCGTTGCACGTTGCAGTTATATACTAGGGATGTCAGGTTGTGGGAAATTTCGTGTCATAAATATCTCCCGCATTCTTTTTAAACAATGTACAAAATTAAAAAGTTTACATGCTGTTATGCCTGAAATTGAATTTCACAACAACCACAATTGACCTACATATGTATGGGTATGGGTGCGCAATTTGTTTCGAGAAAAAAAACTTAAAATTTTCCTAAAATTTAATAATGGGCGCATTCAGCAGAGACAACAGTTGTGTGATTATTCACTGAATGACACTAATTTGGTAGCGCTACTATGACATTTTCTGGTAGCGCTACCAAATTTAGTTGGCAACCTTTTTATATGCTACTTTCGACCAACTGTTGTGAGCCACGTCAAGTGATCAAATTTTAGTCAGTTAAAAAATAAATAATGAAAATATACAATTAGATTGGAATCGTCTCTTCGAAATACTGGCCGCTTCCAGAATTTTTATCTCCCCTCCCAACAATTTCCAGTTCCAAAAAAAATATGTATCGAAAAAAAAATTTTTTTTGAATTGTTGTTCTGAAGTTTGAAGTAGCAACGCATTCAGAAAAATTAAGCGCTGGGAGAGGTAGCGCTACGACAACTGTTGTCTCCGCTGAATGCGCCCAATGTTCCTTGAAAATGTTCACAAAATACAAGTTAACAATTGTTTATAGAAAAAAACATAACTGTCTCCCGTTAAATTTGAAAAATCACACATACGATAAATTGTGAATTGGGGATTAGGGAACGCTGGATCGATTCTCCAAATTATAAAACTTGTTACATATTCACATATCGGTTCGTCGATGATATTCTATTTATTTATTTCTTGCAGAAGCTTTTTTGGCAATCGTCTTGGGTAATTTGAGGAATTTGGGCAATTCAATCTGGCAACCCTATCAAACATTGCAATTCGTCGTTATTGTGGCGAATGTCAAAAATGTTTTGTTTACGTTGTTGGCGAGTAGTTGCTGCAAAACGGGTGCGAATTTTTTACTGTTTTTACTGGAGCGAAAAAATCGTTAAAACTACATAATAGAAATATCTAAAAAAGACTATTAAATAACTAAAAGAAGGAGCAATAACATTTAAATATTTGCTAAGTATTAGCGAGAAAGCAAGTAAGTGAAATAAAGTAAATTCCACAATGCACGATTGTACTTACGATTACATTTTAGCACAATTGACAATTGGATTTGCAACTGCACACTCCCAATTCCAACTGCCCGTCCGCTGCCGGATCGCCTATAGCCTATACTTGCTCAAAATGACTGAAGCCAAGAAAAACGCTCTGGCCGCCTACCGCGCCCACAAGTCCCTGCAATTGGAACTCCCCGATTTCGAGGACAATTCGGCGTTTGCGGCACACCTGGCCGAGCAGCTGCGACGCCTGCCAACCGATAGTCGGGTCAATGCAATGGTCGAGATCTTGGCCATACTGAATCGTTTCGTGCGTGTCCAGGGTGAAACTCAATAAATGTGTGTTGTGAAGAGACAGTGATATATGACTGACTGGCGTACGGTGGATATCATCCTAGAAGGATGCATGCTACCCTATCTAAGCAACTCATTATTTTTTTTTAATTATCCTTTCTTATCTACCGAACGACGCATGGCGCCGGCCGGTTCCTAAACTGCGATTTCAGTCTTTTGTTCAACAAAAACGACAATGGAAATTTTGTTTTCTAAACACTCCCACTCGCGTGTTTACTTAAAATTTAGTCTTTTTGCTTTTAGACACAACCAATAAGAAGAACAACAATCAAACAATACTTTTCATAGTTAGCTTCGAATTTGAATTTAAATATATTTTTGTTATCTTGTAAACAACGAAACGGAATGAAATGAAGAGAAACTCTAATGCATTCGAGAGCGAAAACGAAATGTGAAATTGATATGGTGCAACCGAACTCGTTTTAGCCGACAAACTGCATAGGACCTAATTTAAATGAATGATTAAAATCGACCTTTAAAAACAAGCAAACTGAACAAATTTTATTTGGGATTTTTCAATAGGATTCCTTATATTAATAAGAATCTAGCGTGGGATCATTCTATCACACCGGAGTCAGTGCCATCCTGCACTGATGCTTGTAAGATCTACCTCATGACCTCCGCTACAGTTTAGCTCCAGAAGTGGCTCCAATCGCAGAAGAAAACATGGTAATAAACTCTGGCGTCACCACGCGACTGCGAGAGGAGGCTGAGGAAGCAAACTGGTCGTGGCCAAAATCTAACTACAATTGAAAGTAAGTATGTAATAATAATAACAATAACAAAATTTATTGGCATTTTACATTGTTGGCAAATCAAATCCAAATTGGATGTTGGTAAAAAAAAACCTTACGCCGCATGTTCATATTGCCCGAACGTGGTTTAGGCTCTCGCCACAACGAATCATACTGGATTCGGACAAAAAATTGCCATCCGATCAAACCGAAGATTAGATTCGTTTGTGCATTCGGGCAACATAAACGCCGCGACGGTAGGTTCGAATGAGCTCTTAGCCATTTGAATAAAATTTGTTCTTACGAATTGCACTAAAAAGCTTAAAAATACTTGCGGAGGCTTACAAATAGCTTGAAAATATGCACTTAAAGCGCTTTTTTTTAGAAGGATTTTAGGAACAGTTTAGTAAATGAAGCTGAAGGCACTTTCGCACTTAAAATGAACTTGAACAACATTTTAATGTTAAACTAATGTTAAACTAAAGGCAAGTTCAGCCTACGCAAATGTTTGCCCAAATACACTCGGAAATAGGAATATTTTTCAAATTGGTTGCTGTTTCACAGAGGGAGGTGTTAAAAGACCAAGAAATAGTCCAAAATTTGAACACTTTTTTCAAATCCGAATAACTAACTTTGTACTTATGCAAAATACTAAACTAATAAATATGTTTGAGCGCTGGGTAAAGCTTTTCAAAATTTGATCATCATCAATTAATTCGTTAACGACGATTTCAGAAATCGCCCGCAAAGTTATCAGCTTTGCACTCCTGCCGGCTACTTTTAGCTTGAAGCATTCCGCTCTTTATACCGATCCCTTACGATTAGCAGCTCATCGAAGAACAAAAGCACGAGCGTCGAGTGTGGCGCTATTCTCAGATAATTCGCCCAGAAGCCTTTGTACATGCCATAGATTCCCTCAGTGCGGCATATCTTCACAAAACAATCCAGCCACCCATTGTAGTTGAGCCCACGACCACGCTCATCCAGTCCTTGATTGTACAAGCGCGTGGTTATGACATCGGGCGGTGTTATGGCGAGCGACATGATAGACCCGGCTATGAGGGCCGCACTAAACGAATTAAGGGTATTCTGTGTGACCAGGTCATATTCGCGCAGTAGCTGTTTCGTTTTTCCAAAGGTGGCAATTTGCGCTCCCGAGCCGATGGCGGCTCGTGGTATTGTGGCAATGGAACCACGCCATAGACCCCAAATACCATGTTTGCTATAAATTTGGCGGAAGGCGCTTAAAGTTCCCGTGTGCTGGTGCTGGTACCCAACGGCAATTTGTTTAGCCGCCTGAGATTGCAGTTGGGTTTTTATCTGCAAAGAAGAAGGCAAATTAGCTCGTTGTTTGTCTATGTTGATTGTGGACAATAACAGTTATCACTTTTGATTAATTTGAATTTAATGACAGTGTCATTTTCGCTTGTTTAGCGAAAAATTCACTTTAATTTGAACTGAGTTTAATCTTATCGTTAACGACACAGTTTCACGCCATAGTTAATACATTTTAAAGTTAATGAAAATGAAAATACTTTTTCCATCTAATCTATGCGGTAAAGATTTGTTTATCTCCCGTTAGTTTACAACAAGTCATATCATTTGTATTTACTCGAAATATTGTTATAAAATTTTAGGGTGCTCTTAAGTGTATACGACCAAGTGAAGCCACCACGTGGTCATAAGTAACATGAATTTCTTAAGTTCTTTGCAGTCTTCAAATATGAGTTTTCTATTAGATATGAAAATCGTTGTTAGAGCCGGAGTTTTCAGCTCACCATAAAAAATGGACTAGAACAGTATGCACCCGTAGCTCCACCGGCCGCGCCCCAAAATAAACCGAGACCAAATGAGATTTCGCCGTTCTTCTTGTGCATCCAACGCTTGTTCACGGCCATGTTGTAAATGCTTAGTCTGTGGGAAAAAGATCACACTAGATTTAGTCTGAGAAGAATTACAATAAAAATATATGCTAGAAATAGGCACCTAAATGCATTTATGATGAACTGAAAGTACAGGGCGGGCACCAGCCCCTTTTGCAAACCCATCCAGCCTTCATTCTTTACCACTGTGACGAAGGCGTTGAGAATGCCCTTGTACGGCTCCACATAGGTGCCGCGCGCGGCTAATTCTCCCTGCAACTGAATGCGTGTCTTGATGACCTATTCGAGATAAGAGCGTTAGCGTGATATGTCCAAATACGGTTTGAATGAAAAGTCTGAACTAACCTCAATGGGATTTGTGAACAAGGTTGCACCGGTCGAAGCCAGGCCGCCCAAAACGAAGTCTGAAGAATCCATTAAGAGTTGAGTGCAGTGCGGAGTGGAGTTTTCCAAAGAACTTGAGTTGCAACCTAGGTTTTTGCAGCTTATCGATTTTCATATTATGGCACCGCACATTTAATTACTAATTACTATCCGCTCTCCGCTCGAAATGATGAAATGATTCCTTGTACTATTTTTAACCTGATTTATTTTATGTCATCTAACAAGTTTTAGTTTGTTGTGCCCTCTGGAGGTCATCGGTTACTTTCATTCACTTTGGCTCAATAAATTTTGCGTAATTTCCAAACGTTTTGTATTTTTAGTTTCATAATTTTCCTTTACTTGCGGGTATTTTTTTTTTGTTTTATTTTTATTTTGTCGTTTTGGATCAGCTGCCTGTACAAGAAATCAGCTGCTCCGTGCTTTGACGAATGAAATTAAAGAGTGATTGGATATTTCATATGGATGGATGGTGGCGAGACGACGTCACAACAACACATGGTACCGTTAATCAGCTGATTTCTCTAATAGGGTTACCCAGTATATTTATTCTTGGGAGTTATAAAAATAAATAAATTATATTCAATACCTTTCGAATGATTTCCTACTCGCCTTAAATCGTTAGGTACCTATAAAGAAATTTAAGTTTTTTTAGCTTTATAAAATAAAACAAGTGGGTAAGTTTAAGTCGGCCAATACTGGGCCATATTGGTTCCGCCATCTTGAATTTTGAAAATGCGACATCAAATTCGAAATCATCGCTCATTTGCAATACCAACTCCTTCTAGGGCCTAAAAAGGATAAATCCAAAATTTGGGATCCCTATTTCTTCTAGCTCCTGCAATCGTGTTTACAAGAAAAGAGGACGGAGAGACGGTCAGACGGATAGGGCTAAATCAACTCAGGAGGTGACGCTGATCAAGAATATATATACTTTTCCATACCGGACACGTCTCCTTCTTGGTGTTACATAATAATACATACTTCAAAATTACCCGCGCCAAACCTATTCAGTTCATTACCATAATGTTATCTTATTTTCTGACAACATTGTCGAAAAAACTATTGTGAATGAACAGTCCGCATTAAACCACCGACCCAACGCGAGATCCCGGAGCCGTCGCGGGACTTGCTCAAAAATGCGATAGTGCGTTCTTTTTAACAAAATTTTTAACAGCTATACATTTTTATTTGTTTTTATGGGATTTTTAACCATAAACAAATATTTTTTGATCGAATATCACATTTTCAATATTTTAGCAAGTTCCGCGACGGCTGCGGAATTTCGCGTTGTTGTGTGTGCACTAAGGCATTCAATCCCGGGATCCCGAAATCCCGGGATCCTGGAAGTTTTCTCAATCCCGGAAACCCGGGATTTTGAGTTCGGAATACCGGGATTCCAAAATGCATTTTGTATGCATTGTTTAAGATATTTTTGACGTTTTTCCACAAAAATACTTTCGTGCATTTACTTTCAATCTAATTGGTAAATTTAAAAAACCCACTTTTGTAGATTTAGTGCTACAAACACACAAAAATTTACAAGATTTTTGTCAATAACGGTTAACAAACAATTTTTATCGATCTGAATAACAATTTTTTCAATTAAAACAATTTTTTTTTTTCATTTGTTGCTTGATAGTAATTTATTAATTTTTATAATTACTTAATATTACGCTTACCAGCACCGTTTTGAGCACATTAATCAAGTCATGGTTTGTGAACACAATGTGAAACTGGACAAGAACCCAAAACGTATTAAATCTATTACAATTTTCTTTTGAATTTCGAATCTGTCTGGTTCGAAACAATTTCTTTTCGATGAAGGGGAAATTGGAACAGTGTTCGAACAGCGCTGAATTTGGCTTTTTTGCCGCCTTATCTAACATTTCAAACAAATTTGGCGGGGAAAAAGGAGAAAAAGCAGGAAGGGATTAATCTAATCTGAACTTAGCGCCATTTAAACAAAAATAGGTCATATGCCCCACTTTTCCCCTACCATAAATTCGAACTTCCAAAAATGAACTAAACTGCAGAAATAAATATTTGGTTACTGAATAGGAATTTCCATCTTACCGCTGAATTCACAGTGCAACCAGTTGAACGGTGCCTGGACATACTTCAAGAAAGAGAGGTATGAATCCTTCATTGATTGGTGATTGGAATCCAATTACAATATTACATAAATACCAAATTGATAATGATTTTTCTCAGTGTATAGTAAGTCATAGTCGATTATTTTATAATTTTATAAAGGCTTCATGTACTTGCTACAAATTTCATTATTTAAGTGTACCTAATTGCAGTTTAAACGTAAAAAATATATCAACAACGAAAAGATTCGATTAAAAAAAACGTATAATTTAATATGGTTGTAATTGCCGCAACCAAATAAGACAATACAGAATTAACTAAAAAGTGCGCATTCAAGGATTAATTTCGTAATTGCACTAAAATATAATTAACGAGAGATGATGTTTCCATTCGAATTTAAAGTAATTAAAAGTTTTTAACTTTTTGACAGACACAAACACAGCCACATCACCGCACGGGTAAAAGCCTTAACCACTGATGTGTATTTCCGTTTCCAGCATAAACGAAAGAAAATGCGCGTGTTAATATGCCGCATTTACTGCAGTGTTGAGTACCGACATCGCTTCTGTAACACTTGTTGTTGTTCTTCTTCGCTCTTTTGTGGGTAAAATAGCGAAGTTGAAAACACTTTTTTTTTTAAATTTCACTCTCATCCATGCAAATTAACCTTCTGAGCATATCAATTTCAGGGAATATGTGTTTTGTGCTTTTGTGTAGTCCATGAAATGGCAGAAAGGAGGCCGAACAGCCGTTATCTGATATGAAAAGGGAAAAATCATTCGAAAGTAATTGGCGCAAGTTTGCGTTTGGCTGTTAAGTCGAGGAATGTAAATTCACGTATCAAATCAAAATCTTCAAAATAAATTGATTGCGCACTGCAAGTCCTTTCATTTAAATTTAAATGGTTGCCCAACAGAGCGTATGAGTGATTTTTGTATCAACAGCAACACTCATACGCCACGATAACCGAGAGACTCTTCAATGTGTCTCGATTTAATAATTTGATCTGTTACATTAATATTAATTAGTCTTGTGCAAAACGTTATGAAAATCAAAATTCACTGAATGAAGGCTGTGACAATCATTGCATAATTGCTCTCTATGATTTCATCTGAACGTGTTACAATCTCTATTGACTGACAATCACAATTGGTGTTGCGACGAACACAACATAGGCCCAGTTTGTGGGGGCGAGGAGGACACGTGGATGTGGGAAAATGTTGCAAATTTGGAAATTACATGTCACAAACACGTTTTAATTAAAATCTCTAAATTGAACCGAATCGAATATGCTGTTAAGTCGGTGAAATTCTCGGCATACAAACACAAACAATTATGTGCTTGATGGCACAACAACAATCGCAATGACACATATTTGTTGATATGAAACGATGTTTGGAATTTCCAAGAAACAAAGCCTTGTTTCTGAATTGACGGGCTGAGAAATCCATTTGATCTCATCAATTTGGACAACTTTGCTGGTTACGTGTCAAAGCGCACTCAAAGTCCTTGAAAAACTTACAAACCTCATCTGTTCGTGAAAAGGACGACGATTCAGAATATTTTTTGCATTTTTACTTCTTTCTCGGCATCCATAATGTATATAAAAGAAACCGAAACACGAAGTTTCATGTGTAGGTACTTACATATTACAAAATCCATTTCCACATGCAGTTGATTGCAATTATTCTTCGCCTCTCGGTTGACAGCTGCGATAATGATCGTAATTTAACATTGTTGCACAAAAGTCCCTCGAATTTTACCAATCAGTTTTATTTAAAGTTACCAAAAAATAAGTTTGGCACTTGTAAACTGAGAGGCAACCGTGTTAGAAAACAAATATCTCTTGGGTAGCAAAGCAAGCGAGTAAAAAAATGTAGCCTACTTTGTTGCCAATGCCCGCTGATGCGATGATGGTGCCATATTTCACATTTAATTCGATGTCGTTGATGAAAAGTTTGAAAGTTGCCAGTGTAACTCGCAAATTAATGCCTTTGTTCCTTTGCCTTCTAATTACGAAATGTTTCAATGTATTTAAGTTTTTCTTTTTGAGAAAATTAGGTTGTTGCTGATGACACTTCTGTTATTCGAACCAACTTCACTCTCATTGACTGATTTGCAATTTCATTTCAATTCTATGAGAAATAATTAAAAGTTAAGAAGTGTATTTACTACATTTTGATGGCGCCCTGAAGCCAATTTCAAATATTCTCGACTATAGAAATGTTCCACAATTCCGAAAGATATCAATGAACGAAAAATATTTTGGTTTTATTGACTAAAAGTTTACAAACTAGCTTTAACATTTATTGCATATCATAATTTGGTCACAAGTTTTTCTCTTCGATAAAATAATTTTTACAAATTGGAGGACATAGTTGTCGTCAATCGGCAATGCAACTAAATACATACTATATTTATAAAGAGGCAAGATTACATTTAATGTAATTTGTTGTTTGGGTCTTGTAAGTATAAAGTACATATTATGCTGTGTGCAAAACCAATAACATTGGTTAGTATAAAAAATTCTTTGTAGACATTAGAAACTTAGAAGCTAATTATCGTAGTTTTATTCTAGACCTAGAATTCCTGTGTTGTTCTTACAAAAATTGGCTTTAACAGTTTGTATTGTTTGTTTGTTTTCATATAAGTATATATATATTTTTTGGTATCTTTGGTACAAATTTACGAAAGTGGCACTTCTTCCATGGCACGCAGTTTGTTGTTGGCCTTCTCGGCGGGCACCTCACGTCTGAATACCGCTTTATAAGCAATCGATGTGACAGCAGCCGCAGCGAGTGGTCCGAACCAGTAAATCCAGTGATCTTCGAAATCATTATTCCACAGAGCAGGGGCAAAGGAGCGGGCAGGATTCATGCTGCCGCCAGTGAAAGGACCCTGAACGATGAATCAAAGGGGAAAATGATTTCATGCTGAATCGAAGAACCACACTTCACTACTCACCGCAGTGCAGGCCAAACAGGCAATGGCCAGACCGAAACGAATAGCCACCGAATCATGGTACTTGGAATTGCGAGGATCCCAGACGCCGCAGCAGACCAACGTCAAGACCGCCGTTATTATGAACTCAATGCCCAGACCCTGCATAGCCGTGATTTCCTTAATCGGCACAGTGACGCACAGGCCATGATCTGCTCCAGCCACACTCACCGTCGAGCCGGGCACCACAGTCTTCAGCAGGCCATAACCAATGAAAGCGCCCAACATCTGCGCCACAAAGTAGATCACCGCCATTGGCAGCGACACCAAATTGTAGACGAATGCGGCCACAGTTACGGCGGGATTCAAATGAGCGCCGGAGACGCAACCGAAACATTGAATGACGACCATGACAACTAGACCGAAATTCAACACCATTTGCAGGTGATTGTTGGCGAAAGTGTCATTCTTGATGCAGCCCATGCAGCCGAGAAAGACGAGCAGTCCGGTGCCAATGAGTTCGGCAAGGAAGCAGCAGATTTTATCCAGCGTGGACGTTTTCATCTTGAGATACTCTAGGCAACTGAAAGGAGTACAATTAATGGTTTATTTTTATTTATTTTCGAGGGAGTGTAAATTTATCATTGCTGTGATTATATTGCCTAGAATTTCAAAGGCCAATAAAGGGTTCGGCTTGGCTAATCAATAAAAAAACCTATTAGGCTTTGCATAAACTTGATCGCCGCGGCTAGGCATTCTCTTTTCCAGTCAATTTTCCCTTGATAATCAATCATAGTTTGCTCTTTAAGCTTCGTAATGCTTAAAAAGCGATCAATTTGAGTCGTCGTCAATCTGGTAAATATCCAAAATCGTAATTTGCATGCCAAAGATATATTTTATCAAAATACAATTTTATCAAGCACTTCATGTTGATAATGAAAGAAGAATTATTAACCGCAATATTTCTATTGATATCGATGATTTTTGTTGTTTCACTTTACGATTTTTATACTCTTTTCCATTAACATACACCTTGGCACATTTACTGGGCTCCAATTCGGATTCCATTTCGAAAATAACTATTACAAAGAAGCGCTTTTCTCTTATAATTGCTTCTGGAATGACGTTCTTTTCTTTTGAAGTCTCAGTAAAAACTGACCAACTGATTTCGTTCCGTATTTTGTGAAAATATTTTTATTTTCAGTACGTCCAGTAGGTATGGCTGAATTTAATTCGTTATTTATCTGCGAGCCAATTCACACTATCAAGTTCTTGACGAAAAGTGTGATAAAGAGCTAGAGTAATTCATCTTGAGATACTCAAGGCAACTCGAAGGAATGGAATTAAAGTTTTAATTTCTTAATCTATTGGAACTCAATCGTATTTGGAAAATTCGATAACGGAACGACTTGAAAAACGAAAGATAAAAAGGCCTTTGGCTTGGCTAATCAATAAAAAATATATATGAAAAAGCAGTTAGGCATTTGCATTATATTATGAAGAGTTTAAGCCAAACTACACAACCATTGATAACAGCGGCGAAGCATTTCATTTGATTTCATTTTGGTTTTCCTTCGACCGCCCTCTATCACCAACAATTTTCCTCTATCATCAATCATACTTGCTTGCTAGGCTTCGTAATGGTTAAAAAGCGATCAATTTGAACTGTGGCCAATCTGAGAAATATCCATAAGCGTTATTTGCATGCCGAAGGATATGCATATTTTATCAAAATCAACAAATATATTCATCAAACATTTTCGAAAGCAAATAAAAACAAATAATTATTAACCGGAATGTCGATGGTTTGCATTCTTTAATTTTACGATTTTTATACTCTTTTTAATCAACATACACCTTGGCGCATTTACTGGGCTCCAATTCGGATTCCATATCAAAAATTATTATTAATACACCGGGAAAAAAAAATCACTTTTCGCTTTGAATGGGTTCTGGAACGACGTCCTTTCCTTCTGAAGGCTTACTAAAAACTGACATCGATTTCGGTCAGTATTTTGTGAAAATATTTTTGCTATTCAACATGTTTTCGGTATTGCTGATTGCAATTCCTTATTTATCTATAAAGTTAATATTAAAGAATTTCCATAATTCTTTTTGCCTTTTTTTAATAGCTATCAACGGTGATTAACAGCCAATCGTTTTGTGTTTATCTTCTGGTAAAAATCTTCAATTGCTTGTATTGCAATTCAAAATGTGTCAATCATGATATCGTTTCAAGATTGACATACGTATAAGTGATGTGTATGACATGCAATACAATGAAATTGTAAAGCGCAGTGACATCTCAATTTGGATTTGAATAATTTCCCAACTTTAACTTGGAAATTTTCTGTAAGTGTCCGCGGAGAGACAAAGACGTAAACCAAGTTCAGTATAATACACTTGGAATATTGTTTATTACGAATTATCCACGAATCTAATCGCTGCTCGAATATTTGTTTGAGTTTAAAATAGGATTGATAACACGAGTGTACAGTTGAATGAGTATAATTTGAGATCCAATTGGGGTATTGATAGCTTTCATTGAGTACCATCAAGAACAATCGAATTAGTTTCAGCAGCAGGTTGTTGAGAGATAAGGGCGAGACTATGAACTGGAACACCGCCAAATGCTAGTCGGGTTTGGCAGTTCATAGGGCAGAATTTGCATTTATTTGTTTCCTTCCGAAGACGATTCCCGCACATGTCCGTAACTAGTTTCACTCCAATTCACCTTTTTTGCTTGTAACTGTGTGATTTTAACGAAAGAGCCTCTTTATCCAATGCTGCTGCCGTTATTTTATGGCCACAATCATAAAAATTGAAATTGACACAATTGACACTTCAAATAGAAAACTGCTTACCGCGTCTTTATATCAGCGGAACACCGCGATAAACCTTCGAACCACATTAAAAAAATTATTCAATTGAAGTACACAGAAGAAAATTAAAAAATTATAAAGAAAATGGGAGAAAATGTGGGTATCGGAATCGAGTTGAGTTCTAGAAATGTTGTGCTTGTGCCATTTTGGAATTCAAAACTCACATTGCTGACAGAAGTGTGAAAATAAATTTTACAGTCGTTAAGATTGCCAGAGGCAAAAACTCATCGTTTTTATAAATTGTAAATATGCAGATAAAAAATTATATTTTCTGTGAATGATGAAGTTCATCCTAGAGTTAAGCGGTAATAATTTAAAACGTAAAGTGTCGTAAATTATTACAGCTCTTAGGACTTAAAAGAAAATTTATGAAGCAAATATTTTTTTTGGTTATCAGTTTAATAAAAAAAAATTATAATAAAATTTAGATTTTTTTTTAATAATAAATGATGCTGAGCTTATCAATGGGTCCAAAAAGTGAAGCAAAGTTAAAAGAAATGGAATTTATATGGGCGCCAAAACTTGAACTTGAACTATGTGTATTAGACCAGCCCAAGAACAAATTTTTCGATTGTCTTTCGGGCAGCCCCTTTCAAAATTTTTCGGTTTAAAAACCAAAGTAAGAATACGTGAAAAAACCAAATAATTGTCCTTTCCAACGGTTGTTCCTCTTTGATTTTACTTATTTATGATCGTCTGATAGACTCTATAACGAATCTGTGCAAAACAGATTACAGCAACAATTAATTAAAATGTATCAGACCACATTATCTGCCCGCCCTTGTTTTGACCTAATGAATTCAAAAATAAATGTAATCGCAATTCTAAAATAAATAATATTCTGATAAAGCTGAATACTCTAGTTTACTTGAAATGTAATAACAACGAAATAATAAGTAATAAAAACTAGTAAGAGTCTTGGGTCCGACCGAAGCTAAAATTAGCATAGCACACTTTTGTGCTGGGTAAAAAAAGGGCCTGTGCTGTTAAATAGTCCGGTCTAAATGTTTTTGTATTCTTCATTTTTATTCACGCTTTTCATGGATTGAAATATAAACTCATCAGTCATCACTTGAAGTTGCCTTTGCAACTTGTTATTGAGATGGTGGTGCTTCGATTCACTTTTGTGTGAGCGTGTGTTTGCCTGTGCACTTGTTTAATTTGTTTCCAATCTGTGCTGATCCACTTACAAATTGCTTGCAATTATTTTGTTTTCGTGCACTTGTTGTGGCCGCATCAAAAATAGTACGCATGAGTATCGCTGTCGGTACGCATTTGCATTCGAGACCAGCGATCGTGATCGCACGGTCAATGTTCGTTTTCCGTGCCGGTCGCCACTTGCGTATTTCCATTATTTACTTGCAAAAATTTCAATTGTTTTCACATAATTTGCAATCGATACATATTCGTTTAAAATTGGTTCTTACTCTCAAGACTTTTGATTGACAGTTCATTGCTTCGGAAAGCAATTGCTGCAATTTGATAGACCATTTCTTCAGATATTGATAAGAGCGTACTTCGCCTCAATGGGCAGGCATTTAGAGAATACGTAAATTAGTGGATTAACCAAACACCCTTATATATTAGAGAGGCTCTTCGCTACATGGAATTTTTCAAAAGTTTGAAAGGGCTGTTCCGAAAATCCTATCTGCTTCCAATCAACAAGAAAACGGGCTGATAAAATGTTACTCGTTGATCGACTGCAGTGAAGTACTGCATAACGAAATAATGTTTTTAATTTAAACAGATTTAAATAGTTGTCAAAGCGATTGAAAGCCCATCAGAATGTGTCAAGCTGTTCTGTAGACTACGTATACCCACGCCCCTTAGGCCTTAATTAATGAAACCCATGAAATTCTCAACGCGTACGCATGAGAACAAATTACAGCACGCAGTACAAACACAATAAACACGGACAGTATCTATTAGATAAACATGTGTACAGTAGCAGCAACGCACGGCCAGACATATTTGCATAAATTGCATGTGGAATAATTTAATAGAGTTTAGTAGCTTTTCTTTACGAATTGTTAATCTGTAAAATAAATATTAATATTGTTACGAATATGGGCGCAGGTCTATTGCATGTCCAATCGAAATACTTTCCGAACAAGCACCGTACACTGAATAGCTAATTAGTTAAGAATACTAGAATGGCTATTGGAATGGAATTGGAAAAATCTCGAAGTTCCATCTTCCGATCAATTATTGCAGTAGGAATAATACAGAGGGCTTAGACACGAAGGAAAGAGTGGTATGTGCATAGACAGTGCGTTTGACAACACCACTCATGAAACTGGGTGCCTCATGCATATCCAGTTATAATCAAAATTGCCTTCTTTAAAGTGGAACTGAAGCAATTTAACAGTGTGTGGGGATGAGATCTGTTTGTATGGATGCCAATTACATACATAGTGCATATGTATATTATTTTGACAAGTTTATAATTGAAAAGTCATACAGAATTGAATTGTTGACATTTGTTGTGCGTGGCACAAACACAAATAACGTGATTATCTGTGAAATTTTCTCACCCACAAAGTGATGGTGTAGCATATGCGTTATTGATGCTTCAGCTATTGGCCTTCGATGTGGTATATTGATGCTGAGGCACACACACACAGTCGCACATTTCTGCTGCACACATAATCCAATTAGAATTGCCCAAATTTGACTTTGCTGCCATTTTGCGATTGAGCTTGTGATAATTGTTTGGTTTGTTGCAGCTCAAAGTGACTGCTCCAGTGGAATGCTTTTGGATGATGGGTTGTCAGGCCAACACAAATTTCGGCTTAAATCCACTGGCACCTACTCCCCTCGCAAGGCTTTCAAATGCCCTTTTCTGTGTTGCACAATATTTCGATAACATTTGACACGATGCTGTATGCATACGTGTGTGTATGGATGTGCGACTATTTCTCGATTGGTCTTCATTGCAGCATTTTCGACCGATTGCCTTACATGTAGGTTGTTATTTTGCATTTATTAATTAGATTAATTCAGTTGCGAGCGAAATTAATGACTTTTATTGAATAAGTGATCATTTATTAGCATCTGGCAAGGCAATTTATAACACGATTAATTGCAAATTAGAATTAATATTATGTAAAGAATTGTATTTGACAATAGCGTCTTTGTATAACTTAAAATCAATATTTTCTAGAAGAGTCTAATTACATTGCAGAAAAGTACAATTTTTACCAACAAAATGTTAAAACTTAAAATTCATCGAGTTAACAGAAGTGTTTCGGTATTTCGATTACGGTACTACTCAACTACATGCATAATCAAGCATTGCCCAAATATTATCAGAAAAAGTAAATGTCAGACTAACGCCACTTATTTTGTCATTTATTAGCTCAAAATTATCATAGCAACACTCCGCCATATTTATGAGTTTTGATAAGGCGCGAAATAAAACTAAACAACAAATTAAATTTGGCACATTAACATTTAAATGTGTGCACGTGTAGATATTAGGGTGGCCCTTTTTTTATACTTTCAAAGAGATTAGCTCCCGAAAAGGTTTAGGGCGATTGGAAGTTGACAAAATGATCCGAAAAAATTCACCATATTTCACTAAGGGAACATACTAACATTTATTTCTGAGTGTATCATTAAAGTCAAATAGAATAGGGTCAGAACATTGACATTGATTACTTGAGCTGTTTTTTTTCCTTTGTTTTTACCAGTCAACTGACAATTTTCAACAACAAATGATTTCAATGGCGAATTTATATTTCAAGTAAAATTTTATTTAATACCTCTCGCTGATAGCCCGATGCTAGCAGAAACATTTTTAGAAAATCATTGGAAAAAATACATTTTTTTTTATTTTTGATAACACCGACTTTCGATCGGATTCGACTCCAGCCCGAGGATAAAAAACAAATTTTATTTTCAACAGCTGCCACTTAAGGAGGAGTTACGTTCAGCAGAAAATGATATCAGTAAATGCCACTGTTTTAATAAATCTATGGCAAACACATATACATACGCAAATGAATTAAATATCTTCACACTATTATTAATATGAAGAGCCGTTACTTAAGGCGAATTAAGCGCCTAGGCCATAAATTTAATGGCAAAGTAATTTCCTATAATCTGGCTTATATGACCCAGGGGCTTACAATGACAACCAACCACATTTATAGCCGCTTCGAAATGCATTTGTGCGCTCGGTTGTTACAGTTTCAACTGATTTTATTTGCAGCTATACACCGTGTAGTATCTACTGCAAAGGCTTATCTGCAACATAAAAAAAATACAAACGAAAGCGAAACTAAATTGTTGACTCGTGCTGATGGCAATGTTAAGTTCACCTAATTCAATCAAACATCGGTCGTGGCACAATTCAGTCACAAGAGCCATTGTCGAAAATGGTATTAATAAAAAGATCATGTCCAATCGATCGACATATTCTTTGTTTGTTTTTTTTCCTATTTTACATTTTTTTTTGCACATTTTTTGTAGTTCACGCTGTAGACTAGAAACACACAAAACGAAAAGCGATAAAAGTCAAATAATCCAAAAGCACCAAACATGATAAGCAAGTCACACAAGTCAGTCACACACAAATGTCCAGCACACTTTCAAAGTTTTCAAGATATGAGTTTTATGAAGCTCTCGAAACATTTTAAACGTGATCACCTTATTTTCGATGTGATAGAAACAAAAAAAGTCTGTTGATTTAGTGGGCACACGCAGCCCATGTTTCCACAATTTCATTTTGATTACATTTTTGAGTAATATTTATTTTAGAAAATAATTGCAGAGCGCATGACCATCAATAAATATGGGGGGAGGGTGAAGGAAGAGTGTAAATTAAGTAATGGCATATAATAATATAAATTCGAAAAAAATAAATAGAAATCGACTAACTGACAAGTGACACACTCAGAGGAAAAAACCGATGAAATGTACTGACGACGCTCTATACATTTCATCGCTTTTTGCCCGTGACCGTGTCAAATCGTATTTCACCGAATTTTGCAGTGGCGAGTGGCGCATATTCCACAAAAATATTATGTGTCGATGCTATGGATTTGAAGAAATTCTCAGAATTAATCTAAAAGTTTGAATTTGCGAAATAGTGATTTGGCTATAAATTGGTTTAAACAATTGAGAAAATGTACTTTACGTTATTGCTTCAAGCACTTAATAAGTTTAAAAAATCAGTTACATAACCTTCTTATGCATTTCCTTGACTTCCATGCTATCTTCATAATATCTTTTAAATTAACCTTAAATATTTTGTTCTGTACATAAATAAAAAACTTCTCTTCTAAGTAATTGCATTAACATATTGTTGTTAAAAATACTATAATTTGAAATATTTAAATACCAATCGGCTGCATAATTAAAGAATAATTTATGCATCGATAACGTATGCAAAATGTAGCTTGATTAAATCTTCGAATTGCCTGAGGTATGAATTCTACTAGAAGGTGGACTATTACAGTAACTTGGGAGATACCCCACCAAACAACCACAGCGACAACAAATTGGAAATGCAATTCAATTTAAAATTATAATTACACTGCAATGTGCTTCTCATGGACAGATCATTTCAGATTGCAACAACATAAAACAAGAATTATAAAATTTTTATTATTGATTATGAAGTCTCTCTCTCTCTCTCTCTCTCTCACCTAAGGAAATGCAATTCGAAATATTTTCCAGCTTCGCAGTATTTAAGCTTAGTTTCGCATTTGATCTATTCGAGAAGATGACAGGTTTGTCGCGACGCCTGAAGGGCATATCAAGTATTGACAGCTACTAAGTAAATGTGTACCATCAAAGTAAACAAAACCTCTCGTGAACTAGTGTGTGACGATCAAATGGGGAGTCAGTTTCGAGTGAATCGCCCCGCCGAATCACGACTTTGCAAAGCATGACATTCACTGTACGCTATTAATGAATTTCAAATTCGTTTTGTTTTTTCTGATTTTTTTTAAATAAATAATTTTTAATACGTATGTCCGTACACTTGGCTAATAAATATGCAATGAGGGGCATTCCATTAAATATGTACGGGTATAATTGTGAGCCGCTTTGGTGCACACTTCAACTGGAGTAGGGATGGCGCTGAGTGTGATTTACAGCTATAATACCCACAAGAGACAAGACACACGAGTCTCAAATCAACATTGTTTTCGAAATATTTCACATACTTCTCCTTTATATTTATTTATAGTTGTTGTTGTTGTGTCTTTGAAAAAATAATTTTCAATATTTACCACATTGAACCGAGTGGTGGTGGTTGGCGTGCCGGTGTTTTTTTTTCTTCTTTCAATTGATGTTTATTCAATTTATGGCCGCAGTTGAAACTTAAACCAACGCCGATTTATTGACAAGGTTAGTATGGCGGGCGAGTGCCCACAGTAAATGATTGGTAGTTATAAATTATGAATTGAAAGCTGATCGATTGTCTTTTTGACCACCATGAAACATGATTGCCTATACGATCCGCATTTCAGTGATTTTATACAAAGTTGACATAAACGATTCGATATCGAATTTCTGGATTAAAGTTTTTGCTTTGACAGGGAAAGGAGACTTCATGAAGGACACCACCATCTTTTTTCCATCAAGTTTGGAATAGGATCACAGGTTTTTGAATTGCACTTGTCAATCTTACTCTAACCTCCTAATTCTCAAATCATGGCTTGAAGTAAAATTTAATTTTTTTCAGTGTAGCCAAATTTTGTATATACTTTAAATATGGTCTGCTGTCTGTCGCCCGTCTTCTACCAAAAGCGTCGACAATTTAATCATATGCTAACAAAAAATCCCACATTCATTGACAAAAGTTGTTTAAACTATTTCGCGTTAGTTAAAAAAAAAACGCTTGACACTTTTAACGTTGTTTGTGGAACAAATACATTTTTGTTTATACCTTGTAAATATTTGGTTAAAATCCAAATTTAATTGATTAATTAATTTGTTAAAGATGACAACCAACTAAAGATTTATAAAGACAAGCAGAGAGCCACAAATAAAAAATCGAACTGAATATGTTAAACGAATTTTAGACATTTGAGTAGAGCTGATAACAAGAGCAAAGGGAAAATTACTGAGCAATGAAAATAGCATATATGTACGTAAATTGCTTGAACTATTTAATATGCTCGGTATCTCTGTAATTTTTTTTTTATATTTCAGTTATCAGCAATAGGAAATTTTTGGATAGTCTGGCAGAACTCTAAAGTCTCATTTGCCAAATAAAAAAACATTTTTTTCTTTAGTATTTGCTTAAAAAGCATTTGATTAAACTTGAGTGTCGAGTCACATGTGGTGCTTGTCATTAGATTTGCTTAAGATAAATCCATAATAAAAGCAAAAAAAAAATACACCAAAAATGTCATATCTCATGTCGGCAAAGAAGTCTTTTGTATACATACTAAAAGTTTAATGATTTAATAAAAGTTATATAAAAAAAAAAATAATAAGAATTTTTAAAATCATTTTCAAATTTTGGCTCATAAATAATTAAAAATGTCAAAAAAAAACAGAAGCTTTTTAAATCAAAACAAAATACAAAATTTGTTAAAATGTTCTGAAATAAACAAAGCCTTTGGGCCAAAGTCAAAAGGGGCTATTGACTCTATTAGGTCCATGCAGTTGGTTTACTTTAAAGTTTCTTTTATTTTTTTATTAATTCGTTTGTGTAAAACAATACGAAAATCGAACAACGATACGCTTGAAAAATTTGCATTAATTTTCGCTTATATATATTTTTTTTTCGCAACAATAATTTGATCATGAAATGATTAAGTTAACAATGGAAAATTGATTATGGGCTATACTCTTAGTATGTAATTAAGAAGGTATGAACAAATAATAGAGGGGGGTAGGAACATGTTTTAGTGCAGAATGGCACAACTTGTGTATTCAAGCTACAATGCCTAAATTCGGTATCCACATTTGTATATTTTAAGCTAGTCTAAAGATTAACCAAGTCATACTTTACATCAGACAAGTCCCATATATATTTTTATTTGAAACTTTTTTAAAACCAATTGACATTTTTGTATTGGTATGCGACTTTTAATTTGTTATTATGTTTAATTCAACAATCCAGCATAAAAGTTAACTGGTTTAGCAGCTGTTGAGGAAATATACAAAACATTCCATTTAGTATGCAAAACCAGTTAAATGCATTTTATTATAAAACTTTGTTCAATTAATTATAAAATCGAAAATTAATACATATTAATAATTTAATTTCAAACGATAGTAGACGTTTTGTTAATTGGATAATGCAATTGGGTAATACAATTAGTTTATAATTGGATAATTTGATTGCAGTGTTGATTGTATGGTATTCAAGTTCTACTAATTCGATTTTCGTTGTTCGATAACTTGTTGTTCCCGTAATGTGGTTTGTAATGTGAATTTTTACTAATATTAAACATACAACAATTTAAAAATTGTATTTTTTTTCCATTGGAAATCATAGGAAGTTTTCAGTGAGTTCCTAAAAACACTTCAAAAACTCAAAATGAATTGGTAAATTACAAATTTTTTCAAATCACACTCAAGAGTGTGATGAGAGTAATTACAACTTATAGTAGCACATATTCGTAGAAAAAATATTGATCATGTCATAAACACTTTGCATTCTTTAGTGGCAGACATTCATGATTAAATCGAGACAAACAACTCAATAGCTTTCAAGACTCTTGAATGGAAAAAAATATATAAATGCAGTAGAGAAGAACTATTTATTTTCAAATAAAAATGTTCAACAATATATTACAAAAATTAGTTCGAAAAACGATACGCTTCAAATATTTGTACACATTATTTTGAATGAGAGTCACCCTGTAACATTCAGAGTAAGTTTTATAGGAGATCCAAAAACGGAAATCCATATTTTCGTATACGAGCCTAGAAAAAGGTCAATACGATATTTCAAATTAAGGAGAGTGTCCTCTTTCATTTGATACTGTCATTAAGATCCTAGCGCCGAGTTTCAAAAGGATATTAATGAGCTGAAAACTACAAATGAGCATACAAAATGTTTACACTTCATTTATTATTAATTGTTCACTTAATATGTGCGATTAAGTCTGACGATGAGGTACACAGTTGTTATCAAACTAGACACGTTAATACCTCTCCAAAAATTATTTAAACAATTTATTTACTTTAATCTCTAATACACATTTTTAGAAAAAAAAAAAAAATTTTATCACAATGTTTAAACAGTGTAAAGTGTCAAGATAAAAAAAAACGATTTTGAAATTTTAAAAAACTTGGAACAACTTCTATATAGTACTTACATATTATGTACTTATAAATAAAGATATCTAAAAAATTTTTTTTCATCTAAAAATTTATTTATTGTAGTCCATATATTCTTTACATATATTTTTTATTGCACTGCAAATACAATAAAAAACTTAATTTATGCGTTTTTATATTTCCAAGCATTTCAGATTAAGAATTGTACACAAAAAAGAATTCTCGGTCACACAATCATAAAAGAGTGTTTAAAAATAAATCCACGCACATCTACTATATACTTTCACTGTGAGCAATATGCAGTGGAAGCAATGGCAGCAGCACAGAAGCATCACAAGAGGCTGTTAAGATTCTCAAACAAGACTTTATACCCAAAGAATAATTGTTTGTAAAATTGCAACAAAAAAGCAAACAAAAAAATGGAGACTTGATTGTGATTTATTTTTAGGAATTTATTAAGATAAAACTTCCGCCTTCAACGCAATGTGTTTGTACTTCGGTCATTAACTTGTTTATATAAATTAAATATCAACTTTTAACTTTTATCGATTTGGTCATTTGATATTTTTACACACTAACAGCAGATATAATGACTATGCAAACGTTGTTATGACATTGAGTGGGGCAGAATTACCTTGTATTTTGGAGTACATACGAGTACCTACCAAACTATTACATGCAACAGTCACTTGAAAGACTAGTAGAATTCGTTGGAAAAACGTCGATCGTGTGTGAAATAATATTAAATTGTCAGTAATGCTTGAGCGAGAAAGATACAGAGAAAGTGCTTGCAAGAAACTTACAAATGCGGCGATGTAATTTCCCTACTAATGGGCATTAGAGTTGCATTGTTATACATAATACTGTGCCTTAACAATTTGTTATAAGTATTTCCATAGGAATACAGTAGGTCACATCACTGGAAATCGATCGTTCAATCGTGATCGAAACAACCGTTGCAACTACTTAAAGGATGTGTATACTTTTTGAATATTTGCACTGAAAAACTAATCGATTGCAATGATGCAATTTTCAAAAAGAATTTTCATTTAATTCACAAATACAGTAAACGCCAGAGACTACTATCAAACGCAACTCAAGAGAAAACCAAAAATTTGAATTTTTTTTAACCTTACAGACACTTTTACGCAGGGTAAACGTATGCGAAAACTGTCGTTTAAATTATCCAGAAATATAGAGCAACACTGCGGCGTATAATTTTCGATTTTATTTTTGGTTTTTTTAAATTTCCTTTTTTTCAAAATTTGTATATTTAGCATAGAAATGCCCACTTGGACAGCTACGTAGCGGTGAAGAGATGGTGACGTTTACACAGACATACCCATCGGACGAGACGCACACTTATCATTGAATTGTATACATTTTATCGCACTTTGTTGTGCATTAGATAAGTTCACTCTCCTTACCTTCTCAAAATTTACTCCAAATAACCTATAAGTGGAACTTTATGCAAGTATTTAGTTTTTTTAATTGAAATTCGAAAATACCGGTCACTTTTGTGAGTGTTCACGACTTGACGCACTCGCAACACAAGACCACAAACAGCGACGAAGCGTGTGCGATGGCGATGGCGAAAAGAATACTCAAACTGAACAAACAATTCAGGCACACACTGGCTGCTGTTAAAAAAATTACTAAGAAATGTTAAGTAGAAAAATATATACTAGTGAAAGCAAAAACAAAAAATACTTCACCTTGCTCCCAAAAAAAACAACAAAAATACAATTAAAAACCAAATAATCGTGTATAAAAAATAAATAAATTGATAAGAGGCACAATTGGTATTTCGTTTAGCGGCAAAACAAAAAAAAAACACGAAATGTTGTAGCCGAGGGGTGTAGTTGAGACAAACTAAGCGTTTCATTTCTTAAATTTTGCCTGTTAGTAAGATTTTACTTACATTTCTTGAAATGCTAAAATTTTCTTAACCGCCTTTTTGCAAAGGCCCCGCCGCCACACGTTTTTTTTATTGTTCTTTAAATAACAATACTTTTTTTGGTAGCCGTTTAATGAACTTTATGTGAAATTTGTATTCAGAAAATGTCAACGCACTGTCAGAATGTTAAGTATACTTAACTTGGAATGTTAAGTATAGTTAACATAACATACTTAACATTCTTTGACTTTTCTGTGCACAATAAATTTTCAAACTTTGTGAGTTTTATTAAAATTTTATAAATTTTGAGCCATAAAGGTTATGTTCCAGCTCTCAAATTTTCGCTTTTCAAAAATGTCCCTTTATTCACGGCGCGATTACTTGAGTAATTTGTGGATTTTTGAAATGACGTTTGGTAAGACTTGAGAGCTGGAACCCCAGCTTAAGACAGCTCGATGCGATTCTGTTAAAGAACAGTTTGTTCAACAGTGCATTAACATCGTTGCGCTCTTTAAGTTAGCAGCAGAAATGGCAGCGCACGAGGTTCTTATCAGTAGCGATATTCGCTATAAGCAAAATACTTTGTATATTTATTACTGCGTTGGGGGAAATGTGGAGAACATGCTTAACCTGCTGAATTTGAACAGTGGCGTCGCTTTTTCAACGCCACTGAGCTTATTCGTTATTTCAGAAAAAATGGAGATCATCAAAAAGTCGAATGAAATCAATAGCTATTTTGTATTACTCCAAATATTTAGATTCTTTGCAAGGTTGTAACTTTGTTCGCATTTTTTCCTTTACAAATTAATTTCAAATAAAAAAAGTTGTTAATTAAAAACTATTTAAAATGTAAAATTTTAATCTTAAACCGAAATCCCCAAAAAAAAATCCGCGTTTTATTGGTTGTTACAAAGACGCTTTTGACCAACTCTAGCCAAAACTGATTCGAACTAGGATTGAAGAGAGCTGAATGTTAGAATTTGTTGGTAACAATAGCAAAATACTATCACGGCGCCCATCGAACCATCGGCCGATCGACTCGCTTTTCATGAATGAATTGTGTATGCAATAGTGCTGTAATTAACGTATTCGGTTCAATATTCATAGTATTCATGTATTCTAAAAAATTGATCTACATGGGCTTGCCGTTCCTTTTTCTTATGACTGTCATCAGTTTTGGCAAGACCTTCGTTTTCACGGAAAATCCCCTTATCAGGTGCCCAATTACATGTGCACTTTTGATCGAATGACGTCAAGTGAGTAAAATAATACTGTAATTTGATAACAGGGAAACGCACCCATTTTGTGTTTGCCCCACAATCACTTATAAAATACAATAGCTTCAAAACAGAGATATCGAATTGCCATTTTATGAAAGGAATAAAGTTATACGTCACATGGAATATCGTGAATGAAAGTAATGAATGACAACAATGGATCTTTCGATTATTTGAATAAGTATTTAAGGTTATTGCTGCTTGGTGTTAACAGTTTAATATTTGAAATAAATCAGAAAGTTAAGTTGGAATTCAGATTTACCGATAGCTTCGGCAACTCTTATGCTTATTCTATTTATTAGCTTGGAAACATTTATTATAATTATTTTTGTCCAACTTCCTGCCTAATTCTTTTTAATTGCAAAGGATGTTAATTTTACAGTCCAAGGAACCATTCAAACAGAATTAAATAAAATTTATACAATCTAACATTTTGCCATTTTCCATTGTTTGGCACAACACTGTGAATGGTACATCCCCAAAGCGTTGAAATAGAATTTCGCAGTACAGTCCCAATTCAAAATATTCCATTAGAATAACAACATACATTGGCCTTGCGCCGCTACAGAGTATTGTCAAATAAATTGGCAATAAGTTGAGCCATTTTCAGTAAATACTTAACCCCGTAGGAAATACCTTCAATCCAAAACTTTTACGATCTCTACGTGGCCAGTAAAATGCTAAATGCTAATAAATTATAATTAATGACAAATTGAGACGTTTTAAGAGAGTAATTATTTAAAATTTTATAATTAAACGAAATTGCACTTTTTCTACCTGTAGGGTATTCGTGACATTCGTCTAGTCGGAATAAACTGAATTTTTAATTATTAGTTTGTATTTTGCTGTTGCCTTTTTGTTGTTGCTTTTTTTGTACCTTTCGCTGCTGATTTTCTCATTAAGAGTTACACGCAATTTCAGAGATAATACTTTTAATGAATGTGTTTTGTATTTGGATTTAAAATTTGTTTTAAAAATAAACTAAAACTGAATATATGAGATAACAGCTAAGTTAATATTATTTCGTCTTTCATCGGCTAAATGCCAATTAAATAAATACGAAAGAGTCTAGAGAATTTAAAAAAAGGGTAAAATTTTGAAAAACACTTTCTAAGCTTTGACTCATTTGTGGCGAATTGCATAGCGAACATCACGTTCAAATATCAGTAACGTAGTCAGACATTCTTTAATGTAGGGTAATTGGGCAAACCACTGCAACAAATGTATTGACCATCGAAATTTCAACTAGAGTAACATCACAAGAGGTACTCAGGCAGGTACATTGTGGACTAGTTTCAATTGCACTTCAAAATAAGAACTAATCAGCTGAAGGCAGGAAATAAAAATAAAAAAATGTAAAAGGAAAATCTCCAAAATTTGCAGATTGCTGGACATTTTTACTAGACCTATTACAGGAAAGCCTCGATAACTGGAACATCGATAGCTCGAAAACTCCCATAAATGTGGTTCTCTTTACCAATTACATTTTCAGGCATACTTTTAGGTAATATTATATTTTTATTGTACTGTTCCATATATTCTATATCCCAATATCAAAATACACTTTCTTGGCTAAGCACTGCAATTATGAACAATTTTAAATGAATATTGTTAACGATTTTCATATTGGAAAATGCCACAAATGTATAAATAACAAAATCGAAATATAAATTGCAATCCTAAATGTATGCAGCACATTTGTTAATGTAGAACAGGTTATAAATTGGCCATTGCAATGTGCAATGGCTTTATTTTTATAAGAAACCGTATTTATCTAATCTAATTATGATGGTAACCCAAATGTGTATGTCTTCTCTTAGCTAAATTTCTAAGTTTAATCGACTCCCGCCTAATGAATAGTTTATGCTAAGTACGGCCATTATTGCGATGACCCGTTAGTAGGAATGGTACTCTTAAGCAAGGTGTTTAAATGTACCTAACATTAAGGATTTTTTCCAAGGTTTCATCTCAATACGAGCAAATGTAATTTTTGTTCAATAATGCAATGAATTAATACACCTGTCGATGCCCCCATTTGCAAGTACGAAGTACGGCACTGTGCAGATCACCAAAATAATTCATTAGACCACAAACCGTGCAGGTAAGCTTGCTTGTGCATGTATTTCTGCCTCGGTTCGTACAACTGCAGTCACCGTAAACACGAAAAATGTAAATTTTGCAAACGACCAAGCCGGTTTGGGGCAATTAATAAAGCTTCACCTAGAAAAACTAAATGGAAACAAATTTTGAATAAAATTCGTTTGTTGGTCACATGCAAGCGAGTATTTTTTCTTTTCTTGTTATGTTTATCGTTTTTTGTTTTCTGGCACATGACAACTTAACTCAACTGTCACACAGGTGTGTTAAATATATTTAAATATAATAAAATGTCCGCATGAATAAATTAATAATAATAATGATAATTGCTATAATTTCTTTTGTAAATTATGAAATGTCGATTTGTGTGCTCCGGCAAAGAATGCGGTATGAATTAGCATAAAACTGTCAACACACAGTATTTTGTTTGCAATTATGGCTTGTACGCAGACGCAATTCTGTTTACTGTTTACATACGTACATAAGTCACAAAACATCAATTTGCATGAGTTTGTTTTTCTCTCCTCATTTTTATTACTGTGCGAATTGTATTGCAAATAACACTTATTTTCCTATCGCATTTGAGAGGGACGAAGGGGTCATTTATTCGTTGAATATTCGTTTTCACAAGGTCCAAACATATACACTGAACTATTAAAACTACATACATGTGTCCAATTTAAAAGAGAATTTTTTTTATAATTTTTTCAGCTGATTTTTAATGAACTTTCGCACCTTTGTAGCCTACAACGGCAGTTGCTCCAAACACTCGACATCATTTTGTTTTCTTTTTCAGCTTATAAAATCCACGTGCGTACAATGTAATTTTAGCAATAACAAAAAACCAAACCACAATTAAACAAATACTTAGTTGAAAAAAAATTCCAATCGATTTTAAAGTAACGCGAACTTTTGCGGCCGCTTCGAATTCGAATTTGAATCTGAATGGGAAATGGAATCCCAAATCTATCGTACCGCATACGAATTTCGTCAAAATTTGCCGCCTCGTCGACTCGCAGAAAAACCATGACAACAAGCGGCGACGACGGCGAACACACAGTGTCGCGAGTGCGTTGAAAAATACCCATATTGGGTATTTTAGTTATAAAAATGTAATTAAGCGATATTATGTGAAAATGTTCCACTAAGAGAAATGTAACAGGGTTTTCTGATATCTTCCTTAGTCAAGTCGTGAGGATCTGTCAAATGCAGATTTTCCGGAAATATGGTTTTTATTGGTATGTATAAACGAGACATTTTGTGGAGCATGTAGAAATGCATGGGAAAGATCGATTCACTACCATTCATATAATCCGCAGTATCGTCAATTGCACGACCTGTCGTGACTCATGGGAAACTATATAGGAGATACGTCAGTTCGTGAGCCAGATAAACCAGTTCGTGATACTATCGACACCTCTTTCATACCTCTTTCAGGCCCAAAAACAAAGATTTAAAATTGCAAGGAAAACGTTTACTATTTTTGGCCAACTTTTACATGCAGATGCGACATTGTGCGACAATGCTTTGCTTTTGGTGTGTGTTTTTGTTTGTATGAGTGCGTGTTTTTTTTTTGTGGTATTATGATTTAGTGCGGTTTATTGGCATTTGGCTATATTAAATTGTGTTCAGTTTGTTTTGCATTTCGTTCGTTGTGATTATCTGTGAGCAATATTAGCAATTCCTAATTTCTCGTTATTGTTGTAAGTTTTGACGTTTTGTGTCAAAAAAAATGAAGAACTAAAGTAGCCGGTAAATGTTGGCTACTTTTGCACTTAACAAGAGTGTCACTAAAACCAAACATTTCTCGTACCATGTACCTCTTTCTGTTTTGACCATTTTCGACCAAAATGCTTTCCCTGTAAGAAAATTAAATGCAAAAAAAAACATTTTTCAACTGGCTTTTGAATTTCAGTTCTACCCAGCCTTCTAATTCTAGTCCTAGGTTTTATCTTCAAAACAGAACTTTTAAAATTCTTATCATTGAGTATTTGAGGGGCAAATCGGTGCAATTAAAGTAAGTGTGAATATCAGAGCGATATAAAATATGGGGAACTTTCATGCTCAACGATTAACGTCAGGCTCCTTTCTTCTTCGTATAAAAATAGATTATGCGATAGTAAGTATGATTCAAATGATGTTAAACAACCAAGAACGTTATCGTAACCATCTAACCTGCAATGCCCTACACTCTATAACAGGAACAATAACATCCATGAGATTGCCGATGGAGGCAGGCCAGGAATGATTGGATCTCATTGCTATACTTGTTAATTCGTATCGTAAAAGATAAATAATTGTCACTTCTCCTATGATCTTGCGAATTAAATTGCAAATAACTAAAATTTTTTATCTATTTTATGTGAGAGGAACAAAAGAAGCCCAATCGGGCTTTTATACGTTGATTAGTATTGACATAATTTTTTCCGGTAATTTGTAATGAACTTTCGCACCTTTGTAGCCTACAATGACAGCTGCTCCAATCACTCGACATAACGTATTTTGTCAGTATATTAGATCCGCGTGCGTATAATATAATTTACACAACAAATAAAAAACAATTGAACAAATAAACAGTTGAAAATAAATGCCAATCAATTTTAAAGAAACACCCACTTTGGCGACCGCTCGAATTCGAATGGAAAATGGGATCCCAAATCAAACGAATTTCGTCTGAATTCTCGCCTCGACGTAGAAATACTATGCCAACAAGCGGTGATCCAGGGTTCGGACCTCATTCCAATCGTAATAAATTAACTACGATTTTCGAAAATTTTTCATAGTCACCCCGCTTCATCTAAAATCTGCTACGATTTTATTATCAGCCAAAAAAAAAACCTGTAAACACTGGTCATAAAAACACACACATGTCCATTTGATGGTAGATTTAGGTTTTTAATTTTTTTACTTTTTTAAAAAAAGATTTTCTTGCCTTTCATTAAAAATCCTTTTTTATGGCACTTTTATGATTGAATCTACTTCAAGTTTAATTTTCGATTACATACAATTATTTCAACAATACAGTACGTTCTAGACTATATTTTACCTTTCTTGAGACATTAATTTTTTAAATTTCTGAATATTTTTCAACTGAACTTTGGACCCTGGTAATGTTAAATGTAAGTTAATAGTACACATGTACTTCAATATAAGTATGTATGTATATCCAATTCACATTTTCAAACCACTTGTAAAGTGGAGTGTAGGGTACGAATACAAAAATATAAAAAAACGTTTTATTTTTCTCTTTTCGCTTTTATGGTCTACTTGATAAACTTGGATTTGCTGGACTTTTTTTATATATTATACAGGTATGGCTAACACTTTGCTAGAGTACAATAAGTCGGGATAATAAAACTGGGTTAGATTGCGGACGGGTTTTGCGTCTTTCGTTTTGTTTTATCACTAATACGCCGAATGCACTATCGATTTCGATTAATATTAATAAGTATGAACATATTTTTAGGTTATCATCTGGTATTTATATGAATTTGATTGTGAAAGGTGCTACGATGCACTATGATTCAGAATTGAAAATTACAATTACTTCTATTGTCATTGAATTCAAAGATTTAAATTGGTACACGTCGTGGCGTATGAGTGACATTTATTAAAAATGTTTTTGCATTGCAGGCTTTTAGATCATTCGATGCGAAAATTATCCGTAAGATATATAGGCCACTTTGCTTCAATGGTGAATCAGATGAGTCATTCCACCTGTATGGGGACAATGCTCCAGCGAAAAAGGACAACATTGATAAAGCCAACTGTCATCAGCCCGCGCAGAGACTGAGACGACAGGCGAAGATTTTTGGACGAGGCGAAAACAGACCCACTGTTGTAATGACCACTCAAGTAAGTTGGTAAGGAAGTGAATAAAAATGTTTTTCATATTGAACTCTGGCCGATTGAAAATTTGTCTGAATCACTGTGCGGTGGTAAGCTGGAGGATTTGTTAATATTTTTTGTATTGTAATATTCTCAACATTGTTGACATTTCGATAAGCAATTATTGTGCTGTTGGAAGACAATCAATTGCCTTAATAAATGTATACTTGACGGAATAAAATACGAATCGGTAGCTAATAATAATCTGTTTTTCCTTTTCGTTCAGATTAATTTGTAAATGCAGTTAAACCGTTAAGCGCCTATCATAAAACCGTTTTCATATACCTGCTTAGTCATATTAAGTAAGTATGTCAATGAAATTTCAATAAATACTGTTTGCTATCAACAAAGAGTAAATACTAAATTAATTAATATTCATGGCATGACAGTGTGACAGGGTTTTGAAGCAACCACTATTCCTCTTTTACTACGCCCTGAAAGTATGCAATAGCAAGAGATTTTGTTTGTTCAATATACAAAATCATTGCCTACTTGAAGGTGCCCGGATACCTGTGGCGGCCAGAAGTTGAAAAATAAGAAGCTAAATCGAGAAAAGGGCAAAAAAAAGCTTAAAGACTGAAACGACTGAGGAAACGATACTAAATTTTATAACTCAAAACTAATACATTCTGGACTGGTACATACATACCTCTAAACAGAAAAAGTGACGACATTTAAATTGTAATTAAGCAGAAATGTCGATACACAACCTTACCTAATTCCCATCCACATGTGCCAACTAAATTTTGCGCTTGGCAACAAATCACAGAAACGCTCAAATTGCACACATCAAATTTAAGCTCCGGAGACTGCCGAAAGCCTTTATCGGCCTTGGCAGAAGTGTGATGTCCACAATTTGTTCTCGACTTGATAGAGTCAAGGATGTAAGAGCATGAATGATACTAGTATTAACAACGTTGCTGCACAGTAATCTGTACTGTACAAAAAGAAGCAAAATCACAATCAAGGGACAATTTATGGAATGGTCAATGGCATAGATAGATTTCCGGGCGGGCGGGATTGGAAAGTGTGTACAAAAAACTGTAACTGCAATCAGTTTATGCAATGGCTGTTTCGTGCACGAGCAAATGCAAGTGTCGTTCCAAAAATAAAAATAAACCGAACAAAAAAGGATATTGAAGTTCAGTGCAAAAAAACTTTCTACGTTACATAAATGGCATTGCAAATTGGGCACACACATGCGTTCGTGCTTTATGGCCAACAGCCAATAATTGCAAATCGAACGACAACAAGTACAGCAAAAGGCATTTATTGCATATTTGAATTTATATTTTAAACCCTGCAAGGATTACCTTGATTGACCAGGCCTGCCTTCCGAGACCAGTAATTATTCCGGTCGATATTCGTAGGTCCAGTGATACTGCAACTCTGTCGGTGGTAGTACCTTCATTTCAGCGAAATCGTTGTATTATATGTGGGCGTGGTAATGAATTTTTCATATTAAATCAAAGTAGCGCCCAACAATAACAGCAAGTGTCGGATGTATGGTTGAAACTTGTCAAACAAGAATAACTTTCATCCATAGACGAACAAAATGTTTGGTACAAAATTGTCTCATCAACTTTAAATTACGTTTACACATTTCAATTAAAAAGTTCAACAAAAGTTGGGGAACACTTTCAACAATGTACGATATGGTTGTGCAAATATGTTGTGTGGGCAGAATATGAAAGTGGAAAGCACAACACAAACAACAAATACAAATACAAACACTTGTGTGATGCAGGCGGAAAAATAAAGTCAACTTTTTGGCACATTCCAAAATTTCGTACTCGCACAAGTTTTAACTATATAAATTCAAACAATACTGCATAAGTTTACAAGTGTGTGGCAGCGGAAAGAGTGTGTAAAATCGAATTACTAACAAGAATGTATGCTAGCAGCAGCAACTATAACAACAGGCTGCAGCGACTGCTGCTGCATTTAGTAGAAAAGTTAGCAGTTACGCCTGTCCTCCTGCATGCGTTCGAAAAGCTGTCATGCATATTCATCAACATCCTCGCCATGAAATGAAAGTGAGTTGAAATATACTAACTGCTTCCAAAAATTGTTCGCACCATGTTGTGATATTCGTCTTATTCAGGAAAGGAAAATGAGAATATGTTCGTATTTTGACAGTATCGCAGATTTGTCTGCGCCTATTAGTATTGGATGTTCCATCCAAGTTTTTATTGAATTTAATTTTAGTTGTAAAATGTTTTCGCAAAATTAATAACCCAAGCGGTTTTTTTTAGGTTTCAACATACAGATTTAATCTCCACTCAGTTGGTATTTCCTTGACGATTGCATATGAAAAGAATACCGTAATTTCCGTATGTCCCTTTGACCAAATCAAATGAAACCGCTTCAATGCATTTCCCGTCAGTCTCTTGTATGTGATTGTAATATAAAAAGACATATTCACAATAATATATTCCTACCTGTATTACCGCAATTAACCACTGCGGCGGTAGTTAGAAGCACCGGTGACTACACACTTCCACCGACATATTAGGTAACTTGCCAAATAAAAATATAAGCAGGTACCCATCAAAATGTGTGACCGATGCCGCAGCATATTAATTTCGAAATTAGAAAGAAATGTACTCGAATCGGAAATAAAATTAAAAGGAAAATACAAATTGGGTGTGAATTGGAAATTTATTCTTTGGGTTTCTTGGGCGTGCGTTTCGCTTTAGGAATGCACGTACGTCAATTATGGCAAGTGACAAAAAAAAGGAATTAAATTTTATTAAGAAAAGAAAAATCAAATCTTAATTGTGTGTGTGTGTGTAGTGGTGTCAACGGTGCGTCTGTGTGTGTGATGATGACTGAGTTGCTTTGGCATTTGTAATTGTCCGTTTAGAGGCTTGTGTAAGTGATTTGAATATTGGCCGTTCTTCGGTCGGTCTGACAGAGTCGCGCCGGAATGGACATCGCCGTTGGTGACTTCTGAGTAACAAATTTCAAGCCAAATACGTGACCGCCATGTAAATGTGAATGGCGAGTAACAAAGTAACAAATAAAGAAACGCATAACGATAAGTTATGAAAGAAAATTTTACAATATCAAAGAGAGAATAGAATAACTAAGAAAGTAGATAAAAGAGGTATACTATGAACTTAATGATAAAAAGGAAGTAAGAGAATGAAGGAAATATAGAAAATATAAATTGAGTTGAAACGAAAAAGAATAGTAGAAAAATTATAAAAGACATTTGGGATCGCACTATACTAATTTGATATGGAATCAAAAAATGTTCAAAAGGAATTAAAGTTAAATGAAACCTTTAAGATGTTGGAGATCCAGGTTCGATTAATACAAATAAAACACAAGCAGCCACTTAAAAAGTGGTGAGTTAATACCGGAGAAGTGGGAGGATGTGTGTCAATTTTTGCTTAAGGACTTTGGCTATGAAATCAGAGTTACGTTTTTGTTTTGCTCAATATTCAAGCGAGTTCAACTACAATGTTCCATAAATGTATACATGAGAAGAAATACAATACAAGTTTGCGCTGTAATTTTCTGTTTTTAATGGTTGCAAAGTCCGTTACCTGATTATTAGAGTTGGACTTCTCCAAAAGCTGATTTTACGAGTACCCATTCAATAATTCCAAAATCTAAATTTCAAAACTTGATGAAAAATGCGCAATCTGCCGGTTAACTTAGCACCGGAAGTGCAATTTAGGTCTCCTTCTCCATAAAATACTCATACAATGCTGGCTTCGATGAACAATAGACTGATTTGCTAGTTGAACCTTTCATTCATACCCGCGCGAGACTAATAAATAGTATGTACTATTCTCGCCTCATGCTAAGGAGACGAATTCCAAAACAGAAACTATTTGAAATTTCATATTTTTACACGTCAAGTCATTTAATTAAAATTCAGATCAGGCGCCATCGCGCTACTCGCAGTTGGATTCAATGTGAGGGTCTGTGTGAGCATATGTGTTGGCGGCAATTAGTGGCACCAATACAGTGTCAGGCACCCCCGTCAACACATCCGAACGTTGTGGGGAAGTATGTGTTCGCATATGTGTGGTAACAGTGTCGCATTTAGGGAGGGCGCCGTGAAGGTCGGCCCCACCTGAAATACATATATAAATATAATATAACATTTGTTGATAGCAAACATACAACGCACCTAAATTTCTGTAATTTAATGCTTTCGGAACAAAATGCAACCTTAGTTTAACTTGTGGTGATTCTCTCTAAGCCTCGATAAATCTTTTTCTGCATCAACCAATCTTTTTTGGTCCAATAACCTCTAACCAATAACCCCAGACAAAAAGTTAAACAAAAATTAAATTCGCCTTTAAAATAAAGTAATCAAATCAAATTAAAATAATAAAATTTCCGGGCCCCTCCCTCAAATTTTTTTCTGAATACGACACTGTGTGTAACGCTGTATTTGGCGCCCAAAGGCGCGCGTTTTTGACTTGTGTTTGAAAACGGTTTTAGGCTTCTTACTTTGTACTTACTTATACATTACACATTACTTTTAATGCTTCCACAATTCTGCCTAAGTGTTGGTGACAAATGTTGTTGGTGTTGCCACTGTGCTTATTATTGGCTATACACTCATACAACCGAAATCATTTAAAGTTCTCCATCAATTTTGTACTTAAGTTTTTTTCTTTTTTTTTCATTTCAAGCCAACTTGAGGTGTGGTGCTGAGGTCGAATAGGGTCTTCGAAATCAGTTGACAATCAGTCTTCGCTTCTGACGGATTACTCAGTTTTGAATTGGCTGCGTTAAGTGATTACAAACGTGTTTCAAAGCCAAAAATTCATTAACAAATTTCGTTGTGTTTTGTTGTTGTTAATGTTAGAAAACCATTCAATTTAATTTTGTTTCTGTTGCTAAATTGGCAAGATGTCGGCATAGCTGACATAGCTTGAACATAGCCTTTGACAGCGGCTATGCTGCATCTAGTCATTCTTTCAATGGACAAATCATCATTTTCATATACCAAATATATTTTGAGTAGCTGTCTGGAATGTGTAAAGCAAGTGTTAAAGTTAAATTTAATAAAAACAAATTTTAAAAGTTGTAAATCGCATATCAAAATTATTTCTAAGCGTCCATTTCCAAGACAAGCACCATCCAATTGAGTAAATCAGTCGTAACCAGTATCGATCGATCAGTTAACTACTCTTTAATAAGAGTAGCCGGCAATAGCGTAAAATTGAAATAAGTTCGATTTTCTCAAAATAAGTTAAATTGGATAAGGCTTGTTTTGGAAATGATTGCCTCAAGTGATGGTATAGTCCCCGAAGCTTGAATACCCTGAGGTCTGGTTTCACAGTGCGCACTTGTCAGTCTACACAAATAAATACCTATATCTGACCGCCACTTAAAAGCACTGTCCAATCGGACCTAAGTCTCTCAGCTACTTATACTAATGAAGCGCTCCACAGCACGCTTAGTGAAATTAGTACGATACAGCAGTGGATAGGATTGCTAAAACTTTTCCTCACTCTAAGTCAAGCAGAGTGTTGTTGAATCCAGAACCCAAATTGTGAATTTTTATTTGTATAAATAAATAAGGCATACATTTAAAAACGTTGTACTAAAAAACCTTGAATATTTATTTAATTTTCTTTCCATGATTTCCTGAAACCCACCCACCCGAACATCAAGCTTATTTATACCCGCGGTACACATTTTCTTATCCTTTTTCAACCAAAATTCAAAGTATCTAAAATCAGCTCATGAGATCAAGCTGATTTTAGTATGATCTGAAATGAAATATTGCGTTCATGAGCGCTCTTTAATTTAGTGATTGTGATCATGAGCAAAAGTTTAATTACCAACATTTTTTTATTCTCCATGTCGTAAACATTTTTTAATCGTCTCAAAACTAACATGGTGATATACTGAATTACATATTTAATTCCAAGACACTCCAACATGCAGGTTTGATGTAGTTTGTTTATTGGAATCTAAGCTGCAATTTTGTATATTTATGTAAAACGATATCATTAATAACGGATTAGTTTTTGAAGTGGCCCCTCACAAAAATTCCAATGTCATATAAAGGACATCGGCAGCTAACTTCTAAAAATCCTCGAACGGGTTCGCTCCACTAATGGTAAAACTTTCATCCCATAATCAATGTATCGACGACAATAACGACTAGTTTTTGGTTAAAAAGTAATTTTTGTATTAATGGCTTCAATTTCAGGAATTGTTGTACCTATTATTATTATAAATTATTTTATTGATCTTTTCAGTTTTTCTTTATACTTCCCAAGCTGGTTCGGACAACTCAATGTGTTAAATTAAAAAAAAACACATCCCTCGGATCAGTGTTGAGCATCTTTTTCGACGGATAAATTTTATAAATTTATTAAGGTTAACAGTTTATATGCAATTTAATTTGGAATATAAAAAATATAAATAAAATGTATGCTTTATACTTTGTACGGTTTTGTTGTTTATTTGGAGGGAAATCAACGGACTTTCTTGAAATTCACAAGCTGCAGTCGTTGGTCAAAATGAATCGGATTTTAAAATAAAAAAATAAAATAAAATACTAAGCATATCACTTTGAAGCAGCAACTATTGTTTTAATATATATTTTTTATAAAAGATACAACCACTTTCTACAATACATAATATATTAAGGGGATTCATTTAAAGTGGGAAAGTCCTCGAAAACCTGGAGTTGCTTAAAAGAACTGTCAAATTTCGTATGTTTTAACTGCACATCTGCATAACTGCACCGTTACCCAGGGTTTTCCCACCATAAATGAATATTATTGTATCATATTGTATCATATTGTACCAAAAAAGTACGATCCCTGATTCAAATTGTCATGCCCATACTCATAGTCAAGTAACTTTAGTACTCAACTAAGTTGACAGATAACACACTGAATTGACAGCTACTAAGCTGCTAAATTTGACTATGAATATGCGCCAATGATATTATTTACACATGGCAATCTTTATTTTATTCCGGGTAAATGCAATGGCAACTCTGGATCCCATACCCAAAACAGCTGATTAAAGGTAAATATCGTAAGAAACAGCTGGCTGCGGGAAACAAATATCGTAAAAATCTACATTTACAAAATTGTGCAGAAAACATAAAAAAGGAAAGAAGAAAAATTGTGCGAAAATAAACTTCTTCTACACACACTTCAATAAAAAACAATAATTACGACAAAAAATACCTAAAAAGCGGTAATTGAAAGTGCCATGGACAGTCAGGTAACCAAGAATTCAGAATTTGTTGTGGGCGGTGGACGGTAGTTTTGTCTCGTCCTGCTATCTAGCACTAGAAGATAGAAACCTTAAAGCACAACCATTCTATGTCCATTTCCATGAAAATCGAGTTTTTGGCATTTTTGGATTCCTGAGAAGACAGGCTATAGTGGTTTGTGGGAATCGTGATGAAAGTAATTGAAAATTATTTTTCATTTTCTAGAGTTTTGAAAAAATGGACATAGTATGGTTGTGCTTTAAAGTATCGATATATATAAAAATATTCCTGGGAACTGTGTGTAATATATTACGATTGCGTGGCAATAGTATAATAGTATTTCTCTTATTGTTTTGGTTGCGAAAACTCACTTAAAAATTATGTCATATTCACAAAAAACGATTTAAAAGGGAATATATTATATTTTTAACTTTTTTCCAAAACCTTTTAACAATGTTTATTATTTTGCCATATTTACACAATCACCAACTGTTAAAGTTGTTAATAAAAGTAAGCAAAAAAGTTAATTCTATTCAATTGGAAAATTAAAAAACCTGCTAATTGGTTTGCCACAGAAATGCGATATAATTTACATTTTCAATGTTATTTTTGATTTACTCATCTGTGAGTAAAATGACTCAACTTTTAGAGAAGCAAATGACCAAAACCAGCAGCGTTTATCAATGGTGGGATTTCGATAAACAAATTATTTTCCAAAAATTGCGATACAATTTCAGGCAACTTCACATTTTTTGTTTTTGGAGAAGCTTAGTTGCGTCATCGTTTTCATCGCGCTAAGTTTAGATATCAAGCGTTTGTGCTGGTCTTTTGTTTTGTGTATAATTTTGGATACTCTTTGCTGCTTTCCACGCATAAATGTGCTCGGCCACAGTAATATTCAAGTACATAATACAAAAAGTTCTTATCACAAAATCCGTTTGATTATTCGATCCTGGAAGTGAACTACCGGATAGTACAGAGCTTTGAACCAATTTGAATTGAATTTGCGTAACTTTAAGGTCTAAAAATGGGATTTTCTGTTTTGTTTGTGATTGATAAGAAATATATTTTAATCATCACTTTTACAAAATATTGTCTTTCATTTTAGGCACCAGCGGATCACTTATTGGATATTGTCGATAATAAGTGGCGCGAAGAGGAGTTGCCTTTCGATCAGATACTTGTGCCCGCCGATAAGCTGCCCGATCCGGAGGCAGACGGCGGTGATTCGCACTTGACGTTGAGCGAGCAGGTATTTTTTACATCATATCAATTAAGAATTCCAATGTGACATTATTGAATCCGTGCAGGAACAAAAGTGGTCTGATCTGGCTTTGGTTTCACTTGCCCCCGAGTCGTCGTTAAGCGATCAGTTAAATCTGACCACGCTTTGAAAACACCAAATTCTACAACACAAAATATATACGACAATCGATTCGATTTTCGTTTCTACATATCACATTTATAAAAAAAAGTTACTGACAAAATCTCAACATGAATCAACATCTGCATTCGCCTACAAAACTTACCGAATTCGCGCGCGACTTCGAAGATGAACCCGAAACAATTTTCGGCCGTTTCGTCAATAAAATACAAAATGCCTATAACCAAAGCTATAACACAGTAAATGACATACCCAGCGGAGGAGCTCAAGTGCAAGTGACCAAATCGGTGTTCTATGCCGATGCGGATGCCAAGGCAGGCCCCAGCGCGGACATGTCGCGTAACAGCTCCTCGTCCAGTTTGAATTCGACAAAGCCACAGCCGCCAAACACATTGGCGGTGCGTGCGAGCAGTGATCCCAGCTCCAGTTCCAGCACCACCACTATCGCCACCGAAGAGTCGAGTGAGGCGGGCGAAAAGGTGGACGAGCTGCCAATGGAGGCCAGCGAGGGGCGCACTATGGTCAATGTTTTAAAGCGCATCAGCAATATTGTGGCCTCAAAAAATAGCGTAAGTCATTACCGTTATCATTTCAAATGGACAGTGTTCAATTAATGAATTCTTTGTTGTTGTTGTCTAGGATTTACGCAATTACAAAGACACCGACTTGCAGCGCTTCTGGATGCCCGATTCGAAGGCCAAAGAGTGTTACGATTGCTCGCAGAAGTTTTCCACATTTCGACGCAAGCATCACTGTCGCTTGTGCGGTCAGATATTCTGCTCCAAGTGCTGCAATCAAGTGGTGCCCGGAAAGATTATTATGTGCTCTGGTAAGTAACTCAAGGAATTCCAAATTATATATATTTTATTGCCATTACACATGTATGCGTTTACTTTCCAGGTGATCTCAAAGTCTGCAACTATTGCTCCAAAATTGTCCTCAGCTACTTGAAGTCACCGAACATCACCGTGGATCTTCATTCCGATCTACAGGCTCTGCAACAAGATCTTTCTAGCAAATTAGAGGACAAAAACGATTCGACAAAATCGCACAGTTTGCCGATACGCGCCAACTTAGCACGCAAAGTATCCGTGGGCTATCAGGAAGAACGCTTCGCCACCCACCAGCCCAGCAGCATGTCGCTCGACGACCGCAAGAACATTCTCCAGCAATCGAACTCGCTTATCACGCTGCACGATGAAATGCAACGCGTGCTGCCCGCTCAAAATTGTGGCACGGAATTGATTGAGTTCTTGAATTCCAATCACAAATCATCCAATAAAGTACAGGCTGTGGCCATATTGGGTGCCATGCTCGCCGCTGGCTTCCTTCAGCCAATTGTGCCCGACTCCGACCAGAACGAATTCGATGAGAACCTGCACTACAAGTTTGTGGATGTGCCAAGGTTGGTTAATTTTTGTCAATTACCTCTTGTTTCTAATTAAACAACAAACACCTTTTCTACACTCAAGCAGGCTAGCCTTGGATTCCTTGGGTTTTCAGGATTTCTCCGAAATTTCCGATGCGCCCAGTCCACAATTCGAAGCGAACAGCGGCGAGCCGCAACCTCCGAAGTCGATCGATGCTTCCGTAAGCTTCCAGTCCGTTCAAGATATCGAGATGGAGAATTCTATGCGCTCAACGACGATAACCTCCAAACTACTCGAGTCTTACTGCGACCACGAAGAACAACTGTTGACACAAATGTTGCGCTCTTTCCAACTCGATGTGCGCTGGGCGAAGGTATTGAATCCGCTTTGCTGTCGCGCCGCAAATCACTTCAAGCCAGAGTATTGCACCAACGACCTGATGGACATACGCAACTACGTGAATATCAAGAAAGTTCCAGGCGGCAAGCGGCAAGAGTGCACCATTGTTGGTGGCGTGGTCTTCTCGAAGAATGTGGCTCACAAGGATATGGCCACTCGTGTCGAAAGGCCTCGTATTCTCCTGCTGCAGTGCCCCATCGTTTACGAACGTGTCGAGGGCAAATTTGTCAGCATATCGACAGTGTTGCTCCAGGAGAAGGAATACCTGCGGAATGTCTGTGCACGCATCATGAGCTTTAAGCCTAATGTAGTGCTCGTACACAAGAATGTGGCCGGTGTGGCTCAAGATATGTTGCGCTCGCAAGGTCTCACTCTGGTGTTGGATGTGAAGTTGTCGGTGATGGAGCGTTTGGCGCGAACACTGCAATGTGAAATTGTCACTTCGGTTGAGTCGAATATTGCCAAGCCGAAACTCGGCATTTGCGATGCTTTCTACATACGCAGCTACGACGATGGCGGCGGCTCTAGCAAGACTTTGATGTTCTTCGAGAAGCTCACCAGTCCACGTGGCTATACGTGCTTGTTGCGTGGTGGCACTAACAAGGAGTTGGCCAAGGTGAAGAAGGTGGCTTCGTTTCTGGTGTATGCGAGGTGAGTAAGAGACTGAAGAATTTCCCTGATTTTACCTGACATTGCGTGTTTGTTGCAGATACAATTGGCGTCTGGAAATGTCCTTTCTGCTCGATGAGTTCGCCCAGCCGTTGGCGCCCAAACCACCCATTTTCGACTCCAAAGAACCCACGCCCGAAGACGAAAATGCCAACATGGCCAATACAGCAGACGACGAAGAGCCACCACAATTGCGGTCTACTGCGGTTCCCAAACGGATTATATTGGAGCGTAAATCTGAAGAGAAAATACTTGCTGCCGTAACGGAAAATGTGGCAGACTTCAGCGATCCCCTACGTTCGAATGACCTCACTGGCGATAAGCTGTCACTCGACCCTTCTGTCGTATTGTCTGTGGAGATGCGTTACGACAATCGTTTTCGCAACGCTCTGAGTTCCACATTGCTTTCGGTCAGTCCGTTTCTGACGTTTCCTCTGCCGTATTTAGAATCTGAGTCGGGTCGCAAATGTGCGCTCCGCCCGCTCTTTCCCGCGGAATTGTACTTTTCCAAATTGTGGTCTAGCGCTGGAACTAAAACAAACAACAATTTGGAACGTCACGAAAGTTCGGAGCTGATTAAAAGTAACGCTGACGAGACTCGACTGAATCCTCCACACGCCTTCCTAAAACTGAAGATTACCAAACCAATTGATAATCGCGAATTCCAAACACTATTGGCCGAATTCCGCGCCTTTGGCGGTCGCTATCCGAAACGGAAGAAAAGTACTTAAAATATTGCGTTAAATTTGAAAGGAAATCCCTAATGTGTTTATGTTGTTTGGTTTCAGTGTTCAAATTAATTAAACGGCGCGAGTCATACCAACGTCCGCAGAAGATCAGCGAAGATCATGTCTACAAGGATGCCTTGGACTTGGAGAATCACCAGCGCTTGCCTGTACTCTTCTGCAGTTTCTATTTCAATCCGAAATCAGCTTCGTCCTTTTGTGCCCCGCCCACTCTGTTGGATATGAAGTTTTACGGGCAGCAGGACATTATGTTGGGCCAATTCCTGCAGCGCTACTGTTGTCGTTTGTCTTCGATTTGCACGTTGTGCAATTTGCCTATGCTAGGTCATGTCAGAAGGCAAGTGGCTTCACTTATAAGTTATTTCTCCCGTAACTTCTTTTAGCTAAGCTCGAAATATTTTTGCAGGTATGTGCATTCCATGGGCTGCGTTCAGGTTTTCCTCAGCGAGGATAATACCAAAAATGATCCCAATCGTATATACTTCACTGCATGGTGTTCCATTTGCAATGAGGTCACACCGAGTGTACCGCTTTCGGAGACCACCAAATGCCTGTCCTTTGCCAAATACCTTGAACTGCGATTCCATGGCCATGCCTACAAGAAGCGTGCACTCGAGGACAAGTCCTCCTCCTCTTACAGAACTGGCGATGAAATGCCCGAATCGTCTAGATGTCAGCACTCCCTGCACCGCGACTATATCCACTACTTCAGTTATCGCGGCGTGGGCGCTAAATTTCACTATACGCCCATTGAGGTGTGGGAGATCGGCCTGCCATCGCTCATATTGAATCTGTTGCCGCCAAAGGCTTTCGATCACTTTCAAGTGCTCGAGGAAATCAAGAATTTCTCGATGAAGGGTCACGAGGTGTATACGCGCATACACGAGCGCATTGCCGACCTGGCCACTGAAGACGAGAACTCGCCATTGGTGGCCAATTTGAAGACCACCCTCAGCAAGGATCAGTTCATATTCAAACAGCATGTGGAAATCGTCCAAACGCTGCTCACAGTGCCCAAAGCGAATACGTACGATGTGAATGATGCCCTCCTGATGTCGAAGCGCGTGCTGGCCGAAAGCATTGAGTTGTGGGGTCCGCGTCTGCATGACATTGCCATCGCCCAGAAGGCTGCAGCCAAGCAACAACAACAGCCGCAACAACATCATGACTTGGCTCATCATGTCGATGCGGGCACAATTTGTACAGAGGATTTGCGTTCGGATCACGCAGATGCGTCTCCCACAATGTCGGATCCGCCACGAATACCATCGCTGCATGGCGATGGTACTTCGCAAGCGGAGGATATCAATGACGATGCCGATACACCCTCGAATGTACATTTTGCTGTGGAGAAGAAAAGTTCTGTCGATCAGTTGCTCAGCTCCGCTTCGTCGACGTCTGACAAAAAGTCGATTAAGAAAATGTTGATTCATCTGTTGCCCTCTACTAGCCCCGTGAACCTGTTGCAGTCACCTTTTGTGGCCCAAGAGCACTTTACCCTACCATTGGGGGCGTTTCCTATACTCGTGCATGATCACGATCTCAGCTCGATTATTGCCTATAGTTTGACATTATGTCCTACAGTTTCGGGCGACTATCAGCACCTTATAGGCAGCTCAATGGGTATGCAAAGCACTACAGAAGGTTCTGCTTCGACTGTGTCCAATTCAGGCTCAACCGTCAATCCCAGTCCCCATCTGAAAAGGAAATCACAAGAAAGGTGAGATTCCGTATAATCTAAAAATATTTTTCACTCATACCTCTGAATATTGAATTTCCTCAAATGCAGTTCTCACGAGAGCGACGACAACCTCAGAGAGTCCATCAGTAGTAAGACTTCCTCCAATATCCCTGAGGACGAGCGTACAAAGCCCAAGTCCAACTGTTCGCACGTGGAAATATCATTCCAGGACAACAGCACGCAGTTCACGTGCAAAATCTACTTTGCCAAGGAGTTCGATGTGATGCGTGCCAAGACCCTGAATCCGCCCAAACTCGACAAGTCGCTGTACAAAGAGCTGGAGCAGAGCAAAAAACGCGAAGAGCTGAAAGTGTTACAGAGCCGTAGTGGTGCTGAAATGGAATTGGTGCGCAAGCCCAGCGATGCGGGCCTACCGCCGAACAGCGGCAACAAATCGCAGTCGGATGCCAATGCGAACAAAGACGAAACTTCACAATTCCATGCCGAAATAGAGGAATGCCGAAACTACCTAGCGCGTTCACTCTGCAGCAGTGTACAGTGGGAAGCCAGGGGAGGCAAATCGGGTTCGAGATTCTGCAAAACTCTGGGTAAGTAGGGGTTTCGCAGCATTTTCCAATTTCCACTTCTATTTAAGCTGAAAAATTGTGTTTTTGCCCCTCAGACGATCGATTTGTCTTGAAGGAGATGACGAAAGGCGACATAAGCATTTTCGAAAATTTCGCTCCCAACTATTTCGAGTACATTGGTAAATGTCAACAGCAAAAGCAGCCAACTCTCTTGGCCAAGATATTCGGTGTCTTCAAAGTTACCATTAAGAAAAAAGAGTAAGTCCTTCCAACGGATGTCAAAGATATTAAGTAATAACCCACTTATATTCCAGCTCGTTTCAAGAAAAGTCCCTGCTTGTAATGGAAAATCTCTTCTACGATTGTGATATCAAAAACAAATTCGATTTGAAGGGCTCTGAGCGCAATCGCCTGGTTGATCCCACAAATCAGCACGGCGAGATTGTGCTTCTGGATGAGAATTTAGTGCAGAGTATGTTTTTGAATTCGTTTCCACTCCCATTTAAGAATGATACAAATTAATTGAAATCCTACAGTGTCATGGTCGAAACCGCTTTACATACTGACGCACAGTAAGGCGATACTGAGAGATGCCATCAATCGGGATTCGTCATTCCTGGAGAAGAATCAAGTTATGGACTATTCGCTGCTGGTTGGCTTAGACAATGACAATGGCGTTCTAGTGTTGGGCATTATAGGCAAGTATCTGCTAATCACTTTTATTTACGAAATTGTTTTGTTAATTGCAAATTTGTTTCCCTTTCGCAGACTACATACGCACCTTCACATTCGACAAAAAAGTGGAATCGTTTGTGAAACAAACGGGCCTGCTTGGCGGCATGGGCAAGTTGCCTACAGTCATCTCACCGGAACGCTATAAGCAACGATTCACCGATGCTATGGATCGTTATTTCTATACCGTGCCCGATCGCTGGGAGGGTCTATCGAAAATTTGACATTTAAAATTGTATTAAAAGTCCAGCAAAGGCAGCACCAGCACCAGCACCCAATAATTTAGTAAACCTATTTCCGATTCGGTTAGAAGTTTTCTTAAACTTATTTGTTTTGTAAAAATGCAGAGGTTTTCGTTGAAAGCTTTGGTATACATAGTTAGTAGGCACTAAGTAGTAGTAAACCCCAATTACCTTTTCACTAAGTATTCATACACCAGTAACAATTAAGATTACTCCTTAGCAATTCAATTGTAATGTAAAATAAACACAAATAACGATAAACTTCACCATTAACATCAATAAAATGAACTTACTTAAGCCACTTAACTAAGCAAATATAGTTTGATTTTGATTGCTCCCATGCACCATCATACTCCGGAGTTCTGGATTAATTTGTATAATGTTTCTATAACCATTTATATTCATAAATAAGCGGTTGCAATTGATTGCTAAAAACAAGTCTGTCGGCAAATAAACAATTTCGAAATTGACCAGAACCCACACCCAAACAACAGCACGCACGAGTAATAATAACACAAAGCAGAAAGAGGCAGCAGGCGGCCCCAACTAACCAATAAGCAACCAGTCACTTCCGGCTACGAATTATTTCAGCCTTGACCTGAAAAGATAGGACAAAAACCAAAAGTTACGTCGCGCCGTCGTTGGTTGGTAGCAAAGTGCAAAGCAACAAAAAAAAAGGTGATTTTGGTCATGGAAATTGTAAACATCACAGAAATTGCGTGTTAGAGGGAATATTATGTCGAAATAAAATGTAGGGGCTCCTCCTTTGTTAAATGGGAAATGGCTCAAGTGATTGATTGAGGAATGAGCTGCTTCCATCGCCTTCGAGTTACACAAACAAATTAAAAATCCTTCGATACTCTTCTGTTATTTTCAAAAAAAGGAATAAATTACTGTATCAAAGCATTTTTTAATGTTGCTCTTTCGTTCTTTTCAATAATTGAATCATTCAACCTCGTACAATTTGCTTGTAAGTTGGGATAGTCGATGGACATTCTTTTGCAGTCCTTGATGGCGCTCCCCTTTACAATAATTCAGTAGTAATTGCAGCGGAAACGCTATTACTTTTCGTTACATTACATGGCTGGCTTGCAGTATGCAGTAGTTCAGACTCTGGTAGGACAGAGATTACAGACATTAAGTAATGAAATTGGTTGCAAAAAAATCCTTTAAGACGCTAAATAGCACATTATTTAGACTCTTCTTGAGGAGGGGTATGCGTTGAAAAATTTAAATACTTTTTGGTGCCTGAGATTTGATGACGGACTCTAAAAGTCTTTGTTGAGCAGATATGCTATACCTACCACGCCCCATTTACCAGAGACGATATACCATTCTCTTCAATACCGTTACTATTCACTTTGCACTCCATTGTTTCGTTGCATGAAATCGGTTTCACTTAAAATATTTACTACCAAAACAAATTTCCATACACACACACACAACAACACAACCACATAAACGCACAATAGAACTTAAGCGAGCAAAAGGCTCTTTGCATAAACACTAACAGGCTGCTGCCAGGTGTTAACCCATACAAACCGAACCTGCCACTGAAAATTGCCTTCCTTCCCTGCGCCCTCCGCAAAGAAGCCACCTAAAGCGCCGAGCGAATATTTTTAAATGCGAGCCACTACGACTTGAGAAGGATATGCATATTCTTTGGAGTACACGGTTGAGCGAAAGTCAGTTGGTGTTGGCACTTGGCGCCGTTAAGAAGTGAAATTGAGTGGATCGAGTGTAACGTGAGCGAACGCTGTGATAGGGCACCACGTAATTTGGCGTCTTGTGGTTTCGAAAGCACTTCCCTTTGGCGCTTGGTATTGGCGGATGTAGTGCTGGTTGGAATGTTATTGTTGTTGTTGTATATTTAAACGCATTCGTACTGATGCGTAAAGAAAACTTTTGATATGTCTAAATCGAGTGCGTCCCCGCGGATAGTTAAGTGCTTATTGAAATGATTCGAAATGGTGATGAAATGCATTCAAATACAATTTAATGAAATATGAAGAATTTGATTTGATTTAAAACAAACAAAAAAGGAACGAAACTTGAAATGGCGGCCGATTGGAAAACTGCTGAAAGGTATGATTGTTGACATTTAATTTAATTACTTAAAAAAATACATTTAGTTTAAGCTTTAATTACACAGTGAAAAAACACACAATATATATTTTCTTCAAAATCCCGATTTCTGTACAAAAAACCAATTCTTTTTGAGCTGTATATCGATTTATGATATACAAATTTGTACTTAATGTCGAACTTCAGTACTTTTAAAAATGTCAAACCATAGCACAGTGTAATTTTCAACTACGCCATTTTCCTTTCAATAATAAAAGTTAAGTTCCAGCTCTCGAGAGAAACGAGAACGCTAAAGTTAAATTTAAATTGTCTTGAGGTTGCACATTATCACATTCGCACAACTCCAATAAATAGTGAATAGCTGCTAAGAAAATATTGTATGTCAGTGAAAGTAAAACATCAAACAAAACAAAAATTATTCGAAAAATAAAAAGAAAACCGAAATATTGTAGCCATGAGCATTCCCGACGCGGAAGATTTTACCACATTTAGTAATTATGTAAGTATGAATGAAATTTGTCTTAGCTCGATTACAACAACAATAAGCCTAACCTCATTTAAGCAGCCCTCCTGTTCCATTGTGCAGACATTAAATTACAATGAACGTTGCAGCTATGTGGAATCTACACCGGAATGCCGCGAGAAGATGGCTTACTTTAACTACATTCATTTGCTTTACTGCGGCTTCGATCCACGCTCTGCAGTCACCCAGGTGTTGGGTGTAGTGACGCTGTTGTCACTGTGCCTGGTGATGTTCCTGATATTGGGCACAACGGCAGATAAATTGTACGTTTCCATGGAAAATGCTTGCATATAATATGTTTAGTGCATTTGCAGTTTCTGTCCAGCTCTCAAAGTTCTGTCCAAAATGTTGGGCCTGAATGAACATTTGGCGGGCGTTACTCTTCTGGCCTTTGGAAATGGTTCGCCAGACCTGTTCACCAGTTTGGCCAGCATCAACGATCCGTCACGCTTACTATTTTCCGATTTGCTCGGTGCTGGCATCTATGTGACGTCATTAGTCGGCGGCATCATTTGCATTATTCATCCATTTAAATTGCAAGCGAACAATGTTCTGCGAGATGTTTGCTTTTTCCTATTTGGTATTCTCTTCATTGATTATGCGATTATATCGGATAATCATGTGACAATAGCGGAGAGCGTAGGTAGGTGATAGTTACAGTTGGCGGAAGAAAAGAGGAACCGTGCACAAAAAGCTTTTATGGAAGTACATGTTTGTACTTATTTTCCAGGAATTTTGTCAATTTACTTCATTTACTTGATTATCATTTTATTGGATCAGTTTTTTCTTAAGCGGTATGTAAAAGGTATGTGGACTCACCAATATAATAAAGCCCATGGACAAAAATAACTCCCTGTATCATGTTCTAGATCTTGAGAAGCGCGTAGCAAAACGGCGATTTGCCACAAGTAAGTACAAAAAAGCAACTAAAACCTAACATATTTCGATTAAAAAATGCATAATTTCCCATATCACATCGAATATTCGAGAGGACAACAAGCAAAAACTCGAACAATTGCGCTCCGAAGCCAGCATTGATGTCATCTCCCGCACTTCACGAGTCTCCATCAACGTCGACTTGACCCGCCAAATGTCTTACAATGCACTTGACGCGTCCAATAACTATTTGTGGGAGCAATTCTTTCAATCCATAAATCCAGTCGATCCAGAGGAATGGCACAACAGTAGGCACTTCATGAAAGTTGTTATTGTCTTGGAAATGCCCCTAAACTTTGTGCTGCAACTCTGCATGCCGATTGTCGACTACGAATTGGAACGACATGGTTGGTCGAAGTTGTTGAATTGCTTGCAGATTATTATTTTGCCAGCTGGAACATTCACCGTTGTATGTGAGTGAGAGCCAGGAGTAATTCATTCTTGGGAATATACAATTTGGAATTTTCTTTTAGTTGCAAAGCTAAGTTGGGGCGGCGTACCCATATCTGTCTTCACTTTGTTTGTAACCGTGCCAATAAGCATTTATGTGCTGCTCACAACTCGCGCTGACCTACCGCCCAGGTATCACTATGTAAGATGATACTTTCCAAAGCATAGTGATTTTTTGACTTTATCTTTTCCTTTGCAGTTGTTTGCCATTTATAGCGCCTTGGGCTCGATTTTCATCATCTACTCGTGTGCCTCTGAGACCGTACAGATCCTATACGTTTTGGGCATTGTGACATACAGCAGCAACTCGTTTCTCGGTTGTACTTTGCTCGCTTGGGGCAATGGCATTGGCGATTTAGTATCGAACATTGCTCTGTCACGGCAGGGCTATGAGAAAATGGGCTTTGCTGCGTGCTATGGCGGACCATTCTTCAGTAATTTGGCAAATTTTCCCCAAACAAATTGAACATATTTCGCTTTTAATATATTCAATTTGTTTCTCTTCAGATTCCCTACTGTCCATGGGCGGCTCATTTCTCTACAGGGCTATTTCAAGCGACGATGGCTTTGTCACCGTATGCATCATGATTGAATTCCTTTTCATTCGAATTAATTCACAATAATTTTAGGTCAATGAAGGACCGCTGGGCGAGAACTGCTTGGTCTTTATATTAATTGTCCTCTTCAGCACAATGGTTTGGACAATAACAACAGATTTTTCTGTGCGACGTTGTATTGGCATCTTCAATATTATCATTTATGTGCTGTTTTTCACTTATGCCATTTTGGGCGAGACCGAAGTCATACAAACCTATGCCCCAGCCACGGTCACGTCATTTACGTAAATCACAATAAATTGTTGTTAAATTTGAAACCATTTTTGTTAAAATAAAATCTGGAAAAAAATTAAGTTTTTATTCTAATTTTTACTTTTTGCACCAATTGACTTCACTATCGGGCCACATTATAATGTACAAATAACTAATCTTTAGTTTTGCATAAGGTACATTATTTATTTGTTTTTTTTTGTGGATACTAAACTCTCAAGTCACACTCACTTAATATTCATTTGGGTCAAAATGTCACGTGCTTTGCCATTTGCCACCTCATGACATATGCTTCCCCAGCTGACTGACCTTGGTACTCCTTTCTGGCTACACAGTACACACAAAACGATGACGACGTTGTTCAACAAGACGTCCGTCTGGTCTGGTTCGGTCTGGTCTCGTCTGCTGTGGTGTGGCATGGTGTGGAGTCAGCACAATTTTATCCACCACCAGTCTACCACCACCATTACAAAAATACAAGACCCTCCACGGATTATGAGAAATGTAGCCGTCAAATGGCACACTCGCGTTATAAAACTGCGAATAGCGTGACACTCTAACGTGAATATTAATTAATAAAAGATTTTCTTCAAATGAAGGCTGAAATGTCTAAAAACGTGGCAAATGGCACGTCTAAATCGGGATAATGTAGGCAGGCATAATTTATTAGTTTTCTTTTGGGAAATAACATTTTTAATTAGTATTTATGCGTTTTGCAAGACATGCAAATCTCGTACAAATAACGCTAAGTGATGAGAAAATGGCGCTTTGTAATCATTTACACTTTTTAATTGTGTGCCATGTATGCTAAAATGTTAAAAAGTTAATTTTTTAAAAACAAAATCCTGAATTATCCAGGAGATGTCAAGTTCAACTGCAGCCCAACCACCTCTCGTAATGCAAGGGCAAATACACGAGAGTATAATTTGCCGTGAAGATAGTTTACCGGCCATTCGTAACCAGCACTACAATGTAGGAGTACTCACAGTGAGTCTTGGGTCGTAGGGTGAAATATTTATTTATTTAGAATGTGGAAAAGAAAAACAAGACACTTCTCTTTGGATATTAGTTCTCAAGATAAGGTGTACAATGGAATAGTGGTATGTCAGTAGAGTGATCACTTACCCAATTCAAGAATTCAAAAAAATACGATGAAAACTATTGCTACCACAACAACAACTACTCCAACTGCTTCTTTTTTAAACTTACAATGTAAACTACAGTAGTAAATAGTAATATAAAAACACAGCCTGAAACAGGTTTGTTTTCTATTGAAAATCACTCATACGCCATGTACAACACAATGCGATATCATGTCTGAATTATTATGAAAAAGCTTGAACGCTCGTTTATGATATTTGGACTTAAAGTCCAGAAAAAGGGTTTTTTTTAGCTTAAAACGTATTTAGGCATACACTGCGTATGAGTAATAAAATAGCAACACACAATTATAAACGATAACGATTTGATGTAGAAAAACCCCACTACCAGAATGTATATAGCAGTTTGTTTATAATATGCGAAAACTGGGTGAATCTTCAGGCACTACCTTGACCGTATTTGTGGCGATGCGAGTAACAAATATTATCGCAATCGCAAAAAGCGAATCTTTCTTATTTTAATTCTGCTCTTTTCAATTTTTGGTTTACATTTCTATTTCTTGTTTTGGCTATTCATTGTAGTTTCGCGTGTTCTTCCTCGGTTTTATTGCGTGTGACGGCCAAGAATTCTTCAACAATTTGCCATTTTCGAAAGCAATTCCACTCGACTTTTATTTTGAATTTGCAAATGATTTTAAGGTCAGCTCACAACTGGCCAATGGACTATTTCTGTGCTGTTAGGGGTGGGGGTCAAGATTAATGAATGCATTTTGGCTTGCCACCTTGCGTAGTACTTACAACGACGTATTCGCTGGTAAGATAAATTAAACTGAGGGCACTTTACCTGTCTACTGTCTAATTTGTTAGCTGTCCGAAGCGTGAGCATATCAGATGTACGATTTTATTGCATATTTAGAAGAGCGGTAACTTTTGAAATTGGGCCAACTGCTTGTTGTTGTTTATGGTGGTGGTGGTGTTTGTTCCTTGGAAGTTTCCGTGCATGAAGTGAAATTATTTGCATGATTTGGTCGATTAGTTTGATGGCTCTGAAAAATTAATTTCGTTACAATAAATGTGCATTTCCTGTGAATCGGATTTCAGACAGGCTTTCGTTTCCCCCATGTCGTGCATCGTGTATACACGAACATTTGACAGGCATGGCGAATTTCATTGCATTATGTTTTGGCTCTTGCAACTGATAAATAATTTTCATTACAGTGCGCAGTGTGGCACAACGTATAATGGAAAGCGTGGTTTTTCTTTTATATTATGATAGGTCATTGCAGACATACATAAGTTTCAAATCGTTTACGTTTTTTAATTGCAGAATTGTGTGATGCTATTTCATTACACATACGCAATGTATGCCAATATATTTGTTTAACCAACAAAAATTTGTTTTCTTGAATTTAAGTACACATGTCATAAAAGAGTGTGGATAAATATACATTTTCAGCGTTTTCATATTAATTCAGACATTATATGCCATTTGATGCATTGATGTTATACATGGCGTATGAGTGACTTCCAATAGAAACAAATTTTTGTTTAAAAATATTCCAACTATAGAAAAAAGAAACTGACAACGAGCTATGCTTTATTCTGAGACCCACTACCAGAATATATAGGAATTTTCCTTCGGACTGATTCAAATTTTAAATCCCCGTCGATAAATGTGTGTGTGTAGTTTGTACTTTCAGACAGTTTTTTCATAAATTCTGATGAGCAATAAGGTCGAAGTTTTTGGCCTAATGATGAGGAAAATTCTGAAACCTGGAATTGGAATCCATGGGAAGCTCTTGTAGTTCTCTTTACAGGCCATTTATATTTTTGAACCCGCATCTATAACAACCCTTAGAGATTCGAAAAGGTAGGTTCAGTACTTTCTGAAACCGTTGAGATATTAATATTACTTCGAGAACAGTTAATATTCGAGTCCAGATAGAATTGCTAAAAAATTTGAAGTTTTTTAACAGAAACTCAAAGGAATATTTACGTCCCCTCATAGTCGATAGAGCAGTAAAGGTCAACAAACTCTTTCTTTTCAATAAAGTAGACCAACCTGAAAACGCCAACAATTCACATCAACAAATGCAAACTCCAGTTAAAAAAAGAAACTCATAACTCGGCGCCATTTGAAAGTACATAAGTTTGAAAAATTTGCAAATAATTTGCATAAGTCGACACGAAAGCAGCTAAATGCAAAAAGTTTCAAGACGAAATTAACGCGCAGAAAAGTGCTGCTGAAAAATATTGTTTATGCATATAAGAACACACAGAAAAATGCATATAAGGCAACAAAAAATACACAGCTTATTAAGCACACGCGCCTCAAATTATGAAACGGTTGGTGCGGTGTGATTCGAAAATTCAAAGGCAACAAGTGTTTAACAGGAAACCCCAATACACACACAGCAGAAAATATATGAAATGCAGGATCTCACAGAAATCCCTCCAAAATGTCCTTTTTGAGAGCAAATAAAAAACAAAATTAAAAATAATTTCAGGAAATTCAACAAGCAAGACAAATGTGAATGGGAAAGGTAAGTTCCAACCATAGAATAACGGAAATTTCAATAAAAAAAACTAAATGAAAGCGGATATTTGCATTTTTATTACGTATGTATGTTCTCATGTTACGAATATACGAGTATGTGGGCGGAAATTGCAATCGCATAGAATGCACATATAACCAAGCGGTGGAAGTGCCTACAAAATGCCTACTGCTACTATATGGATTAGCGATGCGGAACGGAGGTTAATAGGGATTGTTTTTATTTAGTTGTCAAGGACACAACAATACAATTGGTTGCCACAAAGGCGGCATACAGCGAAGGAATACCAAATAGAGTGCACCCACCACTCAGGATATCTATTTACAAACAAACACACAATGGGTTTCTTTCTGTTGTTTAGAAACAACTTAGAAGCCTTTCCATTCCATTCGATTCGATAGCATTTGTAACGGAATTTCATTTGTTATATTGATTAGCCACGATTCGGAAGCGCGTAAAGTTTTTTTTCCTCTTTCATTTGATTTAGTCAGTGGCGAACAAGGAAACGGAGTTTTGTTTTTTTATTGTTCGTTGTTTATTTTTACTTATTTGTAGTTTCCCTCCAAAAGTTAATTGGATGGAATTGCTTTGGCAGTGATGCGTTCGTGTTCGGTTTGGATCGTTACAAAATAACCGAGTACATTACTCTAAAATTTGTAATTTGTACATAGCTGTGTTCCATACGATGAAATGGGGCCATCTGGGCTCTGTCCATTTTTTTTTCAAGGTAGTCGAAAACATAAAGGCACTCATGCCTCTCATCTATGAATAACAAAGTGTATTGAAAAATAGACTATTGTTAACTGAAGTATTAAAAAACTCCAAAATACAGAAAATTCCACTTAAAGACACAACAGTGCTTCAGAAAAGAACGAATGTAAATTAAAGTAATAGACAGTTAAAATGCAAAGTAAATTTGATTACCCTTTACATGTCTTTCTATCCTGTTCTCAGTAAATAATTGTCTAATAAAGTGGGTGGAAAAGTGGCCAACAATGCATATAACATTTCTATAATATTCCTAGCTTTTGGACCATCTCGACTGTTACTTTGTGCGATGAGCCTTCGAAAATTCCAGTATAACTCAATATCCTCAAACACCGACTATGTAGCTCATGCATTTTCGCAATAGCAGCAGTATCACCAATATCAGATTCGTGCAATTTGGATTTCTGAATACATTTTAAACGTTTTATTATTTATGCTTAGCAACTGCTTGTATATTTCTATTGAAGTGTGAGTTTGTGCGATTGTGTGCCGACATGTTGTAACGACCGATGTCTGCTTCATGTCTTGAGTTAAATTTCATTGTGGCATAACATGCAAAAAGTTCTTTTACCAATGAATTTTCTTTGATGTTCACAATGCGTTTATAAGCCATAACGGAGGTGTTCGTCATTCAATATTTTTTCCAGGAGAAGCTTTACTAAGGCGACCACGAACATTGTTTAGTTGCAGTTCAGATTTATACAACGACGGTTAGATTTTCCTAACGAAAAATATACGAATTTTGTACTTGTAAGATTTACTTACATAATAGCTCCGAAGAATCTTCTCTATAAGTTAATAAGTAACAACTAATCTGGCTAATTTCCATACTATTTATTTGCAGCACCAATTTCGATTGGGATCGTTCATTTTCGGAGCCAGATCTATCAGGCAAATGACCCAAGCTACTGCTTAAGATTTCTAACTAATCTCAGTGCCTTTCATCTATCTATTCGCCTTCATTTAGATCCTTTGAAGCATCTGAATCGTTTTACCATCAAACATCCGCACGAATACATTTCCGTGGACGATTTGAAATTCTTCAGACGCAAAAAGCCACCAGGTAAGTTGCGTGTGATTCACCATGGAGCGCCCCTCACAAGTCTCCACTCTCACCTGCAGATCTCCATACCAGAAGTAACATCTGCTTGTATAACAGAGATGAACCAGTGCTTCCATTTGGGTCTTTGAAGTCTGAGTACAAAAAACAATTTCGCCTTTTCGATTTAAGTTTGAGGCCGAGACTTCTTTTGAGGCGTGCAACTTCATTGCGTTTGGAAGGCTTAATGCATCACATATCAGAGCATCAGGAACAATATCATTGGTATAAGCCTGAGGATTGCCTGAGGTAAGCAATTCAGATTCAATGTAACTAAAAATCAGTCATTGAGATCGACTTTTATATTTTGTTTCCTCAGTTGTCGCACCTATCCCATTAAGAATCCCGAAACTTTCCGTCTTGGTGACGATAGTAAAATGGATCCCGAATATCGTTCGTCATACATATCCTATCCGTTAGTAGATCGTACAACAAAAATATTGCCGCGCGAAATGTTTCGCATTGAACCTGACCCGGTTGCAAGTAGTGGAACGACCAACCATGCCAAAAACCTCGAAAGGTCACCCGAAGAAATCGCTGCCATCAATAAGCTAGCCGATGACAAATTTAAGCGAGATGTGGCCGCCCAAGAGCAAAGCAAATGCCATTTGCAACAGCGCGCCCACGAAGCGGTCAGCAATAACTACAACAATGCCACGCCTTCGGAATACACCAGGCAATATATACAATATCCCATCGAAAAGGCCCATTCCATACCGCAAATCAGCCATTTCAAAATGCAAGGCGATTTTGTGGGCGTGCCCGAGTACCAGGACAGTTTCAAGATGTACGCCAACTACTCGAAGAGCGCCCCCATCAAAAAGGTCGACAATTTGCGTATTTCCGGTGCCGAGGTGCAAGCGAGTCCCACAATTGCCAGTACCACCGAGCCCGAATATCGCGAGAAATTTCGCGATACTTCTAATAAGGGTGGCTCGCGCGAGAAGTCCCTGAAGACAGACGATCACTTGCATCCGCGTGGTGCGTTCAGCAAAGATGTGCCCGAATACTACGAGAGCTTCCGTGATCCTCAGGTGAAACAAATGCCCGAACGTGGCAAATGCCGTGAGCCGTATTTGAGACTCAAGGGTAAAATCGAATTTAATCCCGAGTACCGGAAATACTGTGACTTTCCGCGTTCACGGACTATTGCCCGTAAGCCAGCTTCCTCATTTCGTTTGCCAACCACGTCGACGACGACTACAACCACCGCAGACCATAAAAGTCCAAAACGTTCCCCCAGACGCAAATACAAGTCGAGCTCACCGAAGCGTTACGAATACGAGATGGAACCAACGACGGATTTAACTACCACGCCCGAATACAGGCGAGCCAATTACAATTACCAACTAAGAGAGCGTACGCCAACGCGTAAAGTTCCCGAATCGGACGGCGGAGGTGGTGTTGTGATTGGAGGTGCGAAACTCCATTCAACCACCAGAAAATACTCCGACTCGTCCATAGAACCTGCCGGTAAACCCACAGGTGCTAACAAACGGCGTCCATCGCGGCGCCCGCAAGCTTCCATGATCGATCCTCAAGTCATGCAGAATAGCTTCGAAAATGTGGGCACAGGTTCAATGTTGGCGAAGAAGAAGCCCACGAAATACGGCAGACGCGCTTCGGTCCTTCAGAATGCGGCCAACTGTCGTGAGAATGCCTCCATAATCGAGGGTAATCCCAAGTATACGCTGACGAATCGCAAAGAGAAATTCGATAGTGAAAATCGCGATTCGTTTGTGGTGCTCGATGAGCCATGTAAGCGATCCAACTGGATGAAGAAGTCTTGGTACGAGTCGTAGACTAGTTTGTATTTAAGTAAGGAAGGACATCAAATAAAAGAAAACCAGCAATTGCAATTGCTATAGCAGAATTGAAATTGCAAATTAATAGAAAGTTTTATTCGTCGTTTAACCATGGTCAATATCTCATACACATTCACAGTGTTGATAACCAACTAATCCCTTAAGACTTTTCGGTTCATTCACTATCTACGTTTCCTCAACCCAAGCTAATTAATCAAACCTATTCGAAATACAATTGCGGGAGAGGCGCACTATCAAAACAAGAACAAGAATAAACATAAACAAAGCATACGCCGTCACAACTTCTCACCGACCTCGTAATCTTATCAGTACGTCGAATTCAAACAACGATAAGTGCTCAAATATAGAAAATTGCAAGCCAAATTATGTGTGAGACTTAGTCATAGCCTGGCTGAAATCACCTCAGTTCACCGGAGAATTTCGCAAGTTAAACATGTTGACGGCTCGGTTGAAACAATTTTCGAGCAAATTGGCCAAGTAATTTAAGCAATTCAATACACCAATCGTACATCATTCGGCCAACCAAATGGACGCCGACGCCCATGCCGGCAGTCCGCCAAATCACATACTCGGCTATACAATACGCAGTCGTACGCGTATTTATGTATCCTTCCTCATTCCATCCGCCCTCGAATTGCTCATATACATTGCCCAGATTGTAGCTGACGGCGCCGTCAGTTACCAGCATTTCCATACGAATCAGCCGGCTTTTGGCTGGGCCACTCTCAGCCTTGTACTCATACCACCGATCTTGACAGTTGTTTTTGTTTTGAGCTCAAAAGATCAATGGGCCAATCCCGAACATGCCAATCGCTGGCATTTTGTGGGCTATCAGCTTGTGCAGATGCTACTGTTTCCGTTTTTCGCCATGTACAGGTGAGTGAGTTGCAGCTTAGTGTGAGAGCATGGTTGCCCTATCTACTATTGTGCTTTTAGGTTTGCTGTACGCGTATTTTGGTCGACGGAAGCTCTCTTTCATGACGATGACGATGCGGAGCGCATGTTGTGTCTGGCTAAGGCCACGGAATGCTCAACATGTGAATTGTATCACTTCATACAGGCCTATGGACAATCTGCCCCGCAGATTATCTTGCAGTTGTATCATATGTTGACACAAGATCTTTTTCGAAATTTTCAAACGAGTAAGTGACATGGAAAATGTAACTCACAGTGATTCGAGTGGATATATTGGACGAACAAAAGTCAAGAGAATACTGAGATGGTTTCATGACAGTCATAACTTGTATTCATCACTATGGGTTGATCGAGTTGTTCTGAATACTTTACCTCTCTCTCACTCTGTCTATTTCTCTTCATTCCAGCTAACGTACAAGCCCTCAGTCTGATATTCTCTGCCATCGATTTGGCTGCCATCACTACCACATATCAACGTTTCGAAAGTCAACGGCAAGTGGGTCGACACTATCCCTGGTCGCCACCCCAGCAAGTCGAGGCACAACGAAAAGTCATAGCGAAAAACGAACGTCTGCGAAATGAATGCGAACGAAAGAAACGCGACTCACAGCGTACCATTGCCAGCTTTCCGGAATCGGATAAAATTATGGCCAATTTCAAGTTAAAAAATGGCAACGAACAAGCGGCCGAGCATCATGAGCACCAGCTGCCGTCTCTATCGCAACCAAAAACCCACGAAGTCCAAGTTCATGGCTTCGACGAAGTAGACAACGACGCACTCGAGAATGGTGAAACATCAGTATTGCTGCACAGGGACACTACACCACTGGCGGCAGTTCATAATGCCACAGATGATGACAAAATCAAAGTCACCCCTAAGCTACGATTAAACAGCATACGCGAGGAGATGCGTAATATGGATAAGATCGAGATACTTGATTCCGTGCCAGATAGTCCAGCGCCACTGCCGCCACCACTTGCTGGCTCTAGCTTCACTACCGATCAGCATACACCCCAACTTCGTACGCAGCTATCCGCTAATTCTGAGGAGATACGTAACAAACGCTCTACCAAGACTCTCTCCCAATTGGAAACCTTCAAAGATATGCTCATCGTTAATGCGCAGTTGTACATTAAAGAGCATGTACCGAGGCCCCCGAAAATCCTTACCAATCGCGTAGCAGACGATGCAGAGAAAGAGCAGCTGATTGTGGCCACATCACCACAACCGCCTTTGTCACCCGATACTCCCTTAACGCCAAAAGATGTGGTTGACTTCTTCCTGCCGAGGCCCACGAAAATAGTCAATGGCATCCAACAGGATGACTTCGCGAGCAAAAGTATTGCCTTCTTCGGCTGGATAGCCTTCATTATAATGCGCATGTTGTCGCTGGCCACGTTCTGCGTGTTCTTTCCGAAAGCCTTTTTCATCATCATGGCCGTACACTATGTAGTGATGCTGGCGGCCTTGTATTTGGAATCACGTTTTAAGGGCAAGCTCAATCGTACGCTCTTCTATATGTTGCTCGCCTACGTGTACCTGTTCGTTCTACTCGAGTTTCGCATCAAATTCAAACGTATTCGATTGTGGTTCTGTGGCTACTTTGTAATAACGATGGTGGAAAATATCACTATGACCATGTTGTGGTATGCCCGAGAAGAATTCGAGTCGTGGTGGTTCGGTTTCATATTTGAAGGAATCATCTATAGTGGTATCTTGTTTGTGGCCACTTTGTTGGTTTACTATTACATACTGAAGCCCAAGGATGTGACACTGATAGTAGAGGATGACACTGATGAAGCGACGAATAAAGATGTTAGTTAAGATAATAATCATTTGCATTTCATTGGGGGGTCCCTGGATTTTACATAAATTTCGTATGACTATAAGTCATGGCTGATGGAGTTTCTGGAGTTTCCAAGCTCAAACAGTTTCCATGGCATACTTTGTTTGGCTCGATTGTTTTAAAATTAAAACAATCGACCGTCGCTTTCATTAGATAAATATATTTCAGAATATTAAATTGATTTACGTGAAAAACAAGCAATTATCTTCGGACATGTGTGACCAAGAGCAGTTTACTGAAATGAAGGATGAGTTCAAGAATCACAAAATAAAGAAACCAACTGGTAATTATTACTACCGCTTTCCAAAATTGAAATGTAAAAGCAAAAATGTCTACACTTTTTCTGCAGCCACCCGTGCCAAACGCTTGGAACAGTTTCTCTGGCAAGAACTCTTCAATGAGTACATCCGCCATAATGATCGGTTGAATCACCAAGACGTGGGCAAGGCGCAAACCGAATACTTCGATGAGTTCTGCAAGGATACGCCACCGGAAGATGCAGAAGCCAAGGAGGCTCTCATGAATCGCTATCCTTTGTACAGCACTCGCGCCATTTCTCTATGGAACCATGATGGCGACATTACTGTGGACTTCAAGAAACGCTATTCAATTACGAGACCCGTGCAAGAGCAAACCGAACAATTTGGCTAATGGTCCGATAATTCATTAAAATATTCATTAAAGAATTAAATACTTTCATATAATTAAATACATAATTGAAAATGCAAAGGGACTATACCCTTTGTAACTGACCCAAAGAACTGTTACGCCGTTACGTATGCAACGATTTGTGCCAAAATTCCGTATTGAAATTGGTATGTTTTGGTCCTTATTATATAAATATCGATTGTACTTTTCGATATTAGTGACGATGATTGCCTATCGCACACTATCGATAGTATAGCGTATCGATTGGTTTCCACCACTATCGTAGCCCGCAGACCAGTAATGTTACATGTAAGGGATTTTAGTAAAAGAAATATATTGTGCCTCAAGGGATTTAAACAGGGCATTTGGGAATTTCGGCAAATGTGTACATTTTTTTTTAAAATGCTCTATCGTATTTTTAAGAATAATGTTAGAGCAAGTTACGCTGCGGCTGCAAAATATAGAACCTGTCTGTGCGCAGATACCAATAATACATTTTTTTCTCAAATGAAATTATTTTCTATATTTTATTATATTAGGGCGATTCATTTTAAGTGGGAACCCCCTCGGAAACGATTCAGTTGTACAGATGAGCCGTCAAAACATATGAAATTTGTCAGTTCCTTTAAGCAACTGAGCGTTTCCGAGGGGTTCCCACTTTAAATGAATTTTTTTATATTTTATACACAAATCAAACAAGTTTATGCTTTTTATGGGAATCTTTAAGGCCGCAGAAGCGAGTTTTTAAAAAATAATGTGGCACCACTGCCGCTGACGTGTCTGTCATTTTTTGAGCGTGAAAAAGTGGTCAAAGGCGGAGTTTTTCGCAAATAAATTTAGTAATTTACAAAAAAATACATAAAGTTCAGTAGAAATTTGTAGCGGAAAGTGTAGTAGTCATGAACGGAATAGGTAAGTTGCACCAAAACATGTTTTATTATACTAAAATGTGGGTGGGAAAACTTGCCGGCTGATGCCTTCGCCGGCGCCGGCGTCTCGCTTCCTACACTGAATCGAACAAGATTCAGTAGATTTTTTATAAAATTGAATGATTTCTTTGCAGTTCTTGCATTTGCTCTGCTCACCTTGGCATGGACTTCCGCGACGCTCGGTGCACAAACCGTCAGCAGTCACTTGGGACCCAATGACATGACGCGCCTGCAGAAGGTTTTCGTGGAAGGCTTGTCTTCGAATGATTTGCAAGCAATGTACTATGCCAAGCTGAATATTCAGACGACAAAAGCGGACGAGAAGGTGGCCGTGTGCAAGAGAATACTTGAAGCACACAAAGACTCCAAGTTGAATGACTTTGAGAAAGATTTCTACTTGATTGGCGGTTACAAGGACTTGTCCTGTCCGGAAAAAATCCCTGAAGCGCTTCTCTCGAAAGTCTATGCGGCCTTCAAGACGGAAGCTACGTCTTCGCAGGAAATATATTACCGTGTGGTTACACACAAGCTGTTGGGCGTGGTGATCGACGAAACGACCACAGCGAAAATCATCAAAACTCTGCAGGATTTGTTGAAGAAGGACGATTCGCTCGTAAGCCTTGGCTATGCTTTCCATGTGGCCGCGGAGTTGGGGCCAACGGCCGCATTCGTGGTCGACCGTGTTGAAGATGCCATTGTGCAAGCTGACGAAGTCGACGGCAAAATGCTTCAGTTCGAGGGTGGCTTGAGTATTACAGCCTTGGTAGTCAATGGAGTCTACCGGGTTACCAAAGCGTTCAACAAGCCCACACCCATTTCGGCCGAGCAGGCGGTCAAGTTGGCCAACTATTTCCTCAGTCGTCGGTCAGTGCAAAGTCCCAAGGGAGCTCACGTGCTCGTCGAGGCACTGAAGACGCTCAGCACGGCCGCTAATGTAGCACCGATCTGCATTCAGTTAATCGGTAATGGCCAGCTGCAGTCAGACTCACCTGTGCTCAACATTGCTGTGGTCGATCTGCTCGGCAAGGCACTGTCTCCGGTGCCGCAGAATATTTATGGCAAGATTCTTGTGAAGAAGGACAACTCTGTGCTGGCCGAGAAGGTGCAATTCGTATCGAAGTCGTCGGATAAGACCACTTTCGCGGCAGACTTGAGCGCCTACAAGCCAACTCGTGGCATTTACGTGGCCGACATTAGCGCCGAGGGTCCATTCAAGCAGAATCTGCAGTTCAAAGTGTTGGGCCGTGTCAAGGTGCATTCGCTGGAGGTGGGCGTGGCCGAGTTAGATGCCAGTTCATCGGTGAAAAAGCAAACCGTCACTTATCCAAATACTCTGGCCGAAACTCTGTCGGCGGATAGCACACAGAAGCTGTTGCTGAAGACTGTGCTGGTCGATGAGGGCTCTACCAAGGTAAAGTGTACATCCTTTTTTTCGAATTTATTTTTTATTTTCAATTGCCATTTTAAGGTTATAACTGTTCACCAAGCCTTTGTGCGCCTGTACAACAAAGAATCGGATCAGGAAATTATCTTCGTGGCCGAACAAGATAGCAACAAGGCGTACAAATTCGACATGGACGTGGGTGCTCATGGAGGCGATTTCGGCTATAAAACGGGCGAGTACGAAGTGAACTTGATTATTGGCGACGCTTCGCTCTCCAACTCGTTCCAATGGCATGTGGCTAATGTGCAGCTGAAATTCAATCAAGATGCAAAAGGTGTGTGTTTGTCGCATCGAAGCCTGTACCATATTAATCGTAATTCCATTTTTCAGAAGCCAAGAATCTACCCAATCGCTCGTCTCTGCCCGAGATCGTTCACCAATTCCGTGTGCCCGACAAGCGCCCTCCTCGTTTTGTGTCGGACGTTTTCACTGGCCTGTGTCTGACGCCCTTGGTCTTGCTCTTCATATTCTGGGGCAAATTGGGCATCAATGTGTCCAACTTCTCGTTCGCGCCCAGCACAATTGGCTTCCACTTGGGCTTCGGTGGCATTCTGACTCTGTTTTTCATTTTCTGGGTGAATCTGAACATGTTCGAAACTCTCCGCCTGCTCATTCCAATTGCGGTATTTACATTCCTCTGCGGCAATCGTCTGCTGCGACGCATCTACGCGCAGCGCGTGTCCAAGCCAGCCACGGCGGCGGCTTCGTAAACAGCTTGAACGTTTCTTTTCGAATGTGCATTTTCCCGCAATGGGCTGACGAAAATGCCCAGAGGAATGTGTAATTTCTTTTTTGTGACTACGAACTGATCTGTATGCACAGTGTGGCATTCTTCTTGATTTGTATCCAGTTTTGGTTACTACTTACTACTTACTATCTTGATTTGTTAGTCGAAATCCTAATTTGAAACAAACACTTCTGAATAATAATAAGTTTAGTAATAAAAAAAGCAGTTCTGAAACCTAACTAAACAAACACAACAAAACTAAAATGAAAAAAACAAACAACAAAAATAAATATGGTTTTCATTTCAAATTCGTTTTTAATTGTAGAAAGTATTTTTTGTAAAAATATAATTGAGTTTAGGTTAAGATAAGATAAGATAATAAATCTTACAGTAGTTGGTGGTCGTCATAGTATTTTACAATTAAACAAAATTTCGTCTACGGTTCGGATGGGAGGTTATAAATAGTAGTCAAACTAAAAGTTAATACAGAAAATCGTTAAGGCCCCGTTATTGGCGAATAATAATGTACAAGAGATTTCGTCTCGTTTGTCCAGTTTAGTTCAAACCACTTCTGACAAGAATCCCTCCGATTCCTCAGTGACAATCGCGTCAATGTTGTAGAATACGGCATGCAGAGAGATTACAAAGCAGGAAGAACCTGTCAAAGAAAAAACGGAAATTAATCGTGTTACTGCATACGCAAGTGCATTAAGGAACAGAATTCGTTCAACTTGAAAAGATACCTAAAGTCCAGAAGAGCGCCGCACCAGCTCCCACCAAGAACAATATAGGCACCGACGCCACATTGACTGCCATAATCTGATGATTCGTTGTGAGTTGATGTCCGAAAAAGGTGACCGGCGCCTGGGCTTGTCTAATCTTGTGACTGATGTAGCCAACCGCGCACAAAATAATGAGAATCAAGGGCGAAGTGATGCTGCAAAAACCAAAAGTTTGTAAGGAAAGCCCACCACTCAAACGCGACAAACTTACAGACAGTAGATCATCAAAACAATGAAAATTACTATGTAGTTGCTCTGAAAATAGCGCAAATTGCGCACAAAACGGCTAGTTAGGCGCGGCACGCTAGCGGCCGTCTTGTAGTTGGCCGTATTCAGGAATTCGGACCATGGACGTATATACTGGCGGGCGAGTGCCCACAATTCCCAGGGGCTGGGTATTTTTTGAAATTGTGTAAAGCTGCCAGAAACGTAAGGATTAAATTGCAGATTGCAGACATTGGGGAGGAGCTCACCTGCTAAAATTGAATTGTGATTTTGACTCGGCCTTGGCGGGGACATTCATTTCGCCGCTCATCTCGCCACTCATCTCCACTTTAACGTCCTCCATTATCGTTTTATTGTATCGTTTGTGCTACACAATTTCGGTTAAATTTGTACGGAAGAAATTACCAATCACCTGCTGACACGCCAACAAAATTCTTTTCTTTCTGTCAATGTTGTGATGCTGTGGGGGGCAGAAGATGTTCTGACGTGTGTTGTGTTGTGTGACGTGGCTGCACTTCATATATGTGCCCCTTTTTATTTATACCAAAACAGCTTTACAAATATTGACAACAAATTTAAAAATTTTTAATTTTTTTCAAATAAATTTAGCGCACGAAACCCGAAAGAAATTTGTTTAGTAGTCAAGCTCAATTTAGACGTACACGAAATTAGTGAGGAGCACGGAGCACTATCGAATAAAAACTACCGATTTATTCGATAGAACACCAATGCATTCATTCGATAGTTTTTAAAGCGACAGCCGCCGTTTTTGTGGTGGGGTGGTGAAGACCGTTTTGGAAAAAAACCGCTCAAAATTGCATTAAAAAGATGGAAAAATTTCACTGTAATAAAGTACAAAAAAACAATGGTATCGATACCACTATATTGTATACAAGGCAATTCAACAGTCAGCTGACCGGATCACCATTGACACATTTCAAAAAGTAAGATATGAATACACTTCGCAGATATTTAGAGTTGACTGTAGAATTTCTTTAAACGCTTATATCTCCGTAACGGAGCCTCCTAGAGCATAGAAACTCTACATAAAAATTCAAAAATTTTTTATTTTTTAATTTTCTACATTATCTACTAACTTTATGAATACACTTCGTAGAAGGTTCAAATATACACCAGAAGATAGATATTTGTCTCCCCTTTCATTTACAAAAGAAACTAAGTGGATTCGAAACCTAGAAGTGCAGATATTTAGAGTTGACCGTAGAATTTCTTTAAACGCTTATATCTCCGTAACGGAGCCTCCTAGAGAATAGAAACTCTACATAAAAATTCAAAAATTTGTATTTTTTTATTTCCTAAATTATCTTCTAAATTTATGAATACACTTCGTAGAAGGTTCAAATATACACCAGAAGATAGATATTTGTCTCCCCTTTCATTTACAAAAGAAACTAAGTGGATTCGAAACCTAGAAGCGGAGATATTTAGAGTTGACTGTAGAATTTCTTTAAACGCTTATATCTCCGTAACGGAGCCTCCTAGAGCATAGAAACTCTACATAAAAATTCAAAAATTTTTTATTTTTATTTCCTAAGTTATCTTCTAAATTTATGAATACACTTCGTAGAAGGTTCAAATATACACCAGAAGATAGATATTTGTCTCCCCTTTCATTTACAAAAGAAACTAAGTGGATTCGAAACCTAGAAGCGGAGATATTTAGAGTTGTTCGTAGAATTTCTTTAAACGCTTATATCTCCGTAAACGCTTATATCTCCTCCTAGAGCATAGAAACTCTACATAAAAATTCAAAAATTTTTATTTTTTTATTTCCTAAATTATCTTCTAACTTTATGAATACACTTCGTAGAAGGTTCAAATATACACCAGAAGATAGATATTTGTCTCCCCTTTCATTTACAAAAGAAACTAAGTGGATTCGAAACCTAGAAGCGGAGATATTTAGAGTTGACTGTAGAATTTCTTTAAACGCTTATATCTCCGTAACGGAGCCTCCTAGAGCATAGAAACTCTACATAAAAATTCAAAAATTTGTATTTTTTTATTTCCTAAATTATCTTCTAAATTTATGAATACACTTCGTAGAAGGTTCAAATATACACCAGAAGATAGATATTTGTCTCCCCTTTCATTTACAAAAGAAACTAAGTGGATTCGAAACCTAGAAGTGCAGATATTTAGAGTTGACTGTAGAATTTCTTTAAACGCTTATATCTCCGTAACGGAGCCTCCTAGAGCATAGAAACTCTACATAAAAATTCAAAAATTTTTATTTTTTTATTTCCTAAATTATCTTCTAACTTTATGAATACACTTCGTAGAAGGTTCAAATATACACCAGAAGATAGATATTTGTCTCCCCTTTCATTTACAAAAGAAACTAAGTGGATTCGAAACCTAGAAGCGGAGATATTTAGAGTTGACTGTAGAATTTCTTTAAACGCTTATATCTCCGTAACGGAGCCTCCTAGAGCATAGAAACTCTACATAAAAATTCAAAAATTTTTATTTTTTTATTTCCTAAATTATCTTCTAACTTTATGAATACACTTCGTAGAAGGTTCAAATATACACCAGAAGATAGATATTTGTCTCCCCTTTCATTTACAAAAGAAACTAAGTGGATTCGAAACCTAGAAGTGCAGATATTTAGAGTTGACTGTAGAATTTCTTTAAACGCTTATATCTCCGTAACGGAGCCTCCTAGAGCATAGAAACTCTACATAAAAATTCAAAAATTTTTATTTTTTTATTTCCTAAATTATCTTCTAAATTTATGAATACACTTCGTAGAAGGTTCAAATATACACCAGAAGATAGATATTTGTCTCCCCTTTCATTTACAAAAGAAACTAAGTGGATTCGAAACCTAGAAGCGGAGATATTTAGAGTTGACTGTAGAATTTCTTTAAACGCTTATATCTCCGTAACGGAGCCTCCTAGAGCATAGAAACTCTACATAAAAATTCAAAAATTTGTATTTTTTTATTTCCTAAATTATCTTCTAAATTTATGAATACACTTCGTAGAAGGTTCAAATATACACCAGAAGATAGATATTTGTCTCCCCTTTCATTTACAAAAGAAACTAAGTGGATTCGAAACCTAGAAGCGGAGATATTTAGAGTTGACTGTAGAATTTCTTTAAACGCTTATATCTCCGTAACGGAGCCTCCTAGAGCATAGAAACTCTACATAAAAATTCAAAAATTTTTATTTTTTTATTTCCTAAATTATCTTCTAACTTTATGAATACACTTCGTAGAAGGTTCAAATATACACCAGAAGATAGATATTTGTCTCCCCTTTCATTTACAAAAGAAACTAAGTGGATTCGAAACCTAGAAGTGCAGATATTTAGAGTTGACTGTAGAATTTCTTTAAACGCTTATATCTCCGTAACGGAGCCTCCTAGAGCATAGAAACTCTACATAAAAATTCAAAAATTTTTATTTTTTTATTTCCTAAATTATCTTCTAACTTTATGAATACACTTCGTAGAAGGTTCAAATATACACCAGAAGATAGATATTTGTCTCCCCTTTCATTTACAAAAGAAACTAAGTGGATTCGAAACCTAGAAGCGGAGATATTTAGAGTTGACTGTAGAATTTCTTTAAACGCTTATATCTCCGTAACGGAGCCTCCTAGAGCATAGAAACTCTACATAAAAATTCAAAAATTTTTATTTTTTTATTTCCTAAATTATCTTCTAACTTTATGAATACACTTCGTAGAAGGTTCAAATATACACCAGAAGATAGATATTTGTCTCCCCTTTCATTTACAAAAGAAACTAAGTGGATTCGAAACCTAGAAGTGCAGATATTTAGAGTTGACTGTAGAATTTCTTTAAACGCTTATATCTCCGTAACGGAGCCTCCTAGAGCATAGAAACTCTACATAAAAATTCAAAAATTTTTATTTTTTTATTTCCTAAATTATCTTCTAACTTTATGAATACACTTCGTAGAAGGTTCAAATATACACCAGAAGATAGATATTTGTCTCCCCTTTCATTTACAAAAGAAACTAAGTGGATTCGAAACCTAGAAGCGGAGATATTTAGAGTTGACTGTAGAATTTCTTTAAACGCTTATATCTCCGTAACGGAGCCTCCTAGAGCATAGAAACTCTACATAAAAATTCAAAAATTTTTATTTTTTTATTTCCTAAATTATCTTCTAACTTTATGAATACACTTCGTAGAAGGTTCAAATATACACCAGAAGATAGATATTTGTCTCCCCTTTCATTTACAAAAGAAACTAAGTGGATTCGAAACCTAGAAGTGCAGATATTTAGAGTTGACTGTAGAATTTCTTTAAACGCTTATATCTCCGTAACGGAGCCTCCTAGAGCATAGAAACTCTACATAAAAATTCAAAAATTTGTATTTTTTTATTTCCTAAATTATCTTCTAAATTTATGAATACACTTCGTAGAAGGTTCAAATATACACCAGAAGATAGATATTTGTCTCCCCTTTCATTTACAAAAGAAACTAAGTGGATTCGAAACCTAGAAGCGGAGATATTTAGAGTTGACTGTAGAATTTCTTTAAACGCTTATATCTCCGTAACGGAGCCTCCTAGAGCATAGAAACTCTACATAAAAATTCAAAAATTTTTATTTTTTTATTTCCTAAATTATCTTCTAACTTTATGAATACACTTCGTAGAAGGTTCAAATATACACCAGAAGATAGATATTTGTCTCCCCTTTCATTTACAAAAGAAACTAAGTGGATTCGAAACCTAGAAGCGGAGATATTTAGAGTTGTTCGTAGAATTTCTTTAAACGCTTATATCTCCGTAACGGAGCCTCCTAGAGCATAGAAACTCTACATAAAAATTCAAAAATTTTTATTTTTTTATTTCCTAAATTATCTTCTAACTTTATGAATACACTTCGTAGAAGGTTCAAATATACACCAGAAGATAGATATTTGTCTCCCCTTTCATTTACAAAAGAAACTAAGTGGATTCGAAACCTAGAAGCGGAGATATTTAGAGTTGTTCGTAGAATTTCTTTAAACGCTTATATCTCCGTAACGGAGCCTCCTAGAGCATAGAAACTCTACATAAAAATTCAAAAATTTTTATTTTTTTATTTCCTAAATTATCTTCTAACTTTATGAATACACTTCGTAGAAGGTTCAAATATACACCAGAAGATAGATATTTGTCTCCCCTTTCATTTACAAAAGAAACTAAGTGGATTCGAAACCTAGAAGCGGAGATATTTAGAGTTGACTGTAGAATTTCTTTAAACGCTTATATCTCCGTAACGGAGCCTCCTAGAGCATAGAAACTCTACATAAAAATTCAAAAATTTTTATTTTTTTATTTCCTAAATTATCTTCTAACTTTATGAATACACTTCGTAGAAGGTTCAAATATACACCAGAAGATAGATATTTGTCTCCCCTTTCATTTACAAAAGAAACTAAGTGGATTCGAAACCTAGAAGCGGAGATATTTAGAGTTGACTGTAGAATTTCTTTAAACGCTTATATCTCCGTAACGGAGCCTCCTAGAGCATAGAAACTCTACATAAAAATTCAAAAATTTTTATTTTTTTATTTCCTAAATTATCTTCTAACTTTATGAATACACTTCGTAGAAGGTTCAAATATACACCAGAAGATAGATATTTGTCTCCCCTTTCATTTACAAAAGAAACTAAGTGGATTCGAAACCTAGAAGTGCAGATATTTAGAGTTGACTGTAGAATTTCTTTAAACGCTTATATCTCCGTAACGGAGCCTCCTAGAGCATAGAAACTCTACATAAAAATTCAAAAATTTTTATTTTTTTATTTCCTAAATTATCTTCTAACTTTATGAATACACTTCGTAGAAGGTTCAAATATACACCAGAAGATAGATATTTGTCTCCCCTTTCATTTACAAAAGAAACTAAGTGGATTCGAAACCTAGAAGCGGAGATATTTAGAGTTGACTGTAGAATTTCTTTAAACGCTTATATCTCCGTAACGGAGCCTCCTAGAGCATAGAAACTCTACATAAAAATTCAAAAATTTTTATTTTTTTATTTCCTAAATTATCTTCTAACTTTATGAATACACTTCGTAGAAGGTTCAAATATACACCAGAAGATAGATATTTGTCTCCCCTTTCATTTACAAAAGAAACTAAGTGGATTCGAAACCTAGAAGTGCAGATATTTAGAGTTGACTGTAGAATTTCTTTAAACGCTTATATCTCCGTAACGGAGCCTCCTAGAGCATAGAAACTCTACATAAAAATTCAAAAATTTTTATTTTTTTATTTCCTAAATTATCTTCTAACTTTATGAATACACTTCGTAGAAGGTTCAAATATACACCAGAAGATAGATATTTGTCTCCCCTTTCATTTACAAAAGAAACTAAGTGGATTCGAAACCTAGAAGCGGAGATATTTAGAGTTGTTCGTAGAATTTCTTTAAACGCTTATATCTCCGTAACGGAGCCTCCTAGAGCATAGAAACTCTACATAAAAATTCAAAAATTTTTATTTTTTTATTTCCTAAATTATCTTCTAACTTTATGAATACACTTCGTAGAAGGTTCAAATATACACCAGAAGATAGATATTTGTCTCCCCTTTCATTTACAAAAGAAACTAAGTGGATTCGAAACCTAGAAGTGCAGATATTTAGAGTTGACTGTAGAATTTCTTTAAACGCTTATATCTCCGTAACGGAGCCTCCTAGAGCATAGAAACTCTACATAAAAATTCAAAAATTTTTATTTTTTTATTTCCTAAATTATCTTCTAACTTTATGAATACACTTCGTAGAAGGTTCAAATATACACCAGAAGATAGATATTTGTCTCCCCTTTCATTTACAAAAGAAACTAAGTGGATTCGAAACCTAGAAGTGCAGATATTTAGAGTTGACTGTAGAATTTCTTTAAACGCTTATATCTCCGTAACGGAGCCTCCTAGAGCATAGAAACTCTACATAAAAATTCAAAAATTTTTATTTTTTTATTTCCTAAATTATCTTCTAACTTTATGAATACACTTCGTAGAAGGTTCAAATATACACCAGAAGATAGATATTTGTCTCCCCTTTCATTTACAAAAGAAACTAAGTGGATTCGAAACCTAGAAGTGCAGATATTTAGAGTTGACTGTAGAATTTCTTTAAACGCTTATATCTCCGTAACGGAGCCTCCTAGAGCATAGAAACTCTACATAAAAATTCAAAAATTTTTATTTTTTTATTTCCTAAATTATCTTCTAACTTTATGAATACACTTCGTAGAAGGTTCAAATATACACCAGAAGATAGATATTTGTCTCCCCTTTCATTTACAAAAGAAACTAAGTGGATTCGAAACCTAGAAGCGGAGATATTTAGAGTTGTTCGCAGAATTTCTTTAAACGCTTATATCTCCGTAACGGAGCCTCCTAGAGCATAGAAACTCTACATAAAAATTCAAAAATTTTTATTTTTTTATTTCCTAAATTATCTTCTAACTTTATGAATACACTTCGTAGAAGGTTCAAATATACACCAGAAGATAGATATTTGTCTCCCCTTTCATTTACAAAAGAAACTAAGTGGATTCGAAACCTAGAAGCGGAGATATTTAGAGTTGTTCGCAGAATTTCTTTAAACGCTTATATCTCCGTAACGGAGCCTCCTAGAGCATAGAAACTCTACATAAAAATTCAAAAATTTTTATTTTTTTATTTCCTAAATTATCTTCTAACTTTATGAATACACTTCGTAGAAGGTTCAAATATACACCAGAAGATAGATATTTGTCTCCCCTTTCATTTACAAAAGAAACTAAGTGGATTCGAAACCTAGAAGCGGAGATATTTAGAGTTGACTGTAGAATTTCTTTAAACGCTTATATCTCCGTAACGGAGCCTCCTAGAGCATAGAAACTCTACATAAAAATTCAAAAATTTTTATTTTTTTATTTCCTAAATTATCTTCTAACTTTATGAATACACTTCGTAGAAGGTTCAAATATACACCAGAAGATAGATATTTGTCTCCCCTTTCATTTACAAAAGAAACTAAGTGGATTCGAAACCTAGAAGCGGAGATATTTAGAGTTGACTGTAGAATTTCTTTAAACGCTTATATCTCCGTAACGGAGCCTCCTAGAGCATAGAAACTCTACATAAAAATTCAAAAATTTTTATTTTTTTATTTCCTAAATTATCTTCTAACTTTATGAATACACTTCGTAGAAGGTTCAAATATACACCAGAAGATAGATATTTGTCTCCCCTTTCATTTACAAAAGAAACTAAGTGGATTCGAAACCTAGAAGCGGAGATATTTAGAGTTGACTGTAGAATTTCTTTAAACGCTTATATCTCCGTAACGGAGCCTCCTAGAGCATAGAAACTCTACATAAAAATTCAAAAATTTTTATTTTTTTATTTCTTAAATTATCTTCTAACTTTATGAATACACTTCGTAGAAGGTTCAAATATACACCAGAAGATAGATATTTGTCTCCCCTTTCATTTACAAAAGAAACTAAGTGGATTCGAAACCTAGAAGTGCAGATATTTAGAGTTGACTGTAGAATTTCTTTAAACGCTTATATCTCCGTAACGGAGCCTCCTAGAGCATAGAAACTCTACATAAAAATTCAAAAATTTGTATTTTTTTATTTCCTAAATTATCTTCTAAATTTATGAATACACTTCGTAGAAGGTTCAAATATACACCAGAAGATAGATATTTGTCTCCCCTTTCATTTACAAAAGAAACTAAGTGGATTCGAAACCTAGAAGCGGAGATATTTAGAGTTGACTGTAGAATTTCTTTAAACGCTTATATCTCCGTAACGGAGCCTCCTAGAGCATAGAAACTCTACATAAAAATTCAAAAATTTGTATTTTTTTATTTCCTAAATTATCTTCTAAATTTATGAATACACTTCGTAGAAGGTTCAAATATACACCAGAAGATAGATATTTGTCTCCCCTTTCATTTACAAAAGAAACTAAGTGGATTCGAAACCTAGAAGCGGAGATATTTAGAGTTGACTGTAGAATTTCTTTAAACGCTTATATCTCCGTAACGGAGCCTCCTAGAGCATAGAAACTCTACATAAAAATTCAAAAATTTTTATTTTTTTATTTCCTAAATTATCTTCTAACTTTATGAATACACTTCGTAGAAGGTTCAAATATACACCAGAAGATAGATATTTGTCTCCCCTTTCATTTACAAAAGAAACTAAGTGGATTCGAAACCTAGAAGTGCAGATATTTAGAGTTGACTGTAGAATTTCTTTAAACGCTTATATCTCCGTAACGGAGCCTCCTAGAGCATAGAAACTCTACATAAAAATTCAAAAATTTGTATTTTTTTATTTCCTAAATTATCTTCTAAATTTATGAATACACTTCGTAGAAGGTTCAAATATACACCAGAAGATAGATATTTGTCTCCCCTTTCATTTACAAAAGAAACTAAGTGGATTCGAAACCTAGAAGCGGAGATATTTAGAGTTGACTGTAGAATTTCTTTAAACGCTTATATCTCCGTAACGGAGCCTCCTAGAGCATAGAAACTCTACATAAAAATTCAAAAATTTTTATTTTTTTATTTCCTAAATTATCTTCTAACTTTATGAATACACTTCGTAGAAGGTTCAAATATACACCAGAAGATAGATATTTGTCTCCCCTTTCATTTACAAAAGAAACTAAGTGGATTCGAAACCTAGAAGCGGAGATATTTAGAGTTGTTCGTAGAATTTCTTTAAACGCTTATATCTCCGTAACGGAGCCTCCTAGAGCATAGAAACTCTACATAAAAATTCAAAAATTTTTATTTTTTTATTTCCTAAATTATCTTCTAACTTTATGAATACACTTCGTAGAAGGTTCAAATATACACCAGAAGATAGATATTTGTCTCCCCTTTCATTTACAAAAGAAACTAAGTGGATTCGAAACCTAGAAGCGGAGATATTTAGAGTTGTTCGTAGAATTTCTTTAAACGCTTATATCTCCGTAACGGAGCCTCCTAGAGCATAGAAACTCTACATAAAAATTCAAAAATTTTTATTTTTTTATTTCCTAAATTATCTTCTAACTTTATGAATACACTTCGTAGAAGGTTCAAATATACACCAGAAGATAGATATTTGTCTCCCCTTTCATTTACAAAAGAAACTAAGTGGATTCGAAACCTAGAAGCGGAGATATTTAGAGTTGACTGTAGAATTTCTTTAAACGCTTATATCTCCGTAACGGAGCCTCCTAGAGCATAGAAACTCTACATAAAAATTCAAAAATTTTTATTTTTTTATTTCCTAAATTATCTTCTAACTTTATGAATACACTTCGTAGAAGGTTCAAATATACACCAGAAGATAGATATTTGTCTCCCCTTTCATTTACAAAAGAAACTAAGTGGATTCGAAACCTAGAAGTGCAGATATTTAGAGTTGACTGTAGAATTTCTTTAAACGCTTATATCTCCGTAACGGAGCCTCCTAGAGCATAGAAACTCTACATAAAAATTCAAAAATTTTTATTTTTTTATTTCCTAAATTATCTTCTAACTTTATGAATACACTTCGTAGAAGGTTCAAATATACACCAGAAGATAGATATTTGTCTCCCCTTTCATTTACAAAAGAAACTAAGTGGATTCGAAACCTAGAAGTGCAGATATTTAGAGTTGACTGTAGAATTTCTTTAAACGCTTATATCTCCGTAACGGAGCCTCCTAGAGCATAGAAACTCTACATAAAAATTCAAAAATTTTTATTTTTTTATTTCCTAAATTATCTTCTAACTTTATGAATACACTTCGTAGAAGGTTCAAATATACACCAGAAGATAGATATTTGTCTCCCCTTTCATTTACAAAAGAAACTAAGTGGATTCGAAACCTAGAAGTGCAGATATTTAGAGTTGACTGTAGAATTTCTTTAAACGCTTATATCTCCGTAACGGAGCCTCCTAGAGCATAGAAACTCTACATAAAAATTCAAAAATTTTTATTTTTTTATTTCCTAAATTATCTTCTAACTTTATGAATACACTTCGTAGAAGGTTCAAATATACACCAGAAGATAGATATTTGTCTCCCCTTTCATTTACAAAAGAAACTAAGTGGATTCGAAACCTAGAAGTGCAGATATTTAGAGTTGACTGTAGAATTTCTTTAAACGCTTATATCTCCGTAACGGAGCCTCCTAGAGCATAGAAACTCTACATAAAAATTCAAAAATTTTTATTTTTTTATTTCCTAAATTATCTTCTAACTTTATGAATACACTTCGTAGAAGGTTCAAATATACACCAGAAGATAGGTATTTGTCTCCCCTTTCATTTACAAAAGAAACTAAGTGGATTCGAAACCTAGAAGCGGAGATATTTAGAGTTGACTGTAGAATTTCTTTAAACGCTTATATCTCCGTAACGGAGCCTCCTAGAGCATAGAAACTCTACATAAAAATTCAAAAATTTTTATTTTTTTATTTCCTAAATTATCTTCTAACTTTATGAATACACTTCGTAGAAGGTTCAAATATACACCAGAAGATAGATATTTGTCTCCCCTTTCATTTACAAAAGAAACTAAGTGGATTCGAAACCTAGAAGTGCAGATATTTAGAGTTGACTGTAGAATTTCTTTAAACGCTTATATCTCCGTAACGGAGCCTCCTAGAGCATAGAAACTCTACATAAAAATTCAAAAATTTTTATTTTTTTATTTCCTAAATTATCTTCTAACTTTATGAATACACTTCGTAGAAGGTTCAAATATACACCAGAAGATAGATATTTGTCTCCCCTTTCATTTACAAAAGAAACTAAGTGGATTCGAAACCTAGAAGCGGAGATATTTAGAGTTGACTGTAGAATTTCTTTAAACGCTTATATCTCCGTAACGGAGCCTCCTAGAGCATAGAAACTCTACATAAAAATTCAAAAATTTTTATTTTTTTATTTCCTAAATTATCTTCTAACTTTATGAATACACTTCGTAGAAGGTTCAAATATACACCAGAAGATAGATATTTGTCTTCTAACTTTATGAATACACTTCGTAGAAGGTTCAAATATACACCAGAAGATAGATATTTGTCTCCCCTTTCATTTACAAAAGAAACTAAGTGGATTCGAAACCTAGAAGCGGAGATATTTAGAGTTGACTGTAGAATTTCTTTAAACGCTTATATCTCCGTAACGGAGCCTCTCCCTTTTCATTTACAAAAGAAACTAAGTGGATTCGAAACCTAGAAGCGGAGATATTTAGAGTTGACTGTAGAATTTCTTTAAACGCTTATATCTCCGTAACGGAGCCTCCTAGAGCATAGAAACTCTACATAAAAATTCAAAAATTTTTATTTTTTTATTTCCTAAATTATCTTCTAACTTTATGAATACACTTCGTAGAAGGTTCAAATATACACCAGAAGATAGATATTTGTCTCCCCTTTCATTTACAAAAGAAACTAAGTGGATTCGAAAACTAGAAGCGGAGATATTTAGAGTTGACTGTAGAATTTCTTTAAACGCTTATATCTCCGTAACGGAGCCTCCTAGAGCATAGAAACTCTACATAAAAATTCAAAAATTTTTATTTTTTTATTTCCTAAATTATCTTCTAACTTTATGAATACACTTCGTAGAAGGTTCAAATATACACCAGAAGATAGATATTTGTCTCCCCTTTCATTTACAAAAGAAACTAAGTGGATTCGAAACCTAGAAGCGGAGATATTTAGAGTTGTTCGTAGAATTTCTTTAAACGCTTATATCTCCGTAACGGAGCCTCCTAGAGCATAGAAACTCTACATAAAAATTCAAAAATTTTTATTTTTTTATTTCCTAAATTATCTTCTAACTTTATGAATACACTTCGTAGAAGATAGATATTTGTCTCCCCTTTCATTTACAAAAGAAACTAAGTGGATTCGAAACCTAGAAGCGGAGATATTTAGAGTTGACTGTAGAATTTCTTTAAACGCTTATATCTCCGTAACGGAGCCTCCTAGAGCATAGAAACTCTACATAAAAATTCAAAAATTTTTATTTTTTTATTTCCTAAATTATCTTCTAACTTTATGAATACACTTCGTAGAAGGTTCAAATATACACCAGAAGATAGATATTTGTCTCCCCTTTCATTTACAAAAGAAACTAAGTGGATTCGAAACCTAGAAGCGGAGATATTTAGAGTTGTTCGTAGAATTTCTTTAAACGCTTATATCTCCGTAACGGAGCCTCCTAGAGCATAGAAACTCTACATAAAAATTCAAAAATTTTTATTTTTTTATTTCCTAAATTATCTTCTAACTTTATGAATACACTTCGTAGAAGGTTCAAATATACACCAGAAGATAGATATTTGTCTCCCCTTTCATTTACAAAAGAAACTAAGTGGATTCGAAACCTAGAAGTGCAGATATTTAGAGTTGACTGTAGAATTTCTTTAAACGCTTATATCTCCGTAACGGAGCCTCCTAGAGCATAGAAACTCTACATAAAAATTCAAAAATTTTTATTTTTTTATTTCCTAAATTATCTTCTAACTTTATGAATACACTTCGTAGAAGGTTCAAATATACACCAGAAGATAGATATTTGTCTCCCCTTTCATTTACAAAAGAAACTAAGTGGATTCGAAACCTAGAAGCGGAGATATTTAGAGTTGACTGTAGAATTTCTTTAAACGCTTATATCTCCGTAACGGAGCCTCCTAGAGCATAGAAACTCTACATAAAAATTCAAAAATTTGTATTTTTTTATTTCCTAAATTATCTTCTAACTTTATGAATACACTTCGTAGAAGGTTCAAATATACACCAGAAGATAGATATTTGTCTCCCCTTTCATTTACAAAAGAAACTAAGTGGATTCGAAACCTAGAAGCGGAGATATTTAGAGTTGTTCGTAGAATTTCTTTAAACGCTTATATCTCCGTAACGGAGCCTCCTAGAGCATAGAAACTCTACATAAAAATTCAAAAATTTGTATTTTTTTATTTCCTAAATTATCTTCTAACTTTATGAATACACTTCGTAGAAGGTTCAAATATACACCAGAAGATAGATATTTGTCTCCCCTTTCATTTACAAAAGAAACTAAGTGGATTCGAAACCTAGAAGCGGAGATATTTAGAGTTGTTCGTAGAATTTCTTTAAACGCTTATATCTCCGTAACGGAGCCTCCTAGAGCATAGAAACTCTACATAAAAATTCAAAAATTTGTATTTTTTTATTTCCTAAATTATCTTCTAACTTTATGAATACACTTCGTAGAAGGTTCAAATATACACCAGAAGATAGATATTTGTCTCCCCTTTCATTTACAAAAGAAACTAAGTGGATTCGAAACCTAGAAGTGCAGATATTTAGAGTTGACTGTAGAATTTCTTTAAACGCTTATATCTCCGTAACGGAGCCTCCTAGAGCATAGAAACTCTACATAAAAATTCAAAAATTTGTATTTTTTTATTTCCTAAATTATCTTCTAAATTTATGAATACACTTCGTAGAAGGTTCAAATATACACCAGAAGATAGATATTTGTCTCCCCTTTCATTTACAAAAGAAACTAAGTGGATTCGAAACCTAGAAGCGGAGATATTTAGAGTTGACTGTAGAATTTCTTTAAACGCTTATATCTCCGTAACGGAGCCTCCTAGAGCATAGAAACTCTACATAAAAATTCAAAAATTTTTATTTTTTTATTTCCTAAATTATCTTCTAACTTTATGAATACACTTCGTAGAAGGTTCAAATATACACCAGAAGATAGATATTTGTCTCCCCTTTCATTTACAAAAGAAACTAAGTGGATTCGAAACCTAGAAGCGGAGATATTTAGAGTTGTTCGTAGAATTTCTTTAAACGCTTATATCTCCGTAACGGAGCCTCCTAGAGCATAGAAACTCTACATAAAAATTCAAAAATTTTTATTTTTTTATTTCCTAAATTATCTTCTAACTTTATGAATACACTTCGTAGAAGGTTCAAATATACACCAGAAGATAGATATTTGTCTCCCCTTTCATTTACAAAAGAAACTAAGTGGATTCGAAACCTAGAAGTGCAGATATTTAGAGTTGACTGTAGAATTTCTTTAAACGCTTATATCTCCGTAACGGAGCCTCCTAGAGCATAGAAACTCTACATAAAAATTCAAAAATTTTTATTTTTTTATTTCCTAAATTATCTTCTAACTTTATGAATACACTTCGTAGAAGGTTCAAATATACACCAGAAGATAGATATTTGTCTCCCCTTTCATTTACAAAAGAAACTAAGTGGATTCGAAACCTAGAAGCGGAGATATTTAGAGTTGTTCGTAGAATTTCTTTAAACGCTTATATCTCCGTAACGGAGCCTCCTAGAGCATAGAAACTCTACATAAAAATTCAAAAATTTGTATTTTTTTATTTCCTAAATTATCTTCTAACTTTATGAATACACTTCGTAGAAGGTTCAAATATACACCAGAAGATAGATATTTGTCTCCCCTTTCATTTACAAAAGAAACTAAGTGGATTCGAAACCTAGAAGTGCAGATATTTAGAGTTGACTGTAGAATTTCTTTAAACGCTTATATCTCCGTAACGGAGCCTCCTAGAGCATAGAAACTCTACATAAAAATTCAAAAATTTGTATTTTTTTATTTCCTAAATTATCTTCTAAATTTATGAATACACTTCGTAGAAGGTTCAAATATACACCAGAAGATAGATATTTGTCTCCCCTTTCATTTACAAAAGAAACTAAGTGGATTCGAAACCTAGAAGCGGAGATATTTAGAGTTGACTGTAGAATTTCTTTAAACGCTTATATCTCCGTAACGGAGCCTCCTAGAGCATAGAAACTCTACATAAAAATTCAAAAATTTTTATTTTTTTATTTCCTAAATTATCTTCTAACTTTATGAATACACTTCGTAGAAGGTTCAAATATACACCAGAAGATAGATATTTGTCTCCCCTTTCATTTACAAAAGAAACTAAGTGGATTCGAAACCTAGAAGCGGAGATATTTAGAGTTGTTCGTAGAATTTCTTTAAACGCTTATATCTCCGTAACGGAGCCTCCTAGAGCATAGAAACTCTACATAAAAATTCAAAAATTTTTATTTTTTTATTTCCTAAATTATCTTCTAACTTTATGAATACACTTCGTAGAAGGTTCAAATATACACCAGAAGATAGATATTTGTCTCCCCTTTCATTTACAAAAGAAACTAAGTGGATTCGAAACCTAGAAGTGCAGATATTTAGAGTTGACTGTAGAATTTCTTTAAACGCTTATATCTCCGTAACGGAGCCTCCTAGAGCATAGAAACTCTACATAAAAATTCAAAAATTTTTATTTTTTTATTTCCTAAATTATCTTCTAACTTTATGAATACACTTCGTAGAAGGTTCAAATATACACCAGAAGATAGATATTTGTCTCCCCTTTCATTTACAAAAGAAACTAAGTGGATTCGAAACCTAGAAGCGGAGATATTTAGAGTTGACTGTAGAATTTCTTTAAACGCTTATATCTCCGTAACGGAGCCTCCTAGAGCATAGAAACTCTACATAAAAATTCAAAAATTTGTATTTTTTTATTTCCTAAATTATCTTCTAACTTTATGAATACACTTCGTAGAAGGTTCAAATATACACCAGAAGATAGATATTTGTCTCCCCTTTCATTTACAAAAGAAACTAAGTGGATTCGAAACCTAGAAGCGGAGATATTTAGAGTTGTTCGTAGAATTTCTTTAAACGCTTATATCTCCGTAACGGAGCCTCCTAGAGCATAGAAACTCTACATAAAAATTCAAAAATTTTTATTTTTTTATTTCCTAAATTATCTTCTAAATTTATGAATACACTTCGTAGAAGGTTCAAATATACACCAGAAGATAGATATTTGTCTCCCCTTTCATTTACAAAAGAAACTAAGTGGATTCGAAACCTAGAAGTGCAGATATTTAGAGTTGACTGTAGAATTTCTTTAAACGCTTATATCTCCGTAACGGAGCCTCCTAGAGCATAGAAACTCTACATAAAAATTCAAAAATTTTTATTTTTTTATTTCCTAAATTATCTTCTAAATTTATGAATACACTTCGTAGAAGGTTCAAATATACACCAGAAGATAGATATTTGTCTCCCCTTTCATTTACAAAAGAAACTAAGTGGATTCGAAACCTAGAAGTGCAGATATTTAGAGTTGACTGTAGAATTTCTTTAAACGCTTATATCTCCGTAACGGAGCCTCCTAGAGCATAGAAACTCTACATAAAAATTCAAAAATTTTTATTTTTTTTTTTCCTAAATTATCTTCTAAATTTATGAATACACTTCGTAGAAGGTTCAAATATACACCAGAAGATAGATATTTGTCTCCCCTTTCATTTACAAAAGAAACTAAGTGGATTCGAAACCTAGAAGCGGAGATATTTAGAGTTGTTCGTAGAATTTCTTTAAACGCTTATATCTCCGTAACGGAGCCTCCTAGAGCATAGAAACTCTACATAAAAATTCAAAAATTTTTATTTTTTTATTTCCTAAATTATCTTCTAAATTTATGAATACACTTCGTAGAAGGTTCAAATATACACCAGAAGATAGATATTTGTCTCCCCTTTCATTTACAAAAGAAACTAAGTGGATTCGAAACCTAGAAGTGCAGATATTTAGAGTTGACTGTAGAATTTCTTTAAACGCTTATATCTCCGTAACGGAGCCTCCTAGAGCATAGAAACTCTACATAAAAATTCAAAAATTTTTATTTTTTTATTTCCTAAATTATCTTCTAAATTTATGAATACACTTCGTAGAAGGTTCAAATATACACCAGAAGATAGATATTTGTCTCCCCTTTCATTTACAAAAGAAACTAAGTGGATTCGAAACCTAGAAGTGCAGATATTTAGAGTTGACTGTAGAATTTCTTTAAACGCTTATATCTCCGTAACGGAGCCTCCTAGAGCATAGAAACTCTACATAAAAATTCAAAAATTTTTATTTTTTTATTTTTTAAATTATCTTCTAAATTTATGAATACACTTCGTAGAAGGTTCAAATATACACCAGAAGATAGATATTTGTCTCCCCTTTCATTTACAAAAGAAACTAAGTGGATTCGAAACCTAGAAGTGCAGATATTTAGAGTTGACTGTAGAATTTCTTTAAACGCTTATATCTCCGTAACGGAGCCTCCTAGAGCATAGAAACTCTACATAAAAATTCAAAAATTTTTATTTTTTTATTTCCTAAATTATCTTCTAAATTTATGAATACACTTCGTAGAAGGTTCAAATATACACCAGAAGATAGATATTTGTCTCCCCTTTCATTTACAAAAGAAACTAAGTGGATTCGAAACCTAGAAGTGCAGATATTTAGAGTTGACTGTAGAATTTCTTTAAACGCTTATATCTCCGTAACGGAGCCTCCTAGAGCATAGAAACTCTACATAAAAATTCAAAAATTTTTATTTTTTTATTTCCTAAATTATCTTCTAAATTTATGAATACACTTCGTAGAAGGTTCAAATATACACCAGAAGATAAATATTTGTCTCCCCTTTCATTTACAAAAGAAACTAAGTGGATTCGAAACCTAGAAGCGGAGATATTTAGAGTTGTTCGTAGAATTTCTTTAAACGCTTATATCTCCGTAACGGAGCCTCCTAGAGCATAGAAACTCTACATAAAAATTCAAAAATTTTTATTTTTTTATTTCCTAAATTATCTTCTAAATTTATGAATACACTTCGTAGAAGGTTCAAATATACACCAGAAGATAGATATTTGTCTCCCCTTTCATTTACAAAAGAAACTAAGTGGATTCGAAACCTAGAAGTGCAGATATTTAGAGTTGACTGTAGAATTTCTTTAAACGCTTATATCTCCGTAACGGAGCCTCCTAGAGCATAGAAACTCTACATAAAAATTCAAAAATTTTTATTTTTTTATTTCCTAAATTATCTTCTAAATTTATGAATACACTTCGTAGAAGGTTCAAATATACACCAGAAGATAGATATTTGTCTCCCCTTTCATTTACAAAAGAAACTAAGTGGATTCGAAACCTAGAAGTGCAGATATTTAGAGTTGACTGTAGAATTTCTTTAAACGCTTATATCTCCGTAACGGAGCCTCCTAGAGCATAGAAACTCTACATAAAAATTCAAAAATTTTTATTTTTTTATTTCCTAAATTATCTTCTAAATTTATGAATACACTTCGTAGAAGGTTCAAATATACACCAGAAGATAGATATTTGTCTCCCCTTTCATTTACAAAAGAAACTAAGTGGATTCGAAACCTAGAAGTGCAGATATTTAGAGTTGACTGTAGAATTTCTTTAAACGCTTATATCTCCGTAACGGAGCCTCCTAGAGCATAGAAACTCTACATAAAAATTCAAAAATTTTTATTTTTTTATTTCCTAAATTATCTTCTAAATTTATGAATACACTTCGTAGAAGGTTCAAATATACACCAGAAGATAGATATTTGTCTCCCCTTTCATTTACAAAAGAAACTAAGTGGATTCGAAACCTAGAAGTGCAGATATTTAGAGTTGACTGTAGAATTTCTTTAAACGCTTATATCTCCGTAACGGAGCCTCCTAGAGCATAGAAACTCTACATAAAAATTCAAAAATTTTTATTTTTTTATTTCCTAAATTATCTTCTAAATTTATGAATACACTTCGTAGAAGGTTCAAATATACACCAGAAGATAGATATTTGTCTCCCCTTTCATTTACAAAAGAAACTAAGTGGATTCGAAACCTAGAAGTGCAGATATTTAGAGTTGACTGTAGAATTTCTTTAAACGCTTATATCTCCGTAACGGAGCCTCCTAGAGCATAGAAACTCTACATAAAAATTCAAAAATTTTTATTTTTTTATTTCCTAAATTATTTTCTAAATTTATGAATACACTTCGTAGAAGGTTCAAATATACACCAGAAGATAGATATTTGTCTCCCCTTTCATTTACAAAAGAAACTAAGTGGATTCGAAACCTAGAAGTGCAGATATTTAGAGTTGACTGTAGAATTTCTTTAAACGCTTATATCTCCGTAACGGAGCCTCCTAGAGCATAGAAACTCTACATAAAAATTCAAAAATTTTTATTTTTTTATTTCCTAAATTATCTTCTAAATTTATGAATACACTTCGTAGAAGGTTCAAATATACACCAGAAGATAGATATTTGTCTCCCCTTTCATTTACAAAAGAAACTAAGTGGATTCGAAACCTAGAAGTGCAGATATTTAGAGTTGACTGTAGAATTTCTTTAAACGCTTATATCTCCGTAACGGAGCCTCCTAGAGCATAGAAACTCTACATAAAAATTCAAAAATTTTTATTTTTTTATTTCCTAAATTATCTTCTAACTTTATGAATACACTTCGTAGAAGGTTCAAATATACACCAGAAGATAGATATTTGTCTCCCCTTTCATTTACAAAAGAAACTAAGTGGATTCGAAACCTAGAAGTGCAGATATTTAGAGTTGACTGTAGAATTTCTTTAAACGCTTATATCTCCGTAACGGAGCCTCCTAGAGCATAGAAACTCTACATAAAAATTCAAAAATTTTTATTTTTTTATTTCCTAAATTATCTTCTAAATTTATGAATACACTTCGTAGAAGGTTCAAATATACACCAGAAGATAGATATTTGTCTCCCCTTTCATTTACAAAAGAAACTAAGTGGATTCGAAACCTAGAAGTGCAGATATTTAGAGTTGACTGTAGAATTTCTTTAAACGCTTATATCTCCGTAACGGAGCCTCCTAGAGCATAGAAACTCTACATAAAAATTCAAAAATTTTTATTTTTTTATTTCCTAAATTATCTTCTAAATTTATGAATACACTTCGTAGAAGGTTCAAATATACACCAGAAGATAGATATTTGTCTCCCCTTTCATTTACAAAAGAAACTAAGTGGATTCGAAACCTAGAAGTGCAGATATTTAGAGTTGACTGTAGAATTTCTTTAAACGCTTATATCTCCGTAACGGAGCCTCCTAGAGCATAGAAACTCTACATAAAAATTCAAAAATTTTTATTATTTTATTTGCTAAATTATCTTCTAAATTTATGAATACACTTCGTAGAAGGTTCAAATATACACCAGAAGATAGATATTTGTCTCCCCTTTCATTTACAAAAGAAACTAAGTGGATTCGAAACCTAGAAGTGCAGATATTTAGAGTTGACTGTAGAATTTCTTTAAACGCTTATATCTCCGTAACGGAGCCTCCTAGAGCATAGAAACTCTACATAAAAATTCAAAAATTTTTATTTTTTTATTTCCTAAATTATCTTCTAAATTTATGAATACACTTCGTAGAAGGTTCAAATATACACCAGAAGATAGATATTTGTCTCCCCTTTCATTTACAAAAGAAACTAAGTGGATTCGAAACCTAGAAGTGCAGATATTTAGAGTTGACTGTAGAATTTCTTTAAACGCTTATATCTCCGTAACGGAGCCTCCTAGAGCATAGAAACTCTACATAAAAATTCAAAAATTTTTATTTTTTTATTTCCTAAATTATCTTCTAAATTTATGAATACACTTCGTAGAAGGTTCAAATATACACCAGAAGATAGATATTTGTCTCCCCTTTCATTTACAAAAGAAACTAAGTGGATTCGAAACCTAGAAGTGCAGATATTTAGAGTTGACTGTAGAATTTCTTTAAACGCTTATATCTCCGTAACGGAGCCTCCTAGAGCATAGAAACTCTACATAAAAATTCAAAAATTTTTATTTTTTTATTTCCTAAATTATCTTCTAAATTTATGAATACACTTCGTAGAAGGTTCAAATATACACCAGAAGATAGATATTTGTCTCCCCTTTCATTTACAAAAGAAACTAAGTGGATTCGAAACCTAGAAGTGCAGATATTTAGAGTTGACTGTAGAATTTCTTTAAACGCTTATATCTCCGTAACGGAGCCTCCTAGAGCATAGAAACTCTACATAAAAATTCAAAAATTTTTATTTTTTTATTTCCTAAATTATCTTCTAACTTTATGAATACACTTCGTAGAAGGTTCAAATATACACCAGAAGATAGATATTTGTCTCCCCTTTCATTTACAAAAGAAACTAAGTGGATTCGAAACCTAGAAGTGCAGATATTTAGAGTTGACTGTAGAATTTCTTTAAACGCTTATATCTCCGTAACGGAGCCTCCTAGAGCATAGAAACTCTACATAAAAATTCAAAAATTTTTATTTTTTTATTTCCTAAATTATCTTCTAACTTTATGAATACACTTCGTAGAAGGTTCAAATATACACCAGAAGATAGATATTTGTCTCCCCTTTCATTTACAAAAGAAACTAAGTGGATTCGAAACCTAGAAGCGGAGATATTTAGAGTTGTTCGTAGAATTTCTTTAAACGCTTATATCTCCGTAACGGAGCCTCCTAGAGCATAGAAACTCTACATAAAAGAAACTAAGTGGATTCGAAACCTAGAAGTGCAGATATTTAGAGTTGACCGTACAATTTCTTTAAACGCTTATATCTCCGTAACGGAGCCTCCTAGAGTATAGAAACCTTGTATTTCATGATGACATCTACCAGCCAGACAGAATCACCTTCGCTTTAGAAGGTCTGAAAATTCCAGCCTAAGCTAACAATAATCTAGCTAATGGACTCTCCCAAATTTAATAGTGATTTTTGGGTCCCAAATTTCGAATTTGAAGTGGAAATTACCAAATTTAAGATGGGTTGTAAGACTTCATCGGAATAGTAGGTGCATGCTAATATATTGACCGACTGAAGCTTACTTACTTTTCGTAATTTCAACAGTGAAATTTCTATCCGGAGATAATAACATAAATTAAAAAATGCAAAATATTTATATATTATATTTTCTAAATCAGATTTTAGTTTATTTCAAAAATTATTTCACTAGCATAAAGAGTCCCATATCCATATTGTGTTTCTTGTGCTCATTGCATTTATTGAATTTTGGAAATGTTGGTATGTTTTGTATAGGTTAGAGAGCCTTCATAAAAGGGCTTTTATTAAGAGCTCTATTTGTTTTTGTATTTACTTTATTTAGTACAATGCAAGTTTGTAGCTTCATTGAAGGATCTAAACAGCAAAATAGCCAAACATTTCTATATTCTTCACAATGAAATGGAGCTGATATTCACTACCATGTGTGTGTCCATGTGTCCAGATCGAGGGTGTTCATGTACACGCATTACTCTTCACAATATTATGTGGGCATGTGTGTATGTGTTTTGCATAAATTTATAGCCACTTTAAATATATGTATGTATAAGTATAATATTTTTCAAAGAACATTTAAATTTTAAAACGTTTATATTTTTTTAGTTTAACGTTTTTTTTTTTGTTTTTGTTTGTATTTGGGTTTTTATAAATATTATTGTGTACGTAATACTATTATTAGTTCTATTATATGAATTTGGACAAAATATTACAATTTCATGCTCACACTAGTTGAAGGGTGTTTGTTTGCTTGTTTGTGTCCCCCGCCAAATGGAACATGTATGATTACGCGCGGGACTTGATATCCTGGTTTGTATTTTGTTTTCTATATTTTTTTTGCTGACCCGAAAACTATCGATGTTATTGTGGTACATCAAATCAAACTACACATAAGCATATTGTGCCAAATTTCGTATATAATAAAACTATTTTGTAGCTGCCATTTTTATTCTTCAAGTGCAGCACTGAGTGGAACTGACTTTGGACTAAGGTTTTACTTTATTTTTTTTTGCTTTTTTCTGTTGCAATAAACTTCAATATACAAAATGAGTGGAGAAAAACAAGAACTCGCCCTTGCCTGATGTACTTACATAGGTATGTATGTATGAAGTTTCTATATATATTTTGGAAATCCATACTCCATGTATTAGGCTTACATTAAACAATAGGGTATTTGTATATCTTCAATTAATGCAGTATTTTGGACACTTTTAATTCAAAAAAATTTCAATATTTTATATTTTATAAGTACACATAATGTTCATAAAGTTCCATACGAAAAACATTTATTGATTTAAAATTTTCAAAAACTTTTTTATTCTTTTTTGTTTTGTTTTTTTTTTTGGTATAGATATACATAGATATATTTTGTTTTAATTTATTATCATTTAGTTTCTCTTTCAATCCATTTAAGTATTTGACTTTGACTTTGGTTTTTGGTATAAGTATTTGGAACGTTTTATTTGTGTTCAACATATTTTGATTCAATTGGGATTTGTTGTAAATGTAAAGTTGCTCCAAAATTAAGTACGCTTCTAAGTTTTTTGATTATTATTTTTAGTGTTTCGGCTAGTGGTGTTGGTGCATGGGTTGAAGTGAGAGGCTTGAGTCTGAGGAACGAAAATTGTCTACCGAAATTTTGACAAACTTAACAAATTTGATCAATTAGTTGAATACAATTTACAATTTACTTGTATTGTATTTCATGTTTAGTAAATTATCATTCATTTATGTTATTTTTGTTGTTGTGGTTGTTTCTATCCAAATACAAAAGTGTTTATAGTCCGATTTCTCGCATTGCACTGTATAGGCAAGGATTCTTCAGACATTCTCTTGGACCCAACTGTGGTCCTGGAGAGCCTCGTAATATCATCAGCACTGAACGTGCCGCCGCTTGACAATCGTTGTTTGTGCCACAAATGGAATCAGCTTCAGCCAAGTACTGATAATCGCAAGCCACTTGCGAGGTGCCCTGAAAAGAGAGAGAAATTAGGTTTCCAAAAGGATACGACACTTTAAAGACAAACTAAACGCACAGGGAAATCAAATTTAAGTAAAAAAGAAAAAATGTTCTTTACACTTTACAAGTCTGTATACATTTTATACAATTTTACAGCAGAGTTGTGGTTTGGGTCACTCTATATGTATACTTACGCATAAATAACAGATCTGATGAACTCCGCAAATCGGCAAAAGCTCCTGGTTGATATCGCCACTCAATAGGTCCACGCCACGACAACGGTCCGACATGGACTCAATCAGGGGACACTGATTCGAACCCATCATATAGTTCTTGTTGCCCAAGTAGGCGTCGTTCAATGCCTCGTAATGGCCTGCACCCAACTCCTCTTCGAAATCGTTAAAATCATTGGGCAATTCCGGGTAACGAACATAGCCATTACTCTTCTTCTTCTTCTTTTTCATGTGATCATCATCATCGCTGACGTCATCATCATTGCCCTCGGCATGTATATTATGCGAATCAGAGGCTGAGCGCATCACGGAATTGGAATGCATTTCTTTGGATTTTTCAATTGGGGAAGACGGCCTGAAGAAGGATTTTCGTCAAAACTTGAAACTTGATTTAAAGGTTTCCTCTATTTACTCACTCAACATGCTGGTGCACAGGCGCCTTCTCCTTCTTCACCGACAAACGCTTTTGGTTCTCCCACGAATCGATTTCATTGGTATGCGTCGAGTCGGGCTCGATGACATTGTGCAACAAGTGATTCTCGCTATCCACGGACTGGCGTAATTTCTCCAGAGCCCGTCGCATTTTCTCTAGGCTATAGGCGGTTGCCAGACGCGAGAGTACACGATCCTTCAGGTGGCGTATTTCCTCCGGATTGGCAATACCTGTAGATATTCTGAAAAAATACAGTGCTTCCTTAAGTTTATAGTTTTTTTACGGACCTTCGTGAGCTCCTGTGTATTTGATAGTTTCGTCAATTATGAAGTCTTCCAGCGATTGCAGCTTCTTATCCATATTGTCCAACTTTTCGTAAGCCAGATCGCGCATCTTTGTATGTTCTTTCTCGACAGCCTCCTCCTCATCATCGTCGTTGTTAGTACTGCGTTTCTTCACATCAAGACTGTATAAAAAAGAGGAATTTAGCTTTCCTGTATCTATGGGCTGGTCTTTCTTTACTCACCTCAAGCGATTGTTGTCCTTTTTCATGGATTTCTTCTTACGATCTAAGCCAAAATATTTGGACCATTGTATTGATTTTTTCCGGCGAAAATTTGTTGCAGGCAGGGCTGGGCCAGCTTTGAATAACTCTTCACCGTTCATCGACGAATGTTTCATGCCCGCAACATCGCGTTTTTTCTTACGCTCTTCCTCTTCCTCCTCCTCGTGATCTTCTTCTTCGCCCTCCTCATCTTCATGCTCGTCGTGGTCCTCATGTTCTTCGTGTTCCTCGGAATCTTCGTCGTACTCGTGACTTTCATGCGAATGATGCTCACTGCGCTTGCGATGTTTATGTTCTTTTTGCATGTGTCCAGCATGATAGCCAGCACGACCATGTTGACCATGTTGTTGGTGTTCATCAACAACTGGCGCAGTGCCGGTCGTTGTTTTTGAGGCATTCGATTTATCCTGGACAATGGCCCCGTTCAAGTGCATATCGCTCAATGCGGTCGAAGTAGCATCTGGTGTATGAGTTGACGATACTTGGGTCTGCTCATCAGTCGAACGTTTCTTCTTCTCTTCATCCTCATGATCCGAGGGTGTGCCAAACAGTTCACTTAGTTCGCGTGCCACCTTTTCGTCGGTCTTGCCCAGATTCAAATTGTCATTCGACGAACGTTTCGTAGAGCGTTTGGATACGGGAAAACGTTTCTTACGTTCGGAATATGGCAGCCAGGGCAGAACCGGATACGAAGAGCGTTTCTTCTGCATCAGCATGTAGTAGGGCGGCATTCGCATGCGTTTCTTCTCCTCGAACAAATCGCCTTCGATCTCGTTCTCCTGTTGTTGGTATTTCTCCCAGAGGTGGCGCAGCGCTTCCTTGTAGCGTTCTTCGCGTTCATGTTCTTGGGTTTCTTCGATTTCACGCAAAAATTGATCGGTTAATTCTGCATCGGCGCCACCATTGCCCGACGAGGCTTGAGATTCACGTTCGCGAAATACCGATGAGGGTAAATTGTCTAAAACAGTGGTTAAAAAAAAAGTTTTTATTCAAAGTGCCGCATACGAGTGGGGAGAGGGGAAGACATTGCATTTTAAATTCCACATTTAATCCCCTTTCAAGCTGTCGGGTGGCCTAGCAGTAGTATAAAAAGCTACTTAGACCCTTGTCACATTAATTCGTTTCTCTTGGCAGCAAGCCCTGATGACTTTGAAACAATTCATCAAAATAATGTATGTACATTGTACATAAGATGTACATTGTACATAGGCATTAAATTAAATCGAAAATGATGATGGGCCAAACAAACATTTATGGCATTGCAAATTTTTATTGGCTTACGGGCTTAGGCAAGCCAAAAAGCTTTTCTATTGTAAATCAAATGCTAAAAGGATACTAAAGTCCAGCCAAGTTAAATTTATTCATGATGAAATCTATTGTCTGACTTTCTTCGAGTGTGTGTGTGTGTTTGTGTGTGCGTGAGTGCAAAAATATGTTTGCGGTGAGAGAGTTTTCCGAAATGATATAAGAGTCTGTTTAATGCGTTTTTAAGATGCCACCCTGCTATTAAATGTCAAAGTTGGCCCCAAAAGCTCTCAAAACGAATATTTTTTCTTTTCTTTTGATTATGTTTTTTTTTTCCCTCGAAACGACTCAAGCAATTGAAGATGCTTCTAAGTGATTGCTTTTATTTTATCGAGTCCCACGCACGCGAGCTCTTATATAACGTGAGTGCTCCACATACCTTTTTATCAATACATTGGCGGACAGACAAGTTCGCATACCCAGTTGAATGTTCATCACCGAATCAATGTTGAATGTCGTTAGATGTGATGTTCCATGACAGATTTTTCTTTTTTTTTTTCGTTCTTCCTTTCACTGACATGTCATTGACAGCGCCAATTATGGCTTGATGGAGTGTGTCAGTGTAGATCGTTAAATAATTTTCACCGATAATCTACAAGAATTTCTCATGTCAGTGATGGAAACACTGCTGCATCATTTCCAACTGGGTACTCTGCCACATGTCAGTCTGTACTGTGTACAAGTATCGCGTATGAATTGAATGCCTTCAGCTTTCATTCTTACTTACCATATTTATTGTCACGTTCTCTAAAGTATGACGAACGCTTCTTCTCGTCCGCATAGCTGGGAAAGAGATTATTACTATCCTCATCAAATTCATAGCCACCAAATGGTCCTAAGCCCAAGCCACTATCATAATTTTCACGTTCCAAATATTTGCCAAGTGCTTTATTTAATCTATGACGGTTGCGATTTTTGTTGTTGTTGGTTGCTGGGAAATCGGTATCTGTAAGTGGAGAGTGTCATGTGGGGATTTGGTCATCATGCGGGTGGAGGTGATGGCGGGGCGCATTCATAGGAAATGTGCATTTGATAGTTTAACATTTTTTTTTATTGATTTGCATTGAATATTGTGGCATTCCAAAGCAATCAAGGAGTTTCATTTCATATACCGAAGGGATATAATTTGATTACTTTGATTTAATTTAATTTAATTTAATTGTTTTAAAACTTATGTATGGATGAATGGGACATTTAGCATGCAATCTACAAATATGAATTGAAAAAGAATAATTATTTCATAGTTGTTAAGAAGTTTCAGCTAACTGGAGGGGGACTGTGCTGTGTGGGAGAATATTTTCACTTCAGCCTTGGATTTCCATTTTACATTTTACACGCCTACTCCCGCTGAGGACAAGGATAAGTTGATTTTTGTGAATCGTATTTGTCTTTGTTATTGCAGTCATTTGATTGGGAAATGCTTCCTTGTCTGACTGTTCCATCATTGTAAATATATAATGCCAGACACTTGGCTTGCCTTCAATTATCATCACAAACAAAAGCTTAAATTGTGCTTTCAACCGTGAGTCCATCAACCGCCACCCTTTGGAAGCACTTACCGTCATCCCAGTAGTCCTGTTCGTTATTGGCGCCGCCACCGAAGTAGTGCTGCGACGAGGGCGGCACATTTAATGGATACTTGGACGCTTCGCGGCGATGCAATTCATCGACAGCCGCTTGCAGGGAGTAGGGTGAGCGTTGCGACCACGAACCATCTGCTGCAACCCAGACCATCTGAAGGAACAGCAGGAGATATTGTTTTCCTGCCATGTTGCCACCTCAGCAGCACAGTTAGTTAGGTCAGTAAATTACAAATTGTCCACAGTTTGGCAACGGTTAATCTGGGAGGGAGAGAAGAAGACAAAAAGGTTTATTTAATATGCGTCCTGTGTGTAAAATTATTATTTAAGTTTTAAATAGCTTATCTGTACTTCGAAACTTTTCAAATACGAAATTCACAAGAATACAAAGTTAGTACGAGGAGGAGTATGAAGAGGAGGGCTATGCTATACTCGTGGTGTATCCTTTTTTGTTTGTTTTTGTTTTTTAACCGCTTTTCAACTCATGTTTCTGATGTATCGCTGTCCGTGGTGAATATTTAATATCCAAAAATCACATTCGTGCTCATCTGACGCGTTATCAAGCAGAAATTTGACAAAATACTTTGGCTAAAGGTTGCTATTTGGTGATTTATGCAAATGACATGCGTTGGGTTTGAAGATAAAAACAGCAACAACAACGAAAATGTAAACGAAAATAACAACAGACGCTCATGATAGGCCGCAAACATATGGTCCGTATTGAATTCACCTTGTACCAAAGCCAAAGTATGTGTTGCCTGCATATTGTGTGTATTTACATAGAATTTCAACGATTTGTGGATATAGAAAATGATTATAAGTTGTTACATTAAGGCGAATGACAAAAAATGACAAGAGCTTCATAAAAGGTGAATGGCATCGTGTCGATAGCTCAATAACTTCGGCAGTTATCGTGAAAAAACCATCGCTACATCGATTGGGGAGGAATATACTTTTCTATATACCTATGCCACGCCTCCTTTCGGGAGTTACAAACATGGAGGGTATACACGTACAAAAATTGGTTCTGGGGAATTCAGCATTATCCACTTTGCTCCCACCGCAGGGACAATCCAACTGCAATCGCATAAATTATCACCCACGATATCTTTCAAAGACAAAAGCAAATGCCAAGACATTCCACGCATTTACATCACCAACTCAATAAATGTGATAAAAGACAAAGAAAATCAATAAAATTCTTCACAGCATCAAAACCCCCTCCCCCAGGAATAGGTACCTCAATGAGTGCCAGACAAGAGAAAGAAGATCAAGTGATGAATTTTTTGTTTAAGCTAAATGACTGAGCCTTAAATGGTTGAAAAGGAAATTTACTTTCTAATTTTATTAAAAGTTGTTGCTCTTTCTTGGGATTGATTATTTGAGATGAAATGTCGCCCATTTCTGCCTCTTCGTTTTCTAGTCTTCATGCACAATATATACACAAGCTCGCAAATGAACCTGTCATAAATTCCTTTGTAAGCATTCAAGAATTTATAATAAATTTTGTGCCGTCGCCAGTGAATGAGTCGAGGTGGTGCTGGTTGTTGATGCTAGCTGGTATTGCTGCGCTGAATGAGGTCCTTGATTGCTTTTAGCAATCGTAAGGCAAGTCACATTCTGTTCACAGCAATCCAACACGTTTCTTTGCAATTTATTAAATTCCAAAAATTCCATTCGCTTTGGCATATGTTGAGAATTTCCTCACTTAATTTGAGCAAGGCATGAGCGACATATCGGTCTTTCAAATGATTTGATAATGACAGTTATTACAATTTAAAGACCCAAAAGGGTTTCAGTATATAAATTTAAGTACTGTAAAATATTTAGTGTGGTGAAAAATGTAATTATAAAAACTTAGAACCTTTAATTTTGTGTGGTTTTGACATCTAACACATTTAACACATATGCAGAGTCGCACCTTTATACCTTTACAACTGTCACGCTTTGACTAACAGAAGGCTTACGCCAATTTTTGAACAACCCTTTCAGATCTAGCAGGTTCGCAGATTGGTCCAGTTCCATTCCGATTTCATTCCATTTGGAGTCGATAGCTCAAAAGCAACAGCTGTTTCACGCAAAATGATAGACAGACGGACAGTGAGATATGGGCTAATCAACTCAGGAGATGATGCTGATCAAGAATACCCTTTGACACTAGTATGCAGGGTATAAAAAAGGATTGAAATTAGAACGCAATCTAACCTAGATTTACACGAAGATGGTAAAAAAAAAAAGAAATTCGCTCACAGCAGAATCGCTACAAGGAAAAGGAGAAAATTATGCAAACACCATAATTAAATGAACTTGGTTTTTTGTTTCTTTATACAGTTAAATACGTTCGCAAAATAGGAAGCAATTTAAATGGCGCAAATTGCGTTATCCAGGCTAAGGAGCGTTGTAATTGAAAATTTGTGTATTCCGAAATTGTACCTAACATAGCTTGGTCGAAGCAGGCAATGGCGATGATGTGATGAACTTTTGGTTGTTGTTGTTGTACAAATTGAAAATTCAATTTCCACACCCACACAGCCCAACACACATTTTCACTCATAAGAATAGATACGAGAATGCATGCAATGAGTGCAATAAACGACTTCATCACATTTGTATGTGTTTGTGAGAAAAAGTTTGATAATTTAATAAAAACTGTTTCCTTTAGACACTTTGCATTTCATTCACTTTGTATTTTCCTTGAGTGTATAATGAAATAAATAATTACTCTGTCCATTCGAAGAAAAGCTAATCTACTGAAACGGAATATTTTTCGGTACTTGTTGTCATGGCATCGTGTTTGGTAATATGAAGATATTTCCCTTGTGGATAGGTGTGTGTGTGGGTTTTTCTGCGAAATTATCTTCCTTTAGATTGTATTAAATTATGTACCTATTCAAGTGAACACTGGACGAGTGTGAGTCTCGCAAGGTAATAAAGTTGTGCTAAGACCAAGCTTACTTTGCAAATTAATGAGCGCCTGCCTGCCCTTCCCCACGAACACTTGTTGGCAAATGTCCTTATGACATTTGTCATTATGAGGAATTCCCGTTTAACGCATTAAAGTATACTTATGCACGCTGTACTTAAGCCCCTCAGCAGACGGAATAATCAATTTTCACATTCAGCTGGTCACTGTGTGCAGCAGGAAGCATTCAGTTAATTAATAACTTATTTCCTACTTAAAGTTCACAAACTTACATAACAAATTGGCCTTCCTGTTCTTACGCTTATCTGGTGTTTATGCAATCCTTATTGGGCTTCTTTCACTTTAACAATTTACTTCACTTTTTGTATACTTTATTTTTACTGTAATATTTTTTCCAAAAAATTCTGTCGCTTTTGCGTCACCACACTGGGTAGGTATCCTATCGGAGACGGATCCTAAAATGCAAACTAATACTTGGCCGCCTGTGTGTTTTATACAGCCACAGCGAAGAAGAGAAAATAGCTTGGTGAATTTGAATGTGAGAGCGATTGTGAAAGCTTTTCTTGAATGGAGTTGGTGGGAAATGTTGCCAGCCTCGATTCATTTGATTTGGTAATAAATTTCATTGAAAATATATTACACTCTTTAATTGTTATTTCTTATGAGCATTGTGTTTTTGTAAACTTATCTAATTTGAGAAAGTTTCACACCAGTTCTCATCATTTAAATAAAAGATCCAATCAAAGCAAAGGTCAAATCGCTGGCGCTTACGACAATTGAACTGTTAGTGCTTGATATGTTTATTATCAACAAACCGGAAATCCACTCATGCCTGGCAACACTGCAGTAGGATCTCTCCTCTTACGGGTTCCAAAAGAAAAAGTGCCAAATTATGTGTTTTTCAATCAATATGCGTGCGCAATGTCTTCTGAAGGACAAGGTCGACTGCGAATACGCAAATGATTTTTGTCAGCTATTTAATGTAGCAGTAGCTGTTGACTTTTATACTAGTTTTTTTTGTTAATTTTATTATTTACAACAATTTAAGATCCAAGAAATTTGATGAATCTTGGCACTTGTGAAATAATTGTGAGATAACGAAAAAAATGTCACTCATACGCCCTGTTAAACAAGACAGACTCCACCTGTTGTTGTTGTTGTTGGTGGTGGTGGTTGTTCTTGTCAACAAAGAGAGTTAGACAAAACAAATCACGGTTTATGTAAAATATTTGTGTTTCTTTGGCAGAAGATTAAAGAAAATGTTTTTAATTTAAGTTAAAAGAAAATGTTCAATAGTGAATTAGTTTGACTGTGGTTTGTATATTATATGCCTCTGTAAATCCGTGAACACCATTGAATACCTTTCAAAATTGGAATTTTAGGCGCTCTTCTTTTATTAGAATCTTTCCATTAATTTAAATAGATCTCCTTACCTTTCAATAATTTCAAAATTCACACGAAATTCCGTCCAATGTAATATTTTTCAATAAAAGAATGTACTTTGTCTACCGGAATCCTTTGAAATCGCGTCCGTAACTGTTGGCGTATCTGAAAACCCACAATTTTTATATGGGCACAAAATCATTCATCGCTGCATATGTTGAGCTTTTTCCCCGTAGAGCTTTTCTGTCCGTAGGCTCTTTTTGTTTTTAGGCTAATTTGTGCATTGTTCCTTCCTTTATTTTTCCTTGATTCTCTTTCTATGAAAAGAGTAGGTAACTTATGAAGAAGCGCATGTTCAGAGCAACACCCTTATATTCCTAACCTAGCCTAGCGGTCGTCGTTCGTGCATATCATTTTCGCTTGTTATCGCGGAGGCACGCGCCATCAGCGAACTGTTGCTTCTCCGAATTCTCTAACTGCTTTTTGCTTCGATGCGGCTTATGTATAACATGGCGAACTATTTGATTTGGCCTGGGGTGGATGGGGTAGGTTGGGGTGGAACACCTGTTACGCGTCTTTGTTACACGTTTTGGCACTATTTCATGGCTTGTCTGCACAATTTAAGCTGTACTAACATTTATTTTTAGACCAGGCAAGGTTCCGTGTTTTTGGGCTGGGGCGGAGTTGTCAACATTTTTGTTATCAAAAAGTCATAAATTACGAAATTGTGGACTTCGTTCATTCCTGGGTTCTTCATCTTCTTGTCACACATTTTTTAACTATAATTTTTTTCCCAATTCCCTTCACGTACCATTCCTTTTCCTCTTCCTCTTCCATTGCCATCACATCCATCTCTAAATTTATTTATTTATATTATTTATTAGGGATGTCGCTCATTTCATTCCTATTCCAATCCCCTACCGACAACATTTCTTACCATATATTTTTTGGCTGCTCTAATCTATCATCTCCTACCAAGTAGGACAACTTTACACAAGCGCATCGCACACTTCAAAGTAATAGTGAAAACTGATAATTTTTTGTATAAATATTTGCGCATCACACCTCAGACAAATTACCACAACATTTTCGCATCTATCAAATCCAGAACTTGGATGATTTGTTCTCCAGCCTCCCCGTATTGATTGCGTTGAACTACTGCAACACTTGAAGACTTTGTCCCGAAGTTAGTCAATTAAAACGATTTATGGATTTCGTACATAAAAGCAGAGCAAAAGAAACGTGCCTTTTGTTCGATTGAGAAACAAACACGCGCAATTGACGTAAAAGTGAAACTTTTACGTCAATTATTGAATTGCATACATACCGTACCTATTTGTTTGTAAAAGTGATTTGATTCAATAGTTTGTTTATTGATTTATAAAATTTAAGTTCTACGTTAAGATTATTTACAAAATAAATATAGTATGAATATTTTTCTTCGATTATTAAATTTCTTTCGAAAATTATAGATGCTTCTTGCTTTTCTTCGAGGGTGTAAGTAGAGTATTGTTGAGTATAGAAATGCGTTTACATTTTATATGTTTGATTGTTGTGTCCTTGCAAGCGTTTTCCACAGTTAAGCTAATTTTAAAAACTAAATACAACTAAATACAAGGTTTACAATAGCTTCGAGTAAATAGTGCACATCGACTTTGAGTTTTGAGTGGGTCTGATTCAATAGCCACTTGTGTATTGCATGGTATTGCATGGCTACCTGGCGCTTATACCTTCATCAGGCCAAAGTAGCTGCGATTGTTCGTGTCCTTAAGTATGACATTGTGATCGCTGTGGAAATCGCGCAAATGAATTGTCTCGTTCACATTCAGCTGGATTAGGCCGCTGGTGTGGCACGTGTGTATTTTGAGTGGCATATTTGTGGGCACCGTGTTCAGGCACTGCAGGAAGGGCTTGTGGCCGTGGAATATGACAAACCCGTTTCGATCGTGAGTATTGTTGTAGCACACCTGTGCATAGACGTAATAGAGGCCCGGCTGGCGTACGGTCAACACGCCGTTGTCCACTTTAAAGTGCCGCTCGATGGTGTTTTCGTTCGGCCAACTGGGGTGGCCAATGTACATGTCCCCTTCATAGGCTGTAAAATAGGGGATGTGATTGCATTCGAAATCATCTTTGTCGTATGTAACTTACAGTCCACTTTGAACGTGGTATGGCGATCGGGCACTTTTCGATTGAGATGGAAATGTGCTGCTGCTGGTGTGGGGGCTAGGGAATTGCCAATGTCGGTGGATTTGGCTGAAAGTAGAGGAGATTCACCTGCAATTTAATGGAAATTTTATAAAGTTAAAAAGGCAGTTTCAAGAGGAAAGAAATTTAAGTGCATTTAGTAAGTTTTATAATAATTTCTTCACAAGTTCGTATTTTGTCACTGTTCTTGCAAGAGCATCTCACTGAGACCAAAGCACTGAGAATAAAGATTTCAAATTTCTGCTCCATCTGTCTGTCTGTCCGGCTGTCTATCTATATCAATCTTGGACTAATTGTTTGCCAAAGCTTGCACTTACCACTCTTTATCATTGGAATCTTCTGACGTCGTTGATGATTACGCTGACGCAGAGGAGAATGTCTACGATGATTGTCAGCATTGTCAGCCACTATGTGACGCTTGTGATTACCTTTACCGTTAAAGTTATCGAAGCCAACATATGACGATGGCCTAAAAATCAATCGAAAATGATAATAAAGAATGGGGAATGAGTCTAAATTCAATGAAGCACGCATGTGCAATATGTAATAACTACGAATTTCGTGTACTACTCTATTTGTATGGACCAATTCGATGAAATCTATTTGAATGTGATGCAAAAAAATGGCGTACAAAATTCGTTGAGCTATTACAATTTCTCACTCCAATCGTACCGCATGGTCGACTTGCTTGTTCGCTGGTCTCTGAGTGGCAATGATGCTTCTGCCGAACTGCCGGGCTTCTTCAATTGAGCCAAATACGATTCCTCATAGACGGGCAGACCGTTCGGAGCATGAGCAATGGAGCGTGCTTTCCTTGGACTGTAAATGAAAAACCCAAAAGGAAACATTCATGTAATTGCAGGTGGTACAGTTTGGCTTCAATTCACGCACCTTTGTTGGCTTATCTTCGAATCCTGGAATTTTTCAAAATCATCGTAAAGATTGTCATCATCGGAGCTATCGCTGTCCTCTTCATTCGTATCATCATCGTAACTTTGGTACTTCTTCATCAAATCGCCGATTTTGTCATAATCATCAATTTCATCATATTCGTCGTTTATAAGAATATCGTCGTCGTCGTCGTCTTCATCCTCATCATCGGCATCCATGGAGTCAACTATGGTCGTGGGCTCATCAATGAGGGCATTTATATACTGAAAAAAAATAGACAAATTTTTGGTTTGATTTAGCAAAACATTTGAAAAGAAAAAGACGTTAAAAGAGTATATAACTTTGAAGGAAAATCACATATTCGTGATTCAACGTCTTTCAATTATAAAACCAGGGCGTGACAAATGCCTTTTAAGTAGTCATGAAAAGATCGTTTGCTTTCATGAATACACATTAATCAAATTAAGTCATTAAATTCAATATTAGGCGATTCTCATCAACAGAAAAAAAACTCAACATGCGTTTATGTGCAAAGTGAGTTCCTCAATACGAAAATTGTATATTTCCAATTAGGTCATAGATCTTCTTTTGCGGTGAGTGTGGTAATTTCACGGTTGCTGTCACTGTATGTTTTTGGTTATGTATGTATGCATTTAAAAAGATGTTTCCACTAAAATAACAAAGTATTTATGTGAAATTCGTGACTTTTTTCCGAACACACAAACAACCGAACGTAGCCATATTGACATAGAGATCGGGAAGTAGAATGGTTTTTCTAATAGCCCGAAACCGACTTGTTTTTGTCGGGTAGTGTCGATTAATTACGTTGCAAATATGTGTTGAGTATATGTACAAGTAACTAAAATTTTGTATGGTGACCTTTACCTACAACTACCCCTATGTTCAGTATACAAAAATAGTGTTGATAAGCGCAAAAATATCTAATTGGCTTATTGTATACACAACACAAACAAAACAGGGCTATTATCCAAATCTAGCTTTACAAGATCAAATATTCTTCGAAACATTTGAATTTAATAGTAAGCATCAAAATAACTTCTAATTCATTCAAACGCAAACCTTTAGATGTCGAAATCACTGACGCATATTCAGAACTTTGCTGAAATCGCTGGCCCGTGCCATATGCATTTACATTTTCCAATACTTTACATCTGTTCGTTAAATTGACAACGAAATGCCCAACTGTTTTCACTCAACTGGCAACAGAAGCCATTGATTATGACATAATGAAAACCAGGCTTTAGATTGCCTTCAATATAATGGGCACATGTGTTTTTTGTTTAAATCTCCGCATAAATCTATAACAAGAGAAATTTTAAATGAAAATGACGTTATACTCATACGGAATGTTTTGCGAGCAAACATGAGCGTAAAATGCTAAGCTGACAATTTGCCAATTCTACTTTATAACATTTTCTAAATTTACATTAATTGCAAGATAATTGCGTTCGAATTTATGGCAGCCACAAAAAATATTCACGCATTTTTCAAGTAATTTTCAAAGAAGCAGGACGAGGGTATTGTGCACAACTTTGTATGGCGAGCATGTTCACTTGCTTTTCATATCAAATCCAACAATAAAGAAATAATTACAGTCGGCCTAGTAGACATTTAAAAGAATAAGAAGTCATATTAGAGTCAGAAACCGAGATGGAAATTAGATTAGAAAAGCATCACACCACGGGCAGTTCTATTCGCCTTGAGTACTAAGTTTAAATAATAATTGATTTGAAAATTATGCTGTACCATAAAAAAAGTAGATGTAAGTACTTCTAAAATTTCATATGCTCTGTAAAAAGTGTACTTCATGCGAGTGACTCATGACTCATTTAGAAAAATTTCACAAGTCTGACGAAAGAATGTAAAAGCAATGTCCCCAGACACATTCGCATTTATGTGAAAAATTAGAAAAACAGAAAAATAATTTCTAAAGCAAAAGAAATACTAATTTTGTAAGTACTTATAATTTTTCTTCTGCAAATTAGTTAAAATTGAGGTTAATTGTCTGCAATTGTACATGACGAAATTTCAAAGTGAACGAGTGCGATGAAGGATGGTGTCGTTTGGCGCCAGGCATCATCCAAAGCACCCAGAGCAGCTAACATACAGCGCCTGGCCCATATACATACACTCGTTCTTAAATATAATTTTCCACTTTTATGAGTTCATGTTTAAAAATATTTCAAATTTGATGCGATACATTTTAATTGATGGCGCACGATTCTGACTTAATTGACGAAACAATGATTGCCCGCCTCAATGATCCTCCACAAATCTTTGAATCTATGTGCCGAGATGTTTTGCTTTAGTTTTTTCTTCTAATTCGATATACAACCGCTAAGCTCTCTATGGAGTTCTATGTAGTGTTCTGCGCAGTTTATGTTCTCAATAATTACGATGAAAGTGCTGCGGATTAAAGTGCCTCCAGAAAGCTATATGGAATGTTATCGACTTAGGTTCGAATTGATTCTGGAATATTACTGACATACTTCACCAATATTATTCATTTTTGCAAAGTAATTCCCAATTTAGGCGATCGCGATCGAGAATAAAATAAACTTCATTTTAGAAATAAAATCTTCGCTGCCAGACAATAAAATAATTCGGGTACATTAACATTATTGTAATTTGAGAGATGCAAAGTTGAGATAAATCCGAACACAAAACCAATCAATTAGCATCGAGATAGCGAAACTCGAGGAGTGCATACATAAACTGTGTATGCAATAATATTTGCATGCATACATTTATTTAAAACCAGAAGGAGAATATCTAAAAATTCTCGAATTTTATAAATCACTTCATATCAAACGGAAAGCATTCCACTTAAGCTGTCAACCGAATATATTTTTCCAATTCTTGCACATTTTTTAAAAGAGGCCATAAATTGGGCGTAAACTTTCAAATAATTTCTGCTAGTTGATGATTTAGAGTGAATTCTGGACATTTGTACAGATTACTTAAACAAAAAACTATATTCCAAACTATTTTTTGTGTTTTTTTTTACTTCTGACTGACACACACACACACACAGGGTGGGCGACGAATTCATCTGTTTTGATCTTTCTTGCGGAACTAAAAATAATTTTCCAATTTGAAAATAAAATCTAAACTTCTGTTCCAACTGATTTCAATTGCTTGTTTTGTATTTGTTTTTGTTATTATTTTGGTTTTCTTTCAAAAGTTTATTTTGAGAGAAAAATATTAAAAATACTAGATACGCGTAATTAATTATGTATGCCACGCGGTCTTTAGATACATTTTTCAAATATTTATGTGATTGATATTTTTGCGAAATGTTGTCTTTTGATTTATTTATTTCATTATTGTTTATCGAATTAGGAAAATATTAGGGGCTTTCACGAGGCCCTGTGTAACGAAGTAGAAGAGTAAAGTGTGTAATGAAAGCCCTTATTGAAAGCTAGTAAAATACCCGTGACTTCGGATATATTGCACCCCCTTGGATTCAACCTGGACTCCCTTGAATATATTTTAACTAGGCCCAAATCTAACAGCCGCAACCGAGTTATGAACTGCCTCAGTACGTATCAAAATGAGAATCTCAAGCCACAGCAATTACACCTAGATCCACTAGTGGCTGCAGGGGAGAATACTATATCTACCACGCTCCCTTTTTGAAAATTAAAAATCTGTGTCGAGTGTCTCCAGACATGGCTGCGTTGGACATAAATGTAAAATCACAGCTCTCTAGGTGGCTTCTGGAAGGTGAGGACAGACATACAACCGAACACAAGGGATTTTGCACACACTGATGATGATATTAAGCGATGTGAATGAAGCTTACCTCTTTTTCAAAATCCTTAAAGTCCTCTAAATAGTTGATGCCCAAACGTATTCGCATGCTTTCGACCACTTTGGCCAAGTTATCAACTTCAGATTCCAAATCGGTAATGCGTACGGTATTCCATATCTGCAAAAAAGAAATAAGAATTCAAGGATGACGTGTTGAATATTTTTAATTATTATTGTAAACTTATTAGCCTTAAATAGATTAACGATTGTTAAGAATTTTATTTAATTGAAAACCTCAATTAAGATAATTGTGTCAAATATCGCACCTAAGATGAAATTTCCGTTGAAATTCAATTTAAAAAAAAACAACAAAAACGAAATAAAAAGCATTCACATGGGAGCGGTAAAAATCGTACACATCAGACATGCTAAAGCGTTCATGGTAGCATTCAATGTGCTTGAAATCGTCTTTCCAAGACAATAAACATAATCTCTTAATGGATCATTAACATTCGGTTCGGTCTTCAAATACTCCACAATTCACACAAAACTGACAATGGCGCGTGTGTCAATTGTACATAGTGGAGCAGCAGAGCGTTTTCACATTTATGTATATACTTTTATTGTTGCTTTGTGGATAGAGAGTCTTCAAGTTAAGTTAAACAAAAAAATAATAAAAATTTAATAAAAAAAAATATTGAAAAAAAATATTTCATTTGTGGATTGGTCATAGAAATCCGAAGATTATAATGTGCTACTGTCAATTTCTGAAGATGTGTTACCCATTTGTGACAGTGTAGTGAATATAATATGTACCAACATCTCTAAACCCAATTCAACTCAAACATTTAGACTATCGGTTAAACTAATAGAAAGTATGAATTCACTGCCTTTGTTTTGGAACATAATAGTGAGGATGATTCGGCGGTTTTTCTACATTTGCTTTACACTAGTAAATTGAAACATAAATGAAACGAAAAATAAATATATATTAACTAAGATTTATGAGTATTTGCATTTCCTTCTAGTGGACACACTTCCCATATATACAATAAGTGCTCAATTATACGGAATAGGGAAGAACAAACAAAATTAAATAAAATTAAGTTTGATTGTTCATTTCGATTGTAGCGCATAAATACTTATGAGTAGAAGTTGTGAATGAGCCTGCACTCAATACTCAATGGACGTTACTTAACGAAGGAATGGAGAAGACGTCATTTCACTTGGGTATGTGCATGACGGAAGTGTATCGAACAAGGAAATAAGGCAGATTCCATTCTTTCTAGCTTTCAAAGATATATTTTGGCAGCAAATGAATGGAAACGAATTTGACTAGGTGCTTCATTGCGATTTTGCTCTTACTTTATACGAATGGATTGAGCACATATTTGTGATGTTCATTTCCCGCTTTCTGCGAGTCTAGATGATACTATCAAACAGCAGGTGGCACGTAGGCCAGCAATACAAATGAACCCATGAGGTCCATTACAGGCAATCGCACTCGATCGGCCCGCTGTAGCACACAGGCAACAACAACAATAGCAAGCGAGTAAATCAAATGACAAATGGCAACCAAGAAACCGAACATTTCAATTTCATGGACTGTTCAATTAACTAGGCAGCCAGCAGCCAGCATGCCGCGCACTGCCTCTCACCATTTAGCTGTATGTCTTTCCGTCTCGTGCTCAAAGCAATTATTTACAGAAGTTATTCACAGTTCACTGTGTTTACAATTTAAGAATGTGTGTCTGGTACTTGTCATTATTGAGAGATCATAATTGCAGACGGACAGACTACTTCAATTATGTGATCACACAACAGTCGCAGAAGATTTACGAAATCATTGCCATTTGCCATTGGCGAACTGTGCTATTCGAAAATAGCAATTGATATTGACATAATCCATATGAACTGTTAATTGAATATATATCTATATGTAGCTTATATACTAGAACCAAAATGGCGAACAAATTCTTAAAAAGATTTCATTTTGAAAGCCTCCAATGCAGACATTTGGTCGTAATGCATAATTTCAAAATAAAGTTCGGGTTTTCGTTGGAAAAAAAATACAAATGAATTTAAAGCTATAATTTGAACAAGAGATAGCACAAGATTTAATTTCATACATGCAGACATATGAACATAATTAATTAGGCAATTCTTCAGTCAAATATTTTCTGTTTGTTCCAAAAGATAGAGAAGTCCAGTGTAGTCTATGCGACATTATCTGCTTAATTATATGAGTTTATGAAGTTAATGGGTCGCATCAATTGATTATATAAACAATTTGAAAAAAATTATACACAATTATTTGCAAAATTGATGTTGAAGTGAATAACAAAATTATGAAGTTTTTTTTTAATCGAAAAAGTCTTTGTTTGGCCTCTTTGTAGGGTAAAAAGTACATAGATTTTTTTCAATAAAAAAAGAGAAAGAAGAAAGAGGGATTCTCCAGAAATACCGCCTTCATCCGGTTAATAAGTTCAAGTTTTTCATACAGTTTGAAAAGTTGTACGTTAACAACTTTTTTGGTTATTTTACCGAACAATTTTTTTGTCTGTGTTCATGTTATCTGTGTAGAAAAGCTATCCCTTCGGTCTAATACTATAATTAAAATACAAGTAAAGAATTGCATGCAATCTTACCGTGAATGCCAGCAGAATCGTGCCCACCACAATACCCGTCGCACTTAAGCCAATTGCCAAGAAATTGCTATGCCGCTGGCGGCGGCGACTTGCATGCGTTGCCGGGAAATTATCAACGCTCTGGGGTGTTATAAACGGCTTAAGCGTTTCGGCGGTCATAATTTGTTGAATGATATTTTCGAACCTTGAACAAGTATCCTATATTCGAAGGAGTACAACAACCAATCCAAGCTTCTGGCACTCGTAGTAGTATGGATTGGTTTTAGAACAAACACTGTGCAGATACGGAACTAAGCGGATATGACGATTTAAACGGCGAAGAGCAGCATAAATATTAATAACAACAACAATAACAATCAGCACCCACTTGCAGCGTTGTTGACTTATTTTTGCACTTCACTACTGGCTGTGCTAGTGACAGCGTAAGGGTCCCTTGATGAATGAGATCTTCAAAAGTTGCCCGTAACAACAACAACAACAACAGCAACAGCAAAACTTGTATCCACTTGCTGCATAAATTATCGTCAGTTTGCCTGTGCACTTGATCTGTTGGACTGCACTTTGAGTTATTCCACCAACTACTCGTAGTTATGCACACAACCACTTTTTTCAAAACTTGTTTCGATTTATTACATAGAAAACTTTGCTTCTTATCAAATGCTCTTGATTACAAATTATTTATCTTAAATGCAATCTCAGTTAATGTGACACAATTACTTTGTATGTATTTATTTATCACGATCAATTACGAATTAACTGAAAAAAACTATTGAGAACTTGTTCCATTTGCTGCATTTGTGCCGCTTGATATTAACTATTCCGCATTCTATTTTCTATTTCAGCTGCGAATCTTTAACTTCCGATCAACAACGTCCGATCACTTCTGTGCTTAGCGTACGACTGAAATTTGAAGAAAGAAAAAATATTCCCTCAGCAAACACAGGAAATTGCTCCCGGCAAAGTTGGTTGTTTATTTTTGCTGCGGACAAGAGCGGTACTTGTGCTCATATATTTTTGCACTGCTATCTCAACAGATTTATTTATACTTTATTATTCTTTTTTCGAAATCGAATAATCTGCCAAATTTTGGATCCACTCTCGCTCAATATACACTTGAGTACTACATATAGCAATTTTTATTTTGTTTTCTTTTTTTTTTTGAATGTTGATTTTTATTTATTTTTCTTTTTTCCGGTTTGATGCGATTTGATTCTCTCGCGAACACCATTCGTTAGCAGCCTTGTGTTCTCTCTTTATCACGCTTGCCTCGTATTGATCATTTTTGGTTGGTGGTTCGTCCCATTATTAATTAATTCTGCATTGTTATTATTTAGTTTTCAATATTTTTAAATTAATTTATTAAAATCTGAAGTTTTACTTTTTTAAATTTGCAATAATGCCAACAAAAAATTGCTAATTCCCTTTTTTTGTACAAGATTTCTGAATTGAACATAAAATCTTTATTAAACCTCCTTTTTTAAAATTATTCTTGGTATAAAATTTTTTTATTTAAATTTTTTTTTTAATTTTATCAAAATTTTTCCAAAAAGTTTTTTTTTTATTTTATTACAAAAACATGAACATTTATTTGACTTGCTTGATAGCTGTAGTTTTTTGTTCCAGAATTATCTGAAAACGAACTCACTGTGCTGCGCTTGTGGCCCATACAGAGATAACACCACCAATAAAACAAATGAACTTTAAACTTTTTTGTTTCACAAAAATTTTAAAAAACCATTCGTTTTTTTTTGAACAAAAATGCTGATTTCTATGAATTGCTATCGTCAATCATGGTGACCGAATGTCTAACTTTCGTACCATAAATATTAAAATAAATTTGAAGATTAGGACCGGGCATTGTCTGCTCTTAAGCCACCTTCAAATTGCATGTCTACTTGAAGGTGCTCAGGCTACGCATCTAATTAGTTTGGAATTTGTTCGTCAGCGGATTTGTGCCGCCCGACCTTAATTGCGTTCCTCTGTGACAGGTATGAATTTGGAAAAGGATCGGTACCTATACTTATGGCAACAACACTTTGATAAGGAAGACATACATAAATACATTACTTACCCGCCGCTGATTACAGCGTATTGATATTGATGGTAAATTGCTTCCGTTTTTAGTGTTCTTATTTTTCCCATTTCAATTTCCAATTTCTTATTCAATAAATTCTTTAAAAGTCCCCTTCAGTAGTACACTTTGGCAATTAAGAGAATGATATTTTTTTTTTTTACTAAAATTAACGTTTTGTTTTGGAATATAATAGATTCCATTGTTTATTCGATTAGCTTAGAATGGTCCTAAATTAGCCCGCAGAAAGCGTTTCTTCACTCAGACGATTTTCAAAGTCAATGTCAATTGTCGGTGCAGTTCGTTTAATTTAATTTCGCTTGAATTTGTATTTTTTCCTCAGCTTACTGATTTATTGCTTATCATTTGATCGTAAAATGTATGGGTTCTTCCATATGTGCATATATTTGTGGGAAGGAAATCACTTGTAATTCAAAATGTTGCGTAATATTTCATATGGTCATGTAGTCGGTTCGCCAAAATTTTTCAAATACACCAACTTTGATATTGATATTGGTTAAAATAATATCGGCCATGCAATTTAGAAGTACACCGAACATAAAAATTCGGTCTCAGGAGCCCATACTAGGTGGATTAGGAACCGCAGACCAAGTCCAAAATCCGTTTCTTAATATTTCAAATCAAATCCTCCAAAAAAAAAAAATATTTGGTCTCAAGACCCCCATTGTGACTTATTTCTATGTGGTTTTGGAAGCTCGGACAGTGTCAAAAATACGTTTCTAAACATTTCCAATCGAATGCAGCAATAAAAAAGACTTGAAAAATGTTGACCTTTTTTTTCGGTGTATGGGAGCCACGCCCAGTTTTTGTCCGATTTGGCTGATTCTCGAACTTGATCTCAGTATTCACGAGGAAAACATGTACCCAAAGTTTCAAGTCGATATCTCCAAAACTGCGACCGCTATCTTGCAGACGGACATCGCTAAATTGACTCCGGCGGTGATGCTGATCAAGAATACATATACTTTTCCATACCGGACACGCCCTCTCATGGGCGTTACAAACATTGTGTCAAAGTAAGTATACCTTGCCACAGTGTATGGGGAGTATAATAAATTAAGAAACCTATTGTATTTTTGATAAATGTATGCGTATTTCAGTTTTGACAATAATTTTTAGCGTTATCAATAATTCTGTTTTTTAGCATACTGTTGCAATATGTAAATAAATCATTCACAATCTTGTAGCAAAGTATATACTTTGGAAAATTTTATCAAAAATGCTCCAATTCCTGAATACCCCTATTGCCGTTTTCCACTAACTTTTTAATGTGCCATAATTTTAATGCGAATGCTATAATTTTCAGAGCAAGTACCATAATTTCCGCTTTCGGAGCTGGCAACACTGCAATTTATTTGACAGCACACACGTCACAATTTTTTCTTTTTTTCACAATCATCGCTGGAAAAATGAGGGCAAGTCGACAAATTTTCGGTATTTTATTAATTAAATTAATTGTATTTCTGGAAAATGCAAAAGCAAACGAAGTTCTTGGCTGTGGAGGATTCATCAAGAGCCATGCGGACATAGATTTCTCAAAAGTCGAGATAAAATTGTAAGTTTGGATTCAGTTAAGTTAGGTTCATCCTGGACTGGAAAGTGAAAAATTAAAAACTTGATAAGATTACGATTACTTAATTCTTAATTGTTTAATTAAATCAGTGGGTCATAAAAAGCATGTGCTGAAAAGCCAAAAAATCACTAACCTACTTTTCTCAATGAATCGGTTATCGGTTGATATTGTTGGACCGGCCGGCCTAAAACGAAATTCGCCATCCTGTCTCTTGTTTGCGATTCCATTAATGAACATTTGCTCCTTCCCAGACTCACCAAACAGGGCTCGCTGAAGGACAAAACCGATTGCTCGCCTTCGAATGGCTACTATTTCCTACCCATTTACGACAAGGCCGAATACCTGCTGAAAATTTCTCCGCCACCCGGCTGGAGCTTCGAGCCGGAACAAGTTGAGTTGAATTTCGACGGCAAGACCGATATCTGCAGTCAGGGCAAAGATGTCAATTTCGCTTTCAAAGGCTTCGGCATAACCGGAAAAGTGGTTTTCGCCGGTCAAGGCAGTGGGGCTCGCGGCATCGACGTGGAACTGAAGTCGGAAGACGGTTCCGATGTGCGACGCACCACCACCGATCTGAATGGTATCTTCTCGTTTACACCAATCATACCGGGGAAATATGTCGTGCGTGTTTCGCATGCGAAGTGGCATTTTTCCAAGTTTGAGCATGAAGTGGTTGTGGTCAGCGGAAATACTGAGTTGCCTGAAAATTCTTTGATTGTATCAGGATTCGATGTGGCCGGCCGACTGGATACGTTCGGTCAATTGACGTCGGGCGTGGGTGCGGCCATTTTCAGGCAAAAAGGTGTAAGTACAGAAGGGCGCAGTTATGTAGTTCATGCATATTCATTTGTTTTTATTTTTAGCAAACCTTGCCTCTGAAATGCCACAAAGGTTCTCCCATCACCCTGGCTGTGGACAACTCAAACTATGAATCTGTCTCCGCTTGCTATGCGAAAGTAGACAAATCTGGCGACTACACTTTCAAAGGAGTGGCTCCCGGAAAATATTTGGTACAGCCCGTCATCGAGAATGCCAACTTGAAGCTGCACATCAGTCCAGCCTTCATTGAATTCGAAGTGCTGAAAGACACACTGGAATTGAAAAAGGAATTCAAAGTAAGCCAAAGGAGGGTGGAAATGTCCAAACATTTTCTTTCATATGAAACATTTACCAGTTTTCTCATTTGTTTCTCATTTCTGTTTAACCAAACATTTATTCGTAACCTTTTCAGATAACCGGTTTCAGTGTCTCTGGCCGAGTACTCTCATCGGCCAATGGCAGTCCCCTCCCTGCAGCTATTGTTAAAATAAACGGTCAGAAGGTGGCGGAAACAAAAAGCGACGGTGGCTACACTTTGGAAAATGTCAAGTCTGGCGGCTACGTGCTGCAAGTGGAAGCACCTAAATTACAATTCAACGAACAACACTTAACCTTACAGCTGTCGGCGCCCACGCTGCCCGATGCAGTGCCAGTCGCCTATCAGGCATGCGGTGTGGTCATATCGAAGAAGTCGTATGTCATTGGCATCACCAAGCACGGCTCGACCTTTCACACAACCGTTTCGAGCAAGCCGGAGACGGGAGACTGGTGTGCATATCTGCCCAGCGGTAAGTTCAGCATCGAAGTACTCACAACGGAAGCGGACAAAGCGAGTGGCGTACAATTCTTCCCAGTGCAACAGAACATCGAAGTACAATCCTCACCAATGGCCGGCATCACATTCTCCCAGTTGCGTGCCACTCTCAGCGGTGAATTGAAGTGTCTGCCCGATGCCCCGAAAACGTGCACCGCCGCGGAGGTGACATTACACTCTCTGGATGCTTCCGGCCAGCGAACTGGCCAAAGTCAGCGCGCCACTGCTCTGAGTGAGTTGATCATAAATCGTTTGTGTAGGGAAATTGCAATTACCTTGTCTCTTGTCAGGTGGTAAATACAGCTTCACGGAAATACTACCCGGACCGTACGAGATCACCATACCCCAGTCGAACTTGTGCTTTGATTCCACGCGGGTTCTCATCAATGTGGCCTCGGCCATTGAGTCTGCTTCGCCCTTCCTGCAACGTGGCTACGAGGTCTCCATCATATCGAGTCATCGCGTTATTGTATGTGCCTTTCGAGTGTTTTTTCTTTGAATTCGTTGTAACTTTTCCCTTGCCTAGATGAAATACAATCACGTATCGCCCACGGCCCAGCCCTCGATTGGCTCTTCACTCGATACCTTGAAGCTGCTCGCAGGCGTGAATACTTTTTGCGTGACTAAATTTGGCTCCTACAACATCAAACTCGAGGGCTGCCACCTCTACGACGACGATAGTTTGCCGAAGACATTCAACACGGCCGATACCGATCCGGTTATTATCACCGCCGTCGCTCACAAAGTGGGCGTTCGCGTGCTGTCTGCCGAGTCGAGTGTCGACTCCTTGCAGCTGACGGTCCAATCAAATTCGTTGGACAATCAACTGATCACACCCATTGCCGAGGCCCACAAAGTCGACGGCAAATTTGCCTTCCGCTTTGACACTCACTTGAAACCCGAGGAAGTCCTGCGCGTCACCCCGAAGAGCGACATATTGCTATTTGCGCCGCAAACGAAAGAATATATTGGCTCCAACGACTGTGTCGACATTGCGTTCAACTTTGTGGCCACACGCGGATTGATTTTGCGCGGTAAAGTTGTGCCGGCCATCAAGGAGGCTAAGATCACGCTGTCCTTCCCCAACAATCGCGAACTATTGAGCGCACAAACGGTACTCACCTCAGACAGTGGTGAGTTCAAATTCGGTCCCATCGACCAGAGTTTGGACTTCGAGCTGAGCGCCGAAAAGGAATCGTATGTCTTCTCGGAGTACAATCGCGAAACGGCCACGTTTAGCGCGCATAAATTGTGCGAAATCATAGTTCGCGTGAAGGACGAAGCGGGCAAGGCATTGAGCGGCGTTCTTCTGTCGCTTAGCGGGGCTGAGAGCTATCGCAAGAATTTAGTGACCAGCGACAATGGTGCGATCAATTTCCACTCCCTGTCACCGTCGCAGTACTTCCTGCGACCCATGATGAAGGAGTACAAATTCGAGCCGAACTCAAAAATGATCGACATCAAGGATGGCGAGACCGTCGAAGTGGAGTTGGTGTAAGTTGCTTGTGAGTTTTCATTCCGTTCGTTTCTCATTTCTCATTTCTTCTCAAATGGTACAGGGGCAACCGGGTGGCTTATTCCATCTTTGGCACCATCACATCGCTCAACGGCGAGCCCTTCGGCCAGGTGAATATCGACGCCACGGCCGACGAGAACTGCATGCACCACCAGGAAGAGGCCACTAGCGAGAATAATGGACAGTATCGTTTGCGCGGCCTGCAGCCCGGCTGTACGTATACTGTTCGGCCCAAGGACATTGGCTCGGCCAATGCGAATGTGGAACGATCGATACCAGCATCGCACACTGTTCGCGTGGCCAGCGATGATGTGCGTGGCATTAATATGATTGCCACCAGTCCGATTAGTTTTGTGGACGTAACAGCTCGCGTGACCGCTTCGCTGAACGATCACTATAAGACTCTGCGCATCGTCATGTACCGCAAGGGAGCTTCCGATTCGCCGATTTACTCGCAGCGCATCGAAACCCCCTTGAACCCGAAATCGCGATACAATCCCAGCATTATGGTGTTCTTCCCGCGCATACCGCTCGACGGCAAGGCCTACATTGTGGAACTGAAGTCCACACTATCCGACAAGTCGTATACATATGCCCTGGCTGTGGAACAGTTTGTGGCCAACACTAGCTCCGTCTTCGTCGAGCTCGAATTCAAGCCCGAAGTGCGCGCGGCCGAGGCGGATCTCAATCAGAATTCGATATCCGCTCTGGTCTTGGTCGCTTTGGTGGCTATTGCCTTCTTCAAGCAGGACATTGCAATGGATGTGGTGAATTTCGTCTGGTCGAAGCTGAACGGCCTTGCGCAGGACATTGCTCAGAAGCAGAAGAACAACAGCAAAAAGGATACGCGCAAAAATGAGCCCATCAATCAGAAGGAGATCGAGCACATGGCCGAGCAGATAAATGCCATCAAAAAGAAGAAGACGAAGAAAATCTAAAGTGGGCGAGGCGAGCGCGTGTTATTTTTAATTAAATTTGAATTGTTTTCAATTTTCCATTTTTTCGATCGCTTGTATTGGCTTCTTGATATTTAAGAGGCCATCATTGCAAAATCGACAGTCGCCCTATAAAATTATTAGGTCTCATTAGTTAGCCACATTGTTGTATTTGATTTTGCGAATAGTTGTAATTTATGTTTGTGTGGGAATTATGAATAAAGGGAAATATTTGACATTAATAAAATAAAATGGTGGACAACTCGATACCAAGCGTTAAAACCTACAACTAAAATGTAGCGTCGCTTCATTAAAATCACAAAACCTAGCGCTCAATTCGTTCGCCATCTTTTTGGACAGCAAACAATTTAAAAAAATGGCTGAAAATCAACAATAAAAAATTCAAACAACAAAAAACAAAAATTTCTAAATCTATTCACCCAATCGGAATTCTTTTGTTGGTAAATTTGGACGACACTAGGGTTCCCAACTCAAAAACTTTGGTTTTGTCCACTGGTTTTTGGTAAGGAACAAAACTGAATTATTCAACAAATATAATGGTTTTTTTTGGAAAAAAAATAGGGTTTAATATAAAAGTTGTGCGAAAAAACACAATAAATTAACAATGTGTAAGTCCCTTTTTTTTGCTTTTTAGACCAATATTATTGACCACGTCATTTTCTGATGCATTCTGAGCTGCAATTCGTGCTCGTGTCCGCTCTCTTCCAATTGCTTGTTGTTGTGGTGTTAAATTTTCCCTAGCTTTTTTCGGATTTTCCGATGTTTGGATGTCGTCAAACAGGCATTTTAATTTATTTTATTTGCATTTTTTTAATAGCATGTGATTAAATGTTCCAATATCAGTTATCGATAAATATGGAATTAAGCATCCATTTGCATACAAATTACTAGACTACTAATTATATTATCAACGTTCTAGGCTTACTTATAATCAAATTTGTTGTCCCCCCACTCATGTCTGGCCAGCGTTATCGCATTCAATGCGATCAGAATTATTCTGCGACTCTTATTGGCAGTCGTACTTTACATGTTGAGCGTTCAAGTAGTAAAATTTAAGAAAAAATGTGGAGTGGTTACATCATTATATTCCTGCTAATTGCTGTTGGTCTCATCGATGTGGTACATGTACATCCCACCCATAACAATGGAATCCAAACGAAATTACAACGTTCGCGCCGCCAATTCGATTTCACACTATCCGCCGAGCACGACGACAAGGAGGACGAGACAGAAATCGCGTTAGAGGCTATTGCAGGTCTATGGCGCAGTGCTGATTCCAAAACCCAAGTCGAGGGCTCGGCCAAAGTGATCCATCGCGCCAACTCGCTGCAATCGGGTAATACTCGCTATTCGGGACGTTTGCATGTCCACCGCGAATACAAGCGAAAGTAAAAGAAAATAATGGCCATTTCTTTCGCCAAGGTTCCGACTGGCGCCTGGGTTTTCGTGTTGTATTTACTTAGTTTCTGGAAATTCCATGCGCTGTGAAATAAATGGTTTTTGTTTCATGCCAGCGCCTGGCCTCCGCCTGGCCTCTCCCAACGATACTTTCAAACTGTCGTTGATAAACTTTTGAACTGCCCCTGCCATTGTACAATGAATTTGTTTTTGTTATTGTTTTCTGTAAGTTCGGCTGAAATTCGATTGAAATACAGCAAATAAATTGTGTTTTATTCGTGAAAATTGCATATTTTGGTATTTCTTCAACTCTTCTTAAAATGGATCACGGTCAACTGTTAGTGTACTTAATCGCATTTAGCAAGTAACCACCTCTCAGTTGTATTTGTTGTTGAAACTTCTAAAGTTTTAAGATACGTTGAATTTTTTTAAGGCAAGTTTATTTTGAATTTGAAGAAATTCGACTTATACAATAAAATAAATAAATAAATAAATACAAAAAAAATAAATTAGCTAATGTAAAAGTTAGAGTAAGAGAGGGATACAGCGGTAGAGCGAGAGGTAGGTTTCCCCATTCACATTTCCTATTCAATTTCATTCAATTGTCATTGATTTGCTTCAGTATTCGTTCCGCTACAACATTCATTTTCCGATCACCGCGACGTCTCATCGTACGCTTCTCAGCCAGCAAATTGACCGCATTTTGACCTTCCAAGTCTGAATTCGTAATGAGATTATTCTCAGCAGAGTTGTTCTGCTCGAGGTCGGCTAAATTGGCGGCTGTCTCAGTAGGCTGCGGTTGCGGCTGCGCGTCCGTTTCCATTTCCGGCTCTACTTCGTGTTCCGTTGTCTCATCCTCTTCTTCGGTATTTTGTTCAATGAAGACGCACTCAGAATTGACCACCGCACATTCGGCAAAGGAGGTGGCTTGACCCAACTGATTGTTTGAGTTTGTGTACCTGCCGAAGAAGCCACGGCCCACAATGCGGAATGCCATTGCCGTGAGTGGATTTTCCTTGGAACGGAATTCCATTTCACACACGAAACGGCGACGACAGGCCTTGGAATCGAGTCCCAAAAACGAAAACATAAATTCGGCAATTCTGTAAGACAACAAATAATTTCTACAATAAAGCAACCAATTAATAAGTGTCCTAAACTTACTGCTCCTCAGTTGCCATCGGACGCTTCCTGACGACACTACGCCGGCCAATACGATGGGTTTCGGGAGCACTGGAGGTGGGCGGCACATCTGAGTATTCGCCCGTATACCCTGAGTATGGCTCGAAGGAACTGGCACTGGACTCGTAAGAGTGATCAAAGTGATCCGAATGATCGAACGAATAGGGTATATGGTCGTGATGCGAGAACGATGGTGGCCTGCATGTAAATTGAAGTAATCACAAAAATGTTTTCTTTTTATTCCTCAAATATTCTAGAGTAATGCTTACGGGTGATCGTAGATAATGGGGCCCTCGTGCACCACCCCGGAATCACATTTGTGGGGCCAAACGTAGCGCAAGCCAACGAATACGGCGCTGCCCACAAAGAAAGCAACGATAACCAATTTCACTTTAACCCAGTAAGCAATGCCCAAAGCAATTGGCCAGAGATGGTCTAAAATAGAAATTAAAAAGAATTTTAATATTAATTATTGAAAAAAAAAGAATTCTCCTCCGTGACACATTCTCTCCTCATTTGCCACATTGCAGTGACCAGGATTCGAATCTGTGATTTTCAGCATAACAAAAAAAGTTCTTAAAGTAAACCAAACATCTCACATCGTCAGAAATTGCAAATATAGCTTACTTCCTTCCAATAACTTATGGTTAAGTAATAATTATCAAGAAATCACAATTCGAATCGCATTTCATGTTAACTTTCACAACCAAATTCTATCAGCTGCTGTGATTATCCAATTATTAATCACGATTACAAGAAAAAAAATAATAAAACTACAACATATCTACGAGTATTAGCAATAATACGCGATCTACGACAATACAAAATGTACTGCACGGCGCATAGAATAAATATTGAAAGTGAAAAGTGTTAATCAATTGTTATGATGCGAAACGAGTAGAAATTTTACTAAAAACACAATCGCTGACTGGCGATGGGCTGTAAATAACGCCAGCGATCGTGACGATCTTATTTATGGTTTTATCACATTCTGATTTCGGATGGGCTTTTTACATTCAGGAAAAACTTTCCATAAATAAACAAAAAGAAAAATAGGAAAAAATCGAGTCAATTTCTCTAGTGGTACCATACACCAAGGTGTCAACTTGTCTACAATGAATAGGCGAGAAAAAAAATGTAGTTTCCATTTGAATTTCTATTGAAATTATGTAAACAACAAAACCGATTGAATGATAAATGATTGCATAACGCACTTTTGAATTTAAGGAATCAGAAAATTTCTTTGGAAATATGAGGACTGATTGCTTGAAATTAATTAGTATTTAAATTAATTACGTAAATAAGTTATTTAAGTAAATAAAAGGATAATATGGGGGGGGGGGGCTGTGAAAGTAGTGTAGCCTTGAAATGTGAAAACTATTGTTCAGTTGGAAACTTATTACGAGGTCGGTTTGGATGCTAAAAAATAGTTTTTGGAGTCATTACATATTTTAAAAATACTGGGACCTTGTAAAATGTTTCAAGTAATAAATGGGCGCGTAGAACCATAGAAAAGGAAGACAGTTTAATTGTAAGAATTGTAAGCCAATCCCTTTTTGACTTCCAAACGATTAGAACACACTATAACGTCGAGCAGAAATTATCAGCCAAGTTGGTTCACGTGTATGACGTCGAAGTTGGTTGGACTAGGTTTCCTTTAAAGTTTAAACACTTTAAATGACTTTAAGACTTTGGCGCATATTCATAGTCAAATTTAGTAGCTGCTAAACTTTAGAACCAGCTTAGTAGCTGTCAGTTCAGTGTATTATCTGTCAACTTAGTAGATTACTAAAGTTGTGTTGGAGCTTAATTTGACTATGAATATTGGCCTTTCTATTTTGTATTCTTTTTTGGGTTATTTGAAATTTTTTAAATTTCTCCTTAACTTGGAGATCTCCTGGACATGCAATGTTTTGTACTTACGCAGTGCATGGTGTCGCCTTCTGGTTCTGCCCTCGTCCACTAAATCGGTTGTTTCTCTTTCACTTTGCACAGCAATGCCGTCCTGATTGGTCGTTTCGAGTTCATCGCAGAACACCAATGTCAGATAGGCGACCAGGAGCACAAATATAAACCACAGGGTATTTCTATTCATTTTTGAAAATTGTTTTATTTTTTTTAACTATATTTTGATGTGAGAGCACTTTTTTAAAAAGTTATTTTATTATTCTTGTTGTGTCCGTTGTCCACACACAGTATAGGTGGGAGATTTTTGTGTTGACCTGCAGTTATTGCAAAACCGAATGATATGAAAAGAGCAGCGCAACTTTGCTTTTATATGCAAGCGCACTCGCCGGCGCCGCTAAGTTTAAGTTCAAGGTGATAATTGTCCATCTAATTGTTCGATAAATAAAATATTATCCACAGCATATGGCTTTGAGTGTTGGTTGTGTTTATCTTCTTTTTTTTTGGTAATATATGTAACTAATTTCTGTTGCTGTATGTATGTATGTATGTGCCTACAAATTTCTTAGAGTTGGCGTGTGTGTCTCATCAGCATATCAATATCGTAGTCTTGGAAGTGTTAAGATGATTTTGCACCATGTACTACCATGTGCAGCAAGGCGTGACAAACAATGATAATAATGCGAGCAATTGAATTTCTCTTTTTTTTTTGAGTTTTCGTTTCAATGTTATGAGACTTTTAATGTGAAATGTGTGAATTTTAAAATTGATTTACACGTAGAATATAACAGAGAGAAGATGTCTCGTGGAAATGATTCAATTTCGGTCACCACCGATGACTGGAGGTGTAGCGACGAATAAACTGTGACCTAATGAACCGATTCTGACGACATCACTTGATTACAGAAAAGCATGCTCACCTGTTCTAATCTGTTAATATCCCTACCGACTAATGGGAATGCAAAACACCAAGAAAAAATGTTTGTAAAATAATTTCAAATACGTTTCCACATCCTTTTATGGCGAATAAAACACTCTGCTGTATATTAATTCAGTGACATTTATTAGATTACTTCATTGGTATGTACAATTTTGGTACTTATATAAAACAAAACAATAAAACAAAGTTTACTTCAACGAAATAATGTTGACACTTTGGCTAAATCACAAGAATGGAATAGGGATGCATAGCGAATTGTTAATACAGCATTAAAAAAACTATTAAAAAAGAAATGTTTTTTTTAAATTTTAATGATAATTTGTTCAGAGATAGAAAAATACATAGCCTTGTCCAGTTTTTTACATTGCTAAAATATAAATTTTGTTATCTGTATTAATTAGAATTTGTTGTTAAAAAATCAAATTGTAACTATTTGGCATTTTTATTAATTTTCATTATTTCTTTATCAGTTTTAACATTTGTTTTTAAAGTTTTTGCAATTGGAGATATTGAATTATCAAAAGTTCACCTATTCCATTCCTCGAATTTGTCGATTTGTAGTACACTAATATGGTGTCATATTAACACCACTTCCTTAGATTATATATACTTAGGCCCGGTTTAATTGCTCACTGAAGTGCCGATTAGTCTCCCAAACATGATTACGGCGACTTGAAAGCACTATCCAACCGGCCCTTAGAGTACATAAGTGCGCTTTACAATATTTCCTATACTCTGCTAATAGCTTCTGATTTGGTTAACAAATTGATAGTTTATCACTACATTTTAGCCATTACTGTTATGCATACCATGTTAGCGTCAAGAATTTGAAAAGCATTTAGTACTAAGAAATTTCTATATATACATACATCTCGATTCCATACAACGAAACATTTGGCGAACAACGGTTTAATGTGACATTTGAGGAAAACCTTTTCAAAAATTGTTCCTAATTTATAAAATTGTATTCTTTTAAAATAGCATCCACAACCCTTGTACGGTAATTGTAGAGCAGTTTTTCATCTATTAGTGAAATGATATTAGAATTTCATTTGTATCAACTGGCCAGGGACCGCCAAGAAACGGTTCTGGAACCGAAACCGGAACCAATACTTTGGAAAGTCTGGGAACCGCAATCGATATTTTTTTAAGTCTCAGAACTGGGACCGAATCGTTTAATTTTTTTGGTTCCGTTCCTAAATTCATAAGTCCAAAATACAATTTTGAAATATTTTGTTGTCATCCAGTTTTTGTTAACTCTTTCTTTTGGACTTTCACTTTAAAATTTAACCTATCGGTTTCGGAACCTAAGTTGATATTTTCTAAGTCTGAGAACCGGAACCGTAACCGAAATATTTTTAAATCTGAGTCCCTGCAACTGGTACATTTACTGCTCCAACTCCACATTAAGATGCTATCGAACATACAGGAAATAATGATATATAAGCATTAGTGTGTAATAGGGTGGATTGAACAAAAATCAATCGGAACGGTAGGAGCATACCTACTGACGTCAATAAGAAAGGGTTCAAATTGCTTTCCCATCGGTTGGTATGTATATTTTGCCTCCTCATCGCGATTAGGGCATTCCGATTTTGGTAAAAAAAACCCAAAATGCAAAATCGTTTTTTTATTCGTTTAGTTTATTTCAAACTTAACACCGTTGCAGAGTAAAAACGTACCAACCGATCGAAAATAAATTTTAACCTTTGCATTTTTCAAATCTTTTCACTCCACCCTACTATGTAATGATGCGATTACAGTAACTACATTGAGATCAAACCAGACTTGACTAAATATAATTTGCTATTTGATTTTTTTTTAATATTTATATTTTCTACTACATGCTAGTACGTTAAATTAAACGTTGCTTGAAGATTTCCTTAGACATATGTATGCACATATGCATTGTGTGAATATTCTCTACAATGAATTGTTTATATATTTTTCTAAGTACTCCTAAATGCGTTATGAATTTTTATTATAATTAATGTTAACTCCTACTGTGGTGTTCTACTTCATAGCGCACACGTCTGGGCATGCGTATGAAATATTTTCATAAATTTTCACATTTTTCCAAATAAAATTATCCCTTATACGAAATACAGATTAAATCCATTTATGAATATATATATACACATGTGAATGTATAAACTATAATACAATTACGCTAATAGTGTATGTGCTAGAGAATTTTCCAAATATGTACTAAAGTATGCCAAGACGGCAAACTCACAATTATACACAGTATAAAACTTTATTGAAAGCTAAGCAAATGCAAAAGAAATGCCAAATATATGTACACTAGTGATTACAGATAAGAAATTATGTGAAACGTATAAAATCAAGCAAGTACCTGATATCTGAAGTAAAGGGTGACCAGAGAAGAACAACAAGAAAATAAATTTAAATAAAACCACAACATTGTTAGATATCAAATTGATTCTGTCTTTATTTTAACGTTACATTAATGCCATTATGTATGGAATAGCACATCATTTTAATGGACACCTCAGCTTCGCTGGCATCAAGTGCATCAAGCGACATATCCGAATATTTTTTAATAATTTCCACACGTTCGTTGAAATGGCAAACCTTACAAAATATTTTGACACCTGCTGAAGAATAACAATTGGAAAAACAGTCATTGCTATCTGGTCACCCTTTAAAATGCCTAACTCAATTCATGCTTAAGTCGACGTAAGTCCTTATTGCTTTCTGAAGCCAGGATCTTTTTCGATCGAAAATGCATTTCAGTACTTGCCAGTGTACTTATAAGTTTATGTACTATTTTTATATATATTTAAAACACATAGTTGATACTTATATATATTTGTTTTTACAGCGAGTATTTTAGGGTAATTTTGTTATGAAATAAATTTTCTGTGATTTCTTTGTTCACATTAAGCTAAATGCAGTCACACACAAGCACATACCTACAGTATTACATTAACATTTACACGCACACACTTTCACATTTCACATACGCTTGCATATGTATTTTGACTTTGTTTTAAGTAAATTTTTAAAGCTGCACCATTTTCTGATATAATTCTGAAATCGTTTATACACTGATTCCATAATATCCTTTAGATATATACAATATTTTCAAAATAACTGCCATTTATTTCAATTCATTTTAAATGTTACGATTTAGAATATAATAGTTACCCAGGCATTGATACGCATTGCATTTCATATAAGCCACCATGATTGGTAGAATTTTCAGAGAAAAACAAAAGTTGAGTCACTAAGGTAGTGTCACCGGCGCCCAGAAATTTTCCATTGACGTTTTTGAATTTCGGAAAACTTTAATTGAGAATTTCAAGCAGCAGGGATTTCTGGGTAATGTGGAGTGACTAGTAGGTTGGGATACCGACCATTTTCTATTCTAATTCATTTGATATCTAGACTATTTGTTCTAAAGCCAGAGTAGTGAGTAAAGAAAGTAAAACTTTGGAAGTTTTGTGAGAAATTCATTGACTTTTCTCTAATGCCTACACTCTCGATTGTTTTCAAATTGCGCAATCCAACATGACTTCCAATAACGATGCCTGGGTGAGGGCTATGTATGAATATATATATAGTCAATTGGTTGGCTACATTTGGTCTCATTTTAGTTACAATTTGGACATTGACAATAGGTATTTTTTTTTAATTTAACATTTTTTTTTGTTTCCTTGTGTGCATTTAAAACTAGTAAATGTGGCAAAACCAAAATAGAACCGCAAAGCTTCACACAAATGTTAACATTGATTCTTCAAAGCCCTGGGGTTTTAACATTAACAATGGAATACTTAACTAAAAGCCCTTATCGATATACATATATATATGTGTAAGTGTATATATAAATATGTGTATATAGTACAATTGTTTGCATTTGTTCTATGTGGTTAAAATTTGAATTTTACTAAATATATGAATTAAAATAGTTTGACTTTGTTCTGTGTGTAAACAAAATGAAATAAATAAATAATGTTGGTAATAAAATGAAATTAAAGCTATTCTAAGTGTTGGACGGTGGTTTCTTTGTGTTTGTATCGCTCGTGCGCAATCGCACTAGTCGATGCACTGCGCCGAAATCAGCTGCACAGGAGGTTGAAGAAGCCCCTACCCTTCTCGGCGCGTGGCGCCATCAACATAGGAACTTGATTTTTGTGAGTAACTTTTATCTGAGATTAATTTCAATTAATTTAGGAACTTCCAGAGAAATATGTCTAGGAAAATGTTACCGTGCATGGCACCTGCATCCAGGGTTCCCCATCGATTTGCATTGGAAATGTTTTTTTAGTTTTGATAATCACTTCGCTGCATTGCGCCAGACGACGTCCGGAGGCTCGCAGTCCTGTACGCACTTGACCCATGTGCAGGCAGTTCTCCAGTCCGATCACCTCGATGAGGCGATCCCCGAAATCTTGAGCAAATCAGAAAGTTGCACAACTCATACAGGTGCACAATTTACGCAGTGATAAATACCTTGTATGGCCACCGACAGGTCCACCGAATTGAAACTAGTCGCCGACAGTTCCTTGTCGGAGGATTTGAACTTTTTCCGAAACGGTCCAGCACTTTTACGTATACGCTTCTGCGACAAGTGCTCGCCCCATAAATTCGATCCGCCATGCGTGTAGGGAATGTTCAGGAGAGCAACACCCTGCAGATGGGGTCCATTGGCCAGATCCAGAGCGACGCCATCGCACTGCAAGTGATTCAGAAATTCGATTATTTTCCTACTTCGCACAATTCACAGTAAATTGAATAGTTGCGTGCCCAATCGGCTGAATCAATAAACTCTGGTTTCGTTTTTAATTTGCAAATTTACAACACACGACAATTTCATAAATTATGCTGCCCCATGAATCAGCAATGATTGCCGCTGCAACTACAACAAACTCAAGGATCAAAGACAATCTTTTCCGCTTGGCATATTTTCCACGACATTAATGCCGGGTGCATTTCGATGCTGATGGGGCACGTTTTATTCGCTACTTACCACAATCTCGATATTTTCGTGAAGATTCTTGCAGGAGGCGGCAAATGTCTCCGAAGTGGCGTACTCGAAATACCACAGTTTGTTCTTCATGCGGCTATTGAATTTGTGTGGATTCTTCTCACGCTCCAAGTGAAATTTCACACAAATTGCGGCATCCTGACGGAGAGATAAAAGGACGAAACACAGAAGAGTTATGGTGATAAGAATTTATTCATGATTTTCTATATTTTGTTTAGTAAAAAAAGAAGCATTGACCAAACGCTGAAATGTTTCTGAAAAGTCTTTGGTTGTTTCCAGTAAGAAAAGTAATACTTTAAATATTAAGAAATAAGCGTGTAGTTGCAAATCGTTTCGGTTTAGTGTGAATCGGAAGAAGTAAGTAGAAACACAAAGAATAACCTTTTGTTTGGAATCACTTGAAGAAACCCAGAAGAATAAAGATAAAACATTGCTCCCATGGGCACTTTCGTTTACCTACTGACAAAGTAGAACTTTTAAACTTTCATCACGGCTAAATAAATAATTTGAAAATGTCTGTGTTGGCTATTATGGCAAATGTGCAGCTAAATGTGTACGGATAAGTTGGTGTGTTCGCAGAAAGATTTAATGTGCACATTAAGCTCAACGATAAGCAAAACCTGAAGAGGCAAATTTGCACACAACGAAATAAACGGAAAGGAAAAATAGTCATAATAAATAGGGCGAAAATGTATGCGATATGTATGTGTGCAGTGTGTGTGACAAATCAGAAGAGGACCACGAAACACATGAGGTCCTATCTCTCAATGATGCTATCTACTGCACCGCAAAGAGCCTCCGTAAGCATACATAATTCGGTGTTTCCCTCCCCCCGCCCCATATCAAAGAGTGTGGCTTGAAATGCTTTGGTGCTCTACAAATTGGCTCTGTTGCCATTCGAATAGAAAAGGCGAAATGGCTGGAAATAAAAATGTTGAAAAACGAAATGGTTTTCTCTGCGGGTGGGCGTGGGAATTATATACACTGGAAGGGGAAAGGTTAAATGATGTTGAGGATATGTAGTAAGTGGTGAACGAGCATTGACGCTTGTAATTTTTTGTTTTGGATTTGTTCCTTCCACAGGGTTGAGACAAACAAAAAAGAAAGAGTGGCAGCCTAAAAACACTTGTAATCGGAACGCAACGGCGCGACATGCGTTGCGAAAAGCTTCTTGATGTTTTTTTTTTTTTTTACTTTCATTGGTATTTTATTGTATTTTTGTGCGTGTATTTTGGTGGAATGGTCGGTTTTCGATTGGGTCGTTCGCTCGTTGTTGAAAAGCTTCGGTGGTTTGCTTAACGTCACAATACTTGACATTAAGTGCAAATATGGGATTTCGAATCGACTCGTCCAAAACAGATTTCTTTTGTGGGCGGAGCACGTTCAATACACACACACACACACACACACATACTTGCAAATACTTTTAGTCTCAGGCTGAGTTGTGCACATAAATTCTTATTTGCTGTGAAATGCGTTGATTGTAATCCGGGGATTTAAATGCCTGCATGAGCCTATATGTGAGTGTATGAAATTGAACTGATGATATGTTCGAATCGGCTCAGAATTTTAGTTTGAATATGATCGCAAGTTCGAATCTTTCCATTTTGGGTGTTTATTCCATAAAACAAACCATTTTTCATATAATTTAAAATTTAATCTAAATGTTTTTTTTATTAATAATACAAAATTTTAAAGAAAACACATTTAAGTTTAATTTTGTTGGTTGGAAATTCAATTCCGTCAACTGTTAATCTTATTTCCCAGTATCTATGCGCCCATTGAAACCATAATTAAGTCTTATCCACGGCAGGGTGCCTTGGATACGGGATGACATGACATGAATATTAAATGCGCCTCAAAATGAGCAAACACACGTAAATAAACGCACACTTACAAACCACACACACACACTCCCATTCACACACACAAAAAAGATAAAATATGAGTAGTTGAAATGCTAAGAGCAGATTTCCAAGAGCTTACAGCGTCAACACCTTTCCAAAGTGACAAATAAAAAAAATATTTAAACCCATGTTCAGCGGCATGTTGGTTGGTATCCACCGCGGCCAACCGACCGCAACGTTGTTCCGTTTTGTTCGGATTAGACTGGTGGCTAGGAGGACTACCAAGGCATTTGAAGTAAACGCCCACCACGCAAATGAAGCGATGAACGAAGGTAGACAAGCAGGGTTTACCTACAAGCGGCACGGACGGACCAACACCTTTTGCATAAATATTTGTTTACACACATACACACAAGCATCACAAACTTACTGCAAACAAAGACACATTTGCAATTAACCCTTTTACATTGTTAGTTGGCCCTTTTGTGTAGTCTATTGTGTGGCGTTTTAGGCGCTGCCTGTAATTATGCAACTGTGCATTTGTCTTGCGTGTTGTGGCGCTGGCGAGCTTTGATGTAATGTGGGCGATTGTGAACAACAACAATCATACTAATGATACCTTTTAATGAAAAATAAGAACAAGAAGTTGGCGGGCCACATACTACCTGTTGTAATGGCTAATTAAATAAAAAAGAAGTGCAAACCACCACAAATACACAACCAAAATCTGGACTTAGGACCAAAAACTCGACTTTCAGGGATCCCACCTTATTTTTTGCAATATCTTCAGTAGTCACACCAGGTTCTTTTTTTACAGAATATTTAAATAAAAATGTTTAAGTTTAATTTTACGTTGATGCCACAACTCAACTCAACTCAACAAAGCAAACGGTAATCCATACAGATTTCAATGTTTCGCCACAAATTACACAGTGTAATGCATTGCTGCCTAACTACATACTAAGCGGATGTTGGCTTTTGCTTTGGCGCATTAAGTCGCATTAACACCAACTGACAGGAAGCCAAACAAATCAAATACACACAACACGTGAAACGGGGAGTTCGTTATGTAAGCCTAAAAGCCTTAGTACTTACCACACCGACAGAAAAGTAATTATTGATTATGTTGTAGGGCACGATGCAGTCCTTCTCCGACTGCACTTTGATGATGGACTTCTGGACGGGAATGTTGACGACTTTGTTGGGCGACAATTCGATGGGTGTTACGCAGCGATGCTCTGTGGTTGATTCGGTTGCGGTGGCGGTGGCGTTGTCGTTGGCGTTAGCGGTTACCGTCTTGCCAACAAGTACAGGGGAAGTGTGACTGTGACCGTCAGTGTTGTCGTTGCCATTAGTATCAGTTGCTGAATAACCTAGAATTGTTGTGGCCGCTGCTACACCTTCTTCCTCTTGCTCTTCCTCTTGCTCTTGCTCTTGCTCTTCCTCTTTATCTATTTCTACTCCTACTTCTTCAGCCGTTGTGGTTTTCGTAGGCGACATGGCATTTCCATTGGCATCATTTTGCGGTGACATTGTTTCACTACGACTAGGACTTGTGGGCGTATGCAGAGCTGAGGTGGCTTGTGTGGGCGTTGCAACAGCTCCCTCTGAACTTGCTGCTGCAATTGGCACTGTTGAAGCAGCATTTGTGCCGTGATTGTTGTTATGCTGAATACTGCATATGTCTTCATTGTCATCTTGATGTTTTGGTGAGTTCTGTTGGTGTTCACGTTGCTGCTGCTGCTGTTGTTGTCGCACAATTGTACTTGTACTGCTGCAACTGCTGCTGCTATTACTAAGTGCTGTCAGTGTTTTCTGTATTCGTTTCGTTTCAAATGTCGACATTGATATGCTCTTTGTTGCCCTACAACTGCTGTTGGCGCCCATCTCGTTCGCATCCTTTGCGTACTCGGTGGCTGTGGTAATCGTTGAGCTCATCGACGACGTTGATGCCGTCGCCATTGTGTTCTTCTTGCCATTGCTGCACATATTCGTATTGACACTGGTACTGCGATGGATCTCCTCGAATTGCTCCATCAGTGATTTCTCAACAATAACATTTTGCGACAATTCAATCACTTTCTGCATATTCGAGTGCAATGTAACCTGAAATGGTAAGAAGTTAATTGACAGAATAGCAAGGCGAATTTGTGGCTCATCGGTTGGACATTAACTGTTTGTAGGCATTCGAAGGTGGGGCCTAATAGGTCTAATAAAATGTCTTCTTGTCAGTTTTAACAATTAAAAAAAAACATTTTAAATTCTCCACCCCATTCTTAATTCCAATATGCTTAAGCTTGAATTAATTGTTGCTCATACGCCCCGGTTGTCATTTTGCATATTCGAACGCACCTTTGGCTTTAGAATCTCCTCAATGGGTGCGGAATTCGTCACTTCTATACTCCAACGGTCCAGCATTACAACGGATGAACGTTTAATCTTATCCATTAGCTTGGGTATATTTTCGCCCTCATAGCCGCCGCCCCAACGTAAGCAGCGCGCCAAATCGTTGCCAGTGCCCAGCGGTATTACGCCAATGGCGGGTTCTGTGGCCAATTCGATGGAGTCTGTTAGAAAAGAGATAAAGGAAATTACAAAACGAAATGAAGAAGAAGAGATACGTATATAAAGCTTGTTTGGCTGTTTTTGCTTACCCATTGCCTCGAGCACCCAACCGACTGTGCCGTCACCACCACAACAGATCACTTTGAAGTTGGGCAAGTCCTTGAATAGCGTTAGACCTGTGACACCGAGAGAAAGTTAGGACATAAGATAAGTAAAAATACCGCACGAAACCGCCACTGAAAATACCAGAGTGGCTCTCGAAAGCTGATATCGAATCATAACATCAGCGATCGATCTTTGTTTGCACAGAAAGCGTTTAAGGGTGAATTGCCAACACAGGCCTGCTTTCCGCTTTCGAAATTTAAAATTGTATTGAATGTGACAGCAGGCCTTCAACTTTTCTTAGGCAATGAATGAAAATGCAAATTAATTTTGTCAAACTCACCTTCCTTGGGACCTCCCTTGGACAAATCGTACACTTGACGTGGATTCAACATGTACTGGAATTTTCGTAAAATCCGATCACCCTGACGACCGCCACTCTTGGGATTAACGAACACCAGCAGGGGACAGCTGTTCTCGCCAGCGGGCGTGATTTGGAAGTGGGTGGCCTGACGAATTTGTGATTTCTTTTGTTTTAATAATTTCATAGTTTTTCATAGTTTTTAGGTTTATTTTTGTATTGAAAAGCAATTTTAGTACAGGCAGGCGAGCATACAGGTTGGTGGATGATGGAGTTTTGAATTATAGCAAGTGAAAGTACAGCAAAATGTGAACGCGGTGGTTTTGGCAATTTGGTTAAAAAGAAATAAAAAAGAATTTGGAAAAAGCAATATAAAAACAGAAGCTACCATTAGTCAATTCTTAATTAAGTACGAATTTTATACATAAAACTAATTACATTTGAAAAACGCACACAATTTGTCATTTTAAATACTGAATTGGCTTCATTTTGTTGGCTTTTTTTTTACTCCTAATTAACTCACTTTGTTCGCTTGATTGACCGAACGCTGACGGTCCAGCACAGCTGGGCAGATTGCTGTGGGTGGCACAATCAGGTCCGCATACTCGCCCAGTGTACATTCCTTCTTCACTGATGAGGCGCAACGATTGTGCAGCTGTGAAATTAATGGAAATGAAAAAGCAGAAAACGAAAGATGAAAATTTATAATTTGTTTATTCGATTTGGAAATTATTTTCATATACATAATTGGGCAAATTGCATACTTAAGTGAATTTTAGAAAACAATTACGAGAGGCTCTACTCAAAACAGAAGAAGTGGCAACATTTCTCGCTAATTGATTCGTTTAAAATTGCTTTGGGTGAAGTGTTTTTCACTCTCTTTTCTTGTTTCACTTTTAAAGGACTCTGAGGCTTCAAAGGTTAAACAAGTTTCAAAGATTATGTTCAAATGCTTACAAACGCAACTAAAAGTGGAGATTCTGCTCAGTTGAAAAAAATTTCGATTTTATGAATCAGGACCAAAGGTGACCAATAATATATTTTTACAGTAATACCTTTAGTATTTAGATTATAATTATTAAAATGAGTAAGAGCTACTTAGCAGTTTAAGCTGTCACTGAGCTGAACTGCACATCAAAAACCCAAAATTGTTTCAGCTCGTTACATATCCCAAGCTTTCAAAACTGAAATAAATAGTTTTTTAGATTTGTTGCGAGATTGCTACCTCTCGAGTTTCTTAACTTTTGTCCAGTGTACGATTTTCACACTACATTTTGTACATTTTTCCAGCTGTTTGTCTCTCATTATTTGTCTGGCAGTACAGTTTGTCCAATCTTCAATTCCAGCCACAATCAAAAATACTATACGAACTGAAAGCATTTCTTTTCGTTTACTGACACTACAAAGGCGATGGAACACAATTGCGCTGCTGCTGTCAATTCAAAATGGTGAATGTCAATTGTGTTGACATGCAAGAACAAAGCCGAAAATAATGGCTGCAGCACATTCTACACAGCGTTATCTGCTGTCAGTGTGGCTTGTTGTGGAAATAAGCGAACAGCGTAGAACAGAAACGAAGTGAGTATGTTGCGCAGCAACTGCAATAAAACACTGCACCAGCAGTGACGCAGCAAGAAGACGTGACAATTTTCAATATCCGTCAAGGAAATGTAAGGAAAAATTCTCAACAATGGCAACAAACAAATGTCAGTGATGAAGCAGAAGCATTTTTTTTATTAAAAAACAAAAGAATTGATTTTAAATTTATGCGAAATGTTGTGGTTGTTTCTGTGGTTTCGCATTCGCATCTCTACATTGTCAGAAAGCTTGGCAAATTGGCTCGCAATACATGAGAGGGGGGTGTATTTTCAGATATTGCAACTTTGAAGTGTTCACATGAACGTCCGCTACGTATGTACGAGCGCAAAGAATTTCTTTTGTAATTTCTCTGAGTGGTCATAAGCACAATGAGTCCCATCGATTGATAAGCATTGTTCATTGTCTACCCGTACAAACTAATTGAATTCTGCTTAAAGAGTTCAGTTTGAAGAGTTACAGTTAACTATTATAAATAAATTATTTATGCTTCCAAAATGTTAACAAGCACTTACCATCATGTGACACCAGCGACATGTCAGGCCAGTGATGCCATGGTATGCCTTGATGCGTTTCCGGCACTTTGAACAGCGTCCGTAGCAATTGCCCTCGACCCAATGATGCAGCAGGTCACCGCCGCCTTTGGCCTTCTTCGATTTAACATATGTGGTGATGCAGGAGGCGGGCGCATGTTGGACACAGCGCTCGTGGACAGTGTATTTGCATACTGTATGTAAAATAAAATAAAAGCTTTTACAATAATTTATTTATCAACTTGAGGGCTTCGGGAAACATCGCCAAGGCAACGATGGGAAAGTAAAACCAGTGAGATGGTTTCAGGCCGTCAAAGCCGTCTTTATATACCCTGCAACTACGGGGATAGCGGTAGATATGGAAATGAATCGGCACGAAATTAAAATTTAACAAACCTACAGTGAAACAACCGGAACGAAGGAAAATAAAATCGAAACAGAACGGGAATATAATCTGTAAATTTAAGACTATTTCAATGGAATCTTTAATCACCCCTAAAACCCCCCTGATACAAGGATTCACACAACTATAAGTTGCGACTTAAGTTAATATACCATGTTCTCAGTTGGTCCAAACTAAATCGCAAGCAAGGACTCTTAATGTAGCACAATTTCCCTTCCAGAAAAATGAATTTTACTTGCACACACTAACATACTAACATCCATTTCTATTTGAACTTTTATGAACAATAATTCAATTTCAGTTTTAATTTGGAAGAGTATTTAAATTTCCTGTGCTTAAAGTGAATTTCATTATATTTCGACGGAAATGCATGCTTCAACATGGCCACAAACACACGTCCTCGTCGACACACAGTTCGATGTTTTTAGTACATGTGTACAAACATGAGTTTGTATGTATATTACACATATATGCTACTTACACACACAGCACAGGCCCTTCTTGCCGAGACCCACCAACATGTTCAGGCACAAATTGCAGTATGCCGGTTTGCTGAAATGTTTCAGCCGCCACACATGAATGCCGTCCTCCTTCAGAGCAGTGTTGTCAACGCCTGCAAAAAAACTAAAGTAAATGATCGTCCCACTCGCGCACACAAACACACACATGGATGAGACAAATATGAGCTCATGTGTGCGTATGTGTGTGTACAGTGTATGAAAGCAAAATTTAAATTGCCTCCAAAGTGTCGAGTGAATTTGCCAACGACTTCATTACTTTGTTGGCAATAGGAAAGGGGAGCTATAGTCTCTAGTGCGCGTTGTGTGTGACGCAATAACTTGAAAAAAATACACGAAGAACTAGCTGCCTACGCGTACTTACCCAATAGCACTAGCAGCGGTATCGTAGTCAAACCGCCACGTTGCCACTCTTCCAGCGAAACGGTGCCGTCAGCGTCATAGTCGATTTCCACCATCATCTCTTGGAGGATCTGCAAACGTACACGGCACGGAAGTGAGTAGAAAAAGAAGTGAAGAGGTGGTAAGGTTAGTGTTAATATTGCTGTTGTTGTTATTTCGCTGTAGCGGAAATGCCTTCATAATCGGAAAGTGTGCGCTGCTGCACACGTTCGAAATAAGTGGGGAAAATAAACAAGTAAGATCTACCGTAAATAAAGGCATTATCGGCCAGTTTGCCTTACGGGTTCTTGCATGTTATTGGGAAAACAAATATTTTAAGAAGCTCATTTGATCTACTTTAGTCGGAAAAGAATATACGAAGCATAGTGAGAGAAAAATGGGGATGCAAAATATTAATATTTTCATCGGATGATAGCTGCATGAACCGTGATCAGCTTTTTATGCATAATCTGACATTTCATATATGAAATTTAAAAATAAAACTTCGGTCATAAAAAATGTTTTTTTTTAGATTGCAAAAATTTTAAATCTTATTTTTTTTATTATTTTTTACCATTCCGCATATATTCACCCTAATCTTATGTAAATTTTAAGAATTCTTTTTTTTACCGACTTTCGGTCACGTTTACAATTTGAAGTTATTCGCATATTATGCGCAATAAATGGGTAAGAGGGAGGCTAGCGATGAACTCTGTGCAACAACAAAACGTCAGGGGTAGAACAGAAAAGAAAAATGAACTAGAAAAAAATATCATAAAACGTACGTAGTATGTGGAATGGTGAAGGTCACAAACGAAGTAGCTGCAAAAATGTAAAAAGGCCACGGTCCAATTGAGAAAACCACTGGCCAACGAGGCGCTTAATTATCAACAATGAAATGTAAGACGCCACAATTTTTGTTTCTCTGGAAAATATCTTGAAAATTAGCTGGTGAAATGGAACAAACACAAAATAACCTTTGCCTTCTACTAATATTTTCCACTCGTTTTTGATTCAATCTTCAAAATTTTATATGTTTAATCTAAGATTTTCCATGGAGTGTGGCCCGAAACGGTTTGGACAGTACTAGAATTGGGTTTTTCTTGCGTGCAGTGAATTTCAAATGTATCTGCAAGGAGAAGGCTCTATCCGTTTTGTGTTGCCTGTTGTAGTTGTTTTGGGGTCAGCTCAAATTTATATGGAAACAGTTAAAATATGAAAACATAAAGATTTTTTGTAAAAAATATATTAATATGTACGAGTATATAGGGAATTATTCTAGAAAACGTTTACAGCCAGCATGGTTGTATTGTTTGTGTTCGTGATATTTTATTTTAATTTGTCGAAAATTCGTTTATTTCGAAATACATAGAGACAGAGAGAATCTTTTTTTTTACTTTTCCATAAAAGACATACCACACAAACAAATTAAAAATGGTTTAATTTTGCGGTCAATTCTGCTTTATTTTGAGTGGTCAATTAATTGGGAAAGTTCATCCACTGACTGTAATTTGTGGTTAGGCAACGTGAAGGACGTTCGAAAGTATTTAAACTTTAAGTTGTGCCTTTAAGCAATGTGATGATGTATTTGTAAATGTTAGTGCATTGTTCAGTTTTTGACCATTGCCTCTCTTTAGACCAATATGACCAATTTAGAATTAGAGAAAAAGAAGGTTAACCGATTTGACAATTGAATGGCTCAAATATCACTCATTCGCCTTGAATTTTACAGTTTACTCCAAAACACTGATGCACTTACCGGCCGCAATTCGCTAACATCCCAGCCCAGATATTCGGCCACCGACATCATTTGATTAACAATCGCATCCATCTCGGCAGTATCCAGGACACCATTGCCATCGGTGTCGTACAGACGAAACATAACTGCAAATAATCGAACAAATAAATATGTAAGAATTCTGTCGTAATAAGTTGTCTCTTTGTACATATGTATGTGATTCAGCATGTGTCTGAACATAAGATTTTGTCACATTCGCCCCTAGGATACATATGTCTTGTGACCTGTCTATTCCTACTTACAAATCATATTCTAGAATAGAGACCATAAGACCAGTTCTAAAATTGCAATTCTTTGATAGAAACAAACTCCAAAAGTTTGACAAAAAAAATACCACTGTGTCTCACTGTTTTTCACGTTCAATTTGTTTAAATAAAAAAAAAATTGTATTATATAAAAATCACTCATACGCCATGTAGGGAGATACAATTTTACAACTTAATTATTGCTTCTAATAAAGCTCATTAAAATGACCACGTCCAAGTACCAAGTGGTAATTGGGTACGAGAGGTATTTTGGAATGGGTGTGAGAAGGAAAACGAAAACTGTCATTAGGTGTTCCACGAATTTGGCTGAAACCCAAAATCAAATTTCATCAAAACTACATTCAAAGTCAAAATCGGTGTTAAAATTAGAATTGCAGTGAGAAGAATTAGTGGAAATAATCATATTTGCAGAAAAATTGTCGCACATTGTTATACATGGATTATTTTCGTACAAAACCATTTCATTTTAAATTCAAACGAATAAATCTGGGCAAACGGTGAGCCATCGTTACTTCCTCTTCCATTCTTTTTCCTATGACATACCAAACTGGCAAACACATATATTTCTGTTCTACGAATATACACAATCAATTCATTTCGTTTCGTTCACATTTTACTTACATTCAAGTTTATCCTCGGGACGTCCCGCTTCCAGCAATGATAAATAACAAACGACATCCTTGAGTGGAACTTTCAGTGTTAACGGATCAAAATGGGAAAGTTTGCGTGTTATAAGTTTAATATCAGCTGGAAATACAAATGAAAAGAGAGCCATACAGAAATATATGCATTAGAAGGACATATGATTTAGTTTTGTTGTATACTGTTGCTGGCAGCTTATTGTAAGCAACATGACGAAGTAGTTCGGCTCGAGTAGAGCTGTTAGCATTTCATTATGATAATTTTTCTTTCTTCGCTGATTGATATTTTCTCCATTTCAGTTTCTGCTTAAATTGCTCATTAATCTAAGTTCATGTGTATCTGGATGGATGCATGAAAGTGTGTAAACATACATATTCCCGCTGTGTGTACTGAATACTGTAATCTTGTGCGTATAAAGCTTTAATTAATTGGTTGGGAAGAATTTAATAAATTTGCGAATTCCATTGAGCAAATGAGTTTATAATGTGATCAGGAGACTCATTATATGCGCCTTGGTAATGATGTGTTATCGCACCCTTGCTCATTGCCTCTTAATATTTTCAGTTATTACATTGCATACGCAACGAAATTTACTTCCGCTGCTACTCCTAAACATTTTAAATTTTTCCTCCTTTCACTACCAATTATTTTCCTTACATTTTTCGCAGGTAACTTGATTATATTTGTTTTGATGTTTTTTGGTGCAGTTGTATGAAGCTTCATCTCTTTAACTTTGGTGTGTTGTATGTATGTATGAGTTTATGCTGGTGTCATGGTATGCGTCTAATGAAATCAGAAAATCAATATTTTCCTCAATTTCTCAGAATTGTATTTCCGGTTGCCTTATTGTTAGATGCCCTTACTTCCGTTCGCAAGTTAGGCCAACTACTGTATCAAAAAGTGTATATTTAACGATTGACAGTGCTCCCATCTACGTTTGTGTATGAGTAAGTTGGTGGTGGTAGTGAATGTTAATGGATTTGTTGTTTGAAGGAATTTCGTAATTTCGTAATTTGTATGTTAATGCGTCACGATGAAAATCAAACACTGCGTTGATAAGTGCCATTCATAATGGAGTTTTGACTTTCATCAACGCTATGCAGGCGTACAGTGACGTAGGTTGTGAAGCTTTTCAGGGGGTGGGGAAGGGGGCATTCATGTTTTTCCTTATAAACTAACTTAAGTAATCGGTTTATATTACAAACACACACATCGATCTATTCTATTATATTTAACATGTTTTGAATTAATAACCAAACTAAAAAATTAACTTTTGGCAATGAATTTGTTAAACTCTAATTTGGATTTAAAATATTATATGGCGTATAAATGTAGGAGAATGGGGAAATTATGACATCCACATTAGTACTGGATGGATGTATCATGTGGAAAATTAGCATAAATAAATTTAATTAATTGAATACAGGATTCTGAATTCTGGCTATTCATTTCGACGACAATGTTTGGCCAACAATAAAGGGATGTCGGCTAAAGCCAACAAGAAGTAAATGTTCCAAACGATCACATAACACGGCGGTAAAACAAGTCCATCCAATTAATTTGCTTAAAATGAGAGTAGGGAAAGAACTTAAGCCAATTAGGGCGATTCACACAATAATCCCAAAAAACCAACATGCACACACTTGCACAATGCGGGTTTTTGTCTGGTCTTCTTTTCATTATCATTGCACCAAGGGATAGGAAGAATAGAGCACCATAAGCGAATGTAATGAATGCCACTAAGGGGACACCATGACATCAGGAGGCCAGTGTGCGTGAAAACTGACTGACTTCGTCCAAGACAATGGCAGCAGCGAACAGGAATTTATTCGTTCATTAATCATTCACTCGCATTTCAGCGAAACGAAAGACAAAAAAAATAAACCAAACAAGAAAAGGAAAAATAAATCTGCAAGGGATAAGGTTGTGGCAAATCCAGAGCGCGGACAAAGGATAATAATTCGAAAGCGAATTGTAAGAGCGTGGAAAACTTTCGGCTAATGAATACGCCAGTGTGCTGACGACGGCCAACAACTGTTTGTGCAAACGTAATGAGTGTGAAATCTCGTTTCCATTCGCAGTACCTACTTCCTTTTATGTATTTTACTTATTTAGTTAATATTTTTTTTTTCCTTTTTAAGTTTGCAACACAATTTCGAGGCGCTAATGTAGTAATGAGAAATTGTTATTTATATCGCCATAATAAATGATAATTTGCCTCTGGCCCATTTCGAATGCTCCCTCCGACTCGGCGCTCGCTCACAGCCAAATGAAAAATGTTATTTGTTTGATGATTTACAGTTATTTCCTTGTAATTTACTCTACACTTTATAATTTATGAAGGTTCTAATGAAATGTCTAAAAGTATGCAATGCTTTTGGTATAAAGTGCACGAACGCCAGGGAGAAGTTTCATATAATAAGCGAGAAAGAGCTCTTTTGGTATTGCAAACATTCATACATGTATGTATGTGTGAATATTTTTTTAACTTTTACTTTTCTAAGAATGACTTATTACGAAATGTGTAAAGCAAAAATAATGAAGTAGAGAATTATCAGCACCATTATTTGTGGTTCTGTGTGTGTGTGTGTCTATTATTTTTGATTTAATTTTTTTTATTTCCAACCAAAGAAGCACGTTCCACTGGCGTCATGATTCTCTCGTATCTGCATTCTATTCTATTTGCGCTCAATTTGTATCCGTCTGAATTTCAATAATTCTTACCAAGATTCCTCTGCCATTCTGTCACTCATTCAAATTGTAAACAACAGATAGACAATGGAAATAAAAATAGAAAACTAAAAAAACATACAAAAAATATCACCAAAATTGAATTTGGACTTATGTATGTAGTATGTAGGAGAAGCAAGCGACACGCAATGGCACATGTCACACGCGCGGTGACAGTTTTCAAATTTTCAGGTCCTGTCATATGCTTCTGTCTTTGGTTTAGTGCCTGGCAGCATTTCTGAGAACTCGCTCCTTCTTTAATATTTTATTTCATTTGGCTTGGTTCATTGAGGCTGTCACATATTACGATTCAGATATGGGTTTGCCAGAGTATGTTATGGATCTTCGTTGTTTATTCTTCCATTTCTTCTTTCTCCTGTACGTCACAAGTGGTTCTTTATTGGCAGAAGTGGCGACAGGAAGTCGCTGCTCGACGGTTAAACTTCAAATTATGTAGTTAGTCGCATACATCAGCGGCACATCAGAATATTTGCCATTAATTTGGATCAATCAAATTTCGCTTGGCATTTCCAAGACTGCTTCGCTGCATTGTAATTACGATGATTGAATACGCTCAAAAGCAAACTCTCTTAAATAAACGAACTGCATTTACTTCGTGCACCACATCACTTCATCGACATTCCTGTACCCCAACCCCATTACTCACCATCAATTTTGCAATTAACCGAATTGTTGCTCTTCTTGGATGAGTTGCGTGACATTTGCGAATGATTTGTTTGCGAATGTGATGGGCTCGAGTCGATGGAGCGACGTGCTGCGGAAGATGTTTGGAAAATGCTGGGACCCCCAGAGCCCCCCATCGGACTTGGGGTGACTGTGACCATGGGATGAACGCTGCCTAAAAGTATGCAATACAAGTCATACGATGAAAAAGTTCAATTAGTAAAATGCCAATTGCAATGGAGGGAGTTGAGAAATGAGGCAAGAACAGAGATATGGACAAGCAAGTGAACCACATGAAGTCGCCCAGTGAAATAATGGAAATACTTGTGTAAATAGAGGAAGTAATGGCGAGACGCTCACCTGTTTTGCTGGGATCGTGTGTGAGGTGGCCACCGAGTGAGTGCAGCTTATCGGTGATGCCATGGATTTTGTCAACGAAACTACTACGCGGTTCACTTTGCGTCAGAGTAGGCACAATCTCCGAAATGCTGTTGATGTTGGGAATGGAACCTGTATAACCAAAAACAAAAGAAGTAAAAGGCAAATTTTATTCCTTTTCTAAATAAAACTCATTTTGTGTCGCGTCGCTCCGCTCACTTACCCTTGGTGTGAGCTGTCACAGGCGCACACGCTGCCGTACTGCTAATGGCCGCCATTTGATTGAGTGCCTTGCCGTGCAGTTGGGACTGTGTGACGTTTGGCTTGAGAAAGGACACAAATAAATGTTTGGCCAAGTCCGCTGGGGTTTCACAATCGAGAAAGGCATCGAGGAAACGTCGAAAACCATCGTAATCAATGTCCTGCAAGAATTCGGAAGGAATATTATAATTAGATCGAAGTCAATGACAAGAAGACATCGGAGAGTTTCGTAATGAGACTGCGTGAGGTTATAAATGATGACAAGAATTCGGTAATGATTTCTGAAGTCACAATCATTAATCCTTTGAAAGGAACTGGAATCCAACCTGGCCTGAGAAAGGTTTTTAATTCAAATTGCAAATGTTTGCAAACATTTCTTTACATGGTGTTAGTGAACGTAAAAATGTTAGATCTCAAAATAGTTACTGACTCCATAGAAAAATATATAATCTTACGCTTTCACAGACTCACTGGAATGCATGTAGACATGTTCGTGCGCATGCATACATACATAAATTATAGCATGAAGCCTATGCAGTGTAAAGTATTGTCAAACGCGTTCCACCACGTAAGTAGTTTTATGTAGTACGACAAGGACTCTGCGAAGTTGTACTTGAGCCCGAGTTGTTATGCCGCATTAATGTGTTCAAAATTCCACAAAGTACACTTTGGAGTTTATTTAAATTATGATTTTGTTTCCTTAATTTTTGTTTTCGTAGCCAGTTGCGCGTGATGCTTGTACACCAGTGCGTATGAGTAATATTTTTAAAATATTCACTCAAGAATTTTACTAAACCAAAAAAAGTAAAAAAAACTAGTTCTCACTACGAGTGCTAAGTAGGGTCGCAAAATTGATTAAGCTGGGCTAATCGTCGTGCAGAATTTAAGAAATAATTTCTCATCCTACATTCAGTGCCGTTTCTCAATTTTCGGTTAGTCGATTTATCTCTCGATTAGCCGTATCGAGAAATTCGCGGTAAAGTGCTTTTAGCAGCTATCGAATTTTATCAGTTTGGAGATATGCGTCGTATGTTGATTGAAAATTGGTAGTAGACAAATAGCAATAAGCTACAGCCGCTGTAAATACCATTCAAAGTGTGTGAAAAGAAAATGTCACGAAAATAAAATGTAAACAAAAAATACACGAAATATTCAGCAGAGAAGGAAGGAGTAAACCCATCAAGAAATCAAATCGAAACCCGCTGTCGAACACAAACGACATGAATAGCTCGCACACTCAAACACGCACCCACAGGCATTGAGACAGCCTGACGATTGACAAGTTCCTGTCTGTCGCGTATGTTGATGTGCACATCCGCATAAGAAACACTTGCCTTTGGTGTTAAGTTGGCTGCGATTTGTAAGGAAATCACCTGCTGACGTTTGAAATTCCAAATGGTGGTGTGCATGTGTGTGTCTGTCATCTACATGTGTAGATTTTGTACAACTGGAGATCAAACAAATTTGTTTCATATTATCTTGTGTGGAATCAGCTTTAGTTTGGAGGGAATTTGTCAGCAAATAGTAACTTTTGGTTTATTTTTTCCATACATATTAAATATTACTCATACGCAATGTACAACAAATTCGCATGTGCAATTTGAAAAATTTGCAAATGTTCTTAGCGTGAATCTTTGTGAATTTAGTGCAAAATTCCTCATCATCGTTTCGCATTTAAGGAACATACCAGCGCCATTGGAGACAAGAAGTTCAGTTTTAGAAGCTGTTAGTCGGAAATGCAAGTTTTATATTACAATTCAGTTACGTACGGAGGTACTTCAGCGCGAAGACACAGCCGCCCGCTTATAATGTAACTCAATATGTGAAATATTATGCAGTGTTTTTTTGCCGACGTTGCCGCTTGCTCTGGAGGGGCAATAAATTAAGTGAGAAAGTGAAATTTATACGACAAATGGCTACAGTTTCGTGTGCCGCATGAACATAAGACGCAAAAATTAAACCAATGTAACGAGTGGGAAAAGTGGAAAATAGAAGCTGAAAGCGAAAATGAGACAAGAAAATTTATTTGGCCACAAACTACTTACTTAAACAAGTGGTGCATAAATATGTGGCAGCACTGTCATTTGAGATACACATTTTTATGATAGCCTTTATGGTGATGGCTGATTGTGGTGGTGATGCTTGTGGTGTTTGGTGTAGTGTATGTGTTTGTGTTGTTATTACGCTGCTGGCGCTAAGTTTGTTAAATGTTATTAACACTTTGGCGGTGGTATCATTTGCCTCTTCATCTTCATCATTGCCATCGTCATCAACAGCATTACTGACGGCGACAGCAGTTGCCATAAATCAGTGCTCAATGAGTTGAATGAGGAATTTAAGAAGTTTTTTTTTTCACTTTGTATTCTCCAGGGCATTTGTCTTTGTTTGTTATGTTTATACTCAAACTTCGACTATTTTCGTTGGTTTTCTTATGAACATCTTATGAACGTTACATTTGTTCCAAACATGATGCGTTGTATAGCCAAAAGGATTAAGGTTTAGAAAACAAATTATTGCGTATTTCAAAGGCCGAAATGTCACTTTGCAAAAAGCTTAGTTGAGGAATTTATTAGTTGTCAACAGGGAATTGTGTTGGACTGTGCAATTTTTGAATTTCTACTACACTGTAAGACATAAACAAAAACCACGGGGTACATACAATTAATTCTGGTAGAGGATTTGTCGCAGGGATTTTGGCTTTTCGAATCTTAGATGATGAATTCCGCCAGTTTGGTCAACAAAGGAGTTTGACGAGAAACTGTCTTCGAATTGAGACTGCAGATGCATCTTTAGGATAAATATCCGCACAAAGAGAATCACTTACCACTTTCCTATACAACGGCAAAAAGTTTACAATTTATAATTTAAATGGCAGTAGCTCATACGTTCTGTAGCACAAATCCCACTCAAAACATGCATCAACCGAGCTTCGGGTAATTATAATCAGAAGTACATATGGTATTCCAAAAGACCATCAAACATATTGTATTTGAGAGGAAATACCACAGAACCATAATATTTCAACATTTACCAAAAGTTAGTAAATAGTTAATTTCTAAAGGCACATTGAAAATAATTTGAGCTTAAGTATATTGTGGCAAATACAACACACATAAAATATAATTTCAATTTCGACCCGAAAAGCTGTTATATTCCTTGGTATTAGCAAAAATATTACTCTTGTCCAACATACACATTGTTATGGTCGGGAGGGTGCTGAAACGAATTGCCATGTCCACAGGCAGCATTTTGCGTAAACTTGCAATCTTTGAAGTGAAAGATTATCATGCTTGATTAGACCAGCAAAGGTAACATCGACACAAATCAGGTGGCATTTGTGTGTACGCACGTGTATACGGATTCCCATGCTGGGTTTTATTTAAACATTTATACATTCATGAACTTTTGCACAACCATACATTGCCATACTTTAAGTGAATGCCATACATTATTCAAGACTTCAAAAGTATTCAGTGACGAGTGTTAATTAAATTTCAGTTATGTACGTTTTTCCAATAGACAATGATAATATTTGACAAATCGTATGATAAATGAGGAGGTGCCCAGTTCCACTGTGGATTAAGTCCATATTGAAGTCTTTGCCCCAGTACTCACTTCTTTCAAATTCCGTTAACCACAACTAAAATGCTAACTACCACTTAAACAATTAGACGTCGTATAAGATTTATGTAAATCACTGAAGCACATCTGCACATTAAAACATTCCACAGTATCATTGCAGTAAAGTTTACTCGTGGCGAAACTGTTCATCAATGCCGAATCATAAAAGTTTGCTCAGCAAGAGCCAAATACTATTCGATACTTTTACAAAAAAAAGTTTTTAAAATCCTTTACCAAATGGTATAAGCCGGAATGTTAGCAGTCGTTGCAGAAGTTCAAAAGTACCACTTACGATGTGACAACCTCGGTAAGTTTTGATTTGATTCCCTTTGTTATTTATTTTGCTGGGGACACTTTTAAACGTTTTTTTTTATCACCACTCAGAAAATATTAAGGACACATGCCCTTGGCAGACAGTCACTCAACAGTCGCACGGAATGGCAAAGCATTGCCCGAGGACCGGTTTTACCAAAAAAGCACAAAATAAAACTACACGAATTTGTGCTTTTAAAGGTAGAATGTCGGTACCAAAAAAAGAACACTCAAAATTACTTTGCTGTGCAAATAAGTAGAGGGCCAAACTGCAAATTTCACTAATTGGCAAAAGTGTCTGTCACGATTTTGTGGAAGCATAAAATTGAACGAACCCAGCCAAACTATAAAGTACAAAGTGGAACAAAACACAAACGCTGATTGAGTAGCTAAACGAAGTAAGGAGAACGGCAAACGCAAACGGCAAACGAAACCGAAAAAAGTCGAAACTGAAAAACCAAAATGGCAGCTTATTTCCAATCCTCACTTCAAGGCAATCAATTTCGTGGATCGAAGCAAACGTAAACTCAATTATACTTCGCTCTTTTCTTATTTTCCCGTTGTATGTGCGATTTTGTATTTTTCCTGCTTGCGTGTGTTTCCAATGCGGTTAACTGCAGCGAACGCGTGCGTTTGGCATTTTTGCACATGCAAGGTATGCAAGTTTTCATACATGCCTTTGTGTGTGCATGCCGTTATTTGCTAACTTAGTCGAAATAGAAATATGTACACACCCAAACCAAACACACCCTTACGCAATACACAGAGACACGAGGACAAAGTCGCGCAGATTAAAGGCTTAAAAGTTTGCGCGCCATTGTTAAGTTGAAATTGAGCCCGCAGTTGATGCTTATCTGTGTGTTGTCCCTATCTCCCTCTCTGTGTGTGTGGGCGAATATGTAAAGTTGTCATGCAACGAGTGTAATAAGAAATTTGCATATTTATTTTAACTTTACTCTCATGGCCAATATATGCAAATAGCTTTCCTTTTGTTTTTAAAATAATCTTTCGCTTTTGATTTCTACCGTTTTGATAAATGGATATTGTCATTTCGAAAATTGCAGAGACTATTTAAGGACTGCAAGATAGTAAGATAGAGCAACCAACACCAGTGCCCAAACAGTTGTATTCTGAGACAACAATTACATTCAAGTGGAGGAGAATCTAAACAAATTCTTCGAATTTTGTTTTCTTGAATGAACCGATATTTCACAGAAACCGGCATTTATTGTAAAATATATATAATAATAGTTTCATGTATCACCTGCATGACTGCAAAGAACTCTGATAAATCTTCAACATATGCTAGCATGGCTTAGCATCCTTCACGGTTGTAAGCATTCCAATCAGCCTCATTTCCTCCCTCGCCTTGTTCTTACAGGCACATTTCAATTTCGATTCTCATTGGAGTGGAAACTTGAAGAGTTTCCGATTTGCTACATAAGAAGATTTGTGCGCTTTCGCAAATTATCTCTCTGCTTTGGAGGTTAGGAAAAAGTTGAAAACATGTTTGACTTTTTTGTGAAGGAAGTTTTAAGCTCTGACTCCATTGCAATGGAAATATTTGAGCTGTGTGAGCGAGTTTAGGGATCCAGTTAGTTGGAAATGTGTTGGAAAAGTTAAATGTGAAATATAAATATTTTCTATTAATGAAAATTACTCAAAGGAAACAAAATTTAAATACTAAGCTTTACTTTTGTATTTTTCGAATACCCTAAATGTAGCCTAACTAATCTAAGCTAACAAATATCGTACTAAGCAGATATCAACACATTTCCCTATCATCATAGCATCATAAATCAAATAAACCTCCCCAAAAACATTATCAAAATTACAATGAAAATAAAATAAAAAATTTGAATGGAAAATTCACTACCACAACAGTAAAATAATTTCCTTTTACGTAAATGAAAAATCCAATAATTTAATATGAATAAGGCTAATTGAACTCGAGCATTGATTGTTGAAACGTGGCTCACTTCAATTCTGATACATCGAATAAGCGACGATGCACAGTGGAAAATTATGGCATTTTTCATTGCAAAAATCTAAATTGTTTCCGCACTGAATTTAACGAGGATAACTTTTCAGTAGCCTATTGATAATTTCACTGAAAGTTACACATTCAAAATTAAATTTGTCAAATTAAAGCTCAAAGTATAACCTACTAAAAAAGCAGAATTTACCACTGTGCGATGGTGTCACGAGCGCAACGACAACGAAAACAACGACGACCACTTCAACTACTTCACTCAATAGCTGAAGAGAAACTCTCTTGAAAATCGTTAAAGCGTGAACGAAACTCAGGTGCCACTGCAGCGCGTAGTCGATTCATTGTTTTGGCAAGAACCTTGCGATTTCGTTTCGGGAGCATTTTATGCTACTACAGCAGAAATAAGCGGCACACTTTGGCACTTAAGGCGATCAGACGACATCTTCAGAAAACTGAGACGGCGTAGGGAAGGAAACAAATAACCACCGCCCGCAGAATCGGTTGCTGGTTTGTACTTGGAATGAACTGGTTCGGAATGAATGAATGAACACACAGCCTCATAAATGTCACTAGACACAACTTAATTAATCTGACTTACCCCATCTGGATTGAATTTGGGCGATGCGTGTGGGGCGCAAAATTCCTGCAGGACCTCTTGAAGCTTCCTAGTTGAATCTGTAAAGGAGAACGTTTTTTTTAATTTAGATATGCATTTCCATTAAATAAGTAGTTAGTAAAAGGTTAGAAAATTTTAAATTAATAAAAAAAAAAAACTAAAACATGCAGAGGACAACAGAGATGTGATCAGGGTAAAATTTTTATTAAAACACTAGCGAAGAGTTTTTGTAAACTCTCAAGGCAAGTGTCACGTACACGAGGAATCTGAATCTCCTTCTTGTGTATAGAATACACAACTTAGTAATGCAAAAGTTGAATGAAGTAAACAAATTTTCCGTTTAATATAGACTGGTATATTTTTACATAGGATTCCTTGTGAGATAACTAGAATAAAAGTAGTTGTTAAATAAGGAAAATAAATGTTTTTAATGAATTCGTAACACTCTATTAAGTTTAAAGTTAGATCACAATGAAATTAACTTAATAACTTTTGGCTTTACTAACTTTTCCTCAACTGAAAATCTTCAATTTCATTCATAGGTGACAGCACTTGTGATGACTGTTCTTCCAAACTGGCGCAGCTAGTTTGAAAAGCGAGTGCTCCCCCCCCTAGCCTACTACTCTGATTATTAAAGAGTTAAAAATTCAGCAAAGCTTCAAATACAAAAGAAATTTCATATAAATTGTTAATTAATTCGAATAATGTCCTCATAAAAATCAACTATTAACAACACTCCATTCTAATGCCTGTTGTTTGTCATTGTGTTTGTGGTGGCAGATGGCATCGGTCACAACAGAACACAAAAAAAAGAAGAACAACTGAGCACCAAAGTATCCTCAAGCGTTGCATTGTGTCAGTCAGACAGGCGAACAAATGTACGGACGACTCAAGTTCAGACTGCAAGTACACGGTGAAATCGACACAAGAAACTCAGGGAATTCACGAGGAGCGAGGAAGTGTCAACTAACCCGCCATACCCACGAACAGCTTATAACAAAAGAGCGTACTAAAGTGACACATTGTGTGGGTGACAATTATGACAGCACAGAGACTGCAATTAATTGATTGTGGGGCAGACAATTGTAGAGATAATTAACAGATTGAATGGGAAGTGGTGAAGTTGTCTAAGGAATTTAAGCGGACGAACCGTATGCAAAAATTACATATCTTTAAAAAGTACTTCTTAAAGAAACTTTTTATCATCCCCATTGGCAGTTAATTTAATTATTCTTATTGAACGAACACTTAATCAAGGAGCATTTCCAAATAACCTGAATTACTCTATCGGAATATTAAGTGGATCTTGAATGAAGTAGCTCTGCGCTGCCAGCATGACAGCAACAGGCAGGCATGGCAGCTAGAAGTGTCATCAATTCCAATGGACAGATATCACGAGTGTAGCTGTAATTGCATAAGTGTGGGCGCTGGTTTTTACGCACAATTTAAAGCAATGACTATCAGTGATGCACAGAGCTTGATTTGCAAGGATTTTCCCTTTATGCTTCAGCATGACGCCTGCCACTTTGATCAATTTTAATGCACCATTCAACCAGGGCCTGCTCGAAAGCGGAAAGTGCTCATATATAGGAATATCATATTTAAATCAATGACTTTCGTTTTGGGTTTCTTCCTCAACCACAATACGAATATATTTTCATTCCTTTTTACCATGGCTACACACTACTTGATAGAGGCTAAAATGGCTCTTCCAAATGAAGAAATCTTGAGTGTTGTTGTACTCGTTTTCCTCATCTCTGCAAATACTACCCTTCATTTAAAATTCAAAGCCAAAGCAGAAAAGTTTCTGCTGCGAATATTGATTTTTTTGGAAATCATTTTTGGTTATAAACTTAAACCATTTGGCTATGCGGAGACGTGTGCGAAATGAAAGGCAAAAGCAAACGAAACTTGTTGTAAATTGTCAATTCAGTGAAATTTTCCTTTAAGTGTGTGCACAAAATCATTCTTTGAAGTGTCGACGAAAATTTGCTGACGTCAAATGCATGCCGTAAGTGGTCCAACTTAAAAATGCAGTGAATTTAGAATTAAAAAAAAAATTCAAATAAATAAAGTAAATACCAATTTTTACTAATATACGAGTATAAATGAAAAACTACGTCTTAAACTACTGAGCCGATTTATTTAAAGGTGCATTTCTGTGTCAAGTTGCAAACTAAATGGGTACCCACCCTGCACAACCCATCTATTTTATATTTTCATACAACGTTTAACATTTTTCAAGTAAAATTTGTGCATTTTTCTAAGCACGTTAAAGGCAACAATTAATGGGTACCTGGTACTCAAGTAGAGGGTTTTTTTCGTTTTTGATTTTTTTCCTGCCATCTTAATATCTTTTTTAGTGTGTTTAATGCTTGGTAGCCGGTATTCAGATTTACTTAGATTTTAGATACATTTTTTTATGTTTTTAAAGTCAAATTCAAAGTTATACATACACTACATAGTTTATCCGGTTGCGCAATTACTCATACATGGATTGAAAGTAACCGATATTTGCACCAGGATTCTTTGTGTCTAGATGCAATTGTACTAAATACTACAATAAATGGGTACCACCTGTAAAGCTCAGTTACTTTTCTTTAAGAGACAATTTGCAAAGGTTAGACACTATGTAGTTTTTTTTAATGTGTATAGGTTTCTTCTAGTGTATCGTATTAGTATTTAGAAAACGTATACCCTATAATTTTATGAAATCAAAAAGCCAACTCAAATGGAAATTACTTTGATACTTAAGAAATTACTTCAATCAAGGATCATCTTCACTTCACAAACAAAGTAGACCAACATAAAATACAATAGAAGAAAATTCTCACTTACATGAGGCCAATTCCTGCAGGTGTTGAAATTCGCGAGGCGACAATTTGTCCCATTTATGCGACGCTGCGGTCATTGTGCCTGAAAGTATACACAAAAAGAAACCGGAAAAGATGAATGAAAAACAACTCACACAACGAGAAAAGAAAAGTAGGAGACAAAACATCAACAAATAATTTAAAAATAGCCCAAAACGGTCATTCATCAGGCATAATTGCGGCAAATTACAATGTGTCAAATGAATTTAGCTATGGCACAAGCCCAAGCCTGGCCGTGCCCTTTTCCATGCTATTATGCGGATGCGGCCGCTGTCGCTGTCACTGTGGTTGACATCAATGTCAATTTCATGCAACAAATGCTGGCGGGGCAGCCTGGCAGAAGCGAGAGGTTAATTGACAAAGTGTCTGCGTGGCGTTACCATGGAAATACATCGCAGCACCAAAGTAATTATAGCGAAAGCTGCCTAATTCGCCGCTTCATTCCCGCCACCCACTTGCGGGCCATTCAGCAAACTAGACTATTTTGATGTTTACGCTGTTGCTGTCAGTTCACAAGGGTTCGGCGGTATTGTGGTCGTTCGTTGCCTTGTCGTGCGTGTGTGTGTGTGTGTAGGTGTGTTTGGGTGTGTGTTATTGGTTCGTTCATTTGCTGCTTGTCGCGTCATCGGCGTCATCATTATCGTAATCATGAATGATGGATGCTGGCACCAGTCTACGCCAGTCTATGTGCCTCAGCGCTGCGGACTATGAGAGAATGCCACACACACACTTTTGTCGTGGCTGCTTTTAATGTTCCGACTGAATGGCATGGCATCTCGCAACGATTTTAGTGGCATATTGTTTAATTTCGCCCACATCAATTCATATTTTGGCTACTTTATTTCTACACCGCAGGTATATATTCTTAAAAAAAAAGTATTTTTTTTATCTGTAGCGTTTTTCACTTTCTGAGTTTTTTTCCCGACTTTGTTTGCTAATTTTAAATGCTATCAAAATATTTAAAAAATACAACAAAATTTAAGAGTTCAGCAACTATTCAAATCACATGACATCATGATAATAATGTGTGTGACAAATGATGACAAAATTCCTTCTCGACAATTTAATAAATGCTTCCAAAGATATTTCGATATCATAAAAAAGTGTCTAATGGGAAATTGTGCTGTATACTTCTCATATCCAATTTAAGCTGTTATCAGAGGGATCGGAAAAAATTCTCAATACTGGAAAACTAACTTTTCATACTGGATCGAAGAGAATGGAAAAATCAACTTCGGATTTTCCCAATTTACTTGCAGATTCAGTAAACTCTTGATATGAGTCGCCTACTGCCACGACCATTAATACTAAAGCTGGCGAACCGAATTCTCTGAAATATTAAATTAATTTATTATTTTATTGAAATTGTTTGCAAACACTGCATTTCGCCCGATGTTTTGTACACTTTCGAGTACTTGAAAGAACTTATTGGCTACCATATTCACAACAGTAAAAGCTAGAAGAAGCCGAACAACTTCCGCTATTATATTTAATTAAATATAATTTATACAAATTTACATTTTTTTTACAAAAAACCCAAAAATTTTATTGCAACAACTGATAAAAACAAATCATCTGCAATCGTTTAAATCGCACAAAACTTTTTACAATAAATTTTCAAACTCGGAAGAGATAAATTGGAATGCAATTAATCTATTAGCAAATTAATGGTCAATTGTCCAATACGAAAATACAAAAACAACAACACGAACAATACGAAATGCATAGTACATGTGTGGAATTGACTAAAATGTTGCATTTAACTACAAAATGTGAACAAAATTTTAATGAAACCATGTGAGCAATATCAACCTCACACACACGCGTTCATACAACCACATACTGAGCCGAAACGTTGCTGCATATGTACGAATAGCTAATTTAATACCATTTTGAATGTAATGTGAACATTAAACGTTTTTATTATCGCACCAATAAACCAACGAGTCAGTGTACGCTACAAACTAGCACAGTTTTGCAAGGAAGCGGAAAATAACGAAAATAGCTAACAAAAAATTAAACGAAAGCCATTAAAAAAATCTGTGAAAATAGAAAATGCATTAAAGCCCTGGCAGCGCTATCAACTTGTGTGCGCCATTTTATTAGGACACTCAGTCGATTAGGGAGTAGAGCGACACTTTCGCTTCCTCTTTTTACTTTCCTCCGTTCGTATTTGGATGGAAGCAGATGGAGAATTTGCATGGCGTTGCTGTGGCAGTGCGTTCAATGTCAAGTCAGCTTATAAAAATATGTGCGTTAAATTGCTTTCGAGGATAATCGTAAAATTAAAAATGGCTTTTAATGTCAGCGATAGTCGCCTGGACGGGCGACACACCCATATGCCTGGCCATATGTTGCCATGTCCTTTCATTTGTTTTGGGGGTGTAATAAAATTATTACTTGCGTCATGTCGTAAATTCTATTCAAATACTTCTGAGTGTGCTTTTATGTCTACACATGGGCTGCAAAGGACTCCAAATGGGCAAAGCATCATGCTGGACCCATTTAAGTAGAAAAACTCAAGATTTCCATATGGTTTTAGAGCAGTCGTAAAGTTTATGCGCAAAAGGATACACTTTTCGTTGGTTGCAATTGGAATTTGGGCGAAATACTTAGTGAAATCAAATATTACATTTCTTTAAAATGAAATACATTTTTTATTAAAATCTCATCAATTCAATGGAAAATATCATAAAATTGGGAAAAATCTAATTTTCGTAATTGGAAGCTTTTCATTACCATTTTCCAATTTGAAATGAAATTGTGAATGGAGATTTGTGAAATTTTCGGAATTTACACAAGTTTGTGTTTTATGGCGAACTAGCTTAACAAAAAAACATTTGCTTTTATGGGTAATTTTTATAGCGCATAATAAACAAAATAAAATTGCTCGCTTGTTTCCCGTTACAACAAATTCGATTTGATAACAGTACGGGGCGCTGGCAGTACGCGCTTCTGCATTGAACATCAAAAACAGGAACACTCACACATGCACAGAAGCGCGTACTGATGCCCACACCGATAATCATTGTGCCGTGTAAAATGTTTTCAATATTTAGATTGGAATTCCCTCAAACATGAAAATTACACACTCCCCGCATACAGACAAACTACCCATTGACGTTTGTAAGAAACACCATACATTAAAAATAAAATTTGTCTTTTTTCTAAACTAAAAATTTTATTTTTCAAAGATTGGCAAAAAAAGTGTAATCTTATTAAAATTAAACTTTGTTTAAAAATATATTTTTACCATTAAAAAAAAGAATCTCAATCAGAAAAGAGAATATTGACACTTGTGAAAGGATGCCCAAAAGTTGATGCAATAACCAGGTGGCAGAGCTGTCAAAAGCGATTACCTTATGGAAAATATGAGCACGGTTATTTATTTCGGTACATTGCTGCGTACACCTTAGTAATACCACTCAAGAAAACTTACTTAATTAAATTTACTTGAGCAGCATTTCCATTTTTGTCGCCATGGGCTGAAGGCCATTTGGGACCGTTACCGTAACAATTTTTCATCTCAAAAGCAATGTAAATCCACAACCGGGCATAACCTGCATTTTTTTAAGCCTTTCAATGCAATCGCAAAGCTTTTGTGGCTACCAATTTGGACAGATTTTAATTAAAACACTTTCCGATTGTGAGAATTATTTGTGTGGGGAGGTCACCTATGTAGTTCGTGGCCAGTGAAGGCGCTCCACTGCAGTTGACTCTATTGTTGAAATTCCTTACTCCCCACGTTTGGTATGAAAACCAAAAAACCCAAACTGAGTGCAACTTTGGGTCCTTTGAGATGGTTTTTTTTTTGTTTTGCATAAAACTTTGAAATACTTTGTTGGGTGGATGTTATTTTTTTTTTGTTTTGCGAAATTTCCAGGAATATGGCGAGGGCGGCTGACTAAGCCACTGTACAGTGTACACAAAAAGTGCAAGTTGTTGCGCAACACTTGCTGCAATTGATGCACTGCATGCCACTTACACAATCATAAATGGGGTGTGGCAAATGTGTCATATGTGGTTTGGCTTTTTTTTTTGAGTGTGTTGTGTTAATTAATTTATTTTTCCAGAAACATTCTTAAATTGAGTGTAATTTTTTGACACATTTGCCACGAGCGCCTTTTGAGTTGTAAGTGATGCATTCTGAAATAAATTTTACACTGAATAATTTGAAGGGACATTTCTAAATTTTAACATGAATCGAAATCAATAAAAGTACAACACTATATTTTAATAAATAATAATAAAAACTTCCAAATCACCTCTGCCTTCCAAATGCTTGCATATGGCAATTTACCTACACAATTTATAAACGAAAGTTCCGAATAATCTTTTCAATCACTTCTGTGTGTTGTGTATCACTATTTGAAAAGTCGCAATCATTCATTCTATTTTCGTTTCTACCATTCTATAAACAAAATTTCCGTTTGAGCGCTTCCCTAGTAGCCAGACAACCAGAAAAAAAGTAAATTTCAAAACTAGAAAATATGTACGTACATGAAATCCATGACCTTTCTTGTTTAATTCGAGATCCCAAAGCATAAAAAAATATATATCGACAATAAACAAACAAAAAAAAAACTTTAAAAAAAATGGAATAAAAAGGCAGACATACTGACAAGTGAGTCAAGCCCACAAAGCGTGGAGCGTCAAATGGAAAAGGAAAAATCGCCACAACACTGTTGCTACTACGTATATAACTTCGACTCGATGCTGCCCAATTCTGACGTCAGAAGGTGGGCACTGCGTTGCTGCTTCTGTTTCGGCTGCTGTTGTTCCAAATTCAATTCGAAAATAGCAAAAGTATTTTGAAAGCGGCGCAGTAAAAAAAACTGATTTTGCTTGAGTTTCTCTAATTGAAAATACTCAATCAAAATGATTCGGCCGTCATGTGTGGTATGAGAGTGGACAGGGTAGGGGCTAGGTAGAAAAATTGTTCAATCCTCGCCGCAGATTGTGAATCAAGAATGAAAGATGAAACTGAGGCATGGTGGGGATAGAGTCACCACAGCGCGGTTTGCTTTTGAAAAATATTCGTAGATCTCCCGACCATCGTCATCGTAATTATCATTATCGTTATTATAGTAATTTTAATGATCATCATCACACTCGCTTAGCAGCGCCACTTTGGTCTACAATTTACCTCAGCGGACGCGTCAGTCTGACAGAATGTCTGTGTTTATGCCACATATTTACTTTTATTGTCGGCGTGTTCAGGTTTTCATTCCAGATTTTTAAACACAAATTTTTCCGCATTAGACTTTATTATTCTTCAACAAATCAAAATCTCGAAGCGCTCGAAAAAAATGAAGAGCAAACAAACCACTGACAACAATAATAGGAACATCGTGTTAAGGTGCTGAGCTCTGCTTGGTGTTATTGTTACTGTAAATGTAAGCAACCACAGTAGCGCAGGCCTGCAGATATATGTACTTCCGATTTTTACGAGCACATTCGATAAACCTGTCGATCATCAGCAGTTGCGGCAACAAAACCGATTTGCCAGCAATTGATGAGCTGCTTGATGATATGGCAGCATCGCATCACCATTTCCCGAGTGAGAAGCTTTACATTTTACTGTACGGTGCCGATGATGACGTTAAACGCAAATGTGCGTGCGTAAGCAGAATGTAAGGTTAGTCGTAAAGTTTACGGGAGCAAGGTCCCAAAAGCAATTTTCATTGTAGCATTGGTCCAAATTTTTACATATTTAAATTGAGACAAATTAACTAAGTTCGTTACAAACGAGGCTGTATTTGAAAGAAACGTTTTTTCGTTTGCGGTTCAGTCACGACAAATTCAGCGTATTTTCTCTAAAAGTATTCAACATTTGCAGCAATTACGCCTCAAACACATTAGTTCTTTGAGTGTATGCATGGCATATTGACAACAGAAATACCATAAAGACGTACAAAATTTCATAGTTTTAGTGAAGTTTTAGCTTAAATTTGGTCTTAACGATGCATATTACACATGTCCATTAAACCCAAACACACTCTTTCACATACAAATATAAAAACATGTTCACCTGAAATTGAGCGAAAGATCAATATATTACAAAGTACCAGCAAGTTGTGGAGCCTTTTTGAACATGTCCTTTGGCCGAGTAGACTAATTGAATTATTTAAATGAAAACAGTTTAGAAAGAAACTAAAAAAAAGTATAAAACGTTCATAAAATATTTATTAATAAGTTTTTAATTTAATAAAAATTTATTTCAAAGGTACCTAAACCAAATGAGAGGATGAATAAGTGGAAACTATTGGTAAAGGTAAGTTTTCTTTCTTTCTCTGAGGTGTGAGAACTGTAGTATGCATAGGTATACCATTTTATCTTACAAGCTTGAACCATACTGGACCAGAGGAATCAACTGGCGGTGACTTGTCGCCCTAATAAGGGACACACTCTCTATATAAAATATTGAAAGTTAAGTTTTTCTTTAAGATTAATCTGGAATTTTTTAAATTAAGAAGAGTGTCAGCCTCCGTTATTAACCTACGACGATTTGAAACTAAATGCAAAAAGAGACAACCCAAAGCATATTCGCTCTAAATCGTTTGATATTTTATTTATAAACGGTATGCTAGCTTTTTTCTAGCTTTTTGCAAGAAAAAACACTTAACAAAGAAACCAAAATATTTGAATAGAGCATTGCGGCCAGAGCAATGTTTACCTTTATCCGATATGCCACAATTTATGGTAAACTGACACATAAAGGCACACGTTGTCAATGGAACCTTTTCAAATTGTCATAGTGACACTTGTCTGCAGTCATGTCAGGCATAAATGAAAAAAAAACAGGTTTAAAAACGATATCTGCATGAAGTCTCGCAGAACAAAAGTACGAGTAAAACGACAGGACGAATCGTTACACGCCATTTGCCGCACAAAGACTAGCCGCAACAGTAACAACAACTGAAAAAAACCCACTGAAACAGATTTTGTTCGCAACCGCACTGAGCGCATTTTTTTTCATTGTTTTCTTTCCTTCTTCTTTTTTACGCTTAAGCTCTTTGGCGTCAATGCTAGTCAAAGCATTGCGCTATTATTCCACGGCACCACCTAGCCACCGCTTGTGTACACTTCCCCTTTGGTTACTACAATACTTCCTACAATAAATAATCCTAGAGCAGATCTTTGAGGTTTTACCAGCATTCGGTTTCGGAACAATTGAATAAAATTTATTGCGTGCACTTGGTACTATGGCAACTTATGCAAAGCTTCAGTTGATAGTATCACGCGGGGCTTTTTTGTGGCGACTGAAGTCAAAACATTGCAGAATCGAATCCAGTTTTGAATGGTGGACATTTTCGCGAGGACGCGTCAAGCCCATTTGGATTAAACCATGGATGTACACTACGTAGAATAATGAAAATTAAATATTGCCATTCAAATACTCGGACACTGCCGAGTTAAAATTATAAAACGTTTTCCTGCCGCTAATTGCACTCATTCTGAAATGCTATTGAATTACAAAACCAACAGAGTTCACATCGAATACATAATTTACTTTTCGCACGTCAACATTTGTTTGTCACCCACTTAAGTATATGCACATGTAAGTATTTATATTTTCCCATTGAAATATGCCTGGGGACACTTCTGTGTAATTTTCTATTTTGGGTTTTGCACTGTCACACACACAATCGCATGTCACTTGTTTGTCTTTTCTGTATGTGTGTGTGCGTGTGTGCGCTGGTTTGATATTTCACACAAAATAAATACAATTATTTACATAATTGTGAACAAATTCGTTTCACAATTGGTCAAGTCAATTTTAATTAATTCCAATTAGTTGGATTGGACAGGAATATTTGTAATTTCAGGCGACATTTCGGAATATCAGTAAAAAGTCTTTTTTTTCATAATTACATTAATCAACGCCAGCTGAATGTGTCACATAAAAATTACAGTTTTAATGCAATTAAGAAAAAAAATTAGCAATAATAATTAAAAAATGGTGGAAGTGCGCTGCACACCAGTTCGCAATACTCACAACGATGTGGGTTGGACCTCCTTTGCTTTAAGCCAGCATTGACCATTCGGAAATGACTTCGTGTGTACTTTCAGAGAATTCACAATCGGCCTTATTGCCTGATTAGGTAAATCTTAATTTGAAGTCAACAACCATCGCCACGCTCAATTCCAGCATAACATTTTGCAATCATTCCATACCACAATTCTTCATAAATACCTAAGAAAAGTGCAAATATTTGCAAATATCTACAATATATTTTGGAAATATTATATACTTCAACGATTATACTAAACTGAAAGCTCCACGTTTCGTCATCCTCAAATCGACACACAGGCAAGCAACATACAAGTGCATTCATGCCAAGACACTTGTGCAGAGGTGAACACGGAGAACAACTCCATGATCAACAATCAATGTCAACAACTGCCAGGCAACAGAGCTGAAGAGTTGAAAAAATACACGCTAATTGGATTAAGGTAAGAAATATACAACTACTAGGCAAGCAATGCTCACACATAACCCACTCAACCACAGTGGGTGCTCCACATGAAGGGGGTATGGTTTTGTGTGGCCAACAATTTAACTAATTGGAAAAATATTCATCTTAGTTTGCATTAAATATGAATGACGCAAATTTGTATTTAAGGCCCTATAAATTTACCCTGCCCCATAATATTGTTTACTGGGACATATACATCATACACTTCAGCCCACAGCAGAATTCTTTTCATTAACGAAAGCGAAAACAGAAACACTCGCCAAGCAGAATAATTGGCAGGACATTTTTGTTGTGCGCACGGCTTGATTAAAAGCCTGAATAAAACCCAGTGAAGGATAATAATTGGGAAGACAGTAAATACCAGTTGAATGTGAGACGGGGCCAGATACATATATAAAATTAAAGGGAACGACAACAACACTTACAAGTCATGCAAAATACTGAGAGGCGGTAAAATAGTAACCAATAATGAACACATATAAATACTCGAAAAAGGACAACGCATACCAAACACAGGACAGGGCACGGACTCAAAAAATATACCTAACGAATGATCAACAGTAATGAAATGGCTGACGTTGACACTGCACGTAAGCGTTCCCCCGCCGCTCACTGCCACTCACCTGACCATCGACGTGTCCTGGCAAAGCCTTCATAATGATATACGCGGCATCCCAATATATTGCTTGGGTGAGGTGAGTGGGCTTGAAGGGTGCTCGAGGTACTAGTGGTTTTTTTCTTCGTTTTCGTTTTCATGTACGTCTCTTGTTTTCTTCTCTACTGTGAATAATAAATTAACAAACACCAACAACAACAACAACTGACAAATGAACAACAACAAGGCGAACATTCATTCGTCGCAGTGTGTTTGCGTTTGTGTGAGTGAGTGTGTGTGTGTTTCGACGTCAGCGTGTTTGCATATCGTTACCATTGCGTATGGACATCACTGAACATCAGGCCCATGGGCCTGTTCGATTTTATTTGCATTTATTTGAGGTTATGTTAAAATTTCCACCTCACCACAAAACTGTCAATTTTCGTTTTATTATCGCTCGCTGTGTGCTGGGTGTGTGTGTGTGTGTGCAGCATAAATTTACAGTGGGTTTAGTTAGGCACATGTTTTCTTAAATTGCATTTTACTTTTTATAATCTTTTTTTGTAAGAAATCCAACAAAAAAAATATTTTATGAAAAATCCAAAAATAATCGATTACAAAATTTGTCCATAAATACATTTCCACTATGGCAGCGACACTATTTATTCTGTCAATTGACATTTCCCTAAAGCATTTCGTAGATTTCGCCCACAGTGACCACAGAGCCGCACAATTTCCCTATCCGACAATGAACGTACAATACAGCTGCAACTACATATTTCAACATGAGTGCTGCCTAATGAGCGTGTCCATGCGGATACGCAATAATAATGATGGATTGAAATGTAGGTTGATAGATGGCACAGCACAATAATCATATTTGGAATTTTTGCAAAATTTGCACAAACCTAAGTAAATGTGTATTACGCCATCAGGCATAATTGGTGGCCATACAAAACACAAAACAAAAATTTGCTATGTGCTACTCATTCGCCCATGGCTGCGGAATAATTGCGGTTAGTTGGGAAATTGTGTTTGATTGCACTTTTGTTTTGATGCGATGCAAATTTTATGAATGCAATGCGTATAAATTATAGTTTGTCTGTTGATCAACCAACTTTAAAGCGTCTCTGGTCGTTTGTATTTATTTTCCTACAAAATACACTGTGAGAAAGAATTGGGTTGCAGTGCAATAGAACATGCAAAGTGATTCCATACCAAGAATTTCAAATGTACTCCCAAAAGCTTTTCTTGATCGATAGACCTATACAAACATGTACAAAAAAAAACTATCTTCAAAGCAAACAGTTTTATAAAATAGCCGGGAAGTTAGCCATCAGACTAAATAAAAATATGAATTAAAAATATCCGCTTTGCAATACGGACTTCTTGGGTCTAAGTACCACAGATAAATTGGAACCAAGACTTAAAAATTTTCAGTTCAACAGGAAAATATGTTAACTCACCTTTTTTTCTTCTATGGTGTATAGCGTCCGAAGCAATGTTGAATATTTATTATATCAGCTAGGTTCTTTGCAGAGACCTTTCAATTAAGTGTTTGATGTTCAATAATTCGTACTCAATTTCACTACAAAAGTCATTAGGAAGTTAAAATTTTTTGGAATAGTTCCACGCCAGAGTAGTTTTCTTACGGTTTGAGGCCAAACGTTTATATATATGTGCGGTTATTACGGCACTCCACAGCAGACGACGAACTTATTGACACAAGATAACATTCTTTTTTACATTTTTTTTTTCTATTTTTTTTCTTATTTTTGGATCTTATTTCAACAACATAAGCTGCTAATGTTTAATTTATAAAGCGTGCAAATATTTCACAAAAGAAATATTTTTCGGTTGTTTGGTAATGAGAGCCAGATAGACTGGAGGAGTGAGAAGAACATTTTAGAAGCCATTGAAAGAATGTAAAACGTTTCTTTTCTGCCTCTTAAAATTTTCGGGAATTCTTCCTCACATCTTACTTGAAATTGATTTGTTTCTCTGCTAAGTGCCACATTATTGGTAGAAGCTGTCAACATGCAACTACATGTACGTACTTGCCATTGTTTCCACTCGCATGTGAAGTTTGCGCAAAGTGTAGAACTTTTTTGGACTTAAAATGCTCATGTGGGTGTGTGTCGGTACGTGCGTATGTGTGTAATTGTAACCCAGCCAATAATTTTATCGTTAAAGAGCTCGTAAACGAAGATTTTTTCGATCGAAAAGCGGATAAAACAATCGTAGGCGACACACGATAACGATACGTATACGAGTCCGACTTCGTTCTTAATTTTGCATCGAAACGAGTTATCGATATCGAACAAAAAAGTGCTCGTTAACGAATTCGTTAACGATCTCGTAAACGATAATCATTGAGAAATTTTTAACAAATCTAAAAAAAAATATTTTTTTTTAACTTGGAATTTTTTTTACTTTATTTTTATTGGCCGACTTTTCCTCAGAATAATTTTTAATAACTTTTTCACTGAGTCGGACCCGGGATTGAACTCACGTCCTCCGGATTTTAAAGTATGTGCCGAGCGCTTAACACATTCACCTAACTCAGCCATTATTGAACAAGCGCTTAAAAGTATAACTTAACAAACGTTTTAAAATTGTTTTCCTAACAGTTTGAAAAACACTGATTCTAAAAATAGAAATTATTTTGCTGAGAAATCGTTATACAACTTTTTTCTAACAGTTTGAAAACCATTGGATCTAAAAATAGCTTTTCAAAACGATAATTTCGTTCGTTAATGTACTCGTAAACGAGGTCGTTAAAGAATTCTTTAACTAAGTCGTTAACGATTTCGATTGCGAAGTCGTAAACGATATTTTATCGATGAAATTACGACTATCGTAATATACGAGTGAATGTCGGACTTTTCTCGAATATTTTTGATCGAGAAAAGTTCGTAAAATACGATCTTCGTAAAAAGTTCGTTCAATTATTGGCTGGGAATATAACAGAAAATATTTATCAAAAAGAAGAAAGGAAAAGAAAAAAATGAAAACATATTGTAAAGTAAAATAAAACACAAGTTCGCGTCAAACTCAGCGAAGGTTAAACAAGCAGCAAACACATGTATCCGCACATTATACACGATCCAAACGTACAACATACTTACAAGAACAACAAAAACAATTTTTCTCTGACATGGGCCAAAGTTGGGAAAAACTCATTTTGCCATTACGGCTCGGTGGAGTGGAGCGCGGGCGCAAGAAGCACAAATATTTTCTGTGGAATTTCTGTTTGTTCGTATTTTGTCGCACTTGCTCTCCCTCTCGCTCGTTTCTGTGGAAATTTAATATTGCCTGTGGATGCTAATAAGGACGAAGCTGCAATTAGGCGACATGCCACCATTCGTGTGATGTTCTTTGGCGTCTTGTGCGTTTTCTGGTTTCTGCTGTTTGGCAATTTCCTTTGATGAAGTTCGAGCTGCTGTTCTTTTTTTATAATTTGCTTTGGAGTTATTTATCGATTCCAATCGCTGGAAATTGGCTTTTTAGTCTTTGTAGTATTGCGAGGGAATTTTTGGCTTTCGTGGCGTATGAGTAATATTTTATTCAATTAAGATTTTGGTCGAAATTGAGAAGTGTTATTTCAAAACTGCAATTGATTTTTGTCAGTTTTTCTTTTCTTCTTTATGTAAAAAAAGTATTTTGAAAATTGGAAAAATAATGTAAATTGTTTTTTTTAATTTATAAAAAAATATTTTAGTTACAAAAGAAACCAGTTCAGATTCGATTTTTGATCGGCGAGGCCAAATTACATTGAACACGATTAACGCATTCCAGCGGGCTATCGACCATTGGTGATAGAGTTAGGAATTCAGGTAATAAAACATATATTCAAAAGTTACTCATACGCCCCACTCTACAATTATTCAAAAAATAACTAGGACACAAAGTTTCAATACAAGTATGAAATCAGCACGAACTTAACTAAAATTTTCAATCCCATAGAAACCAACGACAACTTCAACAGAAGTCATTACAATCATTTCAAGCAAAAGTTCTGGTGGGCCAAATGCAATTCGATTAATACTCTTCTATCGCTTGAGATCTCTTCCAAAAAGTATTCATCATCTCTTTATTTATTTTGTATATTCGGCATTTGTCACAGCAATTATATGTGCTGCAGCCATGTGGGCGCCGCATGTGGCTGCAGAACGCGCTCGCACTGTCACCGCCAATGTATGAAAATAAACATTTTCGTCAGTATGGCAGCGGCAGCAGCGGAAATTAGCAGCAATGGCATTTAATATTGGCAGAAATGAGTGCCACTTAATGAAAATGAAAACGACTTTTTCGTTGATTTTTTTGTTTATTTTTGTATTTAATTTTTTATTCCGAACATTCAAAAGAAAATTTGAATAGATTTTGTTTCTCTTCTGTTCGAAAAGCGCTTTCGTAGCTATGCGACAGACACCACTTGTTGTGTAGCAGGCGCGTGTATTGGTATGCTAATGTGTGTGTGAGTGTGTGCGGCTAATCAAAATGTGACACCTATTTTTAACAGAGCGAATAACTTTTTAATATTGTTGTCTAATTTTATATTGTACGTAGATGTGTTTATTGTACTTTTGCACATTTTGTGTGACAAAAGAGAATACAATTTCAAAGGAAAAAAAACCTCATTGTTCTTGATTTGTATTGTGCCCGTACATATGTAAGATAAGATTCTCTTTGTTGTTTTTATGAATGAGGGCACAAATTTTTGGTAAGTCTGGATTTTTTTGTGCTATTTTTGTACTTTTACTGCTGTTTTTTTTTTACTTTTTCTATGAAAACGCTTCTTCTTAAACCAAAGGTAGTCAATAAATATATTTCGACTAGATTTTAGACTTCATTTCGTATACAAAATCCACTGTTCTATTAATAGTTACTCATACGCCACTCATAAATTTATTAAGACTATGAAAATGTCATTCGACAATATGTCACTACCGTTTATTACAGATTACAAGTCATATTAGATAATATGAGTTTTTGGCAATTGCAAAAATGTCAAATGCGCTTTCAAAAGTTGTGGGATGATGTGGAAGATGTGACAATTCGCAGGCATTCATGTGACATTTGACATTTTACTATTTTTGTCCAGACATTATAAGTTTTAAATTGAAGAGTATTCTTGCGAAATATTTTAAATTACAAAGATATGTAATATTAAGGGTTTTTATGAGGCATTTAGTGGAAACATTTTAAAAAAAATGTTCGAATGTTAAATAGCCAAGATGTTACTCATACGCTGATGGACAAATGTTGCGGTTAAATGTATCTTCAGCTGAATGGCTACTAGCCAATCGATGTTATTTTCGTAAACAACCTTTCTAAAGTGAGTATATGTTCCACCCCCCCCCTTTTTATAGCCATCGAGTGAGTGAAAAATAGTAGTTGAACTGTCACAGACAAAAATGCAATCAAATTTAATATCACTTTGGGGAAAACATTTCAGAAAATAGTAAAAATATTTTTATAGTGAGTACATAAAGTATAACTGAAAACAAAAAAATAACAATCAAATAGAAACCAAGCTGGACAGAAAAAAACAAACTTTCGGAACAATCCACTGGGAGATTTGTCAATACATCGAAAGCTTAAAAAATAAGACAAATGAGATTGATTCTTGCCACGTATCCACACACTGCAGAAGACCGACACACACACACACACACACAAGTATACACAACAAATGGAAAAACAAACACGCGAATTGATCGATGGCGCGCAATAAGCAGATTCAAGCTGAGACAACAAACAACAACAAGTAAAAAAAAAAAATTATATGCCCACCATGAAAAAAAGTTTAAATTAAAAGCATTAAAATGTGTACTTAAGTGAATTTAAACGATTTGCTATCAATTCTTTTGGCACGCCCTCGCTCCTCTTAAGGTTTACAGCGCTGGTTTAAAGTGGCGCCTTTGCCCATAAATTGCTTTCATTAAATTCGCATTAGGCGTCGTCACTTTCTTCACATTATTCTTACATTTCCTTGGGCATAGTCTCGTTTATTTTACATAATACGCGCTCAAGTGCCATGAATGAAATCCAAGCAGAAATAATATCGGAAAAAATAGAACAAAAAAAATGCGCCAGAAACAGAAAAAAACCGCTTATACGTTACAATGAGGCGAAAGAGCCAAAACGTGCTTAACGCAATCACTGCTACGCAAATGTGTCGTCAGCAGCAGCAGCGTCGCAGCGCGTGTTATCAGTCAATTTCAGTCCAAGTAGCAGCAATCTTCAAGCGATTTAACGCAAATTAAACGCTCAGATAAAGTGCTCGCGTGCAGTATTTATGTGGCAACGGGCTTGATTGTTGTTGTTGCTACTTAGCTATATCACGCTACAGCTGAAAGTGAAGAGCCTATACGAGTGAGAAGCATGGGAGCCATTCAATCTATCTACAAGCCAAGTAGAAACATTTCGAAATACTCAATCTCATAGTTTTTAAAGAAACACATTTGAAAATAAAAAAAAGCCCGACTTTAGTTCTGAAGCTCATTATAACTTCGACCTAGCCGAACAAACTACGGCAATTTGTTTGTACAGTTTTGTTTGTTGTATGAGAATTTGTAATTTCAAAACAAAATGCTGCATGAATCTGTTGACAATCAGTCCGTCAGGCGGGGCAAATACAATTGTGATGGCTTCTTCGCGGTTTTCGTGCTATTATTTTTCTATTATTCTCTTAGTTGTTGTTAATTTTGTTCGTAACAATCGAGCGACACATTAAATTTACATTTATAAATTGTTTACAAGACAATCATTGCGTGATTAAATTGTTTGGAAGTTTTGCGCATGCAGAACGGAAGTTTAGATTATTTTAGGTATGGGAAGTTTCTCCCATCTGAGCACTAAAAGAGGCTCATTTCGCTGCCTAGGACTAATATATAATAGGTGGTAAGGCTTGGTATCTTCGCTAACAACTTAGGAGCAGCTGTGACTAGGAGGAAGGCGATACAGTAGGGCATCATGTGCTCCTGTCCAGCACTATTTCGTTGTAGAAGATCCCTGAAGGAGCATTCTTCCTGGAAAGTCTGCCTCTTGACTGTCTCTTAGATAGAAAGTCTACATTGGTTCATCATGAACTCCAATTGCTTTGGCGATCATGAATATCACAAAGGTGTTGGTTTTGGTGTACCATATTTTAGCTTTATAATTCAAATACCAGTTAAGTATGTTTTCGAACACATCGAATTTAAATTATATTTTAAAGTAATGAACTTCTGAGCTTCACCTTGAATACCACAGTATTTGTATTTAAATTTTTGATTTCATTCAATTTAAATTGATTTCGTTTCCATGTTATTTTATTTACTGAACTTTTTATTTACATAAAATACAATTTTTGATTAAAAAAGTCAAGCAATTCAACGAAAAAAAAACAATCAAAAACAAAAAAACAAACAACAAATAAACACAATAAATAATTACTAATGCGCACAGAAAAACTTTTCGCCAACCAATTCAAACAATTCGTGGCGAAACAATGTAAAAACTTTTTAATGTTTGTCATTGCTGTTATAATTGTTATTGTTTGTGGTTTGTTGATATTTTTTGTTCTTCCATTTTTTTTACAGTAGGGGGGTTCGCCTTTTTTATCAGCTAAACGTGCTGAACAAAGGTGCGTTCACGAAAAGCCAAACCATTTGTAAAATATGCAAACAAATTGGAAGTTTCGAAAAATGTTTCTCGATTTGTTCCTGTTAAAAATGTTCAGATATGCAGATACAAATCGCATCTGTCAGAGGTGTTCACCCATTTGTTGTTATAATTTTTTTTATGTTTATCATTCACAAATATTTCTTAGAATCTCTTCGTTCTTTTTTCCAATTCACTCAGTTGGTTGTTGGTGGTGTTGTTGTTGTTGACAATTGTTTACATTTTATTTACTGTATATCTGTTTTGCTAGTAAATTAACAGTTTGGCTTTTCTTTTGAATTCGTGGTAAGCATGTGTTTCGCCGTCACTTTGGGAAATTCAACTTTGAAGTCATTTGCCTGTTCAAACCGTTTTCAACATAAACGCGCACATTTTTTTTACATTTCATTCGTGTTTTAATTTCATTTCTTATCTTTTAGCTAATCCGCTCGCTTGCTTGTCTGTCATCTGGTATCTTTCGCGCAAAAGCATCTGGTGGATTTTTTTTTATGTTTTGTATTTTTCATTATTTTTTTACGTATTTGAAATTTTGTTTTTACTTTTGATTGAAATGCCTGCGAAAGAATCTACTTTCGTCTTAGCTATTCTTGGTATTTGCCTTTCAATATCCTTATTGTCACTCACACACAAACACATGTACAAACACCCACGCAATAACTCACAGGGCCACGCAAACTCGCATTTTTCACTTACAATGTCTTGAAGGTGCTCTCGAGTGTCGAGTGTCGGAAATGGATATCTCATGTGGTAGTTACATAAATAAATGTAATTTTCCTCTTGGCTTTCCTATTTGATGTTAATTTATTTGATTCTTTTGGGCCATTTTAAGTTCCTGTTGCGAGACTTTTAAATTATTTAAATGAATGGGATTTTAACGCTTTTGAGTTGAGCGCTGCTCTGTGTTATCTTTATATCAAGTTTTACTTCTTTTGCTACTATTACTACTTTTCCGTCTGCTTCTTCGGGTTTTCAGGCACGCGTTACCGCCGGCAGTTCCACTGAAACTGAGGCATTTCACGCTCTACCGTACGCTTTTATTCTTGCCTGCTTTTCCACTTTAGTTGTTGGCATGACTTCCGAAACTTTTCCGAAGCACTCTTCCTTTAGGCCTGACTGTGATTTTTCTTCTGCGAAGAGAAGTTATTTCAGAAATTTAGAGTTGCCACGATTTGTAAATAAAAATCACATTTACAAAATTTAAAAAAATATTTAACTATCAACACACAAAACCAACACTCAATTTCGCGAGGCCGTTAATGGTGGTCACTTTAACTGGCCACCGGTATTGTGAAACTAAGAATATATCATCCATTAATTTGGTCAATTTTGGAAATTGGAATTTCCTGATGTCTTTCAAAATAAAAATATATATGAACAATGGCAACTCTAAGCTCTGCCGAATAAAAGAGATATCAAACTGAGTGTACGATGCGCTCTTATTTTTGTTCAGATTTGGGAAATCTCTCAGATAAAATACATACTGAGCAATTGATGACGTCACAAACCATACACACGCTGAAACGAACAAATTTCCCTCTCAGTCGTTATCGCACGTGCAAATTTTTTAAATACCAACAACAAACAAGACATTCCGCACTCACCATTGTTTACTACATGCACCCCTTGAAAATGAAATGACTACCTGTATGAAAGAAGAAATTAACACACACACACACACACATATTTCCCTTCATGATGTTCTTCTATCAGAATGCATTAGGAAGGGAATAAGGGCACAAATAATGCCGTCATCCGATGACGTTGCAAATGTTTGTGCAGTTCTTTTGTATATGCTGCCAACAACAATGAACTAGAGCTTTGACCCACATCATTCGCCACAACAACACAACAAAACTGCAACAATAACAACAACAACAAAACGAACAATCATAACATCATCATTTGCTCCATTTGCCATTTGTGAATTCATTTTGTGTGAATGGGTGTGTTGTTGTTGTTGCTGTAGCAATTTTAAGCTGATTTGTCTCAAATGAAGCTGCCATATTGCAAACATATTAGCAGTTTTACCATGGGATTATATTGAATATAGACGACTTTAGAGAATTATCGGAGTTTATACAAATTAAGTGAATTGCTTTGAAATTGAAATTGAATATATCTGTGTATGGCCACTGCGAATGCATAATTTATTTGTCCGACCGAATTTGGGATGTAACTTGGCAACATGTTTAGATGAGCTGAGTAAGTGAGTGACTGAGAGGTTCACGGGCCAGTCTTCCAGCCAAAACAGAAGGAGTGCGTGAGTAAGTGATTGTGTCTTAGTGACAATACCGTCAAACATGATCGCAGTATATTCCGAGTTCTGGAATATTGCTTTTGCACCGCCAGCCATCTATATTTTTTGCAACAAAAGTTTTCTATATTAAAGCATCGTAATTGTACTACAATAAGCAGTGCTCAAGCAGTGCCAGCGTCAACAAATCCTTCGAAAATGTAAACAATGTTAAGAAATGCCTCCCGAAAATTGCATAACAGAAAAGGAGGAAACAACATAAAATATCAACAAAAAAAAAACACACACACACAAGAGTACAAAGCATAAAGTTTTAATTTTAAAACGCAAACAACGCGTCGTATTTAAACACAACTGAAGCACAAATAAAACAAAACTATTTTAATATTAAAACGTTTCGAACGACCATTAACTTGTGGGAAGACGGGTCGCACGGGAGACGCAACATGGCGCCATTAGGAAACATAAAACGTCATTGTTTCTACCGCTGGGTACAACAAAGAAAACAACAACAATAATAATAATAACAACAGCAGCAGCTCACATAAGAACATAGTAAAATTAAAGGAAATAAGGGAAATTGTTGATACTTTTCCATGATTATGCTGATGTGGACCTTGAAGGCAAACCAGCCCACCCGCTAGTCAGCCCAGCCCAGTCATCATCGAATGATGTTCGGCTTCAAATTACAATTCCAGCACCCAACGCCGCCCACCGGAAATAGTAGGCAAATGAACGCCGCATAGCTGGCAACTTCGTGTGCGCCCACACACATTTCATAATGAAATCAAATATTCTTGTAGAATAACTTTTGCTATTCGCTGCGGAAGCCCAAAGTCATAATTATTTATTTCGCATCCTTACTATATTTACTTCATCACAAGGCCCCCGGCCCTTGTTATTTTCGTCTGTCATTTTTGTGCGTGTGCGTGTGTGTGTTTGTGTTGTCGATTGTGGGAATTTCGACACATTGTTGCTGTAAGCTGATATGTCCAGCGGTAGCTACGGCCAATGTCGATTGGAACTGTGCGTTGTAGTATTAGGAAAATTAAATTTTTGTAGTCTTCCGCTCTAGTCCGCATAGAAGTTGCTTTCGCTCGTATCGTTAACTTTGCATACTTTTGGGTAACATTTCTGTGCCTCGCAGTATGGCCTAATGTTAGGCAAATATGTACTTACATTTCGTAGCATCGAAGTCGAAACCAACATCCTCATCAATTTTTGTCTCACAAAATATACATACAATTTCCTTTCTTTCGTGTCGTTGCCATATTTTTATAGTTCAAAATCAATGGAGTAAAATGAAAGCAGAGAAAAAAAGAAGATATGTCAAACATGTCCACCCTTTTTTAGCAGAGCTTTACAAACTGGATTATGTTCTGAAGCCAAATGTTTTTCACTTTCAAATGCATTCTTCTTTGAAACAAAATTTACTATTTCCTACAGGTAGAGCGTAGCAACTATCTTCGGTCTGACCGAAGCTAAAATACCCGGCTGGTGTTAATTTTAGCGAAATAACTGAATGCCTCGATATCTCGAATTTGAAGAGAGAGAGAGAATAGCAAAGCTCTTCAAAAGAATGGGAAAAAATACATTTGAAGTTTCCACTTTATATTTAAATATTAAAATATATTTTATGCTCACCTGCCGGAACACTAAAGACCCAACCAAAGAAAACTTTCCTTCATCACTTACACAGACTTAAGTACTTACTCAGCTGAAAAGATCTCAACCGACTTACCTTTTTCCCTCCAAAGTTGATAAGGAAGGGATTGTCAATCATTAATTAACTTAAATTTTAAAGTGGTTTCGGGGAATTAACCTCTACACGAGTCCCAACTTAAGAATCCCTGCACGGTCGATATCAAACCATCCAACGAACTCCATTTTCACATGCACACACAAGCAGATTAAAGTCATGCAATTTGTTTTTTCTTTGTTGATTTTTTTTTTGTGCTGCTGTTGTTGTTTGTAGTACATTCTAACCCATCTCTCTTTTGGTATATCTGTTTATGCTTTTTTCTGTTGATTAGCTTTTATTTTGGTCGTCGTTGTCTACGCTTTTAGGCCTCGATGCCCTTTTCGTACATTTTTGATACTTTACATGTCCTTCCTTGCCATTGAGTTTATTTTTAGCAAAGGCGAAATGTGTCGGTTTTGGTTTTTTTTGGTTTTTCTTCTCCTTTTTGCATTTATATTGATTAACATTCTGTGAAAATCACTTCCGGTGGGCAATTTTATGCCCCAAAAAAGAGTCTTCTTCTCAGCGGAAAAAACTGAGAAGATGAAAAAGTAACAAGCTCAACTTTTAGTTATAAAATTTTAAAGGATTTTTTCATCTTTCGACGTTGGCCGTTGGCTGTTGGCTGTTGGTGTGCGTGTGCGTGTGGCTGTTGTTTTGGCAAAAACACACCATGGTGTGTTTGATTTATCTCGAGTCAATCGAGTTTATTCGAAAAGTTTTTTAATGGAATCCACGCGGTATTCCGTAGCATGTTTTGCCTGTCATACTGAGGGCGCTCGATTTTAGCGGCTGTTGAGAGCACGGGTAAGTTTAGAGTCAATTTCGTTGATTTACTGGCATGTGGTGCCGAAAAACGTGTTGAGTAGGAAAGTTCGGGTGAAACATTTTGAATTACTTCACCTTCATTTAATTTATTACATTTGTACTGGTATGCACATCTAAGGTCAAGCCAAAGTTGGGGTAAACTTTAAATTAAATTTGTTCATATAATATTTCTTGTTGTATCTCTATGGTATGTTTTTTCTTTAGTAAGAATAGATATATTGCAAAAGCAATTACAATTTTATTGAAATACTTTTGTTTACTTTCACTTCTGACCGCACAGCAGCAGTCAAATGTACTTCCTGCATATTCTCCCTCATCCACGTCCAGTTGCTGTTTTGTTATTGCATTTATATTGTGTGAGCACTTGCTCTGTTACTTTTCGATATATTGTTCATTGCCACAATATTGCTCCATTTTATCCTCAGGATATACAAACGTCTTATATGCTTAGGCATAGCTGTATGCGTGTATGTTTGCGAGTCTGCCTGTTCTTAGACAAATATGGAAGTTCACTTGTTGCCAACGATTTTCAGCTGCAAATGAATGGTGTGGGTTAAGTCAAATAAAAGTACATGCAAGCAATAAGATAACATACGAAATGAATATATTTTTGGAATACTTTGGTGCCGTTATTATTTTAATATTGCTTTGACTCTAAATCACATGCAGCGCAATCAATGTTAATATTTGAATCGAAGCAAGTTTTTTAATCACAATTCATTGAAAACTAGTAACTGTTTCCTCACGTATATATATTGCATCCCCTTTGACCTCAATGGATCTTCTTGGTATGTGCTTGTTGCGATATGTCCTATATAAGATTTGTATTTTGGTTTTCTCCGAACACCCATACAGCAGACATACAACTTTGAGTTCGTTTGGCTTAAGCAAAGCCATCTTGACGGCTGAATTTCAGTACACTTCAATTACATTTCATATGTGAAATGTGAAACGCAATATTATGTGGTCCAACAACAACTATAAAAAACGCCAACAAGTTGCTGCGCATCACGCAATTGCTAGTACTGATATTGGCGCGGACAGAATGATAGAAAGTAAACACAAACAGAGTATGCGAAAGCAAAACATCCTGTACGGGGTTAATATCCTTTGGAAATCACTTTACGAAATAATGACATTCTCAAGGCGACCAACAGGAATGTCAAACGAACACGAGAGATGCTTTCAGAGACGAGGAAAGCGACGAAGCGCATGAAGATTTGCAGATTTGTCTGAAATGGGAAGCTAACTACAAAGTTGAAACTAAACATATTAACAGCTGTTATCAATGGCACTCATAGGTAATAGCTTTACCAAAGCGTGGCAATACAAATATGACCTTTAAGGTTTTAAGTCAACGAAGGAAGCTGCTTCAGGAGGCGGTGCAGAGAAATGAAATAATGTCACACTAGTACATGGAGATAAGAGAAATTCGAAAGAGAACCATCCTGTAGAGAGAAAGGAGCGCATGAGCATTGTTCAGAGGCCGAACATATTTCCCCTAACGTATGACATCATTTGTGGAAATAAGAAGGATATACGGAAATACAAATACACACACTCACACATACGAATCATGTTAATGAAATTATGCGATTTACGGCCGCATTTATGTGTGTGTGTGTGTGTGAGTATAAAGTGTATATGAACTTTGAGTTGCGCTTCACTTTTTTTGTCTATTTCGCTGACGTCATTCGAGTGTGCAGAAATTCACAACGACTGCGGTATGCAAAATAGTATTAATAGGATTTTCAGTTGCCAAATTTAAAACAAAGACCACGGGAAGCCATGTTGATAATGCCTGCCGATGACATAATCCATCCTGTCGCGTCTTAAGACTTAATTACGAGACAGAAGGAAACGAAAACAACAAATTGGCAGCACCCATCCAAAAAAGGTATGAAGAAGTAGCCAAGCAAATATAGATGGAAGTAAGAGTGTATGAAAAGAGTGCAAAGGCGCAGGTACGCGGCAAGGTCATTCGAAATTGATTGACATTTCGAAAAAAAAGAGGCGAGCAGGCCATTTAGCTGCCAGCTATTAAAAGCTTGAACTTAAGTTAATTATAATTTCCGTTTACTATAGACGACTTTAGCTCCGAAAGCAGCCAACTGCCGCATTAAAATTAAAAATTATAACGAACCGCTCAGTTACAATTTAAAATTCACAAGGCACACACATTCCGTAGTAGAAGCTTCGCCCAACTTTCACTCTCGTCCGCAATAGCTTGCCGATTTAAGAGGTAATTTGCATTTGGCGACCCCCATCAGCTTTAGGCTTGAAGTAACAAATCGAAAGGAAATATCATAAAAAATTAAGCAAAATTAAATTTGTTATGGCATTGCATACTGCCTGGCCGCGTTCTGGGCTTAACTGAATTTAATGATATCCTTCGTTTCTTCCGTTCTTCCTTCTCGCCTTGTCCGCCTTAGTTTATGTGCCCCGATTTCACTGCCTCACTGTGCCTGAGCGCCTGCAGGCATTTCATAAAAATTCATCGTTCTCGCTGTCGTTCGGTTTTCTGCTCAAAAATTCAAGTGGCAACGGAAATGCTCACTTGGGAGACGAGAGACTACTAACCGCAATTGGATATTTCCGCTGCTGCGATTTCATTTTGGCTTGTCATGTCATAAAGTAAAAAATAAAAACAAAGCAAAACTAAAGGAATGAGAGAAAAAAGCAAAAGTGATTTGGCCTCTTGATTGCTTGTGTATGTGTGCATGATTCAGTTTGAATGTCATTGCAATGTCTTCAGGCCAACACAGCCCTAAAAAAAAGATTGCGACTTCGCCACAGCTCTTGGCATATTTTAATGGAGCCCGGTATTCGTTAATGACCGCAACTGTCGACTTTAATTGCGTTTTGGCAAACAAGATGGGCATACTTTTAGGCTGCAGTGAGATTTTTATAAATGTGATTATTGACTTTGATGGTTGGAATGGAATTTTGTGATTAAATTGAAGAGAAGACGGAAGATGAGAATGATGAAATTATTAGATAAAGAAAAGAAGGAAGGGAAAGGAAGATAAGAAGATAAGAAGATAAGAAGATAAGAAGATAAGAAGATAAGAAGATAAGAAGATAAGAAGATAAGAAGATAAGAAGATAAGAAGATAAGAAGATAAGAAGATAAGAAGATAAGAAGATAAGAAGATAAGAAGATAAGAAGATAAGAAGATAAGAAGATAAGAAGATAAGAAGATAAGAAGATAAGAAGATAAGAAGATAAGAAGATAAGAAGATAAGAAGATAAGAAGATAAGAAGATAAGAAGATAAGAAGATAAGAAGATAAGAAGATAAGAAAATAAGAAGATAAGAAGATAAGAAGATAAGAAGATAAGAAGATAAGAAGATAAGAAGATAAGAAGATAAGAAGATAAGAAGATAAGAAGATAAGAAGATAAGAAGATAAGAAGATAAGAAGATAAGAAGATAAGAAGATAAGAAGATAAGAAGATAAGAAGATAAGAAGATAAGAAGATAAGAAGATAAGAAGATAAGAAGATAAGAAGATAAGAAGATAAGAAGATAAGAAGATAAGAAGATAAGAAGATAAGAAGATAAGAAGATAAGAAGATAAGAAGATAAGAAGATAAGAAGATAAGAAGATAAGAAGATAAGAAGATAAGAAGATAAGAAGATAAGAAGATAAGAAGATAAGAAGATAAGAAGATAAGAAGATAAGAAGATAAGAAGATAAGAAGATAAGAAGATAAGAAGATAAGAAGATAAGAAGATAAGAAAGAAGCAATTGATGCGCTCCATTCCATAGTAAATCAATACGTCGAATCAAAAGTCATTGTGTAAGTTACAATTTTGAATGGCGAGTAGTTGTGGATATTTATCTACAACTACTTCTTAGTTTTGTATAACAAAGCAGCTGATCCACTTGCTCCACTGCAACATGTCTGCTCGATCTCAGCGAACGCAACCTAATTGAAGTCGCAACCGCAAAGTAAATGTTCGTTTCGTTTTCGTTGATGCGCGCCGATCAACACCTTCGATGGGGTTTTTACAGTTCAGTTCTTTCTTGTTGTTTGCGTCGGTCGGTCGGGTCTACGAACGCGGATCTTGCTTTCGTGTGTGTTTGTCTCTGCTTCTCTGTCTGCACCTTACTAAAGGCAGCGTCACTTGGGGCCGCTCCGAGCGTTGATTTGAGGTGAATTGAAAGTGCAAGTTAATATTTATTTTTTCCCCAATGCTAAAAAGGAAAATTCACAAGCTACACAAGTGGCACATCTGCAATGACAGATTTTGAGAAGACTTTATTTTAGGCCTTCGTGCTTTTGTTCGCTCCTTGCGGGCTACGCATGCGCCCGTTCGGAGCGCGGTCGGAACGGACCAATGCACAAAAGTGAAATCGCAATAAATTAAATGCACAAAGTGAACTTGAAAGATCGGACTGCAATTTTCTCGTTTGGCCTTTTGTGCTTTCGTTTGCATTTTATTGGACATTTGTGCAAGACGAATCTTGGTCAGCGGAGCACTTAACGAAACAATCGAAAAGTACAACAAAAAAAAAAACAAATAAATTGCATTAACTCGGCAAAAGGAAGATGCAAAATATTCATATCGCAATAAAAGCAAAATTATTTTAAATTACATCCGTTTTTGTGATGATGCCATTCGCCACTTTCCGTGTACAAAACATAAACAACAAAATAAAATATACTTAAAATACACTTTTTTACGAAAAGTATCACAAAAAAAATATTATGCTAAAGTAAACCGACGAATATATGGAAAACGGCGAATTGCATAAGATTGTCGGCGCATCGGCAGACAGTGTAGTGTCGTGGCCGTAAAAGTCCGCTGCTAATAAATAAACTATAAACTTTTTTTGTTGTTTTAAATTAATTTTTGCATTAATCGTTTTGATTTTAATTATTTTTAAACACTTTTTGTCGTATTTCTTTACATTTCATTTTGAAGCAAAGCTTTTTTAAAACTTAACTTTTTTATGTAGACCGGCAAATTGATTTTTTTTTATTTTCTTATGAACTCTTGCAGAAATTGTATGTCGATTTGGTAATATTTTAAAGTTTTTGTGGCTTAATTGCTTTTTGTACTTGGTTTTTTGCTGGCATAACCAAGTTCATTGCTCCAAATTCCAATAAAGAAAAAGTTACTTATTGTTGGTGTTTTTTCTTTTCTTCCTCGTTTAAGAAGAGCAAAGAGGAGTGACAAATTACTCGACAGTTTTAATTTTTCTCGCGTTCTGTGTGTGCATCAATAATATGTGAACTTACAACACAAATTTTGAAGACTTTTTAAACATACGAAATCAAGGATTTTCAAAAGGTGAGTGATTTTTCGTAGAAAATAATTTTATATATTTTATGCTAGGAACAAATTTTCAAAGTCAACAATGATTTCTGTAAAAATAATTTTTGTATTCCACAAAGGTTATGTTAGGTTAGAGTGGCTGCTAATTGCCTCATATAGACCAAGTTGGTCCATGTGACACAGAAAAAAAGACTCAAAAAACCCAGGACCAAAAAACATTTTTTTTTTGCGGCTTCACAACAAAATTTTTTACAAACAAAAAAAACTAAAACCGTTTCTTATAATCAGAAAAATACAATAAAAAATATGAAATTATTGGTTGACTCATTTGCCTCAGTTGCTCATTTGGTCGAATGTGGAGGTTATGGAGGGAACCGACCACTTTGTATTTTTTCTTGAATTTTCTTGTGTTTGTTTAAGCAGCAAAAACCAAACAATTTTATGATTTTATTTCGTTTTTTTTATTCTACAACACATTTGTAATTTATTAATTTTTTAATTTTTTTTGTGAACGGGATAAAGTTGTTTTTATCCCACCCTAATGTTCACTGCTGTGCTCGGCTTGAATGCATCAATGCAGCATTTCTTATCTTGCTTCGCAATTGGATTGGCTTTACTGTTGAAAAACTATAAAATGTTTCATAGAATCAGTAGAGGTTCAATCTAGGCACTCAATCACTATTGATATCCCCGCCGTCATGCAAACAAATATCTGTGTCAATCTGTCGGTACCAACTGCAGCAATGCTAACTTCAATCTCCGCGTTGACACATTTACCGATCGCCAAGACAACTCACCGCAAAACCACCCACTACTCGCGCTCCAACAATTTCACTTTTGTCACACGAATTGGCTTCATTCATGCGCTCAATCAAAATTAAAAGCCAAACAAAATAAATGGATTTTTTTTAAATACATGACAATGGGATACCAAAAAGAAACCCTTCCGAAAAAAAAAACATATGAAAACGTTATCTAATATTCCAATATGGTTAACAGGTTTTCTATTGTTATTGTGAATTTCTTTCACTGTCGTCGCCCCCACACTCTAAAATTTGGCGAATAAACGAAATCAAACCGTTTTTTGTGTGGTTGAATTTGGCAAATATATAAAATGGAATAAAAAGAAAGAAAAATAACTTAGAAATAATCACAACAAAACCGAATATGAAATTGAAAACCCGCTTGTGTGTTTATGGTCAAAACAAACATACGAACGAGCATTTTTACATCATTTCGGTTCAGGAAAAAACGCACCAACTGAGCATTGAGTAGGGCTTTTTAGTAGTTTTTTTTCGAGCAGTAGTTGTGTTTTGACTGTGCAACTATTTTTTTATTGCCGGACTTAAAATAAAATGATTTTTCAACAAATAACAACTAACAAACGAAAAAAATGCAAAGAGGCTGATTGTTCGGTGCGAGATTGTGGCAAATGAAATTCAGGGGATTTCCTGTGAATTTTCGGTTTGAGCCAAAATCGTATGATTAACTGCCGTTGTCGCATTTCTTACATAATGATAAATATATTTTGACTGTGCATTTTAAATTAATCCTATTAGTATTTAGTTTTATTATTATTATTTCAATTTCGTATCTAAACAATGAAACACCTACTCACTCCTCATCGCCAGTCGCCAGTCAAAAAGATTCGAGTCGCTAGAATTTAATTTACTGGTTTTCTTTGACCACTGAATCGCATAGAATTTGTTGAGACTAAACAAAATAAATTGCTTTGAAAAAATCCTATTAGTTATACAAATTAGAATTATTGCATAAACACCAGCCATTTTTGGCAAGGTGGTGGGGGGTGTGGGGGGTGCGAATTTCGTTTTTTGAAAAATGTTTGCTGTTGTTTCACCAAAGAATATCAATAAATTGTACAAAGAGTTTATTTTTAGTTATTTGTATTTATAATAACTATTGAACCTGTTTGCCTGTCTCCTAAAATTTATGCATACCATTTGATAAATTTTTTTATTATTTTCTAAACTTAATGCTGTGATGAACCCATTTTGGCGAATTAAATCATCATTAGAAACCAAGACGACATTAGTTTTATGTTATATGTTTCATTTACGGAATACAATAGATTCGATGTGCCCAATTTAGTCAATTAATTAACGTTAGTTCTGAATTAATATTCAGTGGACAAGTTGTCAGTGGCTGTAGTAGACAAATCAATAACGAGACTGAGGAATGCGATACGCTCACATTTTCTCGAAGGCGGTTGTTTTGTTAAAGTTGGAGGTGGTTTGTGGTAATTAGCTTTTATTTTCGGAATTTTGTTTTCTATGGGAGTCACAGAAACGAAATCTACTAAAATTCTCACAAACCAAATATGCTATGATAAATCGCTGGTTTTTCAATGTACTCGGGATTTGTTGAAAAAATCATTTGGAATCATTCGTTCTACAAAAATTAAATTTGTCAATTGGATAAATACGTGGCTCGGGGAAAAAAGGTGCTATCCCATTTGATTGCTAGATCGAGCAGGTGATGCTGACAAGAATATCATCGTCATCATTATATATAAAATCCCATTTTTTGTATGTCCGGATGTCTGTCCTCACCTTCCAGAATCCTTCAGTGGGCCTAGAGAGCGTATGTGTCCTATACACCCATGGCTTGAGACTCTCGAGCTGGATTTCTGATTTTGGAAAAGTTTAGAAAAATGGGCGTGGCAGATATAGTAGCGCTCCTGAAGCTACTATTGGTCCTAGGAAGATGCAATTGCACACCTCAATTCTGTGAGACCATGGCTACATATTACAAAGCCGGATTTTCGACTTTTTCTAAATGTGGGCGTGGCAGTTAAAAATATGACCGTCTCAATTGTAGTATGCTCTCCTGCAGTCACCAGTGGGCCTAGGACACTGTAATTCAACATATACATGCCTAGAGATTCTTAGTCATGGTTTTAGATTTTAAAAGATGGGTGTGCCAGTTCATAATATATGTGGCAGTTAAAGTTGGGTTCAAAAGGAATGCAATATGTACACTTGCGAAGTCACGGGTGATTTACTAGTGCATTCCCTTTATGACCTCATTGCGAATGATTTCCGAAGTTAAGCCTTTAGCCTACCACCGGCCAAATATTTCAATCTCATCCGGTAACCCTTAAAATGTCAATCACCACATGATTTATTAAATGGAACAAGCCAAAAATTGTGGCCAAAAAAATACTAATAATTTTGAAACTTTCGCCAATTTATCATTAATTATAATACAATCGCAGCTAATTTATGTAAGTGTAATAACAAATGTACCATGACATCAAAAATGCGGGCGCCAAAAATAAATCGTAAACTGATTGTATATTTGTCATAATTTTGCGAACACACACACGCACACACAAGCACACTTAATTCATCAATGAACCGATAAGAGGCGAGCAAAACATACATTGAATGTGAATACAAAATGCGAACAAGCCATCAACAAAAAAAAAGCATTTAAATGTAAATGTCAGCAGAGCCAACACGAGAGGCAAACGATAGCAATTGCACGATACAAGCGATACAACAACAACAACAATCAATAGACATCAAATTTGTGAACTAATAACGCAGAAGTTCACCCATAAAAAAAACAATAATAATAACTGGTATCGGCGTGTATAATTATAGGCGACACGGATTCGAATTTACGACAACACACACACACACGCACAAATGTGCAAAGCCCCAGACAGTAACAAAATACGCACGCATTCATACAGTGCAAGTTCAAATGTGTGAAATAGCACTACCCCCACGCATTTCGACTAGTTAGTTCAGCGCGGCTCGTCGAATGCAGCCAAAATGTTGGCTGCATTTCCAGTTGATATTTGTGCATAAGATGCAAAATGGATGATATCGACGAGATATCGCTATTAAAATCCAAAATACCTTAAAAGACCATATAAAATAACATAAAATACGTTAACAGCCATCAGCATCTGCTGTGCGCTACTGCATTTGTGTTTGTATGTGAAAGATCATCGATCATGTCACAAGAAGTAATAAGTTGTTGTATTTATGTTTGTTTGTTGGTTTCGTTTGCTTCTCAGTTTCTCGTCTGTTGGCTTGGCTTGGTTTGGTTTGGTTTGGCTAAAATCGATGTTATGCAAATTTCAAAACTGCTGAAACGACCGTCAGGAAAATGTATGTCTGCGTAAACCAAAAAGTGTTGCGATGTGTTGAACTGAAATGTGTAAAGCCCGGCATTTGACCTTTTGACTTCTGTATGTTGTTTTTTTAATGGTTTATTTGTTTATTGTAGAGTGTTTTTGTTTTGTTTTCCATTTTCCATAACAACATAAATATCTTTCACAATGGCAACTACTTATGTATTGCAATTGTTATGAACATTAATGGCAAAATCAACTCAGGAGGTGATGCTGATCAAGAATATATATACCTATGTGTGTGGTCCACCTTACAATCACTCATTGTATCTAATTGTATCTCATTGTAGTCCAAATGTAACCAAATAATTCAAACAATACTGAAAAGTTGAAACTAATTTGAAACTATTTGAAAAAATTCCTCATTTTTATAATTTAACATTTTTACATATTTGCCACATGTGCCAAGTGTTAATGAACATTTTTAAAGAATTTATAGCCACATTTCGCAAAGCCACTCTCTCGTAAAGCCGACCGACCAACGTTTATGATAATAACTATCGTGCAATGTTGACGGACGGACGGATGGACGGACGGACGGACAGATGTACGAACTAAAGCAACATGCGCAGTCATCGTAAACCACGCGTTTTATTTAGTGTAAACAGTAGGTAAACATGCTTATGCAAAAGTTTTCATTACTTCTTTCCTTATTCCGTTTCAAATAAAACCAAAAGTAAAAAACAAGAAAAATAAATGAATTACGAGTAACAGTTTGCCAAATGTTTCCATTTCATGGTATGAGTGAGTTGAGTTCACTTTACTGCTAAAAAAAACGTATACCGTAATGCAATTGAAAGTGACCTTTGCTAATCCTTCTTTTTATCTTGCTTCATATTCATGAAAGTTCCGCTTTAGCTAACCAGTTTTCAAAGCAACCAATGAGCCTCCACCAGATTAGTCAGGCCAGCAGTTTAACTGCAAATTTGCACAAAATCTTATAAACGTCCACAGGAACTTTGCATGCGGCTAAAATGCATTTACTACACAGACAAACATACACTGAAACAAACGTACAAATCTCACAAATACACACAAATGTAAAGAATCTAGCTCTAGTTTAGAGTCTAGTCTGCTGGTGAGTTCATTAAATTTTTATTTATTTATTTTTTTTGTTCATATAAGTGAAAGGGCCGTCGAACCGGAATGATCTGTTGGCGTTGTTACCACACAGCGAACTCGTTTCTTTTTTTTTTTTATGAAAAATTAAAAAAAAATAACGTTCTTCTACAGAACAACCACAACAACGCCAACCGCCAACCACTTCTACTGCCACTTTGCGGTAAATTGTAATTTATTAATTTTTTTAATAATTTTTTATATAGATAAATGTATTTGAGAAGCTAATAGCGCGTCGCAAACAAAGCGTGAAGAGCTTAAAACAAAGAATTTATAATTTCAATTAAATTATACAAAATTATTACTTGTTTTATATTTGACAATTTGTGTTCTCTATTGTTTTGTTTTGATTCTGTTCCAGCTATTGTTTCCAATAAAAAGCTGACTTTGATAAAAAGCGCTTTTAGCTTGGGTTCCTAGCACACGTTTCCACCAAATTAATACAATTAATTTGGATTTTGAGAACTCCGGTTTCTGTTTTGTTTCAACTATTCTAATATTCCCGCTTACATAATTTGAATAAATATTTGCTCTCCGAATTACGAAAATGTCGTATTTTAAAATTGGATTAAATATTTCGGTAGGAATTTTGTATTGTAAATTTTCGTTGGAATGAATGAGGTAGTTTCTATCAATAGTTATAAATAGTAATGAGCTCAAGCTCTGCAGACTGTTGACCATATGATGCCATGCTCATGGAACGCGTAACATATATTTTAATTTTTACCGACTCACGACCTTTTGCCAAAATTGATGTCACACATTTTGCTTGTGGAAAAAAGATTATTCAGTTTGTCACACCTGTTCGACATTCGAAATTTCAGGGGCAGGAAGGGCGTTATCCACAAGAATCAAGTTGCGTGAAAATCGTGGTTTAGGTTTGTGGAAGTCTGTATCTCCCAAAGAAACAATTCAGTTGGTCCTATTTACGTTTTTTTTTTAGTATTTATTTAAAAGATGTTATCCAAAATTACATTTTGCTGTAAATATATTTGCTTAAACAGTCCAGTGGCTTCATTGTCTGAAATGTTTTTCTATAAAATTGTACAATGCACACTTCGACAAAACATATTTTAATATTGTGGTTTATGAGCAATTGCTTTTTCGTTTAAGTTCGCAAACTCTGAAGGGTGTGGCTACTTTAAAACTGGCCTAATAATATTCCACAATTGATCTTCTATACTTCCGAGACAGGGAAGAATAAGGGCATTAGGTCATTGGTTCACTCAAACTATAATGCCAATCAAAAGAATCATTAAGAATTGTATCATTTCAAACTTGACCCCTAAATGTTTGTGTTACAAGCTTAACTATATTTCCATAAAATTAAAAAAAAATAGTAATAAAAGAATAAATACTGAAGGCGAACCTCCTCAACTCACATTGAATATGAAAGAGAATATTTTGTCAATTTAATTTTGTTGTTGTCCAAACAATATGTGACTACATGAATACCATGAAGACGATTTGGTATTGTAATAGGCGTCCACCACCTGTGGCACATGTGAACGACCCTAAATCGCAACTGACAAAGTCTTTCCACAATTGAACAAAACACCCGAAACGAGAACAATATGTGACAAAATGAAGATTAAGTTGGAGCAAGAATCGAACAAAACGCACATTATTATGTATATGAGTGTTGACGTCTGGCCAAAATGAGTAACAAAAGTGGTGGGTAAAAAAGAGGACAAAGAGAAATGCAGTTTTGTTTTGTTTTTTTTTTATTTATATTTTTCTCAAATATATATTAACTTAATATTTCAAATATATTATCATAACCCAAATAGGAAGATGATAAAACGATTTTATGACATTGTAAAGCTTGCAGTTTTTTGTTGTCGGTTTTTTTCTGAACTTTATTCGTTTGCTTTGGTGGATCAAGTTGAGACCGAAACTGGCCTAAAACTGACCCATTAAAAGTACAATTAAAATGATTTTGTAAAAAAATATTTTATTTTTTTGTTATATTTTTCATTTGTTTGCTGAGACAATCAAATGTGTTTAAAAAAAATTAGAAAACTTTTGTTATGTTTCTTTTTCATCGCTGAAAGGAAAAAAAGGTAATTGTTAGGCAAATGTGTTGGATTTTGGCCAATTTAAATTTTAATTAGTTGCCACACATACATAATTATTACCATTATCATGATGATTGCCACAGATGAAATGTATCGAAGTTTTGAATTTTTAGGCAACCGTTGGAGATTCGCTTGGGAAAAAAGAAACGATTTGCAATATATTGCCCGTGATGATTTATATCAAATCGTGTCACACAGCCAGCGCTGTCAGTTAAGTGTCATTTGCATAATTCGTTTTAAATGTTCGCGCGCGCTGAACGTTTTGCTGCTGCTGTTGTTGTTGTTGTTATTATTCCAAGCTGTCATAATTTAATTATGAGACTTAAGGCTTTCCTCTGCTCAACCCTCAACTCTCTCTTTCGACGTCAACTCTCTCTACTTCGCTTAATTATTTCATATTTTTGCCTCTTTCGGTCTCAATATATTTTTTTGACTTCCAAACGTCTGCGAAATGTCAAACACAAAAGCGTGCTTTGAATTAGTAAAGTGCAGACTATTTGGTGTTTGTTGACCTTCAAAAGGTTTTCATTTTTTTCTTTTGGGTGCTCTTCTCATTATTACAAATTGGCCTTTTGTTGGAATGGTTTTTAATGTTTTTTCCAAATGCCGACAATTTTAAATAATTTTTCGTTGTTTTAATTGTGGCGAATGCCTACTGTGCAATGCCAGTGGATCGACATATGGCTAGGGTTAAGGGCACTCTGCGGTCGGCCGGTCGGTCGGTCGGTTGTCGTTCGGACTACAAATACTGCCTTCTTCCTCCAATGGTATCATAGCTTTGCCCATAATTGCTCGTAAATTGCACTTCAAGTTCAAATTGTTTATTTGCTGTGCACTTACGGTGTGATTGATGAATTCATAAATTGATATTTTGTTGGCTTTTGTTATTGTTGTTATTTTTGGTGTATTTTTTCATTTTACTACTAATCGGTGGCCAGTCTGGTTTGGTGTTAAGTTAATCAGTATTAATGGGTGTTAATGCCTTTCATGGTGTATGTGTGTGTGTGTGTGTGGCAAGTAATACTTGATAGGGTACGCATTACTGTGAAGATGCTTTGCAAAGTTGAAATTGATTTGAGTTGGGGAATGTGTGTAATTGAAAAAATCAGAGAAGGTAGAACAAAGAACTGCCTAGGTTAGGTTAGACTGGAAGACCTTAACAAGATCTCAGATGGATTCATAATAATTCCAAATGTTCATTCATACGAAGTGAAATTGCTTGAAGACAACTTCTGCAGCATACTTGTTAGACTAGCTGTCCGTCTGTCGACTAAAGCCTATTTTTAGTATATTTCATTTCGACTACGGCTAATTCACAAAAACCAGTTGAACATCCTCCAAACACACTTGGAACGTGCATCTCCTTCGCGTTAATATTTAACTTCAATTATTAAATTTTCACAACTTTAACGTCACCACTAACAGCCACCAACCGGTTACTATGTAGTATAATCACCGCACATGTCCACTTTATCAATTCCTCCTTTATCAACTTCTTCAAGCGACAACATCATCACCATATTTCGCCAATTGTTTGTTGGTTTATCATTTATTTCGTTTGTGGTCTTGTGCAATTTCACAACTTTCGCTTTCGATTGGATTGGATTGGCTTGGCGGCAGAGATAATACCAACAAAAAATCTCCGTTGCGCCTTGTGTATTCGCCCTCTATGGGCGCATACCGCTCTCAAGTACGAAGTTAGCGCACATCTAGACACTTACATAGTTACTTAGTTGGCCATCCATGTGCCAAGTGTCTGTGAAACGTGCACATGAAATGTTTGTTGAACACAAACGAAGCGGTGAGGATAGAGGGCGATGTGAGGTGAGGTGAGTTAGAGTTGGATTATTTCATGAGGTTCATCGTCAACTAAACACATTACAAGTGTATTTTGCAAGAGTGAGGAAGCTAGTTTTCCTTCTATTTTTTAATTGATTCCCACATTTTTAAAAAAGAAATGAATCTTATCTTATTTGCAATACCAAAAAATGTATGTAAAAAAAAAGCTTACAACAAATGCACATACAACTGCTTTGAACTACAAGTCGAAGTTTCCAGTAATGCAGGTGTCTCAAGGCAAATGATTTCTATGGGCAACTTTTTTGACAGCAAAACTCTAAAAATAATCCTTATCCTAAGTAAACTAAGTACACTGAAATATCGAACATTTTCTTATTGGCCATCACTATTAAAACTCAGGGAATTCGCCGCTATTTCATTCCTTGCACTTGACTAAAAAAAATATTAATTTGCGGAAAGTTTTCCTCAGAAATTTCCACTGAAAAATCCTTCCACTTCGTAAACGAAATATTGCGTAATTTCGGAAACAACTTGAATAAAATTAAAAAAAAACAACGAAAACATCGCTCACGTTAAAAAATGAGTGTCCTACTTAAATTCATTCATAAAGATGCCAAAATAAATACTTTACCACTGCAGTAATGACACGAAAAAAAACAGAACAAAACGTCAACCTGGAACAGGTTTCGTTTAAAAGTTTACTTCATATTCATAATACATTTTACATTTTACAAGCTGAAAGTAAATGTTGAAGAGGGTACACGGGGGAAGAAGATAAGCTAAAAAACAAATGTGAACTGCGAAAAAATGGAAAAATGAAAAGTGCGACAACTGACAACAAATGAGAATAAGTAATGTGTGGCAACGACAATTTCGATGCACGTCGGCGATGATAATGCTTGTGATGATGTATGTCTGGTCTGATGCACAGGGTTGCTCAGGTGCGTGCATAAGTGCCCTCATTTGCATTATTTGGATTGTGTCAAGTGCTTGTTTTGTCATGTTTACAGAAATCGTGTAAACAAATTAATTTTGACAGTACACATGTGCACTTTCGTACTATGTTGTAATTGTGGGTATTTGGCTTTGTTTATTTATTTGTTTCTCAGTGGTTGTTGTTGTTCCTTTTTGTTGGATTTCTTGTGTTTCAATAGTTCGAAGTAAACATTTAATGTGGAATTTTGACTTAATTTTCATTGGAGTTTCCAACATTTGTTCTGTGAATGTTTTGTAAAAAGACAGTTTTCCTTAAGCACTTGGTGAATTTCAATCATTGATCCGCGCACGTAGCTACTTTTTTAAAGTTAAGTTCCATTAGGTACACATTCCCAATACTTTGTACACAATGAGTTCTTCTAAACACTCATTCCGAATACTTTGTACACAAAGATCGCTCTTTGCTTTTGAAAATATTCTCAATTGAACCTTAAAGGCCTCTCAAGAGCCCCTGCCATCTCTACGGAATCCATTAAATATTCTCACAGTATTTTATAGCCAATCATGTGTAATATTTACTTTGCAATGATATAATCGCAATTGCTATTACACTACGTGTTCGTAAGACATTTGCCCAAAGACACTCATTTATCATCATGCAAACATGTGAAATGTGAATTGTCAAGGAAGTCACTTTGGTTTGTTTGCCATCATGCCATGTCTATAATGACACAATTAAATACCACATAAAGCATATTAAAATTATAATAATGCATTAATAACAAAAAGACGGCGAAGACAAATAATGAAGCGATTTTATTAAAGCCCCCCCACACACACACGCACATACACGCATCAACAACAACCAACTGCTCTTGATTGCTTTTGCTTTTTGCGCTAATCAAACCCAGCGTAGTGGCACTTAAATCATCTTTAATGTGTTTCGAATGTGGTGGCCGGTCACATTTGAATATATCGATTAATGTATTGTGTGCGCGCATAAGTCGTTGTTGGTTTCTCTTAATGCAAGGTTAATTAAAACTGTGCTCTCCTCGCGCTCCCCGTGCCTATACAAAAAAATCTACAAAAGCCACACTCATTACGATTCCAGTCAACGGCGTAATCATCGGAATCACCCAAATTGGTATCAACTGCCTATATTTGCCACTTCATGTTTCTGCCGTATGCTAACGAAGAGGTGCGCGCTCGCGTTCATTACTATTTCGACGTCTATTGACTGATTCATTCTATCAATGGAATCAAAGTCAATATTTGAGTTTGTCTCTGCACGTGTCTTACGGCTACTGTTGGCATTAGTTTGTCCGTCTGGTATTTCTTTTTTTTTGGAATGTTAACCCTCTATTAAATTGAAAATCAATCATTAACTGGCGAAGAATCTTAAATACCTTCTTTGAATAATCACCAGCAGCAAGCAGCACAACCGGCTGGAGATTGTACTGCAAAAGTAACAGTTACTTTTTGTTTTGTAGATTTCCACACCAAAGTCATACAACTGGTCCCAAGGGCAAGGTTCTTCTTTATTTCATCAGATTTTTTATTTATATTTTTGATATTTTTTCTTGTTCAATTTGTTTGTGATTTTTTAGTTGGTGATTTTTTCTGACCGGATGTAAGTGTGTTAAATGCGAACGCTTATTTTCTGCTAAGCTTTGGGGCTTGTTAAATGGAATATTACGGGTATTTTTTCTTGTGCCAGACACTAGAATCGATTTGCATAATTGATTCGATTTGAATTGAGCGAACTTACAACGTCTTACATGTGTGCTGTCGCTACGTAACTGTTTTTATGGCTTATTCTAACGTTCAATATTATTTATGGCATTTTTAATTGGTTAATTAACTTTTGGAATTTTCAAATGTGTTCATGCCACTGCAGATAATTTTGGCCATTTACAACTTAATGAACCATCATCGTTCCTCATCAGCATCAGCTCGTTCTGTAAGAATATGTTTGGAGATGGTATTTCCATGCGAGTTGGGTTTACGATTTCCGACTTAAAAACCATATAATAATTGACAAATTATGAATATGAAATACAGAAAACAAAAACGAATAGAAACAGGCTATTGACGCAGAAGCAAACTGAGATCAAAGATAAGCTTTAGGGGAAATTTCATTTATGCTAATAATTTGATAAAGGAAATATCTGAACATCTTGTGACCCACTCTCAAAGGCCCTTCAGCAACTGGCAATGTAACTAAAACAGATGTGTTGTGATATTTCAATCAGAAAAATGTGGGAAATATTTACGATTCGCTTTTGAATAACTTTGTTGGAAGCTCTAAAACTCAGTTATAAATTTTAAAAAGTTATGATCTTTTCATAACTTCACAAGTATTTAATTCACTCTCTGACTTATACAAGTGAACTTTGATACTTGCCTCTTTTGCAGGAGTCTAGCTTTCTACGGGATCTGATTGATTTCCTCATGTCAAATCTGCAACTGTCCGGCATAAAAATAATTTTTGTTTATATTTTCTGCAACTTACAGCGAAAAATTTTTATATTTCATAATTGCAATTAGTTTTTTTTGAATGGCTTATTTTCAATATCCAACACATCAACTTCCACTTGCCACTTTAATTGATTGTCGTAAGACACGAAATGTTTTCGTCTACTGCGAGTTTTGCAAATGGAAAACGACGCGTTTGTATGAGTACTGTCTTAAATAATGATGGTTATAAAATTTGCAATTTATGAGTGATGTCTTAACCATATTTATTCATTATATAAATATGATATTATATTTACTAATGATACGCAAGACAGTTTTGTACAAGAAATTAATAATTACTAAATTACAATATAAAGTGTTCACATTTAAAAAAAAAAAGCATTTGAAATACTTAACAACAAATCGTGTTTGCAATTATATTTTATTGGCTTCTTCAAAGTTTGACTCAATTTGATTTGATTTACTTTTATATTTTCCAAATTATTTCTTGATTTATTTAACTTTTTGAAGTGATTCTTCTTCTTAAAGGTAAATACTCACTAAGTGATTCCCTTTTCAAAGTTATTTTCGTGTTAATACTTACTCAATTCCTACTACCTTGGACGCACCCTTCCATTCACATATTCACCATTCATTGCTAAAGAATTTCCAGTACAATTCAAATGAAAATCAAATTACTTATGAGCACCCAAAACCAGAGACGTGAGTCAAAACTGACATTCACTCCAAAGTTGTAGAAAAAGAAAAAAATGCCCCCAACTACTATTTATAGTTTGTTCACCTTTAAATTTATTTAAATGAAATAACTTTATCGTACAAATATCGCATAAACCACTCAAGTCAGCTGGACTAAGTGGAGTGGAGAAGGTGCCATTTTGTACGACTTAAAAACTGAATAAATTTAAGAGAAAAAAAAGAAAAAACACGCGCGTTTTAATTTTATATAAACCATTGGCACTGCCACCGACGTCGCCGTCTTGGCTGTTTCGTATTGGCTTTTTTGTATTCTTTATTTTTTTTTGTGCATTTTTAAATATCAGCAAATTTGCAAAATGGCAATGGAGATGACACTTAAGACGTATTTTTTTGTATTTATTTATTTTTATTTTTTGCCTTATTTTCGATTTTTTTCTTTTTGTTAAATGGTAGTTGAGTTACCTACTTGGCAGGCAGTGTGCTTTTGTTTTAGTTGTGTTGTTGTTTCAGTTTCGGTTGTTTGTAGAATGCCTAAGGCCACTGTTGATATTTTATTGATGTCTGAATTGAAATATCAATTGCAAAATCGCAACATATCGTGATTGAGATTACTTTTAAATGATATTGAAGCTTTAATAGTGAAGGAGGGGGCAAGGCACAAAATCTCCCACAGAATGTACCCAAAGGAAACTTTTTGATTTTTATTATAATTTGTTTCTTTTGTTAATGTTTTTAATAATTTTCTTGTGTGTATTCTAAGTTATTTAATATGCAATTAAAAACTTATTAATCAAATTCGAGATTTAAACAAAAAAAGTTCTACTGATTTTATAATCAATTTTAGAAAATTTATATTTTATTATTTATTCATTATGAGTTTTAGAAAAAATAGTTGAAAAAAATTCTTTAATCACGAATTCTCACTTCCCAAAAACGCCCTCGAAAATTCAAAGTTTCAATTGATTAATTAGTAATGCCATTTTTAATTTTAATCAATCAATATTTTTTTCCTGCGAGATCTATGAATTAATAATTTTCCCCCATCGCACTAAACAAAAGACTCAAGCGACAAACTGGCTGCAAATCGATTGCAACATTGTAAAAAAAAAATTTACGCCCATGCCCCACCTCCACTTGAGGTGGCGGCATCTTTACCTTTTGTGTTATGCACATCAAAAGCCACTAGCGAAAATAGCTACAACAAAGCAAAGTGCTTAAATCAAAATGCCTTCAACATAAGCTCAGCTAAACTGCGGTGGTGTAAAGCGTTAAATGCAAAAAATTTAAACCACAACAAAAACAAAAAAATATAATTTTCAAAGAGCGTTGCAAAAAAGGTCAAACATGCTTTAAAAAAGGTTATGCAATTTTTTTTTTTAATAGTTGCAGCGTTTTTTTTTAATTTTACATTTTTCATTATCAGTGAAACTATTTACTGAAATTGGACTTTAAAATTACAGAAAAATATTTGGTTCAATGCTCGGGCAAATTGATTATATTACGCCCTGCATCTGTGACAACAATAATTGAAATGTTGAGTGTCGTCACGTGTGGCATATTTAACGTGCTGTGTGTGTGTGTGCCGAAGTATGCTGGCAATGTAGTGGAGGCGGTTGCAGGTGTGTCATACGCCACGCAGCAAATGTGTCACGCTTTTCGCACACTCTTTGGGTTTTGTATTGCGGCCAATTGTACTGCAATTGTGCTGTAATGTGTGTTAGCCGTGGTGTATTTGCTCGGTGAAATTATTAATAACGTAAAACATTGAATTTAGAAATCGTTTAATTAGACAAACGCCACTTTATTATTATATTGTCAGTTGGGTTATTATGCAATTAGCAAAGTAATTTAAACAAAATATATAGTCAAAAGTATTCCTCCGAATGTCAACAGATATGCTTCTAGCGTATACATTTTTATTCAAAGTAGTTAATACTGTTTAAAGACTAACGACAATAAGGTCATTTTCGGAGTAGGATAGGCGCCATCTTTGTGGGTTCTGTGTCCGAGAACAGCGACCAAAATCCATTTTTTTAAAGTTTTCTTTAGAGCTGAATTTAAACATTTTATCTTTTCTCGTTCCATAAAAATAATTTGTATTCAGCACACTTTACACTTCTGTGGTGGCATCTAGGAGGCACAAATTCTGTTACTGTATTTTTCTTCGAAAATTAAACCAGTTGGGAAGGATGGTTGCTCTGAATAATTTCCACATATCGTGCAATTAAATCTCACGTAAACTTGTAAAACTGCATAGAATTGCATTTGTTAAGTTGATTTCCTCAATACGTTTCCCCCCCCCCCCCCTTTTTTTATTGTTATTATTTTTGAATTTGCCATTACGTTTAATATTAATTTTATGAAGTATAAAAGGAATTCCACAATTTTCCCGCAACTATAATTCTTCCCTGGCCGTCGTTGTAGTCAATCACGTGCTATGAAATCTCGTCGTAATGAATTTAGCACCTAACGGTTCATCCCGCATATTGCATAATATTAAAATATGTATTTTGTTATTGTGCTTAAGCAGACACAAATAATACACACGCACACAGACACAGGGAACAAAATTTATTACAAAATGTCACGCGGATACCAAAAAAGAAGAAGACGCACTCGCCGCTCGCTCAATCAACCGCTGCAACGATGTGAACGCCCTAAAGCCACAGAAATATATGGGCTCCAAACCACACACAACAGCTATGATTTCCCATGCCTACTTTACCATGTGTGTGTGTGCGAGTCTGTTTGAGAGCGTATTTGTACAAGTTGCGTTTGTGTTTGCACCGATTGATTCATCAGGCATGACCGAAGAAAGACTTTTTTTAATTTTCCTTTTTTTTCTGGTTTTGTATTGTAATTTTTATTTTATTTTATTTTTCTCACAACCTTTCGCCCTCTCTTCCCTCTGGCACACTACATTTTTTGACAGCTTTATATCATGCGCTCGCTTCAAGTATGTATCTTTTGGGACGACGAGTATCCGTTGAATGGGATGCGTTATCATAAAACTTCACGCTGTAATCGTAATCACATGCGATACTGTGTTAGCAGCGCTGAGCGACTCGTTGTTGTTATTGCTGTCGCTGTCATTGATGGAGAGATGCTGTTGCTGCTGATGTGTTGATGGCATAATTCAAGTGTAATTGCAATGCTTGTTGTTGTCGCTGTTGTTGTCATTGTTGTTGTTGTTGTTGCAGTTGGGTTGTACCCTTTTTACGATTACGTCGATGTCGACGAGTGAAATATGTTTGCTGATTATGTCAGTGTAACACTTCTTTTTTTATTATGGCAATATTTTTTTGTAGCTTTTTTTTAAGTGCCGGTTTTTGCACAGTGTGGAATGCGTGTGTAATATGTCAGATATGTTGAATAGGTTTTTGTGATTAAATCGTTGTTGTAGTAAAATAGCATTTCAATATTAAACGAATTGGACAGAAGTAAAGTTGTGAAATCGAAATACAAATCGACTCGGAACACAAATGTTTCCCATACAATAGTAGTTTGCGATTATTCATATGGAAAATTCGAAGTGAGATTAAATATTTTGGAAGAAATCTTATCATCAAAACGATTCCCTAAAGAAGTTCTGGGTCATACGTCATTTCGCAGTTGAATGCATTTTTGGGCAATTTTGCATTTTGCTTAGCAAAACCACTTTTGGTCTACTTAGAATTACTTAGAATCACTTTCCTTGCCAGAACTTTCTACAATTGCGACCGCATTCCTGATTGTCGCAACCAAAACACATATATTCTAGATAAATTTCCATACTTAAGTTATACTTGCGAAATATGTACTTCCAAATAGCTAAAATGCATGTGTGCCATGGTCATTACTATTGGCAATTGCTATTGCTACCGCCACAGTTTAGCTAAGCAATAGTGTAAAATTAGCTACATTTACAAAATGCGATTCCATTCGGTGGTTGCGGTTTCTAGTTAAAACTATTGCCAACCAGCACGAATGACAAGCGGCAAATAGCAACATACACGATTTGTGTCTCCATTTCCACCTCAAAGCAAACTAAAAACACAAACGAAAAAAAAATCACCCAAAAAAATACAAAAACAACAACAACAACAGCAACGTAAAAAGCAAACACCAAAAGTTTTTCCTTTTCAGCCACCAAACGTCGTCGTCGCCGTCGTCGTCGTCGTCGTCGTCATCGCCGTCACCCATGGCAAAAGTCTTAATGACTTCGCTTTTGAGAATGCAACAATTTGTGCTGCTTTTCATTGCACCTAAATGCTAAGGGGGGCACTGCAAAGTGCTTAGGGGAGGTGCGGGGAATTTGTGACGGCAGATGGTGGCACCTCATTACAGATCACCCGCCACCACCGATGCGACGCTCCATTGAAAATGACTTTGGGCTTTTTTGTAATATTGTCAGCTCAAACGCTGCAGTACTCGTAATTTCCGTTTACAGTAGCTCCAGCGATTGTGTGGCAGCTATTGTTGGTGCATTTGTGTGCATCTGTACTTTTGGCACGATTTGTTTATCGTTTGTTTTGCGGTGCGATTTTTGCTTTTTCGCTTTTATGCTTTTAATGACGAATCTGTCAATCTGCTGTGCATCATTCAGCTCTTTTGAAGGTGACAGGCAATATTCAGTTATTATTTGCAAAACAAGAAATACTTCCAACGTTAACACCCTCGTGCATCTAGCCGTTTTCAACAAAGCATATAATGGCTGTAAAGCACACATGAATAAATCATTTGCCAGAAGACATTTGGCATGCGTTGTGTATTTGTCGCTGTTCTCTAAATGATACAGCCAGTTTCCATACGAGGTCATATTTAATTTTAGTTACAATTTCCACATTTTTTCACTTTATAATGTCGACCAACCTCTGAAGATATCAGGGAATGCCGCTTATTAACACACAATCATCTTCGATTTCTCCTCAAGTGGTTATGAAAAAAAAAAAGTTTAAATTATATAAAAACGTGGGTCAAAAAATCAAAAAAAATAGTGTTACCCAAAACCAGAAAAAAAATAGTTCAACGTATTAAGATAACTCAAAAAATTATATTTTTCCCATTAGATTAGGTGGACATTTTTTTACTTTCAACTTTTGTGACATGGTACGAAAATGAATTAATTAATATTATGGAAAGTTCTTTCATAAGTACGAGTATGAAATTTCCAAGTCCCATTTTCTGAACCACTTTACCACTTCACAAACGGGATTTAATACTTTTATTTATACTGAACATTCGATTAATGAGTAAAAAACCAAAAAAAATCATAATAAAAAATGATAAATTATAAAGTCACTGTGAGAAACGGATGCAAAATAGTGCAATTGCACGAGCGTGTGGCACATACAACATTCTTAGCTCAAGTTGAAAAAAAATGAAGCAAAAAGTATAGACCCGCTCGAAACCCGTTACCGCTTAAGTCATGTGAGGCGGATGTTGGTCAGACGCCGTCGAAACTAATTAAGCAGTCGCGCGCGTTAATTTTTCAGCAAATAAACTTTCATTAGCAGAGAAATTGATTAAAAGTAAAACTCACTTTCATACTTGCAGAAAACTGGGAACAGCAACAGCCACAACGACAGCAGCGGCTGCGCCTCACAACAACTTTGCTAATGCAGCACTCAAACGCCACAACCGTAACTAGGCGCCTCTAACGACAACCCAATTTGCACCGCACCACCATCACATAACCACCCGCCATGCCAATCTGCAATAAGCCACTGACGGCGGGCAATAAAAGCGTAGCCGAAATCGATGATCATGCCTCTGAGGCGGCCAAAGTGAAACGTACACGCGAGCAGGCCTACTTCAACTCCTACGACTTCGATGCAATCGAGGTCCTGCCCTACGACGAGGACGACGATGACGAGGACACGAATCATCCACACCACAAGCTGCCCTCAAAAGTTAGTCAAACGCAGCAGCAGCATGCTCAGGTCGCAACTCATAGTGGCACGGCTCCTACAATATTTGCACGCACTGTGTCAAAACAACCAGCGCAATTGAGCCCCAATAGTCGACGTCGCCTGCAGCATGCCTCACTCTCGTCGAAGAGCAACTCCACCACGCCGAGCAGTGCGAGCGCCAGTAGTCGTGGCAGTTGCGGCAGCTATTCACAGCCGCTACATCACAGCAGTGATATAAAATACGCTTATTTGCAGCGACTGGGTGCCTTCTTTGTGGCGAGTAGTTCGCACGGCAGCGAGCCTTTGGAGCGGTCGAGTTCGAAACAAACTGTTGAGTCAACAACGCAGCCACCGCCCCCGCTGGACATGATTATGGGTGCTGGTCGAAGTGGCGATATTGTCGCCGATGCAGAAAATGGGAATTTTCTACTGCCCAGAGCCATGCTGAAGCACCAAAGGTATGAGTTCATCATTTTAAGAACATCAAATCATTCTATCATCAGCCTTTAGAGACTACAAGAGTTTTCATAAGCTATGACCGTTCCATATAGGCGTGGCAAAATGTGGACATGTACTTGTATTTCCTACCCTTGACTGATTTTATCGACCAAAATGCCAAAATGTTAGCAATTTCAGTGACTACACATAGGATGTAAACTAGGGTGGCCCGTAGCTATTCCTAAAGTACAAAATTGTCCAAAAATCTTGTTCGGTTCCAATCACTGAAGTAGCAATAAAGCCTCTTCAATGTTACTCTAATTAGGAGTCAACGTAAAGCGTCTTTCCTATTCCAATCAATTTGTAAAGACCTCCAAGTTCATTCTTTAATAATAATCTCGGCCTCAGTTTTGTCAAATCAGAAGTGCTTAAAACAAAGGAATGAAGAAAATTCCAAATTTATTACACGCTAGCGTTTGCCAATTAACTGCAATAAAAGCAGCATAAATACAGCATTTAAATAATTAATCACTGCAAGGCGTGTGACTGCGAACGACAAAGTGGATGTGACCGAGTGACCAACTGTACGGCGGCCTTCATGCGACACAAAGCACCGCGAACCGACTTACCTACTATGAATTACAATAAAGCATTTGTGCTTTGTGTTGGCCGCAACAGTGGCACTTCGACCGTGCCGCTTATAGATTGCAATTTAATTAATGTCGATGGCCCTTAATAATTTTGAGATAAGAAGCGACAACTCCACTTTAAGTGCCTCAATGAAACGCAATTAATTTGAACATTCACACGCCGAAAAGGCTCGTTGGACGAGGGGCGAACAATGGACGAGCGCTAATGCAGTGCAAAAGGCCACCACCACCACCACTCAGTAGCTGGTAAGAATGAAATAAAGCCGAGTAAGACAATTATGCTTTAATGCGATTTTAAGTCATATTTTAAATGGATCGGCCAATTTGTAATGCCTTTGTAATGGCTTAGTCTGAGGAATAGTTTTTTTGGCAGCCATATATATTTAGCGGCTCTTAATTGAGTAATCACAAAGACAACCGTGACGACCTTTGATCGTATTATGTAACAGTGGAACGATATAAATTAATGTCACAATCAGTCTTCGGATCTGTTAAATATTCGCGTGACAACTGCTTTTGATAGAGTCCATTGCAGCGGTAGGAAGGATACTCAAAACTCAATTGCGCTAAAGGCCCGTTTGTCCTCCGCTTATTTTGAAATTTACTCAAGCATCAAGTTCGCCATGCGAGTTAAGTCTTTAATCAATTCACTCAAATGATATGCTATTTGCACTTTAACGAGTCCACAATTAAACATTCCATTTGTAATTTAATTTCTCGCTTGTTCGCTCCTTTATTTCGACTAATTACCAATTACATTGTTATTAAGCTAGGAAATTATGCGCGCTGCCACCACCTTTGTCGCGCAAATGAGCCCAAATTAAAAATAATTGCCAAGTGTCAAATGTGCTAACTTAATTTGCATTAAGTCGCTTAAGTCCGTGTTAAGCTGCACTTGGCAACATACAACGAAATCGAGTGAGTTCACCGTGGCCATAGTAGAACTCGGTGTGCGAGTAGAATTGAATATTTATTAAGAATTAAATCGAACTTTATTTGGCATGCCAGCAGCCGCAAAAAATCCGCACTCGGGGTTATTTTGCAAACAGTGAGTGCGCATACATATGTAGGCGGGCGCTTACAAAAACTAAAATTTTAAATAAAAATCAATTTGCATTCTGTATTACGTAATTTGCATATGAGGTTAGGCGCTTATATGTATACGAAAGTTTGTACTGACAATCTGGCTGTAATTATTGAGACTTATTTGTTGATGGAATTGTTGGCAAACCAACAAAAAAAACTGTTCGAATAAAAATTTGTCGCTTTTAATGGTCGTAAAGTATGGTGAAATATTATGCTAGGCAACATTTCAAGTTTACTTGCAAAGCGTTTCGGAATTTGCGAATGTGCGATGAATCTTTTGGTCATGGTATAATTCGGATTCATTCAAGAATTTCACCTGCTAGTGAGGCTCAAAATAAACAACGCTCGTTGTCAGTTCTTCTAGATCAAATCGTTTACGGTTTTGTAATTGCAATATTGTGTGATGCTATATTATTACTCATACGCACAGTATGCCAATATATTTGTATAGCAACAAAAATGTGTTTCCCTAATTTAAGTGCAAATATCTTGAAAGACACTCTTTACTGATATTTGGACTTAAATTCAAAGGGAAAACATTTAATTTTGTTAAAAAAAATATTTTGGAATACGGTGCGTATGAGTAATATGATTTCAAACCTATCCATTCCTGACGTGACGATGAAAGTGATGAGCACGGTAAACGTTTTCACCAGCAAATATACGCCAGGGAACGTCCTTGCCAGGGATATTGGGACGAAGCGACACAATGTGTGATATTTTGCCAATAAAGACTGCTGCTAGTATTTAAGAAACGAAAAAAGGTAGAACTTTTGTGACCAAATGTGCGTAGTTTCACAACTGCTACGACCTACTTCCTCCGAGTTGTATGGAATATATTGAAAAACTTTAGTGCACAATGGGCCAATTGAGGCAATTGACCCTTCAGTTCAAACAAACAATGAACAACTTTAAAGACATGTTTGTAAAAAAAACCTTTGTTGATACAAAAAACATATGCATGACTCAGTGCTAATAGATTCTAACATACGAATCAAATTCGGATTTCCAAATAAGTTTAAGCGTATTGCATTACAAATATTTGATAACTGTTATCTTTTCTGATGATTTTATTTCCATTATGTCTCTAATCTCTACTCTCAACCTAATCGTCATTGGTTTTGTATGCGAACGAATTGTTGAGAATTCCACTCGTTAATGTAAAGTTCCAGACCATTTGCAATTCAATTGCTTTCCAGTGTTGCAGTGTTGCACAGGCTGAGAAATCTTCTCAGAATCTCACAACAATAACATATTGAAAGCCGAAACTTTGAATCAATATCCTTGGAATGGGATAAGCTGCTAATACATTTAATAAATGTACCCAAGCAGGCACTCAAGGTATAGAAAGTCCATCACGCGGTATTCAAATTTTGGAATTTGTTAAATAAATTCCGCGCACTTTAAAATATCATCACAAGTCATTAACATTTTGTAAACAAACCCTGACCGTACTCACCATACCAAAGATGGGAGGGCAACTAAAAAAATAAAAGTCGACCTTGCATTCCATTGTGAGGATTTTGAATGTCATATCGAAATGCTTTTTCACACATGTGGACGAAGCTAAGCACAAATACTTGTATAATTCAAAAAAAATTAAAAAAAAAAAAGCATTCAAGAAAGAATGTCCAAAAATGCCGCAGCTGATGGAGGCAAAGTGCAAGTCAAGCGGCAACAAACGCTAAGTGCTCACAGCATAATTTTGCAGATCATAAAACTAGTTACGCTGCTGTTGCTACTGCTACTGATGACGATCACACTCATGATGACTTGCTCATCTTAACACACTTACGGCGACACATAAAACTTACAACCACCAAAAAAACAACAGCAAAATTCCAAAAAAAGTTGCTTGAAAAATGACAGCAACATCAACGAACAATTCGGAACCATAAACAACAACAAGCATCCAACAACCAACAACTAATAAACTGCATGTGTTTTTTTGTCTGTTTTGTTTTGATATTGCTGAAGCGGAATTTACTGTTCCAACTGAAGCGATAAAGAATCTCAGCTTCTCCAGTTGCAGATTCTCCAATTAATAAGCGTAATTGTTGCAGCTGCTGCTGCGGCTCGTACTCGCTCTGGTGCTGCCATGTTGCTGCGGTGTGTGTTTGTGCAATTCACTGATTCACTGGCTGGCACATAGTAAAGAGGTGAAGGTTGTCGACGGGCGGGCGCCAAAGTGGCCGATCCACGACCACGACTTGTCAAGTGCTTGCGACTTGAACTTCGATTACCGTGACAGACTCTCCGGTCTCGAAGATATCATTACGCACATACAGAAAAAGTAGGGAACCACCGAAATACAAAAAAATTATTGAAGATGCACCGCACTTGACCATTCTCCGACCACCGACCACCGACCGCCACGTAGACTTTGGTGTGAAGAGATGTATGACATCCAAGCGGCTTTGAAAACTTCTTTATTACCCCATGCACTTGGCTTCAAAATTTGACACTGGCCATATTTCATAGAAAACTAACAACACTAACTTCAAGTTTGTTGGTTTCCATTATACGTTTTTTTCCAATTGGTATGCAAATGTCTTCTTCTTTTATTTTTCTTTAGTATTTATTTTGTTTTGTGTTTTTTTTTTGTTGCTAATTGGCTTTGGATGGTTGCCATTTTTGTTCTTCTCGTGGTAATGACACGATTCGTGCTCAGCCTTTTTTATGGTCAAGTCGCCAATCGTCTAAGTGCTGCTGCTGCTACTTCTTCTTTATTCTGTCATGCAACGTTGTATATCCGTTGTGTAAGCTTCTGCGATGATTTGTGTTTGCACGAGCGTGTGTGTGTTTGTTAGTTTAATTACTTTCAATTTCAGTTTTCGATTATGTTTGGTAATGATCTTCAATTGTTTGATTGAGGTCTTCTCGCACTGACTGTGTGCCAAGCTTTTGTTTTTTGTGGTTGTTTTGCTTTTGGTTTAATGACAATCTCTTATTTTTTTTTGTAGTTTACCTACATTGAAATATGCTTGGAATGTTAATTCTTGTGTGGAAGCAGTAGTTGTATCTTTTGAATTAATTCACAGTGATTTTAAACCATTCGCTATCAAAGCAGTTTTCTTTAAAAAACTAGAGAGTGGACTATCTTCGGCTATACCGAAGCTGAAATACCCCCACACAGTAGGAAGAAGTACCTTGAACATAAAAAATTGTGGTCTCAAGACCCTATTTTGAGCCAATTATAGGTGGTTTTGGAGCCCGGACCATGTCCAAAATCCATTTCTAAAAATTTCCAATTAAATCCACAAAAAAAAAAAAAAATTGGTCTCAAGACCCCATTTAGACCCTTATATATGTGGCTGCGGAACCTCGGACCATGTCAAAAATACGTTTCTAAACATTTCCAATCGAATACAACAATAAAAAATTTTTACCTTTTTTTTCGGTGTATGGGAGCCACGCCCAGTTTTTGTCCGATTTGGCTGATTCTCGAACTTGATCTCAGTATTCACGAGAAAAACATGTAAAAAAAGTTTCAAGTCGATATCTCCAAAACTGCGACCGCTATCGTGCGGACGGACAGACGGACAGACGGACAGACGGACGGACAGACAGACGGACATCGCTAAATCGACTCAGGAGGTGATACTGATCAAGAATATATATACTTTTCCATACCGGACACGCCTCCTTATGGGCGTTACAAACGTTGTGACAAAGTTAGTATACCCTGCCACAGTGAGTGTGGGGGTATAATTAACAAAATTCCAATGCAGCTGGATTTTTTTCACCAAAATATAAACAAATAAACTATATTAAATAAAAATGTTGGTTTTAAAATTTCATAGCAAGTGCAAATTTATTCGACTTGATAATCTATAGATACCCTTGCAGCCCTCGCACCCAACTAAACTAAAAGCAGCCAAAGTTCTGGCAAAAAGTTTAGCTCATCTGACACCAATTGACCAAGGCTAGCCAAGCCAATTTCATGTAATTTTCAACACAATTAATTTTTCTGCATGTTGAGCAATTTTATATTAAATTTTTTTTTTTTTTCTGATTTTTTTTTTTTGGCACTTAATAACTTACAAGTCAACAACAATTAATATCAACACTGTCTAAGATTTTTTTTTTTATTATATGCTTTTATTTTTTCTAACGGTCCACAACAAGACAAAAAACACACACACACACACGTACACACATAAAAATATGGGTAACATTTTAATTAATACCAACTAACTAAAAAAAAATTGCAAAATAAATGATAACCTTGCAGATAGATCGGATAACAAATTATGGTCGCATATGAAACGCATCGGTAAGCACCAACAAAATTAAGTTGCAGTTCGATAGATTGTGTGCCAGAGTGTGTGGGGCAAGAACAACCTCCTAACTAACACAAAAAAAAACACAAACTCACAACATGACGCAGCTATGACCTAGTGTGGCCGAGTTTGAGGCGCCGCCACCGCCGCCACCAATGTGAGTTGAGAGGCTGAAACTCAAAACTGAGGCTATTTTTAGTCACAAGCAATTTGGGGAATAAAATTTGCTCAACTTGTTGTACTGCACAACATGCAAAAAAGCCATATCATGTCGGAGTCTTTACCTATAATTTAGTAATATTTACAAGTATTATAAATAGGAGTCGATTTAGCGCTATGCGGTAGAATTTCAAGAAAATGCTCTAAACAACTGCACACCACAAAGGGGCAAGCAATTCGGCCTTTCTTTTACTTTGGTTTCTATACATCAGAGGAAGTAGATCCAACCACACCCCTGGTGGCTTCAGAAGTCACGGGGGCTTTGGAAGACACCATATTGAGTTCATTATCTTCTGATTGCTTTTAGTGTATATTTTTCTGTAGAAAGTATGCATACGACTCGTAGAATTTCTCGAACACTGCCTGAAATATATGTTCAGAATACCGGTTCGTGTCACTTTTTAAATAAAAAGTACAAATCTCAAATATTTCTGTCACTCATTGCCCATTTCAGTTGTTTTTTTTTTGTTTTAAGGAAATTATCTTAAACACCAAACAAGTATTTTTGTTTGCTCGACTTCTCGCTTCAGAATCGCAAGCGGATATCTACCGAACGAGTTTTTTTTTGTATTAACCAAAATTCGAGCGAACACACAAACAACTTTCATTGCAACAAATTGTTTTTATTTTTTTTTCTTATTTTTCATTTTGGCTCATTGAGTATTTGACCAAAATTTATTATGACTTAAAAAATTAGTCGTATCAACGTTATATTTTAGCGGTATTGCCAAAACCGTAACTGAAATTGAAATCCTGTTTAGAACGAGTTTGCATTTTTCTGTCGGATTTATTTTTGCCTTTTTCTACGTATTTGATTTTGAAATTTTATTCATGATTGCTGCTCTCACTACCCGTGAAATTGGAGCCGCACCGAAATGAAAACGCTTGCAATTCGAAGTTGCATGGCCTGGTACTTATACACTCGAACTTATTTTATTTTCGCGAAGTGCATCTTTCTAATCTCTTATTTTGTGAAATTGGTAGCCACTTTTAGGCACACGCATGCGTGACTTTGATACACGTTGCTGTTTTCGTTTGTTTGTTTTCATTGTTCCGCATTTTGGTTGCTGTGTGCTTCAAATGTAATTTTTTTTTTGGATTTGGATTTTTCGAAATGAAATTTATGTCAACAGAAAAGTGTAATTTCATTGCGAAATAACTTTGCCAACTTTACGAGTATTTCATTGAGTAGGTACTTGATTCCACTTCTTAAATTGCAATTGGAAAATTATATTTTAATAATTGTTTTTCAAAGATTATATTTTAATCGAAATATTTATTAATTTAATGGAAACTGGCTATTTTGTTAAAAATTTAAAGTGTCATTTACACAATTAAATTTAACGAATCGTCTAAGATGATTTTCACTTTCGAAAATCAATGAATGAATTAAGTATTGAACAGGTTCCATCACATAAGATTACCGCGAAAAGCACACACTTATGGTTTCTGATGACCTAGTGAAAATTTCTGTGTAAGTAATATTTTGGGTTGAAAACTTTAACTCTTAGACTTTGGCTGGGTGTCTCAAAAAAGCGGTAATCTATAAAAAAATTCAGAATGGATAATTAGTTTGAGAAAAGAAAATCTATGTCTTCCCGGTGAGAAAAAAATCGTTTCAAACTTTGAAAGTAAATCATCAATGGTGATTGGGGTTTTAAAGGGTGACCAGATAAGAACGACATGAAAAGAATATTAAATAAAACCAAAACGATGCGAGATATCAAATTGATTCTGGCTTTATTTTGAAGCCACATTAATGCCTCGGCTTCGCTGGCGGTCTCGTCTCGAATATTGGCCTCGAGCTCGGCCAAAGTAGTTGGCTTGTTAGCGTAGACTAAGGACTTGACGTAGCCCCAGAGAAAATAATCGAGGAGTGTCAAGTCGCATGACGTGAGATGACCCAGTCGTGGAATTTCTTTGTCTATGCCAAGGACCATTGACAAAATAATGTCCGATGATGCCGCCGTGCTCAAAGCTTTGCTTGTAGGAACAAATCTGCATCATTACCTTACCACAGAACTTATTTTGAACGCATGACACACATTTTGAAGCAGGTAATAAACACTTTCTGATAGAAGCTGATCAAGCTGGTCACCTCAAGCGAACATGAAAACTTTCTTAGTCATAGCTTTGGGTTTAAAAAAAACATGCATTAGTTCCTTGAATTACATTTATTTCCATGCATTTGTATTCAATTATTAAATTATGAATAAATTCTATTTTGAACTCATTCACCTAGTTACAACCCAAATAAACTCTTTAAAAGCACAGCTAACTTAAAACCTGTCCGTCCAGATCATACGAATGTAAGCCACGCATGACCACTTTTCCTCCAATTCCAATTGCATAGGTGCAAGTGCCTCGCGTATGCTCGAAATACAAACGTAAACATTGCGCTCTAACCTACATTTCCATTTCATACACACACAAACACGCATACACAACACAAACAAACGATAACCACTTTCGATGTGAAGAAACGCAACAGATGAATTTCCCTTTCAAACAATTTGTTTTTCTTTTTCTCACTTTCAGCGTCGGCAGCTCAAATTCAATGCCATTGGCAGTAAACTCAGCGACGACGACGACGACATCGCATACTGGAGCGGGCAAACTTTTGCCAAATGGAGGCAGCGATGCTGGCCACAATAACAAAGCTACAATGATGATGACCACCAACAAAAATGCCAACAACAGCCACGGCAGTGCCAGTACATTGAGTCCCAGCATTAAAACAACAACAAGGCTAAACTACGCCAATGGTGGTGTTGGTGGTGGCAGCGTTGACGGTAATACAGGTTTTCTAATAACGGCCGATAATGTCTCTGCCACACAATTGACAACAACTCGCAACAAGAAGCAATCCACAAGTTCCACAATCACAACAACATCAGCCTCAGTAGCCAGCGGAGATCTGCAGCAGCAACACGATGCGGTGAATGATGTCGTTATAGGCCGGAATACCATATCGGCCAAAGCTACGACGGCCACTGCAACACCAGCATCTAACGAAAGTGAACAACGTGGTCGGCCGAGCTCGCACAAGTCGCACTATTCCACCGACAAAAGCGGTTCGTCCGGTTACTACAGCTCGAATGTTTGTTCGACATACTCCATCGAAGATCACATCTACTGCGAACCGGTCATAGACATCCTAGACCTGACTGCCAATAGTAAGAGTGTTGCAGTCGCTAGCAGTTGTGATCGAGGAAAAGTGGTAGAGGCAGCCAACACGGCCGCTAGCATCCTCCAACATCATACGAGACAACGGCAGCTGCAGTCAAACGATAATGCCACAACAGTGCTAGGCCAGAGTAGTAGTGCCAAAGTGGAACACAACGCGACTCTCACAAGCAGTCGAACACGAGATATGAACGGTGTAGGGCAAAGCAAAAGAAGAATCGAAGACTGTGCAGACGAGGCTGAGCAGGATGATGACGACGACGACGGAGGCGACAGAAGCAAGGGCAAGTCAAAACGAATGTCGCACACTTTGCGCCGCCAAGTTGATCATCTGGCGGAGGAGCAACCGTTTAGTGAAAATTTGCGCATACTCGAGACAAGCATCGAGAATCTCGATCGTCACCTAAAGAATTTTTCAAGTCTGAGTTCTCAGGAACGTATTGCCTCATTCGTTCAATCGCATCACACATATCTGCAGCAGGGCAGCGAGGTGGTCGAGAAAGTGCGACCATACCCACATTTACCCACCATTATGGAAGGCTATGATCCCCTCAATAAAACGCCTCGGCCCTGGCAAGATGACATGGTCGACGATTCCCTGATGGACATCGATCTCGATTCATTTCTGCTGGTCAACGAAACGAAGAATAGCAAACGCAGCAGCAACAGTAAGACAATTGCGAAGCCGATGAGCGCCTCCACGGGTGGTGGCGGCGGCGGCGGCATCGATAATCCCAGTTTTCACCTCACCGACGAGCTAGAGGAGAACAACTACAAGTGTGCCAAATATATAAACTCCTGCCCCGAAGATGCCTACCGCGTGGACAGCGATATTGTTGCAGGCACTGCCAGCAACTCGGATAAGTCCTCGGCCGCCACCACCGTGGATAATTTTGTGAAGCGCTATGAGGACCAACTGCACTTTCAGAATACACGCGAACTGCTCGAAGATGTCAGAGACAAGATACGTTTGCTCTCTCAGGCCAACAGTGAGTTGCGTTCCTCGTCCAGTAGCAATAGTCAGGTTCAAGTGGAGGTGGTCGATGAAATGCCCAAGGAATTGGATGGTATGATCAAAACATTGAAGTGCGAATTGGAATCGTATCTGAATCGCATGAATCAGCACAGCGAGCTGGAAATACGCCAACTGTGCAGTGGCCTGGTGAAGAATCAGAATATTGTCAAAATGAAGAAAGCCTTCGAACGCCGGCGTTCCACTGCCACCAGTCTCAGTGCTTTCGATTCCGAATGCGATTTCTCGGCATACGAGGCCATACGGTGCGCGAGTGATCCCAATTTCAAAATGAAACGCAAATCGTTGACCGAGATATTTCCCGTTGCCGGTTGCTATATCGAATCCGGAAATGAGAATACGCGTCGTACCTCGCTTGGCCGAGGTGGTGAACCGCTCGAAATAGCCGTGGTTGTGCCGCAAACGCAATTGCAGCGTAATTTGTCGTTTCACAAACCGATTTTGAACCAATTAGACTCGAAAGTGGGTCCAAGTGGTATAGGTCCGGTTGGTGGTGGTGGAGGCGCAGGCGGCAGTGGTGGCGAATCGGGTGAATCGGGCGACAAGGACTCTCTGGCCGAATGGCATCGCAAGAAGCCGAGCATCTGGGAAATGTATTACGGCACGAATCGCATGAATCAGTCATTGCTGGGCAAACGCAACGGTATTGTTGTGAACAGCAATCAGGCTACAATGTCCTATGTGAGTACATACAATTTACATTTTTTAACATAAGTTATTTCTTTAGATACTTGAGATTTCAAACTTTTTTTAAGTAACCGGTTAGTTGTAACCGTTGTCCGAACATCTGGTAATGTTAGTATGAAAACCCCCCTGGGTACGTCCCTGGTATATTCCCATTGGTCGGGTGTTTGTAACCCCAATAAGGAGGCCCGATAGGTATATAAATTCTTGATGAGCATCACCCCTGTTCTTCCTCTTTATTGGTAAGCACGACTCATTTTTTATAGGTCCTTGAAGGTTAGGCGTACCTCTCATACACGAGCATATAATCATATAATTTCGCAAAAATAGTACCACATCTGGTATAGGAGGGTTTTTCGGGGTCACTGATTTTGAATTTTGATGCTGAAATTTTCAAATTCAAGATGGCGTATTGAGTATGTTAAGATTCCATCGAAATAGTATGAAACTTGATATAGGGAAGTTTTCGCCCCCCGTAGGTGTAGGGTATATGTAAAGGCTTCGACTTCTTATATTTTCATAAACTACTTATGACTGTTGGAAATAAGTACCTACACAAAAAAACAAAATGCAATAAAAACTTCAGCAAATTAATTTTGAATTTCCTGTGGTATTAAAAGCTATTTTTACCACTTCCCCAAAGCCACAACAACAAGCACCGAACAAGTTGTATGAAACTGCTTCTTAATGTCTTAACTAATTCTAGTTTGTTCTAAATCATTCAATCATTCCAAATGATTTATGACTTAATAATTATGCTAATTCGTTAATCCTTCATTCTAACGAGTTGCTAATATGTAGTTGCAAGTTGCGAAATTGGGCAAACAAAAAAAATTTGTTTCATGGCCACAAAAGAATTTGGAAATATCCAATAATCGATAACAAGTTGCGTTAATCGAATGTTCCGTAATATTATTTTTAAACTTCTGCTTGCATGACTGACTTTTGTGCAAGGAATTTGAGAATATTAACCGAGAATTTGTGTTTGAAAACAAGTGCTAACTCTGTGGCGTTATTGCCCAACCAGAACCACTTCAACACGTCAAACATGCAAATTATGTGCAATTGGAAATACTCAATTTCGGTGCTTAATGCAAAACACAAAACACCTTTGAGTAATGACAAGGTTAACTAATTTAACATTGCTTTAACATGATTTTTATTAATTGCAATAAGCAGCAATAGTTTTTAGTTTGGACATTTTCTCTTGGTTGTTTTTGTCGCATTTAAATTTATCACTTGAAGTGGTCGAGTGTGGTGTAAGCAATAAAAATAATTAAGTTTTTGTGTGTGTTTGTGTTTTGTGCATTTTTGTCAGTTTGGAACATTTTCGGACGATTTGTTTTTTTTATACGCTATTATTATTTTATGTTGTTGTTGTTGCTATTGGACGTGATTATTTTTGCACGCATTTTGAGTTGAAGCTGGTTGATATTTACTGCCAACATGACCGTAAAACTTAATTGTCAATCAAAGTAATTTTTTCTCGTGTGGCTGTACCGTTTGTGGACTGTGTTTGTGTAATGTTGTAATTGATATCTCAATTATAGAGTGGCGTAAGAATTTCAATTGAGCTCCGAAAGAAGAAAAATCAAACATTGTGATTTTAAATTATTTAATTGGTTTACAAGCTACTTTTGGTGAAATCCGTTCACTGGTCAAGTGTAGGAAACGAAGGAGTAGAGTAATTAACTAAAATCGAGCACTCAAGCAATGGGTCAAGTCTGCAAGCGATATGAGAACAGGTACGTGAGAACAGTGCTGCTGGGTGTTAAAACCAATCGAGACGTGGTCAGGGCCGTTGCCTAGAAGTCCGAAATTGTGCACCAAAATAGTACTTAGTGGTGAGTCTGCGGTCAGACCAAAGCTAAGATACCGTGCACCTCCTAAACTGGAATTGTGTTATCACCTACACGACTTTTTGTTTTTACTGTTTCATAGATTGGGAAGGGCTGTTGCAGTCCATTTTCATTTCATTCCTCTTCGCAGTTGTTCCCATTACATTTCTATTTCCTTCCGGTTTCAGTTCAATTCCGTTCCCACTATATATTTGGTTCGTTTTCATTTCATTTTAATATTAAAACATTTCCAAAAATCGAAAGTAGGAAGCTAATGGCTAAAAGTAATGTTAATATTTAAAGCATTGACCCGACAGCTAGCGGCTACTGCCACTCTTTTGACCTGATTTCGTTTACTTAACAACCAAAAGGCAAAAGTAAACCTCACCCAGCGGGGGGCCACAGGTCAACTTAAGCACCAACCAAGCCAGCATCAAGTGAACTATTTATTGAATCGCATTAAATGAGGTGGCGGAAGTTTGCACTTATGGCTAATATTCGTTTTAACTCCGACACAGTACAGGCGGAGCTAAACAAAAAATTTGCCAACTATGATTGCCCATTGATGATGGTTAAGATGGCCCGATGAATTGGATTTTTTCAAAATACTTTTTTTATTGTGTTGCTGGTACTATTGACGATGATGTTGCGAAGGGCCTGTGTTTCTTTTGTATTTGTTGCTATTATTTTTATTAATTTTTTGTGGCTTGTATGTTGCCACATTGCAACTTTGACGATCGTGACAATGTAATTTAAAGTCAATAGCTCTTTAATCACAGCCAATTGGTAGTCCGAGGAGCAGGTACGGCGGTAGAAAAAAATTACCAAGCTGATGAGGTGATGAGTCCATTGAAGCCTCATCACAAGAAGCTTCATCATATCCACTTAATTAGCACGTTTTTTTGGTTTCGTTGGAGCTATAACGAATATTTGAGGTAGTTATAAGTAGATGTGCACACAACCACACAACCAGTAGAGAAGCATTGGCTCGACTATTTTAACTTATGATGAATAGTTTTTGGCAAAAAACAAAACAAAACAAAAAATAGGCGTAGACAGCTTAAATCACATTTCAGTTGCTGTTGATGCGGTCTGCCTTAGTATGACTTCACTCGCGCATACACCCTGTGTTTCGCAATATGCAATATGAGGAAAAGTCACTAAAAATTTTGTGTTTACTTGCCTTGCAACGCTTAAATGTGTGATTAGGTAATGTTGCAATTTTGCACGCTTATTACTGTTTGGTTTTTACAAGTTTCTGTTGGGGTTTTCGGTAATCGCATTTGATGGAATGAGCGGTAAAGATCGGTCAAGGAAATGCATCCAATTAATTTGGTTACTGTACGTGGTTCGTGCAATTTATGCAGGGGCGGCCACATCTGAAGTGGTGTGCAGTTAAAAATAAAATTGGCCTATCAATATTAATTTGCGTAATGTGGCAATGATTCTTGAAAGAACCATAATTATTTGCATGAAACTTGCTTGGTTCGTCAGGGTCACAGAAGATAATTCGATAGCGAATCGAAGAGGCAAGTAATCCCCCACTCAATCGATTAGGCAATCACAGAGTCCATTCAACACAGGCCAGCTATCATGCAAGCAATCAACCATTTAAAGAAGAGAAGCAAATCAACAGAACTTTTGAAGTACTACCTTCGAAACTATCGGAAATTATATATGGCAGATACCTCAATCGAAAAAAATGATGGGTATTCCATTGATAATCTCCTGAGGTACTTTCTATTGCAATCTGACATACTGCATCAAGCAGGAAACACACACAATACGATTTCCTTACAAGATAAAGCAAACGCTGTGCAACAATAGCTTAGTCCGATGACTAAACATGACTGACATTCGGACAAACTGTAAAGCATAATCAATTAAAATCAACAAAAAAACCACACAAGTTTTATTACACAAATGAATGCAATCCAATCAAATGAAATTATTACAAATGCTAACCTTCTCACTTTGTAATTCCTGCCAAATACTTCAGTCAAGGCGATTTTTCTACATGCATGCATATCAACAATTGTGCATTCTTTATGCATCATTTGTTTGTAAATATTTCTGTGAAACATGTGTCGATCGTTCGATCGATATGCGCAAGCGCCCATCTTCGTCGGCCATTTTCCAAGTGAACACGAAGTGGTTGAGCGGAATCGCCTGAATTAATTGTAATTTTAACACTTTTCCAAAGCAAACAGTCAGCACTTTTGCTTCTTGCCTTCTTTTTTTTTCTCTACCGCGAAATAACTTTGCATTCGTAAGGGGGCATATACTGTGTATATACAATGTATGTGTGTTTTTTTGCGTATGTGTGCTATTGTGTCTTTATTATTTCTCGCTCGATGTTCGTGCAATATTTTATTAATTTCATCCTTGGCCGCAATATGACCGATTTTGGTAGGAATAATGACAGTGGCAGCCACCCGCGCGTTGCGCATGCGCACACAACGCGTCCACCAGCTATGGCTGTCGGGTGCATCAATTGCATTGAGTGTTGTTCGATGGGGTTTTCGTTTTGTAGTTGTTGCTGCCTCTGCGGCCATTGTCGATTATTTATTAATACAACTGCACATGTGCATTTTGTTTTATTTTATTTCGTTTTTTTGTTCGTATTGTTTTTTTTTTGTTTCTGTCTGTGTTATTTGCCGCATTTGCATGCAACGGACATTGACTGTGATTTTGAATTTGATTTCGATTTGTGGATTTCGCTTGCAAATTGCACTACAAAATACAGCAAAGTCATGTGTTTTTGTTGTTGTTTAACATGACATTCGTCCGGGTTTTTACTGCGGTTGTTGTTGTATTTTTAGTTTGTTTTGTTTTTCTATAGCATTGCGGGCGCCTTGCGTTAATAATCGATTGACGATGATTTTGTAGTTCATTGTTCATGAGTCAAAAGTAGTTTTCTTTCAGCATTTTTAATGTTCAATTTAACAAGTGAGTCAAGTACAGTTTAGACATTATTGAAATAAATTTATTCATATAAGGAATTGAAACGATGCATACATATAGGCTCAGATGAAAAACTCCCTAAGTGCATTCATAGGTTCAAAGTTAAAAACTCACTAAGTGCGGATATAAACTCTGAAACTCACTATTCGTCGCAGACGTTACCGTATGTGTCTGTTATGTTAGCATTGGTCTGACTATTTGTTTTAAAGGTGACTTAACGAGGCTCAAATATTAAGTGCCGAGAATAACAAGAAACAATCAAAAATCAATTCTCTGAAATTAACGGTTAGTTCAAACAATGCCTCACCCCAATGCAATAAACATTCAACCAAATCAAATATTAAATCGGACTTAGCCCAAAACTTCTACTAACAAAAAAATGTATACAAATTAATACCAAAAATAAAAATGCAGACAAAAAAGTTCAACAACTACTGGAAATTTGTAATGCTGATTAATATTTTGATTGCACAGAATGCAAAAATGTATTTTTAGAAACTCCAAATCAAATTTATTTTCGCAACCCAACCCTTTTTTTGTGTGAGACCATTACACCATTTGCGAATATATTTCTGATCTTGCATAATTTAGGAGTTTTGTTATTATTATTTTTTAAACTTTTTTTCTAATGTTTTTTTTTCTGATACCATAGCACCGCGAATATTTGTACGTATTTAGGCCGTTGTTGGTGGTTTTTTTGTATTAAATGGCCGCAAACAACAAAACGTGAGCGCACGCGTTACCCCAAAAATATACTAACTGCGAGGTTTATAGAATAACTGTAATTTGCGGTTAGTTGTGGTGGCTGCTGGGCGGGTAATTTCTGTTAGACAATCTTATCGTTTTATTCATTCAAATTGAATTGTAATTGAATAAATTTTCGGTTTAAATATATACCAACATGCTTGGAAATCGAAACGAAACCGAATCCAACGAAACTCAGCGAATCTAGCAGCTGTTCTGGTCCTGCCTTGCCTTCGATTCAGTTGGCCTTTTTCGAATCAAGTTTATTGACCAATTTTGCATTTAAGCTCGAAAAATTAAGTGATTTAATGTTCTTGATAAAAGCTTTAAAATCGTTTTATTTCTGTTTTCGTTTAGAATAAATTAGATGGAAAAAGCCACAATTACTAACGGTGAATTAAGACTGTCGTTAAAAATAATTTGTATGAGTAATACAGAGGAGATATTGGGTCACCGATCGTTGATTAAAAATATCCAAACTCTCATTTGTAAGACTCCCAAGCAGAACCAATCGAAGTTTGTACAAATGTTGATTAAAATGAATGGGTAATTCCTTAAGGTTTTAAAATTATTAAACACATGCAGGCGTCGAAACAAAAAAGGAAACTTCCGCTCGTATTTAACACAAACTTTCGCTATTAAAAACGGCTAAAAATACTTTTGCTTTTCATCATCCACAGCCACCACCACACTCATAGGTTATGCAACTTCCGACCGTAGCCAGCCGTCTGCTTAGAATATTAATTTCGATTTCATTGGCCAGTTTTCTGCTGGCAGACGGCTTCCAATATTCTAATCAAAATTCAATTAAGCTTCGTTCATTGTTCCTTCATTATCCGATTACAAATAGTAAAAGCGCCACTTCGTATACAAAGCCATGCCTGCTCTTCACATCCCTCGGAACTGTTCACACTTGCGTGTAATTGTTTAGCAATTTGTTTCCATTTCAATTGTATCGCAGATGTCTGAGAGTCTCGATTGTTCATAATTGCAAATCGCTTCATTCGCCCATTCATTCATTGACTTAACACCACTTTAAATAGTTTCATTTCGTTTTATTTGCATCTACTTTGTTTTTGTTTTTTTTTGCTGACTAATTGCTGTAATTTTTATGCTAATTAAGTGTTTTTCATTCAATTTTATTCGTTTGTCGATTTAATGATTGCATCATTAGGTTTTTTTTTCTATTTCTATGTTGTTTTTTTTTCTTTTGCTAAATTGGACTTATCAAATGTATGCCATCGAACGAAAGCACAGGTTGTTGTTGCTAATGTGCTGTAATTGTAAACTTAAATTTCTTAATTTACATAAAGTTGATATTGTCAGGTGGAACAATGAAAAGCAATTATTTGCAGTATAATTAATTTATTTAGAGAAATTAGTAAACATTTATATCTTTTTACGGATGATATGTACTTTCGTACATATCGTACATGTCGTACTTACATCTGTCGGTTGTTTCCAATGTCCAAGACATCTACAACATCATAAACGCCTGTTGAAATTTTAAAATATTTCTATTAATTAATAGAAAAAATGCCGATAAATGCAATAAATGAAAATGGTTTCTCCTCGAATTGTGTCCGCACTTATCTTACCACCAATGATGACAATTTGAAACAACAACAATTTCAGTTTCTGCTTTAAATTGTGTAAACTTGCCTTACCGAAAATCTCGAAAACTACACATTTAATTAAACTTTGTAATAGTTGTTGAATTTGATTGCAGCAACAGAACAATGAAAGGTGCAATATTATCAACAAAAACAAAAACAACAACAACAACGCACCCAATTGGAATTTCCATTCGAAATACATACACATGTACTTATGTTGTGTATGTGGCAAGACTTTTCACATTGTCCGTGGTCAAGTCTCATAAATTTTCATGGTGTTGAGTTTTGCGATTGCATCAGCCACCACCGCAACAGTTTTCAGTTCAGTTCAATTCAGTTCAGTTCACCTAATTTCACAGCAATATTTGTTAAATGGATCTCAAGATTATTTGGTATTATTTTAAGTTGTGTGCGGTTGGTTGGTTGGTGGTGGCATTTAATTTGCTTTTCTGCATTAGTTGTGCTGTGTGTGTTTGGGTTCGTGTGACATTTATAATTGCTTTTGTTGTTGGTACAACCGAATTGCATTTAATACTTTTGCCTGATTGTGTCTAGTGTGCTTTTGGCTGAGTGCTGGCCACTGGGGTCTGGCCCAGGCTTGTGTTCCAAAACTAATTACAGCTTCAAATATTTGAAGGCTGTTCTCGGTGTTGGTCTCAGTTTGTTTGGGAGAAAATTGCGGTATTTTGATTTCTATTTGGTAATACATAGTAAATATGATTTTGACATTTTTGTTATGTGTGTGCATATGAGGTTAATGCTGCGAGCAAATATATTAGGGAAATTTACACTTCGTAGCTGCTAAGGTGCTCAGGTGTAATTTGTTAAGAAGAGGATGTTGGCTACGTATACATGTCAGAATGAAATTGTTGAATTGAACTTTCTTGTCTGTGAAGGAATACGAAATTCTGAATTTTCCATGTGTGTTCCTTCTTTCGTCCTTATCCAGAAAATGAGAATTTGTTTAGATATGTGTGTTTAGATATGTGTGGCGAGGCTATGCTAATAATCAGTGTATCGTTATTGAGACATTTGAATTCTTCTTCATAATAATTGCACTCACAAAGTAACTTACATTATCCAACTGTGACCATACCGAATTTGTTAATAAACCATCTAGGCAACCTGCTCAAATAACTGAAGAACCGACCTTGATAGGCTTTTTCGCACGGGAGTATCTATGTTAATTCGTAACAAAAGAGTATTTTAATACGACATAAGAATGCATTCCAACAAATTTTACAGACAAAAGCCATAAAAACCGTATCGTTTACAAAAGAAATATTTGCGTGAAAAAATGTCTTTAAGAAAAAACAATAATAATTGTGGCCACGCCAAATCAGCAAAAGAAGTTTAGCAACATGGTGACCTTTAAATTCCGTTACAAGTACCATAACAACAAAACAGAAGAAAAATATATATCAGAAGAAGCAAAAAAATGCATGTACAGGTTTCTACAAAAGAAGCCCAACCAAGAAAATGCCTGCAATAAAATTTAATTAAGCTGCAGATGTGCGGCTGCTGGTGCAGCATCGATGGTGTTGACGATAAGAACCAACGGCAACAGCGACACATAGCAAGAGATTTCGAAATAAACAAAAGTATCTACTACTTCCAAAAGACCAACAACAACAACAACAACCAGTAAGACATACCAGCCACGAAACAGCATTCTTGCGGCAATTTGAAGACCAAAAATAAGTAACTGAAACCGGTGCAACATCATTTTTCCCTTGCGGCAGTGGCAACATGGCGAATGACCTTTAAGGACGTTCGATCACACTTCAAAACGTACATACAATGCACATTTCCACCACAAGCCGGGCAAGTTTAGTCGAGCAGCCGGAGAAGAAACGAAACGAAATAAAACGAGTCTTCCTCTAGCCGAAAAAAAAGTGCAAGAGGGTTTATGGCAGACAAGAGTGGTCCGCAACAACAAAAACAGCCACAACAACCTACATAAAATTTCAATTTCGCACAGAATTCCATACGAAAAAAGCGAACAAAATATCAAGACATTTCGGTTTAGTTCAGTTCGGTTGAATTTACCTTTGGTATCGCTTCAACCTCGTCGCCGTTTACTTTACTTTGTGGTGCTGGCATGTGGTATGATGAAATACCAACTATCAACTCCAAATGCCAATGGACAGAGAGAAGCTGAGCTGGCGCTGCCACTGCAACAGCAGCTTACTCTGCCTTAACTGCAAAACCTAACTGGGTTATGGCACTATTTATTTTTGCTACATAGTGGGTACATACGTTTTCTTTTTGGTGCGATCTTGCCTTCGGTTTCAGTGTGGCTGCCACTAGCCACTCTCAAGTGCAGCAGCCCCGGCTAGTTTATTGGCCACTTGAAATAGATTAGATCCATTTGTTGTCTGCATTTAGGCAGTTAGCCTAACAATTTGCAAATATTTATGGTGTGATCTTCGTGCGGCGATATTTACGAGTACCACGTTGGCATATTCGATCGATCAAATCGATCGAACGAAGGAACGATCTATTGAGGCGGTCTCGCTTGTTTCGTTGGCACTAAACTACTCCGCTAGCTGGCCCAAAAGGCTACAGATTTAGTAGCAAAATTTACTGCTTGCTTATGCGGCCAAGCAATTGCCGGTAGGCACTATAATTTGCCTGATTGAATTAATTTCTGGCTTGAGTAAGGAGTACTTACCTAATTTTTTCCTTCTTTTCTACCAACATGTAATCGCAGCTAACTTTAAATAACTGACTGGAGGAAACTCGAGCGACGGACAAAAATGGCCAAAAATTAAGTTATTAACTCGTTTCATGAATGGAAAAAGGCAATTTACTGACAGAACATTTTTTAGGATTTTTGTTTAAAATTGACCTACAAATAAATGGAATGCAATGCAATTTGTGATCGTCTCTAAAGAGTGCAAATAATTTGATTTGTATATCCTGGCCAATTTACATATATTTTCTTTGTTTCTCTGTTGTGAAATTGTAATTGTTTTTATATGAAATTATCAACAATTAACTTTATAGTTCACCCAATGTAAGCCATTTTATAACTATTTGAACATAAAAACTTTTATTTTCAAACGCGGCAAATAATTAAAGCCAGACACACTGACTCACTGCCTCAAAGCAGTAGTTTGCCGCCGCAGCAGGAGAAAGAGAGTAGAAGGAGGAAGCCGATAAGGAGGTTTTACTGGACAACTCGAAATGTGTGTGTGTGTGTGTTTGCCATAATTCACCGAGTAAGCAACGAAATGGCCGCCAGCCAAAATGCGGCTGTGCAGCATTTTCCGCAAAAACCGGCCAAAGACCACAGAGACGTCGGTTGAGTTTTCTTTGAAGCTTGAATGCATTTTAACGCGTTTGGCGCGCGGGAAAAACAAAATCAAAAACACCCGAACAACAACGGCAACAACAACGAAAATAATGCATTCGGAAAAAGTTTTCCAACAATGTTAGCACTTCTGCTTCAGACATGATTTTCTTTTCTTTTCTTTTGTTTTTCTTGTTGTTGCTATTGGTTTTGTCTATAATTGCATAATAATAATGCGGCACGATGTCTGCTAGCAGTCCTAAAGTAGCTCCCGTTTCGCAGTTACTCCATTGTTTTGCAAACATTATTTTCCCATTTTTTTTTGTATTTACTTTTTCTTGTTAGAGTTTTTTTTCTTTTCTTGTTTTTCTTTCGTTTTCAATTATGCCGGACTTTTGCTGTTGCCACCACAAAGCCAATCGTCGAACTGACAATTACTTTGTAAGTTGTTAATCAATGAGTGGAGGGATTTTACTTTGCATTTTATGCGAAAAGTTAAAGGAAAAATATTCGTCAATGCAAACGGAACTGTGGTGAAGAATGATTCATAAATACCGCAATACCGTGGCTTATGCTGATGACATCAACTGACATTATTAGCCAACACGTGCTACTTTGGGATCGGTAGGCAATTGGGAAGCAGATCCTTTTCCCGAACAAAACACACACTCTATAAGTCACTCATCTGGCGTCAAAACATGGGTAATGTCGAAGAGCAATGAGCCGGCTTTAGCAGCGTTCAAGAGGAGAATTCTCCGTAGGATCTATATGGCTTGTACCGCATGGAATGATGAGCTTATGAGCCATACCACCCTGATCTGGACATAGTCAGGCGTAGGAAAATTCACCGTCAGCGATGGCTAGATCATGTCGAGCAAATGGGCTCCGGCGAAAAGGTTATTCTATTCTACTACGAAACACATCGGTGGAAGGTGCAGAAGGGCACAACCGCTGGAAGGACCTGACCGCACTAGGTAAAACGTCAGCCCGCTCAAAACAGTGACGGCTGGCCAAGGTCTTCGAACGCAGGCAAAACCGACCCTCGGTTGCGATGGATACTTATGCATGTTTGTGAATTTATGGACATTTTTTAGCAGACCCACTTACCAGTACTTTAGACCAATATCAGCAAATTGTCAAATGTAAATTGTCATAAATTTTGCAAGCTTTTTTGTGTGGTTTTTCCATTTGCATTCGCACCTTGTTGCAGTTTTTATCACATGATTCAGATAAAACATTCCGAACACAACAAAATACACATGTAGACCTATTTTTTTCCCGCCAACGAATGTTGACAACCTTTGGTTCTCTTTTGCAATTTGCTTGTTGGGGTTTTTTTTTTTTGTAATTTATTTGATTTTCCATATCAACTAAATAAATAAACAATTGTGAAAATTACTTAAAAATTGTTGCCACACTTCGTTCAATTTGCATACCTTTACTAATTCGGTATCAACATTTTTTATTTATTTTATTTTAATTTTTTTTTTAATTTTTTTCTTCTTTTTGTTATGAGTTGGTATGTTGACGATAGTGGCTAAAAAGCTTTTAGTCGTGGTTGTTCGTTAGACGTGAAAGGATTTAAAATTTTATTTTTTGAATCTTTTTTTCAGTAATGGTGAGCTGTTGTTTTTATTAAAATTAATTAAAAAATTGGTGTAAAATTTGTAGTTGTTTAAGAAAAATTGTATACGGTTTTTGTTTGCATTTAAGGTCATTCACCTTGGTAAACAAGTGGTTCTCTCTAACCTTGTCAACTCAAAGCAAAAAATTCAATGAACTACCTGAATTTGGAACTAAGTTTGAAATTTTCCATCTGACAAACTCGATTTTGACACACTGTGTGGGTTTTTCTTCACCAATAATTGAGACGTGTTGGAATTTCTCTTTACATTGTTAATTCGTTATTTCGCTCTCAAGTCCATATAAAGTTTTTCAATGTCAGTATTACAAAAACGTGTTAAGACAACAACTAAATTATTTGATAACTCACAGAAATGTTGGTAGTAACGAATTTGTAATCTATTCCCATCTTTTACATATAATTTCATTTATAGATTTTCTTTCTTTACTTTGTTTCTCATGGGCAGGTTGAAAATACTTTGTTGTGTTGTTTTTTTTTTTGCAATTTACCGGATATTGACATGAATGTGAAATTTTATTTTGTGTATTTTTTTCTTTTTGCATATTGTAAATCAAGGTCAATGACAAACATTGTTGCTGGTTATTAGTTGCTGGTGTGACCAGCATATGTTAATTGCTTTTAATATTATTTGATTATGATAGCTTCAGTCAGTCCACAATGTACGTATGAGAAATGGGAGATGTCAGTCGAGAGATGAGAGATGAGTTTTTCAGCTGCAAATCTTTATAACCCATAATTTTGCCTTTTGTTGGTTTACATTTAAGTTATTTGCTGTTTTGTGTTTACTTAAAGCAAATATGCATTAATTTTGTGGCTTTTGCAATTTTAATTGTTTGCTTTTGTGCAGTAAAAATGTTTATTGGGCTTTGGTTAAACATTTCCTCAATAAAAATTGACATACATATTTAAAATTAGTTTGTATTAATTAAGTGTAAGAAAAAAAGTACTTCAGATGGTTTATTTTAAAAAAATGCAATTACAATTATTCTCTAGCTTCCAAGGCAAAGGAATCGCCTATCGAGCGAAGTATTAGTCTCCGATGAACCAAAAACGATAACATTACTATAGCCTTGCTATCGTTTTAATAAGAGAAAGTGCTCGTTTGCTCTTCATCCATAATAAGGGAGTAACGATAACCTTCTGCCGCTCTTTGATTTGATTAAATTCATTTTAATTTTCGTTCTGGGGTGCAGTCGCGTATCTCGAACGAAATCGACTGTCTTGCTATTAGCTGTCGAGGCCAAGTATGGAATATCGAGAAACACGATTGCACTGCTGAACTTTTTTAAACGGTATTTCCCACAATTGAATTCATTTGAGGAAATTATTTGTGGAATCTTCAACATAATAGAAATATGACCTGGAGTGAACTGTTGCGAACAGGAAACATTCTGAACGTTTTACATGCCACTAAACTGAACTGTACCACTTTCTCTTGAAGGGAGCAAGAGAGCGGTAACCAGAAACGTTCAGAATGTGGTCAGTGAATCCGCCTTTAGATATATCCATAGACGATTGTCGAGTATCGAATCACTCGATTACAACCAAATTTAACAACTCTTGTATCGTTTTCGTACGATATCGACTTAGCCAATTGAACCCCAGATTCTTAAGTAAACAATTAGCAAACACACAATGCAAAATGTGCAGAAATCAGACGCAAACATTAAACTATGAACTACAATGAAATGAAATACGTCTTGCTAGTCACAACAAGACGTGTATGAAAACTAACAACCGAAAAGGCCCTAAATGATGTTGTTGTTGTTGTCTATTTTGCAGTCTCCCTACACACACACACACCCTTTTCCATCGCCAAACGCAATAAAATCACAAAACCGAACATGACTTCGACATGCCAATAATTTGTTGCTGTTTAATATTGTTGTTATTGTAGTAGAGTTGCTTTGGTTGTTTTCTTGTTGTTGTTGGTGGCTGGTGTTTGTATTGTTGTGTATGTAACATTCAAACATATGAGGTAATGTTTCAACAGGCATTACATGCGGATGGCGATATTGGCATTTGCATTGCAATGCATCGCATCATCACCACCACCACAGCAGCAGACATACAGACAGCAGCAGCAGCAACCAAAGAGAAAAGCCGGAAGGCAAAAAAAAATCACCGCAATAAACCGAAAATGGTTAGAGGAGGAACGAACGTGGTTGGTGCTTGTGTGATGATGATACAGGCAGGCTGTGACTGTGTCGCTGGCTGTGGCTGTGGCAGCATTGTGAGGCGGTACCTTATGGGTCATAAAGCGGAGGCGCAATACCAACAACAACAACACCGACAACAACACATGAAATGAGTCTCTAAAACCAACACTTAATGCCAGGTTTAGCGCACTAAAACTACAAATACGTCAAAATAATTTTTGGATTACGATGGTGGAAAAAAAATAAGAAATGAAAAAATATTCAATATCGTCAAGTTAAGTGCTGGGTTCGATTTACACTGGGAAGCCTTCAATTTACAAAAAATTCCAGTATAATGATGGCACGTTATGTATGTTGAGTTTTGTTATTTTTTTGCGGGTACTTGCAGTTGTTGTTGTTTTCCTTAAATTTACATTTTTTTGTGCTGCTTTGAGATGAAACTTTCTCCCTGATCTATATGGTAATGTTTAAGTGGCGCAGGTCACATTACATACTCATGGTTGTGATGGTTTTGTTTGAATTGGAATTCAAATTAATTCGTAAGCTACCTTCATAACAATAAGCCACAAAATAGAATTGAGGAGACTCAAGTTTAAGGTGACTGAGTAAAGACTTTTGATACTTTCAGTGCTCAGCCCTTTCAGTGAAGTGACGATTTGTTCCGCTGTCGCTTAAATTTAATTGTTAAACACTAAAACTAATTAAGCGTTGAAAGCAATAAGTCAGTGGTACCCTCAAACAATGTGAATTATCTTCAGATCGATTTTGAAAGAAATCTAAAAAGAAACGCAAAATTTCACACAAAAGGAAGTTGTATGAAACCTTGATAAGGCAATCCCAGCGACATCGGATTCCTTGCACGTAGTCCATGCGTATGCATTCGAAATCCGTGTTGCCATTCACTGTCAGTGCATTTCTTAAGGAATTTAATGTCAGCAGACATCGTGATAAGTGTAGAATAAAGACAGACACCTCGAACGTGGTTGGAATTCGCAAACTAATGTAAAGCGAATTTTGAATAAAATATTTACATAAGTAAAAAAAAAACTTCTCGGAAACAAATGCACTCATCGCATGGAACGGTTAGCGGAAATTCCTTTTATTAGTAAAGTTTTCTATTGCTAAAGGTCAACAGGATTCGTGGTTTTATTCTTATGTTGCTACTCTCTATCTAAAGAAGGCAAAGGATGGCTAAGGAAAAATATATAATTTCTCTCGAGTTATCTCTGCTCTTGTACATGAATGGCCAAATGCTGTTTCATCTAAATCGTGCAGTTAACCATTCCAAATGTATGTTGGAGATGCAGCTAACAAAAACACAAAACATTACGCAAATAATTGCGTATAGCTCAATGAGGAAGAATGATTCGCAAAATAGCGGATGATGGCGGTAGAGACTGCTGCAAAACAAAATATTTAATTTAAGAAACGTTTAATGATGTAATATGTGGTGAAAAATGTGTGTGTGTGAAGTAATGAAATATTTGCTTTCATTGTAGAATTTCGTTTCGAAAATTGTAAAGGAATTTTGAATAATTTATTCTCATTAATTTTATGGGGACCAAGGAGTTCTAGGTGACTACTTTAGAAACTTCAGGAATGTACTGTTACTGTACTGTTCTGCCCTTCATAGAAGTTGCAAAGGTCAAAAAGCCCCTCCTTTTCTTCAGATCTATTCCAAAAATTTGTAAAAAAAATTTCTTTATGCTTTAATGCCCACAAAGCGGAAATTTAAATCCCCATCGAACGCCGCAACATAGCAGCCCCAATCAAACCTAACATCGGCGCCAACCGACAAGTTGTAACACAACCAGTATCAAACGCCAACCAACATCGAACCTAAGACCAAATCTTGAATGAAAAAGATCAGAGAACGTGAAAAATGGAAAGTGAAAATATGCTTACCTGTGCAAACAAAGGAAGACAACATATACAATATTATAAAATGCGAAAAACAAAACAAAGAGGCGATAATGATATGTTGTATGTGAAAAGAAAAAAATTTGATGAACATTTCAAGGTTATGGGCGAATTGGAGCGGTTGTAATTCTTCGCATGCGTTTCACTGGGTCAGGTTGTTGTTGTCGATGTCATGAGTCTGTCCGTTTGAATTCGCGATTCACCTGTTTTTTGTGTATTTTATGTGGCTTTTTGCTTTCAACCCAAATACCGAATGCCGGTCGTGCCACGCCCTTCGGCGCATGTGCCACACACACAATTGTTTCAGGTTTTCATAAATTATTTAACACGCTCTTAATTGATCATAAATCTTTCAAAAAATCTCGGGTTTTAGTTTGGTTTTTTTTTCGATTTGCATCTTTTTTTTTTTTTTGGCAAATTTATAGGTTATGAAATTGGTTTAGATTTATTATATTTAAGCGTTTTGCCTGCTTAAGAGTTAACTAGATTTGAATTTATTTGATTCGTTTGTGGTTTTCAATGTTCAATTCCAACGAAACTAAGCTTTGGGTGGGGTAGATATTAATCGATTTGAATGGTATTTTTCAATTTTGATTTCGGCAATTGATTTAGATTAAATTAATAAATAAATTATGATAATTGGATTGGTTTTGTTGGTAGTGGTTTTTTACGAACTCGCTTTGTTCAGAGCAATAAGATTTTACAATTTAAGGACTATTTTTTTTCGTAGTCGTAAAAGAAAATATATTGAAAAATGTTTTATGGTACGTGGTCAAATTGTAGACACACTTACGCAGGTTATTCTAGCTTCGATCTGACAGAAGATAGTTAATTTTCTCGCGCTTTTTTCGATTTATTTCGGCTCAATCATTTATTTTTTTCGCAATTCTAGCTCTTGCAACATTTCAGTGGCAAATTGCAATAACATTTTTGATTCATTGGAATCCTCTACATTACAACAGAGCCTATTAAAAATCGTAAATCACGTATTGAATTGACAGCTACGACGCGAAGTTCGAGTGCTGTGCAATATCAAATGGCACAAACCACCCGCGCTTAAGATAAAATTGACAAGATTCGATAAATTTGTCACGAATGTAACCAAAAAAAAATATCAGAAATGATAAATGCATTAAAAGCACCTGCAACTGAACTGGGAAAATTCGCTAGAATCTTTTGCGAAGTTTAAGCTGCAGAACTCCTCAAAAGATTTATTTCCAGGCATTTGTAATTTAAAAAAAATACCTACTAAAAATTTTGCAACACTTGACAGTTTTATTAACTAAATCGGTATAGAAACTCACAATTCAACCCACTCGGCATTTTAGGTGTGTGGTCGCAGCGTGCAAATAATACAAAAGGGCGCTTGCACATCATTTCGTCTGAAAACCAGTTGTATTACTAAGCGAAAACCAACTAACACATAAATAAATATTTACATTAATTAAAATATTTAATTTTTTACAACAAATAAGCCAAAAATCAAATCTTTGACTGCTCGAAATTGACCATCATCAATGTCAAATTAATCGACCAAGTGTTGGGTTGTCAATTTCGGAATATCATTCATCAACGAAATGAAAAGGGAAATTAAGAAATGAAATAAACAAAGAAACGAAGCAAAAAATCAAATTGAAAAAAATAATAATCCAAACATTAAAAAATGAAGAAGGCAAATTAACATGTTTCGATGAGTATACAGATTGCAAAGCCAATATGAGTTTTTAGTTAGTAAGGGTATTCATTTAAAGTGGGAAACCCCTCGAAAACGCGCAGTTGCTTAAAAGAAATGTTTAATTTCATATATTTTGACTACTCATCTGCACAAGTGAATCATTTCCGAGGGGTTTCCCACTTTAAATGAATCGACCTAGTGTTTTTTAAGGTATTGAAAACACAAGTATCTTTTTGAGAAGGTTTTTCTCCGATTATTTATTTTTTAAATTCCAAGTTCCAATACAAATTACATTTCTTTTATTCCATTTCATTAACTGTAAGTACTCTTTTTATTGTTCTTCGACAGCCCTCATCACGTCCCGAATCGGATTTTACGTTGGATCTGCCGCGCGCCGAACAGCTGCGCATCAAAATGGAAAAGGAGAAGAAATTCCGCCAACGATGTCGCTACATTACAACATTCCTGAGTCTGGTATTCTTCCTACTCACCGTGATGGTGGTTAGTCTGGTATTGACGCGCGGCAAACGAATGTTTGGCAGTATGATTTGATCTGGGTCCGAGCGCCACTAATCACCATTTGGACTAAATACCTGCCTGAGACCAAGACCTGTCGAAGGAGGCAGCCCCCTAAAAGTAGATTTGCTTTCTCTCACTTTTAAGTTTAAAATTTAGGAATTTGAACAAATATACATGTTAATAGGGAACATTGTGGAGGGGAAGGAAGCCCTCCGATCCTAAAACGCAACAACAACGTAGTAAAAGTCGTCAAAATAGTTTAAATTCTAATTTAATTTAAGCAAAATTCAATTTCGAAACTAGCAATTTTTTATATTCTAGTTCTAGTGTTTACATTTTTAATTTTAATTCTTAAGAACTTAAATTGATTTTACAACGAAATAAAAAATTACTTTAGTACAACGAATATTTTTTTTTTCAAAACCATTCAAAAGCAGTGCCGTAATTCATGTAATTAAAGAAAGTGTGAAAAAATCGAATTAATCCAACGAATCTTTTTAAAAAGCAAATAATAGTCGCTTAAACTCTTAATTACTTTAATTAATTAGTTTATTTATCTCTTTTCTTTCTGGTTCATTAACTGCAGTACTTTCAACAGTTATTTTGTGTACTTGTTTGTATATTTTAAATTTTAATTCCCTGTCTGTATGTATGGAAGCAGTATTGTTAATAAATTATTTTTTTGTGATGTTAGTCGTTAAGTTTTTTAATTTCTCTGTATATCGAATTAATGTTTGTAAACTCTTTTCACCGAAACCGATTACTTGTAAATATATATATATATAAAAATAAATACACATAAACTAAATATAACGCAATGTATACATATGTCAATATCCATGTATGTATATTAGTTTTGTAATCGAAGGTAGTCCTAATTGAATGCATAATTTTAAAGTCTCTTTTTAAATAAATAAATTGTAAAAACTCAAAAACGCTGTAGACATGTTGCGACGATTATGGCGATTGCGATGATGTCGAAATTAGTTGTTAGTGTCCTTTTGCTGTTTTAATGATGGATTCCAGTTAAGAATTGATTCCCGCGGGGAAAAAGATAATTTTTTTTTTTTTAACTTTAAAATTTTGTTGGCTAGCAAGACAGCTATATTGCCAGGGTATCCCACAGTTTATGTAGTAATTGGTATGTTTAAATGTCCATGCGACAGTGGTTTCTCTTATTTTTCTTTTTAATTCACTTTCAATTAATTTTAATTGATCTTCTTATCGTCCATTTTTAGTCAAAAACTTGACTTTCGTTTTAAACACCACATTGAAATCATAATTTCATGAAAGCACAAATTTTTATAAAAACATGTGCTTTAACAAAACGATGCGTCCAGCATGGCGGTCAAAACGGAAGTGGAAAAAGATAATAGTTTTTTTTATCGAATCTACCTCGATTTTAAAATTTGTGCCGATATCAAATCGGATATCGAAGCATTAAATTTATATGTTTTGGGTCTCTTGGCATAAACTTACACTTCAAAACTGGACTGGACAAATTACATATTTAAAATTTTTAGCAATCAAACCGTATATATTCCTAAAAGCCGTTAAAATACCCCGCCGTTAAAATGGGGACTTGGATCATTAGCCGACTAATTTCAAACGGCCCTGAACTCCGTCTATCGAACACAAAGATATCGCTATCCCGTTTACCTGTAGGATCGTCAGTTTGTACTGACGTCACAACATGCTTTTTGTCATTCGAACTGCTTTTGTTGTTATCTTTTTTCCTAGCAACGATGTGTAAATTTAAAAATGTTATTTTATCTAACAGATAAAGCTACATTTTGGGGCAACATTTGGATTACTCCAAAGAGTAACGATTGACGTCATGCTGTATAACTGTAAATGGCTTCGTGGCGGTATCTTGTCGTTCTATTCTATTAAAATGTAACAACACAATGTATTAGATTTTTACCCGGTTTTCAGTAGAAATACACGGTCACACTGGCTTATAATAAATAAAAATTGCAAATAAAAAGGCGAATAGATAAAAATAACAAACAAAGACGGATGTCAAACACCGAAGAACCCAACGAAATCGAAATTAAATGAACATAGACTGTTTTTGGCTTGGTAAGCAAAGCAAAATCAAATGGAGCAGACGCGACAAATACTTATTGCAGCATTTTTGTGCTTTTGCTTGATGGCGCAGGCAGAAATTGAATCGAATACCAAAGAATTGAAAGTTCCCCTAGAACCAAACGTACTGGCAAGTGAACCAAATAAAACTCAACCAGCGAAAATGCGGCCAGAATTGGATGGAGAGCAACAGGAAAATGTGGTGGTGATTAGTGAGAAAACTCTATACGAGCTAGAGCAACAGAAGCAAAATCTAACCAAAGAGGACCCAAAGCCCACACTGGCTACCAATAGCCAAGTACATGTTGAAGAATCGATCTTTAAATCGAAACCGCCCTTCCACAGAAATATGGATATGGAAATCCCCAATTCGTTTAAAACTGGTTTCTATTTCTTCCTCGCTTTGAGTACTTCAGCCATTATATTTATCGTAGTCAAAGTTTACAGGTAATCATAGTAAATCGATGCATTTTGAAGTGTTTTTAAATAAAATTTCCATACTCTTCTTAGATTACGCTTGTCGCGCGCCGAACGAAAGTATGGAGTGCAGGGCGATCGATGCACTCAGGAACTCACACCACTGCCCATCTCCATCGAAGATGGCAACAGCGACGAGGATGATCAAACACTCTTTGAGATCAATCGTCATGACATCAGAATATTCTGAAAGAAAGCACGCTTTAACTTAGTTCTAAACTAATATTCTCCAGTAAACCTAATCGCCTGCATTTCCGATAAGGTTTCCTCAATTTCATCTCTCTATTACATTTCCTGCTCTATGTCTTGCCTTATATTTCCGTTTACATTTAAAGTAATTTTTGAGCTAAACTACTATCTATATATTTTTGTATAACAATTGAATTGTATGTTTAAGAATATAGTTGAAATGTGACTCGAATATTATTAGCCTTTTGTATGTAATATGAAATCTCTACAATGAATACTATAACTGTAAAACAATTTATTGCTTTTGTTGCATTGTAACAAACTTGTGATACTAATAAAAATTTAATGAATTTCCAATTTAAAAATGTCATGTAAGTATTCGGAATCTGTTAAGCGGAAAGTTGCAGGATTATAAGGAATGTTTTCTTTATTCGAAAATTCTATAAAATCATGATAGTTTTGTATCGAAAACTTTGATTCGTAGCGGAATGCTTGCTCAAAATTTTCGGGCAGTGTAAACACGTAAATGTGCATTTAGATCGCACGATCGAACGCAACTTTAGTTGCGAAGTCTAAGCGAAAACAAAATTTCGCTTGCACTACCGTTAATACTGCCTGAATATATGTTCCCGAACCCGCATCGGAAGCCAGAGTTTGCCGGAAGCCAGAGATCGCAAAATGGGCGTTTACATGAACCGAATGAACAACATTTTGTTCTCGCGATCTAAATGCACCTTAAAAAGGAAAAACTCTCTAGCTTCCAATGCTCCATTTTGTTCTCGCGATCTAAATGCACCTTAAAAAGGAAAAACTCTCTAGCTTCCAATGCTTGTTCGGGAAAAATATTCAGTCAGTGTAAACTGTGCAAAATTGTGAAACTTTCAGGAAAAATATGAGTTTTCATACGGATTTCTTGAAAATACGGATTTTCTGAAGAAAAAAGCTATTCGTTGAGGGAAATTTTGTAAGAACTACTTTAGTTAAAAAATCTCACTTCTAAGCCATTGAAAAATCTGAGTATGAGATAAATCTCACAAATCTGGAACGAATTTACTCATCAGATACTATTTTATTGTTAACAAAACAATAATTTGTAATAATTTTTACGCATTTTGCGGATATTTTTTTACAGTAAAAAGTAGCAAACGGATTTTGGAAAAGAATCTGGCAGCACTGCTTGAAACTTTAGCCGTCGTGCGTCGTCGTGTTTGTCGTTCATTTGGAGAAAGAAATCAAATTAATTTTTTTGTATTTAATTCGTTTGCAGTGTGTGATCTTTTGCATTTTCTCGACACAAGAAAAACATTAAATTTGCAGTTGAAAAAAGCTAATGTGAAAAGGTAACTAGAGTTGAAGAAAACGAACGTGAAAATTATGTGTGTTTTGTGAACAAAGAGACAAAGAAAAAAAGAAAATTAAGGTAAGGTTAGGAAGCATTGAAAAAAATCCCGAAAATAAAATCTCTACAGAAATGGAAACTAAGCAAATATTTCTTTTCAGTTGTCCCATCTAAGTTTTTTATATCTGTGGAATTGTATAATTTGTATGAAAAGATACCCAGGAATAGATTTGCAAAAAAAATGCTGAGAAATCTCATTTTCAATATTTTAACTCTCCAAGGTTGCTATTGAAACGAAAGTTTAACATGATACATCAGTTTAATGACAGCTGAGATAATTTGATAAAAAGAAACCAGTCAATTATTTCAAAGAAGTTAAACAAAAATTTACACACGAAAAACCAGCGAAGCATTATTACGCATCCAACTTAGCAGGTTAAATTATTATGAAAGACAACATTTTGTGATTTCTAAATGCCATACGTGATTTTGCGTATATTACCTTCAACCATACAAACGAGAACGCCATCATACATAATGCAAATTTTAGGTTGATCGAAAAACGTTTTGGGGTGTTTACATAAAATTGTAGAATTTTTTATTATCTTTTAAAAAATTGACCCCAAAAATGGCCATCAATTCACACGCAGTTATTGTACATGACCCAAGTTCAAAATACAAGTATTCAATGCTCTTATCTTCTCTCCATCTTTCTGGCACTTCTTCTATGTACGAAATTCGACTGAAAAGACTCGTCTGAATTCCACCTCTCCCGAACACACTGCAATGAATGAAATCATAAACTGCGTTTCACTTCCTCAATTCAATGTTGATTTCGATTTCGTTTAAGCAAATTAAAAATAACCTTCATGCAATGTTTTGATTTTGGTTCTCCTCATTTATGGCTCAAGTCTTTAATTGCGTGTGGTGTGAGTCAATAAACTTTTGTGTGTACTTTGTTTTTATTTGCACACTCATTTGGTTTTGACAAATAACTAGTTAGAGAGTTATCAGCGGTTAGATCGAAGCTAAAATAGACTACCTGCGAGTACTCATAATCAAATTGGTTCCTCAATTTTTTCCCGAACGACTAGCCAATGTATACAAATGAAATGACAATCGAGTGGAGCTACTTTCATTGACTGCAATTAATTTTCCTATAACTCATTTTCAGTTTCTATTCTCTCAAATACGACGAAATTTCCATCCTCATCATAATTCCTACAAAAATCAAGAGACCGAAAGCCAGTAAAAGACTAGCAAACGAATCACAACAACAACTACAACAGCGAGAACAACCCAGGCCGCCATTCAGTAGAATGCAACGTACCACATCGCACGGTCCGGGCGTGCAGAAACACACAAATTTGGAAGAGATATGGTTGGACCTACAGCAGGGCATCATCCAGGTGTACCAGGAGAAGTCGCTGACCTCCGGCCGGTACATGGAACTCTACACATATGTCTATAATTACTGCACCAATGTCAATACCGCACAGAACAACAAAAGCAACACGAATAAATCGGGTGGCGCCCAATTAGTGGGCAAGAAACTGTACGATCGCCTCAAGGAATTCCTCAAGGACTACCTCACCAAGCTGTTGCAACGATTCGTCACGATCAAGGGCGAGGAGGTGCTACTGTCGCACTACACCAAACAGTGGGTGGCCTATCAGTTCTCCAGCACCGTACTGAACGGTCTGTTCGCCTATTTGAATCGTCATTGGGTGAAGCGCGAATGCGAAGAGGGCCAGAAGGGCATTTATGAGATTTACCGTCTGGCTCTGGTCACATGGAAGGACCATCTGTTCAAAGTACTCAACGAGCCCGTCACGAATGCCGTACTCAAGTCCATCGAGGAGGAGCGCAACGGCAAGACGATTAACCGGTCGCTGGTGCGCGACGTCATCAATTGCTATGTGGAGCTGGGCTTCAACGAGGAGGAGACCGATCCCATGGAACAGAAACTGGCCGTGTACAAGGAGAATTTCGAGAAGAAGTTCATTGCCGAGACGTCCGCGTTCTATGAGCACGAATCGGATGCGTATCTTAGTAGCAATACGGTTACCGAGTATCTGAAACATGTGGAGCAGCGTCTGGACGAGGAACGCAAGCGTGTGAATCGGGCCGACTTGAATTGCGTGCTGACGTCGTATTTGCACGAGAGCACACACGATCAGCTGGTAAAGACGTGCGAGCAGGTAACTTATTGCTTTCCTTTGTATTTGGCCAATTTGCATCCTCTTCCTCCCACAGGTTCTCATTGAGAAGCACTTGGACATCTTCAGAACTGAATTCCAGAACCTACTCAATGGCGACAAGAATACCGACTTGAAGCGCATGTTCTCGCTGGTGGCTCGTTCGCCCAAAAATCTCACCGAACTCAAAACCATTCTGGAGGAGCACATCCTTCAACAGGGCATCCAGGCCATCGAGAAGTGCGGCAACACTGAGGCAGCCAACGACCCAAAAGTATACGTGCAGACCATTCTCGAAGTGCACAAGAAATACAATGCTCTCGTGCTGACCTCGTTCAACAACGACAACGGCTTCGTGGCTGCTCTGGACAAGGCCTGCGGCAAATTCATCAACTCCAATGTGGTCACGCAGGCGAACAGTGCCAGCAAATCGCCCGAGCTGCTTGCCAAGTACTGCGATCTCTTGCTCAAGAAGTCCTCCAAGAACCCCGAGGACAAGGAACTCGAAGACAATCTGAACCAGGTGATGGTCGTGTTCAAGTACATCGAGGACAAGGATGTATTCCAGAAGTTCTACTCAAAAATGCTTGCCAAGCGCCTGGTGAACCACACTTCCGCCTCCGACGATGCCGAGGCCGTCATGATTTCCAAACTGAAGCAAACCTGCGGCTACGAGTACACCATCAAGCTGCAGCGAATGTTCCAGGACATTGGGCTGTCCAAGGACCTGAACACCAACTTCAAACAGCATTTGAAGGTGGCGAATGTGCCGCAGGAAATCGACTTCAGCATCGAAGTGCTCTCGTCCGGCTCGTGGCCCTTCAACCAGAGCAGCAGCTTCCTCCTGCCCACGGAGCTGGAACGTTCCGTTCACCAGTTCAATAATTTCTATGCTTCGCGGCATTCGGGCCGCAAACTCAACTGGCTGTATCACATGTGCAAGGGTGAACTGGTGACCAATTGCTTCCGCAACAAGTACACCCTGCAGGCGAGCACATTCCAAATGGCGGTGCTATTGCAGTTCAACGACCAGGTGAAGTTCACCGTGCAGCAGTTGTGCGACAACACAGAGATTCAGTTGGAGAATCTGATACAGGTGAGCCAGTGGAAACAGATTGCCATTGACGTTTCATTTGCTTAATTGCATTTCTATTGTTTTCTTAAGGTCCTTCAAATCCTGCTGAAGGCCAAGTTACTGGTCTCCCCCGACGACGAGAACTCACTCAATGCCAACTCTGCGATGGAGCTGTACTTTGACTACAAGAACAAAAAGCTCCGCATCAACATCAATCAACCGCTTAAGACTGAGCTGAAGGTCGAACAGGAGGCGGTGCACAAGCACATCGAAGAGGACCGCAAGCTACTCATTCAGGCCGCCATTGTGCGCATCATGAAGATGCGCAAGAAGCTCAATCACACGCAGCTCATCACCGAGGTGCTGAATCAGTTGTCGTCCCGCTTCAAGCCCAAAGTGCCGGTGATCAAGAAGTGCATTGACATTCTCATCGAGAAGGAGTATCTGGAACGGATGGAGGGCCACAAGGACACGTACAGCTACTTGGCGTAAATGTGGACTGAGCTCTTCGCTTGCTTGCTTCTGGCAATTATACACACACAAAATTATCATCACCATGGGGGGGGGGGGGAGGGTTGAGAGACGAGGGCGATCCGATTGACGATTTGACAACGGTGTGATTGGCGTCGAAAGTCCTCAAAACATGAGCGCGCGCGCGCTGTGTGCAATTTTTTTCATTACGTAATTACCTTTTGAATTGATTTACTCTGGTATTTCCACAACAACAACTTACTGTCGTACATATTTATGGGGGGAACATCGACGAGAGGGAGGTTAGTATTGAATTGCCACTCATTTATATCATTCATGCAATACGAAACGAAATTGACTCACCCAATGAAAAGGAAGTACATACACACAAAATACACACACACACATACACACTTATACATTAGAGCTGTAAAAAAAAAAATCCCCGATCGGCTCCAAAAGTGGCTTAAATAATGCTAATACACACAAAACTCTTAAGTTTGCAATTTCAAGCCGATCCGGTAACGGCGATCCGGCTCGCAAAGGCCCTAAAGTTGGCCAAAACGGGCTGACACTTGTATGGGGGTGAAAACACGAATTTTAAGTTCGTTTTATATTGAAAAAAATACGAGAAAAACCCATAATTAACCATTTTTGGCATGAGGAATCCCCCCTAGAATTTAAAAAAAAACATTTTCGTAAAAATTAAAAAAAATACTTTAAAATAATAAAAATACAAGAAAAAAACAAAATTTTTTGTTGCTCTAATAACTGTTAATGCTGTTTAATAAAAAATGTTGAGATTTTAAGAGTTTTGGGTGCATTAGCATTATTAAAGCCACTTCCGGAACCGATCGGGCAACTTTTTTTTTTTGACAGCTTAATATAAATACAAGCACTTCCTCGCCAAGTTTTCATAAAACTTTTCTTTTTTTTTTAAACCTATGATTATATTAAAATTTTGTTAAAAAATAACTTCATTGCGTAGAATTAATTCTTTGACCTTTTCATGTTTTATTTGCTAGTAGCTTCCTTCCTATATTAAGAGGCATTACAACTAAACAATAAAAAAAATAAAATTTAAAAAAAATAAATAAATAAAAGAGAACAAAAACAATTTAGTACTTTACATTTTCGAATTTTATGTTGAACTTTCTAAGACGAACAAAATATTTGTGTGTTTTTTTAAATAAAACTAAATGAAAAATGTCTTTTATAATTTCAGTGTGTTTGTTCAATTTAAATGTACTTTTAAACACTATAAAATACTATTAAGTTAATAAAATGACATTGAACATAATGTATTTGGCAAAACAAAAAATAGAAACTGAAGTTGTGAATTTCAGGATATGTCTTGGCGGCGAACCAGTAGGGATGGGCGATACATCCGAAAATATCGATATTGATATATCGACACATATTTAATTTTTTGTATCGATGTGCATAATATCGCATTTTAAAAATATATAATATTAAAAAAAATGGGAATACAATTGATCGATATATCAAATATCGAATACATTGACAACACATGTTGAAGTTTATTCTTCTTCGCATGTTTCGTGTGTACTGAACAATGGTTACCTCTTTCCCTCACAGGTTGTAATACACATCATATACTTTCTTGAATGGAAGAGCCATACTATAAAATTTTTGGTTATGTGGTAAAAAAAAGTGTTTGAATATCGATTGACCCCTCGAAGTGTCGAAGATATCTTATCGATATCGTTTTAAAAAATCACCGAACAAAATTTGCCATTTTCACAAATCGAATATTCGTTTTCGATATACCGGTAAAAAAATAAAAATTTTCCAATTTAAAAAAAAAAAAATTTGTGCATTTTGGTACGTAAAAAGTAAAAAAAATTTTTTTGCTTTCAAAATTTCACTGTTTATTTTTTTTATTTTTTTAAATTTGTGTATTTTGCGACGTGTAACATTTTTGTGAAATATATTAACCCATGTGGGATTTTTTTGTCTCATAAGAAAACGAAGCGGGCGAGGAGTTTGGGGCCCAAAGTTTGGACAGAATTGTGGGCAATAGCAATTTGTGGTCGCTGAATCTGTGATTTTTTTCAAAAAAAACCACTGTGACTTAAGAAAAAATGGCAAATGTAGATTGCATTTTTTATATGATGGGTACTGGTTTTCTATCAGGTGCTTATGGTTTCAACTTTTCGAAATCTGGTCAGACTGGAGATTATACTCCTACTTATATCAAATGAATAGTCTTGCAGTACATAATTTTGACCCAAACCCATGAATATGTCCGTCGAATTTTTTAAAATATCAAATTGACATCCCCTGTGTTGCAGCCTTCACTCAATCAAACCAAATTTATCACATTTCAATTTAAATTTATTCAAGAATATGGAGATGACAAAACGAAATACGTACTAGGCTTATTACAAAATGAATTGCTTCTATACTAAATTGTGGTTATTACATATGTGAATAATAAAAACAAATATTTATTTGTGTATATGTATGTATGTGTATGTATATGATTGCATTATTCGGATGAAAATGAATTCGTATAACGCCCGTCCTAAACTCTTAATTGTTGGCACATTGCAATTTTTTATTAAACCCGGTAATAAATTATGAATGAGCAAGAACCAAAGGAGAAAAACCAAATACTTTGAGATCCTTGTAGAAAAATGTCAAGTAGCGAATCCGTTGTTCAACTTCGGCAAAGTTGCAACGTTTGGAAAATTATAAAAAATTTGCAATTAAACTAAATTTACAAATGACTATGACGAACTGAAAATATGCTAAATTTAAAATACAATAAAGAACTATAGCTTGGTTGTAAGGAAGCCCTCTTCCAACCGGTTACTCTTCGTCATCCAGTGTGATGGTTTTGGTCTGAAAGCGCATGCGCTTTGTGTTCTTAATGATGCCGTTGATTAGAAGATTTCGCCCCTCCTTGTCGCAGGGCAGCTCCTTCCACAAGCGTTTGAGTCGCACCACGGCAATGGCATTGAAATCGAAATTCTTCGCAGGCGGACTGTCGATTTTGGTGAGGATGACACGTGGTATTTTGGAGAAACTCGAACTGCTGGCCGCAACATCGTCCCTAACAGCTAGAGAGGAGCAGCCACGTTTCTGCAAAGTCGATTTCAGTTTTGAGGTAGACGTTTTCGAGCTCGCCGATTCAGAGCTTTCGGAAAGTTTTCTAATAAAAAAGAATTCATCAAATTTGAGAAAAAAATACTAATTTCATTTTCGAGTGGAAGTGAAATCAGTTTCCGGAATACTCAAATAAATTTCACTCGAATTCCAATTCAATTCGCCTTAACTCAGTCTATGTACGGAAGCCGCCCGATTGTTTACCTTTTTAAATACGAGTATTTGTTAATTGTGGGCGCTGGCGCCGCACAAATCTTGTCCGGCTCCTCCGGATGGCAACCATAATCAATGCCCTTCAACCAGTTTTCATAGCGCTCCGGTTGGAAGCGTTTCACGAAAGTTTCCATTGAGATTTTCACCATGTCCTTGCGGCAATGACATATACTGGCGCGCTTGCCATACTCTATCCAACGCTTGGTGGCGAAATTCGTCGACTCTGCCCCATTGAAGCCGTGATTGAAACCAGCATGATAGCCGAACGGAAACGTGATCATAATTTCACCCGCCTCCTGAGTGATTCTATTGAAGGGAATCTTATTCTGACGCAACACTTGCGGACTCATCAACGTCATTTTGTGCCTGAGGTGAGCATTGCAGTTCTGGTAGTTCTCGTAGAATATGCGATTGGCCAATTTCTCCAATCGCTTGCCGTATGCCGGCGGAATGGCATACCAGGTTTTCGGCATGCCAAAGTGCAAGTAATTTATGGAATACAGATCCATATCCTCCGTGTGCCAAGCAAAGGAGCTTTTCCACATTCCAAAGTAGAGGTAGGCGGTGTTGACACCATCTATTTCGATGCCGTAGTCTTTATTCACATAGTCCAATATTGTGTCCAAGCTGTCGATGTTCCACACACTCAGGTCTGGGTCGCTCAGTGAGCCCTTCACGTCAGCTGCATACAGCGGAGCGATATAGGTGACGTTCTTCCAGTACTTGCGCTCGAGGTCTTCATAGTCAAAGTGTTTGGGCGTTTGATAGCGTTCCGATTCGGCCAATTCCTTGAACTGTCGCAAAGTCATGGAGCGCTTCATTACGTTGATTTGTTGGTACTCTCCTTGTTTGCCTAAAAGGAAAACAATTGATAATTTTAAACAGCTCAATACAGGCATCTGGCACCACCTTTACCCGAAACCACTTGACAAATCGGAGCGGGTATGGTCATGTTGATTTCATCGATGCTGTAGCCCGACTTCCGCGCCACCCACTCCTTGGGGGGAATCACTTTCGCTAGTCCTGCCAGATTTGCCCCTCTCGATTCCATAAATAAAACGTAGCTGGAAAAATTTTTGAACTCCTCGTAGGATGGGCGAAATGTCATGATTCTCGGTATTTTATTGCGGCGTTCATCTTCGTTGCTATTAGATTGTGTTGACATCTGTAATTTTTCTATTGTTTTCTCGGCCAGCTATGAAAAATATTTACTTTTTTCTAGACCTGATTTTAATAGTGATGGGCCAAAATGTACTCATCGGATACTTTGTATTCGATACTTTTGAACTACTCATTGAAAGATTACTTCTAAAGGTGCATTTAGATTCCACGAACTGGCGAACAAAATGTTGTTCATTCGGTTGGTGTAAACGACCGGTTTGCGATATTGGGTTCGCGATCTTAGGATGGTTCAAAATGTTCCGGCAAACTCTGGCTTCCGATGCGTGTTCGGGGACATATTATTATTATAAGCAATTATATTAATAAGATGTACTCGAATTTCTTAATGCTTTTCAAAATCATAGTATTAATAAAATATTTTACAACTAAACATTAAAAACAACTGATTTTTAAATTAACCGAAATATGTTGCCGAAACCGAAAATTGGATGGTCAACATTCGCCAGCCAGAGAACATGTTTACTATCCAGAGAGAACATGTTTACCATCCAGAGAGAACATGTTTACCATCCGAGAGAACATGTTCGCCATCCAATATTTGTATCAGCAACATCTACATGTCACCCTAAATACACACTAGCAAAACAGGTTGTCTGGATGGCCATCCAATATTTGCTAGTGTGCATTTATATATCACTTTCTCAAATGCCACATTTTAAAAAAATCCGTATAAAAACCAAATTTAAAAACATTTTAAAAAACCCGTTGTCATAGTTGCCTAGCCGCCGCTGGATTTTTTTTAAATGAAAAGGAAGATCAATTCATCTCCCTTCTCATAAGCCATTGAAAAATCTCAATATGAGATAAATCTCACAAATCTGGTTGGTGAATTCTGTTGAAGAGTTTTGAAAAAATTCTATAATAATTTTTTTTGTGGATTTTTTTTTACAATTTAATTAGAAAATACGGATTTTCGGGATCAAAATCTGGCAGCTCTGTTCCTATACTATCGCATTTATTTTTTACCAGCCGAACAGCGAACACGCTTTTTTCGCAATGAAAGCATTACAAATTTGTCTGTTAATTTTTGCATTAATTTTTGCGGCACAAAATACCGTGAGTTTGAAACTGAATAATCCGCGAGTGTTGCTGCCAATATTTGACAATTTATTTGTGAATTTCACATTGGAAGTGATCGAACAAGGATGCTTTAAATGGTCAGTATTTCATGCCGGTTGCACGACTTTCGTTGAATTGGCGGGAAAGTACATATCCAAATCGAAATATTTTTGAATTTTGTATGGTTTGTCTCCTCGCAGGACCTCATCACGCCAAGATTTGATCGTCATAAAACCGTTGTACGATGATGCGGACGGCGAATGCTCGTGCCGGGCGGCAGTGACCGTAATTTCAAGGGAGCGGCGCCGCAATACGGCCATAGTATTGGCTGAAGACTTGGCCACCGGTGAGTCCTTGCGCTGCGACGTTATACTCGATGTCATTGACAAATTGGGTGTGCGCACAACAACGCGCCAGCTGTACTTGGAAGAGGCGCCCGAGACCTTTGAATTACGTGCGGAAGATTCACAAGGCAATGAGTTCACCACGCTGGAGGGCATCGAATTCAATTGGGCCATTTCTTCGTTGAACAGTGACAAGAAGAAGGGCTGGTCGCCCGCGCTGAGGTTCCTAACATTTTCGGAGAGTGCCTATCATGCGGTGCCGCCTTCGTTGGAAAAACTCGAATCGCAGCATATTAAGGGATTTATGGTGCTGCTGGAGGGCATCAATACGGGCACAGCCAAGGTACGGGAGTCAGAAAAACTTTCCAATTGCAAGAAATAATTGTGCTTTCTTTAGGTGACTGTCAACATTCCCCACGGCGAGTACAGCCACGTGCCTCAAATCGAAGTCTACATCAACGTCTTGGCCAACATTATACTGGAACCCTCCGATGTGCACATGCTTGCAGGCGATACAATCAACTTCCGCATACTTCAACTGAAGATGGGAAAGCTACAAGAAATCTCCTTGAACGATCAGTATTTCTTGGAAATTGAAGATTCCTCTGTAGCCAACATAAAAGGCAACAGTGCCACTGGCCTCAAACTGGGACGCTCTTCGGTGGTATTGCGCGATCGCAATGTTCCGAACGATGGCAGCTTTGCCACAGACAGCTCTGCTACCAAGGCAGCTATACCCAGTGCTCAGGTCACGGTGTCCAACCCAGTGAAGCTTGGCTTGAGTCTGCTGCCTTACAATAACTGGATTACAGTGGAGGGGGAAAAGCATGAAATAGCTCTGGATTTGTATACAAGGTGCGTTGGTTAAAAGAGCGAGCTGATTTTGTATTTAATGAAATTTAAAAAATTCGAATCCCTTCAGTGATGATCAGAAAATTACACTTGGTCCGCGTTATTCGGCCTCGTTGGAATTGGATGAGATGCTGTTTTATGTTTTGAAGAAGAGCAAGAATGGCAGCCGCTTGTATGGCGAGGCTGTAAAGGAGGGCCTTACCACCGTTTATGGTGCCTTCAAAGAGGTAACCGGTTTTTTTAAACTGACCATTCTCATACTAAATACTACATTTTTAGCTTACAGCTCGAGCGGAGTTGCAAATTTTCAGTGAACTGCACTTGTCGCCCACCAAAGTGATTCTGCCCTACGATCCCAATATCGTCAAGACGCAAAAAATCCAATTCCACGCTAAGGGCGGCGACCGTTCGTACACTTGGCACACTCAGAACTCACGCTCTCTACAAATCAATCAGAATGGCCTGCTGACGACGGTCATTCGCGATTCGGATAGCAAGCGTGGCTATGACAAGTTCGAGGATGGTTCCCTGCTCCACGCCCATTCCCATATAAAAGTGGCCTTGACCAAGAATCCAAAAATCAGCCGCCAGGCGGAGATTTTCTTCCTGCCTCCGGTCAAATTGGAAATCATCAAGTACAACTTCGAGACCGCCCTGAAGGATTACGTGCATCTGCATGTGGCCGTGTATGCCTATGTCAATCAGACCTTTGTGCCGCTAACCAAGTGCGAAAATCTCCAATTTGATTTCGATTTCTCCAATCAAATATTCCAAGTGGACTACAGCGTGCCTAGCGCGGCGATGGCTCACGGCGCCTGTCAAGTGGTACACTTACGCAGCACTGCAGTGGGTTTGTCCAACCTGCGGCTCTCATATAAGTTCCAGGATCGCATACTCAAGGACGAGGTGACCTTGAGTGTCATAGAGCAATTGACCATTTTGAATCCCTTGGAAAACGAAGTGGTCCTACCCATAGGCTCCTCGCGCAACGTCATCTACTCGAACGGTCCGCAACGCATGTTTACGCTTGAGGCGGAACTCACCAAGTCCACGGACTACGATCAGAATATTGCCGAAGTTAGGGAAATTGAATTTGAGTCGCAGAATTCCCTGTTCGCCTTTGAGATAATGTGCCGCGAAGTGGGCCAGACCACTCTCAACTTCAATGTCTACAACGGCCTGTTGTCTGCCAATTTCCAGCCGTACATCTCGAACATCGTCACCACTATACATTGTGTCAAGCCGCGCTTCCTCAATCTCTATGCCACGGAGCAGCTGCGCTCATCCTGTCCCCTGGAAATGAAGAACTCCCTAATGCACCTGAAGGAGCGCGATGACAAATTTGAAATTGAAATCGAAGTTCAGGACTCCAAGAACCGTAAGCTCATGAACATTTCCTCGCTCTTCATTGACTGGGAATTCGCGGCAGGCGATGAGCATTACCATCGCGATTCGATAATGCACTATCGTGATGCGGAAGTGGAGCTGTTGGAGGGCATACGCTTGCCGGGCAAGGATGTGTTGATCACCACCATCACTGAGGTGGCGAGCAATTTCCGTATGAAGGGTGTTGTGACGCGTTACGATGCCACGGTCCTGCGGAAACATGAGATATACGCCGAAGAGCCTCCATTTGGCATAGAGAACGTAAGATTGTTTTACTTCGAAATTTTAAATATTTTTAGCCCTTTTTCCCATAAACATTTCCAGCCCAACACTGGCGAAGTTTCCACACCCGTCATTGAGAACGAGATACGCTTTATGGCCGTCAACACCACCCTCTTTCCGACCGATCACATTAGCATTTTTATGTCCCGCAATCATCGCGAAAGGATACCTCTGGCCCAGGGCAGTGGCTTCTATGATTTCCAGGTTTCGGAGGCGGGCGTCGTAAATGTGGAATTCGACTCGAAGGAAAGGGAGCTTATAGTGACCCCACTGCGTATAGGACACGTGAGTACTAAAATTTTTTTAAAATAAATTTTTTTATTATTTATTTTTTTTTATTATATTTCTTAAAATGCTTCTTTTACTTAATTTCGATTTTAAAAAATAATTTTAAAAAATCTTTGTTTTACACAAATTTTTAATATTTTGTTATTTAAAAATTTGTACCAACTCTTCAGGCCCGCATTGAATTAATCGATCGTTGCTTGATGACCGACCCGGCACACTTATCCATTTCTGTGGTCTCCATTGGCTCGATACGTGTGGAGGTGCCCGATCGCGTTGAGCGTACCAAATCCATTGTCGCCGTTGTCAAGCTCTACGATTCCAATGACAATTTGCTACACATAGATCCATTCAATTTGCACATTTACGAATTGTCCACGGACGTTTTCAATTCTGATATTTTGAGTTTGCAATTGGGTGATCAGTTCGACTTGGAGGTGGGAGAAATAAAGTATCTTGTGACCGGAAATAATCTTGGCGATACGAAAATCGTTTTCAATTCCGGTAGCGGTGACATGCTTATCTCCAGCGGACCAGTCAACGTACAAGTACGTAGCGGAAGCTATAAATTCACCTTGAGGAAATCTTTTTATTCATATTTTATTTTATCGGACAGGTATTTCCTCCGTTGCGTCTCTATCCTCGCAACTCAACTCTGGTGGTCGGCTCAAGCGTACAAATTTACTATCAGGGTGGACCACAGCCGGATGTCAATATTGTCTATCATGTGCACAATAAAAAAGTCATTTGTAAGTTTGCTTCCGTCTGTGTGAAAATATATTTTCAACTCTTGTGATTTTTTCTTCTCTATTTCTGTTTGTCACTTACTCCAGCCATGGAATCGGCCATTGTTACCGCACACAAATTGGGCGAAACTCGTATCACCGGCAAATGTGTGATGACAAATCCAGGCAATGGCAAAGAAGTAGTCATATCCGAAGATACAGTCGAAGTGCACGTTGTGCCATTGGTGAATATACAAATAAAAACACCTCTGGCCAATATACGCAGTGGTGCTGTGATGCCGGCTGCAGTGTGGGGTAAGTGTGAACATTCACAATTTCCACTTTGGATACATTTTTCATTGAAATTGTGTCGTCGCTCAGGTGTTCCCGATTTGTCGCCCATGGTTTTGGGTACCTTGGCCAATATGCGTGTCACTTGGTCAACCAATCAACCGGATGTTGTGGATATTTATAATATTTTTGCTGATGCTGGTATGTCAAAATAATATTCAAACTTTAGTAAAATCATTTGGAAACACAAAAAAAAGAAATAAAAAAATTCTCCACACCAGCGGACATTTTGATACAGCATTGTTTTCTGAAAATTTTCAAACAAAGCTCACCACATGTCCGCAGAATAATTTGCATGTTCTACGATGAGCTTGAACGGTTGAGTCTTCATTCAGGAACAGATACGGAACTGACAAATTTCCATTTGTAAATTGTTCCGTTTTCCAATGTAATAACGTCCATTTCCTTTCTTAGGCATTGAATACGGCAATACAGATTTGATTTCGGTACGTATTAAGGCTCTCAATCCGGGTACTGCTAAAATTCAAGCAACCGTTGAGTTGCCTGGCGGACAAAAAATCTCTGCGGCTGTGGAAGTGGTTGGTGAGTTTGAATTGTCACGATTTGATTCGTAAATTTTTAGAGAGAATACTTTTCCACCATTTATTTTTTAACTCGCTTTCTATGTGTTTCAGTTTTTAAAAGCTATGAATTGGAGTCACCTAAGCGCTTAACAATGCGTACCGTATTAGTGCCACCACGTAGCACCATTCAGCTTAAGGGCAATCAGGATGATGTACTGTATAAGCCCGATAAGGACAGCAATGCCATTGTTAAGGTAACACCAGATGGCATTGTGCGTACGTCAGATATACTGGGAAGAGATTTAATAATTGTAAGTAAAAACAAAAATAATTTTTTTTTTAAATTTACTTATAAAAAAATAATTATTTGTGAATTTAATCTTCTCCTTCCTAGGCCAAAACGAAACACGAAACTGTACCCATTGGCATTGAAGTGAAAAATGTTCAATATATCCTGACTTCTCTGGCCGATCCCACAATTAAATTGAAACAAACCGAAGAGAAGATACCGCGAGGCATGAATTTAGTGCTGAAAGTGTCACTGCACGACAATCTGGGCAATGAGTTCTCTCATAATATTGAAGATGTCAATGGCATTAAATATGATTTGTCTCACAAGGATATTATCGATGTCCAAATTGGGAATAACTTGACAATGGCGGTAAGAACTTTACATTCTTTTTTATTTACTTAGGGAAAATTTAACTTTAACATTGTCCAACAATTGTATATTGTGGAAAAAACGCTGCTCTGAACAAAATTTCAAAGAGTGTCAAAAGGTAGCTTAGTGAACTCTAAAACTACAATGGAAAATATAAAGTAAAAAAATACAAAAAACTGGCCAACAAAATAAAAATCCCGCCTTTTCAGAAGACCACATCTAATTGTGAATTCTGTGTTTTTGTCACATGCTTGCAAAATGATTTTAAATTCTGGACTGTCTCCACTTTGGCCTTTTTTCCCGCACTATTCACTGGCCGTAGTTGTTTTTGTTTTTTTTTTATTATTTTTGTCTCGCTGCGTATTTCACATAGTTCGTAGCATCTCGCTAATGCAGTGCAGCAAAGTTAGTATACAGGCTTTAAACGCCACCCACTCTGAAGGCAGCCCGTTATGTAACAAAAAACATATACATAAAAAACCAACGAGAAAAATCTGAATTTCAAAAAGTCCTCTAAGTAAGCGTCTTACAGTCCAAGCCTTGGACTTTACCATTTTTTTTTCGCTTCGCATGAATGTAGCCTTTTTATGCAATGTCCACTGTGTGTGTCCTCTGTACAACACGGACTCAGTCCGAGCTGCAATATCAAAATGCAGTGAGTCCTTTTAGTTTTTGAAATCTGTTTGGTTTTCGCTTCAATGCTCCCATAGCGGTTAGCGGATATCTTGTTTGTGGTTGTTTCGCTTACTTTATGCCTTTCGTTTCGTTACTCGGACACTGAACTTCTCTTCCAAAGCTATACCATACTTTAGTGTCCTTTTATTCTAGTTCTTGTACTTTTCCCCCACACAACCAAACTTTTTAGTTATATGTAGTTTATTTAGCTTTTTCTGTTTATTTTTATTTTTAACGCTATCTGATTACATTCACACGCCCGCCCACACCGTTAGTTTTGTGCATCCAACCGTAACCTCTATATATATTTGTCAAGTTGTTTGCTAGTTGTCACGAAACTAATTTTTTTTAAATTTTTAAATCCTAATACTATTTTGTAATTTTTGTCCTTTTTTCCTTGCAGCTTAATCTGCATCGTGAAACTTATGGCAACATGATTGCCATAAGTCTGAAGGACAAACCTGGCGTAGCTGATTACATCAAGGTTTCAGTGGCAGACTCGACCAACATTTACCCCACCAAGGTAAGTAGTGCATCAGGATTGTTGTTATTTTTATTTGAAAAAATTGTTATTGCGTGGGCGGGATGATTTTATTTATGTGTGGTTTGTTGCTTGCACAGACATTAGTAAAATATGGCATGATTCATACGAATTGGTTCACCTTTCTGTTGTGGCTCCTTATCCAATAAGGGCATCAACGCAGTGGTATGAAAAAGTCAAATAATTTTAGTGAATTTTTGAAAAATTTTGATGGTTTCTTAGTTGTTGCCGCCATTCCATTTAGATTTGTTTGAAATATTAAACCAAGATTTATTTTTATGAATATTTCCTTTAGCCATCCAATTGCCGAAATGCCACGACTGCCATAGTCATTACCTTCCTTATTGTTTTTTTGTTTGGGTCCTTTTCAGTTTTCTCATTCTTATCGAGTATAACCAAGAAATGCAAACTCGATAATGTGAACGTTGAAAAAAGTGAAATCAATTTTTATTACAATGACTTTGCCTTGCAACTTGCAACTCGAGATAATGTCAATTTCTCGCTTCCGCTGTTTTTACTCTTCCTTTTATTGCTTCTATTTTAATTTTTTCTTTCGATTTTACACAGAACATTTCCACCACTAAGAATTTTTGTTTTCTTTTTCCAACATGAATGTCATCGTCATCGTCATTGTCGTCGTCATCATCACCATCATGCTGAATGCCACCACCAATATTTGCCTGGAACGTTAACTTTCGTTCAAATTTTCTTTTTGCTGTATTCTCCCTCGTGCTGTGACTCGTGCTTTGTGTTAACATTACAACGCATACAAATGCAATTTCGACTGCTGGTACTGGGAACTTCCTGTCTTGCTGCTACTGCTGCTATTGGTTTTGCTGATGTCGTTGCTGCCTTTTACGTCGTTCATCGTTACCTCAGACGATTTTCTCTGTTGGTGACATTATCTGCTTCGATACACCGCTAACATTGTCATCGATTTGGACCAGCTCCGATGAGCAAATCGTATCGATTGACAGAATTACGGGTATGTACTGCTTTTATTTGTTTAAACTTTTTACTTTTTCAAGTTTGAACTATTTTTTGCTTCACTGTTTTGCATATTTAATAACACATATTTAAAGTTCACAATAATAACACTGTGCTAGATGAAAAATAGAACAGGCTACGGACGCTTCGGGTGGATTTTAAAGGCATTAGTTTCAGCCTTTTCCACCCGAAGCGCAGTGTGTTCATAATTCATAATTCGACCACAGTGTAGTTTTTGAGGCTATATAGCGAAAATGTGGTTAAATTGTGCTACCAAAATGAAAATGAAATAAATCTGTGCAATTGTTGCATTTTAATTTTAAATGTGAAATTAAATTTATAATCCAATCGAATGGCAAACCCTCTTTAGGCCTCTGACCGTTAACTCTATGTGTGCATTTTTAACCAAACATTCTGTCAAAAGACTATTTTCCAATGCCTTCCATGCGCATTACACTACATTCAATTCAATTCAATTTAATTAAATTAAATTTTACTATCCACACGTTACGTCCAGTCCGTGTCTATGCATCAATCAGCAGGCAAGTCAGTTAGCCAATCGTTTGGCTGGCCAGTCTATTTGTTCCTTCGTTTACACATGCATTAATTGAAAAGCTGCCAATAAACGTTTAACGTTCGCTTTCCAAACGATTTAACGCCAATTAAATAAAGCCTACTTTTTGCATTGATAAATTTGAGGCAGCTCTCATCGTCGCTTTTGTTTTGTTCAATTTTACTATTTGCTTGAAAGTAATTTGCGGTTCGCGAATTGTAATTTTTTGCTCAACAAATGTTTTTTTCCTTCAAATATTTTCGACCTGCACATAGTAATTGAGACAGACGTGTATGACCTTTTTATACATATGCATCCATAATTTTTGTATTTATACATATATATGTGTGGATATCGACATTTTTATAGCAATTTGAAATTGCCACCATTACCCTTTTGGATTGAAATTTTTATTGACACATTTTACGTCTTAAAAGAAATGTTTTGTGCTTATACGACAGCGCATTAATATCACACGACCGCACATTAATTGCTTTGGGAGTTGACTATGCGAGCGAAGCTACAGAACAACAACAACAAGAACAGGCAGTAACGGAGCAATGACGAAGACTGAAACGACGAGGACGAGGACGATGACGATGACGTTGACGCCGCGAACCATGTCAAAGTGTTAAAAATCGTTTTCTATGATTTTATTGGCATTAAAAACGATAAATTGTTATGGGAATTTGCCGCACATAAAGAAGAATCGCCACTTTGAAAATTTATAAACGTTTCACTTGTTCTTTCGAAGACATAAAAAATGATTCAAAATTATGGTTTGGTTACAAGGGAAAATGATTAAAATTTCACACGAGAGAGACTTAAATATTACAACAAAAATACTAATAAATACGCAACAACCAAAGCACCAAAGAAAAACAAAAAAAAATATAAATGGTCTTTCATTTGCATATGAAAACCTTTCACGCCTCAATTGCTCAAAAATAAAGAAAGAAATAAATCATTCAAAGAAGCCTGTTAGGCAGTGAACGCCTGTTAGTCGATGAAACTCCTTTGAAAACAGAGAGCGCAGGCACAGCCTCAACGACGACGGTGTGTACGAAGCCATTCGACACTTGGGCTCGTTTCTTCAACTTGTATCTTACTCGTCCTTGTCAATATGTTTTCACTTGAGTCTCATAATATTTTCATTTTTCATCATGATGCCAGCGCACATCAATAGTCGTACGACACCAGATACTTAATCTTTATGCCTGGGCATATCTCAAGTCTTGGGGAAAATTCTAAGAAAGGGGGTACGCGTGTGTGTGCGTTTGCGTATGTTGAGGAAGTGCATGAGTGAGTGTGAAAATTGTTTTTGTTTGTATTTATGAATAATGTATTTCGGCAATTTGTTATTGTCCTTGTTTGCTATGTGGGCACACACAACACATATGCATTGCCCTTGTCTCCTTCTCCTAATAATTCAAATAATTGTTTTAATTTCCATACTGAGCCCAAAATATGTGCAAATGTGCTTATCAATTGAATCAGAACAATGGTTTCTTAAATGGGTTCGTGTATACTATACACTGTATACATGTGTACTTGTATAGTCTATAAATGAATTTGTTTGAATAGAATTTATGTTGAAAATGAAAAATGTCATAGGCTCATTCATTATGTTATACAGCCTTCTGCTCTGCAGAATACTGAAATAAGTACAAATTACAATGAAATCATAACACTAAACAAATTTAAAAAAAATATATATATAATCCTTTTAGGGAAATAATTTGAACATTTTAGAGCAATTCCGAAAATACAAAAGCTTATCTGACTACTTGTTTCTGTCTGTCTGTCTGCTTGTCTGCCTGGTTGACTGGTTACTCGTCATTGTATTACTGTGTCTGTCTGCTCGCTTGTCTTTCGCGTACTGTTGTCGATGAGTTGCGCGCACTCTAGAGTAATGAATTGTGGAATTTACTTTGCCACCCCACTCCCCCACCAAACTTTTCAATACAAAACAAACAGAGAGTATTATTATCATAAGTAGTAGTCCGCAGGGGGGATTTACAATTATTAAAATTACTTTAAAGGATTCACAAATTTCTTCTTGTTAATCCCTTTAAAGGTATTTAATGAATACCCTGTTCCAACTTCTCACAAGCTAGTTGTTACAAGTCTACTCGATTCGTTCAATTGGGTGCTTGACGCAGTTGGAATTAATGCGTTTATAAAGTATTTTCCGAAGTTCCTTTGAAATGTAAATCCGTTGTCTGTCTTAAATAGAGAGAAGGATCGTCGAACGTTGCCTTTGAGCGGGAATGACAGTGGTCGGTTCCTATATGTCTCCATTTTTTGCTTTTATTTTGTATTTCATTTATTTTGTTTTCCCGTACATACTCTCGCTATTTACTTTTCGTATTTTGTATTTTGTGCTCGGCAAAGATTGCTTGTGAACGGAACCGCGACTTATTGGAGCGAATTTAATTCAATGAAATATTAATATCAACAACTGTGGACTGTTGTTTGTGTGTGTGTGTGTGTGCTTTACTCAAGTTTGTTGTGTTTTTGTTTTCGTTTCGTTTGCTTCCTTCCTTTTCAAGTGTAGTAAGTATTGGTTGGGCGCCCTTTTCTTCGGATGGCCAACGTAAATTTAAAGTTTCTAATTTATTTCATTGAATTCTTTCACATCGGTGGACCATGTTCTCTAGTTTGTAGTCTAATAAATATGTAGCATACTCTTAGCAGCTACTGAAATTGAAAATACCGCTCTAAGCTTGATTTTTTTCTTTTAGAGAAACTCATGCAAAACTTTGTCGTAAAAATTTCAATGCCAATTACATAATTTTATTAAATTTCCCATTCATGCAACATTCGCCATTTTTCTTGTATAAACTTATATCAATTTCGCCTATTGCTGAATATTTCTCAATCCTAATTTTGTTTCTCTTCAACTTTTGAATTTTTCTTCGCTCGGCAGGAGTTGCCAAAGTACTCGGCAATCGTTTGAAATTGGGCGAAAAAATTGTGGTTGCAAATGGCGACAAGGCAACCGGCAGTTTCATAAAATATGATGTCGAAGTTCGTGATGCTGATGTGGTAAGTTTAGGGCCTTTGAGCCTAGAAATGTGCAAAGTTTTTTTTTATAATATGCAATTTAACTTTTTGCATTTCTTATGAGATTTTTTTTTCTTACCACTACTGCACTTTTCGTGTACTTCAACTCGTTGCAGATTAAATTATTGAAATCGTTCGATATATTTAGTGGCGTCTCGTATCGAGGGCATTTAGTTGTGCGCAATCATTTGCAATTGGAGAAGTTTACCAATTTGGTAAGTACGACCAACAATCATACATACATACCCACTACATTTATATTATTTTGTTGGTATTTACGTCTTTCTTTCTTCTCTTGCGCCGCAGGTTGCCAAAAATATTTCCAAATGTTCGAGTGTTCTCGAGAAACTCCCCGTGAAATTATTTACATGCCGTCTAACATCAGCGCAGTCGTTGGGCCAGCAACTGCTCTCGCATTACAAATTAACGCCCATATTTGAGGCCGATACCGGTCGTTATGCGTGTCAAATCGATTTGACTTCCAGTTTCAATGATATCCTTAGCCTTGTCAAGACTAATGACGTTCATTTCGAGCTGAAGGTGTGCCTTTTATTGTCTACTACATATTTTCCTTCGAAATTCTTTTACTAATGTGGATTTGCATTTTTTCCTTGCCTACTTTTAGGTTCAATTGCCAAATGGTTTCAGCGACAGTTCATCGCTGAGATTTGTGGCGGGCGTGAAAGTCACTCCAGAGTCCTTGTTTGCGGCCGACTTGAATGAACAGGAATTATCCGTGACTGGTTTGGACAAAGTACTGCAGAAAATTGAGGTGAGTCATTTGGATTGAAAATGTTTCACAAATAAATCACTCGTTGACTATATAAAATGGGTGATTTATTGACAGTTTTTTTCGAAGTAGGACTTTTTTAAAGTTTGCTTTTTAGTTAATGTCTGAGCACACATGTGCTCAGTTTTTTACTTTGCCAAAAAGGAAATATTTTTAATTTTTCGAAAGCTGAAAACGCCACAGGTAGTGGAGTCGCACATCTACTACCAGTAAAAGTAATGGAAATTCAATGCACTATTTGCTACTCTGATATTGGAGAAATAGCAAATACCATTAAATATTATCTACTTCCTAACATCTATTGGCAAGACTCTCAACTTCCATCACTCTCATCTCATCGCATACCAACCCAATTTCAATTTCACAACATAATTATATTTACTCTTTCATAAACTAAAAGAGCAAAGTCAAAATTGCTATGAAATAATTGTGAATAGCTGAAATGCTACAATCTTTCCAAAGAACAAACAGAACAGATATTTCCACACCCCCACCCCCCTACCCAAAAAGTTTCTATTCCTCAGTCAATACACAAATTGACTGGTAGAGGAATTCACTGAAATGTCCTCAACCCCGCGCTCAAGCGATTTCCAGCGAATTGAACTGGCCAAAACTCTGACGGTTGTGAGATGGCACTTTCATGTTTGCCCGAAACTTTTGGCTGTCTGCAACAAAATTAAATTGAAGTAAAAACACAAAAAAAAATTATAAAAAGAAAATAAGCAAAAATGCTATCAAGTAAAATAAAAAGTAATGCAAACGATTCGATTGAATCAATTCGTTGAAGAAGTTTGCTATTTTTTCATTGTATGATTCTCGTTTGGAAAGTGTGGCAGGCAGACTTTACCACTTTATATATTTTTTGTATAATGCAGTTATGCAGACACAATTTTAATAGAAATTTCAATTCGAATTTTTCCTACATGACTTTCTTATCATTTAAAGTCTTTCAACTTGTATAATTAAAGTCACTTTGTGGATCGCAGCTTCCCACATACATATCACTACTACTGCCTACTACAAAAAATATCTACCTTTCGGCAGACTCCTTGAGTAAGATTATAAAATTTCTGCCATTACTTGACTTGAGTGCGGAAAATTGCTTGACAATACCATCTTAGAATTGCGCTTGCAGTGGAACTAACACAACTGCAATTATTGAATGAATATGTACTGCTACTCTACTACCACCACACACACGCACTCTAGCCTCTTTACATTGAAAAATGACTGGAAGTACTTTCATACAAGAGAAAACTTCTAACAATGGGCCGAAAGCGCTAAAGAAAATGAAAAACGTTGATGGCGAAAACCATTTTAGATTGAACGATTTTTCTTACTTGACTTCCGTTTCCGGGTTTGATGAAATGTATAATGTATGTGTGAGTATGTAATAGTTTTGTATTTGTATCATTGTCTAAAGAAGCTGTGAGAGCAGGCAGACTGTACTTAGTTACCGCGCTGTATTACAATTTCATTGTGTAATACAACCTAAATGTCTCCTTTGTGGACATTTTCACAAAAAAAAGTGATTTTTTCCAAATTCAAAATTTAACATACTTAAATATCGCTGTTCACAAGCTCAACTAGCTCTTCGCACAAGTGAGCGTACTCAAATGACTTGCGACAATACAGACAATATCTACAAAACACTTCCAAGTAACATGTTTCAAACTTGAAATCAATTGCACATTATAATAAGAAGAAGATTCCTTCGTGAACAATACGATATTTCGTGCACTAAACTGCTTGAGAGCGGACTAGACCGGCACCTTCACCATCACACCACTGGCCTTCACATTCTTGCATTGCAATATCATACTTATTAGGGGGTGTGGCACACATAACACACATGACACACATGAGAGACAGCAATAAGACAAGTCAAAGACACTTGAGCAAATACCATTATTGAGTCTTGTGTGATATCAGTTGTGAGCACATTTCAAGTGATGACTCGAGTGTGTCCTTTTGGCTAGCTGACATGCTGCTAGCATCATCAAACGAAAGCATACTGAAGTGTGCTGGAGTGGACATTGGATACATTGCATAAATGTCTCACGGCATCGACTGACCAGTTGCCAACTGTTCGGAGAACATTGCAGTTAACTTCTGTTGGAATTATTTTATGAAACGATTCTTTCTATCCTTGAGCAGTCAGTTGCTTTAGAATGCAATTGGATGCCGGGAAATGGGTGCTTTGTTGAGTGTAAGTGGGTGGTGTCTATATTATTTAACGGTGCAATTGAGCGTATTATGACGTTAGTACTCTTGCACACACACACATACTCGAAACTTTTAAAGTTTTACACTGTTTTAGTTTTTGTACTGCTATTTTTAGCATGTGACATAATCCGTAAATGGCTTTTTAGTACATTAATCCGATTCAAAGGATCACAAAGTAGGTGGAAGACTGAAATGGAGGAAAATATAAAAAGTAAAATAAAATGCAGTTAACTTTTGCTATGGGTACATGAGCGGAGAGTTAAGTAGGTTTTTTTTTGTCGAAGAGTTTAGTTTCGTGATTTTAGGTTTAATGGTGACGGGAGTTTTTTTCTTCTAGTTAACAAAGAAATTTAGAAATGATAGAGAAGTCTTGAATCGGTCAATGATCGGGTCAAAGTGGTATGAATGCATTTCAAAAGACATCAGAATATAGTTTGCTTAACACGTGAGTAAGTTTCAGTTGGCCAGGGTCGACTTATATGTACCCTACATATACAAAGGGACCCTCCAACCGAAACGAGATGGAATAACCGGAACAAAATGGGAATATCATCTTTTTGAATTGTATTGCTGTGAAATTGTGAACTTTTGGGCACCTTTAAGTCACACACAATAAATGGAAAGCGAAATAGCAATCCAACGTTTCGGATTCATAGTAGTTGTATGATTGCATTTATATAATTAAAATCTTTGTTAAACGGTTGTCTATAAACCACGCAACATATTTGTTCATAGCTGCCTATTAATTAAATTAATCTATTTAATTATCGCATATTGTTCATTAGTACATATGTAAAATATTATGAATTTTTAAAAATATTAAAAGGACTTTTGTATTTAAATCTGAACAAATTTATTTGAAACTGTAATCATGTGGTGGCGTACATCACATTTGGTTCTACACATATATATATATATTTTTTTTTTACTTATTCCATGTCATTATAGGAATTAATTAAAATGCGTTTTTTTTTTATTAAATATTTTGTTTTCAAACTTGCCATCCGTTTTTTGTACTACTTCTGCTGTAATTAATTAAATAAAAAGTATATATGCACTATAGGCATACCCCGAGGAGTACTGGCTTTGAAATTGAGTAATGCAGCAAATGTCCATAGCAATGTCAAAGCAGAGAGAAGCGCTTCATGTTTTTTTTTTTACCCATATTCATTTTTTTAGTTGGCTTACTGCGACTAGCAACACTTTATTTCCGTAGTTTGGCGTAAAAACACCAGCGAAAAACATTGTAATTGAAATCGCTTTGCCTGCATAATTTTAATGAATAATTAAATGCATTTCCGGTATGAATTATCACGGCGCCTGAAAATATGCAACATTTTAAAAATTGTGTATATATATTTGTACCTTGCAGAAACTTCCGTGAAGTTGGCATTTTTGTTGCTATTTTTTTCTGTTCTTGTTTTTAAATAATATTTATTGCGTTTCCGTTGTGCATTAATTTGTATAACCTTGGGAGTTCACGTGTTTTATTATTACTTTGTAGTTCTCTTGTTTATAAAATAAATAGTGTTGGTGCACACTGCTGTTGCTGAATTACAATTAAATTTGAAATAATTGCATTAAATTTAAATTGCCACGCACACACAAACAAAACAAACTTTTTCACATACTAAAATTATAATTAAACCGCACTCGCAAGTGCAGTTATTCAGAATAATACATTTCACACTAATTGTTTCGCACAGAATCACATTCACGTTTTTTCACAAGAAAATTCAATAAGCAGTTATGTTAAGTTCCGCCAAGATGTCAATTAAACAATAGGACTAGCACAACTTCTTGTGGTTTTGTGTGGGGTGTATCTCTTTTGCGTGAAACTTTAGCCGAATCATAATTTTTACCAGAATCTTCAGCAATTGTCAGCAACAGCTTGTTCACAAGTAGTCTATCGTAGACTTCAGAGCAGTGATTTGAATGTTGCACCAGTACACATGAGTCAACTTGACTTCAAAGTCAAGGGCGGTTTCACAGACATCATTCAACAGACATAATTTCACAGACATTATTAAGTCAGAAATCAAAAGCGTTTATTTACGTTTTTCTCGAAATGAACTAGCGACTCAAATGAATACTTTACCCGGATAACTGTCCATATTTTGATTTTGGTTTGCTATTAAACTATTCAATAAAATATTGAACAAAGACTCAAAATCACACACGAACTCATACGAGTGCATACAAATAGCCAAAAGAGTAACACAGACACACTGCCAATATTTAATTTTATTACATTTGCGTTTCCGGGTCACAAAAAAATGTACATTTTTTTCTTCGTCTTTATTTATTTTTTGTAATGGCAAGCCAGCAAACAATAATATGTCGATATCATAGTATGTAGAAAATGACAATAAATTGATCTGTTTTTTTGGAAATGTATTTTTATTTCCTAGTTTTTAAATTACTAAAATACCCAAAAACTAATATTTGAAGAAAAGGGACATAGCACGATTGTGCATCGATACCTCGGGCTCATACTTTTGTGTCTATGAAAAGTGTCTAATTTCTTATATCGTAATGCGGTCTCTTGTTACAGTCAAATTTCTCACTCAATTTGAGTGCCTCACAAGAGTCCAAAAAAAGCCATATTGTTTGCTGGGTGTCCACACGAACTGTTTATTTTTATATATTTTTAATTTTGCTTCCCACCAAAGGGGTATCAATATCAACACTTGAAATCAGTTGAGCTCACCTACATATTCAGTCACGTTAAAGGAGGATTGCCATTCATGTACGGGTCGGATGAGTTGCTGTGGATTTTGCCATCAGCTGATGCTAAAAATTGATTAATTCATTTGTGAATTTCCGTGATTTTATTTCCTTTTTTCCATATACAAGTATGCGTTGATTGGATATATTGAAAGGATTATAAAAATATTTATTATTTAACGAATTCACATTCAACGCAACATCTGTTTGCGTGCACCTATCCAGCCCGAAGAGAAATGATACAATGAAAGGGCGAATTTCCTTTGAATAATACTTGGTAAAAGGTAATTTCGATTCAGGAAATTAATACGTGAGCTATTCATCGTACGGGAAATATTTTTGCGATTTACTTTCTGTCTGAATGCAAAAATGTGGACAACTCTTTTGTATTCTGGAATGCATTCTTGTCGCACAAAGTGAGTATTAGTGAATGATGTACTTTTGTCCCCACTATATTGGACTATAGTCCATATTTATGTCTGTTTACCAGTCTACCAATTCTTATGTCGGCTCACAGCTTGTTTGCTCTGAGTGTGTCATACGTGAGGTGTCCGACGTCAGGATAAAATGAGCTAATCATCCAATGGAGATGTAGACTCGGTTACTTAACCACTTTCTTCTAAAAGTGGCATGGCACAGTCATATTTTTCACTTTAAAAGTGAACCACTTTATTCATTATTCAATTTATGTTTTCTCGGATAGGGTTGTTTTTACCATAAAGAATAATTTGAACTGTCCTAAAAAGCCCGAATACCCAACTGTGTGCACAACCTATGTGGTTTCATAACCAAGTAGAATCCATTTTCATGTCTTCGGTGTACAACTGCATTTGGTATAAATTTCCATCAAAATATATTCAATTAAAAATTCAAATTTTTGCATAAAAGTTTCATACTAAACCATTTCCGCAAACAATTTTATTTTATGAGTTTATATAGTTGCTTGTGCAGGTAGCAACTATTTGCTAAAAGTGGAAACATTTTTCTATCTAAATATTTAATAAATGAATGACCAGCACACACTGCATTCATGAAATCACTAATTGATTTAAATAAAGATTCTAAGTAAAACTCTGTTGAAGTCGAAATATGTACAGGTTGGTGCTTTATAGTATCCGATGTCACCAAGTCCAAATGTGTGCAGAAAATAGTTGACAAAATAAATGTAAAAAAAAACAACTCAAATTTTGTTTGAATTAAATTAAAAAATCGCAAATGAAATCACGAAAATCATTGGTATGATATGTTTACCTGGAACCGTATTTGTACGTATTTAAATTTAATTAAATCACACAAATTCATATTCACAGACACAGAACAGTTGATAGTTTGGGAGTTTTCATGGTTTTGTCACCATTTCGTAAAACTCTCGGTATTCAAACAAACGAATTTACTTCTATATGATAACACCAAACACAAAGGTCAATTAATATTTTCTTAATTTGTTTACTTACCGCATTCTGCTATAGCTCCCAGTTATGTTTACATTAGCTCTATTTCTATCTGACAATGATTAAGCAAACAACAAACAATAACTCTTTGTCTGTTGTAATTACACTGCAAAGTGAAATGCGTTGTTCATACACGTACAACCTTGTAGACACATTTTACACACAAATTCGCGTGTATTTATAAGTAAGAAGTGTATAAATTTAACACATGTAATGTGTATATTTAAAGTTATCCATAACGTCCATAAAGTGCTTTAAAAAAACACCCATAGCATGCCAAAATCTAGAACGTGTGTTTTTTTTATTTATCAAAATAAATACACACTTAAAAATGTGTGTTGTGTGTAAGATTACATACACACTTTGCAGTGTATTCAATGGTTTTTACATATTAATTTTACATAATTCCGCAAATTTAATAACCGAACTATTTTTCTTCAAAATACAAAATGTCAAAATACATTCAGCCATTTCCATTACAACAGTACTTTCATGTACGAAATTCTTAATATTTAATTTGTCAAAGAAATGCATATTTTGAATTTATTGCTCTACATTTTTATGTATCCCTATGTACGCTTGAAATTGAGCATTGAAACGAAAAATTAATTTAAACCAAAAATAACATGCTGCCACACAGACACATTCGTTCCAAAGCATTGCCAGTTTTGTGGCATGTAATTAGAAAATGGAATTTACAGTTAAATTATATTGAAAGATATTATGGCTTGCATATTTTGTTATTTGCCATTAGGCATCTTTGGGGTTTTAAGGCAGTTTGTTTTTGAATATCTTGCATAGATTGATTTTTCTTTGCTTGAAGCATTCACAAATTTATCAAAATGTTGCCTTACATGTTTGACTTTCGGACATAAATTGCGTAAATACACAGATTAAATTGTTTGGCAAATGGGTAATTGCCCGAAATGCTGGGAACATCTTTCAATATGGCAAATGTACGATTTATAATATTTTATGGTTAGGTTGATTCTCTCTAAGGAAAATTAAATCAAGATTGAAACAGGTTAACTGAAAGAATACCGATTGCAAAGTTTGTACTAACTTAATGCGAAAATGTTTTAAGATAATTTGATTTGCGACAAAGAGGCAAGGGGTAGAAAGTAACTCAGTCTCGAGGCAGACAAAAGTGTACACACAGAAATACAGATGATCGATCATTAATTATTTAATTATTGTCTTTCTGCTTCGCTGCAGCCTTTCTTTATGGCCCAACTTGTCTGTCTTTGCTCTTCTTGGAAGCAATGTCACCCCACCAAGAATATTTCAGAGACATATTCCAATTGCGAGTGTACAGTCAATAGTGAAGTATTCATAGACATCTGCTAGAGGAGACAAGCAAAATATTTGTCCAAATTCAATTCGCATAAGTTTGGTTTTTGTCTATGAAACTTTAATACATCCACACAGACACACAGACACACGTACACCAAATATACCTACGAACTAATCTCAACATTGCTGGTCTTCTTCTTGTATTTGTTTTTAACACACAGGTAAAATCATCCGATCCAACACTGCTGGAAGTGACAACACAAACAAAGGCTCATGGCACCTTGCAATACAAGATAAAAATTCTAAAAGAATTACCAATGGATGAGCAATTGTTTATCTCGGTTCATTCACCAACGACATCACAGGACATTGAGGTAAGCCACAGAATAAAATGCAACAACAGTATTTATACATAAGTAGTACTAACAATGACAAGCAAATACCAGGTAGCAACTGAGAAGATTAGTTAATGAAATATGTGAATATATCGATGAAGTCCCAATAATGCTAAGTTAAGTTACTCCTAATTTTAAAATAATTTCTTACTCTATATAAAAAGTATAGAAACTTTAATATTTAACCAAAATCTAAATTATTTAAAAGCCGACTAGAAATACAACACGTATTTTGTTTGAATCTACATTCAGTAGTCAGTCGAAAACTAAATTTGTAACCACAGTCTTTGACTCAGTCTGTTTCTACTACTGTTTGCATTATTTCAAAATTAAATCTCCTCCGAATAAGTTCCTACAGCTAAAGACTGCATATGACAGAATGAAATTAATACAATGGAATATTTATTATTAAAGGTATCAAATGTTGTTTGGCATTGTTGTGAAAACACTATTAGCCTCATTCTCCCTTTCCAAATTAACCATGTAGGAAATCGGTCTATGGTCTACTCCACTTGTAATCGAAACTGGTATTAAATCTTATCCCTTACGTATGAGACTTTATTTATTTTTCTGCCTTGGACAGTAACTCCCATTCCGCATAACATTTCAACTAGTTTTAAGATTGTCATATTTTCATTGAATTGAAGCTTTATTGGTCTGAGTTAGCACTGCAATTGGACCAGACTACAACTCAGATTACTTACAAAACAATGACTACTTGAAACTACACTTTTCGAGTCAATTGCCGCTTTTAGTCCGACAGGGTTGCCTACTAGTATTTTACAATGCAGGCAACTTTTGGTGTGCAAATAATGATAACAATTTTGTGCTTTATGTGAAATGAAAATTGTGAATTTCTCATTTATTTTTAGCTTCAGCAAAATGTTTTTCTAATATTAGCTTATTCTTCACTACTTTTAAGACCACTAACCCCCTCCCGTTATTTTCGATAACAGTACAATTGAAATATATTTTGTTTTTGTACATAAATATTAACAAGAGCTGCCAAGGAACTACCAAAATTACACAGTAGCCACAACCACTACATTTGAAATAAATATATTTTATCAATTCGAAACATTTGTTACACAAAAGGTGAGGGTGCTAGACTATGTCACACACACGTCCAGAGTCTGGCTGTGTATTTATTTAAGAGTCTGTATTTACTTTGGTGTGCTTCGGCATAAATCTTTCATTTAATCTTTGTGGGTAGCTGCGAATATTTTAGACAAATATAACTAGGTATGTATTAGCGGTTGCGATTCCGGGATACTGGACTTTTTCCACCACCAACAGGTCGGGGATTCCTTAAAACTTCTTGATTTGGTTAAATTTTTCGATTGTTTTTTTGTAATTCCTACTCTACATTTTTCAGTTATGTACACACGTTGCCCCGCCAACAGTATATATTCCAAAGTAATGCACTCTGCTGACCAATTCCAGCGCCATGCCATTCCAAAGCACTAATTTTTCAACATTCACAAATGCTTCAACTTCTACTTGTAATTACATTTGAATAATAAATAAATTTCAAAATCATCACGATATTCTCTATTGTCTCCTTCAATGCTCCACTATTGTTAGCTTCTGCTCCAAAAGAAACAAAGCAAAACAAAATAAAGCAAATGAAAAACTGAAATAAAAAAGAATTCCTTTTTATGGATTCGTGTCTCGTCAAGAGCAATAAAAATAAAATACTGGCGAAAAAACTTTACAAAAACGCATAAAAATGTTCCACTACGCCGGCAAAACATTTTTCTCCAAGTCAAAATCAATTTAAATTGCTTTATTGTACGCTTTGACGTTATTTATGCTGCTGCACTATTTCACTGCCATTCAAAATGTTGCCACTTCGATGACTAGTATTGCTGCTATTCCACACATTCACCCCATTCCACCCCACGCCCTTGTTGCTGCATTGCGAGAAAGTAGCACATGGCAATTCATTTAAAAAAAAAAAGTCGATTCGTTTATTTTAGAAAATTACTGCAGTCGCATTTTATCGAGCAGAAAAGTGTTGAAATAGCAACAACAGAAGCAACAACATAAAAAATGAACAAGCAGGAAAAGTTTTTGTTTACCTTTTCTCACAATCCTTCGCTTCACCGCGACTACTTCTCATCTGCTGCTAGTCTTCTACTACTATTATGTACTACGGTGACTACTATGTGCTGCCGCTATTAGATACATTCATGCTGATAGCCACTTCCGGCCGCACAGAAACATAAGTTTTGCAACTACAACAAAAAAAATTTTGAAAACTAAAAAAAAAAATATTTTTTTGGCTCTGACTGTTAATTGCAAAAATCACTTCTTATCAATCTATCAAATCTTTCCTTTGGTCAGTTTTTAAAATGTTTTCGGTGTATCGCCACTACCTGTTACGAACACGCAGGAAATTATCGGTTGAGATCAAACTTCATTCACAATCTTTTGAAAGTTCCGTGGGATTCACATTTTTACACTTGTCTTCACATGTAACAAACATAGGATTGAATTTAACACTCCACCTCAGAAGGTAGTTTTCATTGAAAGTAAAAAAAAATAGAAGTAGAAAACATTGCAAATTGAAGAGGAAGATGTAAAGCGATGAAATATTAAAAAAAAAAACCTTCAACCAAACACAAGAGTTCACGGCAGTGGGCGGTCGTTCGCTCGCTCGAACCGTGGGAGAAAAGTCAAATTAATAGAAGCATGTATCGGAAAAGAGCAATTGCACCGGTAACGGTTAAGGCAACGGTAGTGTAAACACCGTACCGTGGAAATCAATGAAAATCACAAGAAACTTCAACATAACGAAGGCAAAAAAAAAGCACAAAAGTAAAAATAACTTTTGGCGTTTGTTCGTGGCAGGAAAATGGCGAAAATTACTTTTTTTTCGTCTTGTAATTGTAGTATTTTGTTGTTGTTTTTCCTTTCCATTGCAAAAACAAACAATATAAAAAATGCACACCACCAAAAAGCACAGAATAATTGAAAAAAAAAAAAAATAAATAAAAACACCCAGAGTTGATTTCTATTTTACTTTCGCACACAAACAACACCCCTGCACTCGCCCCTCGAGCGGAACAAAAGCCGGAAAAGATTTACAAATTTGTTGCCGTGGAAAAACAATGTCGGCATAAGGACGAAGAGCGCTCGCTCGCTCGCATTTGCCTCATTTGTTCTTCTGAGTCACTATTATGGAAGACAGGAATAACAAAAGCAATTGTTGTTGTTGTTGTCGCTGTTGATAAAGCTGCACAGGCAAGGGGCAATTGTTGGAAATAAATCTGTAAAATAAACAGAAAATAAGCTTTACAAAAATAAAAGTAAACGAAATCATCCTCGGCAATAGCAGAAGCAGAGAAATCAACGATGATATTGCAAAAGTTTCATTCATAAGCTGAGGCTTTAAAATGGCTGCAGCCACATCAGCGACCGCATAGTTGCCCATACAACAACACAATCAATCAATCAATAACGTAAAATTGTATTTGAAGCAATGTGTAAAATTAAAATAATTTATAGCTTGGCAACCCTTGCCCCATACTCAATAACCATTGTTGGAACATCTAAAAAAAGGGAGCAAAAATTAGCAATGGCATCGGAAGTGGAGCTTGACATAAAGTTTATCCAATCGATGGCACAATTCTACGTTGAGTCTTCAAATACAAGAGATGACAAAAGCTTTTTTCTTATAGTATTATTCGAAAAGTTTTTAAACGATTTTCTTTTGCTCCAGTCATGGTTATTTTGCTAAGAAGAGTGTCGTCGTAGAACAAAGTATGCCATTGATAGTCTCTTGAAGTATTTGCAGAAGAGTTTAAGAATCATTGTCATCGAGGATTAAATTAAGTTTATAAACAGTTAACTCTTTATATATACTACATCCTGGTTATAACAATTGCATTCAAAAAACATTTTTATATCAAATTTTAATTCTGCTTTTTTACGTTCTATTTCCAGATACCGATACTTGGCTCTAATTCTTTGCAGCAGAAGTGCTCCAATCAACCCTTCAGTAATTCATCGTCGTTCCTAATTAAGATTATATCGAACATTGGCCTCATAATTACCGGACTGGTTCTATTGGCGGCAACAATTTGGCGTAAGTTTTTCTTGAATTCCTACACCTTCATGCTGTTTTTCGTGTGGATCCAAATGTGGTTGCACTCAATGGTGCAGATGTGTGTGTCGGTATTTATTAAATTTGCATAGCTTTGCTGACTTTTCCCCCCATCAACACCCAACACCCACAATCAAATGTGGGTGCTCCAATCAGCTCGAACTTTCGTATGCAAAATTGTTTTTTTTTTGTATTTTGCTAGTTTTTATCTCCTGAGTGGTCCGTGTGCAAATTGTAGTTGATTGCTTCTCGTTCATGATAATTGAATTAAGAAAATTTAATTTGTTGTAGTCGTAAAGTCAATTCTGCTTTGAATTCACAATGATGTTTATGGAACACTCTTTTGACCTGCATTTTACCCCAGTATAAAACTATTCTACAGACGGACAGGGCCAAGCCAACGCAGGAGGTGATGCTAACCAAGAATATATCCACTTTTCTATACCTGTCACGCCTCCTTATTGGCTTTACAAAGTTCTGACCAAAGTGAATATACATATCCCCACAAGGCTCACTATTACGTCTTTCTCGACAGTTACTTGTCTAAGAGAGTATTCTCATAAAAGAAAAATGATTCAATACATTGGTAGGTACTCGAAATCTTACTTTCAAATCTTTCATTTTTGTTTGTGGTGCATGTTTTGTACTCTTGACTTGCTTGTCGAAGAATTTATCAGAATTCCGACCGCGCCCAAATAGGATTAATTTTGAAAGCTATGAAAAAGTTGTATGCTTCACTGGGCAAATAATTCCTAAAATGTATCTCCTTCCCATAATTTTCTATTATACTCGTACCTTTTCTTATCCGTTTACTTTGCATTGAAATATGGATTTTTTTTTGTTCACGTTCCCAACTGTTGACCTATGTCAATTTGCGGTTCGTTTGCTTTTGTTTTTGTGGCATTTCTTTTAATTTGGACTTACTTGCGGAAGCTTATCGCTACCTACTCACCAGCGCTACCACACAGCTGATGCCCTATTTCACAACATTGGAAAACACCAACCAACCTACGTTCCCTCTTGTTCTGGGGTAATATTTTCGTTGTCGTCGTTGCCTGATGTAATATGGCTGTACCCACTATCGTTTGGAAAACCATTCGCGTTCATTATCGCCGCGCACAACATGACACAACATGGCAGAGCTGGAGGTGGTGGTGGTGGTGCAACCTATTATGCTTGTTCATTGGTCTTGGTTGTTGTTTTTACATTTTGAATTGTGTTTCCATGTGGCCTAAGAACGGAACATTCACCTTTCCGTGTACTTCTGCTGCTGCCGCCAAAACTGATAAGAAACTTCGTTGGCTTGTTCTTTGCTTCGTTCGTCTGGTAACATGAACTAACAAGCCACCGAAAATAATTCCTCTTGTCGCTTAGCAAAATGTGACTCTCTGCACCGAAATTCTCCAGGTGGTTTTTCTCGGTCTGATATTGTGTTTGGTTTAGGTTACCTTGTGCTGAATTCATTTCCCTTCACTGAAACACACTGCTCTTTGCCAAGGCAACAAACTTGATTAATTGCATTTTGAATTCTTCATATCTCCAGCGAAAAAAAATTTAAATTTGTTCTCTTCTTTTCTTTTCCGTTTCCTTTTTGTCCTTAGTTTATGTGTCCTGTAACGCACAGCGGAATAAAACGGAGATCAACCCAGACGGTAAGTTTAATTAACAATTTTCATATCGAACTTTTGCATGTTAGTTTTAAGTTAAAAAGTTGGCTCGGTGTTCACCGAAATCGCCCAAAGGAAAAACCTCTGTCCATGGTGGAGCCGGGTCGGATCGGCTCGGCTCATTCATTCGGCCAAGTCATCGTGTGTTGGGTTATTTTTTCTTTCGCTTTTGTTTTTATTATTTATAACCAAAGTTGAAGTGGAAAATAATTTTCAAGTAGTTTATGCCGCAGAAATGATTTGGCACAAAAAATTTGCATTCTAATCGGAAATGTAATCTTATTTGCTGGTTAGTTCCGTTTAAAACTATTCGGGACCAGAAAGGGAAGAAGTGTAAGAAGTGTATATGATGGCTTTTTATTTTGAATCAGCAATGAAAACAATCGTGGGAACGCAAACAATCAAAACTTTAACAGAAAAATTCATTTGACAAAAAAAGCATTTAATGTTACTCTTGTTAAGTGAACCGCTTAAACTCCCTCAGCAACAGAGCAACGTTACCTTTGTGATTAATTTCAACTCCACCACCTCAAAGTCAAAGCTTGGGAAATCGGTGTTCGGTATTCGACGATGGGCGGAAGGCTCAAATTAAGGCGAACTCTAACGAACTTATGCCAAACTTTGACATGCTGTGGGAGCATAGCACGTCCGTGGTGGCACAATCGTAAAATTAAGCGAATCACTGTAGTTTCGCCTCTCAGCAAAACCATTTTTAGGCTACAGATTTTGAGTGTTGTCAAGTTCAATAGAGGCCAGCTAAACATTAATTGATAGCATTTAGTACGAGCACAATCTGCAAATGAAATAGATCCTCTCAATGTATCTGACTATCCTGCAAATGTACTAAAGACCGTGAGGCGTTTCAATTGCGCCAGCTCACCTCAAGTGGCAGGTTTCCGTTCGTACTTTTGGTAATTTGTTTAAGCGAGTGCTTTAACGCGTGCCGCATGTCTAAATGGTAGCTGTTGAGGCGTCGGCGTGTTTGTCGGATAATCGATTCATCTTCAACAGCATCGTGGCAGGCACTTCATCATCGCCATCAACATCAAGAACAGCAGCCGTATCAGTAGCGCCGCTTGCTGCCTCTCTGCTCAACAAGGGCGTAACCATAGGTGCAACCCAACTAGGCAAACAACCGAACGAACCGACGAAGCAAACCAAACAATTTTGGGGTTTTCCTCACTGTCTCAGTCAGTCTATTAGCCTTCATGCCAATTGAGTGCAACCAATGTGAGGTTTTTGGTCTTGACTGCCATCGCATGGAGCATGGAGTGTGATGAATGACGTAAAATCGTGGAACATCACAGCCACCCAAAGTACGGGTAGGCACCACTACTTGGCGTCACTCCAAAATCTTTCGTCAGTTTTAAGGTTTTTTTTTACGTTAAAGAGATGAAGCGCACGAACTAATTGAAATGAAAACTAAAGCGTAAAGTTGGCGACGAGCCCCGATGAACACGAATGGCGAATGGACGAAGAACGAAGTCCTTCATGAAGGGGTTTTGGCGGTAGCCAGAATGCTTGGCCAACGAATCAGGCAGCAACTGAATGAACGAACGTTTGGCCTGACACGCTCAATTGCAAATGGTAGCGAAAATGTGATAAATGAGCTGCTTGACTTTGAGCGCGCTAATAGCGGTTTTCTGTGACGAGCAACTGAAAAGCGTGCGAACAAATAATAAAACACGAAATGAAGTGGAATTTCGGGGAAAGACCTTCAACAAACTGCTTCTTGAATTGTGTACTGATGGTAAAAAGTAGTTGAGGGTCGGTTCGTCCACTATGGGTCAAAGCTAAGTAATTTAACCTTAGATATTTACATGGTTACCACATTTGTCTCAAACGAGAATAACAATTGGTTCACTTTCATATATAAAAATTCGATGGACGGATTCGGTCGTGTTTTGTAAAATATGTAACCTAATTCATGTTCACGCTTTAAAGGTTTTGGTTACACGTTAAAATAACCCGACAAAGCTCTTGGTTCCACCACTTCAATTACGCAAAAAGTTAATTCAATTTTAGTTGGCCTTAAAATTTCTTGGCAGTTCATTTTCCTTTATTAATGCGAAAAACTTGAATACGAGCCAAAATACACAGTACTCTACACGTCTTTGGTTAGGATGTGTTATTCTTGGTTGTAAGAGAGCAAGAAAGAACTTAACATTCGTCAACAGATTACGGTTCTTGTACCAACAATATTTCCCAAAGGCACCAGACATAGAAAAAAGAGTTTCCAGCCACCATTACTTTTTTAAATAATCTTAACAGTTAGAAATTTTTGCAAGCATACTACAAGAAAAGTGTTCTCCTGTTTGATTTTTCTATGAGTTAGACATAAGCAAAAGAAAGTCTATGCATACCAACTGTAGAACTCTTCCCTGATCTATATTAAAAAATAAATTTTTAAAAAAGTTTAAATTATTTTCACTTGCTTTCAAAATGAGCAGTATTTCCCCCCTTTCTTTTGCAGGGCACAGCGAAGAAGCAAAGAAAAGTTGTTCGGTAATTTTGAGCTTCTTTAAATTGCCTCAATTAATAAAATTAACCTAATTGTTTATTTTGTTGTTGTTCTTCTTGTTTTCGCTGGGTTTCTTGTAATATTAAACGGGTGTGATGACAACGAGACCTCCTTCCACACCACACCTCACCTCCAAAATATTTCAATTAATTTGGCATATAATTTTTGCCAAAAAAGTCGCGTTTTGTTGCCCATATTTTCGTAATTACTGTAAGCGTTATGTCATGTTGATGTTGAAAATTCCTTGTGAAGTTTTTGTTTGGTTTTGGAAAAATATTAAAAATATCATTTAAAACGAAAATGTTTTGCAATTAGGACCTAATTGAGCATAAGAAAAGAAGAATTTCTTTTCAAATTAAGAGGCTCAGTTTGTCAGAGTGTCAGACTGTTTCCGATTTTCGCCACAAAATCAATCGCCAGAACTCTTGTGCATAAAAGCTCGTCTAAAAAATAATCTTGTTGTAAAAAAGAATGATGCTTTCTTTTTTTTATAGAAGCTTTATTATAATTCCATTTATTTTCTTCTATTTGTAGTATTTTCCACATCAATGAAAAATAAATCGAATGCTTCGACTACCAGTGGATCCGGATCACCGGCGGGAAGTCCACCGTCTCCGATTTATATGCGGTATTATGGTAAGGGAATGTGAAACTTAAACAAATTAACTTATCGAGAGTTCGTTAAACTAAACTAAACTAAACTAAGGCGTACCTGTGAAGTTTCTTCACGTAAATTATACTCTCGTAAGTTTGCCATTGCTTGACGCGGGGTTGTGCCTCACTGAGCTACAGCCACCGCTACTTCAATAAAGTTCAAATTCAATATTAACTTTCATTTGTATACCAAATGTACTTCTGAGAATTTAAATTTAATCCTTAAATGCATACTCACCATAAAAAAACCTTGCGAATTCGCTGAAGCTTGTATTTTTATTCGTGGTTTAATTTTTCTTTTTAAATTATTTATTGGCTAATAATTTCTCTTTTTATTCTTCCTTACTTTTCCCCGCCCTCCATCTCATAGGAGACAACAGTCGTACAAGTCCCAACAGCGTCGGCAGTTTATCGCCTGGAAATGAATCGCAAGTTTATGGCGATCCAACTTTAGTATCTCCACAGCGTAGGATACACCGTAGATATTTATGAGATTATATTTAACTTATTTTAATGTTGGTTATACTCGTCGTTTGTTCTTTGTAACCTAACATGTAAGGATTCCCTATGTTTTTTTTTTGAACAATTTCTTTACTTTTTGTTCGTTTACACGTTTCATATATCATATAACAAGGAATATGTTAAATTATTTTTCTTTTTCTTTATGTTTCCTTTAAATGTTCATACTGTTAAATAGTAAACTACAATAAACAACAAACTTAATTATATAGAGTTAAGTCCTAATACAGAGTTAAGTCCTGAAACAAAAAGAACCGATAACATTTAACAAAGAAGCAAGAAAAAAGCATTTATATTATTAATGGAACTTCCGAAAATATTTTGTAAAACCCAAGCAGCAGTTAGGTGCTTTTTTGTTGCCTATGTGCTCTGTATATTCATAAATTTAAATAAACCTAGTCTGATTATGGTTCTAACACTTGTTGTATACTTAAAATAAGGCTAAGGAGATTAACTATTGCTTCCTAAGCTTCTTATCTAGTGAGACTTTTGCAGATATTTTAATTGATTATTTTAATTGAATTTCTAAGTACTCTTAGCAATTATCTTGAAACTTCAACTTCACAGTAGTAAATTTTGGATTTTTCTCGATGAAATTTATTATAAAATCTTATACAATTTATGGAAAACGCCTTCAGTTACGAAAATCCACTTTGGTTTAAATTAAAAACTTTTCATTGCCTTCTTCCAGAACATTTTGGTTTTCAAATGACTATTTCCCTGTCGTTTGAGACAACTCCAAAGGCCTACGGCCCTATTACGTAACACGAAAGTGAGTACACTTGAGTTTGTATGTTTACTGTCATGTTGGGTAATAAGGGCTTAAGTGAGAAATAAATTTTAAGTTTTGGAATAATTCTGGTACTAGAATAGGTTTTTACTGGGTTGTAGTTATAGCTTTTGTTTTGCTGACTTTCTTTGAGAAAATATTTTTAGGAAAAAGAAATGGCAAAGATTTGTTTTTATACAATTAAAAATTTTGTTTTTTTTTTTTGGAAATTTGAAATTTTTTGAATAAAAATTAGATTTTATTTGACAAACCTTTTTTTACCAGACTAAATTTTTCTTAAATAAACCCACTGTGCGTTTCCTTATGTAAGCAATATGCTATGCAAAACACATTGCAATAAAGCGTTTCGTAAGTGTTTAGAAATTATTTGCCCGATTATTAATTTCGAAGATCAAAGGAATAATAAAAAGAAAAAATTATATAATTTTATTTTAGCTCGTTTATAGCAGCACTTTAGAAATCAATGACACACACACACCAAAGGCATACGTATTTACATACACGCACACTCAGGTGTTCGTAGTCTAAGCTGTATTTGTGAATATATCCTTAAGTCCTTAGAAACGTCTCTCTCAGGCATACATTAATATAAGACACATGAGTACTGCGTTAAGCGGCTTATAAATAAATTTCTTATCTTTTAGTTCTGCAAATGAAAATGTTCGCATATAAATTTTCCTTCTTATTTCACTGAATATGAAGTAAATGAACGTTAATGCGGCAATGAAAGAACAACAAGAAAAATTTAGAAATTTAACCCAGGTGTAGTATTTGAATTGTTTACATATTTTGATGAAATTGATAAAATTCTGCTCGATATTGCAGACGTAAGACTTGTAATTTGTTTTTCATTGAAAAAAATAAAATAAATGTAAAATAAGATAAGATTAACTAATAAAAAAAATACTGAAATTTCAAATAAAAGTAAAAATGTTTTTCCACTTGAAGCACCTACTCGATTTTAATTTTTTACATAAACGTGAAGAGAAATGAAATGAAGGTACACATTGAAAACCCCCACTCAACATTCATAATGTTTCAATGTTTTATTTCTGAGTGATGCAAACGGAACTTCAACGAATTTTCAGCAAATATAATGCAATTCAAGTGTACTAAACGATAATTGAACTCAATGCATATCGTACAAGCGAACGTGCGGTAATGAGTTCCAATTAACGATTGTGTGCGTCATGAGATCGAAGGGGGTTGGTTGGTCGGCTTGACTTGGAGCTGATTAAGGGTTGTGCCTGCCTGACGTTCGTGTTGGGAGTAATTTTTATTTTTTGACAACTCGTCCATTGCTTTTGAGTGGATTTGCAGTGATTTTGTTCGTAACTTAAGGCCAAGTGTTATCGTTACTGCAGTTGTAGACTCTGAGTGTAAAATCCACTTCAAACACCTTTTAATTGAATGTTGAATGTTTGAAGAGGTCCATTAAAAATTTTCAAAAATTCGGTTCGTTCCTTTTGTTTGCAACGCTTTGTGTTCTCACTGTGCTCTCAGCAGCATACAGCATACATTTGGCTTGATGGAAATGTTTTACACTTTTTGTTTGCATTAACTGCCCTAATTTTTCGATGAGGTGAGAGTCCGGGAAAAAAGTTACACCGGGCGAAATTGATCGATATTGCCAAACTTCAAAGTACCTACGTTGCGGAGCGGATTTTTATGAATCATATTAGCTTTCGTCGACGATGCCGTGTAAGCGATCAAAGCCTCTGATTCCGTTTCGGAAATTTTACGAATGCAGTGAAGCCGAAAGGAATTTGATGCTGGCTGTAGATATTTTAAAAATCACCATTGAGCACAGTCACTTCTTGAATTTCGGTTCAGTGTTGAGAGTGAAGTAGAATGAAGGCAAACCTTATTCGTTTGCCACTTACTCAACCACTCAAACACAACTGGATCACTTAAAATGCACTTCAACTTCCGCTACACAAAACGGAAATCCGGTGAATGGTTTTTTTTTGTTTGATGCGAATATGAAGCTGCAACTCTGTGGGTGCGCTGCCACATTACATGCAGCCAATCTTATGCGAACGTATTGAACTGAATATTGAATGGAAATGAATTGAAAGTGAAGCGAAGTGAAATATGACTACTGTGTGGTAATTAATCATTTACGATTGCCGGGATAACTATGGAAATTCGCCATGCTGCAGTGAGTGTACATATCGCTGAGATAACAAACGAACGAATTGATTCCAAGAACTTGAACCGGAAACAGCTGATGTCATATAATAATACAAAATACCATATACCACCGTCCAGCACATAATTTCAGTTTCTTCTCCAGCGATACGCATATTAAATCGCATGAAATGAAACTTTACATTTCGCTTTCGTTTCACTGAATTCGTTTCGACCGCTTGTTTCTGTGTGAACGAATATAGATATCCTTGGGTAAGTTCTGCAAGTGGCCCATTCCGTATTTTTCAGGTCGGTCGTTCAGTGGGCATCAACATTTTTGTATATTAGCACAGCAGAAATGTGCTCGTGTGTAAGGACATTTCCGAGATTGTGCATTTCGTATGCTTGAATTGGCCAAGTCCGCCCGATTGTGCCGAACACACTTGAAGTAGGTATGCTCGGTTGCGGTTTTCATCGCCGCTATGCCTGCCCACTTATTTCTAATCGGATTGGCAAAATGTGTCCAATGAAACAATTCGTGTACAGATGTTGCCAAGCACGAAGAAGAAGGGAATCCGCAGGAAATTCCATTTCATTTAAATAATTCATTCCATTTGCGAATGTAATTTAAGAAATGGATTTTATAATTCCTAATTTGAATTTACGAAGCAAAGAATGCAATTGAATTTCGCAACCTGTGGCTAATCGCCAAGTCTTATGTGCGTGGACAGACAGACTTAAGCAAATCCAAAATGACGACCATAGTTCCAAGATTCCATATAGTTTCGGTTGTTTCTTTCGCAAGTTCTTTTGTCCATTGAAAAATGTCTGTGTGTGACCCAATGACTCAAAAATCGATAAATCTGACAAAAAAAAACGAAAAATAAATAAATTCCTTTAAATTTTGATGCTCTATGCGGACACACCAAATGAATTCGCATTTTAATTAATAAAAAAGAAAATAAAAAAATAAATTTTTAATAACTCACTACAATCAGGCGAGCGAGTATTACACATTCATGCGGGTTGTCAGCATCCTTCAACTTCTTCTCAAAAAGGACATGCAAAAACATAGCGTTTTAAAATGAATGAATGAATGCCCACTTGGCGGCTGCAGTTACGTTAGCGGTGAAGGACATGAGTGCAAAAACTCAACAATTCAATTACAAAATACTTAAAAATTGCTTAATGCAAAAGTGCAACATGAAGCCAAAGTGTCTGCGCAATTTCCACGCGTGTACAAATGTGAATGTGCTGCGTGGGTATTTGTTTGTGTGTGTTTTGGGCGTGCGGACGCATGTGTTGCAATTACCGCAAACTGGCACACGTTCATGCTGAGCGTTGGAAAGTGTCTGTAATTACTTGTGATCCGTTGGGCGAAAATCGCATTTTAACAATTTACTCGAGCGTAAAGTGCGAGTGTGGCATGAACTGTTGAGCACTTTTGCTGATGCGTCCGTCTGGCCTCGACCTTTTCCCGTATAAGACTTTGCTGCAGTTCTTCGACATGTACATTAGACCGTTTCCGTGGAATATCGCCTACAAAAAGTCGAAAAAATCATACAAATTGTACTCGTTTTAGCTGAATGTTCCAGCTCAATAACGGCTATTGTTAGAGCCTAAATGCGGAATTATCCTACAATACACTGAAGTTAACTTTTATGAGGCAACCGTAAGGTTTTTCGTGAGGCTGTCTAATGTATTTGAGTGTGTATATAAATGCTTATCATAATTTAACTTTCGCGCGTCCTGCTGTGGTTGGTATTGCTGTTAATTCGCTGGAAATTATTTAAAATTTGGTTCGTTCGTATTATTTTTGAAAATTGGCAATTTAAGTTATTATTTTTCCCATGCTTCTGCAATCGTTGCAATTTGCGGCTACATAAACTCTTATGCTCGCAGTGTCTGAGTCTTTTTCCGTCCTGGTAATTGTTTATATTCATGCTTTCAAATTAAAAGATTTAATTAATTCTGCTTGCATGCGATGCATAAGTTCAACATTTTTAATTTTTCCGCTTTGGTGTTATTAAAAGCTGCACAAGTGAGCAAGTTTGTCATGATAATGCGAATTGATGAGCAAATATTCTTTTAATTAACACTGTGCAACACCTTATTCCGATTGCCGATCTCATAACACTGAAAGGTCTTGGTAAAAAAAAAAACTTCTTCGAGCATTTCTTTTGGATTAGCTCTTATTGGGTTACACTGGGTTTGTGCACTTTTGTTGCAAACACGGTCTAACAGTAAGCGATATTGTGTTAGTCTCTTTTACAAAATTGTTCTACTTAACCCTAGCTACGAGGAGTCAGTGCTTGGGGCAAAATACAAATAAAATTTTTCCAATAACAAATTTTATTTTAAAAATAACCAAAAAAAACTTTTGTGTTCTATGCACGAACAAACCCTAAAAAAGTGCATTAAATATGCACGAAAAATATAAAAATATGCATGAAAAACGAAAGATAAAAAATAATATGACATTAATTGCTAAGGACAACATAATTGCTAAGGATAAAGCCGCTCATCACAACGCATACCAAAGGAGTCCAGAGGTGTACAGCTTACTGCATCGCTGTCATGGATATGTGCGTATGAGTTAAACACATTTATTTTCTTCCTCATTGAATTCGCATTTTTATTTTATTCGCAAAATAGTGAAACAAAATCGATGCATAAAATAAATAAAATAATGCAGCGAGGGGTTCCGCAGGGCGAAGGTGGTTTGATAAAGTGCAAAGGTAAGTTAGTTTATTCTTTAGCTACATGTAAAGGATAGTTGTCCTTCTGGAGCTCCAACTATAAGCTCCAATATTTCCTAAATCCCCCTGGTTTGCGAAACATATTCGAAAAGTCTCCATTCGTTTCAGTAATACTGCCACGTCCTTAATGGGTTAACACCCGTACGCTTTCAACTAGTCACTGACGTCATTTAAACACAGCATATTAATTTGCAAATCGCATTCATTTATGCAATTTCCTCATTTAAAAAACAATCAAAACCCATCCAATGACCCACACAAGTACAAATTATTTCATACGCATTACAACGGCAAACAGAGAATAGGCTCCCTTGCAGGTGGCAAAGAACGAGTCCAAATGTATGCGAAACATACCGCCAGCCATTACGTTCATCTGCTTCAGCGACTGCTCCGAGAATATGCGTAGGTTCTGTTTGAATTTTCGATTCTGATCCATCCAATTGCACGAGAATATCGAATGCGTCAACTGGCCAAACTCAAATTCCAAATAGCTGCCAAAATAGCAGCAGGGAAATATCTCCATGGGCATGGCGAACAAATAGACCGTATAGTAAATGAACGAGAAGGCATCGTGTACATAGAAAATCATAAAAATTATCACAACGCACATATTGACGCCCGCAAAAATAATCTGCACGAACATGCACAACGAAATGATGTCCTCGATTACGACATGATAGCTGTTGAGAGTAAACAGAAAGTGAAATTAGAATATCGCACTGCATTCCTTCATGCAGCCCTACTCAAGCAAATCTCTGTGGTCCTGCACACACTCCATCAAAGCGGCATTATTCTCCTCAGCGGACTTGTCCGGATCGTTGCCAATTTTCGCCACTCGCATACCCAAGAGATGGACATGACCGGCCAGCAGGGCCAGGCCCATGGCACCGTACGTGTCGTTGGTGAGATTTTGTAGAATTTGTGTGGACACGCCCAGGAACTGATACAAATGAGCCACTACGTATTTGAACGTAGAGGCATATGGATCGAAGGGAAAGTATGCCGGATACATGAGACGCCATTCGGCCACAAAGCCCGTTATGATCACAGCCACCTCGGATGTCAGAGCAGTGCCCAAGCAAAGGAAATAGAACAAGTGCAGGACACTCTTGGCATTAGGGAACACCTTCATTTTGTAGTACAGCGCCTCGTCGTCGGCGCGAATACGCCCATCCAGCTTTTTTACGATGTGATCGATTTCCCGTACTTTATTCAGCTTCCACCAAATGATGACCGTCTTAATGCTACAGCCCAGGCAAGTCAGATTGATGGCCAAGTTTTTGAAAATATCATACTGAGTTTCGCTATTGAAGAGGCCAATCATCAAGTGCAGCGGATAGCCAAAAGTCACCACAAAATTCAGCACAAACGAGTAGATGGTGTACAGTGCAGGATACTTCTCGGTGGACACTTGTCCCAAATACTTCCAGCATGTCCAATGCACACGAAAAAGACTTTCGCCAGCCAGCACCATTACCGGCTTCGTTGACATCTTAGTTGGAACTTGGTTGCTTTCGGGTGCAACAATTGCCTTTAGTGTGAATTTCGACTTTTAGGCCTCTCGGCTTTTGTGTTAACCCTTTTATATACGATTTGACATCTCCACCCCGAATAAATTCACATTAATTATTCAAAGTTGTTCGGGGGTGTTTGGTCGAAAAATATTTTTAATTGTCTGACGAACCAAATGCATTCCCAGTAAATGAATAGTTACTTATGTATTGTTGAAGGACCAAGGCCATACTTTACAGCCGGGTGAAACAGTTGCTAAAATATTTAAAAAATATTTTCATATTTACTATGTATGTAATGCAGTAGTATCTACCCCTGGTTTTACAGGTACCGGGTAACCACTGAAACATTCAAAGTTTTATGAAAAGAAAAAGTAACCAAACCGACATAAATAGAAATCCGTACAGTATCTCTTATTTATTCCCACGATACAAGTTATTGAACGATATCAGTTCAGTAGTTTGAGAACTATAAGGTGGCAAACTCTCACAACTCGAAATTTTTCCATATTAATAATATTTTCAATATTTCATATTTTTACGAACTTTTTTCTTTTGGTGTCCCTTTTATGTATGAATTCTTATGTATCATTTACTGCTTTATACACTCACAATTGGCTTAGTTAAAAATTTATATTGAACCCAAACTGCTTTGAATGAAAGTTCGAACTTGTTCATTTCACACATGATGCAATCGTTTGCCTTGAAGGAGATTTTGGAGGAATCACGTGAGTGCGAGGTGACTTCTGTACTCTCAATTAATTAAGGTAATTATACCCCTCAATTATGTGGTGAATAATTTAGGCACAATTGTCACTGTGTGGACTGTGAACTATTTGAAAAATAGAAACTGTTTACTGCCAACGTTCACACCTTTTCACGTTCACAGTTGGTAACAGTTTTCCTTTTGTGGGTGCTGTTAACTGAGATGTGAAGTTATTTCACTAAATATGAGTTTCCCAGCAAGCCGTTAGGTGTATTTCATTTCAAATAAAATATACATCTCATAACTTAGAGGTTCTTGAATATTAAAATTATTTTATTTATTTTGTGTTGCATTTGAAATTGGATTTGTGCAACAAATTCACTATCCACATTTTTCGCTTCTAAACTTTAGTTAAATTGTTTGAGGTATGAACAATTACGGCTTAGCAATTAGTTAAAATTATCTTTAGTATACTACAATTTGGTCACATTCAATGCCTACAAGTTACAAGTAAAAATAATGCTCTTGTGTGTGTTAATATACTACACACTTGAGTAGAAACGATCGTATATGTATGTATGTATTATCACTCCCGTCGCTCAGTCTTTGGTCAAAAAATTGTAAAATTAGTTACTTCAATTGGTTTTTTTGGTTGTGGTTCTTTTAGTATTCGTCTACGATGTCAAACGCTCGATTTGTATAGTACAATGTTTGATATTGTATTTTGAGCTTTGGGCCACTTGTGTGGCTTTCTCCAAGACTGTGTTGCTATCGGTTAGTAAATCTGGAAGAAAATAGTATTGATTACGTATTGAAATTAAATAAAAAAATAATGTTATGTTTTATGGTTACCTATAACCAAATGCACCATCAGAACACTAAAGTTGGTTGTGTGGTTCCACACATTTAAATGGTGAATAGATCTGAAAATACAGTTTTTAATTTGGAATTTCTCTTCCGCTCAACGTATACTCACTTCACGCCTTCGATGTGCGCCAAATCCATTTCAAGCTTGTCCAGCGATATGCCCTGAGGCACGGCATCCATTAAAACAATCATTGATTCCCTGAACAGACGCACTGTGGTCATTATTACGATAACGGAGAATAGAACCGTACACAGAGGGTCGGCGTATTTGGCACTTGGCTGACAGGCAAAAAAGTGTTATAAAATTAATATTGTCTGTTGCCTCAAATATCCTTGCAATGTTGTAACTACTCACATAGAATTTGATTAATACTGAAGCTAGGAACACACCCACACTTTGCACTAGATCGCCAATGACGTGTATCATAGCGGCTCGAAGATTTAGATTTTTCTCTTGCGCCGAATCGCTGGAATATTTGAGATGCAAATTTAAAAATATTCAAAGAATTCAAAAAAAAACCAAACAAAAACCAATTAATCCCTCTGAAAACATCACCGGATTATGATGAATTATGGAGGGCTTATTTACGGATGAATGCACACAAACGAAATATGAAAATAAAAACAGCCTGGAACCGAAATTAAATTCAATATCCTTCACTCACCAATTTTGTGTGTGTTTCAAGCCATTTCCGTTGGCCACCAACGATCCATCGCCATCTGCCGTCAATACCGTTTGCGGTGCATGCGAGTGGGTATGCGAGTGCGAGTGGGCATGAGCATGGGCATGACTATGTCCGTGACCGCCACCTGGCAGCACTGATGACCCATGCAAAATAAATACCATGCTAAAAATAAAAAGTAACGGGAAATCACAGCAGAATTTCGTTAAAAATAGTTGGGAGAAATGTAAAAATAAATAAAATCCACATAAGCGGAAACAGTCCGATTGTGTTTCCCATCGGTTGTCATTCGCCTACTCCCACCAAATGCAGTGCACGTGGCGAAACTGTAAATTACGTCACGTGACCTATGTCAAAAAAGTGCAATCAACTGTTCGCTCAGAATATGTTCCCTTTTGTTATTTTCCGCAAATCTTCCTCGTATATTTTGTATTTTATATAGATTTTGTTGTTGTTGGTATTTCCGAACATGTGTGTTTCTCTACAGTTAAAACAAAAAAGAAGACTCACGCAATATTAATTAAAATTCCAATGCCAGATATTGTCATCATAGTGTTCGCATCCAAATCGAAATCGTTGGAATAAATTCGCTGTATGGCCACCATGACCAGGGTTGCGGTTAGTATCCAAATGCCCATAATCGATACAATGGCACCCATGACCTCTACTCTCACCAAGGAAGTGTTTGTTTTGTTGTTGTAGTTCGGTGTTCGTTGTCATTGAAATATGCAAATAGGAAGATGTACAAAAAATTAAATAAATTTTAAATAAAAAGTTTTGTTTTTATTGAGAATTCAAAGCAGATATTAAAATTCTGCGCGTGTGAGTGTGCTTTTTTTTCCAATGGAAATTTCAGTTACAATTTGTTTGCATTGAATCTACACAAGTCAAAGTGATGGGAAATTATAAAAAAAAAACGTATTTTGAAAATCCAATTGCATCTAGTGAACGAGTGCATGCAACACTTTCGTTAATAAAACATTTATTTAACCGCATACAAATAAAAAGTTTCAAATACATTTTATAAACAAATTGTTTACAAACATGTTCAGAGTTTAATAATAACACAAAGTGCTACGAAAAATATCGGATTTTCTGCATTTACCGAAAGATGTTTTGACATGGAATTTTCTTAAATTCTATGTTGCTCTGCCAATCGTAGCTTATTTAATTCTTATTCGATTTTCAAGTGTTCGATTATTTGATAGATATGATCTCTTTTCGTACTAAAGTTTTGAAAGTAGTCAAAAATTTCATCGAGTTTTTCCCAGCAATAAATTCAGAGAATTACATTTTGTTTTTAAAATTTTCCTTCTTTTATCAAAAATACTTGAATTGAATTCAATTTAACTTTGGTGTACTGGGCGGATGAGTAATTTTCATTAAAAAACAATATTTTAAAAATTCCAGCGAATTGATTAAGAAACAGGCAACGGTGCAACGTCATACTTTAATAGGAATATAGGAGATTTTGTTGCATGATAAATCAAAATCAAATTTCTGACAACATCTGCACAAAATTTGAGAACAAGGTCGCCTTGTTTCCACCGGGCAACGAGTGCCCGTAAGCGAATGATGGGATTATGTTGGTCAACGACGCAATCGCAACATTGCCATTTAACTAAAATTAGGCCCCCGATTTTCACCCTGCGAGGTGGAAATTGCTTTCAAAAAATCGGGCATGTCGTGAACGGTTCAAGACATATCTACGAACGAAGTACCAAATCTAAACGAATCAAAAATAATAGCAATGCAATCGATTTCATTTGATATCGCGATGAGCGAACCCATTGAATCGGCTATCATATCTGCGAGGGTCTTTGAATGTGAACAAAGTGGCGTGTCCTGAGTCTGATGCGAATAAACTGATAAGTATTATTATCATATGGAAAACCTGATAACGAATGTCATCATCATGTTTCATATATGAAATTTAAAGAATCTTTTGGCGAATAATTTATTGATAAAGAAATAAATGAATAAATTTTGTTGATTTCCTCTAAATAAACGCAAAAAAATAAATGAAAAGATTGTTGGAAACAAATGAAATGATTTTTGTACGCTGCATTTAACACAGTTAGCTAAGGCGATTTTCTGTAATCTTTATGGCATCGAATGTGTGAATTTAATTGCACACCACGATAAGATAGAAATGTTCACGTGTGAATTTCTTTAGTTTCTTAAGATAAAATTGTGAGTATTGAAAACTTACACGCCTATAGAAGTGTGAAAATTGCCAAGTGACTAACAAGTAATAAAATAAACAATGAAAACCATTTGTCAACTAAAATCTTAAAAATATCAGGTTTTCGTTGCAGCAATTGTTTTGCAACTATTTCAGACAGTGTGCAATTATTCAATTATTACTGCAGCAATGAATTCCGAATGAGAAATGGTGGATGTTCACTATCATTTCATTTGGAATTAGTAAATTTGTTCAAACCATTGCAAGGACATGGCCCATTGGTTCACATAATGCGTTCAGATTAGTTGAAGCTTAAATTTAATTTATCAACTCTTAAGTAGAGTTTAAATAAACATTAAATGGGCGTTCCATTGATGCATGCCATTTCAAATTCAAACTGCAAATTAATTATTGAAGAGAAACAAGCCACAATGATTCAAAGATCAAATATGCACACCTCACAATTACACGCATGCACACCTACTTATGTAGCTATGTGTGTATGAAGGCTTGTGTTGAAATGAAGCGTGAAACTGAAGCTTACCCATGCGTTTATAACCGAACGACAGTGTTCGATCTGGCGGTTTGCCGCCCAACCAAATCGCCACCAGGCCAATAACGAAACTGATGCAATCGGAAGCCAAATGTGCAGCGTCCGCCATAATGGCTAAGCTTCCGGCGAAATAGCCGCCGAGGAATTCAATAATCTGCAAATTGTGAAATAGTGCCAGAGAAGCGGATTAATTAGGAGCAGGGGTAGTTCCAAGTAGCTCTATTATTATATCTACTCACCATGAAGATTCCACACAACGATATTGCCAGTATGATTTTGACTTTTGCCTCTTGCGTGGATTTATTCTTAAGATTTGCTCCGAATCCAGGCTGATCGCAGCGGCAGGGTGAGTAGTTGCCAGTGGTTAGAAGGTAATCGTTCTAAAGAAAAAAAAAACGAACACACATTCAGTTACACACGCCGAAGGGTTTGTATTAAAATTTATTTTTGAAAAGTCGTAATAAGAGGAATTCAAGAATTTTGTTTGGTGTGGCAGCTTGAGTTGTGAACATTGTTTTCCCATTAAGATCTATATAAATACATTTCTTTGGACATCCTGCCGTTATCATTTTGATTTATACTTGCGCTGAAAGTATTAATGTGCAATTGCACATATATATCCTGTGAGACGATAGCCGGATTTCGCAATTATAGTATCAATTATAGTATCCGCTCCTGCAATCACTATTCAACTTAGGAATCTGTAATTTAACATATATACATCCTGCGAAAGCATGGCTAGAGATTTCCGATAAGGAATTTTGATTGTGTCCAAGGGGCCAACAAGTGGCTTATAAGGGGGAGCGTAGGGTGGTCAAGGGGGGTGTACCAAATATACAAGCGTTGTCACGTGTTATTTACTATTTCTTTTTTATAGTTTCCCTTTCATTCCCGATCCATTTTAAAACTTTGTACCTATTCCATTTCAACCAAATAAAAAAAAACGCTGTCGAAATCGGTTGAGTATTTCTCAAGATAAATGAAAATAAAGTGGCCATTTTGTATGGGAGGTGGGCGTGCTTTTATCAGAACCATTACAATAGAAACCAGTTCAAAAACTACAACAGTTACCGTGTGAAATGATGGAGACACAGACGAGCATCGCCCGCTCGACTCAGGAGGTGATGCTGATCAAGAATATATATGATTTTCTATAGCTACCACGCCTCCGGTTGAACTCAATTCTCCTGGAGAATTGTTATGGTCAATCTGCTCATCACACATTTATAATATTTTATAAATTCATTTGTGAAATATTTCACAATAGAAGAAGCACAATTTAATATTGCAAATTTCATATTTTAAACGACATCCTGCGAAATGGTTGAACTAACCTGGTGAGCCCTTCTCATCACGCCAACCCCCATTCGTGTCGCAGTGTGCAAAAATATACATGTGCACTTTACGCTGAATATTTTCTAAATAATTCATGTAAACAATTTGCACAACCAAACAAACAAATGCGAACAATTCGCAAATCACAAATTGCACAAATGCAACATCCCGCCGTGTGCAAGATTCGACGTCTGTGAATTGTTTCAAATCATTTCACATTCCGTGCGCTCTTGTATATTTAATCTAAGTTTTTAAATATTCACCCAAAAATGTGTGCCGGAACTGTGTTCCCAAGCATATTTTCACATACACGGCAAATGTACACAAATGCAAATTCGATTTTGTTTACTTGCGGCTTTTGTCGAATCAAATATTTAAGCAATAACTATATAAAAAAATTAATAGAAACAAGAGTAAGCTAAAAGCGAAATATTTACTAAACTATGTTCTAATTTGTACATAGCAAACAAACCGAAAATAGAAGGAAAAGGCGAAATGCAAATTGTTTGCCATACAATTACAGTGCCGGGCATAAATCATGGGCGCAAAATACAAGCATTTGATTTTTTCGTACGCATAAGTTATGAATTGATTTGCGATTCGATTGAAATGGTTTTTGTTTATCTAACAAATTGATTGCATTAACATTCCAGTGTATGTGGGAAGTACATACAGTTTTATTGCATTGCAATTCAATATTTGCGAAGTAAGTGTGTTTGCAAAGATTTTGTAAATAATTCTGTGGCATGGATATGTTGGTGGATTATAGATAATGGTGAGGAGTCTATTTTTTCGAAATAATTTGCGATCGTGACCTGTTTTAATATATTACAAATTGTATGAATAAAATGTAATTTTTTGACTTTGACAACAAACTTCCTTACTCATGCTCATACCATTTTTACTCAATTATGTTTTACGACATAATTACAGACTGACATGTGCCACAGTAATAGAATCAGTTAATATCTTAAATATGGAAATATTTTTGGAACATTTTGTAGTCTAAATATTGGTACCCATCAGTGTAATCTACTCTTTACGAAGGTTTTAATCGTTACGGATTTATTGGGAAGTTTTCAAATACTCTGAACTTTTTTACAAAAATGCTTTGTTAAAAAAACCTTTGAACATTTTTCATCTGCATTCGCTAAGTCTAAGAAGTGGAAATGGTAACTATCAATTGAAAAATTATCAAGAAACTATCGTCAAATTATTGAAAAAATATCGAATATTTTTTCCAAAATGAACGAAAATAATTATTATAATTCATTGACAAAATATCAAACATTTATGGTCAAATTTATCGTCTTTCTATGTGCAAGGGTATTTTTTGAATTACATTTTTACCAGTTTGGTACCCTAGTGTAATTTTCATTTTAATTTTTGTTCTAAATGAACAGTCACTGCAATGGTTGGATTGCTTCTGAATCAGAAAGTGTTAATTATCGAACTCTTCCCTGGTTAAAATCGAACAAAATCATAGTAAACGTATATGAGCGGCATGAGCATATTATCGCCTCCGATCTTCTGCTCTCTACTGGAAATATACAAAGTATTTTATTTTATTTGTTTAGCTCAATCCGATCAATTCACACTTTGCAACGATGATACAATCCCACATTTTGATTGTCTTAATCAAAGCTGAAACAAAACATTTTGTTTACATAACTTTTTCATAATTTATGGCTTACAGTCTACTGTATTCTGTCAGAATATGGACAAAGGCTTATGCACAGTCGAATAATATTTGGTCAACATTCGTGTACGCCACAGTGAGCATCGTGCTCCTCCACCACCCTCTCGATCCACTTTAAATGGTTCAATTTGAATATTAATTGCAATATAAAATTAATTGAATTCTCCGCCACTTCGCATACATACATTGTTACTGTTCAGCAGCGGCACTTCCATTGTGCTCTCGTGCTCCATCATTGAATCCATGGCGGTGGCATTTGTGTGGCTCCCATCGCCAACGTTGTGCTGATGTTGTTGCTGATTGTTATTGTCGAAATATAGCGAAAAACTCTCATCGTCCGTGTTGGCAGCGGCATCGTTCGCCTGACTGTTGTTGAGCCTCCGATATTGTGGCATTATACTGGTCGTCGTTGATATGTTATTTTTATTGTTGCCGGCAGTCAGCTGCTTCCTCCTCCACTTGAGTGGGAGATAATCCACACAATTGCACTATAATAAATTATATATTTTTGTGTAGCGCAATTTATGATTTCGCTTTTTTTTTATTTGTATTTGCTCGCACTTTCCGCGGTTTACTCTTGCGTACCCTTAATTTATAGCAATTTATGGGAATCACTCGCGCGCACTCATGTCAAGTAATCACCACAGTCAACACAGCTATAACTAATCGCACACTTTTCCACTGCTTAATTAATTGTTCGGTTTTCTGTCTGTTCGCTTGGGTGTTGGTTGGGAATTTTACCCAATGCAGAGTATTTGGTGTGGTTATAGTATTTATTTGCTGTCACTTTGTGGGTGGTACACTACCGGGGCTCGCGATCGCACCGTTGCGCTGTTGTAGATCAACTGAATGCGCATTGTACTCAGTTGACTTGAAGTCCATTTGCGGTTTGGGTGCTCTCGGGCCAATCTACTTCCTCTCTCACTGTCTTACGCTCTGCTCTGTCTGTCTCACTGACTGTTTGCTGTTTCTCTCACGAATTAGGTTTGTTTATTGTACACACACTTTACAATTGAGTCGTCGGCTGATATTGTTAATGAAACGAATACAATATTAATTTAGCGGTTTTACTGATAAGCTCGGTCGACTGTAGTCACTCGTGTATACAAACGAAAAGAACAATTTAGCTGGTGAGTAGTTGATAAGGCGGTAGAGTTGCCAGCATTTCCCAAATAAGAGTTTATTTTCACTATACAACCAGGATGGTCGAAACTCAAACGGATCTAATTGGACATGATAAAAAAATTAAAAAATAAATATTTGCTACTACGACCCTCGAGGGTCTCACAGACGCGAAACCATTTCAGTGAATTACAGTGGCTCTACAGTTTTGTGCCGGCTCCGAACGGCAAGTGAAGTATCTTCACGGCAAATTATACTCTTTTTGTCTTATGCCCAGGCTGCACTTGAACTCGATTTCTCCCTGTTGCAAGTCAGCGGTTGTACTGAGTTACGGCCACCACCTCATCTATAGTATATTCATATGACATGCTCAGAGGAAAAAAGCGCTTTTTTATTCTGAGCGTGTCATATACTCGAACTATTTTGCCATTGCGATTATTTTTTTTTGTGTGGACGATTCTTTTTTTAAACGAATGAATCAACTCAATTTGCTTGCTTACTTTGACTTTGTTTGGGCAATTCTTTTTCATTTACATACTAGTTATTGTCATCTACAAAGGAACAAATGCCGTTGACTGAAGTCATTGTTGGCATTCATTTCTCTAACGGAAAGTTCCACAACTAATTACACGAATGAGTAAGTAATAAATATTCATACAAATATTATCTTAAAATACTTAAGTATGTCAACACAAGTCTGCTTAACATGCTGAAAATTCGGTGTCGTCGTTCGGCCTTAAGAATGGAGCTTATTGATGAAGCCCCGCCAATAAAGTCAGTTACTCGTTGACTTGGTCACTTGCAGATAAGGCGAACGTGAGAAATTGACTGATTTCGTGCGATCGATTATTTTTTATGATTTGGCAATAATATATTTTCAAAAATACTCTTTCACGTATGATTAAATGTTTATCATTTGGATTTATTGTTTACACTTTTCTTTGTTGGGGTTGAGCATTTTAGGAATTGCCAGTATTTTTTTTTTATAATATAAAAATAATAACATTGAAATACCATTTGATTTTTTTAATTTAATTTATAATTCGAGGGATTGGGAAATTTTATTAATTGTACGTACGTTAGTACTTAGTCTTCTGGCACTGCAAGGTGCGCAGAATTAATTATAATTATAATTAATTGTTTAAACAGTTGGTTCTTTCTTTTTTTTTTAGCAAGCACGCGATATGTGAAGTCTGGTTATTGTATTCAACATATTCGTTTCACATAATAATAACCGGTCTGAGCTTTCAAGTTTACAGTGCGCTGCATCAACAGCAACAGCAACAACAACATTAATAACAACAACAATAACAACATGGCACTGTACATTGACCCTGTACTTTGTTGTGCGAGTGCATTCAAAGAGGTTCCTATATCACCAACAGTTTCTAAAATTAAAATATTTTCACTGATCAAGTGCGAGAATATCGAGAGAGTCTAACTGAGAGCGCATTAATTCGATCTTCAATAATAAAAATATTGGCATATATTTGAAAAGCAATACTCTCTCCGAGAGTATTAGCCAAGTGTTAATTTGCACTTGAATTTTGTATAAATTTTACATTCCAATTAATGTGTATGGTAGAGGTCGATAGATTGGAAGTAGTTTCGTTTTTTGGTCGTGAAATATTCATAGTCAAATTTAGTAGCTACTGGACCATAGTCCCAGCTGAGCCGCTGTCAATTCAGTAGCGTACTAAAGTTAAGTTGTAACTTAATTTGATTATGAATATGGGCCATTGTTGCCATCGATCTATCAGACGAAGAACGTTTTTTCTGATGCAATTAAAACTAGTTACTATCTATGATTTCACTCCCTGTGGTTTCTTCAGGTTATGAACTTCGTCATTAAATTTGACTTTATGTTATTTTAATATTAAAATATTCTACGAAGTACGTACATTATCGCCAACAACACTCAGTTTGCCAATGGAAAAAATTACAATTAAACCGGTGACCCAACCTACGCGCCTTTACCCTATTTACCCAATTAACAAGCGTAGACGGTCTTGTGCGGTATTTATATCTTCTTAGCAACAATATATTTCTTATCAGTATGATGTAAGGAATAAATTACTCTCTTACTCACTTAATTTGTCCATCAATTCATAATTATTTAATTAAATTTAATTATTTCGTTAATTGACAGTTTCCATTTCATAAACAAAGTCGGAAATTTCTTACTGCCACCAGTGTGTTCACGTGCCCATGCAACAAAACGTCCACAAACGAATTCTGCAAGAGGCTAATGCATTTTTTCAAGATCAACTAATTTCCGCACTCCGATGCGAGATACGAGCGAGGTAAACAGAGCGTATGTGGCAGCCAGCCAGCCAGCCAGCCAGCCACAGCTCGTTCATTCGCTGGGCGGGGGGTCAGTTGAATCAGATTATAAAAATAAATTACCGCATTGAAGAAGAGATGTAAAACCAGAGAGCGAAATCGAGAGAGTGAGTGGCTACTGCACAGAGCATTCAATTTTAATATTTTGCAATTGACGGTAATGGGAAGAGGCCAATACCGACGATTCCATCTGGGCTTAATAGTGTCATTCGAAAAGTGGAAATACTAATTTAAATGGAGATTACGAGTGGAATGACCACCTAAGCTCTGCCTGCTGATAACTGTTATCGTAGAAGTATTCCTGTGTGCAGTTGCCGACTTCCATAGTTTTTAAATTTTATTATTCTACTCTGTATGGCCAATATCTGGGAAATTGTAAGCTGCCACATGCTACGTGCTCAATTTTAATATGATTTGGAACTTTTGGTAAAAGTCACTTAATTGACATCCGGTAAACTTTCTTTGGCAATTTCTGACATGCATGTATGATAACTTCATCCCATTAAAGCATAAGCTGGTGAAATATTGAAAATGACTTAGTGTTCAGCTTTATTTTAAATTGAAGTCATTTTCAGGTAGTGGATTATGCAGTTGCACATTTGCAAATAGAGGAAAGCTAAGATCCCTAAGGGGTCGTAGTGTCCAATATTTATTTATTTCCATTATGCAATTTAAAAAGAAAACGTAAAAGCTGCACTGAAATAGAGAATTTGAGTAAGCTCAGTGAAATCTTGAAGCAATTTTATATAACGCGTATACAAGTTGAATAAAAAATGCAGTATTTCCATATTTCATTGTTGAAATCGTGATTTTAAGAAATATACAAGTACAAACATGGTGCTATGTTAAAGTATTTTCCGTCTTAGCATACCAAATAAAACCTTAACATGCTTAAACGAATTTCGCAGCTTTTCGCACACGTCATCCAACAACGCCAACTTTTCTTACGTTTCAGTTTACGCGCAACAGCAGAAAAGCTTCACTTTGAAAGGATGCGCTGTACGATACGATCTTTTGGCAATGCGATATGCACTGCATCGATAGAAGCGCACGATGGTGACACCCAAGGGAGCGAGCAGGAAATTCCTGTAGCAAAAAAAGGGTAAGAAATAAGTAAGCAACTGACAGCGTGTGCGAAGACTTGATGCGCATTTATTTTTAGCAAATGTTGAGAATGTATGTCGACATGTATTTTTAATAACTTTAGACATGCTATGTGATTAAGGTGCGTAGAAGAGCTCAAATGGGTTCCGTCTTTCCGTCAAATTTCGTTACTGTCAGTGTGTGTGTGTGTATTTAATAAAACTGCGACCATTTTTCGCTAAACGGAAATTAAAGAATCTCAATAAACTTTCTTTCGATGGGATGATGCGATTTAACTTTTGTTGATTTTTTGTAAATTTACAGTAAATTTACCTACAGTACATAAATGGGTACACTCTGAAAAGCTACAATTTTCCCAAAGATGTATTGTAAACTACATAAAATATCGAAAAATTATCCATAAAATATCGAAAAACTTTCGATAAAATACCGAAAAATGGTCTAAGAACGTATCGCACTCGCATGTGCAGGGACCGAAGACTTACTAGCCATCTTATGGGCATTACAAACGGTGCAAACAATTTACCCTTGGACAGAGTATAACTACCCAAAAGCCATTAGGACCATTTTCATTGGGTTTTTATAACCGACTCATGAAAAAACGTAATATGAGAAATTGTTTTAAAATTTTCTCATTAAATTTGACAATCGATTTTTTTTTTGCATGTACTTAACATATAAAAATGTTCGAAATTAGCATGAATGTCTAAAATTACTTCTTACCAAAAAAGGAAATTTAATTTAATGAATTCACAGAGCAGCTGTCGTTGCCATCATTCAGAAAATCAGATTACAGATTAGGTCCCGCCGAACAAGGTGCGCGTGTGTGTAGTAAATGTGAGTCAATAAAATGTGGAAGAGAAGGAAGCGTTTGATCTGCTTATATGGCATATTTTTAGAGAGGAAATTAGAGTGACTCATTTCCTAGCTGTCATCACAAAAAAAAACCATTAAAGGTTAGTTTGTGGGGAAATTAAGATGAATATTTTGTAAATAATTGCAAATCTTCGTCTACTGGCTAAACTAGAGGAATTGTGTGTGTACTTACGGCCCAACATACTAACCATCCTAATGAGAATTTCAATGGAACATAATTTGGCATTGAAATTTTGTGAACAAACATTTCTGAGAATTTCTAAGTGAATGGATCAATTTCACGCAAATATGAACGCAAACTCGTTGCTGCCAGCAAATATTTTTCAATTAAGTTGTCAAAATTTATCAAAATAAACAGAAATAGGAAAACGCCCCCAAAGGCTCAACCATAATATATCCACTTGAGATTCAATGCAATACAAAAAAATGTCTTGATAATTACGCTGCCGCCTGCTTGCATTATTCGTCTACGGCAGTTGAGTCTAAACTCATCACCGATAAGATTTTAATTAATTTTACAGCTCATTCGTTCGAGGCTTAAGGCAGGCGAGCCGAACCATTGCCGAGGTTGACATCGACTTCGTCATAGGAACCCAAACATTTTCAAATAAAAGTCAACATCGACCAGAAAAAAAAACAAGTGATTTTAACCGAAATTGCCATTTTCGCAACCACAACCAGGAGACAGCCAGATAACCTTTTTCTTTGGCAAAACCAAGTAAAAGAAACAAAAAAATTGAAATGAGGAAAAAAATCCAAGTGGAGAATAGCGGCAATCTGTGTGTGTGTGTGTGTGTGTGAGAAAATCCCAGCAGGTCTAACCACAGAAAATAACTGAAAGAGGAAAAGAGAAAAAAAATTAAATTGATTTTCACAGATTTTAACAAATTTATTTGTCCATGGAAGCAGCCAAAGGAGACATTTTTACAATTTACTCCATTACAGCAACAAGGAAAACCACAACAGCATATACTCACAATCACACACACACACACATACATACATATACAAACGCTAAGCAAATACAATTACCGTAACGTTAACAAACACACACATACACACACACACACACTCACTCTAATTCGCTTTCACACAAAAGAGGGGGGAATTTCCACACCTACCGAGTGTCGCAGGCAGTTGAATGCTGAAGGAATTGAACTATTCAATAAACGCCTCCAGAGGCACACCCTCCGCTGAGGGTGTTCGGGGGGTGGTGAGGCGTGAATGCATAGAGACAACGACAATGATGGCAGTAGCATCCGCTTGTGTTTTTTGTTGTTGTTGTTGTACTTGTTGTTGGTTTGTTGGTCTTGTTGACATTTTTGTTGGCGACGAGTCATTTCGACTCGCAATACAACAGAAGCTGCAGCAAAACTCTAGCAAGTGGCCCACTCACTCTCCTCTTCAACGTTTGTATGTTAAAGTTTTTAACGCTTCAACAGAAATTTATAATCGTCAACTTGTTATCATTGCTTTTGTGTTGTGTGCCGCCCAAGCCCTCTTTGTTGTTGCCAACAAAAGCAGTTTGTGATGAAGGTGCAGCCAACCGGCCGACCGGTTATTCGGTAATCCTTTTATGTGATTTCCCATTTTTTAGTTCAGTTTCTGTCGTTTTAGAAAGCCTCATTTGTGTGTGTGTGAGTGTGTTTTTGTGGTGAGTGTGTTATGAAGATGTTTTCGAAAGTGTCAAGGAAATAAAATCATTTGTTTTGGTACTTATTTTGAAGCTCTTGGATTTGGAGAGAGTTTTGTAATTGCTCATGTGGAACTTGTGAGTAATTTCTTTTATAGCAGACTAGCTTTGATTACTCGCCGTGGTACGAAACAATGGAAGAGCTGGGTCCACAAAGTCCACTATAAACGGAAGGGTGACCGACCGGGTGGAACAATAGATAATAGAACATATTTATACCCCCACACTCACTGTGGCAGGGTATACTAACTTTGTCACAACGTTTGTAACGCCCATAAGGAGGCGTGTCCGGTATGGAAAAGTATATATATTCTTGATCAGTATCACCTCCTGAGTCGATTTAGCGATGTCCGTCTGTCTGTCCGTCCGTCTGTCCGTCTGTCCGTCTGTCCGTCTGTCCGTCTGTCCGTCTGTCCGTCTGTCCGTCTGTCCGTCTGTCCGTCCGCACGATAGCGGTCGCAGTTTTGGAGATATCGACTTGAAACTTTTTTTACATGTTTTTCTCGTGAATACTGAGATCAAGTTCGAGAATCAGCCAAATCGGACAAAAACTGGGCGTGGCTCCCATACACCGAAAAAAAAGGTAAAAATTTTTTATTGTTGTATTCGATTGGAAATGTTTAGAAACGTATTTTTGACATGGTCCGAGGTTCCGCAGCCACAGATATAAGGGTCTAAATGGGGTCTTGAGACCAATTTTTTTTTTTTTGTGGATTTTATTGGAAATTTTTAGAAATGGATTTTGGACATGGTCCGGGCTCCAAAACCACCTATAATTTGCTCAAAATAGGGTCTTGAGACCACAATTTTTTATGTTCAAGGTACTTCTTCCTACTGTGTGGGGGTATTTCAGCTTCGGTATAGCCGAAGATAGTCCACTCTCTAGTTTTATTTAAATTGGTTCTTCGAAATTTCTTCGAAATTTTGCTAAAGTTTTCCAATTTAAACCGCGTGCGTCTGTAGGAAAAGTGAAAATATCAAAAAAGTCCTAATAACATATCTTAGAATGGTTCGTAACTTGCCTTTAGCGATATCTCCAAAATAATAAATCGCTCCACAGTAGTGCACATAAATATCGCTTTTCGAAAATTCGTACAGCCTCGCTTAGTAAATATTTTCTGAAATTTTTCTATTTCAAAGTTCGAAGAAGTGATAACTGTGACAATCTAGATGGTATCCTGTTAGCTATATAAACTTGTATTGGTCCAAGTCACAGTGTACAAGTACCTGCGCCCCCAATTCTGTGATAAATGTGTGAGCAAACTTGTGTCAGAAGGTGTAACAGTACAGATATCAGCTTTATTAAAGGACATTGAAGTGTATCAAACTAATTAAAATTAAATTAAACACTTGACAAGAAGTTGTGGTCATCTATGAGTTCGAAATTTACAATCAAACTGATTAATTGCATAAAATTCATATGCTAATTGAATCATATCAATTCAGTTATTTGAGCAGACAATAACTTTTCATGTACAGCCGGATTTATCCATAATTATAAGCTGCTTAGAGGGCGAGAACTGCTAATGAGCTAAATCAATGGTATTGGAAGTGAAAGTAAACATTTAGAATTGAATGCATCCTATAATTAAATGGGAGGTAACAATCGCACACGCACTGTGAATATTTACAAGAAAAGTTCCGAGTACTTTCAATACCCATCACTCCATCGTAAGGAAAATTATCAATGAAGAACACAAAACACAAACAATAATACATACAAGCACCACACGTCCCTTCATTGCAATCAGTTCAAAAATTAGCTCTGTCCAAAAGAACGAACACATCATCTGAGTGTAGTGTCGTGTTAGAACTAGAATGGGCTAGCTAAAAATGGGCTACTAATAAAAAAAAATAAAAGTTTAAAAAATACTGCTTCAGAAATCAGTCAATCTCACCACCCCTACAATACAGACGGAGCAAATAAATTCATCGTTACCAACATCAAATCGAATGTCGAGAGAGTTGCCACCAGAGCACACGGCCCATATTCCCTTCGGAAAGGATACCAATTAGGAACTGAGAAGTATGAAGTGTGAAATGAGTGGTTTATTGCGTATAAATTATTGCAAAATGTACCGTTCAACTATAATAAACTTTCTGCTTAAAAAAATCTCCGCTTATCGAGATAGATTTGTTTGGATTTAAAAAAAAATGTTAAAATCACTCATACGCCATGTGGGGCGAAAATCGAAAAAATGTTGAACTCAGAGTTCTTACTATTTGGAAAGTTCCACATTTATTTTTCTAAAAGCCTTTTTCACTCACACGCGTATATATACACAAACACACACACACTAACAACTCAAAGTTGATGAGTGGAGCTTTAAAGTTGGTGTAGTGCAGAGAAGTGAACCAAAAAGCGACTGGGGGAACAGCTCATACACATGCAGAACAACGCACGAGTCTCATTAGAAAAGCCCTTGTTTATAAGTAGATTTCTGTGTACGCTTGTGAGAAAGTGTTGTTGGTAAAGGGCATGTGAAAGTGTATTCGCATATACATACATAGTCACATGTGGTGAGGGTATATTTTCGCATGTGTGTGTGTTAAGAAAACAAAATCAAAGTTGAGCACTCAATTTTCAATTATGCGCCTTGAATTTTTTTCATTGTTGTTGTTGGTATTGCAGCCAGGCCTTCTCCCATCTCAGCTAAGCTCTGTACAATTCAGTTTAGGTGCGCTATCGACAGGCATATGAAGCTCATAAAACACACACACACATACATTTTTTTCGTCTTTGAATTTCCTATTGAATGTATTTTATTGAGCAGGTTAAGTGCTTAGGTTAGGCTTGAGGGTATTTTACATTAAATTCAGTTTGCCTGTCACCTGCCTGGCTGACAACAAACTCACGACATCCGTGGAGGCCGGAGCGCTTGTGTTTTTCCTTTCCTCTTCGCTCATTCATTTTTCCTTAGAATATATATTTTTTTGATTATTTTTCTCGCGTTTTCGGCAATTTTGGCATGAAGTGTTTTTGTGTGGGTGCAACAATATAAGCATGACGTTGAGGAGGATATATGATGTTCATTAGAATCGTTGAGGCTTAACTACAATTATAGGTTAAGTTACGAGCGGGGGGCCGCCTGAGCGAAAGGAGGAACTCGAGTTTTAACTTTTAACTAAATTCAGACCCAGCGAAGTGTGTTATTTGGCTGGGAGTGATTTAGAAATTAGCGCATTGAGGCACTTTGATCAAAGCTTTTGCCCTTCTTATTTACACTCCAAAAAGGTGAACTCAGGAAGTTCGGGGTTCTGATATGTGACACAGAAAATGGTGGAAATTCGTATGAACTTTTTTTTTAGTACGTATTTAACGTGGAAATTATGATTCAATTATAAAGTTTGTGTTCGATAGGAAGGTTTAATTTCCTTTCTGATGTTGAGTGGAATTTTCGAAAAGAAAAATGAATTTTTAGAAAAATATTCATACAGACTCTCCAAATATTTCCTCCGAATACGAAGCCCATCAGAATTTGCTTGATAAGCGCTTGTGGCAGACTAATGAATTTTCAGTTATGAATAGTGGAATTATGAAAAGGCATTCGTACAACTCCAACTGCCGGTTTAATTGAAAAACATGAAATCAAGCATTTATTTCGAGCATGATTTATTTTCGCACAAAACTCTTACTCAAAACTCATTCCATAAATCAAACTCAATTTAGCTGCAGTTGTTACCACGTGCTGGCTGGGCTGGGCTGGCTGAACGGAGCTCCACCCCGCCCGTGTTGGTTTTACAAATTTGCATCGTTCTGTGGCACGGCGCCGAACGGTAGTCGCCGCGTCAGGTGGTTGTGGCTGTTTTAAGCTGGTTTCTCGCTTTAGTGCTGATTCCGAAATGCCACAAATTGCTGCCGAAAGTAATAGCAGCAACAGTAGCAACACTGACAGTGGCAGCAGCAGCAGCAGCAGCAACAGCTGCAGTTGTGTCACATGATGAACTGATTTTGACAGTTTTGCGGCTGACAGTGTCATTTATTTCAGTTGATTATGCCATAATTATGATCCTGGCATCAGCGTAGTGTGCACTTTTCGCTGGTTGCTTCGGTGAGGAGTGGCACGAAATTGAGTTCTTTTGTACTTAATTACCAAAATGTTCGTTCCAGTTTTAAATTTAAAAGCTTTTTTGGCCGGCGGAATGATTTTACATTTAATTTTTTTTACAACTTAGCCTCTTTTACTTCGACTGAAGTTGGTATCAGAAGTAGACGAATGGAAGTGAGGTAATAACATGGAGGGTTATTGTGTTCTAGATATTCAGAAGTTGGGCGTGGCCAGTGCTGCACTTTTGGCATTCCCGGAGTGCCATAAGAAGAATTAATTTGTTTAGTTCCGGAACTGAACGATTAAGAAATTACGATATGTCGTGCCTATAATTGATATAGAGCCGCCGGTAAAGATATTTTTGATATTTAAATGAACTAAAATGTTTTTATCAGTAGTCAGGCTCAACACCCACCCTGTGTACGCACTTAATGTAAGTGCAAGCTACCACTGATTTTGTTTGAGAGTATGTGTTAGGCGCATTATTTCGGTGGTTTACGTTTTGTTGCCATTACTAGAAGCGAAATGTCATAATGGCAAATACACAGCAACAATTGGAATATATTGCAACAAACTGAATGTGTAATGAAAGCAAATGCCTGCGTTTGCTATATTTGGAAAAACGAATTTTCGTGACATTTATTAAAATTTAGCAATTATAAATGCGAGTATATTTGTTTGTGCTGCAGTCAAAGCTCTTATTTATGCATATATGTAGCGGTCTACCAGAGCAGTTGTATTAGTTTTTCTGCGGTTTCACAACCGCAACACTTACAACTTGAAATTCATTAATGAACTTGTCCAGTGCAACATGAGCGGCTTATGTTGCACCGATGATGGGGTGGGTGTAGGGTGAACGGTTAAAGCAAATAAACCGCAAAAGCTTTATATGTTCAATTGTACGTATTTGATTATTTTTGTAATTATTTTGCAGTCACAGTCTCTAAGGGTGAGTTGAATTGTTTCAAATTTCATGGGGAACGCAAAGAGTATTTAATTAGTCAAATTAAATTTGCAAAGGTACTTACAAGAAAAAACAAAATTTCAGAACTTTGAAGGGCCAGGAATAGCTTGAAAATTCTCCGATTGAGCGGGATTCGGAGCAACTTTCCAAGTAAGGGCCAGTCTAATATATGTACGGGATTATTTGCTAGTCAACAATAATTTTCAAAGGTACATAATTCAGAGTATGGAAGTATATGGGAGAAGCGAATAAAGAATCACATGACAAATGAAATTAATGTCCAATTAGTAACAAAACACAACAACAAAAAACAAACGAAATATAGAACTAAAATGAGGTCCTTTGTTAATGTGCGCCTTGTGTAGCAAAAATGTACGAAAAGAAGAAACTTGAACAAATAAAATCAACTGAAATGATTGTAATGAATGAAATTGCTCGCACCGGACGTTGCCATAGAGCCATAGAGCTTCGAACGAAAGTGTCACACTGCACGCCAACGCAAATTGCTTAATCAGCAGCCAAAAACAAAACACAATAGAAGAGAAGAGAGGAGAGGATGTGAGCGACAGTTGGGCGGAAATTCGTCCGTTCCAGCTAAATTAGAAAATTAGAAATTTATAAAGATTTCACACTTCCGGCTGGTGCAGCGAGTACAGCGGCAGGAGCAACAACAAATGATTTGCCAACCAGTCGGACGCTCGGTTGGGATATGTGTTGTCATCGTGATAACAATGAGACTCTCTCACTCTCTCTCCCAACGTCATTCCTTGCTTCTTTCCCCTCGTTTCCTTTCGGAGCCGTGCATAGACAGATGAGTGCTGTCGGTTTTTAGTCAAACATTTCGTATTCACATGACAATTGTTCTAATGCGCGTTCATCACGCGCACATTCAACATGCATGGCTTGGTTATTGTGTGTGCGAGGGTGTGTTGTACACTGAAAAAAACAATTTATGAACATTTAAGGATTTTTCATTTGATATAAATCGTTTTCGAAATACTTTAGGCCTTTGAAGGGCTTCTTTTTAAGCATAGTCTCTAGATCATATCTTCACTCATCAAATCGAGCGACTGTCGCTCACTTTGGGCATGCCATGCTCTCTTGTTTAATTTCCTTTTAAGCATTTCTCTTTCAGTGTTAGCTAGCGTATATATGTATGCTTGTAGCTCTAGTTGTCGTATGGTGCATGTGTCAAAGGATGTACATTGTCTTTCTTTTCAGTAATTGTGATCCTCTTTGTGCGCTTCTTATCTGCTTTTTGTGTAACGAGTTCGTTGGTTGCTAGCTGATTTTTTGCTTCTTCAGTATTTTGGTATTTTCATCTTTATTTTATTTGTCTTTTGCTTTTCTCACTGTCACTGTTCTTATTTGTTGTCATAACTTTCATCCTGAATTGCTGCTGAGGCGCTTAATTAAGTCACTCAAATGCGTGTCATGCTCCCTGCTATTACGTCGTGATATTGCCTAATGTAATGTGATGCGTTCAGTTGTGATTTCGGGGTACATTTGATTTGATTTTATTCGAATCATTTTTCTTCATTGTCATTCCTGCCGTGGAGAGTGTGAGTGTAGGAGTGTGTGTGTGTGTGGGTGTGTATTATACATATGTGTGCTTCGTATTAATTAGAAAAGTCGTTAGTGTGCTTTTTCGACTTTCATTACATATGCTTGGATGAAAGTGTGCTTTTCAGTGAAATGTTTTTTTTTTCTCGTTATTGAGAAAAATTTTTGTGTAATTGTTTATTAAAGTGATTATTTCCCTTAAGTGGCTGGCAGTCATTCGAAATTGAGAATATTCTCAAAGCGATTATTCCTAAAAAAATAAAGAAATTTTGACTACAAAATATGTTTTGAAGCTTTTGCAAAAGCTTTCACGTACAGTAATCATAATTCATGCATAATTTATATTTTTCTTTAAAAATAGTTTCCTTTCTCCAAGTTTCCAGTCGTTGCATATTTGCCCACCTCCGAAAGAAGCAATACACACAACAATTGCGACACTAATTTATGTTAATAGTTGCACAACTTTACACCGAAGTAGTTTCCATTTCGAGCTTCATTCATTTGGATTTTGCAAAAGAAATATTTTTGTATTGCGCGTTCTAGCATAATTACAACAACAACAACAAATACAACATCACACCTTACAATACAGAAACGCCTTCGCGTCGACACTCACCTTTACGGGTCGCTTGGGGGTCGCTGCGAACGAAGTACTTTGAGAAAAATATGAAAAATGAATTATGAGTGTTTTAAAAAGTTGCAACATCAATAAATTAAAAGGAGCTATTTTGAATAAAACAAAACAAAACACAAAACACAAAATAAAAAATAAAAAAACACACAAAGTAAATAGAAAATATAAAGCAGAAAAGTTCTTTATGAGCGGCTAGGCCACCCGCATACACTTAAACACTCCTATAAAGCACACACACACCTACCCAGTGTTTTTGCCTTTATGCTTGTGTGCATATAGTACGAAGGCTTCGTTGTCCGTCGCCAGCGGAGTCGTTTTTCTTGGTGGTGATGGCCTCGCACAGACAAAAAAGGTACATCCATTGAAGAGGGTTTCCGTGCACTTCAAGATATCAGCGCTAGTTGAGTTATTTGTGTGATGGTGTGTTGGTGTGTTGGTGTGTGGGTGCGAGTGTGTAAACAATTGGTAGTCAAGATATTGTGTGTGTGGGTCACAAAAAAGACGCTACTCTTATTTATGTGCAATTTGATAAGATTAATGATTAATGGAGAATATTATGCTATGAACTTTTGCCTTTGCCTGTTGTTGTACTATTATGGTGGGAAGATTTACGCTTTAGTTCAAAATAAAGCAACCAAAGATGCAAAGAAAGGAAATGGTTAAGTTTTAATCGGAGCGGGTAGAGCTCTGTTGTGCAGTTGTAACTTTATTATAATTGTTGCTCGAAAGAAGGTCCTCCTGGCGTATGAGTGACATTGGAATAGACCTTCGCAGCGATTCTGTTGTTTATTTGTGCGGTTTTCTAAACTTTTTCGAGGTCTCCATTACATCATAGTTTTACACAAATACGTATGACTAACGACCAATGTTGTTGGCTTGTTTCTTCCAAAAAAAAATACACAATGGATATGTGGAATCACAATTTAAATGTGAACAAAAGATTAGGGAACATTCTAGGATCCAAGGAAATAATTCTAGGCGATTATTTTACTTTTTGCGATTTTTTGGACTTCATTGTATGAAAGAATTTTGGGTGATTACCTACATTCGGCACTAACCCGAGTGAGAAAAGTAGAAAAGGTTTTTGATGTGTAATACAGTTTACTGCTGATCTATTACCATTGCATTACCTTTTCAGTAACTGACTGGGGCCTATGACGAGTAACTCATACGCATAGGCGCCAGTCAGTTACTCTCATAAATACCAAAACAATTGCAGCAATTAAAGTTTTACACAAAGTAGAATTCGTAATAAGGATAAGCAGGGGATTCTTTTGCTTTTCAAGCCAACCACCAACCACCATGCAGCTAAAACTCCAACCATGTCTGATATCACCCAACTGTAAAAACTCAAAATTATGACAAGCAATCCTTTGCCTGTCGCACTATTTTTCCCCGGCATGCTACCAAAAGTGCAACAAAGTATTTTTGGGCGTGCGCCGTATTAACTTTTTAATACTTGCTGGTTGTTTCTTTGTAATTTTATTTTTTGTTTGTTTGCCTTTTAACCTCTCAACGGTTGAAACTTTGGCTATGAAAAAAATTAGCCAAACAATAACAAAAAAATAAAAAAATAAAAATGCAAAAAATATTGACTATACAACAGACAAGTGATGAAAAGAAACTTTTATAAGCTCGCTGCACAATATGACGTAAATGCTACAAATTTATTTATTTTGCAAAGCGTCAAAATCATTAGCCTTCGCTCTGGAGGGTGAAGCGGAGCTGAAAAGCGTGCGACCGACCAGCTCCTCGGTCTATCCAATATTTTAACCTATGCGCCATTGGCTTTTTGGCAACTTAAGCCGCTCTTGTTGTTGCTGTTCGGGTATTAAGTTCAGTTGCCAACACAACGCAACACAACGCAACACAATGCTGCGCATTTACTTTAGTCCTTCCTCATATCGTAAAACTGAAAGGTGTTGAGAGTCGTCGTCAGTTTGAAGGCAAACTTCATAAATACATACTTTCTAAACAATTTGATTTTCCGCTTTTCTCCGCGTACTTTTTGTACTTTTCGTCCTTTGCTTCGTTCGCGGTGCTTTATGCGCGAATAAACTAAAGTTTCTGTTTTACACATACATACATACACTGTGTGCGTGTTGTGTGTGTGTGTATTGGAGTTAAAAACACAAATAGAAAAATGAAATGTTTGATAGTTGTTGTTTTCGCTTCTTTTCCTTGCTCCGTGTCAGTTTTCCTTTTAAAAATTTCCTTGGAGCTTCCTTCTCTCTCGCAAGTTACATTAAAAGTGGAAAAACTTTGCTTATTGCTTCTTTTCGTTCCAGAGTTTTTTTCACCTAATTTTTGTTTTTGTTTTTTTTTTCGCTTTCAAGTTTTCAGTTTTGTACTTTTGTAATAACAAAGGTATTTACTATGCTTAAGTTGATGTTGCTGTTTCTTGTCGTTTTTGTTGTTGTTGTTTCTATTATTATGAATGTCCACGAGTTGAGCTCGTTCTCATCGCATCTGATGTACTGACGAATTATATTTAAGTACGTGTTGCACAACTTTAGAAGCGAGAATTACGCTTTTGAACTAAAAGCTTGTTTCGGTGTACCTTGGCAACATTCTTAATATCAAATATTTTTAAAATCTCTGATGATGTCACCTTGTGTAGTCAGTTGAGCTGGCTCAAAATAAAGTTTATATCGCATGAATGCAGGTTACGTAGTAGAAACGGAAGGTACACACAATTTTCGTTGCCACCAAAGTAGATCAAATCAAATCAAGGCGATAATGACAGTAGACATGACATCTGGTCAAGCAAAAAAGTGGTATAGGTGGGGCTGGGAACTGATTCAGTAGTAAGCTAGAGCGGGAAGTTTCGCATTTTAGGTTACATCACTTATTGCGGCATAGCTTGCCAACTGATGCAACAGGCGAAACAACCTCCGGCGTTTAAAAAAAATGCGAACAAAACTAGTAAGAGAATTATCTTCGGTTTCAAGTGAATTCGATTCCCTCTTTTTAATTTGCAAACTAGCAATCGCAGTTGAACTTTAGCATTAAATCATAAGATTTTTTGGAAAACTTAAATTGAAAAATGATTTATTATACCTTTTTTAGGTGAATTCTTGCCTGCTGCTAACCTCTACGAAAACGAAGCTGAAAGTAATTCATTTCTGTTCTGAGTCTATTTTGAACTATTTGTAAACGAAACTTCACGCTTTGACCATTAAGCCAACATACATATATTAACTAAAGTTAAAGTTACTAAATTAAGCTTGAAATGTTGCCAAAAAGACTTTCGCCAAGAGCTTAGAACATACTATGTTTATGGCAATTTTTTGTGTGTTTGATGTGGCTCTTATGACTGTTGCAGTGAATTTTTAATTAAGTACGTTTGACCGTAAAACAAAATTGTAATATAGATAAACAATTTACCGAGCAAAAGAGGGAAATTGAGAGGAAATTCTGGCTAATTACTATGGTAGTGCATATTAAACTTATTCATTAGTACTGGTTTCCCTACCAACCAACATCTCCCACATTTTGTAAACTTTAGTAGCAGAAAACAGAAATAATTAAAAACTTTTTGTTGGTTTTGCTATTATTTAGCAGAGACGGAAGTGCTTCAAGTAACAATGATGCGTACATAGGTAAACGATGGGAGAGAAATTTGTGCTTGGATGATAATAGCACAAAACGGAAATAATTGTTGGAGAATAAACAAGTAAAATGCAACGATACTCGCCATAACCGTTGTTGGCAAATAATGGAGTTATCTGCAACGCAAGAGGCTCCGAACTGCTCTATCCCATATTCAGTCGCGAACCAGTCAAATTAGCATTTTTCCCATTGACCATATAATCATTTGAATCATTATAAAAATCGAAATTTTCCAGGCCGTTGAAATGACCGCATGGAACTGTCCTATTTTGTATCTAAATTTTATGTGGAAAAGTTTCTCCATCACGAACATATGTACGAAAACCGCACATGCACCGCACAGTTTGCAGAGACAAAAACTTTCAGATGTGAATTATGAACTTCATTTCAGACTCTTATCTGGCCACATGCAGTTTTCAAATACAAAAACATACAACACAGTTGCACTCGCATTTCGTCGCCTAATCCACATCGAAAGTGCACAACTGTATTCTGGGTATGCCAGAGTGCGTATTCACTGTGCAGATTGTAGATGTGACAAATCATTTGTGCACGTAGAGCTGCTACAAATGATGCTGTTTTCAAACATTTGCTTTTGTAGTAATTTCTGAATTCGGCAATTTCACTGTGGTTATTTTTCCCGAGGATTAAAAGAATTTTCAGTTTTCAAATGAATTGCTTGGAAAAGTTTATATGCCAAAATGTCTTATGGTGGAGTAAGCGAAAGTCTACTCACTAGGTAATACTTGTTCTACAAACTCAGTAATTATTTGCAATCGTATGCAAAGTATACTAAGCTCTAAACTAAATACATAAATTCGCCTAATTCATACAGCAGCTGTCAGTTTGATTTCTTTTTCGTCTCTCATTTCCTGTGCCTTAGGTCGCCTCAAGCCCAAACGAATGTCGACGCAGCAGCTGTTTTGCAATTGTTTTCGCTTCGAAATCAGTTTTGATGGCCGGAAGCTAAGCATTAAAATCAGCAACCGGAATTGAAACAACAACGACAACTATGTTGGAAAACTGTGGCAGTTGGAACATTTTCCACTATGTGTTAAGTTTAATTGCAAATTAGTGCCTTTGGTGTGGGGAGGAAGTGCGGCGAAGACTTGCTTGAAATGAAATGTCAATTAAGGAATTTCGCCCATTTTCAATACCAACTCCTGCGAGGGCCTCTAAAAGATAAGTCCCTAGTTTTCTGCTAGCTCCTGCAATCGTGGATACAGGGACAGACAGACGGATAGAGCTAAATCACTCTCAGGAGGTGGCTTGCAACGTATAGAGTTTTCGATGTATATCACGGCTCCTTCTTGGTGTTACAAACATCTGACCAATGTGAATATAACCTCATGAGGTGCAGGGTATAAAAATCAATATACCCTACAAAAATGTTGAAAAGAGTATTGAATGAAATGCAGAGCCAACCACATATGCAAGTAATCTCAAAAACGTGTACATCCAGCACGAAAAAACCACCTAAATAAATTTCCCATTATCCACGGTCATCATTTTCTGCTCTGCTCATAATTCTTTTCTGTCCATTTCCTCACAAATTTCCTTTCCTTATTTCGTGTTTTTTTGTACCTCTACACGCCTTACATTGTCCAATAATATTAACTTGAAATGAATGCGAATCCAATGTCATTTGTATCGAATGGGACAATATTTGGCTTTTTCACAGCCAATGCGCTGGCCACATCGTCTCTAAGTAATGCCGCCGTGGCAGTGTGCAGTGTTACTGCAGGAATCCATTTGAAGTAATGTGAAACAGAATTGCATGTCATACACTGAAATAGCCGCAATAAATCTCGGCATTGGCTTGCAGCTTTCGCCATCGAAATCGCATCACATAAAATACCACACAGCCACATTGAATAGAGATAAGACCCCTATAATAAATGATATCTTTCAACAGGATACGCACACACTTCATACACACAATGGACTTGTACATTTTTTCTCAATTACCTAATATGTATTTGCAAAAAGAAAAAACAGCAAGAAAATCTGTCAAGCGAAGGCATTCTGAAACAATGCACAAAAAGGACATTGTATTACACTTGATATTTATGGCGCGATAGCTAATGTCACCGAGAACATCTTGCTTACAATCGAGGCATTTTTTGTTTGTTGCTTTATGTTCGAAATGAAAATTCCCCACTCAGCGGTCACAAAGCCGTTTTCTTAGATAAATGAATATTTCTTTGTTGGTTGGAGTTTTCTTAAGCGTATTTTCCGCGCTTTAATGGTAATGGTTGGGGTGCTGGTGAGCGGCATTCAAGTATTTCCCGCTGGACAAGCAGAACTAATAACGCAATCAAAGTATTTGCGCTGGGTTAGGTCACACACATATATGTGGAGGTATGTGTATGGTTGGGGGCAATATTCATTACAGTTTTATATACGTCATTCGGCCGATTATGGCATATAAATAAAATATTTTTGTTATTTTTATCTCAAAAGCAGAAATTCGGAAATAATAAACGTGAAATGTTACGTAATGAATGTTGGTGGAAATGAAACGATTGCGGCGCACGATTTTGTGCAGCCTTAGTGGCTGGAAGACCATCAGCTCTTTTTAGGGATGCTAATCGTATTCGTAGGTTTCTAAATTGACTTTTTCGAAAAACGACAAATTCTTCAAGTGAGTTGTGTAAGTACTTTGACCACGTCCGATCTGAATTATTAATTGAATAAATTCTATTTGCAATGAAATCATTATGTCAAGAGCTGTCAACCTCTGATTTGAGGTGTAACTTCGCCATCTCTAAACTCTTGATTTCGGATTATGTTCGTTTGTTAACCCATGCATTGTGGTTACGGTAGAGGGCTACTTTTCGCATATTAAATGTCATAGTTACCAGTACGCGAACTTAACAACTCGAGCCACTGCCAAAGAAAGACCACGCTCACGCTACTTAATGCCCAAACACATACATACTGCACAGCACCGACACAACACAAGTGTCGTGACAAATTTCAAGTGTCAACAGCGACACAAGTGTCACAATTACTGGACTGTGATTTATGGTGTATGAATGTATGAGATTTCTGTGGGGTGGGCGAGAATGTTGTGTTTTTTGGGTCAAACTACAAGGGGGAAATTGCGTTGGAGGAAGGTGGAAGGAGGTTTGTTGGTGTGATAGGTTAGAGTTTTGGCTAAAAGGTGCAGGACACCTACTGTGGGTCCTGCACAAAATAGTCTGTCATAGGGGTAAATGGGTGATGGTTTGTATGCGAACGAGATTCAATTTACCTCGTGCCAGTTTCACGTTCCAGTGAACTACAAACTTTATTGTATGTGGCATTGCAAAAAAACTACCCACAGGTGTTGTTCGGAGAATTGCTGGACCTAAATAGCAATTTAGTTTTGGAGAAGTTTAAATGAGTTATGTAAAGGCAAAATGAAAATTGTATTTGGGACATACATAAATCCAGCTATACTTTCTTCTTTTACATTCTTCGAGCTCAATTTTGTTAAATTTTGACAATATTTTTTCTATAATTCAATAAAATTATTATGATTAAAAGCGTTGATTTTTTGCAGCGCCTTCAGCCAATTTCAATTGGCTCAACAACATTGACTGCGTAGCTTTTTTACACACACAGAATCCTGTTGAAATTTCCATGTACTCAACAACATACATCGATGCATCCACTACGGCAACCCACATTCGGTGGATCTGTCTGTTCGTCCGTCCGATTTGTCTATTTTGACATTTCAAATTGGCATTTTCAAGTGTCAAGCTATAGAATTCCCAGCTTGTTTAGTGTTCTTTCTCATGTAGCACATCGACTGACGACTGACTGATTGGTATGAGTGGCCGCGCTTCATCGACACCTCTAATCCGCACAACCCCTCCATGCCGACCACAAGCAATTGACAATTCAATGGTAGAACATTTCTCTCTCTCTCTCTCTCTCCCCTCGACGCTCTGTACTAGCATCGTACATTTTATTGCACTCTTAAGTGCCTGTGCACATTCCCAACTAAAATCAAATCCACTTTGCAAAAATAATATCCATTCGAAATGTTGGTGATGCGGCGACACCATCGTAGCCATCGTCACCATATTTGCTTTGGCTGGGTGTGTACCATGTGTATATATTTTTGTGGCATTCATTGGGAGTCGAAAATCATCAATTGTCAGGAATTATTTGGTAGAATTTCCACAACAACAACAACTGTGTGGGTCGTTGTGAATAAGTGCATAGTGAGTGAGTGACACTTATGAGCAATCAATTGTGTACAGTTTGTAACTATGAATGTATGTATGTGAGTTGGTTTTTTTCGTAACCCTTGTTGAATTGAATTGCTTTCCATGCAATTTCATGAACACATAATGTCAAATATTTAGTAACTGAAATATTTGGTAAAATCAATCAGCTTTTCAATGTAGTAACTAAAGTGGATATACGCTTACACATTTCCATGTTAGCTTGGTTCCCAAGCAGCCATGGCATTTGAAGTGGCTGCAGTCTATTTGCCATAAGATATCAGGTTCCAATTAACTCTTATTTGTCACTGGAAAAGCCCGAATATGCCACCATTTTAACATTTTCTTAACAATGCACCTGCAAGCCATTGTAGCATTCATGTTTGACACATGCTAACCACATCAACTCATATGGGACCTTTGAGTAACAAATTTAAACGTGACTTATATGCCCTCTTTTATGCACTTATTTTTAACAGATTAGGTTACAACCATCTATAGTTACAACCATCTATATAGCACTATATAGCACTTATATCCAATTAGTTTATTAAATCAACATCATCTTAAATTACAAAAGTTGTTAAACAACATGAGCGACAAGTCCACCCGATACTGTAATTACATCATTTAATAACCACAACAGCAACTGAAGACCACATAGCATGTAATGATTTCAACAATTCAATTGTCACAATATCCTGCCAACCATAAACAACAGCAACGAAAACGAAGTCAACATCTAAAAAGTCTTCTCACGTGAGAAAGGATGGAGCGTGAACATGTCCACAGACAAATAGAGAGCGTAGCAAATTGAGAAGGGAGGCAGTCGGACAAGTGTAGCCAAAGAAAGTGTCACAGCCACACACAAAAGATGAAATGAAAAACACTTTTTTTTGTATTAAGGATCGGAGAACTGTCAATGAGTCAAAAAAATGTCCTTTCTTACGACACTCGAAAGACGAAATGTAATGAACTCCAACTTCAGTACGAAAACTCAAATGAACTCGATGACAAATGCAAAGCGAACAAAGGAAATCTGGTCAACAGGACAAAGCTTGTTGTGCCCTATGTCCTGTTAAGTGCAATCAAAAAAAAAATCAACAACCAACCGACTCAATTTCAATTTGAGGGCCGGTGGGCGCACGTTCAGTATGAACCCCTTTCAAATCTGTTTCCACGCATATGTCCTGTTAGGGGCTTGCAAGCTGTAGTTGTATAAACATTGCTGCTGTGTGCAGGTGATCAGCACATAGCAGATTTTCCACATTTCTCGGAAAATCTCAAATGGGAAATGATTTGCGTCCTCCAGTGAATAGAGTACATTTTTTCAGAAGTACTTAACAACGTTATTGCCTCGAATTGGCTTTTTGACTTGATTGTTAATTTGATTCTATGCCAAGCGGGGAATATGATGATGATCATAATCAATTCTACACAGAAAAAGTTGTTAATGTGAAGAAAGTCCGGAGAAGAATGCATTGTCGTCATTTCATTGCATAAAGGCCAACTTTGATTCTAATGGAGAATTGGACAAACAGGACTAAAGCCCAAACTCCGAATCACACTCAACTCAAACGCATGCACGCACATGGACCTGACTGACTCAAAAGACCGAAAGACAAACTCTGGAGGCAGACAAGAGCACGTAACAATGGCCAGTGAAAGGAGGACACAGGCGTATTGCAATTTCGTTGTGCTGGCACATAAATGCTGCACGAAGTAAGTCGAGCAGAGCAGCACTTAGGAGCCCGATTCATGAATAAAGTATAGGGGAGCCGTATTCCTTCAGAACCTTTGGGGCACGACAAAGGGAAACGAGTGAGAGTGTGTCTATGAGGTGAGTTGCTAAACATGCCTCAGCATACTGCACAGTGACACAAATTCACACACACACACACACACTGAATGCATCGAAATTGCAAAAGCGTCGCAGTGCTGAGGACCAGTTCAGTGCGTCTGAGTCCAGCTGAGTTGATTTGAGTCTCCATGGCACAACGAACTTCAATTGTTCCGAAAACCAAATGAGTTTGCTGCTGGCTGACTTCCGGACGCATGAGAATTTGCCAAAGGCACAGAGAGTGGTGAGCTGTGTGTATGTGTGGTGTGGTGTGGTCGGGTAGGGCCAACCAACCGGCTACCATTGCCATAAAGCAATGAATAGGGTAGTTGTTGCTTTCTGATGTTGCGACGTTAACGGAATGATGTGTGTGTGTTTGTGGGAGGGCGATGAAGACCAGAGGCAGCGGCCCACGTCTTGTCGCTTATGCACTTGTCCAGGCATAGTTTTGCCGTCTGTGGATTCTTGCGTTTTAGGGAATTCCATCATGTCGCTCTGCATAAATACCTGAGCTACATAACCCGAATGTATTTTGTGGTATTTTTTATTTTGGTTTTATTGCTGGTTTCTGAGCGATAACAAATGCTTGTTGTTGTGGGAAATATGGAGATAAATGAAGTGAACTGTTGCTGGCAACTGCCTGGCAGACAAATTAGGAGCACCGGAAATGTGCTAAAGATGCAGAGAAGGACAGAGATTATACGTATCTGTGTGGGTAGGTGAAAGTGTTACGGGCCATAATGTATGGATATTATTTCATAACACATTGAAATTTTGATTTGCAATACCAAAAAATGTTTTGTTATGCGAGGATAGAGACTAGACAAGGGCTTTTGATTGCTTCATGGCATTTAGTATTCCATTTGAAGAGGACATTTGTGTCTCAGTGCGGTATTTGAATACTAAACGGTAAATGACCTATTGACTTAATGGAACTTAAATTTTCAAAACGTTTTTTTTATAAACATTTTCAGTTACACTTTCTACTTTGATAATTGCACCATTAAATGCTGTCATTCAATGGCATTCCTGGCTTCCTGGTCATAAATAAATACGAAATGTTTTGTGCGGGGTTTTTCTTTGTTTTATTTTTAATTTGCATTGATGTCATTCATTGATAAGCTAATCACTTGTAATCGATTATTTATAACGTAATGAATTTCACACACACACACTCACTCATACCCTGAGTATGTCAACAATGTGGAAACTCAATTATCCCTATTTGCACATATTTGATAGATTCTGTGTTGGTGTATTGAAAATTCCAAATTCAATTGGAAAAGAAAACAAGGAAGTGTGTGTGTAATTAAGCAAATAAATATTGTATATTAGGGCGCACCCTATTTTACAAACATTTCGAATTGTCCTCTTTCCCGTTTAAATGATGGATTGATACAGATTCCTTAAATATCAACAAATGAACTACGGAAAGTGTTGAGAATTTTATTTCCAAAAAAAGGTGCATTTCTATAACAACTACTATCTACCAGCAGCATTTCCACAAAAATTCCATTTTACCTTTTTGTCCTTTTTATTTGTGGAATTTAATTAATTCCACAACCACAAGCCAATACATACGATGAAATGAATTGTTGTTCTATATTTACGGAAACACAAATTCCCAACAAATAAGCTTACGCCCACATAGAAAGTGGTTAATGTGGACAATGTGAAATGGGAAAATTACAATTCAAAGTATACACACACAAGCACACAAGCAGCCCACGAACGACTTCCGTTGGGCTTTTCATAATTGCACTTGCAACTGCAACGGCAACGCCATACGTATGCGTGCGTGCATACAACAAACACAAATGCTCTCCAGGCAGAATGGCCACATGTTGAGTGGCCATCACATTTGACGTTTTTCATGAAATATTTTATGATGTAAAATTGTGGCAACTAACGAAAAAAACATTACAATAAAAAAACAACAAAAGTTTGAAGGATGAAAGGCCTGAAGAAACACAAAAAAAAATCTAAAAAAAAACGTTCAACATTCGCTTTTGCATCCGCAGCAATGAAAAGCGGTTAGCCACATGCAGAAATGTGCTCGGCTGTGAAATATGTGGCAGTCAATATCTCACGCATGCAAATGTATTTACTTGCATACAAGCGAATTTAAATTTGAGGTAAGTGAATGCGTACGTGCGTACGAGTGTGCCGGAGTGGTAATTGGAAATGGTTGCAATTCTGTACATATTTATTTGTTTTCAAATATACGTTAAATGCCATTTCAATTGGGATTTCAGCGGAGGTTGTACATAACTTTCGAATCGGAAAAAGGCGAAATAACACAATAACTGCAGTAAGCAAAATGAAACGCTTCTTCATGGTAACTCTGTGCCATTTCGTGTTCTGCAGTTGGCTTTCGTAAGCGTTCTTTGTGATTTGCCGTCTCTTTCGGTGAATACTTAAAGTTCTTGACATTCAAAAGTGTTCCACTAACGAATGTGTACTCCGTAGGTAACTACTTGCATTGCGCGCGAAGAGAAGTGAAGTTAAGGTGGCTTGAATTACAACATGCTACCAAATATTATTGCTCGACTGCATTAGGTCGGTGCGGATATTTTGCGTTCTTCACATTCCGTTTTGCACAAAACTGACATAAGTAATTTCACCTCCTTAAACTAACGAAATTCCACAGCTGTTGTTTCCGTTTCCACTTCACCGCTTTGCCCCCTTCGCACTTTGAATTAATCGCACACTTATTGCTGGTGGCGGTGCTGTGCGTAATCACAGCCTAAATATGCGCATAAATATTTACGCGTGCACTCCAAGCGGAATTATTTCCGATTACTAATTTATCGTCTGAAGTTCGTATTTCATTTGAAATGGGCGTAGCAGAAGTGGGTGTGGCTTACAGTTGAGTCTTAACGAGCCGAAGTCTTCATTTCTTCATTGATTTTTTTTCAGATTAAACTGAACGTTAATTTCTAGATGATTGTCAGTGCAGTGGGTAGAAAGAAAGAAATACAGATAGTGGAGACACAAGAAATAGACTGAATTTGTATTATATAGAAGAAATCGATGTTATGATAGGTTAGTCCACTTCTTAACATAATAAAAAAAACCCCAATTCCGCCTCATCAATGCATAGCCTCAAACACTTTATAAAATATAAAAAAAATGCCAAGAAGTACAAAAATTTCCTCGGTGACTGCACCAAATTGAGTGTAAAACTTTTACAGTCAATTCGCAATGCATTTTCAATAGCATACTTTTATGATGAAACGTTATGACTTTATTTAAATTTTCGTTGTACGTTTAGCCGCGACAGCGCCAACAACAACAGGAGTCACAACAATAACAGCGCGAACAAGCAACGACGGCACGTTGCCAACACATTGCGCAACATTAACAACTTTATGACGTGGCATTCATCGTAAAGTCAACACTCGACTTCAGGCGGCGTCACGGGCACGGCACGTATGTTGAAAATATTTCTGTGCCAGTGAGTGTATATGTATTTCGGATGCGTGTTGCTAACACTGCCTTTAATGTAACTTGAGTGAAAGAAAGTTGGGAAAAAAACTGCCTTCAATACAACATCGAACGGAGTCTTCCGATTTCGACTCATTTCACGCCACACTTGTTCAATGCGGATAGAAACAAAAGTAGGAAAAAGTACGAAAATAAATAAAGTGATAAATTGCGCCTAAAAATATGTCGCTAATAAATGTACACGTCGAAAAATTTATCGACGCACTTCATAATGTAGAGCATGGCTTGGCTGTACTGAGGTGGCCTTTGTGAAAAATGATGCGTAGACGAATTGAGACAATGTGTTGCAATATTTCGCTTGATTTTCCTATTGCCGCCTTACCTTTAGAGCACATTTTCGTCAATTTAATTTTTTTTTTTAAATTTTATAAATTTGTATATAATGAAATATTCTCGTTCATTTTGATTTATTACTTTGCTTTTTTTTGGCAAATAATTCAACATATCAATCAAATATTGGGCGCTTAAAATTATGTCATGGCATCTTCCGATATGACCGAGCTAATGCACAAAATCGGTAAAACGAGTTCCTTCATCAGTGGAATGTGAATTTAAATTGTTTGTTTTTAAAAATATGTGTTAGGTTTATGCGATCCCATTATACTTAATTAGTTTGATTTGTTATCTCACAATCTTCCGACGCAAACATCCAAGAAAAATTTTTCTTTCTTTCAATTAATTCCACATCACATTTTGTGCCGGTGCTTGCATGAATAGCTTTCTTATATGCATAAAAAGTTCAGGGTTTACGCATGTTCTGTTTTTGTCCCACACCTTTTGCTATACTTTGCATCCAATTTCCATTTTATATTCAACCACGTGCGAAAAAATAAACACTCACGCACAAACACTACTGCATAGATCATAATCTACTCTTGGACACTTGTGAGCAGGGTATACACATTTTTAGGAACCATAGGCACTTTAAAATGTTTTTTCTCGTCTTCACTACCTTTTTCTCACTTTAAGAATGTAATTTCTAAAACTTATAAGTTTGTCTGGAGGAAAATAAATTTAACTTAAAAATCTATATATGTAAAAGAGACGTGTATGTTTGTCGCGAGTGGATGCCAAAACTACTGCACGGATTTTCACCAAAATTTATATATGTGTTCTATGGGTCCTGAGTCGTGTTGTGGGATAGGTTTCGACACGCCCACAAGTTAGCATATACGTATTTCTCTAACATTTTTCCACACATTTTTTTTATAGCAAATACCATATGATCAACAATTAAAAAACTTCCAGCAGACCAACACTTTTCTTAAGCGTTCCTACTACTTTTGTTTTGAAAGGAAATCCTTGCCATTGTGTGGTCTTCAAGAATGAATTTAGTTCCACAGGCAAACAATGACAACAAAAAGCGCAAACAAATTTAATAAAATGTCTTAAATTCAAAACGAAAAAAAAAAACAAAAAACACCACGGACTGTGCTCATCCGCTCTTGGGAACACTCAGCGAAATTTTGTGTTAGCTAAAAATGCCTAATGTGGAATGAATGAAAAGACAAAGGATTATAAACGAGTGTAGAAATTAGTAGAGCTTAGCTGTTGCAGTCATTCCTCCTCGACTTGGGAGCTGTTTTTGGCTGGGCACATCTCCGACTTGGTTAGATTCTATTAACTAAACATGCACTGCACTTATTTTCTATTATTATGACACGCCGTTCGTATGCTTTCGCTCTTCTGCAAATGCATACAAATGTACAGTAAATAATGGTGGGTGGAGGCATATCACAGATACGCCCTCATTTGCCAAAAGCGAACCACCAACAATCACGACCAAATGTAGTCAAGGAAAGTGCACAGCATGGTCGAGAAGCTCAGCGCGTGCTACATTTGAAATTGTTGAAGCTTCTGTTGGAAGACAGGAAAAAAAAAACGAGAAACGAAAAACAAAAAAAATTGAAAAAAATGGACACTTCCGTTCGAAACGTGGACAGTTAAACGGGAGGAAGTCAGTTGGATGGCACGAAAATTGCGAATGAGATAATTTTCATTATTTTCTACAACATTTCGAGCAAAACGAGTCGTCGCCATAGTCAAGTGAAATTTTGTAGGGCGCCAAAGGAAGTGAAAAGTCAAAGCAGTTTGTGGAATGTAAAATGACTGTGAGAAGTGGATGGAGGTGGCGTTTGTTCGGTGATAGCCAGTCGCATTTGCAAGTTTGTATGTTGTGGCTGTCCAAGCTACAATGACTTTTGGCTCTGTCTCCATGGCAACTAGACTTCTCAGTGCTGTGCTCTGCTATGCAGAATTGTGGCATTCCTCAGCGTTTATGCTGCACTTAATTTAGTTTAAGTCATAAAAATGAAGTGGCTTCTTCAGTGCTGCTTTCATACTCACAATTTTTCCTAAATTTTTCTTCATCTTGTTTGTTTGTTCTGCATTTTAGTGTTCAAAAAGTGTACGGAAGGGAGGAGTGTGCTTTTAATTCTTAATTTTTATTGTGATCATCATTCTCGCCTTTGTCTCCACTCTCATTTAGGCTAAAGTTTTCTGATGTCGTTGGCTTTTGTTGTTGACATTCATGGCATGAGGCTTCGTGTCGCTGCGAGAAAACAAAGCGGGCACTTTGTATTATTGTTTAATTAAGATTATTCATTGTAATTGTGGATGTTATAATTGAAAATAGCCTCCAAAGTTGTAAACTAAAATATGAAAATTCCATGAATTGCTACAAATTAATTATATACTTAAGCGGCGCTACAAACATTTGTCTGTCGAATCACGTAAGACGGTTCCACTCTAGAGAGTAACGACGTCTGGTAACCCTAGCAAAAGGAAATGTTATTGTTGTGACATCCTGAGCGAGGAAGAAGAATAATATTTGTCTTTTTTTTTTACAAAAAGAGTAGGATAAGCTGCAGCTGTGACGCCTTTTTTGCAAAGTCTCCGATTAAAAAAAGTTTTGGTGCCCTATAAAGAGTTACTACACACCAAAAACCTTACACTCAATTACGCCCCATTGTCACAGCTACCCCGGCTTACCCTACACATTTGTGGCTAATTTTTCACTTCCCCGTTTGGCCATATTGTGTGGCTGTTTATGGACAATTTTTGGACGACTTAACATTTTGTTTTCGGGTAGTTTTCATAAATTCATAGATTGGCAGACGGGAATTGCTAGATCAAATGCAAAATTCATATTTTTTAATGGTTGAAAATGCAAATGTATCTGGAGAATTCGAAATATAACTGCATTTCGTGCAGCCTTTTTCACACACCGTAAATTGTTTAACAGTCACACCCTATGTTAATTCAAGTTGGAAGCATATGAAATTAATTAAAATGGAGAGCAGGAACTCTCAATTCAAATGAATTTCATGCATTCATACAAAATCAAACAAGCAACTTGAAGTTCAGGTAACGGAAAAAGTGTTCAAGTGTGATTTATGACCTAAAATTTTCGATGCAAATAATTTACATTTAAATTAAATTTAGAAATACGCAGCCGACGTACTTCTGCGTTGGCTGCTGCAGTCTGACTCTGCCAATGTATTCATATATGCGTGCGGCTGTGTGGATGTGTGCACATTCTCACATATAGCCGAGTGCATTTGAGTGAATTGCAAGCGTTGAGCGGGCGCATTTATATTTGAAATTTTATATGTTTGGCAAAACTTAACACATTTAAATTTAATTTTGAATGAGCAAAAATAGAAAGTGAGGCAAATTCACAAGATGAAGTACTTCTGAAGGCACCTGCACATAAACGTGTACACAAGCACGTCAGCTAGCAAGCAGGCAAAGGAGCAAGGAGCCAAATATGCATTTGAAGTAAAGCGCCTTTTTGCAGGCATTTAATGGAGTGCCCAACTATCGCACACACGCGCGCATACAAATGCACACTGCGCATTCAGATATAACACATTTACAAACAAATGTACACTCTGCATTAGAAGACCGACGAAAGTTTCACCTTTTGCAAGAACACACAAAAAGAGCAAGACTCACACACACACACACACGCTGACACAGTTACAAACTTGCTCACACTTTACCAAACTCAAAACTTGCATTTACGTATTTGGGGAAGGGGGAGGGAGGGAGGGGGGGGGGTAAAGTTCTGTTGAAGCTTTTTGCCGAGCCGTGCAGAGCAGAGCAGCCGAATAAAATTTATTTATTCGTTTGTGGTGCAAGAGGTCGCCATATTGCGTTACGTTTTGTGCAAAAGGTTCCTGTTTTATCAGTCCAGGCGCTGGTAAGAGGGGGGGAGTGTGTTTGAAAAAACTGCAGAATGCACATTCAGACATACATCCACTTGCGAACACGCACACTAGCACACATGAACACTTCCGCAAGCACATCGTCACCGTCGTCAAAGCACTTAACGTGACTCACACTTAATAATCATGGCAAAGACGACGCTGTCGCTCGTCCGTCTTTGCTGTGAGTTTCTATGTAAGTTTCGGTGTTCGTGTGTGTGTGTGCTTGTGTGCATTTCCCTTTCGGTGCTTAAGTTTTGGTTTGCTCATTCGTTGGTTTTGGTTTTGGGTGATGATTGTTTTATTTCTTGTTTCTTTTTCTTTCCCAGCAGTTTCCCAACTTTGCAAAGTTATTGCATTTGGTTGAAAATGACGCTTGTCCACTTTTTGGCATTGCAGTAACTTCATCAATTTCTGCCAGTGTATTCGGTTCGGTTGATTTTCCTCCTGTTGCATGAAAATCTTAATTTGTTGGTTTTGAGAAACAACCAACAACACGAACAGGTTGAAAACTTGAAATTGTGGTTTAATCATTCATTACGCAGGCATCCGCTCAACTGAAAATCACATGCAAGTGTGGCCAAATCAAAATATAATGTCGACTAAAGTAAAGTACATTTTATGTAAAATCAATTATTGCTAATGTAATGCAGAGTTGCATTATGATTATTTCAATTGCCTACTCTATCAATCACTTAAAATATGTATACAAACTAGTAAAAGAATTATCTTCAGTCTGACCGAAGCTAAAATACCCTGCACATGCGAGTACGATATGTTCTTACACCATTTGTTGGTAATTTAATCGAAAATTGTTCGGTATTTTTTCGATACTTTCCATTTTGACTTCATTCCCGATCTATTTACAAATTTTGTTCTAATTCCATTTGGTTCCGGTCAAATTACATTTTGTTCCAGTTCCATTCCCTTTTCCTTCCCGACTTCATTTTCAGCGAAATAAGAAAACCGGGTCCAAATCGGTTCAGTATTTCTCAAGATGACGAAAATACTCCGTGGTTCAATACTGTTCACAGACAGACCGACATGACTGAATCACCTCAGGAGTTGATGCTGATCAAGAATATATATAGTTTTCCATATCGCACACGCCTCCTTGTGGGCGTTACAGCCGCTGTAACAAAAACCATATACCCTTGGTCACTGGTGTGCAGGGTACCAAAAGAGCAATACTACAAAATCAATTGTGACAAAAGTGACTACTTATTTATGAAACAGTTTGCAGTCAAGCACTTCAAGCCACTCTACCAACAGAGTATTCAAGCACGTGCCAGCTCGAATTCGGTAGCGTGTGCGTCATATAAAACTGCAAGTGACAAAATGGCGTTCGACAATTGCATAGCAAACACCAGTGACAGCTATTAATTAAAATTTAAATGAAAACACTTGAAATAACTACAAACGATATGCGAAAAAAGTTGGCTGAGTGCTGCATTCGATGTGAGTGCATTTTGTATGGGGTAAGGGTCTTCTTGCCATAGAAATCTAATAAGTCGAAAAGTTGACGGAAAAGTCGGTCAATGATGATAATAATTTGGCCACTCATTTCCAATAAGTACTGAGATAAAGTATTTGCAAATATTTGTTGAAATGCAATTGAATGATTCGGTATTGAGGGTATTACTTGGAAAAAATGCTTTAGGTTAGATTGGGACAAATTAGAGTATTTGCCTCACATAGACTAGCATGATCATCGGGCACGGGAGGACCTGCAACTTTATTTTTGGAAAATGTTAAAATTTGTTCCTCCACTCACCCCTTCAATTGTAATCCTTACCGCAAAAGAATTTTTTATTCAATTAACACAAAAATTAAACTTCATATCGAGTTTATTTTGAATTGACTCATTTCTTAAAAAAAAAACTTAGAATTTTTTTAAGTGCAATCACTCAAGAGCTCAACGACGATGGGGTATAAATACCAGCTTCATCGACCAATTACCCTCAGTTTGGTGTAGCAATAAATTGATTTACAATGAAGTTTTGTACTGTCGTAGCGCTGGGCCTTTTCGTGATACTCCGTGCAACGACAGTGTCTGCCCGAGATTGGTGGGAGAATGGCAACTTCTATCAAGTATATCCGCGCTCGTTTCGTGATAGCAATGGCGATGGTATTGGTGACTTGAATGGTACATCAACCTAACACAAAGCAAAACAGTTTGAATGAAAGTCTCAAATTGCCTTTCGTTCCTTAGGGGTCAGCGAGAAATTGCAGTACTTGAAGGATATTGGTATAACAGCGGTGTGGCTGTCTCCGATATTTAAATCGCCCATGGTTGATTTCGGCTATGATATTTCGGACTTCTACGAAATTCATCCGGAGTACGGCACAATGGATGACTTCAAGAACCTAATTAGGCGCGCCAAGGCAATGGGCATGCGCATCATACTCGATTTCGTGCCAAACCACACAAGCGATGAGTGTGAATGGTTTGCTAAGTCGGTGAACCGCGAGGAGGGCTACGAGGATTTTTATGTGTGGCGAAATGGCACGGTGGATGCGAGTGGAGCTCGCCAACCGCCCAGTAATTGGGTGAGCGCCTTCAGATACAGCGCCTGGCAGTGGAACGATGTGAGGCAGCAGTATTACCTGCATCAGTTTTCGATCAAGCAGGCCGACTTGAATTTTCGCAATCCCCTGGTGGTGGAGAAAATGAAAGAGGTCATGCGCTACTGGTTGGACTTGGGCATCTCTGGTTTTCGCATTGATGCCCTGCCGTTCATGTTCGAAGCTGAGGAAAATGGCCAATTTCCCGACGAGCCGGTCATCGATGATGTTAGCGCCTGTCCCGACCCGGATGATTGGTGTCACCTGAATCATACCTTTACCCAGAATCAGCCCGAGTCCATTGAAATGGTCTATCAGTGGCGTGAACTGACCGAACAGTACAAGAAGGATCACGGTGGCGAGACGCGCATCTTGTTGACCGAGGCTTATACCACCTTTGAGAATCTGATGCTGTACTATGGTGATGGTCTGCGAAATGGTTCCATGGTGCCATTTAACTTTTACTTCATGAACAGCATCAAGAGGGAAACGAAAGCCGAAGAAGTGGTCGCAGTAATCAACAAATGGTTGGATTCAATGCCGGCTGGGGTCTTGGCCAACTGGGTTCTTGGCAATCATGACAATCCGAGATTTTCCACCCGTCTGGGAGAGGGTCGCTTGGATTTGTTTACCATTCTGCTGCAAACTCTGCCTGGAAATGCTGTTACTTATTATGTAAGTGAATGTGGGCAAAAGAAAATGTTCTCAAATAACAAAATAATTCCACTCAAAGGGTGAAGAGATCGGCATGGTAGATGGCAAGGTCAGCTGGGAACAAACGGTGGATCCTTCTGGTTGCAATGCGAACTCCAGCAATTATGAAAATTATTCCCGTGACCCCACCCGAACTCCTTATCAGTGGGATGCTTCAAGCAAAGCCGGTGAGCCTGCAAACCCGTAAATTGTATCTGGATTTGGAAAAATTATTTACTTTTAGAAATTTTATTACAAAATTTTACACTAAATGTTAAGATATTTTTTCTATAAAAATGTTCTTTGTTTTAATTAAGGTTTTACCAGCGGTGATTCAACTTGGCTACCAGTGGCTTCCAACTATCGTGAGAACAATGCGTTGAAGCAATTGCGCGCTCCAAAGAGTCACTTGCAAATTTTTAGGAAATTGTTGAGATTACGCAAGGCCCCGTCCATGCAAGATGGGCCACTTCAGATAAAAGCTATAATGGATGACATTATCATATACTCAAGGTAGGCGACAAGTAAGACAATGTCGTAGTGGAGTTGAACATATCATTTGAGAACATAAAGCCTCATGAATTTCGTCAGTGGTTACTTCAGACAGTTGCATATTCTGAAAATATCCACATCATGCTGTTATCCTAAAACAATTAGCTTGAATCAAATGGTTTTGGTATGAAAAATCACTCATACGCCATGTACAACCGAACTATTTGCCGATTTGTTGCGAAATGGCTGCCTAAACTAGAAAAATGAATAAAAACCTGCTCTTCTGCACTAAAAAAGTTAATTCCACATGATCACTTTCAGACAAAAACCTGGCAGTGATTTATATGTGATTGTCCTAAATTTGGGCAACTCAACGCAAACGGTCGACATCAACTCTCACTTCAATATGGGTGAGAAAGCAGAAGTTATCACAGCCTCAATGCAATCGCAATATGTAGATGGGTGAGTGCATGATTGCAGTTATTGCAAGAATAAAATGAAATTTTAATTGGAATTTTTCTATGAATTTCAGAGACATAATTGATCCAACCAAATTTCTGGCACAGGCAGAAAAGGCCGTAGTGCTGGCAAATGTGTCATAAAAATAAAAAATTTCTAAAAATATTCCATAAGTTGTCTGTTTTTGAATGTCATTTTCAATAATACTGAAATGTGGTAAATATAGACTTCTAACTACTGCAAAACACCCACCTGCTGTTTACTAAAAATGTGTACTCACAGAAGGGAATGAGAGAAGAAATCTCACTTCAAATAGCAAAACCCACACATAATCACTATGAGTCAAGGCAGCAGCCTGTCCACACCTAAACATGCAATCAATTCCGGAAATGCCTTTTCATCACTTTCGGGCTAAGGAAAACAAATCAAAAATTCCCTTGAGTTTAAAGCACATTTGCAGCATCGAATTGCAGACATTTCGAAACAGTTGGCTTAATTTGCAAATGAAATAGTAGTGGTGATGATACCACAACAGCACCAGCTGCAGCTGCTTGTGTCAATTGGAGTTCGGTTACGGAAATACTTGTGCATTCGGAAATATCTGTGTGTATTTATGTAGTTTGAGTTGCTGAGGGGGAGCTTTTGGAAACTTTCGGTAATTGTAGATCTTCGAAGGGCTTCAATTAGGTGCGGTGAAACCAGACACCAGGCACAAGGAGTTAAACTCCAGTAATTTATACTTGTTCTATGGCCGGAATTCCAATTATCGAATGAAGTTAAATTTAAAAATGCAATTTGAAATATAAAAATTCTAAGTAAATGCGGCCAAGGATAACTTTCCGACACCACCCCTAGTAGTACAATGAATTTAGAAAATATGAAAATAAAATGCTTCCAACTAGAAAATAAACCTCATTGGGACTATTAACTGAAGTCACGTTTCCAAACACTCCACACGGCAAAATAAGGCAATTGATGATGACAAAAAGTACGCAAAAGCATTGAAAAAGTAAAATCAGGTACACGACAAGCACCAGGGGCATGAACCAAGCATTGCATCTGATAGTTATCGATAAAGAAGAAATACACAGCAAGTGGAGAAAGTGAAAAAAAGCAAAAAATAAAAATGCAAACACAACTACAAATAAATGCAAAGAAAATACATAGTTCCACACTGTGGATGCCGTTGCAAATTAAAATGTGCACTTGAGTTGGTATTTCAATGATTTTTTCCGCTTTTCTTCGATTCTAGTAATAAAATTAATGAACTAAATTGCATTTTCTATGTCAACACTACATAGGCGTAGCCAGGAGTCAGTCATGGGGGCGGGTGTTTGATGGTTTTTGATTCAAAATCGTTTTTAACACGTTTGCCTCTTTAAACACAAATTATTTTGCAAGTTTCATTTTATTGATTTTTGTAGCAGTTCCCCGATTTCCAATATACCCAAAAATCAGACTTCTTCAATTCAATTTAAATTATTTTTATTTCTTACCATGTTCTAGTTCCACATTAAATGGACGCAGATGTGCGTTTCATGACTCCAATAAGTGGGCAGAGATTTTTGGGGGTCGTTTCTTGCAGCCCTCATTTTCACCTAAACTATAATATTATATTTGCCAAATATTATAACTATTCGAAATACGAGACTCCATGCCACACCAAAGTCTTTCTGCAATTGAGGTGAGCCAGGAATGAAAGGGAATGCCACCGTAAGAATTTCCAACTTCAACGTAACGTAGACAAAGAATGCGAAAAGAATTCGTGCTTTCGAGCGAATGGATATAAATATTTCAGACATAAGAAGACGATGATGAAATCACACACAAAAAATCTATAAGAAATGGCGAAATGTTTGTTGTGAATAGAGCGGAAGTACGGCAATAGTGCAGGACACTCTCTCTCCGGCGGTCACATTCCCAAGAGGCGGCTATTGTTCGCTTGATAGCCACAAACCACAAACTGTGTACCGATTTTGTGAGTGTTTGTGTATGCGGTGCGGCAATTTTTCTACGCCATGTCGGTAAATAATAATGTGGGCGGTTTACTTTCACAATGCAGCAGCACTGGAGTTGGTCTGCCTGTATGTTTGTCGCCGTGCAACTATTTTATTGCAGTGGGTATTCTGTGTGAGGGTTTTTTTTTTGCATAATAATCCCCTGCAGTAAATGCTTCTTAGTTGGACTCGAGAGAACGTTCTTTTTTTTCTGTATTTCTATAGCTGCATAGCTACGTACATACATGTATGTTTATATTTTTCATATTTCTGGCAGAGTAGTAGTTGTTGTTGTAGGAGTCATTGTTAAGTAAAATATCCCCTCATGTATAATATTGTGGTCATAAATGTGAGTATCAAAGGATTTTCATGTCATATGCAGCAGGAGTCAAGCGTCGTAAACGAGTGGAGTTGAGTAGGAAGCTCGAAGCGGTACGGCATTGTGTGTGGCGGACTACGGACTACAGTAAAGTGAGGTGGGCTACTATGAAGCTTTTGGCCGGAGTATGCTTTGTGCATGCAAGTGGGTTCATTATTTTCTTACTTGAGTGCGGTATTTAGTATAACTAATACTTTCTTCTCAGAATAGTTTGTGAAGTTTCTTATTATGTAAGTACATATGTGTATTTTCTTTTTACAGGATTCATTTGAAATTTCCCTTTTTTGGCATACGAAGTTGTTTGTCATGCAGTTGAATTTTGTAGTTTTTTACTATGATGCACATCATCTTTTGGGGAGTTATGTAATTCTAGGATTGTAATTTGTGTACACATTTACAGTGACATCATTTGCATGACATCATTTGCATTTGATTCCATTTATACACATACATTGTGCACGTGCACATTTTATTGTTTCAATGTGAAAGTGGATTGGTGTCAACTACAACTACAATTCAAGCTTTGTATTTAAAGTTTTCCATTTATTATCTCCGAGCCTAATGGGTTTTATTTTTTGTAATACATCAGTGGTTTGATGGAAATTAGAACGCAAAAACAAGAACTGAGATCAGAGAAGTAGAGAAAAATGTTAAGAAAACTAACCAGTGAAGACGATTTCCACTTATATTCTTCAGTGCATTAAAAAGGACGAAAACTGGTAAGAGAATTTCTTCAGTCTGACCGAAGATAAATACTCTGCACATGTCAGTACAATACGTTCTTAGACCACTTTTCGGTAATTTTATAGAACATTTTTCGATAATTTATGGAGGATTTTTCGATATTTCATCAATTATTTTTCGATGATTTTTCGAAAGTTTTTTCGATTACTTTTCTACTTCATTTGGATCAAATGTCCTTCGGTTCCAAGGACGGTTAGGTCAGGTTATACCTAGCGCTTATACAACTGCATCCTAATATAGCCTACCACTGGATGAGCCACGTGCAGCGCTCATTGCTTTAAGTAAAACTTTAGAAATTTTTTATGAAATTTACAAGAACGGTCACTTGGCTCCGATTGTGATTTCACTTTTTTTGATATTTCCTGATTTTAAATTGAAAAGTCAATTTCCGTTTTTTGTTTGCGATTCTGATCTTAAAAATCGCCTTAAAAATTCTTTCATTCAGCCGCATCATGACATTCCCAAGAAAATTTTGCGGGTCGCCGTTAGACGAGTCAACATAAATGATATATGCTTTAGCATAAATCACACATCCTTCACAAGCGTCACACAACCAAAACGTCTTATCAAAAAAGAAATTAAAAAAAAAAACATTTTGCATCTGCTCTTAAAAAAGAAGACAAGTCAAATCATAATAGGGGGTTAGAATGTGGCAGAGGGGAGTTGGTTTGGCAGAGTTTGGTAAGGAGAGCTTTTGAAATTAATTTCAAATACATACAAAAAAAAAATAAGAAAAGGTGGCAAAAACGGAAATGAAATTTGATACTTGTTCATATCTGAAAACGCACAGGTGGCAAAAATATTAAAGCGCTTTCTGTTTGCCACAACAGAAGAATGGGCGCGTTATGATAAGAATGACAGACAGACAGGGGAGAGACAGCCAAACAGACAGACAGCCGCAAACGCACTCGAACTGAACTGAACCTGTTGGAGTGCGTGTGTTGGCATTGGCGAAATTAAATTGTTTCTTTGTCATAAATGCGTATGTCTCATTGCTGATGTGATCGTTTGTGCGAGTAAACACTGAGACGTATGTGTCCCACCTAGAAGCCTCGGGTTTTCTCTGTTGTTATTGTTGCTGTCTATTTACAAATGATGTACACGCAGTTAAGGTTGACACAGATTTTTCATCTGTTGCCAAGGTTAACATGTCTTCCATTGTCATGTTGTCACAGAACAGTCCTTACACGTTTTTAATAACGTCGTGGCACATTTTTTTCTCCGTTCCTTTGATTTTGAAAAGTTGAATATTTTTTCTACGGCAGCATGTGTGCGATTTAATTTTTATTTCTCATTTTACATTATTATATTATAAATAATTGTTTATAGAATGTGGAATACTTCGTTTTTATAGGCGCATTACATTGTACTGAAATTCTCTTACTTCGAGGTGATACTATTGGTGCCTACAGCAATTAAAAAATGATTCATTCAAAATTATATTATTGCCACTAATGCTACAAGCATTGCTTTTACTTGCGCATATCAAATCAAGTTTCCCATCGTGCAATACCACTGTTGTTCGGGTAACTAGGTAAGCTGTGGAAAAGTCTTGTTTCCACATTTTGAGCATCTTACATGTAATTATGCCAATTACCTACACGTGCCTATCGAAAAACAACACAACTTGCCACCATGTATATTTCATACACACATATACGCATTAAAACAAAATAAACTTACATACTCCCTCGAGCAAACCGCCACAAAATGTTATTCTTAGTTTAACACCGTGCGACAAAATCAAATAGTTGCTTGCGCCCGTGAGATATTTCTAGGAGTTTATATAAGGGTTTTCTAGATCAAGTCGTTTAAATTTTATAAATTGTACTCTGCTTCCATGAATTAATTGCTAGAGCGGTACAAAATTCGACTGAAAAAACAATTTCATTCACAAGAAATTTTTGTGTACAGCAGGGCGTATGAGTGTTTTTTAATGAAATCCAATTTTTCGTGGCCACAAAACTCAGATATTAAAGGATTTATTGTACCTTGAATCGTGTTCCTTAAATGTAATTAAACCTATCCACTGCCAACACTGCCAACAATCCTCCTTTTCCAACCAATTGATTGAGCTTCCTACAACTCATTTTGTGTATAGTTTCATAATATTCCTTTTCATTTCGATGTTGTTCCATTTTCGCAAATTTGTCTGAAAGTGTAGTGACAGTAGAGTAAACATACATTTTAATTACAAATAATCGTATTTGTTGCCACGATGTAAACAATGTGAAAATATTGTACATTAAAGTCACTTAAAATAAATCAGTCAAATGACAGCAACAATGCTGAACCGAACACAACAGAAATAAGCACCTCTGAAACAATGTGAAAACATCCGTACGTCCTAGGCGAAAGCTGTATAGCCTCTGAACTATGCTGAGAGCTCCGAATTGTACAGCAATGTCTGTAACAAATCTCACAGGATTCTGAGTGCAATAAGGTCACTTGTCGAGAATTGCACTTTTTTCGTTAAAGTTTTATATAGTCTGTACGAACACTTCTGAACACCCTATTAGTATTGACATGGTTGAAATGTAACCACAGCATACATGATCTGTGAAATAAATATGATCTTGACAGTAACTTTAAATTTGAAATCATAATATTATTATTTGAACAAAAAAGTTATGAGTTGTGCAATCATGTGGCAACCATATTTGTTCATTGCGTGTATGTGCCGCACTTCTGTGTGTAGAGTATAAACAAATACGCAATAATATGAATGACATTCGAGTAATTTCATTTCAAAAACTAACTGTCAAGGTGTCAAGGAAACTATAAAGAAATTGCAAATTCGCTAAGCAAAAAAACACACCGCCCCGCCATATCCCCTCAAGTAGATTTTTCCATTTGCAAGGATAACAACCATTTCATATTTATAACCATTACACAGCCATACAAAAATACCAGTTGCCTTTACACTTCTACCCCCTCGTGCCTTTTAAATGCTATTAGAAACTCCACATAAGAAAACACACACAAAAATTCGCTTCCGGCGAAATTCTAGGGTGCCCCCACTTAAGCGAAGCGCAATTTTGTATTGTTGCGTCTTTTTTTTTAAAGACTCTCGTTTAGAGTGGGTTCGTGTGCGGCTCTGTGTATGCGCAATGTATCTTAAAAATGGTTATTTGATGTGTGTTTGTGGCTGTGTGCCGAAAATAGTTAAAAACCGTAAATTTTCGATTGTTGCATGTTGTGTTATTTTGGAACTCTTGGTTGAGGTTGTTGTGTGTCAAAAGTACAAATACAATTGATAATGGAATTTACCTAATCAAAATTTATCTACCTACGCATATAAGTAAATGTGTGTAACTTGTGGCGGGGTAACCACCTCAGTTGGAACTTCCAACCATCAAAGTTTCAAAGTTTTTGGTTTGCTTATTCAGTGTCGTTGTCGACTGACTGTCTATCGTTCACTGTGAGTGGGTGTGTGTGACTTTTATATTGGTTTTGTATTTTGTGTTGCTTGCTGCTATACGCAAATGTTTCGCCTCACAGCAGCACGAAGTTCCTGTCAATGTGTGGCATCGTACTTTGAAGTACAAATTTGTATCGTTCTGTGATGCGTATGTGTATGTGTGTGTGTGTGTGTGTGTGTGTGTGTGTGAATGCGTACACGTTTACGTAGTTAGAAATCATAACGATAAAACCGGAAATGGAATTGTGGTTTCGTATTGCTGAAATGATTGCAATGCATTTAAAGGCAGTTCAACGGCTTGCGGTTCGGCAGAGAGTTTTCAAATGAGAGCGATTTAATTTGAAAAAAGAAATAATATCACTTCCATTGAGGTTAATTAGTTGGAGTCACAGTCTAGTGACGAGTTGTCACAGAAGCAAGGATTTATGATCGAATCAAACACATTCATGCCAAAATATTTTGTGAACCACTATTCCTTATGCAACAACAGTTTTTGGGTTTTTGTCCAATCTCCCAGCTGACATTTAATGTTTACATGTGTTTAATTATATTTTTCGCAATGTGGACAAATAAATTAGAATAAAAAACCAAACAAGAGAGGAGATTAGGAGTTTTAAAATTGCATTTTTTCCAAACTATTTTCATTCGTTTTTTTTTCTAAACTATCTCAAAAACTAATTTGAAATTTCAACAAAATAAACAACAGAAATTACCAAAAAAAAAAATAAAACACATTTGATTTAGCAGCGCAAATATTAAATGCATTTCACGGGACATGGACATGAACATCAGCAGGAACAAGAACAACAAAAACCAACAACAATACCAGTTAGTAGCTACAACAGTCACCGGAATAACGCAGCGAATTGTCCGTGTACGACCGTCCGACCGACCAGCGGTCCACATGTCCATTAATTTTGACCTCGTTTAACATGGATGCTACGTAAAAGTGATTTTGTATACGCCCTGCCACCACCACCAAGCGAACCTTTCTGCTCCACCTTGTCCTGAACGCCAGCACGAGTGTTTATGTCCGCGGGGATTCCAACAGCATAACAACAGCAGGAAAAAAATGACACTAAAATGTGAAAAGTGAAAAAAAAATATAATAGCAACAACAACAACAAAATTTCTAGAAAACATGACATGGAAAATGGAAAAAATGAAAACTACTGCTAAACAATTTGGAAAATCGTTCATCACCACCAGCGACTGAATTCAACGCAAAATAAAACAACAGGAACAAAACACATACACGCGCGCAGTCACACATTGGTGAAACTCACTAAGTTCGTATAGAAAGAAACACCAAAAGAAAAAAAAACCCACGGCAAATACGAGCTTGTCTAAAAAACATGAGGATTCTCCTGAAAACAACGGAATAATTTGTAGTGCACATCATTTTATATTTTCATTGGATATTGGATGTATGCGTGCGCCTGTATGTGTAATGATGACACTCTCACACAAACGAACAAACAAACAAACAAACTAACACATGAAACAGAGAGACAGCCACCACCATCACCACATATCATTTAGATTTACGTTTGCAGTTTTACTATTTGATGCTGCGCGAGTCGACTCGCATGGCAAATAAAATCATTTTTATAGCAATGCCCACATTGATCACACGGCATTGCAAGGGGCATCTAATACTAGTTGAATCGGAAGTGATTGTACCAACACATGTCACTGGTTAGCATTCGATTCTTCAAACTATAAAGCAGGGGTGCGCAAAATGATTTGCAGTTGCTTAGTCAGTAAGAGAGTGAACAGCACAATTATTGTGCTATGAAATGCGCATCTCTGCTCTAAAGGTATTTCCCTGCTCCGGCCATAGAACTGTAGCTTTGCTGTATGGCATTGGCTTCAAATTCCTTTCCTAAGAAACTACTGCGAACCATGATATATTTTTCGAAGTCATAAACGCCAACATATAAATCACATCACCTAAGTCTTAGTTGTTTAAACTGATTGGCATGCTAACAAATACACAGACTAACAAAGAAGCAAACGGAATTTAAAATTGATTTAAAACAAAAACCACTTACAGAGAAATAAAGCAAAGCCACTCTAAATGTCAGTTTCTATAACATTTACAACATGAACGATTTTTGTCACATCCACCCAGGCACTGCGAAAGCCCCACCACTGACCGCGTTTTTTTTAATTGCTTCACTGAATTTTCGCGTGGCATTAGTTTTAAGCCGATTGAAGCATTGCCACTGATGCCATTTTAACTATTTGGAATTTATTTTGGATTTTAATTGAATTTAATTCGAATGTGTTGCTAGTTGATGGGGACTTATTCGCAATAGCATATACACAACAGCCCAGGTCTGTTCGTCTGTCTCTGTTCATAAAATGGAATTCCCATTACTTCACAGTGTCTGTGAACACCTGATATTTTGCTCACGGGCAAGGTCGTGTAAATTTAATTTAGTTTAGTGCTACAAGTTAAAAAAAATAAAGGATCAGGCGAAATCAAAATTAATTCAATTGCAAAATAAATTTAAATGTGAAATGCAATTCAAATCAGTTTTTCTACCATGTCAAATCTTTCACAGTCTATTTAGTTTTATTTGTTTTTGAATTTTGATTAAATTTGATTTCTTCCTATGATCTTTGACCACTCAAATCATATACCGATTTCGATTCATGCCAGAACCGCATGCATCCATCCAGCCATGCGCTAATCACACTCGAAACGCATTAAATACTTGAGGCATTCAACGGATGAACTCGCCCATCATTGACATTGCGTTGACAGGCAGCGAACATACATTTTCCAACAGCGGCCGACAGCAGTGGCGGTTGTTGCCTTCTTAGTTATGCAATTTGCTGCAGTGCGGCTTTTGACATGTGGCAGTGTTTTGAGTCTATCTATGCGCTTGCATGTTAATGTGCTGGCAGTTGGCTATCATCACAGACTTCACTAATGCTTTGCCGCCTCCCAACTTTGCACCGCAAATACACTTTAATCTTCTCATAAGCTGTTTCGGCTGCAACTGAGTACTTTCTCGGTAGAGCTTTCGATGGCTTTCAAATGCTGATTGGTTGCTTGTCAAACTCTAGTTTCATTCCATTTCATTTCTTCTCAATTACATTTCGGCTCAGTTGACCAACTGGCTACACTCCACACAGCTAATCAGTGGAGTGTTGATTGAGTAATCAGAACTTCACAAAGGAAATGAGATAAATATGACAGAGAGCAATTAAATTAAATTAACATTAAATGAAGAAAAATAAAATAAAATAAAGTATAATGAAAAAAATGTATCAGTTAATTAAATACCAACTCCTTCTAGGACCTAGAGACTGAGGAAGTGGTCCTGATAAAAATATATATATTCTATTTCATATCTGTCACGCCTCCTTATTGGCGTCCCAAGCTTCCGACGAAAGCATACAAAAGAACTAACAACCGAAGCGAGCAAGCAAATGCTTTAATATGGACGCAAGATCAAAATGGCTCATGTGCAGTCATGCAGCAGTGTTCCTAGTTGTGCGCTTTATTAAAAGTAAATCAAATGTCAAAAGCAAATGCGCTGACAGGCAGAACACCCCCTCACACACACGCAAACATAGTAACAATGACGGTGCACATGACACAAGCTAAATACAAAAATCCAAGCGTTGGCAATAAAGGAACAAAGTAGCAGCTGCAAATGTCGAGTCGAGAGGGTGCTTAACCCTTTACGGCAGACTAATATATGAAGTAAAAGTAGAAAAAATACAAAAACTAATGGAAAGTCAGAGAAATTATTGAGTTGAAATCCGTACCAAAGCACAAAGTTAACTTGTGTCTGGGCTCCTGAAGCCACCAGCGAACCCAAGAGAGCAAATAAATGGCTACTGCAAATAAGTAAACATTTTAAAATATCATTGATAGGAATGTCATGCACAGTCAACCATTCACACAAATAACCGCTAGCTCGTGCTCATTATGCAATTGGGTCAATGCCTCATTTATGTGTCATCCAGCCAACGGCGCGTGGCACAGGCGGCAAATGTCATTGTCGTGGCATGAGTTGCCAGTGCAGCATTGTCAATATACCTATAATCGTATACAGTCTTTCTCTGCCTGACGTACACATACTCGTGTACTCTGTTAATTTGGCACGCTTTTACCGCCATCCGAATCGTGGAGCTTGCGGAGGCGGGGATTGTTAAATCCTAATGCATTTGACTTCATTGCGGTCGTCAAAATATGTCGCATTATTTTTCTTTGTTATATGGGAGAGTGATTGCACGTTTGTCTGTCCATTTGCCCGACTACATATCTCTCTATCTGGCAACTCTTATGTATGTATGCATTTCAATGTATTCGAGTCCTAATTGATACTCGCTCGACTCTCTTGGCCTTTTGTTATTCACTTTGTGTACTTCTCGCCGGCCCCTTTCAGTTCTTGTTTGGTACTTTTTTTCCGCATTTCGAGCATGCAAAAGTGCTAAAGTGCGCTTTAGGCAGGATTCACCGAAGTAAGATTACAATATTTTTTATGCTGCTGTCCTCTTACTACTTTTACTATGTCTCCTCCATTTATACTTTTTTCCGCAATAAATGGAACCATTATTCGCTTTTTTTTTGTTCTTAGTTTTGTACAATTTTCATACTTGGTTTAAAATTTTTATTTCTACTCAAGCACACTTCACTCTTCTATTTTTTTTTTTTAATTTTTTGTTTGTTTTTTTTTTGGTACTGCTGTAGTGATATGCAAATAGTTTTGCCTCAAAGCTGCATTTGTTGCAAAGTACTTTTTTATGGATTTAAGTTTTTTTTGCCTGCCAGTGTGTGGGTGTGTGTGTTTTAGCTGGTCGTCATTCATTCAGTTTCGCTTTGATGACGTGAATACGAGTTCGGTTTGTTTCCCAGTCTCGTGTTTTTTTTGCAGAATTTTATTGGCCAACTTTTGTGTGTTGAATGGGAGTGTGTGTGCGGATTTTTGTGTGAGTGGGAGTTGGTTTGCTTGTTTGTGTTGACGAAGTTTTCAATTGCTTGTCAATTGGTTTTGAGGGTTTAAAACTATTTGGAAGCTAATTAAATTGCTGAAATCATGTGGGTCAAAATTAAAACAAAAAGTTTTCCACCATCGGATTTTGATGAGTTCATCTGAAAAGACTCAATCGAATCGTCAGCCAAAGTGCTATGAAAAAGTAGAATTGTAATAATTTAAAAAAAAATGTCTTCTGATTAGTTTTTCGGAGCGAAATGTTAAAAACAAACAACGGGGCGTATGAGTAACATTTATCGTTTTGATACCAAAAAGTTGATTGATTGATTGATTGATTGATTGATTGATTGATTGATTGATTGATTGATTGATTGAATGATTGATTGATTGATTGATTGATTGATTGATTGATTGATTGATTGATTGATTGATTGATTGGTTGATTGATTGATTGATTGATTGATTGATTGATTGATTGATTGATTGATTGATTGATTGATTGATTGATTGATTGATTGATTTATTGATTGATTGATAGATTGATTGATTGAGTGATTAGGCGTGATAGTCGACGAAACGCCTCTTTCCTGGTGTTACAAACATCAGACCAAAGTGAATAAAAATGTAATATTACAAAACATTTTATTACAAAATTTTATGATTCCCTTTGATTTGCAATTTATAAAAAATGTTATTTTTATCGAATTTTTACAAAGAGCAGACACAAACTGCAATATTTTGATATGGCAAATTAAGTCTAAAATTTGTTTAAATATCAGCTCAGCCATGAAATTAAATTACGACTGCAAGTTAAATAGGAACTATCAAACGTAAGGTATCCAAAAACTCAGTGCAACTCCTTGCAATGGAATTCGCAGAAGGTTAAAGGGGACTCAATAAAAAGTTTTCAACTTTTGTTGTTATTAAAAACAAACAAGTTGCTTCAAAGACAAGACAGGACTTGCTCTCGTCCCTCTCCCTCCGCCGAACAAACAAAACTAAGACCAAATCGAAGTAACAATTCCAATACCAAGGCAATGCCAAGTTTAAAAGAGCTACGCAAGCTGTTTGGAACGAAATGCAAACACAGAAACTATACGGAAACCGGAAATAGGAAACGAACGTAATATCCTATTGCGAAGGGAGAAAACACTTTTTAACGAGCAAGGAAATTACGAATAAATGCCCAAAATGGCCAGAAGTTGTTGTTATTGGAGAAAGTAAAAGGCAGGTGAAGGGTGGTGGTGTATGGTTGATACAAGATATGACATGAAATATTCACGAATGGAATTTGAATATTTAAAATTAAATTCCCACAATTGTTGACAGAACTACAAGCACATCTCTGGATTTATTTCTTTGAGACTAGAAGCGTACCGCCTTCTTCTCAGCTCATGCCTTTATTTGCTCTGCCAGTTTCCACACTTCTTACAGCTCGCATCGTTTGAGCTTAACCTACTTTCGCAACGGATGGATGCTAACAACATGGCCATCCACTGACCATGCAGCTTAGAGGAGTGCGTATACCACGAGTCATAAGGGAAACTTCTTCAAGAAAAATTCCAAAATACAAAAATCCCCAAATTCAAATCAAAAAAACAAAAATTTCCCAAAGTTTTGAAAAATCTTATAACATTCAAAGCCCCCAAAATCAAAAGCCTAGTTATAGTGGAGAAAAACTGTACTTGTGGGTTCTTCCCTACCGGAGAACCACTTTTTATTGAGTAAAAACAATAAATAAAATACAATTGTATCCACAGTAATCACAATTCTTTTACTCTCATTCCTGGCATAATGTTTGGTCTTTTATTTGATTTTTAGAATTCGACCGCTTCGACGCAGGCATTTCGTCTGCATGCAACATCGATTAAATTACGAGCCAAAGTGCGTTAGTGAGTGGGCTTGTGTGTGTGTGTGTGTGTGTTCGACCCAGAAAGCGAGCATGGATATTGAGCGATGGACCATCGCCACCCCCAGTATTAAGGCCAACTTTCTTTCGTTTCGTTCGATTCGCTCTGTATTCGCTCATGCAAAAGCAATTTCCTTTCGTCCTCTCGTAACCGAGTTAAAATTTCTGCTACTTATTTCTGCATTTTTTTGTCATCTTTGGCTTGTATGCAGCATGCGACCTCATCAGCTGTATGTTCGATTTTTGTCTGTATGAGTGTGTATGCGTGCGATGACAACCGTTCTTGGGCTCTGAATAAGCAATCATTGAGGTTGGCTCTGATCTCTGGCCCACTCGAAAATGGCCGAGGGTGTAGTAGGCACCTACTGCTTTTTAATACTTGTGATAGTGATTCGTGCGGTGGCAAAATTTCCTGTCGAATGTCGATAAAGAGGCTGTCGGCCTCTAACTACCGAGTGTCTGTTGCACTTTTTTGCGGGCTGGTGCCGCTGCCGTTTGCGTTTCGTTTGCATTTGGCTTTCGTTTAATTCTTTTCGAAGCTATGCTTTCTGTGGCAGCCTTCGTGCAAGAGTTTGTGTTTGCGTTTGCCTGATGGGCTACTATTCGGCAAGGGTGTGTGGTCATTTGGCCTTTGATCTGATTGAATGCCGCTTGGTCACTTTGTTTGCAATAGTATGCATTTCGTTGAGTAGCACTTTGATTGTGAAGGATATCTTCCGCAGGTTGCCATTTTCATTCTATTCCTTGCCTAATTTGGTTTTACGGTTTCGCATTCCAAAATAGGTCACAAGTGGTCAATTATTTCCTTATTTGATTGGATGGTGGTTTGTGGATGATGTGATTAACGGGTGATTACATTTGATTACGCACAGTGGCAGGTATGGTGTCTTGCCTTTTGTTGTCATTTTCAGTTTGTTCCATCGTATCGCATTCAGAGGAAATATAGATCGGTCCATACCATTAAAATATGGTCGCTACTTTGAAGTTGAAGTGGGCTGCATTGAGAGTGTGTAATTCATTCCTCTTGAGGCTTGCACACTCATAAATATTAAAACACCTCATGTCACAACTAAAAGGGCATTTTAAAAATCATCACAGAACTAGAACGTAACTCACATTTGAGAAGCCGCCCATTTGCTGTCATTGCCATAAAAATGGTACAAAGAAATCTCCCCACACAAGCTGCCCTCAAATGCCCAACCAAATCCCTTGGCTATAAAGAGTCAAGAACAAAAGCCAAAGTAAAAAACGAACTTTATCAGAAAGCATTAGCTGGAAAAAACTAGCCGAAAGAGAGGGAATGACCAATGCGAAATACGCAAGCATTGCCACACAAAATGCCCGCAAATCAAAATCAGAAACTACACCTAAAGTGAGTACGTTTTTTGTTTTGGTAGCGCATTCCTTCGGACAGTGACGAAAGTCCACATGTCAGTGTCATATATAGCCTGAAGTTGAATACAGTAAAACCAATCCGAAAGAGGCAAGGAAAGAACACCCGAAGGTATGTAAATGGTTCGAAAATGTATCAAGTTGGCATGGCCACACACGGAATACGAATATAGGACCTGACTAGAGCGACGAGTTGCAGAAGACAGCAGGGTGAGCGGATAGGTTTGCCGAAAAAAATGTATTCAAAATCGGCTCATGTGTATCATGGCGTCGCAAAAGGCTGCCGGCAAAAGAAGTGCCTCAAATAAACCACTGAGCTGAGATGAACTGTGAAAAAAACACCATATCATCGGTTAGCGAAAATTAAATGCAATCGTTAGATCTCTTTAGGAAAGTGCTAAAGGAGAACTTAATGGATACACGTGAGGGCAATACGGGGGAGAGTAAAAGTGAAATAGTTGGCCTGCAATGGATGTGTAATCAAAGGACCTGACCCAACACACCGCAAATGAAAGCAAATGTTGAGGCATTCTTAAAGCAGACATTTGTGACGGCACGCATTTCCAAAGAGAAATTGTGCTCTTACTTTAAGAGACACTTGGCATTTTTAAGAGCATAACGCCGTTCTACCCTTTAGGTTTCTTGACTCACTTCCTTCACTTCCTGTATTTCCTTCATTGGATTTGCTTGGAAATTCTCCAACTTTTAATGGAAATATGTTTTCAAGGAAAAAAAAAACCTCGAAAGCTCGCTGTGTCAGTTAAATAAGCCAGTCGAAGAGAGCATGCGTCAGATCAGCTGTCAAAGTAACGAAACCACACGAAGCCGAAAACCGACAGCTCTAATAACATTCGGACTTGTACTCTAGAAGGATACAGCAAATACGAAGCTGGACTAGCCTGAAAGTAGGCTAAAAGCTTTCTACTCCGAAAATGGAAGAAAGCTCTCCGACGCGCATGCCTCGATTCCAGCTGTCAGTTGAGGCTGTCACAGGCCACGAGCGACCCTCCCCCCTGCGCACAAAACGTATGGGAAGGCCAACCAAGCAACACACACACAAATGACTTGCTGGATGGCTGGCTCGGCTCGCTAGTGAACGAATTCCATAACGTTAAAGTTAAACGGGCGTGCACCAGGCACTAGTCTACGGTGAATACTCGATGAAAGCTGAACACCTTACGGAAGCCGAGCCATACGCTTGAGGCATTAAAAATAAACCGACCGGTCTGGTCAGTGCGGTGAAGTGAATTTGGAAAAAATTATTTCCCTCATTTTGACAGTTCAACTGTCAACTCTGTGCAACAAAGAAAAAAAAAGAAAAAATAATTAATGGCAAAAATAAAATCGCAAAGCTTTGCGGGAAAAAAATCCACGCACAACTCTAAGTGCGAATGATGTGTGTGTATGAAATGCGTTATCCTTGTTTATCCTTGAAGCGTGTGCCCTACTACAGTGCTGCTTGAAAGTGTCAAAAAGAGAGTGTAGTGTGTGAAAAAACTAAAGAAAACAAAAAAATAAAAACGAAAACGAAAAAGTACTTGACACGTTGTTTCACGAGTCGCTACTCCTCTGCACTATACCTATGCGAACTGAAGGCAGGCAGTGTGCGTACGTATTTGTTTTATTCATAACAGAAAACAGCAGCAGCAGTACCAGTGGCAGTAGTAGTAGCACCAACATTTTGTGCTGCACCATGTTAACCCAAATATGCATGTGAAAAGTCGAATGGCGAAAGGGTCATTGTCATTTTAAATGCAACAAAAAAGCAAGCACTCAAGTGAAAAATAGAAAAAGTTCAAAAAATAGAGTCGCTCTAACTAAGAAAATACAAGTAAAGGAAAATATTTAAGAACAAAAGCAAAAAGAGAATGCAGAAAAAGAATCATCTCGTAAATGTGTCAAAATTAATCAAAAAGTGCTGCATAGGGCTTTGTAAGCCACTCGTCATCATCATCATCATCATCATCGCTCAGTGACGAAAGTCAGTGTCAGAACTCAGCGGCACGTCAGAGTATCAGCAGCATCTTTTTCACACAATCGTCAGCATCGGCAGGAGCATCAACAACTGCCTTTAGGCCATCAAAGTGGTGCGTTTCTGTTTCGAGCGTGTATGTGTCTGCTTGATGTGTACTAAAACTCAAACCCCCCAAAGCGACTTACCAGCCCTCTAAGAACTGTGCCCAGTTCTTTGCATATTTTTCAGGTTTTTTCCATTTCGCATTTCGCTTTCGAAAGTGACAGTGAAATGGCTTCGTTTTTTTTTGCTCCATTAACTTTCTTACGTGGCACACATGCAGCGCAGATGCGGGTTGAGTTATCTTCCTTGTAATCATCTTATGTGACACCCCAATGCCTTCAACGCCTGTGCTTTTCAAATGTCAACACGTACTTTCGTGAATCTTTGAGGATTGCAAAACGAAAAAAAAAAATGCAAATGCAAAAAAGTGCTACTGTGCATGTGTCAAATGTATTGGCATGCTTTAATTTTCAAACGAAAAACTGTGTGTGTGCATGTATTTTACTGTCAATATTTGCTCAGTGTTGTCAAATGTTGCAAAAGGAAAAATCATCAAACGTGCCATTTTTTCTTTTAGCAGAATTTTATGATTTCAAGTATTTTCGGCAGATAGGCTTAAAGGATACATTTTTTGTTTCATGGCACAGGGAAATGTTTTCTTTCTAAATTTAAATTGCTGCTGTTAAGCTCAGGAATTATGTGAGTATTTTCCAGGAACCCCGAGTTAGCCGCTTTAACACTTTATTGAGGAATTTATTCACTTCATGCAACAGTTTGTTGAAGATATGAGGAAGCTAAATGCACTTCATACGCTCGAGAAAATATGCAACACAGGAAACGTATATCTTTTATATGCTATGCCGAATGCAAATCGGTATATTTTGTTGTTGTCATGCTAAAATATCCAATAAATATTTGCATTTGCATTTGCACTTCTGCACCTCCGCACTTCTGGAATACCAACTCGTGAATTGTCCTAGTAATTTAATGTAAAAAAGGAAGAACGATAAATGCAAAATGTGTGGATATCTTTGATAGACATCCCTGCACTGCAAAGTTCGAACGTTACATTATTGTTTCTTGACTGTTAAAGTAGTTTACTGGCAGTTGAGTGCCAGATTTCACAACAGACTTGTGTTACTAAGTCTACCCAACGAACACAACTTTCGAAGTTTCGCCCTTAAACATGTTGCAAGGTTGAGTTTGAGCCTATTTAATACGACAAATTTCAAAGGACAAATGCTCTTTGTACAAGTTGTGCTAAGCGTTAAATACAGGAATATGTAGATGAAAGTGCAATGCAAACGCACTACAGAGCTAAGTGTACATTCATATCAATTTTGACATTAGCAACATCCACCTCTAGTCTATTATTTTAGGCCATATTGTTTTCTTGTTTCAATAAAGATCAAAAGTCACGAACATTTTCGACCAAAACATCTCTTAAATACTTATTTGCAGACTTTGCAAATAACAAGCAATCGAAACTTTTAGCTGTTGTCGTTGAGAGGCTGAGAGAAAGGAGTACTCTCCATTTGTCTGATGACTATTCTCGGAAAATCTCGCGAAATGTTGCAGTTAATGCAAAAACTTTGATAGCGACCACAGAATTTAAATTATAAAACTTTAAGCGCGGTAAACTTCGACATTTTTACTTCAAGGAAGCGTATCAAATAGGTGGTGAAGACTTCCAAGTACTCTTTGTACTTAGTAGTATTTTACAGAAATTGTAAAATTCTATAAAGTCGTACTATATATACATATTAAAAGCGATAATTTTGAAAGTACCCTGTTGGAAGTCGCACTAGTCTAGTCTAGTAGTACATGATCTACTGCACTTGTGATTGAAACTAGTACGATGTGTAGCTCACTCCTATGCAATGAAATTAGTTTCGAATTGCGTGTCACTTCAGGGAATCTGATCCCTCAAGTATGTTGAAGAAATTCATTTAAAAAGATTATCTCATTGAAACTGGTCCACCATTATACTATATTTGCACCACAGAATGACTAATATGGAGATGTAATGATATCACCAGGTAGCTCAAGGTAGTGATCTCGAAACTGTGTTTTTGTACTTAAGTGGTTATTGCTTATCGGCACAGATGTTATGATTAAGGTTTATGAATTCTGTGATTTCTATTATTTTATCTTGCGAATAATCGATGAATTACTTAGTCATAAAACTGAACGTATTCTCATGAATTATGATTAACTTCATTTAAAAAGATTATCTCATTGAAACTGGTCCACCATTATACTATATTTGCACCACAGAATGACTAATATGGAGATGTAATGATATCACCAGGTAGCTCAAGGTAGTGATCTCGAAACTGTGTTTTTGTACTTAAGTGGTTATTGCTTATCGGCACAGATGTTATGATTAAGGTTTATGAATTCTGTGATTTCTATTATTTTATCTTGCGAATAATCGATGAATTACTTAGTCATAAAACTGAACGTATTCTCATGAATTATGATTAACTTTAACTATTGTGATGATTTGCTGAGCAATACACAATACATTTAGATGCTTGACTAAGAACTCATATAAAGGACCACTTATACATGCCTCATTATCGTGATTAATTTTTGCATAATTTATTCCTATTACGCATGATTTAAGCAATCATTTCCCTCCAAGTAACTAGAAAAATAGTAATTTTCACTCAATTGTTTTTATAAGTCGGCCATGCACCAATATTAGCAACTGGCTTATGTGTTCAATAAGGAAGAATATTATAAATCATCAAAGTATATTAAGTCCTAAGTAAAAATATTCTAAACTAATTACCATAATTATATTAACGAGACAAGAAATAATGATTTGCCTGGGCAGAGTTTAAAGTTTAAAGTGTCTAGACATCAAAGAAGAAATGATTACGACAATCAGGCAAATAACACTAGGCAACAAAATGAGGGTTAATATTTCTGATTGCCCTAGCTACAATATTTAGAGCACTAAGGATTTACTTTAGTGGGCTAAGATGTTCAGCAATATTGTAAAAGCTTTACTGAAGACACTACTTAGCATGATATCACTTAACGTTAAAGTTGCTTCAACCTTTGACCTCAACAAACTCTCTTATGTTGGCTAATAAAAACCACCCTTGCAGGAGTTATTACGAACCTTTCCGATCCTGTTATCAATTCGGCAATCAAAATTTTGTTGTTGTACAGTGTAATCATCAAAAATATAATGCCATTGTGGAAGGGGATATTTGCTTTGACTACCTTCAATTAAGGGCGAATTCATAATTCCCCATTCCCCAGATGAGCACACGAAATCGCTAGAGACCTGAGCATAATGGTTAAAGATGTCTCAATTTCACAGACTTTGGTTTAAAGTCATTAATAAGCTTTCACCGAAAATGAAGGTTATTACGTACGAACAATGTTGGTATTTATTAACGTGTAGCTATGGTTGGCTTCCTTTTGATAAATGTGCGCTCGCCGCTGACTTGACGGACGGCATTCCATAAGCGGCAAGGACTGTATTACAAAATGAGGAATTCCGAAATCTGCGATGGAAAGGAATTTCAATTGAATTGCAGAAATTAAGTCGCCATTACGGATTTGAGGTCTTACTGTATTTGACTGATCAATTATAATGATTTAGAAGGCATAAGGACCACCTTCACTATCTAGGCCAGTCAAGTGCGTGATCTGTCTTTGGCGTTCTCTAATCCCATCAGAATCATAGTTCAGAAGTAGGGTAAACAATTCGATATTTTTATATTCTAACCTTCTGTACGCCTTCATGTGACCTTTCAGTTTGTCCAACTTCCAGCATAATCTCATAATGAAAAATGCATGATTATTACCAGAAACATTTCGTCCATAATTCCAAAAAATAAATAATATTGTCAACTCTCAGAGTTTACGACCAGGCTACCCTGACAATATCCTCCAGTCGCACCCCCCCAGGGGACCGAACAATTATGACTTCGAAAAGCCGACGGTCGTGTCGTCAAACAGAACAAAAAAAAGCAATTAAATATGTTCAGCGCGGACTCGTCGTCGCATGTCAAAATTAATGTAAATTTGACATTGGAACGCACTCCAGCCCATTTCCTCCACCAGCAAAATGACAATGGCGGCGGCTACGGTGGCGGTGGCACGTCAACATCCTGACGTTTCAGCTGTCAAAACGTTTAACGAGGTCGTGAACAACATTGCTGTTTTTGGTATATTCTCGTTCTCTGCTTTTGTATTGCGTTGTTTTTTTCAACACCAACCATACCGGCGTTTATCATTTGTCTTCCATGTTTGCTTTCATTTTATTGTTGTTATATGTTCGTGATGCGTAACGCCCTCACGTACCACCTCTCACGTAACGCATACGACATGTTATAAATATATATATTTTTTTTTTGAAAATTCTTTCCTATTTTTTTAATGATGATGTTTAATAACTTTTTTTTTTGGTTGTCTAATGGTTGCCAACATCGGAAGTGCGAACATGCAGCAAGTAGCACGTCTGGGGAAAAATTGCTTATGATGGCAAATTTTTCATATCTGAACATTTTCCGCTTTACTTGAATTTCTGTCGATCCACATTTTTGTTGGATATCTTTGAATACTTTCAATATTCACTACCAGAGGGAAAATTCAATATTGTCCATAGAAAAACCTGCTAAACAACCATCTTTTAAAGAATCACGCAAATGACGTTCCGGTGAGTTGCCGAAAATCCCATCACCTAAACATATTTTGGCGTTGAACATTTTGACATGCTTCTGGTTCGGGATTTTTCTTCGTTTTTGCTATTTTCTTTGACAATCTCTACTCTGATTGACGCCAAGAGTTGATGGCGGTATGGCTGCTGCGCTGCGTGTGTCATCAGCTTGTTTTGCGGGTTTAAGTAACATGATTAGGAAAGTTTATTATGTTGATGTTTGTCTTTGGTGGTGGGTGCTTTGGCAAATTATCTTTCGGATACTCTGTTTTATAGACTTGAACGTGTTTGTGGCTTATCCCGTATACACGCATTTCTATGGCCGGAAGTTTTCCTCGGTTTTTATTATCAAACGTTGTCAGTGAGGAGCAAGCAAGTGAAAGAGAAGAATTCCTGCTGATCAAAGTACTGAAACGATAAATAAAAGTTTCCACATTTTATAGAACTTAAAATTCAACTCAAATTTGAAGAAAGTGCATTAATTGACAGGGGTGGCCCCGGGTACATACTGTGATGCACATCTACATTGGTCATAATTTAGTTCTGCTGAAATAATTGATACTCAAAGAGCAGAACAGAATTGAAACAATTTCTTTGTACCTACATACATGTGAACTATCATGTGCTTTAATTGATTTCAGAGTAAAATATTTATGTGGATCAAAAACAGCTCATCTTTACTTACATAAAATTATCTGTGAGTTTGTTTGTAGGTTTGTATGTATGTTTGTGCACTTATAACTCAAAAAATACTTCACGATTTTAATGAAATGCATTTGGCTTCATTAACTTTGCTATAATCCAAACACTGCTTAACCGATTTCGCTGAAATTATATATGTGGTTTTGGGTAATGAATAATTATCATGTTGATTCTGAAATTTGCAGTCCGCCCACTGGCACGCCCTAAAATTTCCCAAAGCTTTGTAACTCAGGTGCTTTTCAAGGCATTTCGGATTTGGCGCTGCGTAGTGAATGGTCAGAGGGGTGATTGTGCGATACGCCAATTGCACTCCTAAAATTTGTATAGAACTTTAATTCCATTCGAGGGATATCGGGAGTATTTCGGATTCGGTGTTGAGTAGTGAATAGGCCGAGGGATGACCTGGAAAATCGGTTTTTTTTTAGTCGCTTAAATAAAACATAGTATAACGTTTATTGCGAGCGAAGCGGTGGGTATAAGCTAGTAATTAAATCAAACTTGCATATTTCTATGAACTGTTATTGATATTGGTTTACATTTGAATTCGATTTTGCATTGCATTGATTTGATAAATTTTGTTTTCTCTTTATTACAGAATACAAGCACCATTGAATGAATTCGATATAAACAATAATTGCTGCAGAATGACCACAAAGCATACGTCACTTAAGGCAGACACTATAATAAACGAAAAACAAATAATGAAATTTTAAGTGAAACATATTAAAATACAATTCAATAAATGCAACCAAAGAATTTAACTTGTGTAGTGTAGGAACAAACAAGCTGACATAACAATAAATAATACAACAAATTATGATATAAGCCCGAAAGTGAATATTTCAGTATTTGTTTAAATTTCGAAGAAAATCCCCAACACAAGCAAAAACAAAGGAGAACAACAAAAGCAGCCACAACAATAACAATCTGCCAAACGATAAAATTACATGATAAACTGCAGTTGGGAGCATTCCGAAAACGGCTTGTGAATTTGCTGGTAAAGTTTTGATGTAATTGAACAGAAAAAAAAAAACGAAGATTCCTTATTAAATCTACAACAACTTCACATATAAGGACAATGGGCGAAAATATTGTTTGAAGGATTTCTGAAAGCAGAATTTCAAGTACATATGTATGGTTTATAGAGAGCTGGAAAAGGGGTTATTTCAACAACAGCAGCCACAACAAAAACAAACTATAACAACAGTCCCAGCAGACAAAGAAGAACAATAGTTTCTCGAAAAGACTGTCTGTAAAATATCCTCTGACATCAGAGTTGGACACAGACGCCCCCGCATGGATCATTTATGTAAGTTTGTTGTTCACATGGCTGCTCTCGTTTTTACACACCAATTTTCTTTTCTTTTCTTGTTTTTTTTATTCCTTTCTTTTCAGTTTTTTTTCATTTTAAACGCATTTTTTCATTTTATTCATTTTATTTTTCTATAATATTTTCCATAGGATGCTTGCATATGTATGCGAGCAGGAGGCAAGCAAGCGAACACGTACGAACAGTTATTATCTACTCTTTGTTTGTGTGTGTGCGTGTGTGTGCCATTCTAAAGGTCCTGTAAACGGCTGCTCTATGAATTTAGAGCGTTCATATTTTATTCAATCTTTTCTAGCCACAGACAAACACAAAGACAAGGCTCTACACACACACACACACACACAAGCTTATTAGCCTCAGTCTTTTCGCATGTGCGTGGGTTACTTTAAAATGGATTTGTACTGATTTTAAATTGCATTATTATAAATATTCCCTACGTCGTAAATATTTTTGTAAACGAGAGGAAACAAGTGAAACAAAATAATATAAATAATTTTACTAATAAAATTATTTCGCACATGACTGAACATTGTGTGGAAATATTTCTTTGGATTTTCATTGGCCCCTCCTCCTGCTGGTTCATTTTATGTCAGAGTCCAGCTACATGTTCATTGAATTTGGGCTGCTTGCTCCTTTCAGTTGTGCTGGACATTTTTCACCCACCATTGGCCATAAATAATGTGCCTGGCCGATTCGGAGATATTTATCCTGGGCCCCTGGTGTCTCCCATAATTTGCGCTTCAATAATTATGAATATTTGATAGGTCTGCTTGTGCGTGTGCGCCCCTTTGTGAAATATTAAGTTATAAATAAAATTGAATGGTACAGATAAGAATTTAGTTTCTTGCACATAAATTGCTAATAGATATGTGTGAAATTCAGAAATATGCTAACTATTAATACTCACTGACATGCCCCTTTTACAGTGCGAATGACTCATAATTGGTTATGGCACACAGACTTCAGTTTGCAGTTGGCTTTGTGGAAAACTAATGGTGAATGATGAACTAATGTATTTATTAGGACCACAGAATGGGAGTCTTGTCTTAAATGTTTCACTGTCCAATGTCTGCTATGTAAATTTTCCCTTCCAAGTCATTAGTAAATTAAGTTTTTCAATTAGTCTGCGAATGGCCATGACAACGTCAGTATAACCCAAAATGTCATACAGTCTCGCCTAATGTTAGTTCATTATACAAATAAGAAAAGCAAAATAGAACAACAGAGAACATCAACAACGACAGCCAGCGATAACGTCAAGCAAAATAATCGATAGCTTAATCTGGGCAATTTCTCTAATTTCGTGCGAGAAATGCCATTTTCTTAATGCAAACAATCAATCAAGTGACAGCGATACACACTAAAACGCAAGCACACACACATATACCACCATTGTATACACACTTTTCATTGAAAGAGACGGCAACACTACGTTTGCCGATTCAATTTTTGATTTTATTTGCCGTACAGCATTTTCGGTAGGTCGGTCGGTTTGCGAGGTTAAATTGGTCCAGGATAATATCAATTATAGAAAAGAGGGCATGCCATGTAGAAACCAATTATGTTCTAAAGTCAAGACCATGTTGGGTTAGGAAGTTACATGGTGTTAGTACTCAGAGCACGAGTTGGCAATGTTATGGCAAACAAATTGTTGAATAAAAAGAATAGAGAAGATCCACAAAATTTACTTGCGATCTAAAGTATATTGAGGTTTGTACGTAAATTGAATATCTGAATCGTCTCTCCGACCAGTGTGGGACGAACACAGATATTTTAGATAGCTTTTGAACGATTGAAATGAATTTGATTTTTGGCCAATTTAAACGAAAATTAGTCATCTTATTTGTACGTCCCTGAAAAAGACTCATGCTATTGCCAAGTAACAAGTTCATCTGTGACAGATCCTAAAACTGCACCATTGTAACTTCATGCTCTAATACTAATTGGACAGATTTGATGGGACCGGAGGATGAATAGACTGAATGTTGAATGCCTTTTGCGAAGGTGCTTCATTATTAGATTTTAATTAATTATATAGAAGAGTGAACAGAACTACATCCAGCATGATTTCTTAGCAGATTTAGCACACATTTGTATGCCAATTTGCTGTTTCTTTCTGCCCTTCGTTTTTCTTGCGGCCGGTTGCTCTACGCTACCATCCAGCCTAAACTGACAAACTTAATCACTTTCATTTAGGCCCAAATTAAGCAACATGCAATTAAGTAAAACTGAATTATTAAATCTTGTACTGAAAACATTGAGCGGGGACAACAAGGTATGTGTCCAACCGGTATGTGTACGAGTATCTGTGTGTGAAAGCACACTGCCAGGTCAGGCCATACTCACTGGAATCAAGGCAGTAAATTGTGTGTGCATGTTTGCTTCAACATAACTTGATGCGTAAAAATGGTCATATGTTTGGTGTGCGGGTGTGTCCGTGTTTATTTATGCCCCCAAGGAATTAAATACTTAAGTAGAAAATCATTAGTAGAATACGCAGTCGTTCTTTACGTTTTCATTAGAAACGAAACACAATGAAATTGGCAACAATTCCATGCAAAATTAGCAGAAGCAGAAAAACACAAGTAGGCACTGCTGTGTGTGTGTGTGTGTGTGTAAGCGTATTGTTCCATTGCTGGTCACTCTGGGATTTTATTTTATTTTATTTTTTCCATTTTCGTTTATTTTTTGTGATTATTTCTTTTCTTTTTTTCGGATTGTATTTTCGCACAAATTCGTTTTCGTTTCGTTGCTCGTTAAGCAAGAATTACCTTACAGCGTTTAGTCTACTTTCGGGCCACTTAAGCTCTGGCAAATAGTAGCGCCAGCAAAACCAACATCTACATCGGCAAGAACCCAACTCAAATACTTACATTACGCACATACATACACGCTTACGCACACACCAAACTACTTCACTTTGAAGGACAAATGGCAGTATGGGAACAGCAACAAAGAAACAAAAAATCTTCGTAATCACAGAAGGAAAAGCGTTTGTAATTGCTTTCGTTTCTCCCGTTTTTTTTTACTTTTTGCCTACTTTTTTTCGTCCTTTCTTTTTCGTTTGTCCTGCTTAATTTCGTACTTTTTCATTTATGTTGTTGTATTTTTTTCCTGGGCGCAAGTCGTTCCATGACGGCGCGTGCGATGGCGTTATTGATGCTGCTCCTCTGAGATTAAGTTGTTTACTGAGTTGCGGGAGTTGATAAGTGCCTTGGCTGGTATACATACATTGAGGTGTATCCATCCATCCTTGATTGAAGAGTGGGTGGAGCCAGCAGCCACTCACCGAAGTGCTGCTGGTGTTTGGGGATTTCTTAAGGAAATCGTTATACATTATTTAGACATTAGATTTTGTTCTCGAATTGAAGACAAGTTACCTTTGGACAGGCGAGCATTTAATACACAAAATTCCAGATTGTTTTTGTTTACTCAACAAGGGCATACGCAATTTCGCTTGGTACACGGTAACTTTTGTTTTTCGCATTCACATTTGTTGTAAGTTTCCTGCCCTACAAAAGCAACACACAAGCATTCTACCCTTGACCCAGTATTCATAAGGGAGTAAAAGGATTTGGGTCATGAAAATCGTTTTTTTCGTTGTTGACTCTCAGTTTGAGCAGTTTTTGCCCTGTGCCTCAACCAAATCCGCTTCAGCTAAGGATGTGTTTTAAGAATTTGGTAGCTTTCCATGCAAATTATATTGAAACTTTTATAGATTTTCTTCAAAAGGTGTATGATATTATTTTACTGTCCTAAATTTCTCTATTTCATCTTCTCAGCGTACAAAGGTGATTTGATTCCGCAATCAAAACAATTTTTTAGTATTGAAATTAGTTTTATTTGTAAATTACCACTTGTAATATAAATTGACGACAACTGATATTTCCGTTATCACAATCGACCTGTCTGTCACGGCTACCGAAGAAAGAAGGAATTTGAAAAATACCGGGAATGTGCTTTGCCTCTATACTATTTTAGTACACTGTGCGACAGCAATCATCATTCATGAAAAATTGTCTATATCTATGACGTCAGGATGTTTTTACAATAACTTTCAGATAGTTTCCCTTTTTCAATTGTCATCCACATTGGAAACATATGAAGTCTTTCACGTCCAACTAAAATCTAGCAAGTGAGGAAAAAAGTTGATTTGTGGAGCAGTGTGCAGGCATTTTTTGATAGAATCATATACATAAATTTTTGTTACTCAGAAGAGATAATTTTTTATTGAAAAAAGCGAATGGTATAGGAGGCGTATACGTAATATTTGCACAACACATCTATTAAAATGTAATTTAAACGATTAAATCTAGAAATGGGTTCACCTTTTTTTTGACCTATTTTTTGATATAGAAACTATTGACAACCCCCGATATTCCAGTCTACTGTTTGAGACCAAGCTTTAAACTCAACTCTCCATACATTGGAAAAACCACAGGCAAAATAATTTTCTGATTGCATGGTTACATCCATTGCATTCATGCTTCATCTCAGGAGAGATATCTGTAAGACAAATACGGAGCAGTCATGAGTTAGATATGATGGACAACTTTTTCCCATTTCTAAATAGTATTTCTAAGCAGTATTTCGAACTAACTTTTTTAAAAATATTACTCAAAAGCAAACAGAAATTGTTAGTTAATTACTAGTATCTGCATATATGCAAGTATTGACATGAGGACTGCCATTTAATTTCTACACCTGCACCGCAAACAACTAATTAAAATGTTTTATTGCCAATATTTGCATTCACACTTGCACATAATTATGAGTGCAAACAAAAGTGTAATGTAATAAAATGAAAAGGAAAATTATGCAGTAACTTTCAACATAACAGTTTCCCATAATTAGATGAAATTTTGTATGGCTGTGCAAAAAGTTTACGTTTCGCATTTTCCGTTTTGCGTGTGTTGTTAAAATGTGGAAATTTTATTTAAATTTTGCGGGCAGCTCACAAACTTACACACACGCCCGAACACAAAGACTTCAAAAGCATATTATTTACACTAAAAATAAAATACCCACCGAGGAATTGATTTACAATGTGGGGTGTATGCGTGCGTATGTTTTGTGTGTGCAAATATGAGCGCGTGGACTGCCTTCATGTTCAACGGCCTGTAAAGCCATTTGCCTATCAGCAAGGATACTATTTTATGTATATACATATTATTTTTTTTTACAAATTTACGTCACGCACATAGGCCCGTACATACGGGGAAACATAGCATAACCCAGTTTGGCATCAATTTTATCTATGGCGGCAGCATATCTCCTGCACTTATCTCTCTCGGAACATCTTGTTACAATTTTATGCGTTGACTATTGAGGGTCGTTTTGTTCGATTCGATTAGCGTCAGCGTTCACATAAACTCGAACGCCGACAAAGTCGTTTGATACCAGTTACTGCTTGTTACTGCCATCGGCAGTTCAATTCAGCGGAAAGGGAGCGTCTTCTTCCTAGCGCTGGCACTGGGACTTTCTATTTCATCGATGCAAAAGAAAATATTATAAAGTTGATGAAATATGAAACATTGCGCTCGACGAAATTGAATGGGTTGTGTTGTTGGCTTGCTCTTGTTGCTACATATTTTGATATGTTGAGTGAATATTACCCACAGCGGTGGCATAAAACACTTTGTTGACTTTGGCTTAAGAAGTGGCTCCGTACTCCCGCTTGTGGGAATTCCTCTTGTTCGAGCAGTTGTGATGTAAATATAAATTCAAGGAAATTCATATTACCTCAGCACCTACAATTTCTATTTGCGTATCTCCGTTCATGGCAAGTCACATAATGTCATAGTTTGTGATAGCTAAAGTGACTGTAAAGTATATTTAGTTACAACCAATATTGCCACGAGGAGAGAGGATGCAAATACATTTAGGGAAGGAAAATAATTGCCTGTGACTCTGGTAGAGGAATTCATTGAGGATGCATGATGATGGGAAGCTTGTTTCAAAGAAAACGTGTATTAGCTGCTTGAAATGAATTCATCAGACATATTAGACCGCCTCACGAAACATGTTGCAGACATAAGCGTGGCAGTTACAGTAGACTCCACTGAAGGCACCAGTGGACCCAGGAAGCTGGGCCTATGCAAGCACTCTTAGAGATGTGTGTGGTGGTTGGTGCAAGTAACACCCATATACATCATATTGAACATACACATCTGTGTAGATAATTATACAAATGCTACATAATTCAACTGAAAAGCCCTTCTTCTCTAAAGGATCTTAAGAAATATTTTCCTTCCTGGATGTTTTACAAATCACTTTTTGTGATAATTTTTGCTAAGCATTCTTGATAAAACTAAGTTCTCAGTAATGAAAATAGATTCTGAAATTCTTATATAATTGCTCATTGCTTATGTTTTTCTTTTGAATATAATTTAAAGAAACTTTCATGTGAATCATTGAACGTTAATGCTTGTAATACTCAACCATATAAAGAACAAAGAACAACGGAAAACAAGTTGAAACAATAAAAAAAATAAAAAAATGCTAGCTAGTTGTACTAATATAAAGAAAAATGTTTACTGAGATGAGAAGAAGAAGAACTAAAAGATTTCAGAATTTCCGCTAAAATAGAGCAGCATGTGTGCAGAGCATACACAAACGTACAGACACACGCAATAAGACATTCGCACAAATGCTGCCAGTAAACAATGTAAGAAACGGGTTTAAAAATGGCGTCGACACTGAAAGCGTAGAGCAAAAATATTTCACGCTTAATAAAAAACTCAAAAAATAAAATAAAATGAAATTGAAACAAAGGAGAATAAAAAAGGAATGCGAAATAAAAAGTCTCAAAACGAAGATGTCGCAACAGAAAAGGAAATAAATAAGTAAAAAAAGTTCAACTTAAAAGGGAAAACTGAAAATATGTAGACAAAAGAGTAGTGGCGTTCGTTTTTCTACGCTTGGAGTGTTTTCGTGAATGTGTGTGATCATGGCTTTGGCGAAAATTCAGTTCAAGTGCAAAAACGTGTGAATAATGGCGCTATGCGTGCAAGAACAACTGCGAATGTCAAGGCATACACATAAGCAGAATATGTATTAGCAATTGTGTGTGTGTGTATTGGTATTTGTTCTATTCAGGGAAGGTTCTTAACTAGAAATTTGGGGTTTTTTTTATTTAAAATGGCTCAGAATCTCAACAGTTTACATTTAAACAAATAAAAGAGGTTTCAACAAATACCAACAACAAACCCACACACACACACACACACACACATAAGTCAGTACTTCCTTCAGTGCTCAAGACGAATCAACGGAAAATTTTGCTTAGCGCCATTAGGCTTTCACAAAAAAAAGAGGATACAACATTCACGAGCAGAAACAGAGAAAAAAACTTAAAAGGATTCTCCAAGGAACTTTCGGGTTTGTGTCGATGTGTATGTGTGAATGACTGTTTAAGTATTTGTTTGTGTACGCGTGCCTGCCGAAAGTGAAGACGTTTTCCAGCCTCTTTCGGCGTCGAAGTCGTGAATACCAAAAAGTATAGAAGTTTTCCTTGCTGCTTGTATGCATAACCATAGAGCAAGTTGAGGAGCAACACTCACTGAACAGACACAGACACACACAGACACAGACACAGTTCGACTGGAGTAGGAGCTGCCTGGCACACGTACATCTATGAACGCCGCCTGCATGTGTGTACATTAGAAATTATAGACGCAAAGTCCTCAATTCGGTTGAAGTGCTGTGAAGTTATGTGAAATGCTTTTAACCCTTTGGAGCGTCACTAAAACGCCATTCCCGTTCTACCACCTTCAAGGCAGTCTGAAGGTTGCGTAATTTTCTTTGTCTTCTGGTTGTTATTTTTTACTCTGCCCTCGCCTTGTCTGTGCTATGTCATTGATATTGTTTCTTAGCGGCTGTAATGGCATTCGTTGTCGTTGATGCTCTTCGCAGTGATGGAAATTGAGTTGGCTTATTTGGCGAAAAGCAAGTACAATTTTCTTCCTTTGCAATGTGTTTGCGAGTGTGGCAAGTGTGAGTACGCATGTGGTATATGTGGAATTTCGTTGCTGGTATTCTTGGAGCAGCATCCGGCCACTTACGCACTTTTTAAGTGGTTTTAGATTACGCACAAATTACTTGGCAGGATTCTTTTCCTTTTGTCATTACATCAGCAAGAAGTTGTATTTGTTGTTTGGGTTTTTTTTCAAGTGGATAGAATAGAGAGAATAAATAAAATTAGATAACACTTTTCAAGAGCCTTAAAATAGCACAAAGGCGTTCGGTAAACGTTTGAATTTTAAAGTTCGCATCGTTTTTGTTGATACACTTGAGTCAGCATTTCTACAGAATTAAATCAGCATTTATGAATAAGAACTCTTAAATGATGATTACTTATTTATGTATTAAATTTCTGAGCATAACTTATAATAAGGCAATACGTTTAGAGTTGGTAAGTTCTTGAAAATGCACAGGGACCTGCCAGAATTCATATACTGCTCATCACAACTGCTACATTTTCGAGGGTTTTCCGACTTAGTATGAATCGCGTATCTAAAGTTGAATATTTGCTGAAGAATTGTTGCTAACTACGGGCTCTTGTTCTTCTGCCACACTCCAGTTAATATTAATTATACAGTTCACATATCGAATTCAATGAAGTACTGTTGCTAATTGTTTACGCAATTGGATACAATTTGCCCAACATATTCATTTCAGTTCATATTGCAAATAGTTTGGTGCGTTTTGAATGATTTTCAAGAAGTTCACTGGAGGAATACACACATTTCCATTACTTAAGTCGGGTCAAGATGCTTGAAGTATTCGTCTTACTTTTGTTATCCAAGCGCTTCAATTGACATGGAAATTTTTGCAATTTCCAAACAAAAGAAAAACAGGAAATAATTTTTATTCAGTTTGCAATATTTAACAATTGCTCAAAAGCAATAGCTTTCACATATTTGCCAACAAAGTGCCAAAGCACAAAACATGAAGGCTATGAAAACTCATTCATATGCAATCGACATACATTTAATAGTGTGGATTTCCAGGCAGAAATCCCAAAGCAAAAATGTTACAAAAACGAGGAAAAATCGAAGCAGTAGGCATTTAAGCATAAATATACGCTATAAATAGTTATGAGAATACAATGGTATTTGTGGGCACATGCACAGTCCGCAAAGTGAGTCTTCCTTCTTTTTTTGGATTTGCCATGCTCATACTCCTTGGCTCTGTCTTCTTCTTCTTCCTCTTCTTCTTCTTTTTGCAAGTCGTTCTAGTTCTGAATTTTGGCTACAAATGTGACCTAAAGCAATATGGTTTATCTTATGGCCAACACGATTCCATGTTGGAGTAAACGACATAAAAGGAAAAGGATATTTTGGTTTGTTGTTGCTGTGTGTCGTTTATGAACGATTTTATGAGTTTCATTTGTATATGTGATACCCTCTTTTCCCTTACTTGTGGGGCGCTGTTTGTGTGTTTGCCAAATGCTGAACTGTGAAATGGATATGAATAGAGAATATTTGCGATAAATTTATGGCAGAAAGATAGTAAAGGAAATGCTTTTCGGTTTGGCCGGGAGAATTGAATAAATTTGTAGATAAATATTTAAAATTTAGCGCACTTCTTGGTAGACTGGAAGATTAAAATCTTTGCTTTTGACACGCGCTTGTGACTTACTCAGTTTAGGTTCAGCGCGAAATTCTTAACAGTTTTTCGGCTACCAACTTGGCTAAATAAGTTGTCTTTGTCAGCTTTATCCGAACGAACATGTTTGTACACTTTAATAGGGAAGCTCTTGATTTTCATGAAAAATACACTAACTGACACACATTCTTTCATGTATGTATGTACTGTCTTGGTTACTTTATTTGTTTTTGTGCTCAATGTCCTTAAGATACATTCTTTACATTGCATTGGAATTTGCTCTTAAATGAACGGGAAACTAATATTTTTGGCAGAGATTTTAATCCTCAAATATTATGAAATGAAGTCGAATGGTACCAAAGGTCGGAAACATCGGTTTTGTAGAGAACTTTTTGGGCACATGCAAATTGTTTTATATCTGCAAGGCATATTAGAAGACAGGTTTTGTTTTTTTGATTAGTTTAATTGAGTTTTCGTATACGAAGGTTAGTTCGTATGCGTGTTGAAACAAAGTTTGGGATCCATAGTTATTCCAAGATCTTGAAAAGAAATTGGACATTTTAAACCGTTACTGAAGGAAGATGACGTACATTTCATGTTATTTTCTTTAAAAATTCTTCTGAGTTTTGGCCTGCCATGCTGAGTGGCTTTGACTTGCAGCATCATGATTCTCAAAAAGTACTTAAATGAATTAATTCAATTAAATTATCCTTTTCATTCACACCAATATTATGCGTTCCACAGTGTCTGCATCTGTACAACCTTTTGCTCCATTCCATGCCCTTCCATTTGATGTGCTGAAATTTATGGAGATTCCTTCACTCACGACTTTTCTTCAATTTCATTCAATTGAACTGCTGCAAATGACACTTGTTGTGGTGGACACACCCACCGCTTATTCACTTCTTTCTGCTTATACTTTAGCAATTTTCCATTACCGCTCACAGCAACTCACAACAACGCCTGTTCATGAGTCATAAATCACATAATGATTTCCGCCAAAGCCCAAGTCGTGTTTTTAATTTATTTCCTTCTCATTCCCCTTCTTCTTGCTCGACTTTCTTTTCTTACTTCAATGTACCTGCCCCCCTTCTGTCACTCTTGTCGCTTTTAATGTTTTCCTTTTGGCTTGCGCATTGTTAGGCATAATAAATAAATCCAAATTATGGCAATTTTGTGTTTGTGCCACCACCTGTAGTGCGGAAATTAATTTTGCCGTTTATTTGGTATAATTTTTTTATTGCATTTTATTGTTGGTCATAAAATATGTATATGTTTCTGACGTAACTAACTATAAGTGTAAGAGTCGTCTTCTGAAAATTTTCCTAAATATGCATGTAGCAATTCAAGGCAGACTAGGCAGACTGAGTGATGAAGATGAATTTCCAAATTGTATTTACGTTTTGTATTCACATTGATTCGCTTTTATCCTGTCACCATGGCATGAAATCAACAAAATATGACCATAATTTCCGGCAACCAATAGAGAATGGTGATGCAATTATGAACCTGATTAAGGGCAGAGCTGTGGTCATTAACGTAATACAAGAGACGGCTCTGTGTTAAAATGTATACTGGTATTATCTCTTCATTTTTGTGGAAAATCCTTTTAAATATTCCATTCCATTCCAACTCCACTCATATCTATCGTCGTGCGCTTGCAAATTGACATATTAATTGAACACACCACGTAAAAGCAATTTCCCTTGAATGTCATGCTATTTTGCACTCAAAATCCTACCCAGCGGATTACAAGGACAACTCGCTGTCACAAATAATTAATATCCGGTGATTAAAATGAGATCGTCGAAGCGTAAAAAACTTATTACGGTAAATTAAAAATAGAAAAATTGTGTATTTAATTTCATAAATAATGGTGTGTGTGTGTAATGCATGAGTGAATAATTTCATTTCGCTATTGGATGCATACTAAATTTTATGTTGGAGCGTAATAAGCTTAGATTAAGGCAAAAGCTTGATCGACTAAAAATGTACATTGTCGAAAGCCTAATATCCACAAACTAAATAGTTCAATATGTGATGTGAATAAAGACATTATTTGTGCATTTTGTATAGCAAATAACATTTGCTATACGCTTATACAACACTCAGTGCGTAGTGTGAATAAGGGAATACTAAATGCTATTTGCATTCGAAACTAAATGAAAATAGCGTTTAGTATTCCTTTATTCACACCACCCAATGAACTAGATTCCCCAACTGAGATAGTTGACTCGTTCGGTTGATTTAGCGAACAATAGTTCACTGGAACCTCTCTATGTTACAAAAACTGGTTAAAAACTTGCCCACTCTAATTGGCATTCACCGTTATACCCGTTGAAGTGTTAAGACATATTTTATTATTCCCAACTCGGAAACACACCAACAGCCAATTTGCATGTGACAAAGCAAATTTTCTGTGAATCCTGTCAGGAGCCCCACACAGCAGCAACCGACAAGCACCACTTCGATATGTACTTCATTAAGGTCACTTAAGTTTTGTTTCTTTCGCGCGACCGCAAATTAATTTCACCATTTTGAGCATTGAGTGAAGCTAATGATTTGGAAATTGCCTGCACATCGACTTGAAATGTGTTTACAAGTGCTGCGAGGACAGGGCTCCATCACAAAGCAAGAAATAAAAATTGAAAATACCGAGAAAAAATCTACATCCGAGAGGCATTAAAATTCGGTGCATAAATCTAGAATACAACAAACTCAACCGAAAAAAGAAAATTATTACGAAAATGGCAACTGAAATATTTAAATAAGCCACAAGCCAGAAAGGAAAAAAGGAAAAGAAACATGTACAGCTCGTAAATAGCCCTTCGCCAATCAATTATGAAACGCTGGCCGATTTAAAGCTCACACCCCAGTGACAGTGGATCGGGCGATTCGCAAGCGGCCTCGAGGCAATGGCGGATACGGAAACGCAGCAGTGAGAAGAGCGCAGGAGAAAAGAGCGCACAGGCAAATTGTGTCTTTCCAGCGAAGTCCGTCAAGTTTATTTTTAACTTTGGTAGGAGCTGCTCGAATGGTCACGATGGCTGCGGAAGTGGGGGGCTACATAGTATTTACAGCATGAGCGAATGGAGGATTGAACTGAGCTTATTTCGTATCCTACCGCAACCAAAATGAAATTATTTCTTATCGATTTTCATCATAATAATGACTTTATCATCAATTTTTGGCACGAGCTGAGTGGCCTCTTTGAGAGAGAGAGAGAGAGGCAACACATACAGAGTTGCCTCTGGCAATGATGTTGTTCGGTTGACATGGGCAGCTGCCGCTGTAGCGATTGTACGCTTCATTAGGCTCAAATACCCACAACAGCACGAACAACAACATTAAATACCAAAAAAAAAAGAAGACTGTATCCGCCCATTAGTCAGTACCGTCCCGAACACTGCTCCATCGTCTTTGCATCCCTCGTTCATTCCCTCGGACAGTAATTTCATTTCGAGTTTGGCCATTCAATGTATATAAAAATTCGCCTTTTGTTAGCCATTGAAATGTTTTTGATGTACAACGGTTGGTTGGCATGACAGGAATTAAGCATAAATCGGCTTTTCCGAATGAGATTATTATTTATTTCTTTGCTTTTCCAGTAGTTCCGGGCCAGGGTTTCCGACTTTTGGGATTCTTTTCAAATGGGTTTGGAATTTTTTTTTACCGCTAATGAAATTAATGAGCTATCGACTTTATTTTGATTTTGTTTCTATTTGCTGTCGCTCTGGCGACATTGAAAAGAGAGATCATGCAAGGATTTTAAAGTCAAACTGATTTAAGCTTTAAGCCTTAAGTAACCTTAATCAATTGTGACTTAATCTGCGGCAAATAAAAGCTGAACATTATTCACTTGGTTCCTAACAGATCCCATATCAGAGCCTTACCTGTCATATGCCACTTAATCGCACAGAGTCAACCACACGTCAATAATATTGAACTTGTGGTCTACATGATCCATATGACGCATATGTCACCTTCATGATATATTTTTTGTTTTGTTGTTTGGTCAACTGTATTTGCTAAAGATTTTTCTAATTTTCCTACAATTAGGTGAGTTCACATTTTTTCTAAAATGAGTCAGCACCAGAAAACGTATCCTTATTCGAAAAAATTACATTGTTTCAACCAAATACGAAAAAAATATTTGATGGACTTACCTGACTATGGCCAAAGGCACAGAATTGTGTTAACATTTTTTAAAATTTAATTTTAACATCCGAAAAATAACACCAACTTCCATGTGTGTATGTGAGTTTTTTTTTCCTTTTTTCTCTAACTTTTGTAATAAAACAGCATTAGCAATTTCCCGTCTGTGGCAATGATATAGTAGAAAAGTATACATTTTATGCACTGTACCGCACAATATTAGAAATTCACACCATAAATGGGAAATTTCCATAAAAGTAGGAGGAAGTTAGAGGAAATGTTATTGTAAAAGCGGCCACTTTCTCTAAACATCCGGCGAGCAGAAATGCACAAACTACTTGCGGGTATTTTTTAAACATTTTAAAATATTTACTTAACCGCCACTGCCATGGGTTGGGTTGGGTTGAGGGGTGAAGCCTAAGCATTCAACGATAAACTGAAAGTGCTAATAGCGTTTGGTCAACATTTTTTGCTCGGGAATAGTCTGGTGGTAGAGCAGCATCCCTTTCGTGTACGTACACATTACGGAAATACAGAAAAAATATTGCGCAAAATGAAATTTAGTGAAAGTAGAAGAAAAAATATAAATAAAATACAAATTGCATTTCTTTGCTGGCATTCGTCCGGTTCGTTCGTAGATCTGTCGAGCTGTGTTTAGATTTTGGTATATTTCGTTCTTACTTTTCGCTGAGCTTTCGGTAAGTGGTTTGTTTACGAGAGCGGGGTAAATTTGTTTAACCAGTTAAGCAGGTATGGAGTAGGGTTGCTCAACTTTGGAGCCACTGCTGCGGACATTGACTGTGCGTCTATATGCTTGTGTGTGTGTATATGTATAAAGGACGAATCGTTTTAAAAATTCAACAGCTGAGAAGCGAAGTGCACTAAAACGTTTGGACATTTTCGGCTTCTCGTAGAAGTTTGTGTGGAAATTTGGTGGAAAATTAAGTTTGCCTTCCAGACTCTCACTCTCACTGCATTTACTGAGACTCAGGGTAAATATAAATACTCTAATATGGACGGCATAACCCTTAAAGTTGTTTATTGCCGCAATTAGACCTGCTAGTGGACTCTAACATTTGATTAAGCATTTAAGAATAATTTTTCTAAATTCAGGTGGTTACAGAAAAAACCGCAACGCAGATAAAATTCAATATGAGTCAAGAGTGACAATTTCTACGAATATCGCAAATGTTTAATAATAAAAGTGAAAATACAAAAAAAAAGCTCAATAATAATTAAAATTGTAATTAACTGCAATGCATAATTTCTGTTCGAACACACCAGCTCCGTTTACAAATTTCATCCATATGAGATGTCAATAATTAGTTCAAAGAAAACCGCAACCGCTTTCAATTGAAATGTAAAGTAATTACAAATAATTGTGTGACAAAAATTATAAAAGAAGCTATTTTTAAATCAACTCGTGAAAAAAAATGTTGCAAAATTATTAAAACAACCGCAAACTCTCGCATGCATTTATGCGTGTAAACTCGTTCTGGGGAAAATAATAACATTTTTTACTTTATGAATTACACAATTAACGGACTCCGATTTATTAATGGCACACATGCATATCATTCAATGAAACATGAAATTAATAATGCTGCCCACGATTGTATACAGTAAAAGACTCTTCACACATGCTCTGTAGTACTGTGGCCAGATTGGGATTTGTTCAAAAAAGAATTGATTTCTGGCAAATGATAGAAAATTGAGTGCCCAGACATTTTGTTCAACCTACCCGTAAATGCGTAGGCCACGAAATACCAGAACAATTATACTTAGTCAACTTACAGTCATATCTCTATTTCTCACAGTGTAAGTACAAATGCCGCAGAAGTGTCCACATAAATGCATTTTTGCATAATTTGCATTTTAAAAATAATTTATTTTCGCCCATTTTCAACGTTCACGTTAAGTATGAAGAGCCATTGATCTGGAAAAAATATAAATAACTTTTGCTCACACACGCAGTCATTAATGCGAAATGTAATACAAACGCCGCATAGGTCAGTGGGCCAAGAACGCCATTAAGCAATGGAATATATTTATATTGTGAAACATGTTGGTTAATTTTGTATTTATTCAATTAGTGGCATGCACAATCATTAATTATTGAGAGGTGATCTTAAATTCCGTCAAGTGGCAATGCGCCGCTTTTAGTAAATGTAAAATAAATGAAAGTGCGTCTGCAAAAGTCATCGGCGAAGATCTCGATCATTAAAGCATGTCATTTTTAATTTAAGTTTTTATTAAATTATTTGCTACTCTGAATCAAGTCGAGTCATTTTAAATATTTTCACAATCATTAATAAAAAACGCATTCAAGATATTAAACAATGAATCTTCATTTGTGCTGTTAATTGTTTCCTTGGTTGGGTGTAGCAACCCACTGTGCCACTGATTAACTCTCTTATATGACATTAATTTGACAATGTACACCGCGCGATTAATTGGCACACTCGTCCTTGGCACATATTTCATTCGCCAAATATAAGCTGATAATAATTAATTAACAATAAATCAATTTTTATACCCCCACACTCACTGTGGCAGGGTATACTCACTTTGTCACAACGTTTGTAACGCCCATAAGGAGCCGTGTCCGGTATGGAAAAGTATATATATTCTTGATCAGTATCACCTCCTGAGTCGATTTAGCGATGTCCGTCTGTCTGTCCGTCTGTCCGTCTGTCCGTCTGTCCGTCTGTCCGTCTGTCCGTCTGTCCGTCTGTCCGTCTGTCCGTCTGTCCGTCTGTCCGTCTGTCCGTCTGTCCGTCTGTCCGTCTGTCCGTCTGTCCGTCCGCACGATAGCGGTCGCAGTTTTGGAGATATCGACTTGAAACTTTGGGTACATGTTTTTCTCGTGAATACTGAGATCAAGTTCGAGAATCAGCCAAATCGGACAAAAACTGGGCGTGGCTCCCATACACCGAAAAAAAAGGTAAAAATTTTTTATTGTTGTATTCGATTGGAAATGTTTAGAAACGTATTTTTGACATGGTCCGAGGTTCCGAAGCCACATATATAAGGGTCTAAATGGGGTCTTGAGACCAATTTTTTTTTTTTTGTGGATTTAATTGGAAATTTTTAGAAATGGATTTTGGACATGGTCCGGGCTCCAAAATCACCTATAATTGGCTCAAAATAGGGTCTTGAGACTACATTTTTATATGTTCGAGGACAAAAACTGGGCGTGGCTCCCATACACCGGAAAAAAGGTAAAAATTTTTTATTGTTGTATTCGATTGGAAATGTTTAGAAACGTATTTTTGACATGGTCCGAGGTTCCGAAGCCACATATATAAGGGTCTAAATGGGGTCTTGAGACCAATTTTTTTTTTTTGTGGATTTAATTGGAAATTTTTAGAAATGGATTTTGGACATGGTCCGGGCTCCAAAATCACCTATAATTGGCTCAAAATAGGGTCTTGAGACCACATTTTTATATGTTCGAGGTACTTCTTCCTACTGTGTGGGGGTATTTCAACTTCGGTATAGCCGAAGATAGTCCACTCTCTAGTTTTAAATAACACCCAACAGACAACACTATGTTGCCAATACAGTTTAAGCCTTTCAGTGTTATTTGTTGTTTTTTTATATTTAAAAATACATTTATTTTTATCAGCACTTGAACAATGCACCACACTTGTTGTTCTTGTCGATGCGCAAACATACAATATATATTTCGTTTCAGCAACTCCTGGTGCAAAATCCTGATTGACATTTCATTTAAATTTGCATATTGCAGAATTACAAAAAAAAAATTAAAATATTACACAGTGCGACAGCTTACTCGCACTTGTAAAATCGATGTGTTCGTGCTAGAACTGGATTCTTTTAATATCCTTCCTTTAATAACCTTTTTTATTGAGGGCTGAAGTCCTTAAATTGTATTTAAAATTTAGAGTTTTGTACTGGAAAAAATTATTAAATTATGTATGTACCTACTAATGTTTTGAGTTACCAGCCTGGGATGAGACAAGAAAAAATATAACAAAAATCAATGGCCTCGCCACGGATTCATGGTTTTGCCCAACTGTAAATTAGCTAGTTTGAAGAGAAAACTGAATTTTTCTCACCCAAAGTGAAAAAATGTTAATATTATTCAATGGGAATGGCGAAATTTTAATGGAAAATCAAATGGACAAATATTACACGAAGAGTGCGACATAAGGACAAGTGCCTAGTTGACTGACTGCCAGTGCTTTTTTGTATGTACGTCCTTGCCTGTTTGACTGCGATAAGTAAATGTTGGTCATGTTGCCAGCGCGGATTCGACTCTTCTGATAAATAGACACGATGACACTTTATTGGTGTTGCCTGTTTCATTGTTAATCGCTGCCAGCGACGTGTGTCACATGTGTTGACACACATCAAGGGCTCGCGAAATTGCAAATGCGATGGGATTTTAATTTGCTTTTAATGCGTATTAAAATTACATCATTTTTTAATTTCGATTTTTTCCTCCATTGGTTTGGCGGTTATGATGGAACTGATAGATTCTGCAATTTTATTTGAAGGCGGTATCCACAGTAGTTTGTGATATAAAACCGATTGAAGAAGAGACTACAACGGATTAAACGAAAATAAACGGAAATAAACAGAATTTTATTATTACAATAACAACAACAACCAAAAAGCGCAAACTTAACCATTGAATATTTTTAATTGAGAAACTCAGGATCCATTAAGCGAATTATGAACTCACATACGCACTAGTACCGAAGTAAGGCCTTATTTAACATAATTGTATTATGTTAATGACAATCTGACGCTGCATGCTGGTTGGCCTTTTGACATGCACTGCAATGACTTACCGCATTCAGGAGTACCTGCATATGAATGAGAGTTGAAATTGCGGCAAAAGTAGAGCAAGCAGCCTCACATGCATTTAACTTTTCATGCCAATAACAGTTATTAGCATTTTGTTTAACCATTTGGCGTAGTATGCCGTCGCCATTAACAGTCCATTTAAACAGGCTGCATGCCATCGCACTTGGATATGGTGAAACAAATGAGCAACCATTGTACTGCACGTTAGAAGGCATCGTATTTCACTGGAAGTCTAAACAAATAATTTGCTACTAACATGTGAATACCCTACGCACGGCACTGTGGAAGTTTATTATTTGTACCAGCTTTCAACTCTGGGCCAACGTTGATTAACCAAGCTGGCCAATTTGTTGTTACAGTAACGACAGCTGTTGCTGTTAGCTTATCCTGCTCATAACAACAACAACACGAACACGAATAACACATTTAATGGTGCCATTGTTATGGATTGGACAGCATTTGTGTTACTGTTCTGTGTGTTGCCCACATTTCACTTACAGTTAAGCTGAGTTTAGTACAAAGTAGAATTTTCCTTGCATGTCCAAAATGCATAACAATAAACATCAGCATCTACTCTACGTCTGGCCCTTGCTGTACTCTAATGTCGTTTGGGTTTCCTTTTCGGAAATTCTATGAATACAAATTCAAATTCGACAGGCTTCACGATTTTGCATTTTACTTTTTTAATTAAATTGGTTTCTGTTCTTAATTGCATTTGCAACATTGAAATGACACATTACAGAAGGTATTGTTTGCGAGAAAATACAGTGTTTGATTTTTGTATTTAATTATATTTCACAAAGTGTTCCTGAACACAAAATAAGATAAATGAAAACAATTTGGATTTCACACAAGACGAATCTGTTTGTTTTTTTTCTTCGTCAAAAACAAATTTCCTTTCAGCTGCCCCCAAAGATACTTGTGTCTCCTCGTTTCTCTATATTAGTTTAAATTAGAAAATTTATTGTTAATTGTTTTTATGAAATCTTATAAAATCTTTTCTTTCATTTTTAGGTAAGTTCTGAAGCCTCATCAAGAAAACATAAATGCCTTTGGTAAATTTTTAATTGCTAAATTTGTTTTATTTTAGTTAAGAAAGTATTTCTCTTCAAAGTATATATCCACTGAACTAAGGCTGTGGCATATAGAAATGTTCACACACACAGAAGAAAAGCACACGTGTAAAGCCCACTTAATTTGAGAAAATTTCCAATAAACTATAAAACATAGCGGTGAATGGAATTTCCTTTTGCGATTTTAGTATCCTCCAGTACGTACTGCAGCCTTGGGAGAGAAGAAAAAAACCAGGAACATGGCAGGCAAAAAACATTTGCAACTTGCCAACTAACTCAATGGCGAAGGAGTGTACGGCGTCAAAGAATATAAATTGAATGTATGAGAGAATGAATGACTGAAAAGAATTTACTTTATGCGTTACGTGACGCACGTTATACATTTTACAAAACGTAAGCTACGTGAAATGTAAACGAGATGCATGACAAAGACGAGAAGATGGAGACGGGGACGGTGAAAAAAATCGAAATAAAATGAATGCGAAAATATGCAAATCCACACGTAAGAAATCAGAAATCAGTTAAATTGAAATCAAGCGCAATGTCAAATGAAAAGGGAGCAAAGGGAAATTGGAGAAGGAGTGAAAAGAACAGAGAATTGATAAGGTATGGAGGTGGCTTTGCTCAGCAAGGAGAATAGAAAAGGTGCTAGGTGAAAGAAATTTCAGAGCAGAACGGAGTAGCGGTGTCAAGGAACAAGCAAATATCCAAAACTGAAACAGGTGGACTTGTGCTCGAAGTATGGTTCTAGTGCCCAACTCATGGAAAGCATCATCAGGGCAGGGAATGATCTTGAATTTCGTTTGTGTCGAAATGTTTTAGGTTTCAATCATTCCAAAACGTTGGCAAGTTTTTCCCTTTTACCGTGTACCGCGTTCAACTCATTCATACACACGCAGAATACTGCATACGAAACGCATTCGCACAATAAATCACTCCATTTTCAGATGCTTACCCAAATACCTTTTTGATCCTTAATTTTCGGATCGCATACGTGACACTGAACAATATTGAGCTTTTGGGGATTCTCCCCTTTCAAGGCATACTCACACACACACACACATACGCCAATTGCTCACCGAACAAAGCAACAAATGTGAGAGTGTATTAACCAGAAGACGGATTTTATGAGGGTAACAAACTTTACAATCTGCATGAGTGTGTGTGTGTGTGTGTGTGTGTGTGTATTTTGTGATTACGTTGTGTATTTTTTTTCAATTTATTAGCAAACATTAAACGGAAATCCTTTTTATCTGGCAAACTTTGTATTTTCATCGTTCCATTGCGACAACGAAAGCCAGCCACATCGCACACGCACACACTCTCGCACAAACAGAAATTAAATGAAATCCTCCTCACCACAGTGGTATCCTTTTTTCTCGAATCAGTCTGGGTGTGTGTGTGCGCCGGGGTCGTACTTCTTCTGCATACAAATACAAATGAGAGTATTTATTTTCAGTTGCTTAGCTTGCGTTAGCTATGACCTTTTGACAATTCCACAAACAGATACACAAACACACGAACGCATATGACAGCACAGACACGTATTCACTTTATAACCATAGACGATGAAGCAAAAACTGTAGAAAAACTAGGCCGCAGAGTTCTCACCATAAATTTGAAAGGATAAAGATTAAAATCTTTATTTTACATATACAAGCATGTTCTCTATACATGCATGTATGGGTGTGTATTCATTTCGTTTCGTCCATGTGGGGCGGTAGTGTGCGGCTGAAACCTAATTAAACTTTGCCTAAGCTTTACGAAATTGCCATACGCAAACACTTGTAAGGACATTTGAAATGTCACTAACACACACTCGCACACGTAGCAGACAATTCGTATACTGTCATAAATAACACACACACACACAGGCCAACACATAGTAACTCATGTAGAAATTGTCGCTTACGCAGACATTAGAACGTATGCATTGGGTCTCAGTTAGAAGCAGACTTTGCTTAGCTCACGAGCCCCTAACTATTCAGTTGGGGTGAGGTGAAACACTTGCCTTGATTTACATTCTTAATGTGCTTATTTCGACTGGCGTTGAGAGACGAAAAAAAAACACTAAAAAAAAACAGAAACAGAAACACTATCTTAGCTTTCCGATGCCCAATTATGAGTTGAATGCACTTAACATAATTAAAACGATTATGTACATAAGTATTTATTTTTTTTCTGTGATCTATGCCTAAATGGGGATTTAGTTGAAAACAAAAACTATGCAGAAGCTACTGAAAATCGTATAAAACTCGGCATGCAAAAAAATTATTAATTTCCATACAAATTTGTATAGAAATATTCAATAAAACCACGCAAACCGGCTGGATGGAAATAGCAATTAAAAATCACTTGTCATTAATGTGTGCTCTATGGTAAACACACCCATTGGTTATCTTGCCATAGAAACAACGAAATCTCGAAAATCGATCACCAAATGGCTTTTTTTATACAACAAACTGATTCAAATGTAAGCAACAAGCTACTGCATGCAAGTTTTATTACAAGCGATTGCAAAACTCCCAAATCAAAACTTCTTTCATTTAATGGATAAAGGCAACCTCTTCCAATTCATTTAACTTTATATGTATTATATTGTATTTTTTTTTAAGATTTTTATGTCTTTGCGAAAATTGTTAAAATCGTAAAAGCCTGCAGCTTAATAATTTAACAATCAGCTAACATAAAACAGAAACGGTTTCCCTGCCCAAAATGGCAAACCGTTACGTTTTATTACTGAAAATGAAACCGCGCACAACTACATTAAAATTTACGATAAATGGCGGAAGCGAACCTTCTTAGCTCACACATCCACAGGCATGTCTAATCACAATAATGGGATAGCCTGTGACAGTGCGACTTACTTATTAACCATTTACACTAGTTGTGGAGAAACAATAACTGAATAGAAAAAACAAATGTTGTATACACAAGGCGTTGGCTACATAACTTTGCAGCAACAATGAGGGAGAAAAGGCCAAAGGGGTAAGAAGAAATATTCGCATGAGACGGAGACACTCATCCACACACACACTCGCACTCTGTAATACAATTATTTTTGCAAACTATTTAAAGTAAGTAGAACCGCATAAGCGGATGTGTGTTAACAAATCGTTAAGACTGAGCCTTTACTCTGTAATTTTATTACCAATTCACACGCTTTTCAGGCATTCACTCGTATAAGGTGCAGTGGAGACAAAGGGGTCAAGTTGGAGTTTTGCGGTAACTGGCTCGGTGGTTGTTGATATTTCCAAAATAATAACATAAATTGGAGAAGACAATGCTTTCAGCTGTGTTGTGGTTTGAATGGGGACACCTTCATGCATAGACGGAGAAGACGGAAGACCATAATTTTACTTTGCTTTGTTTTAACCTATATGTAATACCTCAATATTGCTAGTATCCTATCTTTGCAATTTGTTTTGAGCTCACTGTAAGAGCGAAAAAGCAAGCATTGAATTTTGTATTAGTTTGACAGAGAAATCCGAACTGCGAATTTACTTTTTCATATATTTTGTCTCTTGATATCAGTGAATGTACTTTAATGTACTTAATTTAACCCAAAATAAGAAACAACAAAATTTGTTGACTAAAAAATATTTTTTAAGTAAAAACTGATGCAATGGTTAGTGCTTTGGTGCCAGTGAAGAACTTCAAATTAAGCTACTCATGTACATACATATTAGTGCAACTAGTTCTACTTTAACTGCCAAATAATAACTCCCTTTAGTACTACATGCGCATCTAGTTCTTACAAGAACTACTTCCATTTTTCCCTGCCGGGTACTTGGTATTAAATAATATTACGTATACGCCTTCAAGGGTATCTAATATTTTTCACTTCAATTCGAAAATAGAAAACAGCATTTCACCAAACAACATACATAAGCGCAAAATGTAAATATCACAACGATAGACAGTAAATAAATATAAAATACAAACCTTTGATGTATACGGATTACACACGTTTTTGGGTTCCCATCCATATTTAGTGCAGACGATGGCGGCAAACTTTCTCTCAACTTCTGAACGTGCCGACTTGCATTTAACCTTTACAAACAACCGAATATAAAATTGCTGAAAATAGGCAAAGAAGCACGCCCCTCTTACCCAGTACATGCGTGCTTTGCTTAGATATATTACATTCTTTTTTCATAGAATACTACATATTCTACACTCGCCTACTGGCAACTGGTATTATTCTACAACCACAAAATGATAATTATTTGAAATTATATGCGTAGGCGGGAAAGAGCACGCAAGTGTTGCTACAGCCCCTCTACTCCCTGATGAGCTTTTTGACTCTTTCGTTGCAGTTCTTGATGTCTTGCTGTCGTCAGAGAGCTGATGAAACTACGCTCATTTGAATGCGTCGTGGCACGGCATTTTGGTGCGTTGGCAATCAAAGTTTGGTTCGCTGCTGGTAGTTAAAAGATGGTTAAAAGTTTTTCCCGCCTTTTACACACTTTCTCCCTCTGCCCAGTTCTATTTTCCGCTTGGTGGCCCGGCAAAATGCTATTGCACTGAAGTCGAGGTCCTTGCGTGCAGTTTTGAAAGTCGGTTGGGTGGGTTAAAAATGCGTTTGAGCATAATTAAATATTTTACAAGTTGTAAGTATTTTCGAGTGAAGTCTGTATAAATTATGCTTTGTCTTTCCTCGGTTCACTTGCGAATATTCTGATGTAATTAATGAAAGGAATTTTTTAAATTATTACTTTCTGAAGAGAAATTTGGGCGTTGGTGTAGAGGAAAACATTTTCATTTATATTGAGTGAGATTTTGTTTCCTATATTATACATATTAGGAAATAAAAAATAATTAATTAAATGAAAAAATTTTTTTTTATTTTTACAAAAATATTTTTTTTAATTTTTTATATTTAAAAAAAAAGTTTTGAATTTGAAAAATTTTTTTTTCTATTTAATAAAAATAGTTAGTTGAGGAAATCGATATTATTTTTTTTAATAAAATCCTTTCTGTTAGCTTTATTTTAGGTGCCTATCGATTCATACATGTTTCCATGAAGTTTCTTAGTAGATTCCCTTGAAAATTTTCCGCAAACAAATTGTTCAACCAACTTTTCCTTGTCAGACCCGAAAACCTCAATGGGACTTTTAATGTCATTTGAAATGTGAGGAAATATATTGTTCACCACAAGGAAAATCAAACAAAATCAAAAGCTTGATCCTTTTAATTTATTCCGATTCGTGCGGTATCCCTTTTCTTAATTAACTAATTAACGCCACAAAGCAGGAATTCTTTAAAATTCCCGAAGGCCAAAAAAAAAAGGAAATGGTTAGAAAACTTTTTTTTTTTTTTTAATTTCAGTCACTTTTTTTGGGTGCGAAATTTTCAATTTTATCCCCAGTTAATTACTTTTAAAAGAAAATTAGCGTAATTGCTGCGATTTGTAAGTTTGTTCGACACTCGACACTCAATTGTCAATGTGAGTTGAAAAGTGGAGGAAGACATTGAATGACAACAACAAGAAGGGCAAAGAGACAATAATGAAGAAGTAGACGAAGCTGATAATTTTAATAAGCAAAAAGTCCACTCGACCACTCCTCTTTAGACGCACACACACACACACACACAAGTTAACTACAGGACAGCATACACCTATTCACGTAGCATCTGAACGAAACCCAGCAATTTGTTTAAAAAACCAATCAACACGCCAATAAACGAAAGTGTCGAGTCATTTGCCATCGAAATGGCATCAAAAAGAAAATAACAAAAGGAAAAGAAAGAAAATGTAACGACAAAAAATTACTCGATACCAGGAAAAATACTAGCAGAAAAAAATTAAAGTTGGAAAGTAATTGAGTTTAGAGGGACTCGCCATTGTCATCGCTTTCAGAGCTAGCTGGTGCTGACGGACGGCTGTCGAGACTCGGAGGGAGTCAAAGGCGCCGCCGCGTAATTTGTCTGCTAAAGTTTTCGTTTCGTTTCGTTTGCATGCAATTTATTTGTTATTTTTTGTATTTGTTAAATTTAGTTAAAATAAGCCAGCAACCGACACGTCATCACCATCACTTGAAGGGGGAGTAGAATTTCGCCATACACCAAAAATAAATATTATGAACAAGCATCGAACTGCTGCGAGAGAGCGCCGAGCAAATGTTGAAAGCAATCATTAATTTCAATTTGAAGCGCCAACCACGTCGAGCTCTTACGCCCGCACCGGCTGGAGCAGTGTGGGTGCTGGCTGTGGTGTTCACGGGCTGTTGTATATTTTGGTGACTCTGCTGCCTGGCATTGTAGCATTGTAGGCGCCTCACTACACAGAAAAGGTAGAAGCTCTCCCGCAACCGAAACAACAAAAACGGATAATAAATTGCAACAATTTATTTCTGATTCGTCATTGTTTATTGGCTTCGTCGCTTTGATGTTTTCCGAAGAGTGATTTCAGGTAATTTGTGGGGATATCCTTGAAATGTCGCATTTTGACACAGAGCGGTCGTAGCCGTTTTGCTTCTTTATACGCAATATTCGCTAAGTGAACATTGAACGAATTTCAGAGGATATTGACATTTTCCAATAGCAAAGATTCCAATTTCAATGCATCATTGATGCTTTGGGGAAATTTAATTAAATTTGAGCGGATTAGGTACCACAAATAATACGCAAACACCAGTGAATTCTACAAAAGCACTACTAGCGAAATTAGCATTTCTTAAATTTCTTTCCAAACTTACTCAATGGCACAAAAGAATTTCTAACGGTTTCCCCTTCAGCCGGAAGTCAACGCATACAAATGCAAATGTCTGCATATCTTTTAGAATTTCCACGAGAATTCAACCAAGTTGTCGCTATGGTAGCCCATCTCTGTGCGAGGCTTAAAAGAATTACAATTATGGAAAAGGAAAAAAGATCTTCCAGCCAACCCTTGCACCGTTTACCATTTGCGCACATAATTGTGCCAATTTCGTGCACTACACTTTAGTTCTAAAGCTTCTCTATTGGGTTCATGTGCAACTTGAAATGCATACCAACTGTAAAGAGGTCAAAGTACAAAAAACATTGAAATATAAGTATTTCAATGGGAGCAAAAAGCAAAATGAGTGAAAGAAACAGAAGATGAAAGAAGCAATTATTTAAGTTATCACACAAACAAGGCCGGTGGATGTGTGAATAGCAACGGCCTTTGCCACTATTTGAATTTTTTCCTTCACCTTTTTTTCCACATTCAAAAGTGTAAAATGTTTTTCAACATTGGTGCCTCGAAATGTTTCTATAGACAGCACTCACACCAAGTCTGTAGTTAGCCTGTTCCATGTGAGCTTATATGCTCGTTCCTTTGTTTGTGTGCAAATGAATGACAGCTTTTAATTACAGACTTGAGTGTTCCTAACATATACTTAGTTTACAGTTAAGGTTCTCTCTTTTCATTGCTAAATTTCACCCTGAGAAAAACGTTAATAAGTGTTATTAGAACTTTATTTTTCAAAGAATGTTCGTAACGAAATACGATCCAGTTGAGAAACGATGTTGTGAGTACCCAAATCAACAGGCATTTGCGACATTTGCTGACTGACAACTGAAGCGTTGGCTGCAAGGAGGACTTTTGCATAATTTGCCGTGAATATACTTCACTTGCCGTTCGGAACTGGCATTAAGCTCTAGGGCCACTGCCTCTCACTGAGACGATTTCATGTCTGTGAGTTCCAGAAACGAAGTCGTCTAAGAATCGTATTTATTCATGCACTGAATGCCTTTATTGTGTTGTATTAAATTGTCCTATGAATGCATTGTGACTATCTGAGAGCTTCTGCTATATGAAAAGGTTAATTTCGTTTATACTTCGTTAGCGCAAGAAAGAATTATTTTTAAGTTGAAAATACAGTTCCTTTTTTGCTGTGATAACAATATTACAAAATTTTCCATTTGTACCCTGGGGCGTATGAGTAATCATAGAAAAGTGTTAATTTCTGAATTGTAGTAACTACTTTGTCCAATCCACAGTGCTTAGCTATTAGCTACTTCTCCTGCTGGGTATGCTGTCTATACTGTCTGCCTGTCTGTCCTTTTGTCTGCTTGTGCATACACAACTAGCGTTGGCCAACGATGGGAGTGTGTATGTATGGTATACAAGTATTCCCATATTCCATCCGTGAATTTGTTCGTTGGTTCTTGCTGCCTAATTAGTTTGCCTATTAATTGCTGTGGGCTTTGACTTTGGAGAATTAATAACATTGAAAGCAGCGCCGAACCACAAAAAATGGAAGCACACAAGGAAAAGGAAATTTAATAATTCATCATGTTGGCCATACGTTTTGGAAATCTGATTTAGATACGCTTACATTCATATGTACACACAAGTGCACACACAAGAAGTCTCTTTCTAATAGTAAAGTGTCTATTCAATTTTTTTCTAATTGTGTTTATGAGCCAGAGGAAAACTTTTACTTCATTTACTGACATTAATTACATTAAAATAAAAAAAAAAAACTTTCCACTCCAAAGTTATCAGCAATGACACTATCGATTAATGCTTTTAAGAGCTTTTGCGAAGGTTTTTTGTTGCAGTAAGTTTCCCTTGGACATATCTTGGCTTGGTTCGTTGCATCGTTCAGCGAACAACGCCTCAGTGTTGCACCATACAACTATTGGCTTGTGTTGTTTGAGTGACACTTTATGTATGTCACTTAGCTGTCACTTTTAAATGGAAAAATGTATTTTAATACAATTTTAGTGAACAATTACCGAAATGTAAAGTTATCGAAAAATTATCGTAAGTCTATCGTAAAATTATCGAAAATTTGTGTGTAATTTCCTCTCCTTCTCCATAATAATGATAAGAAAAAACTCCACAATTTGCATTTTAATTGTCGCGTTTTAATTGGGAAATGTGCGCTCGAAACTTTCACGCTTAATTGAAAAGGTTTCCTTCAACCCCACCACTCACATCATATTTCCACTCTAAAATTGCAGTTTTCACCATCATGGATCATTTGAGCAAAAGTCAATCGCAACGAACAAAAGATACCGCCCCAAAATCCAGAAACGAGTTACCACTTTACTTTCCAGAGCTTGAGGCAAAATTCAAGTTTCAAGCTAAAAGTACTTTAATCAAATTAGCAAAATTATTTTCTCATTTTTTCTCTCTATGTGTGTGTGTGTGTGTGTGTGTGTGTAGTGTGATAGCGTCAGCGTATTTTTCGCATAGCACTTGAGAGCAATTTGTAAAAGTAGAAGCAGCAAAATAACAGGAAGTGAAAGAGCAAAAAATTTGGTGAATATTATCCGAAAAAACTGATTGCTCACGTTTTTTTGTCAACCACTTTCGCGCAACGTAAAGTGGAACGTGGAGGAGAGAGCAAGTGAAAAACACTCGCCAAAATACAGGCTGACGCAGCTGCTTTTGCTTCCACAACTGAAACTTCCGGCGGCGTTAGTTTACTCATCCACCAAACACTAACAGCAGCAACAAGAATAACAACAACAACAGCAACAGCAACACACTTTCTTCATCCATTTAGCTGTGGCGCCTTTTGGGTGTGTTTCGAGACTAATTGCTTTCAATTTAATGAAATTTTAATAGAAAAACGGTTTGGTTGCGAAACTGTAGCAGCCACAAGCGGAATGAAGTGGGAGATTGGATAGGTGAGGGCTGACGAGTAGTCAAAAGTATGGCAACACCAAACTCCGTTCGCTTCTGTACATGTTATACTGCCTTCCTGTCATGAACGACAGCAGCTGTGTGCCCGGTCCATCCTGCGGTGGTCTTGTTTCGATTTTTGGTTTCTTGTATTTTTTTGTATCGGTGTTGTCATTCAGGGCTGCACAATTTTGAAAGGTTTTCCCTAACAAACAACATCGCACACAGTGTACACGTTCGAGGCGACAGTAAATACAAGGAAATAAACCCACTTTCGCTGTGGCATACATTTTCCTCCAGCAGCATTTCAATTGCATTTCACGTGAAACTTTTGAACTCGGCCCAGTCAAAGCAGAAATTGAAATTTAATCTTTGCGCTTCATTTGCATCGGGTGAAAAGAAGAAAAAATTAATGAAGAACGCCTTAGGATTGCAAAGGCAGTCAGGCAAGTCGAATGCATCATCAACGGCAAAAAGCATGAGAATAAAAAGAAATTCGAAATGACTGGAGTGTGTGTTTCCTAAAAAGAAGAAGAGGCGAGGAATCAGTACGAATACATACACACAAAGCGGTGTGTATGACTTGCAAGCTTTTAGGCAAAGGCTTCTTCGCAAAACAAGCAGACACTGAAGCAAACACAGTCACATGATGCAGCATATCCTGCGGATTGGTTTTTATTTCATTGTCGGCACTTTTGCCGCTGAAAGTCTCGAAACTTTACTTTCAGCAGCAGAAGCAGCAGCTTTTCGCAAGTAGAATTTCTTGCTGATTTTATTTATATTACTTTTTGTTTTCTTCGAAAATTTGCCAAACTACTTTCTCAACTCTAAGCGGGTAAAATGCTAAAAAAAAAAAAGAAAACACCAACAAGAACAGAAGGAAGCAGAAATAAACACTCTAAGATCCAAACAGGATATTTAGACATTTTGCTGTAGGTCGTCCTGCTCCTCTGAGTGTGGTTTTGCTCTCTTTATTTTGTGAAAGTTGAGATGCAATCGTGCATGTGTTGTAAGGCACGTAGTATTTGCATTTGTCGTTGGTTTTATTTATTTTTATTGTTTATCTCGATCGCTGCTGCTGCTGCTGCTGCTGTTGCTGCACTACAAGGTAACAATGTAAGGAAGAACAAATTTTTCATTGCACACTCGCAGGCGCTGAAACAAAAAGTGTTTCTTCTGCTTGTATATTTAGAAAGGAAATATCGCGTAATTGCTTTGAGAATTTGTCGCAACAACGCCTGCGAATGCATTCCATAGACTCGTGTCACACCATTGTGTGCATGAGCGAGTAAGGGAAATAATATGTTGTGGAAGGAGTCAACAACTTGACACTGAAAGATTGTTCGTATTTACGTTGTTCACGTACTTACGTAATATACAGGAGTACTTTAATGCAGCAACACGAGCGCAATATCAAGCACAGTTTAATGGCTGCAATCGTTTTGAAACTATTGAAAACGAATGCAATAAAAAATCGAACTATTATTTGAGTAGCTCCCAAGTGGCAGGAAATGCCATAAAGAGAACTTTTTATTACAATTATGAGGATTTCATGGAATGTGATTCACAGAAATTAAATTGTTAAAGAGTCGTTCTGTCCGTCCGTATGTCCGTCCTGTATTCTTTGAAACACGATTGCAGCAGTTAGAGGAAAGCTGAGATCGGAATACTCAGTATCAAACCCTTTAGTGAACATTTTAAGTAGTAACTACTTATAAGTTTATTGCTTAACATTTAAAAATGAAAGAGGCCGTAAGAAGCACTTGGAAAAAGCCGTAAAATATGTGACATTTCACGTCCATTCAATGGAATTTTCACTGCTATTTTCCTTTTATTTGTACATATTTAGAGATTTGATTTGATTTGAACCGTTCCCAACTCGCCCGCAATGATCGAATCGAATAACCACAATTGAATTTTTATCATCGCAGCGTGGCATTAAAATTCGCCCGCCCACCCTTCGCCAGCGATTCCATCTCTTGCCACCTCCCGACTTTGATGCATTTCAGTGACTGAAAGCAGAAATGAATAAATACGATGTGAAAAAGGTAGCTTAGGCCATAAATCGCAGCACAAATAAAAAACCATCTACGTGAATGTAACAAATGCTTTTGCCATTTACAATACCATCGCTTCTGCCGTTACCACCTCCTCCGTCATTCTTTACCGCACATGCCACAATTCACCGCAGCAACCAGCGAGGAACCCCAAAAAAAACCGAACGAACGAAGAGCAGCAATAAATAATTTTTTATAGCGCTAAGAGCAGCATTTTTGGAATTTCAATTTTCTTAGGTTTTTTGTGGGACTCGGTTTGGTTAGAATACACACACACACATACACACTCACGCACAACGTGGGCAATTGTTGCGTATTCTGGTACTTTTTTTTTCTCTTTTTTTGTTGTTGTTGTACCCGCATTTGTCGATTCTCGCAATTGTCATCGAGCGACAGCGGCTGCTGTCAATGGGACCGGTGAATCAAATTAAAATCCGCTTTTACTCTTACCATAGAGAAGTGGGCAGAGTTTGGAATTTTAAAATGAATTCCACACAACTGGCAACCACTTTAAAGATTTCAAATTTTTCGGCATATTTTTTAAAACTTGTTCATGCAATTTGAAGAAAGTTTAAGGAAAAATGACAATATTTTTGCAAAATTATTTCTAAAATGATACACCATAGTTCAATACAAATTCTATTCATTCTATAATCTGGCATCCCTGTTTCATCCGCTTTACACAAATTCACGACGCAGTTCCGTTGAAAAGGTGATTTCGAATCGAGAGGAATCGAAAGCGCGTCAATTTGCACCTAAGCAATTTGGAATTGCAGACGGGCGGACCATTTCATAATGGCACCAGAGTGGCGCAAAACACACCCCACCCCAGTACGGCAAATGGATTTTATGGCAACCTATAAATTCCATTGGCCGCTATTATGAGGCTTTATGCGTGGCTTTGTTAACGTCACACCACCAAGGCAAATTGAAATGCTGCGCAGTTCGTATTTACCGCCCGAAAGGGAATTTAATTGACTCCTAACTGATGCCGTTTAGTGGGCTGCAGGAGGGTTAATACAATTTTTGATTTGTGGTCCATTGAATTTCCAAACAAATACCGACGCAATAAAACTGATATAAACGCTTCACAAAAAATATATTAACAACAGCGACAGATACGCGGCGTGAATTCAGTATGCCTTGCGCTCATTCGATTTGTCAAATTCCTGCAAAGTTAAAATCTAATAATTATTGCGTGCGTCACTGTGCTCCGGAGTTGGTCTCCATGTGGTTCGTGTGTGTGGACTCGTGTGCACGTGTGATAACGCCATTACTTACATTTACACTTAGTTTTCATATGTATGTGCCCACATGCACTATTGCATGTTTCAGCACACACACACACACACACATTTACGCTCACATACTCATTACATTTTACAACGATGTTGGTAATAAATTCTTATCGCACGCTCTCGGAATGCTAAGGCGAAACTGCTCTTGTTCTTCTGTTGGGCTTCTCTGTGCTGGGGTAATTTTGTGCGGCAAATACTGCAGTAATTTCATTTTTCCATAAATTCGCTTGGAACGCAAAAAACGAAAGTACAAATAAGAGGAAAAAAAAATGAATAATGGAAATAGGTAGTCACTTTTGCTGCCACCCCGTTAATTAGTTGCTACAAATCGTTTCATAAATTTTGTGTGACATTTCGCTTACATTTCTTATTAGGTTTTAATGCTTTATGATTCTAGTGTTTTATGATTCAATTAAAAATTTTGTTACCGCAGTGATTAAAATTCTATGTGATGATATATTTACTTTGTAGTACAATCGAGGTTATCAAGCGAGAGTGAGGTGAATTCATACGATTTGTTGAAATTTTTGAGGAGGCGATATTGATATAGGGCAATTGCCAAGCAATACCCACCTTCTTAAACTATTCAATGAACAGACCTTCAATGGCTGGAAGCCTGACCGTAATCTAGAAACCTGAGTGGAAAAAGCAATCGTCACAACCTACGGGAGGATTGGCATAATGACATCGTTCTGCACAGGAAGCGAGGAATTCATCCCTAAGATCTGCCTAAATCTGATGACACCTCTGAATATAATTTTTCGACGATGGAATATAATTCTTTCGTACAATTTGTGTCGTTGTTTTGACACACATATTGTTCCTGTTCAGATGAACATTTCCCATTAAGACCTATGCCTCACAAGATCCGATGTAATGTTACGCAACTATTTCCTTGACTCTGCCAGTCTCTGCCATAGAATTGCGTTTGTCTTTAAGCAAACACCTTGGCAATAAATACGTCAAACGCAATTTTAACCATCCATTTTCGTTGTCATTCATTTGCATAAAAAGGCATTATTCATGCGCTGCATTAACAGACAATAAAAACAACTTATTTTTTTTATGGAAGTTCTCCGTTTGTCGTTCGTTCGTTGGTGTATTTGTTTCGCAACGCCCACCAAAACGATACACCAAACAACGCACAGAGATGCAAAATGCGACCTTGTGCCACTTGCCACTTCCGCCTGTGCCGCCATTAATGACAACTGTTACAGAGCGTTAACATGACGCTTACATTCTGCTAAGCACTCGACTTTTGTTTACAATTCATTAAAAGGTTTTATTTTCTTACTTCGTTACGGTTTTTATTTTACTTTTTGTTGTTGTTGTTGTTATTGTCTTTATTGTTTTTATTAGCAAATAACATTGAAACGTGTTGCTAATTTGGCAAACAATTCGGTGGGACGTCTGTGAACTGGAAATGAACGAAAGTTAGAACTTCAGAGAGCGGCAGAAACTCAAGTGTTTATTTGAATATTTCAGAAATAGAAATGGCAATGCGAAGGCCTTGTAGGGTGGTGCTGCCACTCAATATGGTATTAGCATAATTAAAAAATTTCAAGAGCATTAATGGAAATTTCCAGTAACTTGGTAAGTCGTATTTGTAGTGCCTGTCTATTTGCCAATTGGCATAACTAATTAGGTGTGACTTGTGTGACTTGTGTGTGCAATTATCGAAAACTATGCTGTCAGTGGGAGCCATTTGGAAAAGGCTCTTCATTTGAATTGCAAAGTTTTTGCAATTTTCTTTATTGGTTGTTGTTGTTGTTGTTGCTTAATTTATGCCATTTTAAATGTGCCTGTCATTTCGACACAATTCTGCACTCAATTTTTCAAATGTGGCATATCTAATGTGTTGATGGATATTTTATTTTGCCCGTGGCCTGCACCCCACTCCGACACTCGCAAATATATTTTAGCTCATGCATTATTACCACGGGTGCGCTCGTTTATGTAGGTATATTTTTTTAAACATCTGTCATGAATAAATTGCCGAAGTCATGTTTTCATTGTGTGCTTTTAGGAGTTTTTAAATTTTTTATTCTCATTCGGTTTTTTTCGTTTGTGGGATTTGATGTCTATTTAAATTTTATTGGCTTCATTGTTATTATCATGGTGGAAGAGTGTGAATTGTGTTTTTGAGGTTTGTGTTTTGACTTTTGGCGGTGTGAGTAGTATGTGGTGCAGGGTGCGTCTAAGTAGATGAGTAGGTGTCTGGAAAAATATGGGAATTTGTACACTAAAATGTAGGTGTATGCAGGGCTATGATCCAGAATTCATATCCCAATAAACCTAAACTGCAAACTCTGGGAAGTTCCGTTTCTCTGTTAACGTTCCAATTGGTTCCAATCCATTTCGACCATTGCGCTTCCTTCTCAGTCTGTTACATTTCGATTTCATTGTGCTCGATTTACAAATTATTCCCAATCCAATTTGGTTTCAGTTACATTCTCAAGACTCAACTTACATCAAAATCGTAATAGTATCGTGAAAGTATCGAAAAATGTGTTCTTAGTATCAAAATGTTTATTGTACTATATGTGCTCGTCTTGCTCACACTTTATACATTTTATTTGCAAGCATTTAAGTGTCTTTTATAAATGTGCCCCAACTATGGCATGTGTGGTATTAAGTGGGGTACTGGGGGTGAGGTTTCACTTAACCGTAAAGCAATAAAATGTTAAAATTTACAATTCATGAGCGTTTTATTTATTTCGCAAACACGTGGAGAGCTACAACCTCTTCGACGCAGAAAACTCCCCTTCACTTAAGAGCTGATGTTATTGTTTACATATGCGTGCCTTCAGTCAACAGGGTATGTTTGCAAAAAGCAATTCTATGCCACAGCTTAACACTTTCCCCAGTCCTTGGCTGTTGTTTCGTTTTGTTTGCCTCTTTTGTTGCTTGTCTAATTTCATGCGTCGTAAAAACCTTTTTATGAATACCATCACTGGAATGTACACACTGGCCGTGACCGCATTTCTGTGTTTCTGAATACACACATAATTTCCCTTTACTGATGTGTCCAGACACTGAATGCCAAATTACTAAAGTCGCCTGCAGACGCTCAGCAGCACGTTCGCCGTCATTAATTTAATCTTAAGTGTCTGCGTAAATTCCAATTATTGTGTGGCCACACATGGAAAATGTGCTAACAGAAACAAAGCAAAACCAACTGCAATATTATATTGCCATAACTCGAAGTTGACGTTGTTTGCACTCTAGTTTAATAATCTAATGACTGGAAGTGGGTGCAATGCAGCAACCCGCTGTAGATGAGCATAATCAAGCGCTGTGCGCTTATTTCTAATTACGGTCCATACTCCTGATTAGATGAAAAGTGAACAAGTTTTGATGGCGGTGGCCTTTTTGAGTTTAAGTTCAATGACATACTTGACATAGGAACATCAAAAAAAAAAAAGCTCATGGAGATCAAACAATTTTCTGCATTCCAGGGAAGACAACGTTTAACAATTTTTGTAAATATGTTAAGAAATTCGTTTATTGGAAATACCCTACGATATGGTCTAACCACGAAATAAGGTTGAAAATCAATTGCATTTTGCATGGAATTTCTCACAAAATTTGATTAAACCGCAAGCCATGATGTCAATAGCTAGGCTCATGGCTGAAAGAGTACAGATTTGTGCATGGAATTTCCGATGTGAGTGACATCAAAAAGAAAACGTTTCACTTTCAAGTATGCTCCCGGCTGTCAGACTCTCAATAATTGAAAGCGGTTCTGTAAGCGGTTTGCAATGGAGGCAACCTTTTACGTGCCTCCGCAAAACTTTCAACTTACACTCTTACGTTCTCATTTTGGGTTGAGCTAGTAAATTATGAAAAATAATACACAAACCTACATTGCAGCCCAGCCCTTCTTGGTTCCTTCGGCCCCATTCTGTATATATGTATGTAGAAGCAAATGCCAAGCTGAAAGTTCAAGCGAAGCGACAAGGTCTTTTCACTTCTACTCTTTCAATGTGTACTTGTACGTACGCGCACTAGTGTATTGCTGAGTGTTTATGAGCGTTTCGCTTGCTCTTAAATGAAACATTTAAGTTGACATCCCAAGCAGAAAGCTCTTTTCCCGTAATTTTTCGGTTGTTTATGTTACGACTGTGGTTTTTTTGTTTCGTTAGTAGATGTCTTTGCTAAGCTAGAAATATAATTTTAAGCGTTTCGTGCCGCATAAAACAAATTCGTGCATTTAACGGGAAAATTAAAACTTTTCCTTCTGGCCTCAACCTCTCGGCTCACCTAAGAGTACTTCATCATCGCACATATACGGCACGCATACAAGCAATAACCGAGAACAGTTGTGTATGAAAAAGTTAGACAAAAGCTTCCAACTTTTGTTGAAATATTTTGTGGCATGTCAAGGCCAGCAGAGAAACGTTTCATTTCGGTTTGAATGTTTTCAGTGTTGCACATTGCTTGGCCGTAAATTTGGGGGCCCAACATAAAAGGGACAGATTTTAAACTGATTCTTGTAAGGGCACACATTTCTGTAGTTATTTCTGTGTCACAGATTCCTTAGCTAAATTGAAAATGTAGCAAAACCTTCACGTGACTTTGCGACCTGAAATCCTATCAAAGTCTCGATTCAGATTTTCTTTTTGTTGTTTGTGAAAAGCCTTGGGAAAATTGTTTGTTTGCTTGTGTGTTGGATTATTTGGTGGTTGTGGAGATTGTTTGTGTTTTGTGTGCCGTTGAATTATGGCCGCAGCATGTGCCGGTGACACGAATTTCTCTTGCGTTTTTCTCGCTGAAATTCTGTGGCTGCGCGACGTGTGGCCAACGTAGGTGCCCAATTTCAATGGTGAATTATTAATTGAGACATTATGAATTGTTAAAGTTTTCATTTACGCCGAGAATTATGAGCGTTCCCTGACTGCAGGCCTCGAGGCTGTGGCATGTATTTGAAAAGTTAGGAGCGACAATTAATTACAACCAAGACACATTCTGGAATGTTTCAAATGAAAAGAGAAGCAACTCTTTAACACAAATTGATTAAAGTGCGATTTTTTTTTTTAGATTTTCTTTTATGTAAGTCAGTGTCAAGATAAAATGTGGACGCCTTTGCAAATATTATCGGTCCTCAGAGGATTGGATGCGAGAAGAAAAACGAAAGTGTCATTTGGTGTTCCTCAACTATCAATTTTTCGGTCAAGTTGACTATGCTGGGAAGCTTAGTTTCGGAGACAGATTAAACCTGATACTTCAGTTAGGGTGAGTGTAGGGTAATGTTCGTTTTAATAAGTTTCATTAGAATCAATAAAAAATGTCTTAATCAAGCATTTCGCCTAAATTTTCTGTATACTGTCATACTTGGCGTATGAGTGATTTTCGTACACAACTGAAAAAACTAAAACGAATTGATCTAGAGCGACGACGAGCCACGAGTATTTTTCAGTCCTACTTTTAAAATAAAGTTTAACTTTTTTTTATCAATGAAAGGTTAAGTTTAACCAACGGAAATTGTGACATAGATACAGTTACATAGGCAAGTTACTTTAGAATAAAGAATGTTTCCTCAAATTTTACTTTCGGTGTAGTCCTCAAATTTCTACTTACTATGTTCATAAAAATCAATTTAACCAATGACAGAAATTGATTAATTGTTACTGCTTATTTTCTTTTAGGTAAGTGACCTTTGAGGAGTCACTGACACACACAAGTAAGATATCTCAGTTTCAATATCAGAATTCTTGTGAATATATTCAACGAAAAGGGAAAAAAAAGTTGATTCAATTGACGTGATATTAAGTTCAGATCATGTCAGCAAATTAAAATGTCATCAATGTCATTAGGACGGATACACACACACACACACAGAAACACACATGCACATACCCACAGAAATGCAAAATAAGCACTGTAAATATTTGCCAACGATAAAATGACATTAGAATGGGATAACAACGAAAAATCGTTAAAATAATGGAGAGCAGAAAATGAGCCATTTGCTGTGACCATTTGCAGGATATGTGAGGAGATCTGTGATGCATTCAGATGCGACAGGAAACATTCAAGTCAACTGTCCACACACCAGCCACATCCCAGTTAATTTCATTTAAAAAGCATACACACACTCCCACACACACCCACACACACACACAAACCGACACAAATTCAATTTGCAGCGGAAATCAATTTGTTTTGTGTACGTGTGTGTATTTCTGGGCCATAGTAGGGAACAGATAAAGTGCGGTGCGGAGAAAAATTGTGAAAACTGTAATGGCAAGTAAACAAAACGATTGCACGGTCATAGACTCGCTACGGCAGAGCTCTGATGAAATGGACGAAAAGCAGCATGAAATCTGTGTGTTTGGGGGGGGGGGGGTGGGTGGTACGAACTATTTTGCTGCCCGGATGAAATGAGATCAGATCAGATCACAGGAACATTAGTGCGACCGGCAACCATCACTTTAGCAATTGTGTTAAGCTGTCATGGCAATAAATGTTCAAATGCGAAAATGCTCCAGCGGCGAGAACAATAGAAATAATTAAATTAAAAAAGACTGCGGAGGGACGATGAGTCGAATAGAAGCAATGTGATGCACGCACGCTCTCCTTACGGACGATGCTGACTAGCTGATAGCGATAAAAACCGACAACAAAATTTAAACATGAGCACTAAAAGCAAATACCAACATGTTAAATGGAATGTGTGCAACGTGCAAAAACTGGTTTACTTGCGAAAACCCGTTTAAGTTATGGCCGACGGAATGGATATGAGTAGAGGAAAGTCATCACAATGTCAAGAATAGTACAACAGTGGAACGAAATGGGGAAAAAGAGGAATATTTTCCAAGCCATCCTTCCATATTTACCTTAACATTAGCGTTAAACCCACTCGATGCTGTCACGGCTGCTGTGTGTGTGCCTTCGCCACTCTACTTCGTTGTCTGTGTCTTGTTTACTTAACCATGTTCACATGCATTAAAAGTCACTTCCTGTCGCCGTTGCCGTATTAGTTTTGTTTAGTTTTGCGTTTTTTTTTGTTTGCACTCCTTCTCTTCCCCACATTTTTCTTCATTCCATTTTGTATTCACCTCTTTTGTGTCTTATTCCTTAGCATCCTTTGCTGCTGGTTTGCCAGTGGAACATATCCGCCTGATGTTGCTTTTGTTGTCATTCCGGCTGCCTGTCGGTACACGTGTGCTGAGAGTCATTCGGTTTTGGTGTGCATAAGCGTAATGAAAAATTGTGCAAATGCTCTGTAAGTGGGGCTTAGTTATTTCCTCGTTTGGAATATTTCGCTGTGGGGGGCGAAAAATTCTCGTTATGAAGATGCAAATGTATACTTACCTAACGCGCTGCGTAGTATTAACTAAAATTGTGTGTTTTTAGCTTCGAGTGAATGAGCGTTTATTGAGAAAGTAATAGGTAGCTACTTACTTTGTGAATATACAGAAGAATTTAATTGCATCCTAGATTGCTTAGGTTGAGGACTTAGGCAATATCACGAGTTTTGTTGCACAGTAGGCATGAAGTTTGTCCTAATGGCAGTTCAAGTTAATATTTTTTACAAAAACTGTGATCCATTGTACTACATTTTATTTTATTTTATAATTTAATTCCCAATAATAACAAACGCAAACAGAAAAACAACTATTTTCAAAAAAAACATCACATAATCGGATCATTGCTATTACAGCTGTTCAATGCTGTGCAGTCTTCCAGGTAAATGTTTGTCTTTTCTAGTAAATATTTTTGTTTTGCAAATATATTTTGATCAACGTTGTTGTTGTTGATGGTGATTCGATGAAAAGTTTTTCACTGATACAAATAAAATTTTAAAAAATGTACCCCAAAACAATGAAATTTTGGTTGAGTTAGTGTCCGAGTATGCAAAATTATCGTATGCATTAGATAGGAAATCCAATTGCAATCGTCAGTGAACAGAGAAGTTTCCAAGTTTCTAAGATAAAAATTGTCAATTTCTGCAAAGTTTTCCCCTATACTATAATACTGCCAAGATACTGCCACGAGATGGCACATGACAACCAGCAACGAGCACATTAAAATCTTTGCCGTAATCTGTGAAACCACCGTCATGGCAGCAGTAAATTCAATCTCAGTGCAAACTTTATGTGGAGTGGCTGATGAATAAATTCCAATTTTGGTACAATCACAACGCAAACAAGAGACTAGTAGGTATATGTGCGTCATGCACGCACCATGCAAACACCACAAGCATTGCAAATTCAAGAAAAGCAAAAACAAATGATGCACACAGAACACCATGACAACCGTAACAAATGAACGAACGAGATCCAACTGCTTTTTTGTTTTCATGTATTTGAAGCTACTACTTAATAAGACACGCAGCAGTGGCGGCGGAAAGTCAAAAGATCTGCGTGCGGTCGGGTTGGCAGGTTCACGGGTTTAGGGGTACGCATACGCAATTCGTGTCGCTGTGGCATGCGTGACTGTCACCGAATCGTCACCGGCAGAATTGTGGTATGGCGGTGGCAATGAGCGTGGGTATTTCCGTGTTCATGTTGACAACCAACTGCAGAGCAGTTATAGGTATTCCATAGAAATGCCAGGACCTCACCTCTAAATGTGTGTTCGTGGGTTGTGTGGATGAGTGTGTGCTCGTTTTTCATCGTTGACAACGCATTCAAACTAATAATACCATAACATGTAATAGTTCGCCAAGGAACTGAAATCGAAATGAAATTTCTCTGCTTGAGGCAAAACTTTTGGTCCTTCGTATGTAATATTGACTGGAAGTTTCGGTATGCGGTGGTGAGGTTTATGCGTTACCATTGCAATTAGTCCAGGGACGTAACCAGGGGGGGGGGTTTGGGGTGTTCGAACCCGCCCCGAAATCTATGAAGTAATAGAAAAATGTATGGAATTGTTATGAAATTCAACAGAATTTAAGAGAAACTTCCGTATACTCCTTGATATTTTATTTTTGTGTACCAAGAGCTGGAAAATTCGAGTTCCAGCATTCGTTATTAAGCATCCCAGTTTACATTTACATCAAAGTGAAACACCTTATGAAAGTTTATAGTTATTCGAAATATTGCTGTGAATCAAATGTTTTTAAAATGAAAGCAGGGACGTACCCATGAAGGGGAGGGGGGTTTGGAGGGGTTTAGGGTGCCCCCCAAAATATATGAACACAATACGTCGATTTTTTCATAAATTCCCATTCGGGTTTTTTCCAAATTTTTGTAATCTACTTTTTTTATGAAAAATCAAAAGATTTATTTTGAAAAAAAGTGATCTGTTGTTGATTTTAATTTGGTTTGCATTTTCTAGTTTTTTTCTCAGTATAAGTAAAAAAAATTTTATGAAAACCCCCCCCGAAATTTATTCCTGGTTACGTCCCTGAATTAGTCTAACGTTTATTGAAAGTCACATGACCATAAAGCTTGCAAGTAATAACGACTGGATAACTAATGCCGAATACCAAAAATATTATACGTTTCTGAAATCATTTGATGACAAATTCTAGGATTTGCAATAAACTAAAATTCCTTTGAATCCTTAAAATAAATAAATAGTGGAAAAGGTGAAAAAGTGAGTAGGTTTCAGTCGGCCAAAGTCGACGCATTACACGCTTACATACTTATGTGTGTAAAAGCAATGCATTTCACTTTGCAGTGTAGGGAAGGCAGTCCACCGCTCATACCAAGTTATTCTAGAACCTATAAAAGATGAATTCGACTGAAAATTATGGAAAAGTTATTGATTAAATTTCGTATAATTATCGAAATCGCTATATTACTCGCAGATGCAGGGCATTTTTGTTTCGGTCTGACCGAATAATTCTCTTACTAATAAGTTTATATTACCTTTTTTTTTTTAATTTCGTTTACTTTGACATTGCATGCAACTTTCCACTTTTGCCCAATCACCTCCCCTATATTTTGCTCTATTTCTGGTTTGTCTAAATAACAGTTTTGTTTTCTTTGTGAAAGGAAAGTTGTTGTACAAGTAGAGTTGTGCAATAAGTTCGATTCCCAAATTGTCAATAAGCTAATAAACTTTCTCCACTAAACAGGGGAAATCATTTCTAAAATTAACTTGTTTTTGGTGTTGGTTATTTCCGTTGTACCTATAGAGGAAGTTTGTTGGTACATATCATAGCCGGATTGTCATATGCGACTCTCTCGTTACACGCTACACATCTCGTCGATAGCCTGTAATATTCAATAATGCAACTCATTAACCGCAACTATTTGCTCGTAGACCACAACAACCAAACGAATGAATGTACGAGCGAGGTCAGTGTCATACTTAATTATACCACAACCGAGCGACGTTTATTAAAATTCTCGCAGCTAGGCGGTGTGCACCATTACCACATACAACATGATAAACCCAAAACGAATATGACACAGATTACTTTTGCAACATTTAATCTTAAAACGGAAAATTCATTAATAATAACACAATAATGCAATTTAATTAATTTCGGTTTAACCTTCCTGCCGCCGCACACACGAAGAAGCCTAGGAATGTATTATAAGTGATAAGGACACACAGTCATATGCAATACACACACACACACATGTATTAATGTTCCAGTGCTTGCGAAAAGGTTTTTCATTATATATCTCGGCTGTCATTTAAAATGACATTAATTTGTTTCCATCGAATTGGGACCTCCTCACCACACTTCAGCACAACGCTCTGCCACCCAAAATGCGCCAACTCGATTCTGCACTACGTGACTATGGCCCAAGTAGGATAATTATGAAGCGTAAATGCTATTGCCGCTGACCGATGACGCTGAAACTGACTCTGGTTGTAGTTGTTGCTTGGCTGGCTGACTGGCTGGCAGTTGTTCACATTTCGGTTGCACAGTGATGCTGTGTGAGGGGGCGAATTCAGCGAAATGGACTTAAGCCGCACATGTGACCGTTTGTTCGCTTGCGATAACGTATTTAATGTCGTAGGTCAGCGTATATCTGCCAGAATCGATTAGTGTCTGAGCCATATAAGCAATATAATGACTTGGACTATTGCAGAGAGTAGTGCGCAGGGCAGGTGTGGTTTGGTTTGGTCAGTTGAGTTGAGTTGAGATGAGGCAAATGTTTGGCGATACTCGTACTGGATACAACCGAACTGTATGGTCGTTTGTTTGGTGCGCTCTCAGTTCTGGTCATTTTACAGCTTAGTAGATATTCACATGCCTTATGTGATATGAATAATGAGGATTTCGGGGAATTATGCCTTCGAAACTATTAATGGAAATGTCAAAATTAATGTGCAATAAATACGCACAAAGTGCCAAATTACGGATAATTCTTGGAGAACAGTGGACACTCCAACACTACAGCTGGGCCACAATTTCGGCAATTGCCCCCATTCAGCATAGCATTTGAGCCAGTTTGAAGATGGCCATATCTCCGTTGCTTTGTAATTGGACCACATTGGTCTGAGACAGCATTATAATTAGACCAAACTAAAATTGACATGCTCAGACTAAAATACCGATGAAATGTACTGACTATTCGGAGCGTGTCAATTCATTTGCTTGACAATAATTTGAGCTGGCGAAAAAAAAAAGAAACGTAAGACTAATCTCTTCGAGGCAATTGAGTCTGAAAGGGCACTCAACGAATTTAATAGTTTCCCAAGCACTTTGACCGCAACCGCACAACATTCCTTGTATTTTTTCTATGATCATTTCAGCCATTACGGTCGAATTCAATCACAGTCCCAAAAGGTACTAAACTTGACCGCATTTCATCATAAAATTTTCCCCATCAACTTTCAAGTCAAAGTATTTACCACATTTTTTGACTGATGAAGACAAACTGTAATGCCATTAAACTTTATGCAAGAACCTTAAAATTGAAAAAAGTACACAAAAAATTTGTGATAGCACACCTTGCTTGATTCCTGCGTCGCACCCTCCTAAATTATAAAAATAAACGGAAATGTTGTCGAGAAGTTTTTTGCACGTAATCAATCACGCTTCATTTATTTGTATTGTGTCGGAGCAAAGCCTCTAAGACCAACAACACCAAACGTAACAACGCCAACGACATTGAAGAGAAAGAGTGGCAAGGAAAGAGAAAAGTTATATCCTTTTCTTTGCCAGCTGCTGCTCGTTTGCGCTCTGGCAACTTTTTATGCGTCTTGGAAGTAAATCCAATTTTCGGCGTTTGTTTGGTGGCTAAAATGAGTGATTTATGTCAAAATGTTTAAACCGCAGCGAAGGACGTTAACACACACACACACACACACACAACCATTCACAATGGGCGCCGAATTTACGAGCTCTGCCTGTGCGTGTGCCCTTATTGCCATTTAGCAAATATTTACAGCCTCAAGGACACACCTTATCATAATATAAACACCCTTTTCGGTTTCCATTGCCGCGGCGGCAGCGGTGACTGTGTGTGGCCGCCAGAGAAATTAATTTCACTTGTACTATGGCTATGGTGCGGTGTCGGCTGTGCTGGTCGCTTTGCCATGTTCAAGTTTAAACATTATTGCCCGCAATTGCTTATTCCTCGTGGTCGTTGTGCTTGTTGTCGCTCGGTCGATCCTACGCTCGTCGTGTGGGCTGGTCTAGTGGGGGATTCCTTTTTTTTGGACTGCAAATTGTACATTTTTTTGGTAAAAGGATGAGCTCAATCCTGTTGAATCGTAGTTGATGAACTCATAGGAAACCCCTCCACAATGACGTAGCGCACCAACCGAGTGACAACTGCCAATTTTGGCTAGTTAAGCTATTTGATTTGTCGAAGGAGGATTCAGACACTCTTGTTGTTGCTCTTGTATTCCTCTTTCACCGCACGGCCCCTGCATAAACTAGTTTACACCTGACTTTAAATTGGTTTTCGGCTTTTCATGGCTTCGGTGTAGTTTCTTCCACTCCAGAACGTCTGCTCTCCTTTAGAATTTCCTATTTTGGCCGTTAGATACTTTTTTTGTAATGCGAGTGTTTGTGTGTGTTTTTGTATTTGGGGTAAATAACAACTTTCGTTCACCACCTTTGGGGTTTTCACTTGCCATCGGCTGTTGTTGGGGCGATAATGAAAATCTAAGAAATCCAATTTTGTGGCTTATTTCGTCTGTGGCCGGGGCCAAATTTTCGGTGCCAGGCTGCAAAATTTGAGTTGCTAGTATATTTAATTTTGTATTGATACAATTTAACATTTGAGTGGACATAAGCTTAGCTTCGGCTTACGTAAAAAGGTTAACCGTTGGGAAAACATTCGAACTGATTTCTTTGAATTGATTTCTAAATTGAGAAATAAATGCCTTTTGTTTTGGTCTATTTGATCAGCTATTAATGGGAGGGACTGTATTAGATTGTTTGGGTGTGTTATTTAAGAATAGAAAATGAAAAGGTGATCCATTCAGCTGAAATATAAAAATAGGAAATGCCGACATTTCTCGTGAGATTGACTGTGGATTGTGAGACCTTTGTGGGTCAAGATGGTATCTATTCGATTATACGGTTCAATAAATGGATGCAATTTTAAATTCACATGGAGAGGCCATATTCTGTTCTCTAGTTGTAACCATGGTTATGGTCTGAAAAAAATATGTTTCCAGGACCCAGGCCTGGACTCAGCCAGGACCCAGCAACTGCCTTTCAATTTGTGATATTGAACTTTGTTACCAAACAAAGTTTGCCGTGTCACAATGTTTCATTTTCACTATTTCCAACGTGAAATCACTTTTCAACACTTTTCACTTGCAACAGGGCCAAAGTAGCGAGCGTAACATTTTTGTAAGTGAATTTCGGCTTCTACGATGCACATAAAATACCACAAATTACGACTGACCTCAATTAACAACGCACCCAAAATCTTCGCGCACTCAAACCCCAACCCCTAAAAACCGCCATTAAAGCCGCCAACTTGTTTTGTTAGCAAACGCCCAAAACGCACTTAACCCTTAAGCTTACACACACACACAAACACACACACATACACCATAATTGGCCTCATAAGAGAAAAACTGAACCCACTAAAATTTCATTCGACCCTAAAATTTTACAACCGACTGCATAAAGCTGCACAATTTGTTTGGCATTTTGGCAGCTTGTTATGACATCATGTTATTTACCAGAGTTGCCATTGCACAAATACTTGTTTACACTTTAATGTGTGTGCGTGTGCAATTGTTTGTGTTTGTGTTTGTCCTTATTTGGGTGTGTGTTTATGTGTGTTTCCCCATTGTTGACGCACGAAACTTGGCCAAAGTCATTGTCAGTGTATTGCGTTTGCATTGGACATAAACAGAGTTGCTTCGTTTTGCTGCTTGTTTTCACTACGTTTTTTGGAGCTGCCTTTAGCTCCACTCAGTTTGTAGGGGCATTTATATTTGTTGATAATATGATTTTCAAATGAGCGCAAAAGATTTACTGACAAAGCTTCAAGTGAATTCTCTGCAAGGCTTCAATGGGTATGAAAATTCGTATCAAAATGTTTGGACTTGATAGGAATTTTGATGTTAGTATCAACTCATTGTGGTGTTGAACTAAACCACAATTGTGGCTTTTAAGGGATGAGAAATCGGAATACGATTACTGAATCGAATTCGAATTTCACATAATTTCCAATGGAATTCATTACACGCATGGAATATTTCAAATGGAGATTCATTTGTGGCTTAATTAGTGTTGGCTTAATCGATTTAAGGATATTCCAAAAATCGGTTTTTGTAATTTTTCGATTCAGTTTTCGAGTTGTGTATTCGAGCAGCCAGTTTTGCATTTTATACAATATTTGGCATTACTGCCACGAATAGATAGTCTAAAAAGCTTAGGCTTTTCCACAACGATTTCGTTTCATTACGAATATTTTTCCCTCAGTATAATTATCTGTACTACGCAGCACTGAGGTGTGATGTTATATTGTTGTTGTTATTATTAAAATATTTACCTGTTTGCGCTTGGCCTTTGTCCCAGATGATTAATAAAATTATTATGCAAACTATGTGCAATTAATAGGTACTGTAGTATGTTGCAACGACTGTTTACATTGCAAGGCACAGGCATGCGTGAATTGCTGATATTATACATACATACGCGGTATAAAGCACATTGTACACTTTGAGAAAAAATAGAGACTAACCAAACCAAAATATAGCCTAACAAAAAAAGCTTATGCGAACCTTTTCGATTCTCATAATCGCAGAAATCATATCTTTTCCATATAACACAGTCCGAAACAAAGTCTACTACATGTATATCCATATATATTCTGAAATGTGGGCTTTAAATAAATTTGTTCTCGATCAAATTGTTGGAATTAGCAGAAGAAATCAATTTGCTTCGTATTTAATGTTACTCATACGTCATGTATAACACAATGCGAAGAATTTTTGGAAAATGTTGGCTTACCCTCGCTTTAACAGAAGAACCATTCATTTGGCCATTCACTTAACTATTTGAAATCAACTGTTTACCAACAGTTTACGTGATTTTGTGATGCCAGCCAAATTCTTCTAACACCTAATAACACTTTCCGTTTTTCCTCTCACATTAAACTATCGCAAGGTGATCGGCGAGATCTACAAACGACATTCACCCAGGCTTTATCTTGATTTGATATTTCCTTACAAATCTATTTAAAGTACGAAATGGAAAGGTTTGACGACTAGGTAATCGAACTGCAATCGTTGAATTTTTATTGGCCACTATTCACGTTCATGGCCATTGGCGGACAAACTTACCTCCATGAAATGTGCTATTGGGCCAATGTTTTTAAATCGGGTAACTACTAAGATCCAAGGGGAAACTAGTAAAATAAAATAGTTTTGGAAGAAAATAAAATACAGGAAATATGCTAAAATTATTCGTTTCCCCCAAAGAAATCGTTTATGGTAAAAACATTTTTTTTAAACAATAAAAATGTACACTTATTTTTTTTTGTGTACGATATAACATATGTGCATGTACATTGTATAGAATAAACAAATGTGGATATGTATAACATGTATATTATTGCAGACATACACGCTGTTAGATATAAGAGGCGGGTTGAATTGAAGCCAGCATTTGGGTGACAGAAATTAATAAGCAAATCAATCAATCAAATTGCAGCAATGCACATACGACGCATGTGCTGAACATAACACAAGTTTGTTTATTATGAAAATTAGCCTCATAATCGAATTATGGCTGCTTGTCGTTTGAGTAATGTAATTAAAATTGGGAAGGAATTTTGATACTCACTTGATGTGGAAAGTGAAGAAGCAAAATTATTTATCTACAATTCACCTGGTACACTGCGACTGGCTGTAATATTCTACCCAAATATTGGTAATATGTATTCTATTCAGGCATGAGGTGGTGTGATAATGAACTCATCTAACTGATACTGGAGGTCCAAATGGATTCCTTCATTATCCTTCACTGAATATATTCCCTCAACTACTTAGCCTTTACCTAAATTATTCCCTTCGAAATTCCCCTCAGTAGATATTTTCCAAAGTAAAACAATTTCGTTAATGTCCAACCTCTTTATGCTCCCTTGTGATAATAGAAGAATATTTGCATCACCTACTTCAAACACAATTCATTTCGGCATGCTCTCCTGGGCATATTGTACTTTCAACACTTCTTCACTTCACTTTCACGATTGCTACTAAAAATTCCACCATTTCCAACGTCACTACTCGCTTCTTGGTCTCACTTTCACTCACAGCTGACATCAATACTTGCCACAAAAAAAAAAAGAACCAAAAAACCCACCCGAAAAATAAAATTTTAAACGTGGCCGCCATTACCAGCGCCATCATTAAAATGCCACAACAACAGCAAAACACAAAATGGCAACAACAACATCAAAATGAGCAAGAAAAAGTTCGCGCACTTCCGCAACATTCGACATCCGGCAGACAGACGCGGAACGTAGCACAGCACAACACACCACAGCGGATGTGAAAAGATACAACGACCAGCGAACAACAACAGCAACCAGAAAAATAACAAAGTAGCGCACTCCACTTCCGCTGAGAAGTTCATGAAATTTTTATTTCCGAAGGATAGTGTAGCAAATATCAAATTTTGGTTGGCTGTTGGCACTGTTGGCCCGGCTGCCTCTTCCCTGCTTCGCCTACTTTTTGTTGTTAGTTCTATCTTTCCGTGTGTAATTTTTTTGTTTCCCTTTGTTAGTGGTCGGTGGGGGAATGGCATTGACTGCTCTTCGAAAAGTGTGCCAGTTGGCAGAATGGTCGCGTTGACACTTTGAAAAGTAAAAATGGGGCGAAAATATAACTCAAAAAAGATTCGGAAAAAAAGTGCAAGAAAAACCAAAATGGCAAAACAATATGACGGACCAGATGCCATCGCGGTCGATATCATATCAATTTTAAATAATGTTTGCCAGCAATAATTTTTTTGTCGGTTTTCACAATATTTTTTGTTTTGTGGTGAGAATGTTTTGTGGTGACATTTGTTTCCAAAGAAGCGTGAATTATTGTCGCTCATCTCAGCAACTGTCGTAAGTGATTTCAATGCTCTTTTTCAGGTGAGGATTTAAAAGCTTTTCAGACATATTTCCGCAACGTTTTCTCCGTCGATATTGACATATTAATTTACGTTCACATATTTTCCTATAGAACTAAAATTTTAAATGTTTTGTTTTGGAATAAAGTCTGATGCATTAAAAATAAGCTTTCACTTGGTTTTTATGAGAGTTTAAGAACCAAAGTCGGGCTGATAGAAACCAATTTTAATCGCAACTTCAATCAATCTTTGTACTTTTGACTCTTATGTCTGTGTTGTCTGTAATCGAAATGTGCCACCGCTGCTCTTTCACTGTCATATGCCATAAGTTGCTTATTTGTTATGTATGTTCTTCCATATTGCCGTTTGCTGTTATTATTGTTGCTATTTTTTATTTACAAAATAAATTCTCCTTAAGTCTCAAGCAAAACACTACTCTATCCCGGGATTTTCTTCTTCCTTCGTCCACACATCTGTATTGTTATAGAAATTGGACTTTATGCTTTCCACAAGTAGTGGAAAGACATGTTTGTATTTCTTGTGTGTGTGTGTGTGTGTGTATGTGTGAGCTTTCATTCCTGACGTTACACCGGTGTACGTATGTGCATGCACCGAACAACAGAAAAAACCAAAACAAAAGCCATTGGATAAGCAAACAAAGGGATTATCGTTCGGTTATCCCAGCCATATCCTAAACTCACCTGTTCCGTGTTGTGCTACTGCTACTGCTTCTGCTTCTGCTTCATGCGAACAATGTGTGCGGATGGCGCTGTGAAATATTGCAGATTGAAAAACGACAACGACGTAGCGGGAAAGCGTAAATGGAGAACCTGCTCACGACTACAAAACATGTGCCACACGTCAGGCATTTTGATGAATATTAATATCGGTGTACATTTTTTGGATTTTAAATTTTATTTTGCACATGCATTTTTTTGTGCTTGCACATGCAGCGTGTGGGAAAGTGTTTTTTTTTCTTCAAATCATGAATTTTTCCAATAACAAAGAACTTCAACTTTAGAAGAGAAAGGGAGGATGTCTTTTGTTGTGGTTTTCTCTGAGGACGCTGGGTATGCTTGGAAGTAAACTTATCAATGGATTCAACTGGTGTGGTCACTACTCAAACTCACTTAGTTGAGAGCTCTTTTCATTATTCTGTGTTTCAGTTGGCTTACCTGCACAAAAGTATTTAACATTTCCTCACCGAAATTGACCAGTCAATTGTGAATAACCTTATCAAATGTTCATCGAGTACGAGTCTACTAGGGCTTAGGCCGAGACTCTTCTTCTTGCTGCAATTCATGTAAGAGACATGTTGAACAATAAGAACTGTGGAGACATGTTACATAATTCCTAATCCGAGCGACGAACTGGACTGGTTCACTCACATGTTTGTCACTCCCTACAGAAAAAGTGTTCCCCTGATGAAATCGGACTCGGCACCTTCCTATCGTAAGACAGACATACCTAGCACTTGGCTGCCTGTATACTAATTTCATATAAGACTCTGGATGTATCTGAGGTCCGTCATGTTTCGCTACCTCTAGTTTTTCCGGCATCCACAACCATCAAAAGGAATCAATAACATTCAAATTGCAAAAGAGAGTTTAAAATGTTCCCAGAACAATTCAAATGGCAAATTGTAATAACATTGCTTTTTTTCCATGGAATTGTTTACGAATTAATTGCCTGCATATAACAACTTTTTTTGGCTATTTTCATATCAGTCTATTTACTTAAATTTGATTATTGCATCGGAAAAAAATCGGTATAAATTATGAACCTGTATGCAATATTGATGTCTGTCACGAAAAAAAATCGAAACTAATTTGGGTAAACTGTGATATCAACATTTGAACGGAATTTCCCGATTGTTTTTTTTTTGATATCTATAAAATTCTTTGTGAGTTTGTGGGTTTGTATGTATGTACTGGACCGATTTTAATCAAACACATATCAAAATGTAAGTAATTTCATTGACCTAATCATAGGCTTTAGCCATTTCATAAATTTGGGCGTTCGAGGTGGGCGTGGCAAATATTATTCTAAACTGCTATAATTCATGCGGTGTTTCGCGAATGGGTAACATGTTGATTCTGAAAATTTGCAATATGCCCACTGTCACGCCTTAGCATTTTCAAAGCTTTGTAACTCGGGTCCTATTTAAGGGATTTCGCTGAAATTTCGGACTTAGTGCTGGTGAGGTGATTGTGAAAATGTGTCAGCTGCCACTTGCTACGCCCCAAAATTTTTATAGGTTTGGTGTTGAGTAGTGAATGGGCAGAGGTATGACTGGCAAAATCTATTTTTATTTCAGTTGCTTAAATAATACATATAACATTTATACATTTACATGAAAATATGAAAGTACAAAATTATTGCGAGCGAAGCTGTGGGTTTTAGCTAGTAAATAATAAATCAACTAAGTTTTGATTTTGTAATGCTATTATGATTTCAATGAAAATTGAAAACTGATTGCGAATTTGAAATTATTCGATTTGAGTTGAGGTTGTGCAATAGAGGGAATCTATAAATATGCATTGCAAATCAACATTAGATTGGCTTAAATTTAAATTACACAAATAATAATGCTATTATTATATTAAGTAATGAAATTGAAAGAATAAAGAATAATAAACTACGTCAATCCGGGTTCGCTTTGTATTTTCACATAATTTTATCGGAAAATTGTGCATTTTAACAATTTATACTTAAATTCATATCGTATGAAGAAGTATAACTCATTGCCATGTTTTTAATTTTTTATTTCTTTCTTTGCAGATTCGCTCACAACGAAGATTTGAGTAAAATTGCCAAGAACATATACACAAATATTGTAAGTTTAAAAAATATATTTTTCTATTTTACTGTCACTTTCTCGCTTGAATTCAAGTGATAAGGAAATCAGCTAAAAATAAAGCAAATTATTTTCTATGAATTATTCATGACTGAACCAAACTAAGCCGCCGTCGTTTTATAAGTCGACATTCTGCTTGTTCTGTAGTCATGTTGTGTTGGCGTTAAAGTTAACTTATGACTATCATGTTTTGTGTTTCCCAGGAAGTAGTTAAACCACCCTTTGTATAAGATTTTATAGATCTTCCTTTCGACATCAACAATTTTTTTCCTTTTTTTTTTTTTTAAATGTTTGAACGGAACAAAGTTGCAGTTGCGAGCACAGAAAACCGCACAATCTATCTGAATGCTGATTCCTATTACCAGATTGCTGATTCCTTGTGACGAAACGATAACAAAAAAATGTATTGGAGAGGTAGGTCCATCCGATTCCCGTAACTTACGTAAAGGAAACTTACTTCCAATCAAAAAGTGGCGACTCACGCTCCCCTTAGTTGAAAATCGAATGTTCACAACCGAGGAAAGAGCTTAAGTTAAGTCAACTGTCGTTATTCGATTTCAACTTTCCAATTTTTTTCGGTGAATTAAAACTTTACTTACTTTTAAGCCACGCCACTTTCCAATTGAATAAGACTGGTTGGGAAATTTCGACAATTTCCATTTTTAGATCCACCACTTTACAGAGTTGCACCAATGGCAGTCACGGAGCGGGCCATGACTCGTGTTCGTTGTGCAGAAAATTCGATTAATTTTTCATTTATCAATGTCAACTGCTGGACGAATTAAAGAGAAACACAGCAACAGAAACAGAACCAGAACCAGAACTAGGTGCACCTGCTTGTTTTGTCGGTCCTTATTGAATGTTATGCCAATACAGACTACCCTGGCATCCGGACACCCCTCATGCCATCACGTATGTTCGGTATTTCCGGAAATTGCCAAAATTCACCGCGCTACGGAAGTAAGCTGACAAAAACGTGCTTTCTTCATTTCGGGCTGTGTGCAGCTTTTTGGTCACGTTTTAATGAGAAACATCAATGGCGGATATTAACGTTATCAGAGGGACATGCAACTGGAATGTGAATGGGAAGGGGAGTGGGAAATCACAGTTCAAACGGGGGTCAACCCGAAATTGTCGTTGTATATTTTTTCCCTTTTTTTTTTGTTTATAAATATCCTCGTTGAAGGGTATCAGTAATGACTGGGATAAGAGAAGACGAACTACATTTTAATTGATGGCGATGTAATTTCCGCTTTTCGGTATCAGTAGAGGATTGTTATCTTAAGGGGGACTTTAGCGAAATTTCACTTCTTCATGTACACAATTTGGTTGAGTGAATATCAAAACGTTTCCATGCACGTTACGAATATTTTAGCTTATCCTTTGTCCTTTTCTTGGTTTCGTCTTTTGTTTTCAACTTCATTGATTGGCCAAATTTGCATAGAAATTTTGGCGTGAAATTTGGCTCCAAGAGTTTTTTTTGTGTGCAATAAGTCGAAATAATTTCAGCAGGCAGCCACTATGCGCTGCAAAATCACCACACTAGCAACAGGATTTCTGAACTACATTTTTGATATGCAATTAGTTTTTTTTTTTTGTTTGCTTGGCATTTCAACTTGAAGTTTTCCACCTAGATGATGATGTGTGGTGTAATGGTACAGAGTGCAGATGGTGTGTAGTATAATGGAAGCTTACAATTTCCCACTGATTGTCCTATTAACTATTCAGAATTTTCCACTTCTTCTCCATTGTCAAGTGAGATCGATAAATCAAATATTCATTGGCTGTACACACAAGGACACATATATAGGAATATGTTGACACTGTTCGTATATGTGTGTGTGTGTTTTCCTTATGCCGTTGTAATATTAAACTGATTTGATTGTGATTGATTACATACGAAGGTACAACATTGAACTTACTCACTCTTCCCTGTGAACAATGAACGACGGGCTCCTTGCCATGTTCCGTTCATGGATCTTGTAATAACAATTAGGACAATTGATGATGGCAACAAGCTGTTCTGTGGCCTAAGTGGGTGTGGAGAGAAGGTTTTAATATGTGCCTGCATGTACTTACTGTGGATACGAACGCAATAAGTGTCAATTACACTTAATGTGAGCCTTTCCAATTCCAGTTTGATTGACCAATTATACAAAAAAAACGGAACAGAAAGTATAGGTTTAATTCGAATGTGATGGTAAGAAATTATACAAACTAATGGTGAGTTTAGAGTTACGCTTTGTATGGAGTATTCCATAGTTCCGAAGAACATTAGCGATTCAAAAAGAGACTAGTTCTGGCGTTGATAATTGCCTTATTGGAAATATCCTTTGCTTACGATTCGATTGTGAATGACGTTATGTTAAAACGTTTGATGACATGTAGAGTAGATTGGAAGTCCTATAATTGCCAATTTTGACATGATTACTATAGTGTTGATAAATGACAAATCGGGTGCAGTAATTTCCATGAGACTATGCCACAAAAGACCCATTTCGCTTCCGCTATCCTTCATTTTTGTTGCGGTTGAACTATTTAACTAGATTTTTAAGCTAACTTTTAGACGTAGTGTGAAGCAAATCTCTCTGTTCATACTTAGTGGTAAGGTCCACTCTGAACCCCATGATATTTTTGAATTTATTGCAAGATTTTTTAATGCCTGTGAGGACTTAGTGATGTACGTCATCATCTCTCTTCAAGCAGTGGACTTCTGTGTCCGTTCGGGAAGCGGCACTATACTGCGGGGCCCTTCCAACTCGCAGAAACGATAAATCAAAGAAACGAAGTTGTCTTCTGTGCAGCTGCAGCTAGAAGTCCGACCAAGATCCCTCGAGGGTCTTAGTACCAAATATTTATTTCTTTATGTCGATAATGAACCCAATTATAATAAATTTAAATTCCTTTCAAGCACCAATAATTTTTTAAAGACTTTCAAATACATGCCTATAGAATAAAATATGCACATCGCACTTCCCATCACACACACAGAAATATTTAAGTATGATTACGAAAATAAAGTGAATATTCCCTTTTTTTTTGTACTTTTCTCTTCGCAAAATGAACGACCTTTTCGCAATATCCTCTTAAACCATTAAATTATTTTTAACACCTCAAAAATATGGCAGATATTTTTCAATCAAACGAAAAAATGTCACGTATCTGCGCTGGAGCATCTATGTATTTTTGTATACATGAATATATACATACATATACATATATGCTAGAGTAATTTATATGTCATTGCAGACATACAGCCAGGCACACCAATCGCAAATACTTCAGCACACGAGCTGCTGGCTGACATACAAACAAAGCACATACGCAAGTTAAGTCGAGTTGTCTAAACATGAATATGGACTGACTTAAATTAACACAAATTCATATTAAATGCTCTCACTATACCCACACACACACACACACACACTTTTTCACCTGAGTACGAGAAAATTTTTGAAATTTTGATGAGCAGAAAAAAAACCAAACAGCTTATCGAAACGAAACGAAATGCCTGGCTGTCATATAGCCCCTCCACTCAATTCCTTTGAAGTGTGTATGCATAAATTTGCTGTACATTTTTTCGGCACATTTTTGCCATTATATGCCCTGAGCGTTTTATGAAGAATTTATGGAAATTTGGAAATTTGCCTTTCGAAGGCGCATCGAGTAAATGTTGATAGCAATTACCGGTGCCAGTTGCTTAGAATCCATGTTTTTTTGTATATCTCTTATTTTTGTTTTAAATTTTTAATAAATTTTTTATAACATCTTCATGGCATTGGCACTATAATGTTTTGAGGAAAGTATCTGGGAATGGCAATAAGATATCGACTCCATTTTCGAATTGCTAAGAACGAAATGAGTTTGGTTTTCTTGCATTCGATCTTCTTGGAATCACAAATCTACATACACCAAGAAATGGATTTTCTTCAAATTTGACACCCAGATGTCACTGCATAAGTCTCACTAACCACGGCATACAGGATAACTCCCTTGTTAGTCTCAGCGGCTGTACAGATATGTTGACACAGTTGTGGATTCCGATCAGGGTGTAATAGACCCCAGCAAAACTAGAAGTTCTGTTGAGCAATCAGACACCACAAAAAAGCGCTTTTCTGTACGGCTGTGCACAGTTTTTAGACTTGTGCTTGTTTGTACTAATTTTTAAATAAATATCCTTGAAGCAAAAAACTAAAAAAAAAAACCCATGAAAAACGAAATCACAAAAATATTTGTTTACATTAGCCACTGGAAAACGCAATGAACAAACCGTTTGTGTGGTGCAAATTATGTAAAATATAAAAAATCCTAAATGTTTGCTTCAAATTCAATTTCATCTTTTCAACTAATTTCACTGCGATTGCAATGTATTGTACGGGAGACCGCACCCAGGCACACCTCCAACTAATGGCAAAACATTAAATAAACTTGAACTGAAGTAAATTTCAATGCAAATCAGCTGAAATGCTAATGTCTGTCAGCTAAGTCAGTCATTCAAATCATTTTTCCCAACTCACGCGAAAAGAAAGCAAATCAGTTAGTGAATTTTTGTAAAAAGTTAATAAAAAAACGCAGCATATAAAAAATAAATGTAAAATGTAAAATGTAAACTTCAACTGCCTAAATGATGATGGGGAACTTCTGCGATCATGGTGAAATTATTATTTTTTTTTCATATCTGATAAAGTTATAAAATGAAAATATACATGCCAAGAAAAAAAGAAGAAAATCAAGTGAATTTTCTCTCAACGTTGATGAACATTGAATTGACGCCACCAGAAAACTTTGTGAACATGATAATTTTGAAGAAAGAACGAACTCTGAGAAAGTGAAAAGTTTATGAATTTAACGCTTGATGAGCGGAAGGTGAGAATAAACGCCTTCATATTATATTTGCACAGATTGTTGTTGTGTGTGTGTGTGTGTGAGCATTTGAGAAATTTTACATTAAAGCCCCCTAAAAACGGTGTCAAATATCGATCAAAAAATGCCATCCACACATTGTGTGTGTAATCGCAGACCGCATAATGTGGCGAGGTTAAAATGCGCTTCATAAATAATGCAAATAACCAAAAATGATGTGGCACTGTAGAATTTCATATATGCCGAGCCGAAAAGTATGCAGCAAACGTTTGGTTTTTTTTTACGTATTTTATGTCAAAAAATCTCTGGTGGAAACTTTAGTTTCTGTTGGTAGAGAAATGAAGGAATTTTCCTTTTTATATTTATCAACAAAAGTTGATAAATTTCATGAGGCAAAACATGCCATTAATGACATTTCTTACCTTTGTCAGGCTTTCGTTCTACATATTCCCACACATACCTACATATTCTCCAGCCGTAGCAGCAATTCATGTACAACACTCACAGACACTCATGCTTGAAAGTTTCACTATGGCTGAGTGCCACCCAAATCAAGAACTTTCTGCTGGTATTTGCTCATGAAACAAAGAAGACAAAAAGTTGTAGCTGCAGCAAAAAACGAACGAACAAAAAAAAAACCCAGCAACGAAGCCCTTACCAAACACTTTTATGCATGTCACTTATTTTGACAGCTGACAAGCGTACACCACACATTCGTGAAATATTTTGAACGGAAGGACGGACGGACTGACAGACGGACAGTGAGTCTTACACACATTTGTTATGCATGAATTTGTTGTGGTCTCTGGGGTGTGTGAACCCTAAAAGCAACTTTATATATACACGAAGTATACTCTTTTGGCCGGTCAATGTTTTTAGCGCTGCACTTTGACATTCTAGGCGGCCGAAGCGGCTAAAGCTCTGATTTTTTTTAATTTATTACTATTATATTTTACTCAGGAAGGGTCGTGTGAAATGGATAAATAAATAAGAAATTGCATTATTTTGTAGTTCAAATAACAAAAAGACTTTCTCTTGGAATAGATTTCTTTCCACCCTTCTTATAGTCGCATTGACCAACAATATATGCTTAACCTCGTGACAAGTTCATTATAAAACAATTAACGTTGCCAACTATTGATTATGAGCTATTGAAATATTCAAGAGCAATTTCCATGAATACCCAGGCCAAATTGTTCGTCAACGTGATACAAACAAATATCACAGTTCAAATGAAATCCTTGAGATTTGACTCTCATTCGAAATGCGAACTTCAAAAGAAACATAAAAACCTTTTGGCAATCATCACGAGTTGAGGGAACTTTGTTTCAAAAGCAATTCAACGAAATCAACTAACCAAATGGAATGGAAGTCAATCGTGTATTGAATTCGTTGAATTGTTTGCTATCTAACAGACGAAATGAAACGTCAGTGGCCATCATTAAAAATCGCCGAACCACCAAGTAATTGACGTATGGCACTGAATTCAATTGAATTGTTTCCGGTGAAATGCAATTAATGGAAACAGTCTCCTGAAACTTCGCCGAACTTGAGTTCTTATTTAGTTTTCGACGAAATCATTTCATTTTCGTTGGAAATTATGGAAATCATCGAAGTGGTAATATTCTAGTGGCAAAGCTATCTTACTTACCTAATCATATTTCGCAATATATCAATTTGCCTCTGTGATAGCTGCTCTGATTTCTATACTGATTGCCTTTCGAAATACAAGCACATCATGTGATGGTTTGACAGGTAAGCACTTACGCTGCACACTGACGATTATCAAAAATCCAATCAATATTAAACTTTGAGCAATGAAAGTGCACCAAGCATGCCAAGCTGAAGGAAATAGACGAAATGAGGACATCATTTACGTGTATATAGTATACAATAGGTAAATAGACTCTCAGTTGGTAAATATGTGTAGAATAGTAGCTTGCACCTCAAAAAGGAGGCAACAACAAATCATACCAGCAAATAAAAGAGTTTAAAGGACAAAAAAAAAACTCAGCAAAATCAATCCGAACAAATTCGATTATTATGAAGGCATTAGAAATCTAACCGTGACATCTGCACTTATTTGCACTGAACCTGTTTCGTGCAATACAAAAAGAGTGACGGAATTTGTAGAGCTTGGGCACGTTCCTGTGAGCTGTGTGACCTGTATTCCGTAAAGGACACTTCCACACAGTATTGTTGGCTATAAATACGTATATGTTTTAATTGTGTGGGGATCACCCAGCCAAGAATTGAATACGAATGGCGGAAAGCCATTCTCTCCACTTGGGCAATGGACATTAGCAAGAGCTTCCGGTAAGTGTGTTGAGTGGTTGGACACCAACCATAAATCAAATATGAAATTCATAAATTTCCTAAAAGCACACAAACAGGCAGAGCAAAAAATGGGAGAGCACATTTCAAGCGTTATTGAAGTGTTTCGGAAGGACGCTTTCATTTTAGCCAAGCATATTTTATGTGCCGACTATTTTTTTTCATCCATACAAATAGAAATTTTGCTTGTCTATTTATTATTTATAGGCTTCTTTTGTGGTAGTGTATGAGTGCGGGCATATGTTTTCAATATTTCCTTTTAATATAATCCATTGACAACATGGCTCTTCGGAAATGAAAACAGAAAAAGAAAGGATTTCATTGCAAAAACACTTCCGTTCTAATCTATAAATAATGGTTAAGAGCTTAAAAGCTTTCTCCCAACCAAAGACAACAAGAAACAATAACAACAGCCACAGCTCAGTAGGAAGTATCAATTAAATGAATGAAAATTATTAATTCCGAATGTGCTTAAACATAAATTACAAGATTGTACGAGAAAAAGCTGCCGATTATTGAATGTTAATCCTAATGCATTGACACTCAGACGAATGAAGAAGATGAGAGCGGAAAACTCGGAAACGCAATTTCAATGAAACTATAAAATACTATGTAGCGTAATAACGCGGCGTTGCTTCACCAACCAACACTAGTTGAAGTACCCTCCCGTGAACCTTACTGTGTACCTTCCCATGAACCTCCCGTGACCGATCCGTGAAACCCCGGCCTTCAGTGGTCTAGGTAGCCTCCGTGGACCTACCTATTAAACTTCCCGTGACCTTCTTCCCCCCGTGAGCATCCCCTGTGAACACCCGTTAGCTCCCCTACCGTAAATAACATCAAGTTCTACATCAGCGTCCCCAAAACCCCCTTCTAGCAAGTTGGCAAATTTAAAATGAGATTTAGGAATTTTGGTCGTAATATTGGATCCACCATAATGGACCCGCCAATCATATCGATGTTATTGTAATAAAAATGTACTGTTGTATAGTGTACTTTGTTCAAATTTATTTCCTCGGTCACAATGTACGTACATTTCTGGATCACTGCAAATATTAGGTGATGGTCCACACCAAATGAGTAAATAAATTGAGCCATCAACACAAACACCATCACCCAAAGGCCACAATGCAATTAATTGCCCAACCGACGTACTGCAAAAGCCACTTAAGTAGCAACCAAAAACAGAGCCCTCCTCACCGCGGTAAATGAAATTTCAGTCATTTTATTTAAACCTTAATTAAGTCTCAGCATAAATAAAGACTTAACCAAAGTGAAAAGAAATTAATGATGGCCGAAAACGCCCACACACAACACACACACACACACACTTGTACATACTCCAGCACATAACAAAGAATTATCCGCACGAATTATCTTTGCAAAAAGCAGGTTTCATGGTCTAAAGGCGCACATGTGTTGCTGAGTCCTATTAAAATACACTTTAACAAGAAGCCAGTCAATATTAATCAGTGTCAGGGTGAATATGAAGGCCGGCAGGTTGGTAAAAAGTAAGGCAACAACAAGCACGAACAAAGTAGGTAACAACTTGAGCCGAACAGTGCATATTTCAAATTAAGATAGGCAAGAGAGAGAGGGAGAGAGTGTTCCGAATTTGAAGCATACTTTAGAAATAAATAGATTTTTTGTTATAGGTGATAAAGGTGGGTTCACACTCACACACACACACAGACTCACAGTGAACCAAAAAAAAAAACTGTATACCAAAATCGTGCTCCAATGCCTAAGCATACCAACACAAAGCGCTGTCACCGTCCATTAGACCTGAAATATTGACAACTTAAAAGGGTTCACCTCAAACAGGATAAAAGCAAAAACGATGAAGTTAAAGTGGACCTGAAGAGCATTCTATTTTTTGTAATATTTTTTGTGTACTTGTTGGAGAAATTGATGAGAGATAGCCGGTGAAAGGTGTTGCCAGCAACAACAACAAAAACTCCACTCACTAACAGCTCTCCTCTGAGCATATTTTGGCCATTGTACGCATTTAGTGGTCGATTTTTTTTCTTTATATTCCAAAGCTTTTGCAACGAATTAGTCTGCTGTCAAAGTGGGTTTGTTCGGCTTGTAGTCGTTAAAATGTATTCAATAGCGATGAGATTGGTGAGTCGATTGGTGGCGCACAAAAGGAAACGAGGCAGCGCCAGTAGGGGAAGAAAAGAAAAATCAACTGAAAAAAAACCTGTCAAGTGCACATACAAGTAACTGTGCCTGCTGCCAGCCTGTCTGCCTCCCTTTCGGTTCGTCCGTCTGTCAAGGCATCATTTGTCAATGGTCATTTGTCGCCTGACAGAGATGAATGGGAATCCATCATGGAATAGCCCACCTAGGTTGATGAAGGTATGAGCTGCAAGTGGTTCGCTCCGACTCCGACTCCGTTAAGTAGTTGGATGTTTAAAGTAAACTGGATGTCATTGCAGTGAACCTTTGCAGTGTGGTAGATCACTTTTGAGTTCCTGGTATTCTTCTATGCCTAAAATGTTCAACAAAGCCATGTACAAAGTGTACCTTAATGTAATTAAACCCTTGCTCCACTACACTTCAATGTAACAATTTCCGCAATACAATTTCAGAAAAACAGTCCATAAATCTTTGCAATATGATCAAACAAGCAGCACAACTGCAGGAAGTGTTCGCGCACACCAGACATGAGCAGGGCTAATGTAATTGAAAACATGAAAAACTGAAATTGCATCTGAACTGCGAATGTGAATGAGAATCACTGCATGTGATTGATTAACGTTCAATGTAATGCAACGGGAACTTAAGTAGCGGGGGGAATGTATACAGCGAAAGCGAGATGAACAAGGAGAAATGGAATTAAATTATAAGTGTCAATCCGTCAGATATTAGAGCGACGGACTAACGTTGCAAAGAACAGCAATGCTAAAGTATTGGGCGGAATAAATTGCGAGACACGGAACATAGCAGACCGAAGCACGAAGGAAGGAAGGAAGCAAGTAGACGATCTGGCCATTCAAAGTGTTCCACGAGAGATAATTTAAAATGCCATCAGCTTATTGAATTTGTTCAGTTTAACACATACTCGTACACATGCACTGACAGCGGCCGCAATCCAACTAGCCAACACACCAACCAACACACCAACCAAACAGCCAACCAACGGACAGACAGACAACTGCAATTACCCGTAAGCAATGAATAGCATCGTTGGCATAACTATGCCACCACCATCACCACTTGCAGGCATCACAAACATATTCGGCGGGCTTGAAGACTTGCCCAGCACGAGCTGCACATGCATATGCATGCATAAATTCCAAAAGCACTGGTATGCGGGCTGAAGGTACACGTGGAGAACACATATCACCTCCAACATCGACATGGACTTTGAGCAAAGGCTAGCTCTGGCCATACTCCGTTGCTGCTAACCACTTTTAGTCGGTAGCTGTTAACTTAATTGAATCGCAAAATTTGGTCATTCCAGTGCAGTGAACAAAGGCGAGTGAAGCAAAGAAGAAAAAAGGAAGAAATCAGACTGTGATGTCCTCCCGCCCGAAGTCGTAAGCGGTTTAATGTTCGCTGCAGCCAAGCGTAAAACACACCAAGGTGAATGCGATAGTCTTCGACCGAACAAGTTGTTTAAATGCTCGTTGCAACTTTTCCCCATGATGGCACACATTTGGCCAATAGCAATGAAACGATTGAGCTTCTTTTTCGTTTAACATATCTCGTAGTTAGACAAATTTGAAATGTCAAATCAGAAGCTGCGTTTGATCGTAACTGCAAAAATTCCACCACAAGTTTGACCCACATTGCGCTTTTTTGAGAATATTCGCAATTTTGTTGAGAAGCGAAATGAGATTATTATTAGCTTTAAGCCATCACGATTGCAAAATAATTAATGAGCTCCAATGGCGAGAGCTCACATCTCTTACTTGATTTGGGTTTGAGACATTTTGAATTTCTTAGGTTTGTTTATTTCTTCTGTATTTGGATTTTTCACTTCTGCGTATTTTTATGGAAATTCAGGTAAGCTAAAAAAGGATCTATCCTTTTGCTTTAGATTCTCACATCGTTTTACTACCCTTCGTAGAAATTTCACCTCACCATAGACCAGTTAAAGCCCGGCAAATAGTGTTGCACTGTCTAATTAATGAAATGTAAGATGTTGAGCGAAGCTGCGGGGGCTTCCCCCCCCCCACGTTTTTTGAGTTGTAAGAGATTTTTAATTCTTTTGCTTTTTAATTTTTTCCTAATATTTTTGTTACACTTCTGGGAATTCTTCGCTGGTATATAAGAGCCATGTGAAATTTAGAGTCAGCTTACGTTGAGTTCATCAGGCTGACTGGTACAGAAGGACATTTTATTAATTAACATTCACAAATTGTCCTTTGTGTTGCTCTTTCTTTGACTCATTTAATTTAAGGATCAAGTGAAACATTTTTTTTCTTTCATTATTCCGAGTAATTTCTGCATACAATTTAAAAAAAGTTGATATCGAATTAACTTTGACCTTGCAGAGAAGCTTAGAATTTTACTAAAATTTTCCAAGATTTTGTAACAGTTTGAGCATTGGGCCGAATCCTGAGACCACCCACCAGCTTACAAATGTCGAATGCCATAGCTCTTCTTTCGGCATTAGTTCGTACACTTTTCCATGGTGATTTTATATTACAAAAATTCAGAATCATAAATACGTACATTTTTTTCAATTGTGTTAATTTAATTTTTGTTGTCTTCTGTGAGGGATTGCTTTGATATTTTGATGAGTGACGTTTCTTCTTCATGGACTTCGCATTCACTTCGTTTGTCATTGTATGGAAATTCCTCTTCGGTTGAATGTGAAAATGAATTATTTTTGTCATATTAGTGATGACAGGGAAGGAAATTGAACTCGTTTACGGTGAACTGATGAGTTTCTTACGTGACAGCCAATGCGACCATTGAGAGGCATCATTTACTGTGACATGATGAAGTTTGATGTGTGTGCTGGTAGCTATAGTTACAGGACTTTTTAAAGCAGATTTTTTATAAATTTTTTTTGTAATTTACTGCATACCACCTGCATTTAATTGGCTACCCAAATTGGCTGCCCTATTTTAAAAACGTGATAAATCTCTGTGTGTAAGGGTTTTGCAACTTTTCGAATGCAATATGATGAATGATACAAATCAGGAAAAATGTTCATTGATGAATTTGCATGGATGCTTTCTTAAAGAAATTTCCTACATGCATTAAAGGTGCGAGTGGGTGACACAAGCGAATGGGTTGAAGCTACTGACAGCCACATGGTGGAGCAGAATCGTGAATGCTTCGGTCGAATCGCAACTGGTCGCAATTATTGGAATTCGGGTGCAATCCGAATGGCAGCATCGATCCCTCTTCTACATTTTCTTCGTTGACGAAGTGGGCAAAGCAATTAGACGCAGTGGCAACAACAATACGAGAATTTTGTACAAATTCCTTCCGGCGTTTCTCTTCCAGGCTAGAGCTGCCCCGAAACGAGGAAACGTTAACTAACATTGCAAACCGCATTTGGGTCTTGATGTAACTGCTTTGCAAATTGAAACTCACGATTCCTAGTAGACAAGCCTTGGAGATACTTTTGTCCATAACTATTATTTGCAGCGACTTAACAGTTGAACAATTTGAATGAAAGTTTCGAGAATGCTTCATTCGACTTCAATGCATCGATTTCGAGAAAATCCTTTTTGTTTGTTTATGGATTATAAACCAGCTCCGATTTCTAGTCAATCTCATTTTCTTCTGCACTACACCAAGTGTAAATAATTGGATAGCGAAACGGCGCTTGTTTAGAAAAACACAGGAGCAAAACACAATAAAAAGGAAAGAAAAACAAATTTGTTGACTTAAGTATACAAAATGCCGTAGGTGTTTCCACTGCCAACATCTAACCACCACCCAGCAACAGCAGCACACAGCTACAATAGAACGCCTCTGCCATGAAAGTAGGGAAATGTATACCTGGTAAGGTTAATAATGCCATTGTAGCTTTTAGCTTTCATGCTGTTGTTATTGGCGGTGGGTATCTTTTTGTTGTTGACCTTTTTCGAAGCCATGCGCTGCAGGTTGTGTGTATGCATGAGTGGCGTATGAGGCCTATGCATGTGTGTGTGTGTGTGTGTCTAAAGTCGATTGTTTTTCAATTTTATAATTATGTTGTTTTTGTTGTTTGCTTCAACTTTATATATTTATTGATGTTGTTGTTTTTCAAATATATATTTAGTTCAGCGAAGCGGAAGACACCCACTTTTGTTAGGGAGAACGAGAGAACATTCAAGTGAACACAGCAGATTATTCAAACGCTTGTTATTCTGAATAACCGTATTTTAACGAACCAATTTGAATAATTAAAAATTTTAGGCAATTTGTAAATTTAACGACAAAATTACGAAATATTTTTCAAAGTTTACTACAATTTAACAAAAAAAAAGTACCTAATTTCCAAGTGAGTCCTCTCAGAATAAATCCTTACGCCACGAAATTTCTTCTTTCGCATTCCCGCTCACAGCCCCCAAAAAACAAATTCACCCACAATTCAAATTTAATTGAGCTTGTCTCAACCCGAAATAATACCCCAAAAAATACCCTCAAATTTATACTCCAAAAAAGCTGTCGTGCGTAAATATTTCGGATGTGGTCAGTTGCCGCAACGAGGCAATAACAACAGCAGGAAGCAGAAGAAGCGAAAAATTGGGAAAAGGATATGCCATACAAAAAAGCACAAACATGACCAACATAAATTTGAGGGGCAACAACAATTCGGACAACTCTAACACATATGCCCATGCTTGCCTGTACGTAGAGAAATTTGAATAAATTACATAAGCACCCGCACACACTCTCACTCGCAGTCATATGTCTTCTGAAGGCCCCCGCCCCCCCACATATTCTCCCTTTTATGGTAAGCTCCTGCTTCCTCTTATACTACATTTACTCTTGAAGGGTTCTTCAGACGACGGCCTCGTCGTTGTATTCGAATGGAATTTTCAAAATGGTTCACGAATAAATTTTTCTTTTTGGTTATTTTTTGAAAGAAACTTACACATATTAGTGTAAGCATGCCCATGTGCGTTGATATGTAAATTACGCTAAGGCCAATTAAAGGATTAAAATGCTCTGCTTCTTCTTCTCGAATACTTATGGCCTCTGTGTTGGTTTTTTTTCATTTCTTTTTTATCTTTTTGCTTTGCTTTGCTTTGCTTTACCCTTTTTTCTGGTCGCTCTGTAGTTGTTGTTGAGGATATTTATAAATTAATGACTTTCAAAAAAGGTTGCGTGTGTTTCAAATTAAGTTGTTCCAATTTGTTGATGATACCATGTCATGTAGGAGTCGGGGAAGGTCATCAAATAGTTGTTGGCTCTGGTTGTGTAGTGCGAGTTGTGAAGTGTTGACCTCTAATCCATATGCTGGAATTTTCATATCACTACATAGCACAGTGCCTTTACAGTGGGCGGAACAAATTTAAAGATTTTTGAGAAACTAATAAATTGTATTTATTTTCTATGGCAGTAGAAGTCAGTGCGAAAAAGTTCAACTACTTAAGTGGGTAACACCTTTGGGTTCGAAATGAACCAAACAAATTATATTTTTCTTTACGAGAACATACATGCGTACTGTTCATTGAGAATTCAAAAACGTTTCCATCAAATTACTTTCGTTTGCGGTCAACGAGTTCCCTCACGACAAATACAAGCGTGCATTTCCCCTAAAAGTACTCAACATTTGCAGCAATTACGCCTCAAACGCATCATTTCTTTGAGTGTACAAACCCTTTTCAAGATCCTTAACCACTGTGATCAAATAAATTTATTTTACTTTCATTTAAAAAGAAAAGTTCCACATCAAAGCTTCAACCACACATATAAGAACACTTTAGTAAATTAACAAACCGCTGTGACCAAATTTTTTGTGTTATTTGTTGTATTTATTTTACGTTTTTTTTTCGAATTAATATAAACTCAAAATAAGGAAAGGTCTCACTTCTGCAATCACAGTAAAAAGCAAACTAATTCTAATGAATTAATTACACAAACGATAGCAGCTCCAAAATACACACAAAAACTAAGCGCACACACACACAAACTTAATGGTGGTAATTAAATAAATAAATAAAAACATTTCAAAATGGTCAACAAAACACATCCAGCACACAACAAGGAAGGCAAACAACAAGAACTTAATGACAACAAAAGTGACACGACATATTTAAATAGAAATTGACAGACCCACACACTCACGCACACACACAAAAAACCAAATGAATACACAAGGATGACAGTAGCGCTGACAAAAACAAATAAATAAACACACTCACGCACGCATATCGAAGGAAAGCAACACCAGGAACCGACAAAGCGGGACAATGGCTGAAATTAACGCCGGCATATGCATATTTATAAGGATAATTAAATTGTATCCCGGCGCATTAATTCATTTATGGCATTCAATTTGTCATTTGGCAGCGCTTTTTATCTCCATTTCCCAGGGAGAAAGAATTCCGTTAAGCTAAGCCCCAAAATAATCACAACAACAACAACTCGACAGGCGGTAATCGAGCGTGACCATGGCACACATTTCACTTTTACGTTGGCTATGGGAGAGTATTTCGAGTGGGCAAGGGGAGGGGATACAATTTTGGAATACCGAAACCAACCAGTGACCGTGATTAAAAAGCGAAATTTTATTTTTTAAATTACTTTCGATAAAAAACTGTTCTGGGTGACTGATGATTAATAAAATAATTTAATAGTGTTCATAGGTAGGATTCCTTCTCATTCAATGCTACCCATTTTCGATCCATTGCTTAGTCCTATTGCGGATATATTAACGTGACCTGAAGAATATTCTTTTTGTTAATACAATCAATGTAGGGCAACAGGTGCCGTTCCTAAGACTCTTCAAAAAGCAGTCAGAAGACAAAGAAAAAAATTCAAATTTGTTTAAACTAACACAAAAGTGAGGGGGGGGGGGGGAAGGTGTGCAGTGTTAAGTAGGCCATTAAAGGGGGAAAGATTTCAAATTAGGTTTTTCGCGTTTGGCCAAAAGTTTTGTTCGCACTGGCGATGCTTTAGAAACTTTACCGTTTCAATCTGGCAGCTGCCTAAATGCCTCACAGCCCCTTCGTTAACGAAAAAATGATTCCAAAAAGGGTCAATGAAAATTTCGGGCCAATTTATTTCCATTAATTTCAATTTGTGGAAAAAGTTTTCTACCAACTTTTTTGCTTGCATTTTTTTCTTTTTATTGTACTTTTCATTTTTGTTTTTATTATCGATTGACTTTCTTCTACGGTGTTGGGTTTTTTATATCTGTTTTGCCACTGGGCACTCAAGGGTCCCTTGATTGACTTCCACTAAAGTTACACAACTCATTATTATTTGTCTAACGTCAGTGTGCGTTGTGGGCGGATTGCCACTTTGCCTTTAAATTACATTTGCTTATTAATTATGCAGCACATTAAGAGGCAATCATTTGATCCACACTGACTGCCTTGCTGCTGGACGGAAACGCATAAATTAGAGTAGTACGGGTTGTCTTGTGAGGAAAAATGTTGGTGAAAACTTGGTAGCCTTTTCAGAGGATATAACGATCTTAAGCCGTTTTTCGATATTTTATCGACGACTCTTCAATATTATTCCATAATTACCGATAATATTTCCTTCCCGATTCATTTCAAAATGTTGTTCCAATTCTATGTTGTTTCAGTTTCATTCCCATCTCGTTCCCGACATAATTTCCAATCAAATACAAGAAACGGCGTCCACATCGGTTAGGTATTTTTCAAGACAAAGGAAAATAAAGGAATTTGGCGGCCATTTTGTATGAAAGGAAGGCGTGTTTCGTATCCGATTTTCAATCATTTCTTTTTCCCAATCATTCCAGATTCAAAGTTTTGTTCCAATTCCATTTTGTTCCGGTAGGAATTGGAGATGTTCGCGATGGTAGTGCGGTACGCTTTGCTGTTGAAAACTTCGTGTGGACGTCCTAATATTCGCAAAAAATAAGAGCTATGCCGTTTTTATGTTTTTTGAATTTATATGACGATCCCTTCAGTTAATCTATGAACATGTACTTTAGCCTTAACTATACAATTTTCCCCTACATCAATTTCTAATTTCTTCATTTCTCGAAATTAGCATAAGTGTAGGACGAGAACAACAATAAGCAAGTAGAGGCAAAAAATTGCGTTTTTGCTCTCAATATCTCGAAATGAAAAATGGTTCACAACGAAGCGGACACTGCGACTTGCTGCTCCCGCTGTGGATGCTGCTACTCTTTGCTCTGCTCGCAACCCTGCTGCCCTTATTCATCTGATTCAGCCGGAGCAAGCCTTCGTTCACTCTCTCTCTTTCACGCTCTCCATCTGCATTTCATTTTCGCAAGTTTATGCTATTTTATGAATATTCTTTCCTTTGCTCTTGACTCCCTCCAAGAACAGGCAACGGCAAGTAGAATACTTTCATTTGAATGAAATTAAAAAAGTATTTTTTAATTAAAAATTTTAATAATTATGTTACAAAAGTTGCGAAAGGTTTTTTCCAGGACATTTTCGTTCGCTTTCGCCTTCGTGTTCGTTGGTCTTTGTTATGGGTTATATGGATGAAGTGTAACCAACAAAAAAATGGTGCAAAAGATGTATACGTAGACTTCCTTGTTACTGCTTATTCTGGCTTCAGTTTTTGTGGGCGTTGTGGGTGGAGCGGCTTATTGCGAAATTAAAACAGTGACAAATTGGCGGCTGAGTAGAATAAGTGGGCGAGTGACCGGGCTGGGTATTGTGGCAGGATAGAAATTAAAGCAAACTTGTGAGCTGTAAAACTTGAGTCTAGGCTTTTGAAGTTTTTTCTTATACAAAATTAGTACGCCAATCAGTAGGGGGATTCCGTTACTGCTCGGTGACCACGGAAAGGGTATGAGTATTCAAGAGTCCTTTTTCCACAATATAAGTTTATGTGTATCCTTTTTTGACGCAACTATGTTTCGTTAACAGCGTAATATTTGAATTTCATTCCGTATTTTCAAAACAATTGCCCTGAGCAGTGCAATCATTAAAGAAAACAATGAAGGCCATTGAAAGTTTCACAAAAGAAATTCAATTTCCTTCAATAACAAAAAAAAAAAGTGAGACAAACAAGAATCGCCAGGAAAAAAAACCCCTCAGAAATAATAGAAAATTAAAATGAAATGAAAATTACCATATTAACGCATAAAAGCGGAAAATTTGCGCAGCAATAACCTGTAGCCCAAAATGTTTTAGGGAGAAAAGAGGATAATCACGATGGCGGTGCTAATGGCGATAACAATCAACGCCACCATCAAGCGGCAAGAGGCAACATCAAGAACAACAACAACAATAACATCGCCACCAGTACCATAGTAGCCGCCTCAGCAGCGACAATAACACAAAAGACTATAACAGCACGAAACGTCAGCAATTTTCACTGCTGTCAATAAAATTTTTGGCTGACTCAGCCGGCGGCAATCAGCGGCCGCATCCTTTCTATTTGAAAGACACGCGCTACCACACATACAAAATCACACACACACACACACTCACACAAATGCATATACATACACTACAGTTTCGTAAGCACCTTAAGTAACTTCCACCTTCCATCGTCCACTTACAGCTCCACTGTCGCTGCCGCAAATTCCATTAGAAATTTGATTTTTCCTGGGAAATACAGATTCGTTTCGTTCGCTCGTTCGTTCGTTCGTTCGTTCGTTCACTGCTACATTTTTTAATTTTCAACAAAATGCTTTGCATGGACGAGTGTTCAGAGGATGCATACATACATACAAGTACATATAAACGCTTTAGCATTCGGACATTCTTTCAGGCAACTCAGGAACACGAAGGGATTTGAAATGGGCATGGAATCGAATGGAAATGAAAAACGAAGTGAAACGCATTGATGTTGCTATCGCGTGGTCGTGGTGCTAGAGACCAGGCTACATTGCAAAAGCAGATTTGGTAAATCCTTTTTCTGGCTCTATGTGCATGTGTCTGAGTGTGAGTGTGGATGTTTGGGGATAGGTTCTGCAAAGGAAATTCATAACTGTGTTTTGGAGAATTTCGCTGCAATTGCGTAAATCCTGCTAACGTACATAGACCATTTCTTTTTTTTTGTTTTTTTTTTGTATTTTTCGTTTGTTTTTGGCTTTAGTCCATGGCTTAGTGGCTGTGTAAGTGTGTGCGCCATTTTTTGCGGAGAAATGCTTTTGTAACTGATTTTAACATTGTTATCCTTTGGCAACGTTTCCCGCTTCAAATCGCAATTTGGCGCTGCCAGCGAATGTGGGCAATTCAATTCTTCGGCGCTTTCTCTTTTGAGCGTTTGCTTGATGCAGTAAAGCATTAAAGAGTGGACAAACCACATGAAGGATCTATTCCTTGATTTAAAGAATTTTTGACTAATTCGATGAAATCAAAAGATCTTTCCGGCCCAGTTTGCTTGTAACTGAAGAATTTCGTACCATATTCAACTATGTTCTGTTTTCGAAAATTGGCTTTCATGAGACTCTCTAGGAAATTCTAATTCTGGGCTTTGGTATTTTACAGACATGCAATCGCTACGTGGTATGGGATTGCTCATGTAATTTGCCATGAGGCTTCTGAAATTCTCGGGACATTTGTGCTCCAAGAATATGTACGAGTTTGTAGAATAGGATAATGGAGTTTATGTAGTGAGCCCACCTGTGTTCAGACGGTTACGCATTAAGGGCCTATGAGAAATGTGTATGTTTATGTATGGTGACAGTTTGCGGGGGAGCAGTTATTTCTGAGAACAGATTGAACTCCTACGTCACTCTCATAACTTGTCAGATGTGAACTTTTGATAACCAGAACCGGAAATGTAAATTAATTTTAGTAATTTCCATTATCAGTCAAAAATCAAGGTAATATCCTTTTGGATTGTTCAAAAGGGTAAACAATACAGTAAAAAATGAAAGAGAAATTAATGGAAATTCTATCGCAAAACATTTTCACTTCCTCTTCCACTTGTTTGCCTTTAATTATCTCAATTTCTTTTTCAATTTCAGATAACACGCTCCTAACCCGCTGCTGCTGCAAAAACATCAAACAAACAAAGGTAAGTCAGCAAATTCAACCTTTACCCATACTTTATTTTCCTATTACTCATTTTTGTATTTGTGTATGTGAAATCTCGTACCTATTCGCTACTTAATTTAATGTGGCCATATTTTAAATCCCCCTTTCCCCTTGCCCCCTCCACCCTTTCCGCATTCGACTTATTTGCGTTTTAATGGTCGCACACACACAAACTCAGATAGCAATACAAATACAAACAAAATGAATTGCCGTTTCAAGTGACACACCCACCAAGCCATACAAATGGACATGGGCTGCCATGTGAAGAACACACTCTGGCGTATACGCAATCACATTTATTTGCAATTTCTCCACTTTAATTTCGCCAATGCGTTTACGAATACAGGCATTCCCTGCTGCTCTCCGAACGCCACGACGAAAACCCATTTCAGTTGGTCATTCAACGAACCCATTGAATAACATTAAAATGCTTTGCCTTTAAGTTTCCTAAGAGGTAAAATTGCTGTTGCTGTTGCTGTTGCTGGTGCTGTGGTTGCCGTTCGCCGTTGTTGTTGTTTTTGCTATTGTATCATGACCATTCCATCATTTCAATCGCAGTAGACCACCATTTGAAAGCGATTTTCCCAGCGTGTATGGCATATGTGCAAGAGCCCGGAGTAGGTACTTAAACGACCACTTGTGTGTGCCAGTGACCATTTTAGCCATTGGCTCACATATGTGCAAATGTCAGATATGATAAATAAATGATTTTGTATGTGAATGCCGTTGGAGGGTAAGTGTGCGTTTAATTGTATCTGTGCGCACATTAAAAACATGCGGCACATATTCGCACACATTCACACATACTCATATTCGCATAGATGTAGTCAACGCACAGTGGCTATAACGGTCAATGCCATCATTCGAACGGAAAAGGTGAACTCGAAATGTTCATATTCGCACAATCGGCTGTGGAAATTCAATCGAATGAGAACCTACATATGTATGTCTTCCCAAAGCAAAAAAGAATCCCAATTGCTTTTAGCCATTGAAAAGGCTTTTAAATGTTTCTCTTTTTGCATTTCGTTTCGGCAAGGAAGTCATAGGCAGTTTAATGAATTAAATGCGATATTGATAATTTGAAAGGAGTGGTTCGGTGAGGATGGCCACTAGAATTGTAGGAATAGAAATTCACGTGAGTCCATTTGATGTGATGTGATATTTAATCCGAAAGATTCATTTTCAAAATATATATGAACATTCAATCCATTTTGGGTATGCGTGGTATTTGAAGCTCAAACTGGAAATATAATTTGATTTTGGGAAATTATTTGTGTTTAGATAAAAACGGAGAGGATAGCTTTTCTTTGAATTGTATCAAATTAAATGTAAGTGCATACAAGAATAACTAACAGGTAAAAGTTTACCACAGAAGGACAGAGGATTTCCAAATGGTACCAAAGAACAAGCAACGACCAAAATCACTTAGAATAGCACAAAGGTAGCAGAAGACAATATAAATGAATAGAAAATTGTTACTGAAGGAGTAAAACAGAAAAAAAATCCAATTGAAAAGTATTTTTAATTGAAGCAATTTTAAAATATTTTATTTTAATTTAAATCTGAGTGAAAATATGTCATGACTAGTTGAGGTGTAGAAGACGGATGTGTCTAAACCCACATATATGTTCACACTTTGCAGTAGCTCCTCACTGCGTAGTAGATTGTAAGCATTAATCTATCCAGCTGACGGTAAGCCAAGTCTGTTTTTGCATTTCAACAATTAAAAACACTTTTTTTTGTATCTCGACTCACCTCGAAATTCGGGGTTTTGGTATTACGAATGCCACTAGAATCCTCAGATATTGATCTACATGCTGCAACAAAAGGCAATGAGCGATATGTGTTGAAGCGAAATAAATAGGAATTTATATCACTACTAGTAAATTACCCGGGACTTCGCACGTATCTAAGAAATTGTACTTCCCTGAATTGCAGCTTCCAAGATCCACTGGTGACTGCAGGAGAGAATACTGTAATCGTCACGGCCGAATTTTTTTAACTTTATGAAAGCGAAAATCCGGTTCTTAAGTCTCAAGTTATGGGTGGCGTCTGCAAGGTGAAGACAACCGGTCAGACAGACAAACAATGGGATTTTATATTATGTGATGATTCCCACTTGAAAGTAATTGCAAATATACCAGACTAGTGTGTCCTTTCCCTTGTAAGCCACATGAGAACAAGTTGTTGTTGTGTTTTAACGAACTATGCACCTTGAAATATTTGCAATTTGATTTGCTCCTTTTGCCAACACGAAGTTACCGCTACAATTACCATAGCTCAAAGGAAATACCGAATAACGGAAATTGGCAAATATTAATTAAAAGAGAATAACCCAAAGGGAATTTTTTTCCATTTTCCATTTTCCATTGCCAAAACATTAATTTACCGAGAAAAGAAAAATAATGAAAACATTCAGTATTCAGTGCAATCGTCAAAAGTTACGCCTTATTGAATTTCAATACCTTTTCGAAAGGCAAATAACGCAGCAGCGGTGGACTGTTAATCATCGTAACCATTACTGTTCCGGCATACATGAGTGAATAGCAATACATTTTTTTCCCTTTTACATTTACACACTTGGGCGAATTTCAAGTGAGCCTAGAAAAATCCCCACAATTTCCTCCACCAAAAATGAAATAGTAGGAAGGGAAATTAGCGTATTTGCAATCAATAAATTGGCATCAACATTTGTATCGCTCTCATTTTTTTTGGATATTTATTTGGCAGCCAGCAGCCAGCGTAACATTTAATACAAAAAAATACTGCGCACATACATACATTCATTCGCGTTCACAGCCGAAACGCAAGCAAATATCAGCGTACGAGTACATGACGATCACGTGCGCCGCAAATGAATGAGCCAAACTCATCAGCATCAGCATCAGATAAAGTAAAGTATCCGTGTGTGGTGGCGCATAAGTGTGGGTATTCATGTGAGTGCATGTATGTGTGTACGTGAATAAAATGTATAAAAATAAATTGAAATAAAAAATTGAATGGAAATTTCGATAAAAAAGCGAATTTCCAATAAATGAAAAAATTGGAAACAGCCAAATTTAATTGAAATCAGCGATGATACGCACGAACGATTACCACTAACAGCCTACGAATGTAAGGCATGAGTTTTCTGTGCCTGGCCGCGCACTTCGGTATTTAAGATGAAAACTTTCAGACAAGTGCAGTTGAGTTCATTTCGCTTTGTATTTTTGCAATTTAATTGAACTGCATGTATACGAATTGGAGTTATTATCCTTGATTTGACTGCTCTCGACGGACAACAACAATAAACAAAAAGCATAAAAAGAACAAAAACTCAGCAAAAAAAAACCGACATCGTGTACAAGGATAATGCACATATTGTCGATGTCAACTTGAACACGTTTCAGCATCTTTGCAGAGGCTTGTGCTGCATGCACTCGCCCTCCTCGAACATCACCGGCACTCGGCTACAATTTATAGATTTTTTTGATTTTTTTCTGTTGTAACCTTTTATATTATCTCCGAAAGGTGGTCACCACCCCACTGTCATGTCGCTTCAAATAATAACGACATGCTTCAGCTGATGACTGCAAACCCCAGTTGAGTCGTGCCTCCGGCTAGCGCTGTGGATGATACTAAAGGCAGGATGTGCAAGGACAACACTTGAACAAAAGGTGTTCAATGTGGGTTAAAAACAGCAATGAACAAAATGACGGACGGACGGACGAGCGGACGGAAGGACGGCCGAACGAATGAAGGAATGAACGACACAAGAGCAAACACAGCAGCAGGACAGATCCTAGCTGTGAGTGAGGCAAGCGCATTGTTTGCTTAGTCGGGTGCCAAATGCACCATTAGGCTTTTGCTGCATGTGCTGAGTGCCAAGCAAAGCGGCGGAAGTTTGTATTGCGGCTCTGGCACATTAATTGCAACGAGTGTGTCTATGCATATGGCTGTGTGTGTGTGTGTGTGTGTGTGTGTGTTTGCCTGCAATTGTGATTCTTCTTGCGGAAAAGCTTTTGTATCAGGCGTCAAATGTTGAGTGCAGTTTAAAAAGGGGTGAAGTGCCTGTGATTGGATTTTGTTTGGAGATGGGATTCTTCGAATCTTGTAAATATTTTAAAGGCGCATCACAGCAAACGAAAAATAGTTGAATGTTTAATAAAATTATTAAATTTTAAAAATTTAAAATTCAAAAAAAAGTTTTAAATACACAACAACAAATTACTTCAAAACTACTTAGTTTTAAAGCTAAAAAGGAATTAAAGAAATCATTTTCGCGAAAATACCCACTTTGGCTGCATTTAGATTGAACACTTGCTTCTACATCCGATAAGGCGAAGCCACTTACAGCACCCATCAATTACAGCAAATACTCTCAGCATGTACACGTGGCGTATGAGTGACATGGAATTTCGTGATAAATAACACGCACACAGCTCAGACAGCCCAGACACAATGCAACAGCACCAAAGCCAACGGAAAAAAAAACAAATTATGCTGATATCTTGCAATCGCAAATCGTGGCAAATAAATTTATCAACTTTAATGTCAAACAACTGTCAACAGTAATTAGGGGAAATGAAACAGCAGCAACTCGAAATTCACTGGGCCAAAAACAACAATGAAAGCGCTAAATGGGCACAGCAAAAAAATCAATTTAAATAAAAAATAAAGAAGAAGAAGAAAAAAACGCATTAGTTGTGATTAGCAACCGAACATGGACAGCTCTGACACGAAACAGACTGGTGAGTGTATTTGCACTCACATGACTGTGTGTGTGCGTGTTCGTGTGCGTGTGTTGTGTTTGCGTTGATACAACAGCAACCAAACAGAAAAACTCACCTCCCATGACCAAACCAATGATTAATTTGGAAAATTTCCGCAGAACATTATTCAAAATGCAAAAAACAAAGTAGCACAAAGTAGCGGGGAGCAATCAAAGGCCGAAATGAAAAGCGAACTGAAGGCGAATCGCAAATAGTACAGGACACTCCATGGACTCAAGTTAATTACATGCTGATTTATTTGTACACCAAAACAAATGGCTTACACTGACACACACTCACACACACACGTGAAGCATTTAGTACATTTTACATTTTGCAGTATTAAGTGATTTGCTGTTCCAACAACAATAGAAAATGGCTTAATTGCTGTTATTTGGCGACCATTAAATTCACAGACAAAAAAAAGTCAAAGCAATTTCGTTTAATTTTATGGAAATTTTAAATTTTTTAGTTAAAAGTGAATTTAGCCAAGCAACGGTTCATTGTCATACACAACACGACAAGGGAAAGTGTGTTTCATTGTCCCTTATTAAAATGTAAAAATTTTCGTCACAATATATGCGCCAAACACACACGCTCTCCCTCCTTGTGGCAAAACTGATATCCGCTCTGGAGGTATCGTTGCTATCGTTTTTATTTTCATTTGTATCTTGCAGTTGACACACTAACATATTTTGTTGGTTTAAAAACCAAATGCAGAAAATTGTAACAAAAAAACCATACGGTAAATAAAAGCAGAGGTTAAATGTGCCTGGCTGGCTGTGAGGTCAGTGTGGCATTTGCGTTTCGCTGTCGCTGCAGTCATTACTGCTGACTCGGTTTCTGGTTGGTGGCAGGGCTGCTGCTGCTATTGTGAGTTTATCGGGCCAATGTAGCGTTGCATGTTGTCGGCTAGTAAAGTGGCAATTGAAAGTGACAGCAATTGGCTGTTGGGTGTGCTGAAATAGTTTCTTTTTTCTTATTTTCTTTTCGTGCTGCTTAAATTAAATGGTGGCATTTTCTTTTCATTTATTGAAGTGAACTGAGGAGAGGCAACATTAGGAGAAGAAATAAAAAATTTCATTGCTGAATATTTCAGTGAAAATACTCAGTAGTCACAAACCCTGCAGAAAACAAGATATCTCCATGTCAGATTGGTGTCAGAATCCCGAATTGCATATACTCGAAACCACTTTCTCAAATACAACCTCCCGAATTCTCTAACAAAAAAAACCCCAAAATGGGAATGATGCAAATTCTGGATTATGTCTTTTTTTCAATGACAGAAAATCACGCAACTTTTCCATTTTGCCAGTATTGTGCTATCTAGCTTTGAGCGATTCGCTTGAAAATTACCCAACCGTACAGATACTTTCTATATGCTAATAATATTCCACACAGCATAGGATAGCATTCTTCACCTTCTTACAAGAAAACGTCAAGGCGTCAAAACGTCCAAAAATCCTTTCACACGTTAGCAAATTCCATTTCGCATTCGTATAAAATTCCACAGGAAATGTAACATCATTAACGCCACACAATTATTTCCTTAAGTTAATTGCATCACAAGCAAAACAAACAACCGAACATGCACTTATACACACATACCAGCAACAACAAACAATCAAACGAACAGAGGGAAATCCACAAATGTCAAAGCAAGTGAGTTCCGTTTCAAAAACCAAAAAAAAAAAGATTCATAATGAGTTTGCTAGCATTTAAAAATGTACAAAAATTACAGCAACTAAAGGTGGGCATGGTGAAAAGAAAAATGAAAAAAAACCCTTAATGCCATTAATTATACAAAATGAAATGCGACTGTCAAAGGTTCTGGAGACTAAAAGAGTTACCCCACCTCACCCCCACCACGACTCATGCACTTAGTATAAAACTGACAAACAGGAAAAAAGCCACCCAACAACATCAGCATGAATGAGTAGGTTGTGCAAATCAAGTTTGCCTTTTAAGCGAACAGAACCAGACAGAAGTTGTGGCGAAGAAAGACGTAAAACCAGTCTCGTGAAATATGCTTTCAGGTGATATACCCTCAGGTCGCACAACCTCAGGCTGTTGGGCGAAATTAAGAAACGCATTATGTGGAAGTCGTAAGTCGCCTCAGGTCTCGTGCTTTTGTGTTAGTCTGGCTTGCTAATCCTTTCAGCCTGACAGAGGAGCAGTTGCTTGTCATAATCATTGCTAATAATGACTACGTTAATCCTGGTTGGCACGGTGTGTAATGTACCAGAAGCACTAGAGCGAGGAATGAATGGGGAATGCGGAAGAAGACTGCTTGCATTCGCAAGGATTAAAAGGGGTGAAGAATTCTTTTAAAAACAATTTTCTTTGAGAATTTTAGAGACATGTTCTGTTATTGTGGGGGTGTATTTTCATCACAGCCATTTCCCTAATATTGTAGCTTATTCTCAGTGGAACGTTGTCTTTAAGACTTCAACTGAAACCTTAAACTTCAAACAATAAATCTTTTCCGCCCAAAAAGAAACGGCAAAAAAATCCCACAAATAATATCCAGCTTAGCAATCAGTTCGCTTTATATAATCCCACAGCAAACATTTATTACAATTCATAATAAAAATAAATATCAAAAATTGTCCAACCAAAAAGTGTAGCAAAAAAGCAGAACAACCTTCCAATTGACACACAAAAAAAAACAATAATAACACGAAGAAGAAGAAGAGAACGGAAAAAAATCTGAAGAAAATGCCAAGTAGAATCGCACGAATAGAGAAAATTGGCACGAATGTATTTGTCATATCCTTACAAGGATAAACACAGCGAAATTGCCAAACTACAATAAAAGGAAATAATCAAAGTTAGTTATGTTTGCGGAGCGGAAATTGTGTTTATTTTTAGGAAATTTATGCGATTTATGTGGAAACTACGACGCAGCAGTTTGCTTGTGAGCAAAAGGAAAAATAAAATACAACAAAGTTGCATCGAAATACAACAGAATAAAACATAACGAGTAGGTAGTTGCGAAACAACGAGCACTCATTTCTGCCGGCAACCGAAGAAGAAACGAACTAAAAAGTACATTTCAAGCTTAAAGTGTTTCTTTCAACTGAGCTTGTAGGAATCACGCTAAAGTGTTGAGAATTGAATTTAAATCGAAAATATTCATTGTACAGTAACGCCGTTTGCCAGAAAAGGCTGCTCAGAAGACGGTGAAATTACAGCTCTCCTGGTCCAATGTGAGCTAGACTGAAACTAGACATCCGGACATTTGGACACCCAAACAATGGGGCTTTACATAATGTGATAGGTAGTAAAAATGCCTCTTTTAAAAGGAAACCCTTTCCGGCATCATTACTTCCCTGTCAAAAGATATTTCAAACAAAATTAATTTCATTAGAAGTGGTACATGTGAAAGGGAAAATAATGAGACCAACCACTCTTACAAACACACTCCTAATCAAAAAATGCATATCATCATTTGTCCTAACCAGTCCGGTCGACCTAACTTAAATATTTACACATGGCCCCAAACATGTTCCCATGACAGCAGCGTTCAAGTGAAACAGGTCATCGTGACAGCGAGTTGCACTCCGCAATCTAACACATACACAAAGAAAAAGTGTCAACATTCGTTGTGGCATGAATCCTCTTCCTGCTCACACTGCATGAAAAATACACGTACTCAAAACATAAAGAAAAACTGGAGGGGTCAAATGATACTTTAGGGCAGCATTTTGATAAACTAAAAGAAATGTTTGGTTACAAAAATTTAGTTGCCAAATTGTTTACTAATTTTTTTCACTATGTGTGTGGTATTTTTTCTAACACAACAGTTTTTGTTGTATTTCAGTTTTACTTTTTTTTTCCGGAAAATTCAATTAAATTAATGTTGAACAGTTTGTTTTAATTAAGTTGTCCTAGATTTCACCCCTATTCCATGATTTAACCCGCACACAAGCAAACAAAAAGAGTAAATTTATTTTTTTGGATGTGTTGGAGGTGAGCGTGAATGTGGTCTGTGGGCTTTCATTTAAAGTTGGACGTTTCGGTTTACAGTTGGCAAGTACAATTTAAAATAGTTTTGCATTTTTAACACAACTTAACCCAGTAGGGGGCGAGAGCACAATAATGGCAGTACATGTAGATTCAAATCACGTGGCCATTGGATATGCTATTCCTTTGAATTTGGAAACTACGAGTCCATGTAAATGTCGAGTTAAGAGGAACCTGAAGTCTTGTGCCAACAGGTTGCAGACATTTAATATGCCACTCAATGGCCGCTTGAGGAGTGAGTCAACATGAACCTAGCTTAATAACACTGTGTGACTCGGAGATGCACTTTCACCCCCCCAAAACCTCCTCCTGAATCACCTTCGTGGACGTTTAGTATATGAAAAAAAAGCAAGCGTTGATATGCAAAGTGGTCCAATCCATACCATGAAATGACTTACGAAATTAGCAAACAGTTGAAACATATCACAATCAGTCATTCTTAATGGGTTAAGCCGATTCAAAAGTTCAGTTTTCTAGAATGGAAAGGAAAGTACCCCAAAAGACGATTTTAAGTGGCAATTCTCATCAACTAAATATTCTTCCATTTCCAGTGTCATCTCCGACTTCCTTCTCTCCTTCTGTCCTCCATTTCATACAAGAATGCGAATATAAAAGTTCCCTTTGTCTTTATTTCACCAAAAAGACTCACCCAACTACTATCGGAGTAGTTTTTCTATTAAACATTCCAAAAAAGACGAGAATATTTTGCTGTTTTTTTGTTTGGCCATTTTTCTTCAATTTGTCATTTCCCCTACCACTTTAGTCTCTGGAAATATGTTGATAAACTAGACTAATTTTGGAAAAGATTTGAACCCATTTAAAGTTTTCCTATTTTCGAGAAAAACTTTTCACAATTTACTCAGTCTTTTGTGGAACGCACCAACCGTTTTAGGCCATGACAAATTCTATTTCTTCGACCATTTTGCCAAACGTTTTTTTATACCAAAAGGAAATTAATTTCCAATCATACATACTACATGTAAAGTTCCCTTGGGAGAAATTTACTTAGCTTGAAAATGGCAAATTTTCTATGTGTGCCTGCATTTCAACATTTCAACATTTCAGCATTTCACAATTTATTTCCTTATTAAAAGTTTTTATTTGATTTAATTCGGGCTTTTGAAGTTGGCATGTGTTGTTTCTATACGATAAGAGGTCCCCGGATAGTCTTACACATACGCACATTAGCAAATGTATACACACACACTCACACATACTCACAGTCTATTACACATTTGCTTTGAAGCGAAATAGTATTTCTATACGTTCGCTCTTGTGCGTTTCTTGGGAAATTAACTTTGTGTGTTGAGACTATACAAACACAAAAACAAAGCAGAGAAATAGAGAGCCGTAAAAATAGCCCATCATGAGTTGCGCCAACTGTGTGCGGGAAAGGGCCGAAAGTCTGCACAAGTACATTTTCCTGGTCCTAATTGCGCCTCAATGACTCCGCAGACACAAAAAAAGTTTTCCTTTTGGATTAGTGGATTTCCCTCGGCCAGGGCCCACCCAGGCCAATTTCCATTTGGAATTCTAATCGTTGCCCGTTTCATTTTTATTATTATAGTATTCACGTAAGGCAACACTGACTTTTCGCCCCCATTTTTATTTGTTTTTTTTTTGGGGGGTTTTTTACTAGGCAAAGACGTAAAGTCTCGCAGGAGCAATCTGTAATTTATAGTAGTGCGGTAATCGTGCTCTTTATAGTTAGTTGTTCCTCTACTTTGTGTGTGTGGCTTGGTTTGCGTTGAATTTCTCACATTTATTGTGGTGCCTGCACAGAAGTGTCTGGCATTACCCTTTTCGGAAATTATCTATTTTACGCTCATAAGATTTTCCGACGAAGTTATTTATGATAAAAATCGCATGCGATAAAAATACGTTGCGTTCGGTGTTTAAAAAGTTTTACGTGCTTCTCACCGTTTTGCCGGTGTTGTCGATGATGGCGGTGTGGGCAAACGGCAACGGAAGCGCTTATAGAAGAAGTGTTTTGGGTGTTCAAGAATTTTATTTGATACTTTTTGATGGGTTTTCTTTATATTTAAAGAGTGGGTGTGTGTGTGTGGTAGTGGTGGGGTACTTAATGGTTCTTGTTGTTGTAAGTTTACCTTTATAAATTGAAAGGATTTTTAGTGTTTGTGTCTCTGAGGCTGAGGGTGAAAAGAAGTCAGCGGAAATTGCACCATTTGAAGCAAATGAGTGGGAAAATTTCGAGGAGAAGGTTTATGAACTAACAAAGGGTAAAGGGATGTGTTCATGTCAAGTGCTTTTGTGAAAGAAACACGTTCTTAATATTTCAATCAAACGTAACTAAATTTGCAAATGAAATTGAAATAAACCAAAATTTAATCAAATAAAATTATAAAAAATCAAGGACGTAGTTTTGTAACTCTACAATGGCCGCTCTACTGCACATGGACACAAATAATTGACATCAAAATTCAGTGAAATGCATTACAAATAGATTCTGAAAACATTTTGAATTGAATTCAATTACAGTTTCCAATGAATTAATCATTGGTGGGTACCCCACCCACATTTGATTCAATGGTGAAATTCAACTGAATTTAAAATTGAAAATACTGGAAATATGCACTCAATTAATATCATTGCACTTGAGTGCGAAAAAAGTGCAGCCCCCACACAACCATCATTCACAGAAACACTCTTCCACTGCAGATGACCTTAAACAGATGAACACACTCCCGTTCCTATTTAATACTTCTGCTTAAGACAAAAAAATGTAATATAATATAAAATATAAAATCGCTTGCAGCAGCAATAAAATTCCGCACCAAGTACTCTGCAGCTCTTTCCATTTTTCGGTAAGAATTTCCGCAAGAAATAGGATATCATTATACGATATTAAACCAAGCCTGACCCAGTTATCCATTTTTTCTCTATTTTATTTTATTTTATTTCTTTTCTGAGCCGTACTAGAAAAATAGTGACGATATCAGTTTTACTACGTCTTCCAATCAATATACTCGAGTGACTGTGTGTGTGTGAGTGTGTGTGCAATTGATAAAAAGCACATCGAGGCTGTGACGTTCCAAAGAACTCAAAAGATCTCGGAATTATGATGATGATGAGTGGATGGGGAAACGGCAGACTTAAAATTATATGGCCCTCAGCATTTACGTGGATACTCTCGCAAATCTGTGAAAGTAACCCAACTACGAGCAAAAATGAAGATTGATTAGATTCGTATTGATTTAAAGCGTCTCAAATTTACTCGGCGAATTCAGCCAAAAAGGATACTTTGCAACAATTTGCGATGAGCCAATGGAATCCTTCAGACCACTTACACTAACATGGGGTAAAAGTTACACGAAACAAATCACTGGAATTCGTGACGGTCTTTTGTGAAAGGAAAAAAAAAAGAAAAGAAGAAAATCTGTGCAACCGAAGAAAGTAGAAAATCACAAGAAGAAAAACAGAGAACAACCATAAGAGAAAAAACGGAAAAAGGGATACACTCGAAAGGACACTCTGATTTATTTGTAACGCCATTAAAGCTTCAACAGAAATTGCTATACATCAATGAAGGATTTGGCGTTAGCATAGCAGCAATACAAACAACAACAGCAACAACAAAAGCAAATACAAAGCATACAAGTTGCAAGAACATGATGACGATGTTGGAACACAAGACGGCAAGGTTGTACATTTTTTAAATTGAAAATCTCTATGAAGCGGGCAAAGTCCAGCGGGAGCAGGCGAGAGAGCAACAGTGGCAGAGAGTAAGAAAATCCGGGAATCTTTCAATAAATTGAAAGCAATCAATTTACGTTATTAAGAAATTAAGGCCATGTTAGTGGTTCTGATGGGGGTGGAAGGAGAGGTCTTGAGCGGCAACAGCAGCTGAATTTCATTTTTCCTCAAACAAAACGAAGACCACGAATGGCCCGGTACGATCTGGGACCAAAGTGAAATTTAATGAACATTCTTTGCTTCACTTGTGGGTGCTCTCAGCACTACTTACCTGCAACGAAGCGTTTCATTGGAAATTGTTCGAAATGTTGCAGTGTTTATTTTTTGTTGGCGAATAGACTAGCGAAATTTGATGATACCTGCAAGTATCTTCAAATAAAATCTGTTAGGAAGTATCCACCTTCTGTGTAATATTTGCATTACACTGCCGCTTGTCATAGCAACTACAATTGAAGCCTTTTGAGCGCTTCTCTACTTGTTCGGGTTTTTCTCTTGCCAAGTCCCAACCCTACCATTCCATTTGCATTTTTATGAGCGTATTAAAATTACAATTAACACAACTTTAATTGCTTCACCAACTGCCATATGGTAGGTTCATATTTGATATTAAACGCAACACAAGTAAATTACCCGCATACAAGGGAATTACCGCATATAGACAATAGCAAAAGGAAAGTTGGCATGTGCCCCCCTCCCATAAGAAATTTTATCTTTTCCTTTTGCCGTTTTCATATACCTTTTTTTTTACTTACCGGTAGTGTTTTTTTTTAAATACTTGAGACTTAATTACGCTTGCAAATATTAGCAGAAAATTGAGCGAACTCGCATTAACACATTTGCATACAAGAGCGTGTGTGCGCTGTATGCGCACATGATGTATGCACGCATGTATTAAGAGGCTTAAGGGGAGTGGAATGTGTAATGAGGCGCTCACTTCTGTAATTGCCATGAATAGCATATGCACTTTAGTGTCACTTTGAGTTAACTTCGAGGATGATGAAAACACCACCACCCCCACTCCCTTGCCCCGATCTACTCGGCGCTTTCTTTGGCACAAAGCACCCATCAAACTCCTTGTTTTGCTTAATTTTATGCGACATTTGTGTGCCATTTTATTAGTTTTATTGCAGCCTATTTCTGCTTAATTTTTTTTCCTCGTCCGCCTTCTTCACTCCCTATTGGAGTTGGCTTTGAGCTTACTCCGCAGAGGCCTTTTCCTTTATCGTTTGACGTGGGTAGTTTTCCTTTAGTTTTTACTACTTACCCTGTGTACACTTGAGTATGGAAGCAGTTCACTTTGTGGGTTATCATATTAAGTTGCCCTAATTACCTTTTATAGCATTTAATTTGTTCGCTCATTTGCCTTTACTTCGGGTCTGCTGTGCTTTTTTTCCTTCTTCCTTTTTCATTTGTATTTGCATTTTTATTTGCATCCTTTATGCTTTTATAGCACTTTTTACAACTTAATCTAAAGTTGAGCAATTGCAAATGTTGGCAAACAAATTTCCTGCTGGCAAAGGCCGCACTTGAAACCCAAGCCCAGCAATACTCGCCTGCAATATGCTTGAGGTTCTAGGAAACTGTATGTGTGCCAGTGTGTTTACGGGTGCCAGTGTATGGTGCAAAATCTTTTATTTACCCATTGCTGGCTATTTATTTCCGTTATTTTTTATTTTGTCACAGATAAACGTTTGCCTTTCATACGACATTACTTTGCTTACTCGTGACTCGTTATGTGTGTTGCTTATAAAGTAAATGCTCCATTTGGGTTTAAACGTATAATATAATTATAAAAGTTATAAAAAATAAGTATGGCCTTTTGACCCGAGTAGTATAAAATGTTTAAATAATGAATACCTTATGGTTTTGAGTGTCTGCAGTGATAGGTACTTGCTAAAAGGAGACTCTCAAAATATCGTGGAATGTGAATAATTTTTTTTAATTACATTAATCAAATTCAGTTACTACTAAACCTTAGTACCAACTATCAATTCACTGCATTATCTGTCAACTAGTAGACTATGAATGTAAGCCATATGGTCTTCAAGCAATCTACAAAAATGTTTGACACTTTCTGCAGTCACTTTAGTTGGTGCTGAATTCCTTCAGTGCACCTTTAATCGTAAATTAAAAATTTCAGTGGACAGAATGATACTAAAACGTGCTATCCCGTAAATCGAAATCAGGGCGCTTCGCAGTATTTGGTGGTATCAGTAAGATCCGGTGAACCTTCCTGCACTAATATCAAAATTTCACCAAATCACTAGTCATTTTTTGAGTATTTTGACTGGGCGTTACAGTAGGCGAGGTAGCATTATTCGTTCATTATCTTTGTCCAGTGAACTTCACAATCAAAAAAATAAACATTTCAGCTAAATTTAGTATTTATTTTGTATTTTTAGATGTGCCACGCCCTTTTTTCCATTACTGTTCATATTTTCTTTAATGAGTAGAATAATTTCTCGAAAAGAATATTCAATTGCTACTAAGCTACGCGTTTGAATTCCATAACCTGAAGTATTTTTTTTACATCTACCCAGGTGAGTAGACAAATTAATGCAGACCCTCGTGAATTCTTCAAACAACAACTAAATTCCCTACGTAGAGAGGTTTATGGGTTAACAAACCCAATTTGAAAGAAATGAATTCACATCGCTACTCAAACTCCGATCACAAATATGACCCAAATGGTAAGTGTCCCACCTCAGATGGGATCATGTGCGTGCCTCTTTTAATATTTAACATAATACATCATTGCGGGAAAAAAAGAACAAAAAAAAAAGACAAAAATGTTTACCTAACTTCTTTTCCTAATTTCACTTCCTTATTTTTGAGTACGAGTATTCATTCCTGGGAAATGCCGAAGGCACAAAATAAAACCAATTTCCACATTTTCCTTTTGAGTCCGAATTTCAGGCGAATAATTCTAAAAGTCTAAAACATGATAAACAATAAAGTTTCTGTAGACTTTCATAGCCTTTTGCCATTTTATTTTGCAGCACCCACACCAACACCAACGACTGACAAACGCACTCATATACAGAAAAACACTTATACAAGCATTGACTTTTTTTCTTGATAGAAAGGAAAGAAATGCGTTCGATTGTGTGTGTCCATTATTACTCCGTTCTCCGCAATAGTATACACCCACGCACACACATATCACCTAGCACACAGGGGCTTTCAAGCCTTTCAAACCGATGAAGAAGCATTTGACCAGAAAGCACAAAAGCTTATACAAGTGTCATAATGTGTAACGCATGAACGCTTCGGGGCACAACGTGCCCCAATTTACTAGCATAAAGGATGCTATGGACAGTAGTGGAAAGTAGAGGAAGAAAGTAAACTCATAGTTGTTGTGTTGGTATTAGTTCATCTGTTATTTATTTAGCATTCATCTTGCTTGAGTTGGCACTTTTTCATTTTGACTTTGACTTCGACTTCGACTGCTGCTGCTTCTGGGGTTGTTGGGGATTTTCTGCAACTCGCCCAAATTGTACCCCAATCAAATGTAATAAGATTTATTATAGAAGTAAATGTATGCACTCACACACACACACCTTCACTTATTCATACGAATTTTTATATAATATTAAGTGTCAGCATCAGATTTAGTTTGTCAGTTGTTGGTAGTTGTTAGGCCGCTGTTAAGCATTATTGTATTTTTGATATTAATAGCTTATATGTATGTCTATTGTGAATGAACATTTCAAGATGTTACCGAATGCCACTTTCAACCGGGGCTGATGTTGCTTGGATGTGAATTTCCTCTTTGAAGTGAACTTCTTTATTCCCCAACAACTGGTCACTGAGTTATGACTCTAAACAGTTGTGCGGAAATGTAAGTTAAAAAGCGTACAAAATGTACTCTCGACACACACACACACACACAAAGACTTGACCTGAATAGTTAAAATGTCCAAGCAATGTCCGACGTATTGTTATTAATTCGTACATGAAACGGAAGAAATAACAACAAAAAAGAAAAAGAACTTGTAAATAGAATTTATGAATGAGCTCACAAGTTATTAATGGATTACGTGAGCGAAATTTTTAATCAAATTAAAGAAATGGCTTTAAAGCATACGTATTTACGGCACATCCATGCAGAACAGTGTGGTTGCTGCGCTGCGAAATGTGAAATGTGAAATGAGAAATAAGAAATGAAAAATGTGAAATGAGAAAAGGGTGTGGGTCCTCACCTCAATGTTGCGTTTAATGAGTGCACTAACTTTAATAAGAAGGAGATAAGCAGGGAAAGTATTGTTCATCTGCACTTTAACATTTAAACTTTTTCATATTCTCTTTACTTCCTTTGGTAATTTCTTGAAAAAAAATAAACGGAAAGAAAAAAACTGAAGGCACATAACCACATCAAACTCAACCATGCGCAAAATTAATCTGTTAGCATTAATTGAAGGGTAGGCAGTGGAATAAAATGGTATAAAACACCAACGACCACAACAGCAAAAACCCACAAAAAAGAAAAAAATGACAACGAAAAATAAGTAAGAAATCCTTTTTATCGTTGTAATGTTTGTGCAGATAAACCGACGACGTCGACGAAAAACATCTTTGCCGGCGTAACCAGCAGGCAGGCGAAGCTTTTTAAATATTATTTCGAAGGCACTCTCTTTTCGTTTGCTCTGCTGAGTTTTGTGAGTGTTGTATGAAATTTTTGGAAAATAAATCTTGGTGCTTATTAAGAGATCACGGCATATAATTGTATTTTTGTTGTTAAAGAACATTTGAAGGATTTATTATTATTTTCATCTTGTTAGGCTTTTTGTTTCTTTTTGGGGGGTTGGTGGCGCAACATTAACCTTATTACGTTAAGCGTATTGCGGAAATTAGGAAAAGAATTGAAGAGTTTTTCATTGCAATATGTTTTAATAGAACGAAATACGTGGCGTATGAGTAATATTGAATTTAAGGTCTTACAAATACTTCCAGCAAAGTATATAATTATGTACTGCCTGGCACTTAGGATGACTTAATGCTAAAATGTTGCTGCGCCTAAGTCAAAGCGGTTACTCAAGCTCACTCATAAGTTGAGCAATTGGCTTTGAAAGGAGATCTGAAATTCTTTCCTAATGCTTAAGTGCTTTGAAATCGCCGATGTGCCCTTTTTAATAACATTTTAGTTCATATTTTCCACAAGCGTCTCATACAAGGCAGTTGCTCATGGGGCATACATTAGTGTTAGTGCTGGATAAGAGTTAAAATTTCTGTCTCATCAGATAATACATATTTTGTCTCTTCGGCGCTGTTGAGATGGTCTGTCCCTTAATCGTCCCTCAAAAAGTTCATCACCTCTTTCAATTTATACAATTTTTTCCATACCCTATTTGGAAAATAGTTTAAGTGAAGCAAGCTGAAAAACAGAAAAATTCAGCAATATTCCCGAAAGGACAATCTTTCTGTAAAAATCTGTACAAAAATAAAAGCAGAATACTAAGAGAATCAGCAAATTTACATCTCATTAGCAATTGCAAGAAGCCTTTTAAATGCAAATGCACACTACTACACAGCCAAGAAGTCACATTGAAAAGTTTCCGAACCCTCAACAGCGATGAGAAGATACTATCACCGATAAGGACAGCAAACCATTTCATTTAAGCCAAGCGGTACGGACACAACTAAGCCAGAAGGGAATTCGTTGACTAAGAAATATCACGCGCACACACACACACATAGAAACATACGAAAATAATCTCATTTACATTCAACATCAGTTCGGAAAATAAGGATTTAATTCGCTAGAAGAGAAGCTGCTTTCAGACGCTTAATTTTTGTTATTTCACTTTTCATTTGATTCAAGCGAAGATACTCACAAATACACACATCCGAACAAGCGCTGTCATGTACTTATTAAAAGAAAACTGCTAATGAAAACTGCAACTGTTGCCACCAGCAAAAGGCTCCGGCTACACGAGGAACAAAGCTCATCTCATAGTCACTTCCACTGATCCGCCAACGCGGCCACCAAACATCGCATACCTTAGAGCGGCGAAGGGTAATTTCGAATCCCAAATGCAAGTGATGCGATGCGATGCGATGCCCCGACATTCAACCGACATTTGTATTTTTTTGTGAACGCCTCATTCCCATAGTCAAGGGATAAGGTATGCATATGGAATAGAGGCGAGACATTGCTCTGCTCAGCTTGAGTGGAGCCCGTCGGAAAGCAAAGGCGACACTGGCTGCGTAATCACATGGAAGCGGGGGTGGGGGTGGTGTGCTGGAATTGAGTATTTATCTTCATCACCATTTGCTGCATTGCTCCTTGGTTACAGCATTTATATTGCAAGCGAAAGGGGTTACTCGCAGTTTAATGACCTTAGTCACTGCTGTTCGGTAATGTCCTGTACCGTGTTGTTGTTTCTGATGTTGTGCCCGACCAGACACAGCAGTTCGGCTTGATTTGAAATGGAGCTGAGCGGCGTTCTTCCTGTCTGCTTTTGCTCTAACCTCTGTGTGAGTGGGTGATGTGGCTGTGACAGTCCCCTATTTTTTTACCTGTGGGAGCATCATGTTTCCCTTTAATCAGTTTTTGTCTAATGAATAAATTATCTTGCGGTTATTTTGTAAACTATTATGCAGGGTACAATGCTATTTTCAGTCTTGGAAATTTAAATTTTATTTATGTTTTTCTGTATTCCTTTAGAAGGAGTTGATCATTTACGGGTTTAAATTTAGATTAAAAATGATATTGCAGGACATTGGAAAGAAAACGTCAAGTGTATAATAAAGTATATGACAAAGTTCAGGTACGTTAGCGCCATTAAAAAAAATTCGGTAAGCCAACATTTTTCGAAATGGTTTTAAAGTTTCAGAATTAAAATTCAACATTCTACTACAAAACATTTCATACAGAATATAAACCAAAAGTTAAACAAAATTCCATTTAGGCCAACAGCAAATACGGAGTAGCCATCAAATTCAATTGAATTTAATTCGATTGTTCAGTAAAATAAACCATATAGCAGCTGCCTTTTGCTGGCGCAATATGATACTTTCTACGATTCCCGGTATTTCATTGGATTTTCGCAGGTGTGTTGATTCCCATCCATTGCCGAATGAAAATTCATAGATTTATTGCAGGTATTTTTTGGAAATGATATATGGCCGCAAATTAGATGAGCGCAGATGTTGCCGAATTTTAGGCATTTTCACCTAATTGAAATTGAGTAGAGAGTGTGGAAGCGTTTTAGTTTGCAGTTAGTTTGATGGATTTCAAAATTGCATCAGGCTAATGCAGCCAATATTATTTCAGATGAAGTATTTGTGTGGAAAATACTGGATTAGCAAATCGCAGTTTTTTGTTAAAGTGGCAAAATAAATGAATGGAATGGAAATGAAAATGAAAATGGCAAAGAAATACTCAACAGAGGTTAGAATGGAAAAATATCTACAAACATAACTGTAATTAATTTTAAAATCAATAAGAATTTCTGTTGAAACACACTATTTCGACAGTGATGGTAGAAGTTGCCTATTGAGAAAAGTTGCCAACAAAATCCACAAACGGAAGAAAATACCTCGACAACTTTGTGTATTTTCTTGCTGCTGAATTTTCGCGGCGAATTACACTTTATGCGCTATAAGATCCAGTAGTAGCAGCTCTGCAGATGCTGCTCTATAACGCAGCACAGGAAACGGAAATCCTGAGCGGCAATAAAGTAGCACAGCAAGGCATTAAAATCGTATGCCAAGTGCGAGCGACAGTTGCGTGTGGGCGTGCACACAAAACGGACAATAATTAACGAACGTAACAAGGAGCCCCGCCAGCCTGCTGCTAATCCTTCTTGTTCCGTTTTGTCGTCATCATTCGTTCACAGCGTTTTCCGTGCCGTTTCCATTGCCACACGACATAATCAAATTTGCAAAGAAAGTAAAATGCGAATAAACGCTCGAATGAAATTAAAAAAAACCAAATCCGTCATATATTTATTTTTTTCATTTTCACTTCATGCATGAATACAAAGTTTTATATAGCGGAAACGGAAGACCGTCATCGTCACCCAGTAGGGGAGCGAGCGCGCGCGTCAACAGCAGTGTGCTTTTGCCATTATTTGCTCAAGCAAAACGCTTTCATCAAAATGGCACAAAACGCAGCTGTGGCATCATCAACATCTTCGTTTTCATCTTCAGTGTAGCAGCCAACTGGAAAACCTTTCAGTCTCGCTGTCAGTTTGAATTGTATTTATGCATTTGTGTGTGTGTGTGTGTGAATTACGCACACCATTCAATCAGTTCAGTCAGCACATGCGAACATTTCGACATTGTATCATTTATGTAGACCTTAAAGTCATCTCAAGTCTTGGTGGTTTTTGTTCATTGACACATTCCTTTCAATAATTTCTGCAAATTTTTTACATTTTTAGTCCTTTTGTGGTGAAGACTGAAGTTGCATTCATTGTTGATCAATTATTTTTTTTAAAGAATTTTATAAATGGATAGTTTATACCGTCGAGCATTACACGTTGGCACCTGAGAAAGTCTTCATATGATATTATTGAATCTATGGAATGTCACTCATACGCTAGCGCGTGCATTTCGGATTTAGTTTAAGAAGGTAGCACTTCTTAGGTTTCATTTGTGGCCCAATTACCAAATCCTATGACCAAATCACCAATTATAGTCATGCATGCTGTCATACATGACGTATGAGTGACATTCAATTAAAAGCAATTTGATAGCCCTAGGTAATGAGGAAATGTTGTTCATTCAAAGTAATAGTTTCTCCAGCAACTCTTCTTTGAGTACCTAACCATTCTAGGTTAATTGATTAAAACTGAACTGAACTTGTACGCAGCATACTAGCAAATATTAGCACCAATAACTAATATACTCACAAACCTCAGCTCGTTGCGTCAGCACGCTTTGCAATGGCAGTGCAAGAAATAGAAGATTAAAAAGTACAAAAAAAAAACCAAAAAAGTGCGCTGTTTCCATTATAATTGCACACAAATGCACGCACACAAATGCCCTCATAACTTTTGTAATTTTTGCAAAATGTTATCATTTTTTGGAAGCTCAGCAAAAGATATTAAATAAACACACAAACGCACATATGAGCACACCCAGTCAAACTCATACACTTGCACATGTATTTCAAACGGAAATGCTGCAACCACACACACACACGCACGCGCACGCACACATGCAGGAACAAGATAAGAATTTAATGGACAATGTTAGCTGCAAGCTGCATCTGAGTTGTGACTCTCTGCCACATGCCAACGCAAAATGCTTCTGGCAGCACTTTTCATATGTTCGCCAACCATCATCAGCGCGAACAAGCCGCCCCTCACCAGCAGCATTATTTCGCAAAAATAACCCCTGACTGCTCTAAGCCTTCACACAGAGCCCTGCTGCCATTCCTATGCAGTCCCCGGGGACCGGATCGGACGCCGAAAAAAGGTCAACGAAATTGTTTTTGTGCAGTGATGCCAAAATGTTCCGTTGTGTTGTTGTATAACTGCATATAGAACAGAAATTGCAAAAATTGCAATTTCCAATGTTATTTCTGTTTTTGTAGATGGGGAAGAGGGAGAGGGGCATAATCATAATGTTGCCAGACGCAGGCCCGAGCTTTATTTGCTCCGAAAATAACAAATATATCGGAAAGTCGCCATGGGAGTGTGGCTGTTGCTTAGGCGAGTGATTAGGTGGCGAGTTCGCTCTATTGACTCAGCGCTCAAAGACTATAAGCCTATTAAGGTGGCATTTGAATTTAGGTATGGGGCATTAGAGTGTGAAATTGATTTTGATTTTGAATATTTACTTCGCCGAAATTCACAACTTCTTACTAGGCCCGTGAAAGTCAGATGAATGACTTAGGAAAACTTATTCGGAATCTGCTGTAATGAGAACAGCTGACTCTAGCAGAGTACCGACGGAACCGTGCAACTCCGTTCCAGTCCAATGACAATGTCGATGTGGCCTCAAAGTCCATTAGTGCTTTATTTGGCCACACTCTCGTAAAAAGGAAAGATATCGCATTTAACTGTAAAGTATATAAATCCCATTATATTTCTTTGTTGTAATATTGATATTTAACACCCATGTCCTTGTGGGATGACACAAATGGCAAGATCTTAAGTAAACTCAAATTTATGCAAACACAAAGTTCAACAATCAAAATTCAACACGTGGACACTGAAAACAAAATCGTTTTCTAATATCCTTTGCATACTTGCACTGCATCCTGGCATGTAGTGCAATGCCAACGCAGCATTTTTCCTAACGCAAATTTCAATATATTTTTTTGGCACCTAAAAATACTTGTGGTTTTCACATGATCTCACCATCCCGCCAATTCCCCTCTGTACATTCACTCATAGCACTGCGAAATACATTTTTTTTTTGTAGTCTTTATTACAATTTCAATATTTTCCTTTCATAGATTTTTTCCATTTGGTCAGCAGAAACATTGCGTATCAGAGGCTGAACTGTGTGCCAAAAATGGTCGTAATTTTTTGTGATTTTTGAGAACATATTTTCGGCTTAGCTGCGGCAATACTCCTATACCTCTGCACACATCCGCCCTATTCAATTCTCCCCTTGTGGGTCAGTTTATTGGTTTTACTGATTTTTGGTCATATTTTTTGCGGTTTTAGTTTTTTGCATTTTTTTTGCGTTCCGGTTTGTTGTGCTGAACATTTTCTATTTTTCAACATATGGGATGAACGGGGGGAGGGGGGCCTTGAGGGTTGTTGGTAATATATTCGGTGTTTTGTTTTGGTTGCCTTTGCCGTTGCTGTTGCTGTTGCTGTTGTTTTGTTGTAAAAAGCCTTTTTATGAGTTTGCATAAAATTTTGTGGTTTCGCGCTCATGTTTATTGCAAACAGTATGTACTTTGCGGCATGGCAAATGCCTGTACGAGCGGATGTAGTGGCGGTATGCCTGCGTATTTAATGCGCTTATTTGAGTTCCTTTTAATTCTATTTTTATGACTTGGCCATTTGGCGTGGGAAAATGAACCAAACTCTTGCGCTTCGCTGTCGGAAACCAAATACCATTGAACATTTTAATTAAATCCGTTTGGGAATGGTATTGGAAAAACTGTTATCTGATTTTAAAATGTATGCTGCAAGGGATTGTAAAATGATTTTTAATAGAAATTGTGATTGGTCTGGCCTAGATTCTCATACAACAATACCAACTCCTTCGGAATATTGCTTCCACAATGGCAAATGCCCTTCTGCTGTATTTAAACAAGTAACCATTTAATTTTAACCTTCAACATTGCTGATAACTTAGATACCCAAAAACAAATCTGGATCATCCGAAGACTTACCTGCTAATATTAATTCCTGTTACTATGGGAAACAATCTTTGAATTATTTCAACACTACGGTTTCTAGGCCATGTAATCCATTAGTATTGTTGATAATTATATTAAGTTCATTTATGGCCATGATTAGCCCGAAGGATACCAATAAAGCACTTGTTGAGTTTCATATAATAAACAACAACAATGTCGAAGCGAAATCAATACAATATTAATTACAAAGTGTTCTGTGTGGTCCCAGCCACAATAAAGTTATAGGAAAATTACTGCATGAAAATGGTATGAAAATTGTAAAATGAAAAACTTAATGAGTTCAGGACAAAGTGTGTCAAATATTTAAATATGAAAAACCGGGAAAAGCATTATACGTTTCGTGGTAAGTTCAACGTTAAAATATTGTTTTAATTATTAAAAGCAGTTATTACTCCGTACGGCGTTATAATAACTAATTTACAGACATTTTTTTTGGAATTTTTTCTGGCGTGCAGAAAAGCAAATTAAAGCAGCATTTTTGACTTAAACTTTGATGTATCCCCTACAAAACAATATAAACAACTCGACGGCGGTAGCTGGCAGCCAAAACTTAACCGAAAGTTATGATTACAGTAAAGATGTATATTCCAATGTTATATTTTTCCTTAACTTCCTTTAAATAAATTACATTGTTGGAAAGGCCAAATTCTAAGTTTTTCAACATGGTATAGCGTGGTATAATTCTCTTCCAAAAAGCTAAGTAAAAGGGTACCAAAAATGATGATATAAAAAAATTATAATTTGAAAAGCTGTCTTCTAGTCCATTTTAACAAAATCTTAAAATGTCCAAATAAATGCCTTTTCCCCATGTTATTGAATGATGAGGAATAGGAAATTAAGTACCATATCATAATAGCCAAGTACTCGATGTTCTCTGCAAAGCCAACCACATACCTCAACAGCCTAAGTACCGCGAAAGTACACAATCAAATTTAATTTCCGTAAAAACAAATCGTTAAAATTGCACCACCGAATCGGCCACACACAGGCATTTAATGAGCAACATAATCATAAGTTGTATTAAATTGGCAAGACAATTAAACGCTTGAATTGGCCCACGACGAAAACGTAGACAAAACCAAGGTGAAGTACGAGTAATGGAGAACCATTACAATCAAAGTGCTTCACTTCAATTTCCTGCCGCCGGCCCACACCACCAACTTCAGCGCTAATGACACAAATTTTAATAAAATACATTAAAGAGCAAATATAATTACAGGCAGGGCATAACAACAACAAGAAAAAAGCCCACTGCCAACTACTGCTCATACGAAACAACGTGGCTGGCCGAAAATTGGCGCAACCCAGGCTAAATTACAGGAAACCTTTAGCTTATCTAAATGAGTGCAGGGAAGTAATAAGTTAAAGTAAAACCTTTTCTGCACCAAAAGCCAACAAAAAATCTCGCCAAACACACACACGCATGTATACACAGCCAAGCTAATGACGCTGCGGACGAAATGGGCGTGAACCGCACTTTTGTTTTGTTTTTGCTTTGTTTATCTTGATGGCGTCTGATGGGTGGCGGGGGTACTTGAAGAGGCGTGTGGCTATTAATTTCGCATATAACACGTCTACCCACGATCTCTCTCTCTCTCTCTCTCTCTCTCTAATCATTTCTCTTATGCTCTCTCTCACCGTTATGGCCCTGCGGCTATAAAAAGCCACTTAAATAAGTGTGGCCAAATGCCAAAAACACAAACAGCACAAAAACAATTAATATTATATGCAACAATATCCTTTTTTGGTTCTTGGGGGCGCCATGAATATTTTTTTCCATCTCATTTTTTTGTGGCTCTTCTGTTTCGTTTATGCCTCGCAGGTAAAATAAATTATTATTTATAATGGTCATTAGCTTTAATGGAAACGATAATGTCGGCAATGGCGACTTGCTTGTACACATCCACAAACGGACACACACACACACACAGGCGGATATATTCACAAACCTCTATAGTTGCTGTTTGGCCGCAAAAAATAAAAGAAAAGTCCTTTTTATGGCATCCGGTTACGGCTGCTATGTTGTTTGCATGCGCGCGTGTGTGTGTATATCGAGTTTAGCGTTCTTTGTCCTTGAAACTGAAATGTTGAAACGTAAATTGTGCAATTTTATTATCATCTCTGTGGGCTGGGCCAGCAACTTTTTTCTCTGCTGCTTGTTGTTATTTTTTGGGGGCGCAACAATTTATGCCACTGAAGGGGGTATAACCGAAAAAAAATAAGCTTGCAGTAAATTTGTAGGCTGCGTGGCCTCCCAAAAATCTAAAAAGCTTATCGGTTTTGCGTTAGGAAAGTATTTGCCCCTCGGGTGCAATATTGTATTTAAACCCTAAAATCTGCGTTAACACGAAGGCCGAACGAGGCCAGCCAAAGCGAAGAAAATATGAAACAAAATCTCTTTCTAAGCAGAAATTACGTCGCAAATTCACAGTTCGCCATTCCTCTTCGTGCTGCTGTTGTCTATTGCCTCTTGTTATATTTTACTGCCTCAGTATATTTATGCTTTCTTTACTGTTCCGTTGCCAAAAAGTATTTAATTGAATTTTAATTGCCGCTCGTTTTGACCTTGTACGTCGTCCGACATTTTAATGTCGGAAACTTTAGCCTGGGATAAGTTTTACTGTTGTTTAAGATTCAAATTTATTTATTAAATTTTTAAAAGTGTCATAAACATTCAATATGACTTGTTCTTTTGTGTACTTGTATAGTTGACGCACAACATGTATTAAGTCCACTGGAATGACTAACACAGTAGCAATCAGACCTGTCAGTTTTGCAACTAACGAAGTATAGAATTAAGGATGCCTGTGTGAATACCACCGCCATATATCGACTTAATATAGTAGTTCATTTTCGAAAACTTTCTACCTCTCCTCCACGCCAAAAGCACTGAATTTAACGCTTTTAACCACTTGCCAGGGTTGTAAGAACGACAACAGTGACAACCAGTCACAAAAAAAAGGAGCAACTTCTGTTGCGAACACGTTCGCGAAGTTGTTATTTTTATAATTTATTTCGCTTCACGAGCGCACCGCCCCCTCCGTACTACTTGTCTGCTATTATTTTGTCAATTTAAGTTTATTTATCACCATTTGTTGTTGTTTGTGCTTTTCTTTCACATACCCATTACAGAAAACCCCCCAGGTGCATCACCACACATCAACACACACACGCGCACACCATAAACACTAGGAATAAATACCCAATAAGCACTGTCTCATGCTAGATCTTAAGGCTATTTCTCTACTTGCTCTCAAGTGGAACACATCATATTTGTGCACACCATCTAAAAAATAGATTTTGTATGAAGTGGTCGTTTAACAATACATAGACATTTAAGTAAAAGTTTGAAAAATTGGGTATCCTGTCCAGAATTGATCACGAGTAATGGATGAGGTTCGGTGTATGACTTTATTTTAAAATCAAAATGGAAATTGAAATTTTAACTGAAAGCTTCTTTCACTGCTTACTTGGCCTACAGCTCCTCAACACAATGATTGCAAGGATGGTGTTTAAGCGAAAAGTTACTGTTTTATTCCAGTGATTCTCAACTTGATATAAAGTGCAAAGGCCTATTGGGTAGAAACAAGACGAAAGTACCCAGTGCAAGGTTTGGCTGTGGTTTTTTTTTATTTTTCTTCTTGGTTTTCTTTTGTCCTGTTTGTATTTTCAATATTTCCAATCGATTGGTGTGCGAATTGAAATGTTTGCAAAAGTTCCCTTTCCTCTTTTGTGAGTTATTACTATTTCCCTTTTCTTTTTTTTTTTGTTAGTGTTCGTAGTTTTGTTGATGTTGTGATAATGGCAGCGACGTTTGAACAGTGAAATTTTCACTTCTTTTTTGGAAAAAAGTGAAAAGATAATTTTTTGTTATATTTAGTTTGTATTTTTCGACTCAGTTCGTATCTGGAACCATTAACAATGCTTTCAACATGCAATACTAGCAGAAAGTAAAAATTTTTTGAGTTACTACTTTGTTGATGTATATTTTTTCTCAATCTAAGTTATGACCCGAGAGAAGGGGTTACTTCTTTTTTTCTTCTATTTCTTGCCTGTTTATGCGAAATTGTGCCCAAAATGAAGTACAAACTTTTGTCATATGTTTTATCATGGGTAAATACCTTTCGTATTTTCTTTTATTACTGTAAGTGTGTGTGTGTGTGTGTCAAATGGCAATAACATTATGCTGACAATATGAGTATGAATGTCTGCGATTGCTTTTTAGTTTTGTACGTGCGCATAATTTGATCTTGTCACGTGAACATTTGAACATGGCAGAAGAAACTTTTATAACGGCTTATATTGGCTTAATGTTTTCTTCGAATTCGACTTCTTTGTCTGTCTGTTCTTCTTCTTTCTTTTGCACCTGCAGCAGTTCGGTTGAACATTTTTTGGCCAATGTTCATAACTTTTCCATGGTTGCAATTTAAGACAGTCAGAAGGTGAAGAAAAATATGAATTGAAGTGCAAAAGATTTCTTTGAAATCATTGAGTAAAAGGGAACGTTCCTTAATTTCGATAAAATTTCTGTTCATAGAATTGAAATTTCAGAACGTATCAGAATACAAAGGAGTCGATTACTCCAATAGCCGTGATAAACATCCATTTTGTAAAATGATACTTTTTCTTATGTGTGGTTCATAAGTTGGTTTAGTGTGTGTTATATTGCCACACTGAATGCGAATTTTAAGAACTTATTTCAGAAATTGAACCAGCAACAAAGCTGATTGATTCCGCAGTATAATAACAATTTAAATAATGTAAAATTTTTTTCCTGGTAATTACTCATACGCCATGTATAACATTACGCGACAATCTTCTTTATTTTTGTATTTTAATTGATTTTTTATTGACTTATTGTGTGTTGAAATTTAATATCAAGGTAAAGTGTGGGCGGATGTCTTTTGTAAAACATATTAAATGAAAAGGTTAAAAAAATGTCATCACTTAAAAAAAAATTAATTCAAAATGTTTCAACTGTGTACTGCACATAAAGTGAAGGGTGTGATTATATGCGATTTATTAGAATCAATAAAATATATCTCTTTTAAAGTATCGCAAGATAAATCGTTTGATGTTGAAATTATTTATATAAAGAACTTAAACAAACGCAATTTTGGACTAATGTTAGACGTGGCGTATGAGTGATTTTCAGAAAATAATTTAAGATAAAAAATAATTTAGGAATACTTGTCGATAGGAGGGCTACGTTAGAAGCGTTACAAAACATTCGACCACAATGGATACACTCTCTCTAGGTCTAGACTCTAGAGTATAAAAATGGCGAGGGTATTTTTAGCCCTACTACTTATAGGAATATATACTCCATTTAGTTGAGGTTTTGACCAACTCAAACCAGTGAGTAACACTGGTTTCAATTCATATATTTGACATGACTAATGAACTACTAAACTCCTTTTTCTCTTTCCACATTTCTTTTACCATTTTTTTACATGTAAATATTTAAAGAATTCTCAGGAAAGCCATTAAATTTCGTATAATTTAACTACGTGCTCCTTGCTGTATCATTCATAATACAAATTCTAAAAGTTCTTCAAGTAAATTGAGTTAAAAATGTTCCAGTCAGCAGTAAACCAAATTCGCTGACCTTATTTATACTACCATGGCATTACGTTTCGTGGGGGTAACGTGATAAACAAAATTTTACTTTATTTTTACTTTTTTCTGCATTACTTTATTTTTTGGTTGGTTTCTTTGCTTTCCTGCAAATTATCCCAGCAAAAGTTTCGCTTTTCGCTTTATTTCTTTACTTCTAATTGTTTAGAAAATAAATCACAGGGCTGGAAAAGAAATGTTGACACGCTTGTGTGTGGGTGTGTGTGTGTGGCGATGGAGGTGGTGAAAGTGGCTCATTTTCGGTGGTGCCTGATGATGATGAGTTTGGGGGAGAGTTAAGCCACCAAGTTGGTGATAAGTGGTGACGCAGTACCAAGCCACGCCATGTCACGACACAGCACAGCGGAAACGGAAATGCCAACAACGAAACAAAAACGGAAAATCAAAATTTGTAACGAAAAAGTTGAAAAGAAACAAAATAGAAAAAATGAAATAAAATAAAATAAAGCCTAGAAATGAGAGACGGTTGAAGTTTCAGGAAAACAGCAACAACAACTACAAAAAATGTGAAATTTTAAACTAAATATAAAGAGCCTTGAAGAAAGAACTGCTAATAAAATCCAATGCATAAAGTTTACCAACAATAACGTTGGCAAATGTATAGCTTGTGGTCACAGCACACAAACACTGGACGCACACCGGAGCAGACCAGAGACACACCTGCCGCAAATTTTTGGCTGCGGGCCAGTGTGTGTGCGGGTTTTTGAGTGCTCTTTGCAGAGTGTGCATTTAATCCTTTTCCCTTCTTCTGCTACAACTTCAATTTCCTTTTCATTTGCATAGTTTATTTCAATTTGGCAATTGTATTAAATTCCAAAGAGCTGAGCACCGAAAAGATGCCAACTTGAATCGAATGTACTCATTCTGCCCCAATTCTATTTGCTGTTGTGATTTCGTTGCTGCCATTTAGGCTTTTCAATCACAATTAAGTTGCGAAATAAACTTTTCCCATTTTCATGTTAAGCGTATAAATTGTAAGGAATAAAACTTAGACTGTGCAAAGGAGTGGTGATCGCTTTTAAATTTACCATCTGTATGGCACACAAAGTTTGTAGTTTTAAAGTGTGTTTGAGGTGGAACAGAGCCGTGTGAATACACATAAGCCAAACTACTTTAAGTGTTTTTATTTTTTGCTTCGTGGTAGATTTGAAATATTCACTCAGTTGGGCGCGAGGATAAGAGAATATAGAATTGACTTACGGGTCCTAAACATAATTATGTTATTTCTTTAATCTTTAATCTCTTTTGAAAAAACTATCATGTGATTGGATTTTTTTCTTCTAAATTTAAGTGCTTTTCGAAACAGTTGAACTTAATTTCTGCAATAAATTCACTGCTTATGTGGATTTGAAAGCTAGGATAACACAACTCCACATCGCTCAGTATCCTGGAAAACACACATATTAATATGCATGCACACAAGTGCTGCTGGAGTATATGCCAAACTATTTTTGAAATCGGCAAAACTTGTGGAACAACTTTTGATCGTTGTACATCTTATTTGCTGTAGCTGCTGCTGCACAGAAAATGTTAGCATATTATAGCTTGGATTTATTTCATCCTCAAATGTACACCCAAACACACATAGCCTGAGTGTTGCTCATATGCATGTGCAGCGGTTCTGGTGTTTGTATGTGTTCATGAGTGAAATATGCAATTAAGCACGTTTTAATGATGCACCACTGCTTGGATGAGGATTTATGAAACTTTGTTTTCGGATTGAGCTCGAGGACTGTGTTTTTTATTTTTTTGGGGTTTCATACCTACATTAAATGTTGTGCCAAAAGTGCGGGGCACTTTTTTCTTGTGCCGAAATACTACTTACATGTACGAAATGTGTGGGGAAAACTTTCGTAGTTGAGCAGGGCTTTGAGTGGGTACTTTTGAGTGGTGGCCCGGTGAAAAGGTCAAAATTTTAATTGTTGATTCTTTGCTCAAAACGTTTTTTTTGCAGAACAAAATGTACGAGAAATGAAAATTACAAAAAAAAATCTCTCCCCTGGCTCACATTTGATTAATTTCAGCATAAGCTCATTTTAATCAGTTTCCGACAGGGCTGGAATGTGCTGCCGCCATATGCGCCGCTGCCTCTGTGCATGTGGCAAATGCAAATTTAATCTATGCAAACTACGCAAGCGGTTTTCGAAACATGAAAATGCAATTTTTCAATGAAAAAGCTGCGAGAAGAAATTATAAAAACCGCGAGGAAATGTGTGAGGTTAGCGTTGCCAACCAAAAAAAAAGTCAAACAAACCACTGCAAGTGCAGTGCAGCGGAAACGGAAATGCACGCAAACAATTGGCGCGCGTAAAGGCGTACAAGTGCACACAAATAAACACGAACTAATACGAACACAAACACGGCATACATGTACGCCGACAGGACACTTGAAAAATGCACCCACTTTTATGAGGGCAGTTAAGTGCAATCAAATCGACAATTGGCGGCAGAGTGCGAGGTTTTAATGGACATTGTGTTGTTGTTATTTATGGCAGTGCATACTTACGTGCATATTTTTGGGGGTGTGTGAATTTGTATAAGGTTTTTTTTGTTGTTCATAATCGACCTAGCGGGCGTGACAAAATGGCACTTGCAGCAGTGCAGCAATTCAATTTAAATTACCATAAATCTCAATTTGCTCAGCTAGGGGCGAACAGCAACCGCAACAACCGCCCTGAGGTGTGAGATAAAATTTATTGCCCTTCAGGACACTGTACAAAATGCTGATAATAAACTTATTTATTATTTATGGCATGAAAAAAAAAGCTTGTCCAAACTAAACCACTCCAGCATTCAAGTAAATTCATTTTCTGCAGTGCGATGGCCCAGTAATGCAAAATTCAGGTGGATGGGTTTTGTTTGCTCAAAGAATGCATTAAGAGTCAGCATTTATCAAGTAGTTTTTTTTACTTTTTTTATTGAAAACAATAAATTTGTAATTGCAAGAATTTTAAATGCTCAAATACTCTGCACCTTTCTTTGGGAATCCTTTCATTCCTGCACACTTTCTGTTTGGTTTTCTTTTTATTATATTTTGTACTGAAAAATGGTACGTATTGTGTGCAAAATTTCCACGCTGCTCACCTACTTCTGTTCCTTTCTTATTCAATACTTTTGCCCATTTCAGTTTTGCGTCGTTTCCAAAGCCTTTCTATGCTCATTTGCATTTATCTCCCTAACTGACGCCTTTTTTGTTTCATGTCACTTTATTTCTCTAGCCAATTAAGTGCCTCTAGCTTACATTCGTACATTTTAACTAATTTTTAATATAATTTTGATTTTGAATTTTTCTTTTTGTGTATTTTTCCTCAATTATGGAATTTTTACAGGAATTCCCACAAAAATACAAATATTTTCTCAGAAATGTTTCTGTTTCCATTGTATTGCATTTAATCGCCAACACATTATCGCTCTAGTTTTTTCTGCTCGTGTGAGCCACACATGCCACATGCATATGAAAGCTTTTGACCCGTCGTCCATGAGCGTCCTCAAGACGAGGTCAGACATATGCACAGGCCAAAAAAAAGTGGTCAATTGTTCATTATTTGCCTTTCGATTGCATACAAGTGGCAAATATATTAAGTGGTACTCACGGCCGTGGGTCGGACATGGAAATGAGTTCGTGTTTGCTGCAGATTATGCACACGAGTGTTTTCATTGTGCTTGTAAATTTGTTAGTTGTGAATTTCTTTGTAATGAAAATTGTAGTGAAAGTGTAGGAAGTCTGATTGTGCGGTGGCGTCTAATGAGTGAAATTTCTTCGTAACTTTTGCATATTTCTCGCATTTCTTTTCGATGTGCCAGTTTTATGGGTGAAATTGTAATTCTGGGAATTTCCCATTTGAATTGTGCCACTGACGTTGGTGCAAAAGGAATTTCTCGTAGTACATTTTCAATTGTCCTCTTTCTTTGAAGCCCAAAAATAATTCGTAAAAGGGAAAAATGGCATTTCTTCGCCTTATGTGAGCGTGGGGTTTCCATTATTTGGGATAGATATGGGGAAAATTATGGTAATATCGATTTTGAACGACTTTTAAGATTTAATTGGAAATTTATTTTCGTGTGGAATGAAATTTTAAGTAAATGTTTGGTATTGAAATTTGTCTTAATTCACAAATTCCATTGTCTTCTCCTTGACTTGTTTCCTTTAAATGGCTCTAATGCCTTTGAACAAAATTAATTGGTTGATCATTAAGGAAATGATGCAATCGTGATCAGCATAAAAGCGTAAAGCAGTAAAAGTATAGAATCCGACGACATTTACAAAAGGGGCCATTCCATTAAATTGATTTTGCACAACAACCAGTCCAACAACAACTGTATCATTTGGTTGAGCTTGGCATATGAGTGATTTATATTAGACTTGAATACCAAAATACTTGGAATTATAATGAATTAAATAGTTGGTAAATCGCTCACAACTTCCTTTTCAAAGGAAAGTTCCTTTTGTATCTGCCTTAACCTAAATCTGACTGTAGTACAAATTCGGCAAAGGACATCCTCCTATTTGTATGGGCAAATAACTCAGCCAGTGGCCAGGCAAATGCGTAAATTTTTGAACAAAATGCCCTTGTACTTACGCATGCATGCTTTACCATTAGAAAATGGTAACCCACATGCATACAAAAATAATACCAAATCAAATACTTGTAAGTGTGTGTCAGGGCCGTGAAAATGTTGAAATTTCCATTAAAAGGAGTCGTACGCCTCACTTCCGGTATCGACGTTTTCTGGCACAACGGTCATTTTTTAATCACCCACGTGTGCCTGGTCCCTAAGAGACAGCCATATGTCATTTGAATAAACCCAAGCTAACAAATGTCATAGTAAAAAGAAATAAAATCAGGCCCCCAAACCCTCATTGCGGCCGACCATGGTGTGTGTGTGTGGTATTTAAAGCCTCACAATAAACATTTACGCATCCAATTTAAACACATGCCCAACGTTTTGGTCATAGCAGCGCTCCAGTAGCAGTAGCCCTTTTTGTTCATATGACAGCAGGAGCTGTTGACCTACATATTACATAAATTTTGGGGAAAATCCCAGCAGCGGTTGGTAAAATATTACATGCACTATTTATACGCTTGAATGCTTGTAATTATCAGTATGAAATGTGTACGTAAATTGTTAATACATGACATGTATTTGCGGGCTTATTTAATATGCACAGAAGTGTTTTAAAATCAAGGCGAGCTAGGACGAAAGCAAGATAGAAAGAGAGAAAGCGAGAAAGCGAAGAAGTGAGTCCGAGTAGTAGTACTCCTAATTGTAATTGATGCTGTTGAAGTGTTTATTTATGTGCATTAAATTATGTTTGCAAAATGGACATGGGAGAAAGAAACATTGTGGGTTTTGTAGAATATCTTTCATAGAAATTAATTGAACTGAACCGAGAGATAATGTGCTAAGTTGTGTGTCAGTTCTTTCGATTGTAAGGAACTGGCAGGACTTAGATTATACGGTTATTATGCTATGTTGTTATGGTAAAGAAGTATTTGATGTGAAACTCATTGGCAATTTGGAAAATTTCAAATTAATTCTCTATGCGATATACTAATGTTATCAACTTCAAGTCTGGCTCATCCTAAATAGATACAGAGCTGGTCCATAATCTCTTCGACGAGAATAAGTATCTTGATTGTAATTCCAGGTAAACTGAATGTGTTAACTGGGATGTTAATTTACTTTTTTGAAGTTATTGCTTGCTACTTTTTGTATGCAATGAAAGATTGTTTGAACAAGCTAGGTGTTGGCCATTGAACATGGCAAAGTCGTTAAGAGATTTCACGACTTTCATCAGCGAGTTTGTGGCAACAAAATTTCGTCTGCAGCTTCAGTTTTCGCTCGAGAGAGACGCAATTTCGGTTTTAATACCAGAAATAGTTCGAAAATGTTCAATTCGGTTATAACAACTGAATAGTAGATTAAGGCAGAAGTAATATGTGAGACAGCCACTTTCATATACAATAATTAGGAAATTCAACTAAAATTTGTGTCGTACCGTTGAAAGTCTGGAGAATACATTTTTCATTTCATGTGAACTCCCTTTGGCTTTTAGAAAGTAGGTGATGTTGCGGAGTTCGGCAAGAACCCATGTCCTTGAAAACGTACCATGTTATGGTCTCCCATTTCGGCCAATGCCATACTAATGATTTTCTCGTTCCAAACCACGGAGTAACTGACCTACTTAATCACATGTAACGGGTCACCCAGCATATTCAATGTCGGAGTTCAACCGGGTAGTTGTGGGCAACGTGAAAGTTGAAGTAGCTGATGCGTAGTTTCTACACATTGCAAAGGATTTTCAATTGTCTGTTCAATATTTCATAAAAATTCAATCGAGTGCAATTTGCAACCAAAAGTCTCAGAATTTCCACATAACAAATGAGTCGGGACGGATGCTGCATCTATTATGCATATGCCACATACCAACCACGGTAGAGCTCATTTATGTGTATAAAGAAACTCAAAGGATTCACACTGGACAAATGAAGAGAGTGCTAACAACAAGTAACTTAAAGGAAAATAAGGAAAACCATAAAATAGAAAAAGGAGAAAGAGGGGAAGAGAAACTAATACACCAAAGTATTTTCCAACATTATCGCACTGCATATTTCAGCAACTACACATTGAAATAATTTCTTTTGCAACAATTACTGTCAACAATAATTCTCGTCACAGTTGCAAATATTTCATCGCAACGGCTACGCCCCAAAACTGCAGTTGCAATGGCACCAGCGCTGCCCCTGGTGCTGGTGCACAATCGGTTCTGTGGCTATTATGCAGCAAAACAAAAGCATGAATGACGGTCGCAGCTCAACCCACAGCGAGCGACCTCATGACATCAGCTTTTTGGTTTTCAACTTATTTTCATTTCCATATCCAGCGGCAGTGGCAGTGGCAGCAACAACTACAACCACCACAGTGATGCAGCACAAATGCCATGTCCTTCATTGCGGCGTGGCACGAGGGGTCTTTCAGTTTTATGTTACCATTGTGTCAAGATAATAATATGAATGGGTATGTGTAGAGTGTATTTATGTGTGTGTGTTTCTGTATATGACAGCATGCAACTGCACAGTGGTTATGGCTGAGTGTCTTTCCTTTCCCTCTCTTTCTGTGTGATTGTGTTTGTATGAATGCAAAATATATATATATATGTGAAATAGAATTTCTTCCATGACATTTGCGTTGTTTGTTGTTTTTGTTCTGCAATTTCTATGCGGCTACTAGCACGACAGTGAAAATGTGACGTACAATTTTTATCAATTCAAATGAATTGCTCACAAGTGTGTCATTAATTAATTTTAAGTACTATTTTGCTGCTATTCTTGATGTTTGTAAATTATGCAGTGTTGTGGGGGCGCTGTTTTGTCCGGGGTGCTCAAGAGTTATTGTGCATTACGCAGGGCTACTCCGGAAAAATAGTTGCTTCATTATCTCTTTCTGCTTAATTGGTTTGTTTTTCGCATTTGCTTTTAGGTGTTTAATTGCAGTCACACGTTTTCTCAGGGTTCGGTTAGCACTTTAATTGGCACTTTTAATAGGTACACCGGCGATTGAAATTTCACAAAATTTACGAAAAACTTTTTGAAAATGTGTATTTAAAAATTATAAAGTGATAAAAACGCATAGATGCATGGTTCTGTCTCTACTCTACGTCCAACTAGAACTCAGAACATAAAAAAAGACATCATATATTTACATTATATCATAGTTTCCCGCAAATGTTGCTCATACGCCCGAGTGGCTGACTTGAACTGAGTTTGAGGACCACAAGTGTGAACAAAAGTGTTGTCGATTTTTCTGAAAGCAATTAAGAACATCTGATGTATCACACAGAATTTTCTGTATTTGATGACATTATCATGTTAAAATTCCATATTATCATGTTGGAAATTTAATTAACTTCTTCTGCACTTTTGGAACAGAATAAACTAAAAATTAATCAAGCGGAAAGATTGTTGTCTAGTAAATGTGGCCATTTCGCCACACTGCATTTTATGTCCCCAATCTAATAATTTCGAAAAATAATAAACTGACCGCATGCCACCGGCAGTGTTATGTTAAGAATTTTCAAATGGAACAAGTGAAAGATGGCCGCTTTCAGAACATCATTTTTAGACAAGAAAAACTTGACTATTATTTATAAGAAGAAAAACAAGAAAATTCTGAGAATTCTAGCCAAAGGCATTCACATGGGATGCCACTCTCTCTCCACTCTACTCTATTATACATTCTAGGCTATACCGTGCTATGCTTCACTGTGCCATAATATTGGCTCGCTGACTTAATTAATTTTTAATTACTTCTTAGTTTTAATTTTCTAATGAACTCCAAGCGCAGATAGTGAGCAATTATTTTAAATGAGCAAAATGACTGCAAGCGGCCACTTCGTCCGTCACACCCACTGCACCAAGTTGTACCCATTATTAAACTCTTCCCTGACTGCTGTTTGGCTGCTGCTCGGAACGTTCATTTCATAGCAAAAAAAAATTGCAAGAGAACAAAATGTGAAAATAAATTAGATGGAAAAAAGTGTTGAAATGATCCACTTCTGTGGACTTGCTTAATTTAATTATGCGCCTTGGCAGTTGTAATATCAGATCACAATTAGTTTGACTGGAGATAGGAAAATCTGAATTTTAATTTGAGTTCAAGAGATATCGGTTTTCAAAGAAGAAAGCAAAAGTGAAGCAAAATGTTTAGTCCCGGGAAAAATTTTGCATTCAAATATCTCGGAAAATTTCAATAAGATGTGACCCCAAAATCACAATTTTGCGAAAGTTACACATTAATATGCGGCACATATAATAATTGTGTCCCAAAGCACTTACCCAGGCCGCATTTTCTTGCCATTCTTATATTAGTCATAAATTTTACGATGACACTGCAGCCCCACCATCCGCTAGTGACCACCCTCCACCCGCCCCACTCCCCAATGACAGACTAAGCAAGCTATAACTCAACGCAAAGCAGAGATAGCCACGTATTAACATTGTTGACCACAACGGTCCAACGAATACCGAAGTGACCGAAGAGATCAACCGACATCGCACAGACGTACAGACGCACACCACCCACCGCCTCCGCCTCCGCCACTCATATCTCACATACTTTTGTTGGGAGAGAAAACTGAATTCATGTCGTGGGAATTTGCGTGCGTTTCCAGAACAACAGCAACAAACAAACAACAAGTACAATACCAACACCAACACCGCCACCGCCACCATCACCACTAACAGCCAAAGCCTCAGCATCATCCATCCACTCTATGCAATCAGCACAAAAGCGAAATGGCCGATGACGACAATGCGGCCGCCATAGCCACAGCAGCCGACACAGCTGGGCTGCTGTGGTTACGCATTTAAATTACCGCGCAACGGAAGTGAAATATTTACAACAACAGAGGCAATAGACAACGACAGCAAAAAAATACTTATTATTAATATACATTTGCCATTTTTATTACGCGAAAAATTATAAAAACGAATAAATTGTGTGGGCATCAGTGGCGGCCGCGAAATCAGCAGCAGCTCCGGCAGCACAAATGCGTGATTTAAATGTTGTATTATTTGACAATTCATTAAATGCCATCGGAAAATCAGCAGCAGCACATAGCTTATGAATAATGCAAAGCATTTGATGCGCTTTTAAATAGGCCGAATGGCAGCAAACATTTTGCGGAAAATGTTTTAACATTTCTCTATTGAATTGCGTATTCAAAATGGAATTGCTGGCCCGGTTTGATGAATATTTATACGCTGATCATTTACATGTGTAAGTAGGTAAATTAAATATAATTGACCTGAGCTTACTGCATGTATTTGCAAAGGCGGCAGCACATAATCGATAATGGGGATTGCGGTATTAGTGGAAAAGTTTAACTGATAAGGGCAATTGTACGGGTTCAAAAATTTCCAATTCGTACAGAATAATCCACATTACTTCCGCCACTGAGATTGTGTTTAGAGAAATTGTGAGTTCTACTCTTAATTCATGAATGAAAAATCATATTTTAACAGTTCTTACTCATAGACACATTCCCTCCAACCGTGGCAACCAAAGCTGAATAATTACGTACTACTTACGCATTGGTGCAATCACAAATTCGATTGCAAAATGAAGCCAAAAATGCTCAGAATAAATTCGCTCAGTTTATGATTACATTTGAATAAGGGAACACAGAAAAAATTCTACTGAAGGACCAGTTCTTGCTTGCGTATATTATGCATGCAGAGATATTCTTCTTACAAAAAAAAAGCTGCATTGACAATCAATTACTGCAAAAAAGTCAAGACAAGTTTCGAGAAAGACATGACAAATTTTAAGATGATTTTGAATTTGGAAAAAAATGACATTTAGTTAACATAAAAGAATTTTACGACAAAAAATTAAAGAACAAATTGAAAATGATTTATGTATCTAAAGTGGTTGCTAGGAAAAACTGTTTCCAGTTCACTGATTACGCCCCCTGGTTTCGTTCCCTTTTACATTGATCAAAATATACAATTTTTTCTCCTCAAAAAAAAACCACCCTAATGTATATGCATAGCATTTCCACATTTCTTAAGAATTTTATAAGCAATGCATTGAAATAATATTTTCTTTCATCCACTTTTATTTGCAGTTGCTGGGAAATCATTCATAAAAAACTCTGCACAAGGAACACAAACACCGCTGTTTGTATGAAAGCGAATTCCTGTGAAGTGCAGCAGGATAAGATAGCGACAAAATGAAGCGGAGAATCAAATTAAAATAGAGAAAGCAAAGTTCTAACTCACAAAAAACGTACCAAATGAAAGCTCTTCGAAGGAATTCGAATTTATTTGCCAACTACTAAATTCTACAACAAAAAAATACACGATTGGCATAAGCGAAAGCAAACATCATTGATCATTGGATGTCTGCAAGTGCACACATCCCCACGCAATGTACAATGTACAATTTGCAATGAAAGCAAGTGTTAATTTTTTGGTGCAAGGATAAGCGCGCAACAAATCCTAATGTCCTTCCATTGAATGGCGGAATTTAATGAAAAATGATGAAATATAAAATTATGAAAAGAAATAAAATCAAGAAAACAGCGAAACATTTTTCGGACCAATAGCAAAAAACGCAGCACAAAGCAGCAGTAACTGAAGAGGAAAAAACGCCCAAGAGAAGTCTAATAAAAAGGATTACCCACTCGAAAAAGTAGCAGAAAAAGTCGCAACCATAACAAAAGAAACTAGTATTGTTGTCACTTCGACACAACATACAACTGACAAGCGCAACACACACCCAGGCACACACAGAGAGGCAGGCGAACGCATCATTTATCATTTGGAGCAAAGCTTCGGTGTGTGTTTTTTTCTCTCTACGCAATCGTTTTTTTTTACTTTTTCCTTCGTACTGAGAGACGCTGTAGAAGAAGGGAAAAAAAAAACTATGAAAAGGATTTCGTAGTTTCATTCAATAACGCATTAACCCTAATAAGCGCTGCACAAAAGGCTAAAAAGTATCCCGACACTCACAGACTCATGTGTGTTGATGCTGGCGTTGGTGTATCTATGCATACCCACTTGCATGTAATTTGAGAAGAGAAACCAAAAAACCCCCCATAAAAAACGAATTTGTAAAGAAAACGAAGGAGTAGGAAAAAATCACTGAGCTTTTCACAAATGTTGCCCATACTCATGCCAATGCAAATGCTGGAAATTCGTATAATTTTACTCTGCCTGCCATCGATACTACTGGCGACGACGCTCGAACCAGGTGAGTGATGCTTCAGCACATGTACATTTGAATTTATATTTGAATTTCAGTTGATAAATGTTGTATTTTTCACTTTTGTTCTAATTGAGATTCACATACAATTCAGTTCAGATCAGAGTTAATTCCAAGGCATAGTAATGTCACTTCTCAATTTATAACTAAAGAACTAGAAGAGGTGGAAAAAAGCTAAGGCCAACTTTCGAAAAATGATTAAATGAAATAGGTACACTCTCCAATGAGTTCAGCACCATAGTCTCGTGGATATGCCATTCCTAATCCTCACTGTTGTACGTCCTATCGTCCTATCTCCATACACGAAAAGCCTCACTTACAAGCATTACATCGATTGAGCACATGCCAGCGATCACTAAGCATTATTGGCATTGAACAATATGAGCTGTGCTGGATTCACCTCAGACAAACGTTCCATATTAAATCGGTACATCATTTACTGCTCTGCAAATAGTATAAAGAGGCGTGTCAATTCAAACTTGTCTCTCTTACAGTGCTTAGTTCTAAAATAGAATTTCACTCTGTAAAGAATTTCCATAATTTATTTCAATTCAGATTTTGTGACTGTTTTATGACTTGCGAAAATTACGCAACTCACTGTAAAAATATTTATATTCCTTTTATCAACCTAATTTTTGGTGTAATTTTTATGCTAAAATTAAAGTAAAAACGACGAAGGCACCTTTTTTATGCGAAAAATTTGATTATCGCCCATAAAAGTAGGCTATAAAATATGGTAACATTTTTACGACTTCCCGATTGAGCGGTACGAAATGGTTTAAAGCGAATTCATTTTTCGCATTTGAATTGAATTGATTTTAATGACAAGAAGCTTGCACAAAAAAACTGCAACTTTTAATATATGATACTAAAGAGTTGGATTATATCTGCGCCTAAAGGTATGCCATTAAATACAATGAAATTTCTCAAACGGTCGAAATAATACTCTTCAAATGCGATAGTCTGCTGCCACTTACCTTTCTTTCTATTATATTCCCTCCCCCCCCCCCCCCCCCCCCCCACTTTCACCATACATATTCACACTATTTGGCCTTTTGTCTGCCTTTCGGACTTTTGTACTTATTTGGTTTGTTTTTGTTGTTGTGGTCTATTTGCCTTCGTTTATTTTGAAATGGCGCGTAATAAAGCGTAATATCGGATGATAAAAGGATATTATTTATTGTGGTTATTTCTATGTATGAGTGTGCATGTGTGAGTGGATATTCTTTATTTTCGGTTATTTCGACGTTTTTGCACCCATCAAGAACAGATTTCGGTTGTCTTTGGTCTCCTTCTCGTTCTTGTTGTTGTGGTTGCTGCCGGCGCGGTTGTCTGTGTGTTAACGTTAACGAAGTGCTCTGTCACCGCTGCCATTGTTGGCACATAAGCATGCACGAACTAGCGAGTATGTGTTTGTGTGCTCGCGTGTTCGAGATTATGTCGACGTGTCAATTTATGGCGGAAGTCAATGGCGTCTTTAGTTTGCTTTATTTTCGTACACATTTCTTTGTTGTCGCAGTAATGATGAGCGTGTACAAATAAGTGTGGGCATGTGTGCGATTTTTTTCTGTAGGATTTTAATGAGTTTTTTTTCGGTTATACGAAATTTGCTTTCATACTTAATTTTCTGATTTTATTCTTTTGTTATTATTCGTGGAAAATATGAGGATTGCAATAAGAAAAAGCATACATACTTCTTAGGCCAACATGTTGCAATTGTATAATTATATGTGTAAAATACAATGTCCAAAATAATATAAAGAATGCCTGCTGCTTGTCCGATTCGACGAAAAGTTCCCCAAAAACTTGAAGGAATTATATTTCGCTTCTACTCATAAATTGCCAAGCAGCTCGCAACAAAAACTGAAAATGAAAAGACTGCCTAAAAGCCTCACACTCAAACACACACACTCTCCCATTTACGCACCAAAGCAAACAACAAAAAAAGCGATGCTGACCAAATAAATTGAGGTCACAAACACAACAAGCCTCAACAAAAGCCGCCCGAGTCTCTGCGGCTGCCGCACATAAAGCGCGTTTCATATTTCTCTCAGTTTGGCTGTACGGATCTCTGTCGCTTTCCTTTTTAACCATCGAGTATTTTCGCCGCAAAAAACACTTAATCCTTAAGGACACATTACTACCACGACCCGCCTATCTGTATTTGTGTGTGGCTGCGTTAAAGTGCGATTGTGCCTTAGTGAATGTGAATTGTGTATGAGTTTGTGCCTGAATTTGTATTTATATCACGAGTTATGACCTATAGCAATGATTTCTATGGTGGATGTGTACTTGTGTGTGCGTGTGCCGTTACAAAGGAAATCTTTGTGGCATTTTAGGCGCAAAGCAAAAGTTATTGCGTTGCCCTGAGAGAATGTTTGTGTGTGTGTTTGTGCCCTCTGTGTATCTTTTGTGTACGCTCATGTTTTTTCTGTATGATGATGACCAAGTAAATTGCAATCAAAATTAATTGGAAAATAGTGAAAATAGCAGCGATGTTAAGCATTTCTCATGTCGGTCTTTATTTGAAGTGTTCCGTCAGAAAGACAAAGAAAAGTTATGTACTCATCAAAATCTTGGGTAAAGTCAGTTTTAATATAAGTTAATTGGCATTTTGTTGGAAGGAATGAAAGAATGAAAGAATGAAAGAATGAAAGAATGAAAGAATGAAAGAATGAAAGAATAAAAGAATGAAAGAATGAAAGAATGAAAGAATGAAAAAATGAAAGAATGAAAGAATGAAAGAATGAAAGAATGAAAGAATGAAAGAATGAAAGAATGAAAGAATGAAAGAATGAAAGAATGAAAGAATGAAAGAATGAAAGAATGAAAGAATGAAAGAATGAAAGAATGAAAGAATGAAAGAATGAAAGAATGAAAGAATGAAAGAATGAAAGAATGAAAGAATGAAAGAATGAAAGAATGAAAGAATGAAAGAATGAAAGAATGAAAGAATGAAAGAATGAAAGAATGAAAGAATGAAAGAATGAAAGAATGAAAGAATGAAGCAATGACTGAAAGAATCAAAGAATACTTCGGAATAAAAATAGTGAATTCGTGAATGCGATAATGAAAGAAATACATGATGACAGAAAAAAAAAAAAAAAAATAAAGGAATGACGGCAATATAATAAAAGCAACTTGTTTTTACATAATTTCAAAGTTCTCCAGCGTCAAACGCTCAAAAGCCACTCACACAAACCACTAAAAATAACAGCAAAAACTATAGCTTTTCCACCGCACATGTTCCGATTTCGCCAACCAAAATTTATGCGTTTAACATTCGTAGCAAATGCGAAATCGAAAAGGAAACTGCAGCTTAGAGCAGGCAAGTTTCGTATTAACTTGAACTTTTCTGCAGCGCTCTGGCCTTTATTAAAAGTTCTGACGTCATGTCATCAACATGAACAAACAGAGGAGGAATACAAACAGTATCGTTTACAAACTCAAACACACTCACACACACACACACACACGTACGTTAAAATACATCTCAGCACATACAATAAAGTTACCAAATTTACGATGGTAATAAAAACTGAGCGCTCGACTGTCTTTTATAGCGAATTTTGTGACTTCCGTCGCTTCAGCGCGCTCGAGGCTTCCTTCGTGTGTGTGTGTGTTTGCATTTAATGTTTTTGCAAAATATATGAGGATTCTGTTGGGTTCCCTCTCCTCGATATCTCTCCCCTACCACTTGAATACGTTAGTGCCTGTTTGCCTGGTCTAATGCAATCAATTTCATCATATTTCATTTATCGTCCATTTCCGCTTTGAAATGCTCCAGCATTGCAATTGCCTGTAATTAAATATCAATCATACACCCAGTTATGCAGATTTAATAGAATTACAGCACAAAGCATTGCCCTGTTAAGTGTATGCAATCCGTACGACCCAAATGATCAGCCATGCGAAAGAGTTTCACTTTTCCAGAATTTTATTATTATTTTTTTTTAATATTTTGTTGTGTTTAATTTTCTTTGCACTCTATTTTTTACCATAATTAATTGGTGCCAAGAGAGAGAGAGAGAGAGAGAGAGAGAGACAGAGCGGGAGGGGGGGAGTTTGCCGGTAATAAAAGTTATGTGCTACAGTTTTTTGTTCTTAATTAATGAATAAACAAGAGCAATTTGCCGAAGGCACTACTTACCACAACTATAGTGAAACCGCATACAAAGTTGAAAAATAGTTAAACTTAACATCAGTCTGTAATCAGGCTGTGTGCACTCTACTCGATTCGCTTCGTTTCAACTAAAGGTACATGGCTTCCGGGAAGGGTTAACCATAATTTGACTTGTTCGAGGTAATTGGTGGTCGGTTTGGTTTTCTTTGTTGCTGTCATTTAATATTGCAGTTTTGCAAATTGTATTTTATATATGGCTTGCGAATTTTTAATTAATAGTTGGCATATCTCATGCCAATGCTAGATAGTATCGTTGCTTCCACTTTAAGTTTTTTTTTTATACAATTATTAAGTATGAAAATGTTTACGAATGTAAAGAAAAAATTCCACAAAACCCTTTCGGAGAGTGACTCTTATGAACTTATAACTCAAATAGTGCATTTAAGGAATCTTTTTTATACATATATGTATGCATATGTATATGTCCTGCAGTATTTAGTTTACGACACCACACTTATCACTTGCTTTTCATACATTTTTCATGACGTGCATCCGCAAGAGTCTTTTTCTATTTATTTTTTTGTTTCTTGATAAGTTAGCATTTTGGTTGTGTTTGCGCTTTTTGTGCCGCAAATTTCATACATACGCAAGCAAATCCAGAGCCGCATAAGTCCAAATGAACTGACATCAACACGTCCTTCGCTACTAAGCCACACGCACACACACACATACACAAACCACATAAACGCAAGCGCTTCTTTGGCTTCGCTATTTTATTAGCAGTGCGTGTTTTTTACTATTACGGCCTTTTCCGTTTCCGTTTGACCTTAGTTAGCGCGCGTACGTATTTGTTGTTTTCATTTCATTTTATATACATTTTGTTGTTTTCGCCCTCCTTCTCATTTTCTGGGTGTATTTATTATGCATACAAACACAGAGATAAATGCTATGTGTGTGTGTGTGTGTGCATGTATGACGCTGTGGGGCAAATTGGGGCGGCATAAATTTGAAAAAAAGTATAAAAATATATACTTACACAAAAAAAGTTAAGTGTAGTTAGAGGCTGCGAAAGTTTGGTCTTTTTTTATACATTTTCACTCATGTAAAATAATAAATTTTATATTCTATATCGTGCTTAGTATAACGTTTGAGTGAATGAGGCAGTTGGTCATTATTACGTAATTCCCAGCAGTGATTTAAGTCGAAAATTTATTTAAATAAAATTCCAAAGCGATTCTTAGTAAGTTCAAGGGAAATCGTATGGTTGTTGGCATACCTCCGAAGTCAATCTAGTGATGACCATCTGTGCTGTCAGACGCAAGAGTAATGCTGTAATCATTTAATAACCATCGACTCCAACATTGTAGCATTCTTCATTCTTCAGCATCGAATGATAATCTCGCCTGGAACGGAATAAACCGTAACCAAATGAAAATGGATATAGAACAGGAATGCAAATTGAAATTGAAAAAAAATAAAATATTTCATATTTGTCTGCTTCTTGCACTAATTCCTTCCACCAATTCTTTTAAATGACAATATAATGGCTTCTCAAGCGCTCACTAATCCGGCCTCTACTCTCAACTTCAACAGTCACTTCCGCTGACGGCTATAGACAAAGTTGATACTTTTAAGCATTTAAAACAGAGAGGCGCATCTAATTTTTTGTTGTTTTGACATAAATAGGAAGACAAACACCAAGGCTAAATTTGTGTGTACCTTTGGAAAAAAAAAAAAAAACTTTACACAAAATTGCATGGAATATACTATGCGAAAGACTAATAAGTAAGCTTAATTTCAATGTTTTGTTAACTAAATAAATTTGTCTTAAAACACACACACACACACATTCACATCGACAAGTGAGCTTGAGTTCTTGGTAATGGCACAGAAAATAAAAAGGAAAATGAAAATGAAACTGAAACTGAACCATGGCAGACAGGGAGAGAGCTCCGCTCTGCTGGTGGTCTTTCGGTGACTTTCAACTTATTTAAGTATTTGTATAAGCAGTAAATGCGAGTGTTGAAATGCTTCTCGCACTCATATTTCATTTCTCATTTCACATTTCAAAACGAAATACGTTTTACATTGCAAAAGGCTGTTCATACGTACAATACGCCATGTTTTGGGCCGCGAGCATTCTTATTTTCGCTAGAAATGTGAGCGCTGCCAACGCAAGAAACCAAACAAAAATGCTGCTACTACGAAAAATGGTTAGTGTGTTTGCCTTGCTGTTGTATATTTTGCTGTTTGTTTTGGCAACGAAGTCCCGACCTTGAGTTCAACAAAATAAAAACAAATATGAACTAGAAACACCGTCAGTAACTACTAAACGCCTAGCATGGAAATGTAGAAGATTTTTCCGAAAGGGAACAGTGAAATGTCAAAGGTTGAAATGGCATATACTTTCTAAAGTTATTTGGTAATCTCTTAAGCTAAGGTTGAAGTTCGGCCCCATACACCAAATCAAAGGGGCCGAACCGATTGTGACTTTGCGGTCGAAAGGGTGCAGAACAGATTCCAGTAGGTTGTCGTCAACGATGCTGGTTCGGGGATTACTTTTCAAATTCGAACTGAAATTTCACGCTCTCTTGAATCCTATACAACGGGTCTGCGGCTATTCCAGTTTTGGCTGGCGAACCTATGAGTTTTGAATAGGGTCATCATAGAAACGATTTAGATTGGTTCAGAACCGGTGTCAGTATGTCAATGGGTGTCAATTGGTCACTATAATAGTCACTAGGGTTACCTGATTATATGTCTCTGTTATGTGTTGGTTCTCACGCTTCTATGATGACTCAAATCGTTTCGATGCAGACTATAAGTATATTAATTGTGACGCAAATGACAAGAACGTCGTAAATTAAAAAAATATAGGACGTATAATTTTTTTTAATTTACGACGTACGGCACAACCCTAGTCCTGACCTACGTTCTTATAGAGCCCTTCAGTTTCTATTTAGCCAGGCACATTCTTCCTGTAATTCCACATTGAAACTCATCCACGTAAGGTGTTTCTCCCCCACCGACGCAAAACAGCCGTGGCTCGCACACGTAAACGCGAAATAACTTTTCAATTTTTCGATGCAAGTGCTTTGGACCGCAGATAATTTCTAAGAAAAGCTCACAAGCAGCACAAAACAAACGGCGCAAAAAAAAAATGCAAAGCTAAACGAAAACAAAAACAAAACATGTTTGGTGTTAATTTATGCAGAGCCACCAGAGCAGGCGGTAAGGTCAAATGCTGGCAGTAATCGTAAACAATGTATAATTTTTTGTTGTGTTGCCAGCAGACAGGTGACGGTTGTGGCGCTACTGCGCTGCTTTTACTTCCGCTAATCTCTCCCCGGTGTATTTTTCATTACACTCATTATTTGCGCATCCTCTGTGGAGGCGTTAGAATTTTAATGCGCGGTACGTGAGCGTTGGTATGCGAGCAGTGAAGGTAGTGGGTGGTTTCAAGGGGCGGATGGAAAACACTTCTTTAGCTTTTAATGTTGAATACATAATTTCTACCTCACGCTTGCAAGATTACAAGTGAAAAATTGTGGTTGTTCTTTCATTTTTGCTAGAAACTTGTCAGCGGAAAGTTTCCCTTTTAAGGAGCACACACTTTTTTCATGAACTTATCAACATTTAATTGGCATTTCACCTATTATTTGGAAGATGTAGTTGATGAAACTGGAAGCACCTGCCCTCCAACTGCTCAGCTCATTATTTAAATTCAAGACTGCATTTCAAAACTTTCATCTTTTACATTTCCTTCCGTCCTTCCGCACTCCGCTCGCATAAAAACTCGAATAAAAAACATTTAATATAAATCCAATGGCCGCAGGTGCACATTTTACGCTCTAAAAATACAATTTAACGCAACGCGATGTGATGTGATAAAACAACAACAATTATTGCAGCGAATTATAACGAAACTCGAAGCGTGAAGCGTGAAGCGGATAATATTTCTGCGAGTTTTTGAAAACTTTTCTATTTCGAGTTTATGTTGGCGGGTGTTTTTGTTTGCGTTTGTGAGTTTGTTGGTGCGTATGAGCTTAGGTGTGGTGTTGAGAAAGCTTTCAATGTAAATGCTTTGTTCGATTTTTATTAGCCCTGCCATCATCAGAGTATATCCGTTTACTATCTCTCTCACTAACAGGGAAAACTTTACTTAATTAAATTTAATCTGAAAACGATAAAACGATGAAATGTTCACTTACATTTTCAATTCTTCATAAATGAAATTGCATACCTTTATCATGGTTAACTGTTATTTCGCCACCTTCCAATGCCGCGCCATGCGTCACTTCTCTACCGTTCTGTTATCCTGCATAGCAGAAGCTTCTTGATAATTGACAATTCCGTTTGATTGTCGCTCGCGATAACATTTTTGTTATTTTTACTTCTTTATGTTTCTCTTATTTTTCTCTTATTCTTCTGCGTTGATGGTTTCATTCTCATTTCACTTGCTTTGTTCATTGCAGATCAAAAGTCAATACTAACCGACAGCGACTGGAAGAAGCTATGGATGCGAGGCGGTATAAATCCCGATTCAAAATTGGATAACAATCTCGATTCCAGCGACAGTCCAATGTTTGAGGACAGCGAAGTAAGTAGACACAATCAAACAAGAAAAAAAAAAAGTTAATAGAGTAATTGTATTGAAAACCTCTTATGCTTCAGTAAAGCATACTTAAATGCAGTCAATGAAGATTAAAAACCCCTTTAATAAATTGAGAAACGGTATAAATAAGAGTCACTTTGGCCGTTCATTAGTGATTAGGTTAATTAATAAAGGAAGTGGTTTCCAAAGCTGGGTACAAATATTTACTCTTTTAGAAACTAATTTCAATTAGTATTACTTGTCAGTGGAGCAAGTCCATTTTATCCGTTAGGCTAACATTCTTCGGGACAATGGTCTCAATATATCCGACAGGAGAGCTACCAATACTACACTTAAATATGATCTTGAAAGTCACGAATGACAAACAAAAAACTGACTTCTGATTAGTGTTGTGAAGCAAACTTTAAGAATGCGGTAACGGTGCGTATGAGTAATATTTATTACTTTAGTGAGATAAATGCTACTCATGCGACACATTTTGATGTAAAAAGTGTATTAGAGCCCTGGCCTGTTTTGGGTTTTCTTCTGCTGGTCAATGTGATAAAAAGATAGAGCCAAGGTAGATATCTCACGAGAAAACTGAAAAGCTTTAGCAATAACAAAACTCTGTAATAAGTTGTTCCTTATGTGATCTCGTTTCTTTTCAAAAGGACTTTGAAGTTTTAATTAATTATATTAAAGTTTGAAAGGAGATTGTTGCATCCTTTTCGTTTCGATAAAATTTCTTTATGCCTGCAGAAAGACTTGTTCATTTGAAATCCATGCATCTTTTAAACAAGAAACGAAGTAAGTCAAGGAATGAAAAATGAGTAGGTAATCAGACCTTATGTCGTCATTTATACCTAACCATTCCTAACGTCATTTTCTATTACACCGCATTTTTTTTATCGAGTTAAATATTCTTATTTTCAACATAATTTCAATTTACCAAAAACCTTTAGCCCACACATTGTGTAATTAAATGTTCAATGTGTGTATCCACCACAAAATTACACAATTACATACCTAAAACTATTGTTGACAAGAGCATTTACACGTTCAAATGCATAACATTGATTTTTCGTATATACATTTGTATATGTAGTAGGCGGAATTTTCACACGAAACAACCCAGTCAATGTTTTTTTTATTGATTTTGACGGTAGAAATATTAAATTTTGAATGGATTTTTTTTAAATTCAAAGCATTGACTTAGCTTCTAGCTAAAGCCCCTCTAGAGCTCTCGTCGTACTTTGGCAACATTTCTGCCTACCACTACCTAGAGGCATCCAATCATGTTGGCTTACTGGGTGGTATTGTAGTAATTCCTATCAGCAAATATATTATTTTGAAGTCGGAAATCATTCAGGAGCCGAATCGTGACAACCATGATTTGTGCAGCAATTCAAATTTCTCCTTTTGAAGATTTGCCTGGGAAACACACATTTCGATCTAGATTACTCGATAACGGATGCCATTATTCCTTTTGGTCCATTGAATCCTTTTAATCGTACTTAAGTAATTTAACTATTTTATTCGCGAATTGATATGAACTTTTAACTTTTTCTGCAAATTTACTATTTCACTTTCATTCCAGATGATGGCGCACAACACGACCGTCCAGTTGGGTGGCACCGCTTTCTTGGTTTGCAAGGTGTCTGGCGTGGATAGAGTGGGTGTAAATTGGGTTTGTTTACTATAAAAAAAATGTTTGATGTTGGCAATGCTTGCCTTTAAGTGTTATGCCGCAGCACCTGTCTTTTGTTTAATTTATTTACTTGCATTGTTGTAGCTACATTGCATCCTCCGAGCCACACAAATTCACACAAGCACAATTTCCAATAAAGGAGATTTTGCATTTTACACATTCAGCTACTTGCTGAATTTCAGTATGCACCTACACACACATTTATAAACTCATTTAAACGAAAGAGTACAGAGTTCACATGCACGTGCGCTTGCTCTGGCACCGAATGCAAGTGAAAGTTGCAGAAAGTCGTATTTAATTTGAATAAAACATGACCAAGGATTCGTGTTTACACACCCGCTGCCTCCTCACGTCTTGCGGATGCTTGAGCATTGCGAATGAAATGAGTTTTTGGGTGCAAGGACATGCGTTCAACTTTGGTAGAATTACCGTGGAACTAATTGACTTACAGCTTACAATTGAGCAGACATTTTCAACTGCAGTTTTTCCACGGAGTGGATTTCTTTACTTTTGGAAAAAGTTAATATACAACTGGTTCTCACCATTGAGCTTATAAGGAAATTAAGTTATTGTGAACCGAATTAAAAAGGATACTATCATAATGTCAGAGGAGTTTTTGAAAATTGTTCCACTGTGTGAGATTTTTTCCCTCATAAACTAAGAAAATTTCACTTTTTAACTCATCACAACGAGCGTACCGTAAACATGTCAGGGGCAGATTGACTTTCAGTTATGTGTATTAATTTAAAGACTGCATGCACTGAGAGCAAGTGCACTTTTTGAGAAAAGATATTAAAACGGGGGTTTTTGTTGCCCTGAGGCGGTGCGGGACCTTAGCTTAAAATGCTTAAGAGGCTTTTGATGAACAACGAACCTTTCTCTAAGCTTGTCCTTTTCCTCCCACTATTCCAACGCTCGAAAGTAGCTGCAGTGGATAGTGCTGGGTCATCTTGACTGGCGGCTTGAACGTATTAAAGTGGGTGAAGCATATCGCTTCCAATCCAATTAGCCAAATATTTCATAGGGGCAAATGGGAACATTTGTTGTATCTATTGTAAAAGTTCGGTAATCAATGGCTTCTTTGAGGCAATCCACAAATTTACTTCACTATAAATTTTATAAATTTAAGGAAAAAAACTTTAATTGAATTCATTTTAAACAAAAAAAATTTGTTGTAAGTTTTGCTACATTTTTGCGTACTCCACAATGCAGCACTCGTCACATTCGCTGCTGAAACTAAAACGTAGAGAAAACTGACAATTTAATTTGCAAACTGCAAGAAGAAGCAGCAGTATTTTTTTTCACTAACAAGCATTCAATTACGACAATAACTGCAAAGTGGAAAAAGGTGTGCTCGCACTCGAACGAATGAATAAAGAAAAAGGTTTCTCTGTGGAGTACACTTTCATACCAATGTCAAATTGCACGGACTAACAGCAACACAAGGGCAAAAAATCCTAGAAGCTCAGAAAAAAAAGAGCGCAGCAAAAACGTATTCCTATCTATTCATTTAAATTTTGCAGACTTTTTCTTTAATTGTATGCAACGATAACAACGGCGTCTGCCATAACAATAGCAAAAGCAGAATAATTGCACCGTAGTGGGTCTGCTCAGCCGTTTGTCCCTCTGCCTCTTCGCTGGTGCATGTCCATGTGTGAGTGCATGTTTTTTATGGCGTTTTGGTATTCATCATACGCCACAGGGTGTGTTTGTCCTCTCTGAGTTCAACCTCAAATCACATTGATGGTTCGCTACTTTAAATTATTAAACATATTTCAAATTAGGCAGGCAACATTTCAGCTAAATTCTAATTAAACTTAAGCCGGTAGGAGTTGAGTTAAATTCCAGTTAAAATTTAAACTCAAATCAAAATGTCAAAGTGGAATTTTAAAAGAGATTCATTTGTCCGAATACATATATGGGAATATCAATGCCATGCATTGAAATCGCACTAATCACTTTTTCGAATTCCTTGTGAGCTTCACAAAAGATACCAGAGCCACATGCATCTTGAATCATGTCGAAAAAGCTAATTAACCTAATTTCCATTCATCTCTTTGACAAACCAAAACAGCTTTTCAAATGAAAAGGATTTTATCATTTAATATTGGCCATGCGGTTAATGACAAAGTTATGTCGAGTCGCCATGCACACACATGATTATGAGATGATGTGATGACCGACTATAATTGCGCAGTCGGAATTTCAATACGAAAATCATTATTCATGATGCACCACAAAAGCTGCATTTCTGTTGGCTTTTCTATGCCTTTGCAAAGATTAATTTTGAAACCATTTGATTTTGCTTTGCACTATTACCAGAAGATTACAAGAATTTATTAAAATTAATTGTCCGGATTCTCGTATAAACTTTAAAATGGTTACCTACATTCTCCATGTTGAGTTCGTAAAATAAAGTCATGATGTACACAATTGCGCGGGTGCATAAAAACAACAAAACTAAGAATTGGCAAAAGCGACAAAAAAATAACACACATTTAAACCAATGACAAAGCCCCGCACTAGCTACACCAATTTATCATAATAAAAATGGTGGCAAGAGGGAGGAGAGGGACTTGCCAGAGCAGTCAACACAAGCAGTTGGGCGCCTAATGAATTGCGGCGGGTTGGGTGCTGGCAGAGGTTTTCAATGAATTTGAGTTAAGAGCAATTAGCGCAGCATATACCTTACCAGAATCGATAATAATGGAAATTTTAGTTATTCTAACCAAACGAGTTTAAATGATTTTTAACACAACTTCAAAAGAATTGCATATGCAACATATAATTTCTCATCCGCCTTCTTACTTATGCTACACATAATTATTAAAAATTTATGTGGCTTGCATATCTCAATTCCACACAAATTGCAAAAAAAACGTTCCGAATGAAAAATTGTTTTTGTTTTCCAACTTTTCTTGTTATGCGTTCCACCATTTTACGTACGTCGTTTGGCGGAAATGTTTCATGTCTTCTGTCTGCCTTGTGTAGTGTGCATCATCTTCATATGCCCACGACAACCTTCACGTAACCACCCCCAACTCATGCATGCTTGATGTCCTGTTGCAGTTTTTCTTTCCCTCACAATGCGTGGCATAATCTGGTGCTGGATTTTCCTAACTTGTTGTTTGTTTTCTAAATGCACCAGCTTCAGCTTAAGTCAAAACGTGTGTGTGTGACGCTGTGAAGGGCTTAGAAGAGTTTTCGTTTCATTTCACTTTATTTTATTTCAGTTGGTTTTGCTTTGACTTTGTACTTTGTGTGTGGAATGCTGATGTTAAACATGAATTGAATGATGGCAAAAATTCAGTTTTTGAGCCTTGGAGTGGATCAAAAAAACTGCCGTTGTTGTACTTTTTCAACTTAATTGTAACCGCATCAGAGAATATTTTGTTTGGAAAATACCAGAAGCGATTTAAGTTTTAATTTTATCAACCGGCTTAGCTTCAAGCCTGTTTTATTTGGTTTCAAACTGTGCCACAATCAAAATGAATGACATTCATAAGTACACAAGCACACCCACTTCCATTCACATATGAATGTACAACTACGCTCTTATCATTAGGAACCCATTAAATTTCAATATATTACAACGCAGGCCCACCATCACCATAAAGGTGGCTTGACTTTGAGGACCTTCTTCCAACGACCCAACGAATGTGACACTGTGCGTGTGTGGCCACGTAATTTCAATTAAAAATCGTTAATTTTATAACTTGTCACACATTCAACGCTTGGAAATTATTAGCGGCTTTGTTGAACACACACGAGCGCACAAACACTTTACATTAACGCATTTTTAGTGACAGTTCATGTGTGTGGTGGTATTTGTGTGTTTCTGTGGACTTGTAACAACCTGCTTGTGTAATAATTTGACACGCTCGTTGACAGCGTGTTAACTAATCGCGTGTATTTAGTGCGACCCTAGTCTGGCCTCCCTTTGGCCGCAGCATTCATGGGGTGTGGTTATGCAAATTTCATTGGAACACCAGTTTACTTTCTAATTTAACAAAATTGCAAAATTGTAAAACTGAAAATTGCTGAAATTAATTTATCGTCAGTGCTTCATGTGAATATTAAAATTTTGCTGTTTGGTTAACGGTTTATGGTTTCCATTCCTTGTTTCGAGCACTCGTGTGCGTTAGCAATGAGTTTAGCCGAAAACGCTCAAAGCAAATAACGAATGTAAATAATTCTCAAAAGTCCTATGATGAATTTTACCCTAATTCATTTAAAGACAAACGAAAAATTTAAGAACAATTCTAATTGCTCACTACGCAAAACATAGCATGCAAACACGCAAATAGTTAACCCTAAAAAATGCAAATGCGGCAAAGCAATTATAAACATAATAAATAAATATAAACATGGTCCATTGGGTGTGAAAATAGCCCAATGGACCATAGATAGTGTACAAACATATTTGTTTTCGTCGCAGTGTGTTTAATTGTTTGGGGTACAACAGAAATACCAAATGTTCTAAATTATTTAAAAATCACGAAATTTAAAATTAAATTTTGTGAAATTCATTTTAATCTCATTTAATTTAATACGTGCGAGGTGATGTTCGAATCGGTAAAACAATTTATTCGACTAGGACAAATAAACACAACTAATGCGCAAATAAACACAAAGAATTAAGATTAATTGCATTGTATGCCAGGCACACTCGCATGCACATAATGCGTAAAGCGTATGCGGATAATTAGTGAAATGTATTGTTGTACTTTGTTTAGTTTAAAATAATTAAAGTTGATTTATTGAGCTTACAGCATTGTAATGAAGGAGTGCTAAATTCATTGTGGGCCTATTAATGAGCCGAAGTTTTGAATGGATTTGAACACGAACACTAAAGAGAAGCTTGCAGTTTTCAAGTATCTGCGAAGGAGTCACTACTTGGTCGTGTCTTGTAGTTATTCCAAATGACGCATTTCTCGTTAATTAAGCATTTTATTTTAATGCAACTGACATCGAGTGCCTACACGTAGAGAACTGCTCACAGTAATTACTGTCTGTATCCATGAATATAGTAAAATTTAACAATCCTTACTCATACCTATCTAAGATGACTCTAAAATCAAAGTCAGTGTTCATGACTAAGCATTGTTGAATTATGATTTTTATTTATGGATCAGTGTTGTGAGTATAACACATAATTTCCGCCAACCGTTCCCTCTGCGTTTCCGTTGCATCCATTCATTTATTGCAACCTTTTTATGCAATGGCGTAAACGAGTGGAAACTCGAAACAAAAACGGCAACCCGCACACAAATTTCATTAAATTAAAATGCAAATAAAGCACAAACAAATTTGAATTATTAAATTAAATTTCGCAAAACATTTTCCCAGCTTTTAGTTGCATTGTTACCATAACGAAGTTGTTACTTTTTGTTGGCATTGGAAAATTGTGGACAATTTTCACATATACTCACACCCATGCACGCGGTACAGAAGCAAGCGAGCAGGTCACAGTCAGTCAAAGCCGCCCCTTATGCATGCAATGCACCTACTGAAACCCGGAAAATGTAACCGGAAAATAATGGAAATGAAGCGGAAATGCAGCAATCAGAACGAAGTGGGAAATAACTGGAACAAAATGGGAATATCCTCTTAATCAGGGATCTTGAATTTTGAAATTATACACCTGATTCAAAATCGGCACAAGGTTTCATACTATTTCATCCAAGTACATGCAAGAGGCTTTTTTCAATCATTTCACTTGTATGGAATTAATTGGTCTTTCTAGGATCGAAAATGAATAATTCCAAAGAATCATTAACTCAGGAGATGATGCTAATTCCGAGTATATTCCTATACGTACCACGCCTCCTTGTGGACGCCATAAACTTCGTGCCGTAGCGAATATATGTACTCTTAGCTCATTGGGGTGTAGGGTGTACAAATGAAACTTTAGCCTTACCGAGAGAATGGATGCGAACGATATTCGCATACAAAAACAAGCGTGCGACCAAATCGATTTCATGCAGTGTGTGGCGCGGCAAATGTTGCCAGAGCCTTTAAATTTTGGGTTTTTTTCTTCTTAGTATGACGTTGTTGGTGTTTCGTTTTCGTTTTTGTTGTCGTTTGTATTGCATTGTTTGTGCATAAAATTTATTATTTTCCTTTTGCTTGTCCAAAAAAGAAATGAAAAAGCATTTTGTACGCAGTCCAACGAAGAGACGCACACATACAAATATACTCAAGCACACATAAATCCCTGAAAATATAAATGCACGCAAAACTGCGCTCAGGGATCTGGAATATATTATGTGTCTGCGTTTTGTTGTTGTTGCACACCGAGTACAAATCATTTCTGTATTTGTACTCATGTCGTATCTCGTGTATATTTTATTATTTATTTGTATCTCTTCTTCTTCTTCTTCTACTTCCACATCAACGTTTGCTGCACTGCTCCCACACTGACACACACAGAATCAAATTTCTTGGATCCGTCGCCGGGATTGGCACATTCTGTCGTCGGGCGCCCAACTCTACACCAACGACGAACGCTTTGCGATACTCCACGCCCCCGGTTCGAACATGTGGACGCTACAGATAAAGTTTGTGCAGCGACGGGATCACGGCATGTACGAGTGTCAGGTGAGTTCAGTTGACTTGGTGATATTTTTTTTGCCCTTCCCCCCCACCCTCGTGGGCATCTTTTATTCATTTTTTGATCTGCTCTGATATATGAGGTCGTTTTTATGTGAAATTGCTGCATTTGCATTTCAATTTTAGTTTGGTTTGCTTTTGTTTGTACTTCTTTTTGAATTTTTCGTTTGTTTGTCTTATTTTCAATTTTTCCACCAATTTGCATGGTACTTTGCATTTTTGTTAGTTTCAATTATGCAACTTCTAATAGGAAACTAGAGAGAAAGTTGCAGTCGGTCAAAGCTGATTTATATGCAAGAACTATACACTCACTGGGATCTGGAACAGCGTTGGTTTCGAGAACCTTTAGTTTAATATTTTAAAAAATACGAACTTCAAGTGCATCTTGAGCATAACTACTGAAGATGGTATGAATGTGATGTAAAGAGTTTTTCAAAAACGCACAAGAAGACCTTTCAATATGTATGGTGTAAAACGTGGTCCATTTTTTGACATACTTTCATGTGTAGATCCAAACTGGGATCAGATGGACCAACACCTCCCTCATATAATTATTGTTTTGTGTTGACTCATTATTTTCAGCATATATGACATTCGAATATAGCAGAATGGGATCTGGTCTTGGATAAACGTTATCTGATAAAGCACGAGAGCACTTCGGTTGAGCTGAAGTCAATAGTCTTCAGGCATTGTGCCAGGAGCCTTCATATTCAACCGATAAATATGTCAAATTTTAATGAATTGGCTACCGCTTTTCAATGATCAAAAAGTATATTCGTATTCATGCAACCAAATCATAAATAACAAGCAGCTAAGTCAAAGCTTAACCACTTTGGCATTTCCTCCTACGAATATTTTACCGAAACTCCCTATGCATTCATGAATGCACATAACCATCGAATACAACGAAATATTCGACACGATGGCTGCAGAAGACAATTCAACAAATGATGTTTATGAAAAGTGCAATGGAATGACAAAAATGCAATTTAATATTAACCAGAGTGGGATAGAGAGAGAGAGAGAGAGAGGGAGTGTAGAGCACTTAGGATTCTGGGCAAATATGCAAAATATGAATTTATTACCGGAAAGACTGAAGGAATTCCAAGTAAATTGTGTCAGATTGAATAGCAAGAAAATGGAATATTCCCTTTCTCGTGCTCTTTCGCTCGCAAAAGCATACACTCGGTTTTTTCCAAGTAGTTTCAGGCTAAATATATTTCAGACCTCACAAGCAGCAGCATTGACAGATAGACAGACAGAGAGACAGACAAGTGCTATAACAACAAAAACGACTGTAAGTGAGGAGGCAGCAGTAGCTTACTGCACTCTGTTTTGTGCTCTAATATGGTTTTCATCTTGGCATGTGTCCACAGAGTAACTCACTCCTTGCACAAAATCCTGACAATATCGCATTGTCAAGTGCTGCCAGTGCTGCTGCTGCTGTTGACCCACTATTGCAGTACAAAGATTTTCGGTTTTAAGCACATATACAGCGGCACACGTGTCCGTGTGCAGATGTAGAATTTCCTTAACATTTTAGTCTTTCGGTCAACCGCTCAGAGATTCTGCATTTGTCAAAAGTTCTAGTTTCAGCTGTTGTACGTCCTTCAGCATTACTGGTGCCTTTGTCCTCTCCTGCACTACGCTTGTGCTCCTCCCTCACCATCATCCACCACGTATATTGAAATTCTTGCTACTCCTAGACATACATAATAGTTTAATATGCTGTGCTTGTATTATCCCATGTCACATATCCTGCATACGAGTACATCTTTGTGGTGGGCTGGTGTGAGCGTGTGTGTGTGTGTGGTGTTTATTCTATCCCCCATATTGCAATTTAGTTGATTACGCATAAGAAGTGTTTACCTTAAATTCAAATTGAAATTTCACTAATACTTTGTCGTTGCCTGACCAAGCTCTTTTTGGAGACGAATGCTTTGCGAAATGAGGTTCACCTTAGTGCAACTTTGAGTGGGTAATCCTTGATTAAATGCGATTGAATTTCTGTGGACATTCTTTAGGTTTCACTTTCACCATTTCAATATTTGAGATCATTTTTTGTATACTTTTTGTAACCAAAAGTTAAGACAAGGCCAGGGCCTTGGCAACACAAATTAAAATGTCGGTGGCCATAGATTAGTGAGTAGAACATGATCGGGAGGTGCCGGGTACAACTTCAACCTGAGAAGGAAAACAAAAAGGATTTTTCTTCCGCACGTCACTATTTCTTGCCAAGCAACGAAAACATGTGGGAGTATAATTTGCCATGAGGATACTTAAACTGCCGTTGAGAACCGGCACCGAACTGTAGGGCCCCCGCAATTCGTAACAATAAATGCGTGTCTGTGAATTGCAGGCCCTGTATAACAGATTAAATTTCTCTGCTGTTGAAATTTTGAGTCAAAATCTCAAAAGGAATTGTAAATACAAGTAAATATTGTTACTGGATATAGATTCATTGGAGGATACGTGTTCTGAGATCTCTATGTCGTGTATGTCATATATATATGCCAGTCGTTGATTCATGGAAGGGGATGCCAGAATTATGCCGGAATGACGCGACAGGATACTTAGTTTAGTTTCTGAGCTTTCCCAGAAGTCCCTGCTGATGTAAGGGCAGTGGACTATGACAATTTACTGTCTATTTCGTGAACTTCTGGTTGACATTTTAATTGCTTTTGTTGCATTTGAATTTCAAATTTTTAAATCACAAATCGATCGTTTTTACCATTTTTTGTGTGAAATAAATTTCCAAAACCAACAAAAACAGAACATATATTGGGAACCAAACTCACAGATATGCCGCCACATGTGTAAACTCTCACACGATGGTGAAATATTTACCAGTACACAGGAGCGCACTTACCAGCCCCAGCGCGCAGCGTGCGACAAAAATACAAATGCAAATATGTTAGCAAACAGCCGATACACTAAAGCAAATACGAAAGCTGCCAGATGCGACGTGTGCAGGCGCTCCGAAAGTGACGACAGAAAAAAATGTAAATCCCAGTCAACAGGCCAAAATGTTATATACGGAAAAACATTTCAATAAAACTTTACCAATATACACAAAAGCTCACAATAAAGCACAAATATATTAAAACAACAGAGAGGACAAAAATGCAACAAAGGGCGTATGTGGGCCTATTTACATTTTTAGGTGTGCGTTCGAGAGGCGTTCAAGAGGCGTTTGAAATTCCAAAATGCATACATGCGAAATATTTAAGCCACGAGCATTTGGTGTGCATCAAATGTCAAAACCATTTTAGCACAACCTGTCCGTTGGGGAATACCTTCATGGAACTTAATTTATGCATTTGGGGTGTCTGCACAAAATCGCATTTCAAATCGACTCTCGGTTGATAGGATTTTTCATAACCGCAAACATTTACTTTGTCAATACAATACTTTTTTCCCTGACTTGTGTGAAATTATATTAAGAGCGAACCTTAGCAGAATCCACTCATGATTGCGAGTAAACTATTTTCAAATTTCTCAAATTAAAAAAAAGTACATTTTAAATTTAGAAAAATTGTATTTGATGTAACAAAAATTTAAAATAAAATTTAATGTTCCCTCTCCACTTCCAGGTTTCCACACCCACCGGCATCATTTCGCACTTTGTCAATCTGCAAGTGGTTGTGCCGGAAGCCTTCATATTGGGTTCTGGTGAATTGCATGTTGACATGGGTTCCACAATTAATTTGGTTTGCATCATTGAAAAGGTAATTGCCAGAATTGATTTCGTTAAGTAAGTAAATACATTATGTATAGTAGGTGTTTACAACTATCAAATGTATCTCGATTTCAATTAATATGAAAGGATACTATACCATTTTTATTTTGTGAACTTTTTTTTTTTGTTTTGTAAAATGAAAAATGTATTTTTGTGAAAAATTACAAAACTCTCAACCCAACTGCACTGTTGTAGGAAATACATTACGCTTGTCAGAAAGTTTATTACGCAAAATTAATCATGTACAATGAATCGGATTTGCGATAACAACAAGTCCTTGTTTAGCTCTCTGTCTGTCTGTCTGTTCTGGCAATTTCACAAATTTCTAGTATCAACAATTGCATCATCTCGTTTCTTTCCAGCAAGCATTAAACTTGCTACCAAAATGCAGATCTACTACGAGTATTATCCACATTTGTTGTTGCTACTTCCACCACCAGAGTTTAGCTTCCTTCTGTTGTTCTTTGTTTTTAAGTTTATTTTTTTCGTACTCCATCCTTGTTAAGCTCAAATCATAGTTTATGTCCTTAAAATATGATTCCTTACGCACACATACACACACACACGCACACACACAGCTGAGAAAGTCATATTCTTCTGCTTCGAATCAGCGCTTCCGGTCGGAGCCTTTCCATGAAATTGCAAATAGCTGGCAACACATTTGCATCTGCTTTTGTTTATTCTTCGTTTTTACTTGTTTTTCATATACTTTGCGAATTCGCGGTTCTTTAACTGAACTTGACTCTTCTGTAGTTTCAGTTTGTTTCATATTTCGGGTAACGATGCCTTGAGTGAATGCGTCGGTTGCGCAGAAATTGGTTGAATCGCCTTTGTTCGTGGCTACCGAAAATTGCGTGCTTTCGCTTTTGCTTTACTTTGCGCTCAAAGGCAAACGAAATGCTCCACTTCTTGGCGGCCAATTGCAGGAAATTCGGTTTGAATTAATTTTATTTTGAAGTTAAAGACGCTTCATTGAAATTGCCTCATTTTTCAGTATTCTTTGTTGTAAAGCTGTAAAGCCCAGACAAACTTTTTGATTGTAGCTTAAGCATTTTGAATATTTTCGCAGTGTTTAAGATGCAGTCCAACTTTATAATTTCTTCGCTTGATAGTTTAATAGTTTTCGAGTTATATTGTTATGAGAAATGCTGCCGACAGTGGCGAAAGTTATTTTAGTACAAGTAAGACAGAAAGCTCCCAGTGGTATTTCAATATAGAAATTCCTTTGAGAATGCTCAAAACTTTGCAGTCCTTCTTGCTTTTCCCAGAACAAATTAATTTGTATAGGTACTAAAACTATCTGGGTCTTTGAGTGGTAAATGCACAATAAAATTACATAAATTTCTATGGGAGTAGTAGATTTGTAGAAAGAGTAGTAGTTTTGCAGCGTATGAAACTCACATAAAATTTTGAGGAATAGAAAATCGTAGAAAATAACTTGAGGGGAGTAGAATATTTATTACCGGAGTAGAATGGTCCACTCTAATATACATGGCTACACAATCCTTTTTAATATAAAGTACACCCACAAACACTATACGAGTTCCGCTCGAGGGCCCCCAAGTCATTTCAATTGAACAGGTACGCCAGCACGCTACAAATAAAATCAGTTTCACCCGATTTCTTCCACGTAGTAATACACACACTTGTATGTTTTTTACCTCGGAGTGTGTATCCTACACAATGTTTTCGTACGAGTACTTGTAAACTTTATTTTTCAGCTAACTACAATTTGTTTACTCTCGTTTCTAAAGGGCCTGCGGGCCATATGTACATTTATGTTAATTATTAGGTGTAAATATGTTTCAGTACAAGTTTAATTGAGTATGAAATATTTATGAGTGTAAATATACCGCTTTCCTCATCCTTGCAGAGTCCAACTCCACCGCAGTATGTTTACTGGCAGAAGAACGATCGACTTATCAATTACTATGATTCTCGCCGGGATATAACAATAGAGACCACGCCCGGCCCCCGCACTCAAAGTCGTTTGATTATACGCGAGCCGCAAATATCCGACTCCGGAAACTATACCTGTTCGGCCAGTAATACGGAACCAGCGAGCATTTATGTATTTGTGTCAAAAGGTAAGGATGGTAAGAATCTCAATTTTTTCAAATTCTATATAATAATTTAGTACATCTGGTTTTTCTTTGCACGTCGTCTCTCTAAGCAGTATCACAATGCGAATCAATTGAAAGTGATTTCCTAAAAATGTTAATTTTCCATGCATATTTTGAAATAGGATGTGGCTACCACGCCACTCACTTGCTATAGCCTCCTCCATTTTTTAATATCTTTGAGTTGAAACGAAGCCTCTCTTCAATAATTTTTGCAATTGCTTCCCCAAAAAAAAAACAATTATGTCCAGGAAGCCCCAGCAACTTTGGTTTCTAGCTAATAAAAAATAAACTGAAAAAATAGCAGCAATATGGCAACAATAGAAGAAGATTTCGCACAGACAAGGGCAGCAATACTGCCATTTCCACATTCAATGGGAAAAAGACGAACGTCTTCCGAGGAAACGTTGCTCAGATTAAGTATATTCAAGCAATAGAGAATGGAGGAATAATAAAAAATAAACTAAAGCAATATTCGAAAATGCAGTGCCATGCAATTGGCACACCTGGCGCCATACGAAATGGAACTGGGGGATGGTTGCTAGAGCAAGTGGCTATTTCTGGCATTTAAATTGCGAATTATGCAAATAATCTAATTGGAGTTTTCAAAATATTAGAATAACAGTACAACGGGCGAAGTTTATTACATTTCACCATCTCATCATTGCCATTTGTTTTCTTCCTTCACTTGCAGGCGATAACATGGCGGCCATTTCACGTCGGAAAACTTCCTCGGCCGATCGCATCGCGGCGATATTCATGTATCTACTGGCTCCGTGCGTTCTAGTGAATACGCTGGGTATAAGGTGGGCAGAATTATCTTTATCCATAAGAAATTAAATTTTACGATTTTTTGGATCAAATAGTAAATATGGCTTTTAAACTAATTACATTTTTGTGTACTAAAATAGAAAAAAAAACTATTTTGTTGCATTAATTTTTTTAAACTTATTTTAAATGTTTTATTTTTTTTTTTAATCAGAATTTTAATTTGTCAAATATTTTTTTATAAAACTTTTTTGAAACAGAATCTAAAAAATTTTTTTTGTCTTATTTGTGCCTATTATGATAAATATTTTATACATTTCATGTAAATGTTTTTTTATTTTAAAAATTCTACACACAATATTAAAGCATTGAATGCGTCTAATTTTATCCCATTCTGTTCTACTTTCAGACGCATTTTCTTAACTTAAGACTTTAAAAAAATATTCGCAAAAAGAAAACACATAGAAAAACAAAACAAAAACTCCTATTTAAGAAATTCCAAAAGAAAAACAAGAAATTAGAATATATTTAATGTTAAAATTTAGCATAATTTATGTAATTAGTGTTTAAAGAGTAAGTGTAATTGTAAAATACTGTCAGCCGCTGTGGGCCATTCTCGAAACGGATGAAAAGGAAGTAAACTATGAACAAAGTTAATGATTAAGTTTAGTTCTAATTTCGAATGAATTTTGTTTATTTTCGGAAACATTCTTTTTTAAATAATGCTTTCCGTGTGTATAAAGACTATAATTTTGTCTAAATTTAATAAATAAAAATGTTGTAAATTTTCATAATAATATTAGTTAAAAATTAATAGTAATGAGTACTAATATTAAAAATAAAAATATCTCAAAATATTTATCAAACTTGTATAGATTTTTTTAGACTTATTTGTGTGTGAATTTCAAATTCCAAAAAAAATTATTATGTTCATTAAAAAATAAATTGAAAATTAACAAAAAAAGAAATTTACATTAAGTAAGTAAATATTAAAAACTAAAAATATATAATAAAATGATTGAAAATATTTACATATATATGAATAATGTTTATCATGAAGCATAATTGTGAAATCTCTAAATTAATTAGAATTATTAGAATTAATGCAAAACAAAAAACAAACATCCATACAAAATCATTAGAAATTTACATACATACAAACCAAAATAGAATTTCTTCAGAAAAACATGTAAAATACAGTTTGATTCCACAAAAGAAACATTAAATAAACGTGACTAATAAAGACAAAACTTGACTTTGACTCTTGCGGGTGTGGGCAAACTAAGGCAAACTTTTAACTGCAGAATATGGTATGTACTTTGAAAAATGAAAAATACTTATGGTACATCGGTACTTTGGGTGATATGCAAATTTGGGAAAACACTTTATTCAATACTTGGAGTAAATTTGGCTTTTCCGATACAAAACGAAATCGGACTGATCAGCGTCTGAAAGAAACAACGTAAACTGTAAGTATTAAATGTGTTAATAAACAAAAACTTAAAAAAAATAATTTTGGAATTTTTTATTTTTTTTTATTATCTTGTAAAATCAAAAGATGTGCCTAACTTAGAATTCTCATATGCATTTTCGATTGCAGATAACGATTTTTTCATACAAGTTGTGACAGTTGTGACCTATGTGGTTCCGACCATGGTACACGGGCAGGGCACGAGCAGTAGATTTAATGTGTATGAAATCGTATTGCGTGTACTGTCAAAATCGAAAAATACAGTGCTGCCATATTTTAAGCCCACAACACAGTTAATTTTTACTTTTATTTTTATTTTCATTTGCGTGGGATGCTAGTCGCTTAGAAGAAAAAAGCGATGAAGTGTCCTGACGCTCTATACATTTCATCGATGTTTTCCTCTAAGCGAGTCTTAAATAATCCCATTGTTTGTCTGTCCGGGTGTCTGTTTCCTCCATCCAGAAGCCTCCAAAGGGGTAGCTTTGTCTTTTTTTTAATATATAAAAAAACCTAAAATCTATTTTGTTCATAACATGAAAGAGATTCTGTTGAGATTTTCTAAAGGTCAGGGAAATTGTCTGAATAATGTTCGTAAGTTCTCTTCCTCTACAATTATTTAAATTATATATATTAATGGTTATTTATTTATTTAATTAATTTAATTTTTTTATGATTTAATAGCTTATAAACACATGCCTGCTAGGCAAACAAAAAAATACTATTCCATTTTCATTGTTTTTCTGCTCAGAATTAATCCGAAGCTCGTTTCTATTTTGACGGCAATCAATACAAATGTTTGTGTGTCTCAACAAGGACCCCTTGCAATTTTTCTGTAAATCAATTTTATCTGAACTGACATTGGCAGGACTAAAAAGTTATTAAACTAAAATAATAAAAAAAAAGTAATTTGAAAATTAATTACAATTGAAATGAGATAGACTAGAAATACAACGTGCACATAAACGCACACATATGTATACATACCACAATGAATACATATACAATTATTACCTAACAATACACGATTTCATTACGATTATTGCTGACAATGGCCATTAATTACCATACTTCAAAATGCACAAAAGTAAATGAAAACAATTTAAAAAAAAACAAAAGAAAAATAAACAAAAAATGCCAACTCCACAAATGAAATGTTTATAAATGTTATAAAATATTATGCATCTAAATGCAAATATAATTACAAATGCGGTTGTGAGGGTACACAAAAAATGCTTTATGTCGGGGAAAAACAACTTTTATTAATAAATTCCCATTTGACTAATCTGGCAATTTATGCCCTTTTATGCGCCAATGCTTCCGTCACATTTCAATTAAATACAACACATTCAAACATACATGTGTGTGATTTATTAATTACGCAACACTGTTGTTTGGCACTATGGGCAAATAGCCGTCTCTAGCGAGTGAACAATTCGCTACATACACTCCATTACGGACTAATTGGTTCCAAAACCTGATTATGAATAATAATTCCTTTCGTTTATTTTGACTCACTCTATCATTCAACAAAGATTTATTGCAGATCTTTTGTTTTATATTGTCAGAAGTTTTCAATATTTTGTGAATATTTCTTTGCATGTGGAGGCGTCAGTTGGTTATACCACGTCGCATATGCAACGGAAAATTTGTTCGTTCATCCGTTCGACATGACCTAGCCATTGTAGACGCTGAATTTATGTCTGGATCAGGGTGGTATAGCTCATATAGCTCGTAGTTCCATCTGATACGGTACTCGTTAGCGGTGCAAATTTATTAGGGGGAATTTTCTTCTCGATCGCTCCTAAAGGACATTACTCATGTTTCGGCGCCATACAGCAGCAAGGTCACGATGGGTGAATTACAGAGCATAAGTTTCGTCCCAGAAGTTCGCCAGGTAGCAGTATCCACTTGACTAGTGCAAGGGGCTGCATAGATTCGCCGTAACATCGAAACTCATAACAAAACGAAGACGACCTAATGGTATGAAACGGAACTGAATAGATGCTTAGGGACAATAAGAAATTAGACGTCGCACAATGGGGTATTGGGTACTGAAAATGGATATAATTTTTTTTAATGTCGTATTGATACCAATATATTATCAGAAAGTAGGACCGAAGACTTCCTAGTTTTTGAAAATATATTCATTAATTTCATTTTTTGATTCTAAAGTATACTCCCAAAGCAAGAAAATGTCGACTGGTTGTTCTTATTGTATTGATAAGGTTTGGAAGCTTTTATTGAAATAATTTGAGCAAAAAAATATGAACCACAAAAAAGTAATTAAATTACCTTAAAGCCTATCAATTATACTAAACTCTAGAGTTCACATCGAGCATCAGGTGATAATCGATGAAATATTTAAAAAATATTAATTCTGCAAAATTTAATAATCCATTAATTAGTGTCATTAATCGATGATGCAATTAATGCAAACACAAATACTTTTTCCGAAGTGACCCCAAAAGTAAAACTCAAAAAAGTCAATTTAATTGTGTACAGCTTTTTTTATTTATTTAATCAAAAAAACTGAAAAAAGTATTATGAAATATTAAAAAATAATATAATATTTCACATTTTAACGAGGAAATAATTAAAAGTTGTAACAGAGCAAAGGACACAATTAATTGGGCAAGGGAATTATTTATCGAATATGTTAATGATTAAATATACAAAAGAAAGTTCAATTGAAAACAATTAAATGAATGCAATTAAAAATGTTTTGTTGTTTTTGCACTTGGGGAACGCACTAAATTGAAATGGTGATTAATATTCTCAGTTGAGTGAATAGGAAAATTGTCAGCCGTTGCAATTTATTAAATCCAGAGTCAGGGAGGCTCTAGAAACTGTCATCCGCTTTGAACCTTTTAGGCTTCCACGCTGGCCATCGCCCAATATGTGAGCGTGCAGAGCTAATACAGCGTTTTAACCAGGTCAGTGTTATCAGAATAGGTTAAAAGACATCTTTGGTAATATTCAAAGGAATGCCTTCTTTGCCAACTTTCAGCTCACAACTGACAATGAAGATTGTTTAATTTGAGATAGCGAAGAATTTAACAGAATTTGGCTGATGCAGCAGAAGAAACCTAACCAAAATCCGAACTACAAACTGAAAGAAACAATAGTACAATTTCAACTTCCGGCCAACTCATTGCAGTGGAATAGTTTTTCGCATATCAAATGCTTTGCCACTTGCAATCCATTCAATGCCAGAAAAAAAGGAAAAACTTTCGCTTCTATTGCAAGGAAAGAATTCTGCGTAGTTTTTCTTGTTCGTTTCACTCACTGGTTGCACACTTGTGGTTTTATTAAGGCGGAGGAAGTATGTATTTCTCAAAATCATTTCCAAAGAAACAATTCCGCCAAACAAACCAATTTCTCCCCTATGAAACGGCAGCGTGCAGGACCCTGGTATGACAATAATTTTAAAGAAAAATAACTACGGGTGACCAGATAAGAGCGAGAGGAAAAGAAATCTAAATAAAACAACCGGCTCTACTTTGAAGCTACACGTATGACATACTCAGAGGAAAAGAGCGATGAAAAGTACCGACGCTCTGATACATTTCATCGCTTTTTTATTCTGGGCGTCACATATAAATTTCAACCGCATCGAAATAAACATTGCATTAAAAGTTTTACACTTCCGGCAAGGAAACATCAAAACAAATTCAAACAGCCAGTTGTGGGGGAAAACATTCATGAAGGACAGACACAAAGGATCGGACAACTACAGCAGAACGGACTTTGTGTGGAATGCAATTGATGGAAAAGCATTAATTACGGCAACGGCGAAAGCGCAAAGAATAAGAAACTTGAGAAGGTTTTTGTCGGTCTAGTGGAATGCTGGGAGTTGCATTTGTATTTGATAGAAAGACAGAATGGCAAATTGGGAGATTGGCTAATGGCCGAGGGATTGACAGATTTAATAAATGGCGAAACCAAATTCATATTCGATTCACAAATAAAATTTGTCCATCACCGACTATAGGGTCCCAATTGCAAATGCGCACTCAAAGCACAAACACTACGTCTCCCGTTGGCCAGCTATTGAAGGCACTTGGCGTACACAACAGTGTGATTTCTTGCTTCCAATCAAGCAAGAAACTAATTGCAATGTGATTTAGCTCTTTGAAGGCACAGATTCTGTCCGAACAAAAATGTTTTCATTTATATTTCTCTTTCCCAGTTCTCATTTCTTATTTCACTTTGTACCTTTTTTTAGGACAATTTTACAAAACAGACAATTTTCACTGTAAGCTGCATATTCAATAAGTATCTTCTAATAAAGGGAAATACTGGCCTTTTCAAAGTGACAAATAGCAATTATAGGAATTGAGTACGCATTTTTTTTCTTTCAAAAGCAAAGTGCACTCAAATGGAGTATCAATTAGCAGCTTTTAACAAAGTTCAACCGAAACGAAAATACAACCAGTGAGTGAGGTTTAGTTGGTCAAGGTGGACTTATATACATCCTACATCTACTGGGTCAAATGGAACCTCCGGATTGATATGAAAAAGAACCTGAACCAAATGGGAATAGAACTTCAAATTTCTGAGCAAATGTTTCCGAAATTTCAAAATTGAAAGTCGCCTTAAAAATATTTTAAATGCAAAATAACCCAAATGTGGGCGGGACAGAGGACTCCACACTTTTTCATAAAAGGGAAATGATAGTTTTGTGGTATCCCTGAGATTATGCTCAATAACGCATATAATTTCCTACACACACCACGCCAAACCAACCTTTATCTGCGCAACATAATTCGACCATAGTAAATAAATATACACTTACCACGTAAGGTGTAGGGTATGCAAAGGAAATACTGGGCATTTTATGTTATTTTTTTTGTTTCAAGACTTCCAATTACCACAAATTGATATTTGTTGTTATGTGAAATCAAAATGGAACTCTCAACTTTTACATTACCTGGGCACGTTGACAATGCTGACAGGCACGCCACCACATATGCAGGCTCGTGTGTGCGGCTGTTGAAATATTAATCGTTTACAGTCGCTATTTCGGCAGTCAGTTTATCCATTTCCGTATGTGTTTTCGTTGCAAACAAGTTTACTTTTATTTTTTAAAATATCAACTTTCACAACTTCTGAACCAAAAAAGGTTTTATTCGCCCATTTCCGTGTTGAAAGTTGAACTTATGTACGTACCCCTACTCTGAAGGACCCTCCACTTTGTTCTAATCGACAAGCTTTCAACGTTCGAGAATCAAATATTGAAAGCGTCTACTGTGGGCAAGTAAAGTTTGCAATTCAGTTTCGTCTCCAACCCCTTCGAAAAGAAATTATGTTGAAGTAAATTTTGCAAGCGAAAAAGTTTTCTGTTTTTTTTTCTCGGTTCATTCAGCCAAAATTGGCTGCTGACAGCTGAAAGTGGTGTGTCGAAAGCGAAATTTTTGCCGACATTCGAAAGATGTGTTGTGTATATGGTGATTGAAAAGTTCTCTGTTTACTGTTCGCTGCTTTGCTTTGCAGTTTTGAGTTTCAGAACTTTTGAAAGTGGTTCTGATTTTAGGAAATGTCTATAATGCATTAGATAAGTTGACCAATGTTCCAGGAACTTCTTGGAAGTTTCGGAAAACTTGCTCGCTGTGGTTTTTTTTCCAAGGATGAGTGTATTTCGAGCGAAAGATGCAACCGTGGATGAATAAAATAATCCCGAAATTTCAATTAGTTATGTGGTACTGAATTCGCATTGGGCTTATCTAACTTCCCTTTTATCCTAGTCAATTCAATTGGATTGAAATTTTTCCGAATGCAGATTAAAAAAATTCAATTTATTTTATCTTAATTCCTCACGATTGTACTACTTTTCACACGAGTAATCGAAGTATGTGTAAATATCCATATATTTTCAAGGATTTATTGACCGTCCGACAAGGAAAAATCTTTTTAAATCAACTAAAATACCGCACAAAATTTAATTAAAACACACAGTAGAGTACAAAAAAAAAAGATGGAAAATTGTATGAAAGAAATACAGTGACGCCTGTCTGAACAACACTCTGCTGCCACAGTATTTAAATCAGTGCACAGAACACTTGCGAGAAATGTGAATGGCACTTTAATAAAAGTGTGGAGGTGGTTGGACATATTGCCGGTATTCACACACATCCATACAGTATTTCCTTTACACACGTGAGTGTTGAAAAGGACTTTGTGCGCTAAAGTAGACGTCACATCAATTTAACGTTCGAAAATTTTTAATAATCCAATTTTCCAATGCATTAAACATGACGACGTGAAACGCTGTAGAAGGTGGAAAGTCGCGAAAAATTTTGCGGGCTCTTTTTTTCCCTCGCTATTGTTTTAACCTGAAGCCGTTTTTATTTTTGGCAGCATATGGTGTCATTATAAAATAAACCAAATTGAATGGAGAATAAAGAAAAGTGTCACTAGAGAAAAGTGTCGCTAGAGAAAAGTGGAGAAACCACACGAACTTTTTAGTGGCAATAATTAATTCATAATTTGTATTGAAGAAATTGTATTATAATTTCAATTCAATTTCATTTCAATTTCAATTCAATTTCAATTTCAATTTCAATTTAATTTCAATTTCAATTTAATTTCAATTTCAATTTCAATTTCAATTCATATTTAAGCTTACGACTTCAACCGACTTCTTAGCTTAAGTTCTGGTCTTCCATTCCAGTCTATTGACTTCCAACACCATACCACCACTCTCAACCAATGCTAATGAAAAACACGCAACGTCTAGACTCTAGGCTATAAGCACTCATTGGCTCATCTATAATGGCGGCTATTTAATTTATTATCCTTAAGTTAAATTGAGCGAATATAAGCAGCGTGTATATTTCCAATCATATTGACTTCACCTTTAATACGTGCCTGGCTTACATCCGAAAAGAAACGTAAGCGCTTCTGCTGTTTACAACAATTTGATTGCAGAAACTTATCAACATTTTAGCAAGCGTAGAACCACACTGTTCCAGCAAATCACAATCACTCAAATTTGTGTGGTGCAATTATTGTCAATTTATTGCAGAAATGTTAAGAAATCTCTTTTCCTCTCAGTAGTTGCCCGCCTCGGCCTGAACTTTGTTGGCACTAGTCACCCGTTGTAATCGTCAAATGTTGCTGCTGGTGTTGTCGCGTCATTGCGGTCATTTTGTCGATTATACAGTACACTTGTTTGCCAATTGCTGCCCTCCGGCGGTGATTTACTATAATTACCTTGTCGTGGTTATTTGTCGATGTCCATTTGTTCAACAGATTTAATTGACTAATTGGAAGGAGTTAGGTGCACGGCCATAACTATAACCGTAAGGGAAATAAAGAGAGAGGAAAAACTTTACAAACACAATTTTTTTAACCGAAAACAGGAAATTCTTAGTAGAAATGTTGAAAAGGCAATAATTGACTATGGGTAAGGGAAAATCGATTGAGTGCAGAAACAACAAATTTCACAGTATTCTTTTTTTCAATGATTGAACTGAGTAATTTTCTGGTATGGAAAAGGAAATTCAAAGAAAGTTAAAATTGACAAGGCGATCAAAATATTTCTTCGATTGAGAAGGACTCAGTGTTTGGAAGAAACCAACATCACATCTCTTTTTTCTCCATATATTTTAATCTCCTCTTCTTCTATGAATTGTCAATGCCTAAGTTAAGCAGAACTTCTCAAATATTAAAAAAATTCACTGATAAGCTTGCGGGAATTCAGCTTTGCTGGCTCCTCATAAATACTCCGTAAGTGCAGTAAGTGCAGTAAGTGCAGTAAATGCAGTAAGTGAAGTCAGCCAGCCAACGCAAATCGGCTCATACTTACACAAACAAGGACGCCAAAAAAATAAAACCAGCCACTAAAATCTATCCCCCTTTGGATCAATATTTCGCCCCCCAATGCAATTGCAAATGCTACGCTAAATTCCATTTGAGCGTTTGGTAGCAAGCAACTTCATATTTATAACCTGTCGGCCACATTTAAATCCGCCCTCACGTTTCCACACTAAATTAAGCTGGCCGAAGAGCGTAGTGAAGTGAGATGAAGTGGGAAGAGTGGTGTAGGGGCTACACGACGAAGAGCAGATGCCAAAGGGCGGGCGAATCCATTCGGTTAGTTTGCGAGAGTTCCGAGAACATTGATAAGCATAATTGATGGCGCCAGTGGATGAAGAGGAGAACAACCGGCAAGGGAGTGAGCAAAGGTAAGCGTGTGAGTGCAAATGTGGGCTTCCATGTGTGCGTGTGTTTTCATGCTCGTATATTGAGATAAGCTTTAAAGTCACTCACCACAGACTCATTGCCGCCGCCCACGCCCTGTTTGTTGTTCAACCATGTTCGATCGTGTTTAATGGCACATCCTCTTTAAGCTGGACGACAACGATGACGCCACCTGTCCTTAGTGCAAGCTTTATCTGAACTAAATCGTGCAAAAACACAACAACAAAATCATTTAATGAATTGAAGCAATCAGCTGGTGCAGCTAGTATGTGATCCACTTTCGCCTAAACTAATAGTGAACGTGTCTCTCCTCTACAGAAAACTCCCAGCAACCAAAGGCATTTACTTTATTGGATTTTCTAGCTTTTCATTACAATCTTGGTGAGCTGTGTTGTTGTTCTCTAAATGTTGGTTTTACTTCTACTCATATTTGTGGATATTGTCATTGTTCCAGGTAAGTAATCGAAAGCAGAGTCCGATTGTTCTAGCTGCAGCTTCATACCACTCGAAACAAAATAAAATGAACGAAACATTTTCCGAGATTTTATGTGTGTGTTGAGATTCCATAAATGTACTTTAGTTTCTAATAAATTGCAACTGGAAAATGATTTAAAAGATGTTCTCTTACTGCTTAACTGCTACTGCTGCCACTGTGGAGCTGGTTGTAATGGTGAACGTGTACATAATTTTATCAATTGCAACCTTTGGAGATTCATATTGAGCATGTATTTTATCCCTTGTGATGCTGCCTTTATATTTCAGAACCTTGCTTGCATTTTACCTCTAAATGAGGGTGGGTGCAGTATGGTAAGCAAGGATAAAAAATAACTTATATGGAAGGAATGTTCCTATACAGAGATAAGACATAAACTGTTGGCCCACTTGTTGTCCGACTCTAAACTAACTGAGTATTTTTACAGGAATTGTGTATTCGAGTACTGGACTTCGAATGCTTTTTTCTTGCCCAGATAGAGATGTGTGATAACGGAACATGTCAGTTTCCCTAAGAACCGAATGATTATCCATCTTTAAACGGGTATTTTCCCCACAGGGATATGTATAATCCGTAGTTCAGCTTATTGTGAAATGTGCGTGGGTGTTTTAAATATTTCTGTTGCTGCACTGCAACCGACAACCTTTTATTTTCAAGAGGATTGTTCGTTAACTCACAGCACCAAGTGAAATTGAAGCTGCATGAAGATGTCTATTCTGACAAGACAATGCGACCGGGCAGCTTAGAAGAAAAAAGAAACTTGTTTTCATGGCTGTTGAGCAATTGCCATGGGATTTGATTGAAAACTAAACCAAATAATTTTAAAGTATGAAAAGTTCACTTAACTTTATTTAAATTTGATTTCCACAATTTATGCTTTCCTGAAGTACCTCTGGTAACATTTCTATTTTATTTAATGTAACAATAGTGCTTGATTATGCACTTTACTTTACATGTGCAAAAACAAAAACTTTTTGGTAAATTATAATTTGAAAGTAAAGCAGAACAAAATGGACTTGGCAAAATTAAAACCAATATTTGCAAAGTTTTTCGGTTAGTTCGGTTTTTTCCTTCGGATATCTACAATTTTTCCCATCCGCCATATTGGCAACCCATAGCCTGTGTCCAGTGCCCATGTCCGCTAGCTAAGCAATAAATTATCATGTTTTATCATGTGTAAGTATAAAAATTTCATAGATTTTTTGATAATGGAAAAAGTTTGTAACGCACTTTTTTTTCAGTTGCTTTCGTTGCTCACTTTTCTCAGCTCATGGTAGTTTTTGCGGTTCTGCCACACGCCAAAATGGGTGAATTTTATTTTCAGTTGTTTTATTTTTTCTCTATTTTTCCTCTGTGTTATTAGCATTTCCTTTGATAACATGTTCAACGTTGGATCTGAAACTGAAGTGCTGCTTATTTACTCGATTGTTGTTGCTGCTAGCTACTGCGTACCTAATATTGACGGCCAGCTTATGTAAGGCAACAACAGAATAAAAAAAGAAAAAGATTTTAGCTTAGTCCTTGTGAACTTGGTTTTTTAAAAGAATGAAATGTAAAAACGCCCTTTCCTTGTCTGTCTTCTTTACTTATATAAAACTCTTCGTGAGTATGTATGTGTTCCCTTATCAGTCAAGAAATACTTGACCGATTTCAATCAAACACGTATCAAAAATGTTCATAAACTTTGGACATGAGAGGTGGGCGTGGCAAATATTATTCTAAAATGCTATAATTCCTGCAATGCTTAACCGATTTCGCTGAAATTTTGTATGGGGTGTTTGCGGTCCGTCCACTGTCACGCCCTTACTTTTTCGAAGCTCTGTAACTCGGGTATAATTCAAGGGATTTCGCTGAAAATTTTGTGTTGGGTGCTGAATGGTGAATGGGCAGAGCTGATTGTGAAAATGTGTGATCCGTCCCAAATTTGTATAGAACTTTAACTCGTGTTTCATTCGAGGAATATCGGTGATACTTTGGATTTGGTGTTGAGTAGTGAATGGTCAGAGGGATGACTATTTTTATTTCAGTTGCTCTACGAGATATTTGCTTTCAGGCATTAGGGCTCAAGGTCAGTTTTGAGATTAAAAATCAATTTGAAAGTTTTTCCCATCTATTTGAAAAAACGGATCATCCCCCTTCTACCCTAAATCTAACAATTAAAATTTTTTCCGTTTTTGTCACAATTTTGTTTTTAATTTCGTAATCAGCGCTCTAATTGACATCTGGAATGGCTCAGATCATTTTGGTTGTTGGACCGTGTAGTTTACTTATGTGCTTTGGCAAATTTTATATAAATGTCCCTTGACTTTTATTTATCCACAGCATTTACAACGAAATAATGTAAAATTTCGTAATATGTTGAATCCCTACGTTTGTTGTTGTCGTCTCCCACTGTCATATGGTTGCAAAAGCTGAAGCGGTTTAAAGTCCCTTTTGAACGATTCACTTGTGCATTAATAAACTTTACAAGCAGCTTCACTTCACTTCAATACATACATACATCATTTAATTTGCATAAGAATTAAGATTTATTAAAATGTTTTGCTTCAATGGCATAGCCATATGGCAATATGGCAACCAGATGTAGCGGAAGCGAGTGCGGAGAGTGAAGAGGGTGAAAGGGGAATAGCACAAAATTTAATTAAGTATTTTGCACATGAATGGTTTTTGCACAGCAATGGAATTTCCAATATTACATCGCAAATATACATAAATGATCGACTATGAGTGAGTGGAGTGGGGTCTGCGGCATAGTGAGCAGACTTAAATTGAGCACCAACTGCCACTTCATGTATGTTAAATGGCCATTTTAGCGTACCGAATTGAAATGCGCATGCATTGAGTGGGCCTAAATTGAATTGATTTTAAAAATTTAAATCCTTCATCAGCATACAAATTGATCTCAACTTTGTCTGGTTTGCCAGCGGCACCACTGGCAGCAGCAACTTCGACGATTTTAACTCAAATTCGAATTCTGCTGCAGCGATGCATGTGGCAGTCATTAATTTTAATGAACAGGAAATTAAAGGTGTGCAGCGCCGGTGTGGGGTGAATTGCGGGTAAATGCCAAACAGAACTTCCGTCGATGGTGGAGCCTGTCATTACGTGTCGTTTTAACTAATGACAGCTTTATTGGTACGACGATGTGCATATATTATGTGACTGAGTATGTGTGTGTGTTACTGATACTTGCAACTCTGTATGTGTGTTTGTATTTTGACATGACATATGCTTGCCACAGCCGGCAGCCGGCATCATATTTTGAATGATAAATTCTGTACCTTCTCTTAAATTTCGCAAGATGAATGGGCGAAGCGTTCCACAAGGGGGGCATCAGGGCGGTGTTAACTTGAGCATTTGCGGCGTTAAATGTCAAATTAAATGTTAATTTCCTTAACCTTGACATATTTTACAAAAAAATGTGTGCGGCTGTGAGAATAAATGGCTGAAGGAATTATCGAAATGAAAAATTGCCAATGACACATGTGAGGGTAAAACGACATCGTAATGTGTACTGTGTTAGTGATATCGAAATGGAATGGATGGAATGGATGGTCGATCATTCCACATACTTCAAAAAATAATCTGTATACATCTGAAACGTTGAAGGAAAACTTAAGTGTTAGTATAAATTGCAACTGTACGTAAGGCCCTAACAACCTGAGAACACTTTCTTATATTCTTCTTTGAACTTCCACCCCATTTTCCGCATCACCGCAAGGGTCCACTCTTACTTTTAATTGCAAAACAAATTCACAATAATTACTCTCTTTTGTAAGGGCAACAAATTGAGGAAAATAAAATAATCTTATGACCACTGCCTTCTGGCCCGTTTGATATGCACAGTTCTGTCACACAAAATGAACCCCAAACGACTTTCTAGTGCCCGGTGATTATGTTGCGAAATTATTCAAATTTTCTTAAATGCACTGTGCCCTCAAAAAACATCATGGAGTGCATGTCGTCCATTTAGCTTGCACAAAAGTGGACCGTTTCTCGAATAACATCATTTTATGCAATTTAGAATTTTTTTTGAAACACTTTTCCCTTGTATTATTTTTGAAGTTGTCGTCCTCCACAGTCGCTCGAAAAAAACACACACAAACAAACGGGTTTTCTAAAGAATCACTTGGCTGTGAAAATCACAGCCACTCGAGTTCAACGTTTTTTGTTGCTGTTGCCTTCGCTTTTATTTTTGCATCTTAAAATAAATTTTTATTTTTATGCCATAACATCTGTCAAGCGGCAAATGAGGGGCGGACGATGACGAGCTTTTTGTGGGCGGGTAATCATGTCGAAATTAATCAACACGAAAAGAAAGAAATTAAGTGAGGGCATGCCAAGAAGCTGGGAGGGATCTTTTAATCACAATTCGTAATTCATAAATGTTTCTCATACGCCACGGTATCCACTTGGATGTATTGAATATTAAAACTTACATTTAAAGTAAGTCATAATTTATAACACAGTGCAACAAAGTCCATTTTCTTGTTCACACTTAATACTAATGAATATTGGGCGTTTTTGGTTCTGGTTTTGGTGAGGATAGCTCATGACTGGTTCCCCCAAACACCAAATCTTCATTATTATAATTTTAATGATGTTATATCTAATTTAAAAATTGACATGGTACAGACAAATCAAGTACGCTGTCAGGTACTTCTCACTTCAATATTTTTAGAAAATATTTAACGAAAGCCTTTGTGTTTCATATTAATTACACAAAACCTTTTTGTTTTATGAGCAATCCGAAGTTATTCATACTTATTATCACTTGATAAAAAAAACAACTAATAATTTAACATGATAAATTCTCTACTTAGGGCAAAAAAAATAATAAAAAATTCCATACTAATAAAATATCATAAAAATGTCGACTACTCCTCGCCCCCCTCTTCTCCCTCCGGCAGATAACAACTTTACAGTAAATCACAAACCAAAGAAGAATATATGCAAGAAAAATGAAAGCAGAAGGAGCAAACAAAAAAGTCCATAAAATTTATGCACTTTTCACATGCCAACTTTTGACTATTTTACGTAAGGAGTAAAAGCGCCAAGTGGTGCAAGGCGTAGAGAAGAATTTTATACACAAAAAAAATGGCCGGACGCAAGGCTCAAAAACGGAACGGAACGTTACGTTACGGAATGCCTGAATTATGTGACAAAAACAAGCGCCAAAATGACATGCGGCTCTAACACACAACGAACGGAAGCGAGCCGCCAGGAGCCTCGGCAAGTATCTAAGTAAAGTCCTCACCGGCAAGGTCTGTGAAAGGGAAAGAAGTGAACCAGATATGCGAGGAAAAGTGAAGTGAAGGTGAAACACCGAGTTGGAGCGCGTGGCGAGAAAAGCACTCGCTTAGATGGCGGCATAAACTTTATCAATTATGCAAATTGCAAAGTTAACACCTTAAATGGGCACATACGTTGCAGCGGGTATGGCGAGGGAAAATTGCCTGCCAGTCAGTACCCACCTGAAAAGGTTATGTAGCTGAAGAGTAAACCTCAATAGGGTAAAAGTGTGTACAGAAAAAACGCATCGCTATGAATTTAAAAATATCCCTTTTAAAGCCGTTCTTAGAAACTATGGCAATGGGGTGGTAAACAAAGGACCGGAAACCATTGCAAAGTATATTCTTCCGTCATTTTGCTTTGTGTCCGGCTATAGTTTATTTTAAATTCGAAATTTTTGTGCCACCAGAGGAAATTGCTTATTAGCGTTGTCAACAAGTGCATGTCGAATCGCAATATGGCCAGTGCTCAGCCCAAGCAGGCTAAGCAGGGTTGATCTGTGGAGAAAAACACAAAAGACGTCGGCATTTAATTTCACTGAAATTGGCTTAAAAAGAACCTATTGGACAAGTATAAATACCCCGGGAAATTTTTTTTATTACATTTTAAGCTCGAATAAACCATTTCCGTTATAGTGTCCTTATTTCACAGTTGCCTTGGTATACAGACCATACACAAATATACACTTGCAGTAGCACAGCACATCATCTCAGTGTACTGTGTGTTTGTGTGTCAACTTCAATATAAAATGTAAAAATAACCGGAAGCGGAAGTTTCGTCATGATGTGATGTGATATGACTTGTACGTACTACGTAGCATGGTGCGGTGTGACATGCCATGGCGATTGCATGTCGCACAATATTTGATGAAATATGAATTTTTATTACGATAAATATATGTACACACACACACACACATACACCGCCGCCCGTATACAAAAGTACCTACACACACATTGCAATTTCAGGTGGCCAAGGAAATACGGAAAAAAAACCACAATAAAATGTATACTGCCAAGTAGAGCGCACTTTCGTTCCCAGAAGTGTGGAAATATTGAACGAGTAAATAAATAAGAGTGCGAGACGATGTGACAGGCAGGCCTGGCTGTTGGACTGCAAGCCCCTTGCTTCCATTCAGTGTGTGTGTGCTTTCGTCCAACTCCTTCCGTTCTTTCGGTTTCGCCCACTTTTCAATTGGCAGAGTTATGAAACATGCTGAAGATATCCTCAAGTAACTTGTTTACATATTAAGCACGCAAACAAAAGGAGAAATTTCACCTCTAGGCCTTAACTCAGAGAATAAATCTTTATATTTTTTATACAATAAGAAAAATATTGTTCAATTGTGGTTGGGTACGGGATGTGGCTCCATTTTAAATTCTCAGTATTCCATATCATGATTTTCCTCCATGCAATGTTCAACTCAGCTTATATGAACGAAATAATAAAAGTGTTCATTAAATTTTCTTTTGTGATTCATTGAATTGTGCTTCTGTGAAATTTATTTATTCTACTCGACGCCAAGAGGTTGGCAATGGTTACAGCGAATATAGCCCCTACATGAATTGATTCCCAGTAAGTCTCTTTACTGGGAATACACAACACACAATCATTGAGCGCGCTAAAATGTACCTACAGCAAAAATCACAGTTTACATGTCTAGTGACGAAACAAAATATCTTGTATTGAACAGAATTCGGATAGCCACTAATCTGACCAGGAAACCAATACAGTTGGTACTATTATGACTATGTGGGGTAATTCTCAGTGGACATGAAAATGAGTTATGTTTGTTCTCATAAACTTAATTATAGAGAAAAAATCACTTAAAAACATGTTTCAAAACGTTGTGGCGTAGTCTGTTTTACATGGCGTATGAGTGACATTTAATAGAAATCAATTTGATTTACAAACGAAAATTTCAAACGTGGTGTCAAAAAGGAGCCGTTCAGTTGTCAAATCGTTTAACTCTTTGAATTCTGATATTGGTCTGTGTAGCTTGTCACCTTGCCATAATAGCCATGTTCCTGCTCTTTATCCTTATTAATATGGGAATGGGTACGGAATGTAACTTTTATGGGGTTTGTCAAATGATATCAAAAATTCCGAGTCAATCGATTTGACAATTATAAATTCTTTTAAGCCCCGACATGGAGTTCCAATTGGGGGAGAATGAATTTCTGTGCCTACATTCCTCCAAAGAACTGGTGTATACTTCAACATTCCACTCCTTGAGAACATTTTCCAATGCAGTGGAACTTTCCGACAGTACAAAACTCATCAGGCAAAGTATTCACTCCAGTCAAATTTTATAGCTTGAAATCCGCCATCGTAACTTTTACTACTTTGCGAAAATTGAAAACCGCAAGAAAATTAAACACTTAAAAGAAAAACGTATACAAATACGCAGCAGCCACTTATTTTACAGCCACCATGCTTAAATTATACAGCAACTCGATTTCAAGCCTTTTAAGTTGTCTTCTCGGTCGTTTTTTTTTTTCGTTGTTTCCTTAATTAGACTAATTAGGCCATAAAACTGCGCTAAGACAGCGGCCGATGAATGCTTAAACGCTGCATATACGCGTTTACATGGCCTACCCCCGAAAGGCTACTAAAATTCCACAGGCAACGAAATTGATGAGAAAAAGCGCAAAGCATCCCAACTGACTCATCGCCACAATTCATCATCTTGAAGAGGAGAATTTTGCACGCTGGCAACTTTATTTATGGACAGAAACGAAGAAGCAGAAAGAAACGCATTAAAATAAACTGTTTACGCTCTAATATTATTTCATTTATTTTCAAGAGGAGGCCAGGCTAATACGTTCGGCTGAGCGTGTTCACGAGCCCAAACCTAGACTCAGTAACTCGCACACCCCAGAGGATATATGATGGAAGATGATGAAGAAGCAGCAGCAGCGGCACAAGCACAAGCCCAAGTTGTCTAGGCAATCAGCTGCAAGTGGGATGCTGACGAGTGCGGGTGCGAACTGAGTAGTACTAATAAACTTCACGCAAAATTCGTGCCGCAAAATGTGAGAAATAACAAAATGCCAGCCAGTCAGTCAGCCGAAAAGTATGCAATGTGTGGAAGAAGAGGAAGAGGAAAAAGAATGAATGAGAGAAATTACTGCTTCAAGTTGCAAGACGGAAGCAGCAGCGAAAGACGTTCCTCGTATTAATTTCAACTTTTATTTGCGCCAAGCATCAAGTTTAAATGACTTAGCGCATTAAATGAGGCGTATTTTTAAAGCAGACATGCTCGGTATACTGCCAGGCAGTCTTGCAGATGTATCTAGTAGTGGTGGTGGGGTCGGCATAGCGACGCGCACAATTTCATTCTTAATCGCAGCCAAGAGCCGCGAGAAATTTAATTTACGAGTGATTGATTACCGACCATTTAATGTAATGTCCTTGCACACTTGTTTGGGCTCTCGTGTTCTTGCGTTGCTTTCGATGTTCAGTTTGATTTTTTCTTCAGTTGTCTCCTTCATATTGCCTAGAATCCGATTTTTGAATTGGTGAAGGAAAGAAAGGCGACGGTGGCCCAGAGAATGAATGAGCGCCTGAATGAATGAATATTCTTTTCATTCCTCGCCGTTTTTGCACCCGAATTCAATAAGCGCATGCTTTTGTTTGTATGCAAAATGAAATAAAAATCAAAAGGCATATTTCAACGAACGCTCGCTTGTACAAGCTCTCAAGCAATACCAGTCCCATTTCCATTTCTTTTGTTCCCGCTTTTTCTTTACAGTTTTGATTACTGCTTGTTTGATTATCTCTGTCTGTGTGTGTGTGTGTGTGTGTGTGTGTTTGTACATTCGCGGCCAACTCGCTCTCTCTATCTAGCATCATGTTTGAAGATGAACGTCGTCTTGGCCATATTGTTTTCAAAATTAAATTCCTTTTCAGCTTTTTCCTCTTGCCCTACCTCCCTCCCTCCCCTCCTGGGCTATTTTTTACACTGGCAAAGCCAATTTATTTTATAGCCAAATTAAAAAGTTGTTCAAATTTGTAACTGCTTCTCTTGACCTTAACGACATGTCAGCCATTATTCAAAGCGTGCTCTGGCGCAAGAGTTTGTACTACTTGAAATTTGTTTGACCTGCAATTGCATACGATGAATTACAGTTTTGCGGATTCGTTCGTCGTCCGTCGTCCGTCGTCCGTCGTCCGCCGTCCTTATTGCATTGAGAAGGCAATTTGCAATGCGTTCAAGATGGATGCTGTTGGTCCTAAATCAAATGAGAAGTTTCAACAAATAGTTATTCATTATTAACTCGGATTGCTCGACGGGGTATGGATTGCGATTTGTGGCCAAGCAAGCCAACGTTTTGGCATGGATGGAATAATTTATGGAATATGTGTCCACTGACATTGAAGTTAACGAACTAGCGACCCCTCAAAAATTATGAAAAGTGCACACTCCACTACGACCAACAACAACAACTTTTACCTCTTCAAATATGATAATAAAACGAGTCGTAAACGACAGATTCTTCGTTATGGCTTTTTGTGTGAAATCTTTGAAAAACTTCCTCAATCATGTTTGACCTTTAGGTGCAGATCCCTCTAAAACACCGAAACGTTTCAGATTAAGCAATAAACATTTTCCCACTACTCAATACAAACACTATTAAGACCATAAATCGATGCTGCTGATTGCGTTTCTAATGACTTGGATGATTCCCCAAAGACATGGCAAGTTGCTATGCAAGCGCCAGCGAATTCCAGCTCGCAATCTCTGGGAATCTCCGAAGAGGTATGAAAAACTCGTAAAAAAGAAAACTAAAATTCATTACCCACCCAATCGGATCGGATGAATCGAAAGAAATGATATTGGCAACTAATCTCATGGGGACAGACAGACAGCAGCGTTTCGAAAGACCCAAATGAAATAGAACGAAAATAGTTGCTGAAGACATGCAATCAACGAATGACGGCACAACAAAAACCAAAATACAAAAACAACCGAAAATATACGAGAGCAAATGGAAGAACTTTCAGCAATTTTATGTTTATGAGTGTTTTTAATAGTTTCGAACATGAACGTTTCGAAAACAGCGTGAAGCAGACGTGAAGGACATTGAAATGTTTAACGTCAGCTCGTGTTCGTGCAAATATTTTGATTGAATGCCCAACTGAAGAATGAATGATGTAAGCTGTATTCAATGTTATTGAGCGGATTGACTTGGAACGACAGCGAATGTCGCTGGATGAAGAAACTCTTCAATTTCGCAGCAAATTATCTGCGAGTATAAAATGTAGCCGCAAGAGTGCATTTGACAAGATAACAGACATTTTGTTTTGTGAGGAGGGGAAGAATCAGGAATGCACACGAAAACATAAGCAATTGTCCTCTACTAGAAACTGTGTCAAATGTGTATGTGTGTGTGTGTGTGTGCGTGTGCGTTTGTCTTGTAAAATTGCAGAAAATTGAATTTTTACCCCCACAATTGCTCGCTACACTTACTACATGCTGCATTTGTTCAGCGAAAAGATTACAAAAATATGAAATGTAAACAATTGTCTTTGGTTGAATAGCAAAAAAAAAGAAAATATATGTACTTGTCTACTCATTGAAAGAAAACAAATAAAATCCACTGAAAAAACACTGTTCTACAACCAAAACAAACTGCCACGAATGGCACATATCACTTCAGACTAAATCGGGACCCTCAAATGAAACCGATGGAAGTTATTTGGAAAAAAACAGTATTTACCAAAAGGGGCAAAAAAAAAGGGGAAAAAAAGGAAAAGGATACCTACTTAAAAGTAGACAAGAGTAAAAAAGTGTAGAAAAAGACACGAAAAGGGAACAAAAATAAAATAAGAAAAAAAAAGAAAATGGTAAAAAAAAAAATGGCTGATAAAATGGGGTAAAAGCAGTTAAAGGTAAAAAAAATAAACAAAAAAAGGAAAAAAATTATAAAGTAGATAAGAAAAATGGAGTAAATAACTATTTTTTTTTTAAATTAAGTGTTTTGCCACTTTGTCATCTGCAAACCAGCGAAAAACCTTAATTTTTAGTCGAAATTGCTAAAATAAATTTTAAGTAAATTTATTTTCTGCTATTTAGTAAATCTAATGGTTATTTAAAAAAAAATAGTTTTTTACTCTGTTTGTTATTGTTTTTTAATTAAAATTTAAATATTTAAAAAAATTACAAGAACAATTTTATAGAAAGCATTCGTTTGCACAACAGTGTAACAGAATAATGAAATTTGGAGTTAACTGCTAGTAAAATGTTTACACAAAATAGGGTAGATGTGCCAAAGAAGGCAATTTGTCACACTGATTTCAAGTAGACGTTTTTATGTTTTTAATTTATAGCACACCTAATATTAGAAGGTTTGAATACACTTTTGGGGAGTTCACCTCTTGATTTAGTCCGTGCAGTCAGCAACAGTGCCTCACACCCTATGCATTCCGAAAGCTGAAGTCAAAATGCACACACAAATGTTTCTTCTCTTTTATGCACATTGTTGTTGTTGTGTTTTATACTACAAGACATTTCCGCATGCTTATAAACTGCGAACGAAAATAAGATGACAGTACAAATAAACTCCAATCGACGAAAATGTGAATGCTTACGAGTGAGCGTGTTTGAGTTGCTGCTGAACGCTAGAGCTACTGATGTTATCATGGAGACGCTTTGGTCTGGTTGGGTTCAATTTGGCTCAGTTTGGTTTCACTTTTCGCCGAAGAAAATTCGGGAAAAGAAAATTTGCTCAGTTCCTTGTGTTTACTCCCCAAATCCCAGTTCAATTCTATCTCTTATGCAATGAAGCCGAAAATGTTGTTGAAGCATATCGCTTCGTTTCATATTGCATGCACTTCCGTATCAGTTTCGTAGTCAAGCTGCAGTTGAATGAATTCTGCTTCTTCTTCTTCTTGTTCTTTTCGGATACTTTGTACAACATTTCCCTTCCTTTCCTTTTATTTTACTATTTTGTTGTTGTTTTTGTTTCTTTTCTTTTTATGGTGTTAGTAATTGCATGATTTCTTTGGAACTGTACAGTTTTTCGTGTACGTGTATGTTGTTGTTTCTATTTTTTTTTGCTATTTTCCTATGAAATTGAAATTTCAGTTTCAATTTTACAAAAGTATGATTTATAAATTCCAGAAGGTGACTTGCCAAAATTGTTATGTAATAGAAATTTGTGTGCGGTTGGGGCCAGATTTTAGGTAAGGAATGGGTTCCAGCTCTCAAGTAATGACTTAACAAAAGTCTGACTAACAGGACAGCCATCAGACAGATGACAAAGCAAAAGGTTGGAACAAATATTGGTATATTTCCCACTTTTAAATGAAACATTCACTTAATTTTTCTTAAATTTATTCCTTGTGCAATGTCAAGTAATAAACCAATTCCATAAATTACTGCTGCAGGCACAGTGTTGCATTAAGATGCACTGGCAATTCAATTATGCAATTACCCATTCAGCATTTCTAGAGATTTGTTGCATAACATGTTTGCGATAAGATTCCGATTGTGACAGTACTCATTCATATACGTAGCACAGGAACAACTACAGAACTTGCCATTCAAATAAAATCTATGTTTCACTACCTTCCAGCAACCTTAAGCGGCCACCAACTCTCTTTCACTGCCTACAAATTATACCATTGGCTTTAGAAGCTACCCAAAATGTTCAAGGTTTAATGGTTGACCCTTGCTCCCTTTCAGGTGTATACTCTTGCGCTGCTTTCATTAGAATTGACCATAAATTAACCCAACGTAACAGACTAGCTCCAGTGTGGTATTAGAGCTTTGCAAAAGGTTTGTAAAATATAAAAAAACCAAACAGAACCCCCTCCTGCCAAATGCCAAAGCTTTTTCGCTGCATAAAAAACCGTGCGAATGGAAAAAATGTGGCGCCTTTGAAGCGGAAATGAATACAAGTGAAGAAATAATCTCTATGATGCACACGAACACCCACGTATATGTACACACGGAAAGACAGAGCCATGCAAATGTTTGCATAAATGCCTGCTTGTGGTTAAATTTGCAAGTTGCATTTCCACTCTGAAAGCAAAGCAAAAAAACGTATATTTAGTAGCCCGCACTCTGCACATTTGTGGCTTTTCAAACAATTTTTTTCATAGATTTTCCATTTTTAATAATTTTTTTTGCTCCTCATTTCAAGGATATTAATATGCCGCATCACTCGTACTCATATATCCTTCAAATGATAATCATTTGAGCACATTTGCCTCAAAGTTACATAGTGGCTGCTGCTGCTGCTCAGCTGCATCCTGTCGTACTTCCGTTTCCGCTTGTTTGTCTGATTTGACTGTGTGCGCGCCTTTGAACATTTTCAATCGATTTGAGTCGAGGCGACACTTTTGAGTGCATGCTCCGCTCGCTTCGCAGTCCATTCGAGAAAAAATGAAACGATTCAAAAACCCACACAATCACAACTTTTCTATTTTTTCCATTTTTCTGTCGTTATCATCCTTAGTCTGGTGGTAAAGTCTGAACTTTTACATAAGCACTAGTGTTGGCAAAAAAAACACTTTAGTGCGGTGCACTCTTCAGGAGTATTGAGGTTTATAAATTCTAGTATTTCTTTTTTAACAGTGGCTTTGTAGATCGTTGACTATACTGGAAGCACTTTCCGAAGAAATTGACAGTAAGAAATGAGCAGACGAATTCGATCTCGGGACCCTTAGTTAATGTCATATTTTGGAACTGGATCTTAGGATGGTCAAAAATGCATTAACTTGGGTGGTATGCCACGCCTCCTTACAGGCTTTACAAACAAAGTGTCCAAGATAATATTCCCTGCAATAGTAATGTGCGTGGGGGTATAATTACTGAACTCCTAGTCACTGTATAATAGTTCGAAATCCGTAATCCCACTGGTTATGAATGAAGCAGTTGTAATGATTTTTTCGCCTTTTTTGGAGATGTATACTTCAGTTCGTCCATTATACTGCATTTCTCCCATTTCCATTCGAATAGTTTTTTTAGGTAAGCATCAGACTTTGAATTACTGGAGTAATCACTATTAAAAGTACATTTCATTCGCAAAACCATACAACATTCGCCCATACCACTCACCCATACCAACATTTCTATTCCTCTCATGAATTGAAAAAGTCACACTTCTTCAGTGCTGCTAGGATAACAAGCCTTACAACAGCTACCGAATTTCCTAAGCAATAAATAAAGGAAAGTACGCTTTTCTCACTTTATTCGTAAAGGCAGTGAGAAGGGCAACCAAACGAATTGAACCTTAAACACACACACTCGCACCAAAGAACTACTATCAAAAAGGGAGTACAAACTGTAACGCTTTGCTTATCTATATATTTCACAACGAATGCACAAATGTGCATTCAATATTTCTCAGATACCAGCTGCAAAGCCAAGCTACCAAAACAAACCAAAAAAAAAAAAAGAAAGAAAAGACGCATTCACGCTGAAAATGTTGAACCCGAAATGTGTAAAGCAAAGAAATACGATTAAATTTATAAGGTAAGAAGGCATTAAGGAAAACACACACACACACACACCATTTGGTATTGAAAGTATTTACCGCAGGAGCAGGAGAAAGATTTTCTGTTTGTAAAGTAAATATACTTCCTCCATTAAAAAAAGCCGAATACAGAAGATTTGCGGTGGTTTCTGAGGCAACTTTTAGATGCCACACGTCTGTGTTTAGTTGTGTTTTGCTTCGAAGTCATGGATTAGAAGAAGAAGAAGAACATTAAAAGGAGACCCAAAGAACCTGGTTGGAAGCATGTCAAAGCTGTAAATTTACTCACAAACGTAAAAACAATGAGCAAAAAAACCAAAAAAAAACACACACACATTCATTTCAGACAAGCTTCTTCGCATCCTTTGTGCCTGCTGCTTACTTGAATCGGAATAGACTGTCGTAGGGAGACTATGTACAGTTAAGCCCTTTCAAAACTCATACGCATCATGCGGAATGAAATGATTGTAAATTGTAAATAACAACTACATCAATAACAACAACAACACACTGCTGCAAATCTACTTTATGGCTTATGCGTGTGCTTTGCATGTGTAGACGCACTTAATGCATTCACTTTCAACGATAGTATGTTTCATTCTGTATGATCCTCGCCGTGTAATGTGATACCCTTCTATAAGTCCCTCAGTTATTGTCAAGCCCATCCTGATGCGTCTTCCTCTTATCGTCATCTGATGACCTTCTACTTGGGTATAAGATGCAAGCTCGAGGGAAAGTGCACTTGCCCGACTTCTTCAATGTATTCCAGTTTTGGTCTTATTCACTTTGCTTTCCTGGTGCAGTTTGCCCATTAAGCAAATGATTATTTAGAGCCATGGAAGCGTGAATAAAACTTTCTCATTAGTACAATTTCATATGTGAATTTGAACTTTTGGTTCGTTATGAAATCATTATTATTGCAATTGAATTAATTAGTTTAAAAAATGAGAAAACATTTTAAATTGACAAATGGTGATAGTGGACTTAAGTAGGGCAGCATTTACAATTAGAGTAGTAGGAAAGTAACTCAGACACACAAACAAATGTTTTTGCTAAAATTCACTGAATGCTTTCACATCTGGCAACAGAAAATACTAATTTCAATAGAGACGTATTTACGTGGAACCATCAGGTAATTAAGGTTATTTTCCTATTGACCATGGCAACATGCTTAAATTAACAGCAAATCTCTTAGCTGCGTACATAACTTAAGTGCTCAATTCTGTTGTTAACCTTAAAGAAGCGTAAAACGGAACTCAACTCAACTTGAGTTAGACAGCAGGATGTGATATATGTGAGTCTCACAGGCCTGAGGCCATCAGATGCTTGAATAACATACGAGTATCCTGTGCAAAAAAAAAAAAAACATACAAAAAACAACAACAAACATTTTGAATGAAAACAAATCCCTTTGGCATGTGCATTGAGGTAGTATTTGCTTTAACTCATTGAAAATCTTAAAAAAATAAACGAACAACGTACGAGTGAGTAGCAAGCAAGATCGCACAAGTACATTGTGCCGCAAGGTAAACTCATTAGCAGCTGACACAATCAGCGGTGCATGGAGTGGAAGGGGGGGGGGGGGGGATTTTCCTTATTTATTCTTACTTACACAGTAATTTTGTCGACGGTGCAGTTGTATTGTACAGATGATGTGAAATTTATGACGTTGATAAGTTCATATGCATCACGGCTGCATGCCACACTTGCAACAGCAAATATATTTAAGTACATTTCAAGGATATTATGTGCAAGCAACAAACCACCGGAACTAACATATACTGTGGCTAAAGCAAAAAAGCGTAAAATTGCAGCTCATTTCCGGCATAAGCGTGTACAAGTTTGTCAGTGTGTGTGTGCGTGTGTGTGTGTTTGTGTTCAACCCCCATCATATTCAATTTCCTGTTATTTCATATCAGCGCATTCATCTGGCAGCGAAATGTCTGCTAATCGCTCACCGAAATCGCTAGAGAACACTGCAGCACAACAGCGTAAACATATGGCACACCTCGCAAGAAGCGCAACAGCATTGCAATCGCTACGGTATGCAGCGCTGTAATTTTTCACACATTTTTTGAGATATTATTCAACTGGAAAAATATCAGATACACGGTTTTGCTTTTAACGCAGGTGGTTGGCGGTCGCCGCCAACCGACATGAGTGGCTTTCATACAACATTTTGTGTGTGAGCCTCACCCTTCTCTGCTCTGTCGAGAGAAATGCTTGCAAATTAATGACTTTTTGTGTAATGAATACCGCTCAAGGTTGAGAACGCAAAAAAATGTCGAATTCATTCTCTGTTTTTTTTTTGTTGTTGCCTTTAAATATGCAGCGTGAATATTTTTACGCGATTTGGCAAATTGTTGCTTAAATTTCAGCCGCTGTTTACACTGTACAGCCATTTGAACCTTTCCTCTTTGTGCAGATTTTTTTGGGGAAATTTTTTGGGTGTTTTTATTTTTTTCCCCTGGAAGTTTTTTTTTTATTTATTTTTGTTTCACGTGTAATTTGTAATGTTGTCATTGTATATATGTATATTTTCTTCCTACTTGAGTTTGCTTACTTTTATGTGTTGCGGTTTTTTTCTTTTTGCTTTTCGTTACAACGCGCTTCAAAACATGTTTGTTTTTCCAATTTTCTCAGGTGCCGGCTCAGGTGAAATGTTATTTCTCGTTTGTGGTATCTTCAAGGTTGCGTGTTGCGTTGGAAACTGTTTGCAATGATTCTTTTTCTTTCAAAAATTCATTTTACCAAAGAGTCTCTGAAATTCTTGTTAATTGTATTTATTTAGAATTTTTGGGGAAATGGTTCAAAGGATAAACTCGAAAATAATTCTAAAATGTGATAAATAAAAAAACAAATCATGAAGAAAATTTAACTAAAGTAAGAAAATACAGTTCTCTGTCATGTAGTTAAGACAATAAGAGAAAGAAGGCACAAAGTTGGTCACTGGCATTTAAAAAAAAAAAATTTAATCAAAAATTACTGATGCATCCTGTTCTTGATAGTAACGGTTACTATTTTAAATTAGCGCTAGTTTTAATCAATTAAGTCCATTGTTCTGAATTCACCCATTACCATGGAATGTCCCATATTTTAGCAAAAAAGTAGACTTGCATATATGAAATCGCTCTGAAAGCTTATCAAACTTGTTTCAAAAGCCCTTGGATTCCATGAAGAGATTATTTAAAATACATTTGAAATGTATACTACTGAGGATTGTGAAAAATACCCTTAATGCTTTATTGATGGACAAAAAAATGTTTAAACTTCAGACCAAGTGTGCTGCAATTCCAAAAAATTCAAGCAGACAAATGCAAATGCATACATAAATATTGGCCTTCTAACATTTGCACTAGTAATTTGGAAAATGACCCAGCTGCATATTTTATTATATCGAATATTTCCATTTATTATAGCACCGCCCCCACACACTTTCATTGAAGTTGCGCATTTTGCGGGTATTGCGAACAATTCTAAAAATATTACAGCGAAAAATGTTTGGTTTTTTTTTTATTTACAGTATAAATGATACACATAAGTGAATAAATAAATACACAAATGTACATAAAATATATGTCTATGTGGAAAAAGTGCAAACATCCGAAATAGCCATATTTGTAAATATCAACAAAAATGGAGAAGCTGCAAGTTATACCAACACTCGAGAGCAGATAGCGTCGATTGTCAATAGTAAATGGCACTTATCACACTGATTGACATTTGACACTTTCATGATTGTTTTTGTAGCTTTTTTTGATGAATAAAATTACAATCGTTTTTTATTTTGACAGCTGTTTTTACACTAAAAGCGCATTTATTTCAGATTTTCAATTTGAATTTTTAATTTGTTTGCATTTTGATTTGTTTTAATTTTTGGATTATTTTTTAATTGAACTGCCTCGTATTTTATGCGATAAATACAACGTTGGCATCACTGCGCACTCAAATATTTATGTACACATGTGATATATTTGCTTTGCCTACTTTTAGGCTTAGCGATGAATGCTTGCTTTGAAAATGTGATTCATTAAATCGTTGATATGCATATTTTAGATGGAGTTATTAATAAATTTTAAGTAAATATATTGGCTTAATATTTTGTAGGTACCGAAGTAAAACACTTTATAATCTTTTATTTCACAAAACCCAGCTTCGTTCTATGCGTTTCTGTAGTTCACTCGAATTGCACTCGCCCCACTATGCCCCTTTATTGACTACAGCCACTGAGACCACATTCACTGCAATAAATCACAATTAAAATCTGTTCGCTGTCATCACAGCCAGTATATAGTAGCGTGCATAAATAAACACCGCTGCCATCTCGCGCGAACCAACGCAACGCAACAAAGCACAGCATTGCTCGAACAATTCGGGATTCAAGGATGGCCAGAAATAGGATTTCAACGAAAAATACTAATAAATAAATAAATAAAAAAAATCCACGCCCGGAAGACATTAATCGGCGCTGAGCGAAAAGTGCAGCGCAACCAAACTGTACATCCGGGTTTGTGTTTGTTTGGTGAAACACACACACACACACACAGACACACACTAAACATGGACGAAAACAGCAGAGAAACTATGTTGGACGGAAGAGATAACCACAGCAACACACTCCATCACACCGCAAAAACATGGTGGAGTGAAATAAAACGCTTTTTCCTTTTTCGACATTCATTTGTATCGAAGGTGGCCATGATGCGGCATAGCCTGTCAAATATTCACGCCCCCCGGCGGTCGGTCGCTGCCTGCGCCTGGTTGCGCTCACCAGAACCTCTGGTCAAAGTGGCTTAGTAGTAATGCACCCACTATCGTGTCGGGGGAGTAACTATGGTGTGTGAATAGTAGTTTTATGACCAGAAAACTATAAATATTTCATAAATATTTCATGTGTTGTGTGGTGTATGGCCTCATATGCAGTTTTCTATTTCTGTTTGCTTCTATCTTTTTTTTCGATATTTTCTATCTTTATCTATTTTCTTATTTTTTTTTTATTTTTTTTTATGACTAGAATGAAAAGTGAACGCAAAATAATGAAGTGAAACTGAAGTTCGGGTTATGGGTCTATTGAGTTTACTTAATGTGAAAATAATCACAACCATCGCAAGCATTTCCATGAAAAAGTCCATCAAATATTCACATACAATGAAGGCGGTGTCAGACTCCGAAGCAAGCGTTATCCTCCATCTATTCTGGGAACAATAAATATCTTCGTTGATGGAAAATGGTTCTGATATGGATTTCGGAGAAATAATCAATGTTCCTGCCCAATTGTACACTGAAAAACATTGTAATTGCCGCTAGCTATTGCCAGGAAGTGGCTCATTAATCGATGAATACTTTGAAATTGATAAACGGTTGGTGCGAAGAGGGCACTCAAATTTTTTATATTGCATTGCAATTGAAGGGGCGGCTGGATGAAGGCGGTACTTGCCTTTCAAAAGGGAACAAAGTTCCAAACTTCCGATTTCGAATGTTATGTTGAAATTTTAAAATTCCAAATGTCGGATCCAATATGGCCCAGCAGATGTGGGGTATATAAAGGTCGGCTTTGACCGACTGAAACTTACTCACTTGTTTACATACCTAATTTCTCTCTTACCTCAAATTTACCCCCAAAGTTACCTCAAACGCCGTTGGTTCTTACATGCCATAGCAATCTGTGCCACTATAGTCAACCCAGCTACTAGTAAAATTTTGTACAGTTTTTTGATAATTTCGATTACGATTTAAGTCAATTTACCTTTGCTGCAATTAACAACTTCAATGAAATTTCCCGCAGGAATCAATTCTTGATTAGAGAAAATTCAAACGGAAAATTCATACAAAACTAAAAACAAATTCTGGAAAATTTTCCAACAAAAATACAATCTGCCTCGACAATGATTTGGCAAATGAATTCGGCATTCAATTTACTTAGGAAAACACAAAGCAATTGTTGTTTCTGATCTATACACCCTGCGATAAACAACAATTTTATTTGCCATGGCGATGATTTTAATTTCCTACACGAAAAAAATGAATTCAATTGAATTGAAATTATATTGAATTAAACAACAACTGCCACAAACAAAAAACAACATAGCACCATGACCACCGAAAATAAAGGCATATTAAACGCGTGACAGCACCTAATCCGTGACTAATCCTATTTGCTATTTAGGAGCTAATTTCATGATACACGCTCCACATTTCCACATTACGCTTTTGTTGAAGCATCACTGAATGTGCTGTGGACTGATACAATTGTAGCCGCGCAACTGTGTCTGTCGATTTGTTTTGCTGTTTTGGCACAATTTTGTATCTACTTTTTTTCGATCAAATTTTCTAGATTTATTTTGTATGGATTTCGGGTGTTTTTTTTTCCGGCATGTGCGAGTGTGTGTACAATTTTCAGTGGCCGATTTAGTTGAAAATCAATTGAGCGCAATTTGGCGGTTGCTGCTTGAAAATGATGCTCCAAATCGCTTCCCAATGTCAATTTTAATTACATATTTATTAGTTCGCTGGTAATATATTGGAAATTAGTTGAATGTTGTTGTTCGGTTGGTTGTTAACATAGTAGGCATTCACCAGAATGCCCATTATGACAGTCGATTTGACGGGGGACACGCGCTTCACACACACTCACGCATACACACACACACAGAAATTGGCCATAAAAGCGATTGGTAGCTTTAGTTTCGTAATTAAAAGCGGCTTATGGCTGGTCGTCCAACGAACGATGTTGATGATAGCTGTGTCGAGGGCTTCTCAATGCCACCATTGACGCTGGTCGGTGTGTGTGTGTGTGGTGCAGTGGTACAAATTTCTGTTGCATTAAAAAAAAAATAACAAAAATTTAAGCTTCAGCTTTTGGTGTTTGGTGGTGTCCACAAAGCGTGTTTAGAATTTAATTAACAATTCGTTTGGCTGGTTGGGAAAACATGAAAAATAAAAAAGAAAACAAAAGTGAAAAAGAAAACAACAAAACCGAAAAGGGAAATTAATCATGACTGGTGAGTGTGTGTTGGGCTGAAATGAAATGTAACAACAGCGAAAACATTCATAGCAATGCACTTTTATTTCATACTCTTGTTTTTGCTCCCCAAACACGTTCGCCGTTCGTTCTAAATTACGTGCGACAATCCGTTGGGGGGGAAAAATGCTTTTGTGCATCACACAACACCACTTTCATTTGATAGATTTCCAAGAAACAAAAAATGCAAAAAACAACCGAAGCATAAAAGAGATTTCGAGTGGGTGAAAACCTTTTTGGAAAATGCACAACACACAACACTCGTCGTGGACAATAGAGAATTAAGAGGAAAAATACGTTTTTAAAGTTAGTTTATGTTCTTCGGCGAAATTTTCTGAATTCGAAATCGATTTATATTTGGCGAGTTTTACCTATGAGCCGACCCACATATGGTCGTGCATATTTGGGCGATGTGAAGTGCTTTTTTTTTCGTTCAGTGAATGAACAAATACTTACTGTAGTCTGGTTAAAAAACCAATATCGGTTACTTAAAATCCGTGATCGAGTAACTGGTTACGCGGATAAGCTGTACAACTTCGACTTTAAATACCTAGACCAGAAAGCATGCCAGGGATAGTTTCGCATTTATATTTTAGTAAGGGTTAGGATGTGGCCACTTCCTTTACATTTTTGCTTGCCCGAAATATGTCCGTCCATCAATATAAACCTAGTGGCCTCCGTGAATTCTGTCAATTCGCCTTATTTTGTTTATGAAAATCCGCACTTTTCACTTTAGTACACGCTCAGCATTTCACTTGACGGCCACTCAGTCGCATTGATAAATGGCCAACTTAACATGTCGTCCATGAGCTCCGAACCAATGTGACAGTTGGCTCCAAAGTCACCAAGCCAGCTGTCCAATGAATGGAAATGTTACTTAGCAGGCGCGTGGCGAGGGTGGTGAAAAATAATGAAATGGTTTTCCTTTTCTTTTTTTCGTTTTTGAATCAATTGAGTCAGCGCGCGTGTCACTCGCTTGCCAATATGAAGGACACATATTTATTTTCTATATATTTTTGTGCCTGTCATTCTGCAGCGATTCCAGTGAACTGCCGAATCGAAGGCGTGTGCACGCTTTTCCTTTTAATACAATTAATGTACTCTTCGCTGTAATCCGGTATCGATTTTTGGTTTAAATTGTGCAAACAAGCCTTCAGATGTAATCAGAATTCGCTCAGAAGAACATAAATTCGTGGAATAAACTTTAATTTCTGCTGCTACTTGTTGCCCACTCGTGTCCTCCGACACATTCATACGGATGACAATTTCAAACCTCCTTCGCCGTCACTTGATGTCAGACATTTGGCTTAATTGCATTTTAAATGTACATGTGAGCAGCCAAACGCCAGAAAACCCCTTCCGAGATTACCCACTCGCCACGTTCCACGTCCGCCGTTTGAGACGCAATTTACGTGACGAATGCTTTTCTCCCCAACCACGAGCAACGATCGATGGACGCGAGTGTACCTACATTGGGGCAATGCAGTTTCACTCATATTTGAATAATCGCCACATTTGAAATGCCAGAACGCATCTATTCCTAATTTTACTTTCAAAAGCAGCCAAACTTCTGCAAAGTTGGCAGGCACGCATGCGCGGCACGTAGCCGCTCGTCGTCACAGCCACTGTGCGGCTGTGAACTTTCTGTGAAAGTTCTTCTTCTGCTTTTATCGCCAGTGCATAAATCTTTTCTGTGTGTGTTAATGTGTTTTTTTTTTGCCTGTTTATCTTCCCATCTGCGTACCGCCGCTGTGAATCTGTGTGTGAAGAAATGTTTTGTCATTTTGCTTTACGATTTAAGTTTCCAACTCGAACTCGAACTTGTATTTAAAACAATTCGTTCCGAAATTTTCATTTTAACCCAAAACAATTCCCACATTAACCGCTCGTAAATCTCGGAAAAAAAATAGCCAAAATTCTCTCAAAATTAAATTTTAAAAAAAAGTAACACTTAAAATAATGACAAGAATTGTTTATTGCTGGCGAGATGAGACGAGTGATGAAGAAAGTGAATGTTCTGGATTTGGGTGAAAATGTGTAATGATTTTTAATTATGGCCTACGAAATTCGGAGCGTTCACTGAAAGTTATATTGACTGTGAAATTAGTTGGTCAAAGAAGAATAAAATTGTTGGAATAACACTAGTCTTCACGGAATTCGATATGGTAGTATTCAAATTGTACATGCTTTCTGAAGAAGACAGAGGGCAGTGTTCATTGTGCTTCTTTTATGCCAAGCAAGTGATAAATGAAGAATGAGAATCCTCAGTCGAATTGATTAGAAGTGACAGTTAAGATGCGCCAATACGTTTTCTTACTTCACATGGTATGTGAATCAAACCTGTATTGTTTATGAAAAGCTTAATTTTCTATGGACATATGGGAATACAAACGTGCTGTTTCAAGTAATCACTATAATAATAACACATTGATTCAACTGTTTTGCTTAGTTGGTGTCTTTAATGTTCATACATTGAATATTGCATTAAGTATTTTCTCTAGTAACAAAAAACGTTTATTTTTATCGTAAGTACATTCATTCCTTTCCGACATACCCACTCGCGCATACCGCAAAGGTCATTATTCAATGTGGTATTATAAAAACATTTGCCACAACATTAAACTAACTCAATTTCTACGTGACTAATTAAGTTAATAACCAACATTTTTGTACTTGCTGTTTTGGCTGATATTGTTGTATACTCCAGAAACCAGTAAAAAGTGAAATTAATATAAATCATAGAAGTGTAATTTACATTTATGAAAACAACTACTGCAATAGGAAATGTGATATGTATGTAATTAAGCAGTACTGGTTCACAAAACATGAAAACCATTTCAGTTTTAGTCGAGGAAATATAAATAAAAATAAATAAATAACTTCAATGTGCTATTCTTTTGTTTGTCTTTGAAATTCCTTGAATGAGCACCAACTAAACGTTCATCACAATGATGGTTTCACGAAAAATAACACCCAAAAAAGAAGTAATTCTCAACTCAGAACATAACTTCAATTGAGCATCCAAGTACATACATATGTTTATACTTATTGTCATGTGTATGTAATACGTCTATGTGTTTGCGTATTTATATGCAAATAAAAACCATTGAAATGTGAAAACCGTTTTACCCACTAATGTCGTGGAAGCGTAATTTTCGTTAATCGAAAGTTGTGCTGCACGTTGGCCAACTTCAAGAATCTCTAACACGATTCGGTCATAAAAGTGCGACCATAAAAAGTGACATTTTCGCCATGTGTCGAAAAGACTGGAACGAAAATTGGCCAACAAAAAAGTCATTTAAACGCCATGACACTAGCGAGCGCAACTGAACGACGGGAAAACCTCAGCAGAATTGTCAAAATGACAATTGCACGCAGCAGCTACAGCGTCGACAGCGACAAACAATTATACGAAACGAAAGTAGTTCTTCGCGCTAGGAAATTAAGTTATTATAGCGCATAGGCAGTGTCAGAAGCAGCCACATCGTGAACATAGAGCGATTTCTCACTTCATCGTTTGTACGAGTTTACGAATTTCGCGCGTTTGAATATCTATTGTCTGTTTTTATTCCTGTCATTGCGAATTAAATACAAATACACTGAAGGAAATCTTTAGAATTTTAACGGGTTGGGACGACAGAAAACATCAATTGGAAAATCCCCCACGAATCTGATCTAAAGCCACATATGAACGTTATTCGACAGACGGGAGAAGAGCAATATTTTCTCAACGACAAAATTCAAACAAGACAAAAAAAATCATAGAAGTGTTATTAGAATTATTGTATGAATTTAAATGAAATTACATTAAATATTGCTTAGGCTATTACTCGAAAACCCCATGCCTAAATATTCGCCAGCTACGAGTGATATCTCTTCTTCTTTCGAATATGGCTACAACTCTTTTATTAACAAATTTCTGTTTTCTTCCAGTGTGCTCGCTATCAATGATAAAAAAAAAGCAACGCTGCAGAATGGCAGCATTCACGGCCAGCCTGTGAATGAACGACGAGAGCCCCCATTAAATCAGCATAAAGACGTGCGCGCTCATAAAACGGAAGAAGTTATGCGCCTGTCCGCAAATACAAACACAAAAAGAAACGCATTTAGACGCGAATTAAAGTCGAGATTTGTTTAATAGAATCAAGAGAAGAAGTCAAAGCCGCCAGCTAAGCAGACACCGCTGGCCAGTGCTACCGTTTGTGAATTTTGTATTTTATTTCATTTTACCATTATTTCTTGTGTGTGTTTGTGTGAGTGTCTGTGGTTGGTTTTTATTTCGCTTTTTATTTGTATTTGTATTTGTATTTTTATTTTCATTTTTATTTTTTTTTTGCTTAAATTTCTACTTTGTGGGTCAGTTTGAGTCTGTCAACGGTTCGGTTGATTCTCAGCGATAGCTTCACGCTTTAAACTTGTACATCTTGTGCCGTTTTGTATTTGATTATCTTATTGTGTGTAGATCGTTTTCCATTACTTTATATCGTTTAACGCTTTAAAATGTTTTGCCAAATAGTTTGTGTGTTGGTACCATATACAAGTGAATCAGAATAGAATTCAAAGTACAATACAAAGTTTTTATTTTTCGTGAATGAAGAAAAGATTTGAAAATAGAAAAGATTTGCTTAGATTCTTTTGATTCTCTCTTTTTATGGTCGTATTTTTCTTCTTTTATCTTCTTCCATTCTTAGTGGGCGCGTATCAAGGGAAAAGCTTTTGCATTCATAGTGTTGGCATCAATTTATTTTTGTGTGTATTTAGATGATTATTTATTCAAGCTCATAGAAACTACCCAACCGGAAAGAAATGTTTAAAATTCAATTGGAATGTTCCAATCAATATTTCAAAATATATGTGGAAAATAAAGAAATTTTGTCGACCATTTGATATGAGTGGTGACCGTGGTCCTTTTTTGCTTATTTTCAGTACCATCCAAATGGAATCAAATAGAGTAGAAATGACAAATTTCGTAGTCGGCTGCATACCGGAATCGGGAAGGCATATGGTGGAACCATACCCTTAAACTTCCTGTCATATAAAACTGTAGTGCATAGAATTCAGTTAGGTGTTACCTTTGAAATGTTTCAATATATTTTCAATTTGTTACCAACTTGTAGGAAATGTCAGGTTACTTTTAGTGTATCCTTAATGTATTCTGGTAAAAGGAAGGCTATGGAAAGCCTAGAAATGTTAAAACATTTGGATGTTATCATTTCAATTACGATTAAATTATTTAATATTTTAATCTGGCATGCATTGAAGCGTAGTTGAATGCCAGCAGCAAGTCTAAGAAAGTCCGAAACCAAAAGGCATGGATGACTTCGAAAAGGCTTGCCTGTCAATGGGAAATTTAATTAATAATTTTATTAAATGCTATACCAAAAGAACCAACCACAACATCAACATCATCTTGTCGAAATTTCCTATAATGTGAAATAGTTTCGAGAGATGATTTAATGCAATGCACAGCTGGGAGGCAGTTGCCATAGCACAATGTTGTAGGTATTTTGCGTTTGAGCGGCTGTCGTGCCTTTTCGATATAAAATAAACAATTCGATGGGCCCAAAGCAATGTGCAGCAGCTAAAACGACAACAATAATAACAAACACACAATAGCAACAATAACAACAACAACAACAGCAGCTATAATGGCCCAAGAATAACATTGGTCAGTAACCTTTTGGCCAATAAATCAAAAAGCAATTTGACCATTTGATTGAAAGGCAGAGAATTTATTGTTTGTGTGCAATAATGATAGAAACAACAACAACAACAACAGCCACGACAACAATAAAGAAACCAACAGAGAGCGTCAGCAGGAACAGCCAAAATATCAACATCAAAAGTAAAATTACAATGATTACTATTTTGGATGTGGTCGCGACTGCTGCTGCTGCTGATTGTAAGCGTGCAATCGACAGCAAAAGCAACAACAGAATACATAAATGCTAGTGACAATAAAATTGATGATAAACCATTCTAATTCGTTTGTTCGCTGTCAACTGCATAAACGGTTTGTTCCGCAGCAGCAGTTGCAAGCGCTTTTTTCGTTCTTCCCCTTCTTGGCCATGTTCGCCTTTGTCGTCTTCTTCACCTCCTACAATTGAATATGAAAATTAAGCTGACGCTGTTCTGCTTGATTGAATCACTTGAGGGCCTTTCTTGAGTGCAACCGCTAAAGTCGTCGTTGCTGCTGCTGCTGCTGCTGCCGATAATGATGCTGTACAATACAATGATTCTCAATCAGCAATAATTATTCTTTCCCCCAAAGTCTCTTTTGAATAAATATTCATTTTTCAGTGATTACCGATACACTGTGTAACCAAAGCAGTCAACTTTTGGATTATCAAAGTTCTTGAAGAAATTTTCCGAAACATTCATTGATTTGGCGAAAGTTACGCTGAAAAGACGAAAAAGAATTCTCTAGAACGAAAAGCGTTCTCGAACCGAATGAGCAGGTCACTCGACGATACTTGAACCAAACAGCGAGAAGACGAAGAGAATTACGAAATGCCTGTGGAATACGTTGTCATTCGTAGGCGATTCTGTCGTCTGGGCGATGCTTCGTTGTACAAAATGATGCTGTAAATTGACCGATGATTGGGATCAATATTCGATCGATGAATCACGAAGTGTCATTACGCTCATCCAATCGATGAATACATTGAGCGTGTATCTGCAAACAACTGAAACTAGTTGCATCATCAATACAAATTAATATTATTAATTTGCTGCACAGTGCTATGATTACAAGTCCAAAACATTTACAAATCATGTCGAAGAAGAAGAAGAAGGAGAAGAAGTGTTGCCAACTGCATTCGTTGCAACTCTGAAATTAAGCGTTTCACGTGATGTGGTTTGTGGTCATTGTTGCGTCATTTATTTTGGTTAAATATTTTTTTAAATACTTTAACTGTAATTTTATTTTCATTCTTTTCTTTTAAGGTATCTGTTTTTTTTCCTAACAAAAAATTGCATGATCATCGTTTAAGTGGGCATTTAAGACGATTTTTATTGTTTAGTTTTTTTAGAGGTTTTTTTTATTATTATTCTTCTTCTTCTTGATTTCATTCTATGATGAATTCAATGTGGGGCTTCGGTCTTCAGTCATCGGTGACTTTTGGTTGCATTTTACGCTTGATTGCTTCGCAGAGGCTATTATTTAATTATCGTGTCAATGTGCCTTCTTTCAAGTGACCTTTAAGTATTTAAAATAATCGATTATTTTATGGAAACGTCGACAGCGAAGAATGCATTTACACCCAGGGGAATCGACTTACTACTTCGGTAAGTAAAGGGGAATACACGTAATTGCCCTAAATGCAATGTAAGTGGCTAACGGCAGATTGTTATGTTAATTGAGGTCATTCGAATGTACTTTGTGGTTCTTCGTTTTTTTTTTGTGAAGTACTGTCAGTTAATATATGAGAATACGTGTAATACTTATTGGATAATGTATGGAATCCCTTGGGAGATTATTCTTGAAGTTGATTGTAAGGCCTTAGTTGGGTCAGACAGCGGTAAGGGTAAGGGTGACTGGCATTAGTTTGATTCTGTTTTTAACCATTTCTTGGACTGTTTCTATTATCAGAGATCAAATTTGGGTATCTTTAATTCATAATTATCTTCGGATAGTAAACCCTTTAGAGTATCAAATAAGTGTAGGGTAAGCTGTGGTAGCTGTGACACCTTTTTTTAAACAATGTCTCATTACTACGAAACTTGTGGACTGATTCTAAAAAGTTTTTGGCCCCAATAAAGAGTGATTATTTGACGTTAAACCCCTAAATTTAGGCATAGTATGACCTTCTTCTTTCTTTAAATTTTTATTACGTACCACCTTCATCCACATATGTACCTCTTAAATACACAAACTTTATTACTTCTATGACTTTTTTGGGAAATTTTAAAGCTACATACATAAAAACCATATTGATGTTTCTACGATCCGCCCTAGTAGTCAATTGTATCCAACGTCATCGTCATCGTCATCAAATCGTCTTAATCCAAACAAACTTTTTTAATTTTCATCTCATCATCAAATACACAAAATCCCCAATTTACTAAATTACAAAAAAAAAAGAACAATAATACAAAATTAAGCCGAAAGTGACGATAAGAATGTTGTAAGTAATTTTCAATTATAGAAATGAAAAAAGCCCCCCGACTTATTGAACTCAATTTAGGTGACATTGTTCGTGAAGTGACAAACGCCACAGAAATCTGAAATGGAATTTGCTCAAGCAGGTTAATAGAAAACACCAGCCAGACAGAAAGAAGATATACCATACCACATACCAATTGAATAGAAATTATACACACACACACACACACACACACACACACACAGAATGGTAAAATAAAAAATAATGATATATAATCTCGAGATTAATATTGAAATATGAGCGACACAGTTCCCAGCCAGATCAGATGCTTTTTCATGTTTGATGCGAGTTGATACATACATGAAAATCACTTCACGCTGTTAGCACAATTTCAATTCCGTTTTCTGTATGTCCGCTCAACTGTTGGCCTGGCTGACTGACTGAGTGTGTGTCTGTCTGTCTGTCAGACAGACTCCCGAGAGTTCTTTCAGCTCCAAAGTGAACTCACACCAGACACAGATTGCTGAAAAAACGGAAGATTTTGTGGTGGTTGAATTGTTTTTGTTTTGTTGTATTGTGTGCTGATGATGTGGTTGGAGGCGCGTGTCTGCCTCTGAGATCCGTTGCGCATGCGCAGCACAAATGCATAATTTATTTTGTTTTCTTCTTCTTCGGATTCTTTAGATTTTTTTCGGATGCATCTTTTGATGTTTAGGCTGTTTCCGTGTAGAATCTTACAAAAGGAAAAATTTAAACAACAAAAACGAAAATCAGCTCTACAGACGTCGTTGTCTTCGGCATGATGGGGCAGCCAGCCGCCTTAGCGTCTACAGAATCGACAAAAGATTGTGGCACAAATTTCCTCCTGTACCCAAAACCTGAGGCTATTTTCGTATTGATGCTGATGATGACTTTGATGATGATGGTGATGAATATGAATGCTACCCAAAAACTCCAACTGTAAAGTGCGTGCGTGTGTATGACGTGATGCTGCAGTTTTATCTTCCCCCTTCCCCCCCCCCCCCTTCCTTTATTCCACCTTATATTTTATTTGTGTTCTTTTCAATACTCATTTCTTTTCGATTCTTTGCCGTCCGTTGTGCGCACTTGAAACTTTTGCTTATTTAACTGTTATTCTTTTCTAGTTATTTCCTTTGTGTGGCTTGCGCGCGCACCTTTCATTTCCATTTACACATTTTACCTGTCTGTCATGCCATGCCATTCATGTGTATAACTTACAGTAACTTTGGTGGCCATTTGTCTCACATCAGTTTCAGGCCGTGTTTTTTTTCTGCTCTCAGCACTACTGACTGCACATGCGCAGCAGTGCAACTGAGTTTCTGGTTTTACTGGGTTCTCATTCTTTTCTTTTTTTTTTTTTGTAATTTTTCTTCTTAATTTTTCACACTTTGCTGTTGCTGGCTGTTGTTGGTGTGCGGTAAACCAGAATGACAGCAATATCTAACTGCGATTTTTTTCTCATTCTTATAAATTTGTTTTGAGCATTCTCGACTGGAGTTCGTAGCGGCAAGTAACCAGTGACAAGTGAATTTTTCACAGAGCCGTACGACGCGTCGCACCAACAGACCGTGAACAGAAAATTATGAACTTTTCCATGAAATCAGTTCTAAGTTTTAATATTATGGAACCAGTTTAACTGGAGAATCGTTTATAATTTACTGTGAGCAATGCACTTTTCTATCACCGCGCTTTGAGCCGGTAATTGTGGAAATCAAATAAATACCATGACAATAAATGAATTATTCCATGTCACTGAAGAAATGATTTCTTTTATTTCTTTTTTAAATACAATGAGGCTAACACGAAGAGGTCATTATCAGAGATGGTATCTTTCGTCTTAACGAACACACCAAGGACTACACGCTTTCAGCTCTAGTTGTAAATTGGCAATTCAATTCAAAGCAACTCTAATTTTTAAGCAATTTTTATTTAAATAATTTATATGAAAATCTTATTTCACATTTCAGAACATATTTTATCTACTGTGGGCTCCATCATTTCAATTCATGCAAATGCCTCTATTCACTCCAAATATTACTGACTCTCACGCCAACATGTCAACTTTAAATTAATGAATGTGTTCATACGGTAAAGAAGTAAATCAAATTGAACTTAATTGGCATGATGTGAGTTATTTGAATATTTATCAGAAAAATATGTTAGCTCAAACGCCAGTAGGTTGAGGCCATGAACGCTGTTTACTTCAACGGGTTATGAGGAAACCTCCGAATGCTATCGGCAATCCTTCTACGAACTTTAATGTTTCCGATTTTTAAAACTTCTACTATTCAAAAAGAAATCTTCTCTCTTCATCCTAAAATGGCGGAAACTCCTGCTTGTCATTCAATATCGATTACAGGTTCAAACTGTACACACGGTCATATGTCGAGATCCACCTCTAACCTGCTCGAAAAACGATAAGTTTCTGATGAAAACTTCTACGACTGGTCCAAGATATCACGAAACTGGAGTAACAAAAAATGTATATTGAAAACTTAAATAGTTCAAAAATGACCGGGAAAAGAATTGACTGGGATCACGCCTTGTTTTCCAAATTTTAGATTTATGTCACCATTAGCCCCTGTCGTATCTTGTAGTCTAAGCGGTGGACAAGCTCCAAGGTGGAATTTTCTTGTATCTTTGGCACGAATAGTTGCAGCCACGATCATGAAGCACATAGAGTAACCACCAACGAAAATATTCCAGTTAATCGGGAACAAACAAACAAGCGGGTACAGAGATTTTAAAAGTCAGATTCGTCAGTTTTCGAATTTGTAAGCGATGTAAGGAATATGCAATACAAACTTTTGAAGCAATTATGCTACACCGGAAATGGTATCCCATTCCGAGACGAGGCATATCAGTGGCGTTTGCAGAAGAGGACGAATACGGAATGAGATCATGGAATGACCTGGGAATGGACAACCTGACCGCTCTTAATGCTTATTGGACGATCTCTATCGCAGCAGAAAGTGACAGTATCAACTCTTGTAAATATTTCCATAAGGAAACTTCACATCAGCACGTTGCTTGATAGCACAACAATACAACAAATAACATGTTCACCGTTTTTTTTTTCCACATACATGAAAATGTCAATTTCAAAAAATTAACACAGAAGCGACAGTAAAACTAACAACAGCAAATTACCAAAATCAACAGTGGCACTGATGCGACAAATGAAAATGTCAAATTGAGCAACACCCCAAATTTTGACCAATTTTTACCCGAACGCTTAACACAAGCCAAGGAAAAAATAAAAATGCACAAGAAATAAACATGACCAGACGCTATCAAGCGACATTTAAGCAACTCTCTGATAAATGATAAATTAAATGCGAATTTCAACATATTTTTGGTATTTGTTGATGGAGTTTGGCGTTGGTTTTTTTCACCATCGGTAAACAAATTTCAATTTGCTCTTAGCTTCTAATGCGCGGTTATGCAATTTTGCAGGGAATATATTGTGTGTGTGTGTGTGAGGCACAAGGACGTTGCAATGCCGTTAAGCGACATTAATAAACATTCTAAATATCTGGAAATGAAAATGAAAAATAAAACTTATGTTGGCGTGCATATTTTTTTTGTATATGTTTGTCCACAAATGTCGCGTTGCGTCTCGCCGCCGCACGTCAAAAATGTCTTAATTTTATTTGGATTTTTTGCTTTTTTTAGGTAACTTTTTTGGGCGCGCGCGTAATTAGCTCTATCACGTCTGTCCCCAAGTTGAGATAAAGTTTAAAGTAACAAAACAAAAAATGTGCTGTTAACAAACATGAAAAATGTTCTTCGCGACTACCGCCATGCGCGTGGCGTAAGGTGTTTTGATAAATCTGCTTGACTGTCTTGCGCTGATAATGGCGTTTGGATCTCTTGGCGTGTTGGGTTATTTTGAAATATTCGTTAACATTTGCCAGCGAATTACGCGGATAGAATTTTAATAATGCCCAAAAGTCAAACGCAATTAGCGGGAACAACTTCATGTAGGAGCATAAGTTATTGTTTCTTTTTTCACACAAGTATTTCTACAAGTTGATTTGCAAAATTAACTATCGATAACTGATTGGTGTTGGCATTTTGGGCAGAATGTGACAACAAATAATATCAACTTGATTAGGCTGTGGGTGGATTTGGAACATTTGAAAATATGTAATTCCTGTCTCAGTGCTCAGTGCGTTGCAGAGGGTTTTCCAAACTTCTCTGATCAAGGAAATAAACTGTAAATGAATGCACAGGAATCTTTTAAAAATTCAACTTAAGGGGAAATTCAACTGAAGGGGGGTATGTCGTCATATCTTCAATGTTACTTGTGAATGACAAGTTGTGTCATATCACAAGGATGGGTAAATTCCCCGCAGAAGTAATTCTCAGTATATGAATAATTGTGTATGAATGTGTAAGTTTATTTTCTAACACATTCAAAATTAATTTTCATAGCATGTCAAAAAGCTCCCATGAAAATCTCAATACCGCACAGCAGAACATTCTCCAACTATCAGGAAATTTGCACAGCATTTGAAATCGTTGTTGTTTGCTTTTCTCTTCGAGCGTCTCCACAAAACCTGCTGAACATTTCCCAGAGTTAAATGGAAATTTGGATTTCTCACAAATCTGCATACGCAGAACATAAGACAACACTCACCAGCAAACGAAACCTTGTGCCATTCATTCGCCCAGCAAACCACACCGAAGAGAAATTATACTGCCTGGCAATTGTTTAATTACATTCGCCGCAAATGTGTTGCAGAACAGTATTTATATTGCAATTTATCCAAGCAACTGCTAACACACATGCCAGTATATACGAGTGCAGTGCCAATAAAAGTTGTCAGCTATGTTGGGCGACAGCAGCAGCAACAATATCTAAAACGTGTAGCAAATATTCTTTCTGCGGTTATTCGTTACGGCGACATCAACATCCACCACAGAGCCGGAGCAGCAACAGCATCAAGAACAACATCAACTTCAGAACCCAGAAGCAGAGGCAGTGAAATGCAAAACCGTAGAAAGTGATTAACTTGGCGAACGAGAAGATAAGAATTTTGCAGCGCAAAATTGTAAATATGCGATATATTAAAACGGAAAACTTCGAGGCAGTGAATTGAATGCAGGAAATTAAGTATAATTTGCTATATTTATGCCGCTGCCACACTGGGTGTGTGTGATTGTGCTAACAGGAAGCTTTACTATGCTATTAATTTAAATACTTTTCTTAAACAGATTTTTCCTCTTCTTCTGGAAAATTCGTTCGCTTTGATGGAAGGCATTCTAGTCATTTTGACTTGCTGCTGTGCAAATAGTAGTGCCTTTTTGAGACCACATAAAATTGCTTAGAACTATTGAGGAAGTATTTGAGTGACGCTAAGTGCGATGCAATTTGGTTTTTTTATGTATTGCAATCGTAAATAATTTGGAATATGTAAACTTAAAGAAAATTACGTGCCAGATAAGGATATGCTATTAACAATACTGTGGCAAATCTGCAATTCATAAAATCAGCTTAGGCAACATAGTGGTCGACTAGTGTGTATTTTGATTATACACCCTTCAGATTCATTTTCGCTTTCAATATTTTGTACGATCATCACGAATCTTAATAAAGATCTGGTCCACTTATAATTATAATATATCCTTACACCCATACGACTGGTACCATAAGAGACAATTTTGTGACACCCCCAAAACTGAATACACGCTCCTTTAGTCAACTGTAGCTGCGGTAATTTAAGTTTCGAGCTATTACCCACAAATTAAATGCCGCTGATATTTAACGTTTATGTGGAAACTTAAGTTAGGTGCAACTATAAAGTCTTCTGTGGAATTGCAGCAGCAAAGTCAAAGATCACATTTGCAAAGATGCTTGTATTTGAATGGGTGCTCGCATGTGTACGAGTGTGTGTTCGGGTGGGTGTAGGCTAATCAACTGCCATCCAACTCCGAGAAGCTTGACCCAGACGACCAGAGGAGTTAACCTGTGGAGTGTGTCGTAAATGTTAATGAAATTGACAAACTACTGTAAGTAAGACTTGAAACTCTATGGCAATCCCTTGGCTTTTATGTGCTCTTCCCGCTCACTTCTCATAACCGCCGTGGATACATTTCAATTCCAAATTCAATCAAAATCTTCGAACAACTGCGAACCGCCAACGTTTGAGCTTCAACTCAATTGCCAACTCCAACCTCGATTCAAACTCAACCGCAAACATTCAACAAACCTCAGAATTCTGTTGAATTTACACAAAAAAAAGCCGGTCTTCTATACGGTCCATAGCTTTCAAGTTTAACCCACGGAAGACTACAACTCGGAGAGAACGAATTAAGAAGAGCGTAAAGCTACGATGGGCTCTCAAAAACATTCATCCACTATTCTCTCAAGCCAACAAACGGCCACAACAAACCGCTTTTACTTCAACTACCTTTGTGAGCACTTATTTGGCCAAGATCGTTTGGATTTTGCCCAATGCGCCTGAGCGACGGCAACGGAATTCATTCAAATATTTACGCACTTAAGGTAGCTTCTTCAGCGGCTTCTTCGTGTTCGTGTCCCTCTTCTTCTTGGTTTCTCGGTTCAACCATCTTTTGCTCTCTGGCCAAACTTGCTGGAGAGAACAGCGCCGCGCACAGTTCTTTTGTGTATCTTGGCCATTTCGGGCTGCTCTTCTGCGCTGCACTTTCTTCACGATTCAAACTTTGCGGCAATAGAGGCCAACACAGCGAACAATAATAACATGAATAAAAGTGGCAAGCCGCCAGAAGAGCTTCGATGGCGACTGCGTATATGACTGAGCCGCCAGCGACGGCGACGCCGACGACGACAACTTGAAAGACATTTGGTCTGATGCAGACTTGGCGCATGGTTAAAAGTCTTTTAAGCCACAAACTCAACGAATCAGTTCGATTTATTCGCTGAAAGCGTCTGGTAGTTGTTAACGGGGAAATGCGAAATACCATCGAATAGCCTCTGAAGTCGTGTACGCCTGCGAAAGGATCTGTTAGTTTTTTTTTTCGTTGAAGTGCAAAAAATTCTAGTTTGCAAAGTTTTGCCAAGCTTGTGCCATTTAAGATGTGAGAAACATTTTTGAATAAATAAATTTCCCCATGAAAATATTGAAAAATTAAATTTTTTAAAACACTTATTTGTGATTTGGAAATTACTGCAAAAAAATATACAATAGTTCAATAGTTTCTACTGTTTGCATGGAAAAGGATTAAAGTGGACACCTTGACACTTGACTTTTTAGTTAAACATTTGTTGTTGATTTTGTTCTGTCGAACGGCAAAGCCGAGAGCAGCAGCAGCAGCAGGTCTAAATAAACGCAAAACAACACGTCAACAGGTGAGTCAGTCAGTCAGTCCCTCTATCTCTCTCTCTCGTGTATAGCGGCCAGGATTAAGGCCACTTAAACTCTGTGCAAACTAGCAGAGAAAAATGAAAATTCGAAAAAACAAATAAAACACAACAAAAAATAACGGAAAAAATACAACGTTGTTCAAATGTTGGCATTGGCATGCTGCAGCCGATTACAATGAAAATATTTGCCAGGATTAAAAGGATTTCTCTGAGCTAGTGGCTGTATGGCTTGGGGTGTTGTGCAAATATGCAAAATAAATGATCCTGTGTGATAATTTGAATTACGCCAAAACTAAGAATAACACAGAAATTAAACGAACGGCATGCCATCTCCTCATTTGTGATTGAAGTATAAAGTGTGCGAAAAATTGCTTATGTGGCGAGAGTCTTATTATGTGAAGTAGGGCTTAGTACATCATACAAAAGCTTATTCCATACTATTACTTTTTACTTAGTAATAATATGGAATAGGTCAAATTAAAATTTATAAAATAATTTCGTAATTACAATAATTTGTCTATTCATTTGTTGCTTAGTAAAAAAAAGCACACCGACATTCTATTTTGTCTAAGTAACAAAAATAAATCAACGAGTTACCTAAAGTTCCTATGGCGATCCCAGTACTACTGTTTAGAACTACTATTAGTCCTATCCCTTACTAAAAAAATGTGAAGAATAAAACTGTGTTGCTTTAAGGAGTCCACAGCGATCACTGTTGCCTGCTTACTCTGGATTTTGTGACTTTTTCAAAAGCTTTGAGAGTTTTTGACACTCCCAATATTGCTGAACAATAAATCTTAAACAATAGTACAAACCAGGCATATCGATAGGGCGATTTTGTAATTTTTAAAAACCATTAAAGCAACAGGGGGTTACACCGTCCAATTACTCCCATCCGTAGATGTAATGAACTTGATCCACTATCGAGCTGAACGCTTCATTTCATAATATGAACTAATATGAGATATTACGAGCCGCTTAAGAGTCGTGTGTGAGTGTGTGAGTGCGTGGTTTCCGTTTCGATTACAGTCACTAGTAGAGAAAGATGGATTACTGCTAAACAATTGCAAAAATGTCTGAAACAGTTAAAAACACCAAACCGAAAGAAAGCAAAGTGCACAAAAAAAACTTATCACACAAGAAGAGACAACACCGAAATGAAATAAGAAGCAACCAAACTTCAGCTCATAAATATGTGAAGTGCAGTTACAACAGATGCAGAAGCAGCCACTGGCACTGGCACTGCAGCAAGTGGCAGATTCTTGCACATGCAACACCCAGCCAGCCAGTACCAGTACAACCACCGGAGGAACTCTAAGTAGCGAAACAACAATTGTCATGTCAATTATATACTCGCATATATAGACTACAGTTGGCTTGGCGGGTCTGTATTTGGCGTGGGGAACAGGGTGTTGCTGCATTGTGCAAAACTATAATTTGCCTTACTGTGTATTGTTTCTGTGCGAAATAAGTGAGCAATTGCATTGCGGGCATGTGTCCGTCCGTCCATCTCTCTGTATGTCTGGCTGTCTGTCAGGCAGTGTGTTTATTTGTTGAGCCAGCAACAGCTAATACAACAACGATAACAACATTTTTAATGTTATTTAATTTTAAACCATCCTCTGCTAGATGTGTCAAGTCTAATACCCCCATTTGTAGCTGCTGCTGCTGCTGCTGCTGCTTCGTCTTCTTCCTGCAATTCTTCCACACCATAAACGCCTGTCCATCCGTTCGTCGCCATCTCGCACGCTCGATTTATACATTGCTGTAAGAACAAAGAACATGTTGTTGGTCATGTCAGTGTCGTTCGGTGTTGTTGCTCGGTGTCGGTGGCATGAGCTTGGCGGCTGCTTGTAAGAGTGCTCTCCGAGTGCTTTTCAGAGCCGGAATATTTCTTCACAGACTTCATGTTGGGCCAATATTATTGGCCCGTGAACACCGCCATGAACTTAAGTTCATTAAAAATCTTCTGCTCCGAGTTTTACTTTACTTTACTTTACTTTTCTTTATTTAATTTTAATTTGGTTCTTCTCTTCTTTTTTTTTTGTGTGTATTCTTTCATTTGAAACCAAATGAAGCTGAAACATTTCATTGCAATTCCGCAATTCCAGTTGTTCGTACTGGATGTCTGTTCTCAAGAGCTACAGCTAATTGTAAGGGTTCATTAAATTCGATCTGAGGTTTGAAGTGGCCATGCGAAAAACCGTCCATGTGAAATTATCCAAACTATGATCTCCCTATGTATGAGCTACTCAGAAGTGATTGAGTCCACTTTTCGGAATTTTTAGTTTTATTGTGTCCGATCCCTTAAACACCACATAAATGTTTATATTCCGAACCACTCCCACAGCAATGAGGATAACGACCACTATGGTGAGGTGACAAGCTTGTAACTGAGGAGATTGCAGAGACCAAAATGAGAATTCAGGTCATATATGATCAACTAGCATTACTCGAAGATTGCAGTCCTTTCCTTGTAGTTCTTAACCGATACGAATATTTTTTCCCAAATTGTTTCAGTTGAGAGAGAAACAACAACAAAATATGGAAACAAATTATTGTGGGCAATTCTTTTAGTCCGAATGACCGGCCATAAGAATTTATTTGCTTTTTAATACACTTGTTCTGGCCACGGTAATCATGATGCTATTGTTTGTTGCTGTTGGTTGCTCTGCACTTGTTCCTTTTCGCATACACGCCTCTATTCGGTTTTTAATTAAAGACAAGTTTTCATTTCATTCTTTCACTTGTGACCGGCATTCTGGCTGCGGTTCGTTTGTTGGTCGGTTGTACTTTTTTTCTGTTTTCTTTTTTTTTTTAATTTTTTTATTATTCTGTTGCCACAACATTTTTGCAGCAGCTGTTTGGAGGTAACTAACACGTTGCACGTTTGTGTTTGTGTTTGTGTTTGCTTTTTACGAAAATTTTCAGCGTTCATCGCTGTGGCCGGGCAATTTGCAATGAAATTGGCATTTTTAGTTCCTTTTTGAAGCAATTGACATGACTTGGTATTTGGAGCAGCATTTAGAACATCAATAGTAGCAGCAGCAGCCGCAGTCGCCGGCAGAACAAGAGAACGACACAACCGCAACAACAAGAGTGGCAAATAAGAGCCGTAGTCAACATAACAAAAGTGTCAATAAAACAAGAAAATCTTTGGAAATTATTCGTGTCGTTTTTTTTTGTATTTGTCTTGTTTGGTTTTGTTTGGTTTCGTTGTGTTGTGTTGTGTTGTCTTGTTCTAATTCTTTCTATTGACTGCCTTAGGCGTTTCAGTTGCCAACATCTCTTAATTGGCCACACAGGATTCTGCACATTCTTCACCACTTGATACTTTCTGAACCAATTAGAGAGTTAAGTGGAATTTAGTGCTATTCTTGCAAATCGAATTGATTCGTTTGATTTATTGTAGTGACTCCTTGTGGTATTCGACTGGAATTGAATTGCATTAAATTGGCTTTAATTGAATAGTTTTCAAAGTTCTCTTTGTATATCTCGCTGAAAGTGCAGTCTTAACGCTTGAAAAAAAGTTGTACAAACAAGCAGAACACAATAACTGGTACTGGGAACAGACATCGCATATTGCTGCTTTCCAGAACTGTATGAAGAAAGAGAAAATACACGAAAACTTATTTAAAAGCTTCTACAAGATCCTCAATGCATACAGATTACCAAGCGAAGGCCAACCAACCACACAGAAGCCTTTTGAAGAACAAAAGACGATTCAATGCTTTTGCGCAGCATGTTCGCGTCCTCATATGCCCAAAACGAGACATTCGCGCAGACGCAAGACGCTTTGTGTTCACAATTTCCCACACACACACATGAGATTAGAAAGTAGACGCCATCAGCATCGTCAACGAAAAAAATCAATAGAATGTTTCTTGCCTCCAGTTTTTTTCTCTTTGCTACTTGCTGTTTGTTAGTTTGCTTGCTCGTTTGTCAACTCATTGCTAATGCTTTGGCTGCCGTAGACAGGAACCACCACAGCAGCAGTGGCAGCAGCAGCATTGCCGCATAATCGCAATCTTTTTTAATATATTCAATTTAAACATTGACCCAATAATGTGCAAAATGAGTTGCACATTTTTCTCACAGGAAAATATAAAAAGGGGACAACGACCAAATACACAATAACATTTCTAACCATTTTATAAGCCAAATTTTCCGGAAAAAAAATAAATGTAAGTACGCAAGCATACAAAAGGAAATCTGATACAAAAGTGTGTCAGAAAATAGTAACTAGTAGTTGGCAAAATTAAATGTATTGGGGTTGATGATGTGCAGAGATTCTTTTACAGGAAGTGAGTCTGGTTAGAATAAAATTATAGGAAAATGTCCAATTAAAGAACTAAATTGAAAATAATTCATTAATTAATTAATTTAATTAAATTTGGTTATAACAAAAAATTGCCGTAATCCGTTTAGAGCGTTACCATAAATAGAAATTCAAATCGTTCGTAAGAGCTTTTCAATAACTGTAATAAAATAAACATTTGACACTATGAGTCTCGAAGGATCTTGGCCCGCAAATTAGAAAGGACTACGTGCTGATTGACAGTAGCAAATTAATTATTTTTTTAAATCAAGGACTTACATGCAATTCATTCTATTAGCAACAACACAATTGTTCAGGAGAGCGAAACAACTATTTTATTCACTAATGGTAGAAATATCAACACAAACCAAGCACCCACATCCGAATATGGGTGGTGGGCACTACTTAAATTGTATTTCCATAATCACTTGACATTCCAAGAGATTTAGAATTTAAAATCAAATGTCAATGGCGTCATAAGTGCTACTAATGACATTTATTTGTATGTCACACCTTCGCACAACACTTGAGGTGCCAAAACGACTATGATGACTTTTTATTTTAAGCGTCAATTTGCAACACTTGAAAAATGGAATTTTCACAGCTGAAACATAAAAGTGCAATTGAAATTTAATAGCTCAACAATTTGCCAAAAATTATCTTTATTGCAGTGTGACCAACGTTCGAGTGTGGCCACGAGTGTATAAGCGGCACTAATGTTTATATGATAATGCTTCAACTGCAATTTATTATCTTCTTTGGCTGCTGACCGATAACTTCTTCCCAAATGGCTTGACTCTTAAGCAGAACAACGATAAAACGGTGATTAATGGAATTAACGGTTCTCAAAGCAAACAAATTGATTTTTCAAATGGCACAGCAACAAAACACTTCAATGACCCTATTCAGTCATCTGTCATGCAGACCCTTCGGCACTCTTCTCATGTATTTACCAGTCACTTGTCTAAGGTCACAGGGCTAGAATGACAAGGCTTCTTTTTTTTATGGATTGTAGGCCATCTAAACTCCGCCAAGTCGAAATGGTACCTTCTAATGTTGTCTTTATGTAATTTTTAATTAAAACAAACATTAGAGTTTCACGCAAATTGCTTGTTGTTATCGTTACCTACTTGTTAGTGTTTTCTTATTGTTGCATTCGTAGCAGTGGCAATCCATCAACATTATTTGCATCATCTTTCACACATTGCATCTTGTAAACTTTCTGATGTTTTGCTTTTTATTAATTAATTATATTGTCTTTATCTGACGAAGTGTTGCTATCTCTCAGATCTGGTGCACATTGTCTGATTAATAGTGTGCTCAATATGCAGTTCAAGATACCGTAACAAATTTCATTGTATGTAATTTCCAGCGATTGCCAAATCATGAGACGTTGAGAGGCAATTATGGCATTGGAATACCAGAGAAGATGAAGCAATTGACGATTTAGAATTGGTTGAAAAAGAAGTTAAACTTAAATTTATCATTTTCTCTTCATATTTCATTACAAAAATACAAATTCTTTACACAAAAAAGGAAAAAAGGTCAGAAAAGATACTATTAAGTAAGATACATTACTTATTAAAATTCGTATTTAATCAAATGCCCTTGTACATCATTTTTCGATGAAATTTAAATTTTGAATAATTTTGTTCTAGTTTCCATTTTCGCTTCATTCACGTCCCATTTCCGTTTTTATTTAGTTCCAGTTCCATTCCATTTCCAAATTTGTTCTTGTCCATTTCCATTAGATTTCGTTCCCCATTCCGTCCCCGAAGTAACTTCCACGCAAATATAAAAAAACTATGTCCTAAATTTTCAGTGCGAGTTTAACTTATTGTACTTAATCAGCTTGTTGGCATATTTATACCCTACACTTTATACACATCGGGTATAATCACTTTGATCTGAAGTCTGTAACGCCAAAAAGTAGGGATGATAATTATGAAGAAGTATGTACATATATGTTTGATCAGTTGATCCATCTGAATGCCTGTCAGTCCCTTTATATCTAAACCCGATTACAGGAAGTACGAATCGTGCCAACCAATACAATCCTATACAAGTGAAAATCGTATATTTTAACTTAATATGAAGGACCTGCAATTCCTTAAGACTTCACCGAAGTACTTAGTTTGAAACATGGTATAGGGGTGTTGTAGCCTCAGTAGGTATACAATATATCTTACATAAGTCGGTTTTGACCAACTGAAACCTACTCACGTGCTACATTTTGTATTATGGCCTCTTGGAAGTTAATATTCATTTTCCTCATTTTCATAGTCCCGCACTAGTTATTTTCACTTCACAACTGAAATGGAGGCAATCATTTTCTCCCCTTAAGTAAATAATAATACCATAATCCTTCAACTCAAGGAAACCATTGTTTTTGTGGCTGGAAAATTGTAAACCTTCACTTAAGCACGCTTCACTTGCCAGCTCTCAGTGTGTCATAAGATATAAACTGATGCTATGTAGTAAAATGTGCATTAATTAAAATCAGAGCAAAGTTTCGCTCCACTTTTAAAAGCTAATATAGCCACAAATGCACACAACCAAATACACATATAATGGCTGCAAGAACAAAAGATACAGATACACCGTCTAGAAACAGGTGGTGGATTCTGTTTCACGCTTATGCCGCAGAAGAGAGAATCTCGAAGATGTTTCTGCTTTGGTTTTGTCTTCTCAAGTTGGCTTCTTCCTTGGCTGGGTACTGAAATAATGCCAACCCAACTAATTTCAACAAGAAGACAATTTAATTTCATAGTACAAGCGGAGTTTTTAACGCGTACAGCGAACAGCAGAAACTATGCGAATTATTCACACGAAAAGGAAAAACAAAGTCAAATACAAACACGCCAACCGCGTGCAAATAAACCAAAGTAAAGTTGATGGATGCAAAGTTCGAAAACATTTCGCAACTATTTGGAACACACACACAGACACACACACGGCGATGGGAATGAATAAGATTTGTCTTATAATTACAAAGAAAATTTGCTAATATTCCTCAATGGAATAAATTTGTGGACAATTTTACTAATTAAAATTATTAGTTAGTGGGCACTAGAATACTTAAGCTAAGCCACCACGAACCTAGTGTTGACTATGAATCATTAAAGATGCATTACACTTAGGCAATGAAGGTACAACATTTTATTTTAAGGCTTGAGCATGATCTATGCAAAATCAAGGCAAACTCAATTATCCTCATAGACTGGAAGCAAATTAGATTAGCAGGAAGCAAATTCCACCATTCATGTAATTAAGTTGTCCACGGGCAAGAACCACAAGAAAAAGTGCTTCCGATATCTAGAACTGAGACACTTTCATTCCAAATATCCAAAGACCTCTAGCGGAAGTAGTCCAATTACATAAATGCACTTCCTTCAATCAAATATAAATGATAATGTCAAACATGTTTCCATAATTTTCTTTCATCAGCCAATGGTTACCGCCTTTCACATGCAATGTGGGGAACAAAAATTAAAACGAAAGTATGTAACTGATGCCTGACCGCACGCCGCCTGCATTGTACAAATGGTGTGTAATCGCTAGATATTTAATACACTTTAGCTGATGGTGTTATTAGCGTTGTTGTTGTTGTTGCTTATATGCTTAGCCGCCGCATATTGACCACGTTAATAATTTGTGGTCAAGTGTATTACATTATCGTTTTGGTACGATTATGCGCACTGTGCGTAATCAAGTGGTATTTGATTGCCGCTATTATTCAAGAATTACTGACTACGGAATTATGTTGAATTATCAGCGGAGAGTAGTGAGATGTTTCGATCAAATTTTGTTTGTGGTGAACTTACGGCTGCGGCATAGTTAATTACGCTAATTGGCCGAATGGAACAAAATGTACATACATTTCAAATACACAATAGTAGAGAAAACAAATTGAATTAGTTGTGGGCATCGATCGATTCGACAACATTTTCTCATTCATAATATGCATTGACGGTATTGTCATCAAACAATTAACCGATTCGAATCTGTATTCAGCCTTCATTTAGAACTGGTAAACAATTCACCATTTATTGAGAACTGGGGCGAGATGTGTTTCTTTTGAGAAAACACTAGGAACGAATCCTCTCTTTGGAGATACCTATAAATGTCTCAAAATGGGATCTTGAGACAAAATTTTTGTATGTTCGAGATACTTCTAAATGGTTCATACTGTGTGGGGGTATTTCAGCTTCGGCATAGTTGAAGATAGTTCACTCTCTAGTTTTTAATATATTTTTGGTAATAAATATATTTTCATATTATGTGAAAAGTAAATCATTAAATATTCTACACATTCTAGAGCAAAAATTTGTTTCTATTTCCAGGTACTTTACAAAACAATGGAAACTTAATAAATGACCTGATTCTATTTCCAAAAATAAAATACTTATTAAAATTTCAAAAATTTGTAATCATATTCAATTTAGAACAAAACATAAAATATGCAATAGCTTTCAACCGACCACAAACTGCATACATAGAAAAGTGCTAAAATTTAACGGAAAAAATTACTTAATACGTTTAGAAGAGTGGCAACGACTATACCCTTTGAAAAGATAACAAATTAACAATTCAAATTCACAAAATTGTAATAATTATTTTTGTTAAATGTAATAATAGTTTTTTTTTTGTACAGTATTCAACACGAAGTGTAAAAATTACATTTCGAAAATCGAAAAAAAATACTATTAACAACAATTAATGCGTTCAATAGAAATTATATTTTATTACAAATTTATGACATATAATGAATAAATAGTTTTCAATTGGTTGCGTTGAGCGGCATTTTAGCTGTGGCTATGTCAATTACCAATGGTCAATACACACACACGCACTCATATGTATAAAAAATATTGTTACATGTTGACAATTTCACTATTTTTTTTCATTTTGACATTGTAGCTTTTTGTCTACGCAAACACTTTTGTTTATTTTAGAAATTCACTTTCACGCAAAATTCAATACAAATGCAAAAACCAAAAGTGCATAGAAACACATTATCACACACATACACACACATCTTATAGCTATACCAAATGAATTCGATGTATATTGTAATTTACCCATCACCACCCATCGGGCACACTCCTCCATGCGGCCACAGTTTAACTGAATGGAATCGCTTTAAAGCTTTACACTTTTCACTCGTATTTCGTAATAACGTTTTTTTGTTGGTTGTGTTCAGTTGGCCACTTTGAACATTTGTTAAATTGTAATTGAAATTTATGGTAATTGTGTGAAACTTAAACATGCTCTCATCATATTTTCAATTACGTTAATTTGCGGAATTAGTTCAAAGCACAGCCAAAAATTCGGTACAGTTTTTCATGCCAATTAGTGAACAATTATACGAACTTTTTAAATCGAATGTATATCGTTATGATTGATAGAATGATAGGAAGTAGAGGGAGGAGAGATGGTTAAAGGAAGCAATTAACCATTTTTTTGTTAATAGTGAATAGTTCAGTTAATTGATGGGTTCACGTAATGTGGCATTTAATTTATAAAAAATTAAACGCTTTTATTTTTTACTTACAGTAAAATATTTAAATCGTTCCTTATACAAACATTGAGTGGTTTAACTAAGATTAACCAAAAATTCTGTTATTTGTTTCCAATACAAACTGTAATTTTCCAACAATAAAATTATTATAATTCAAAACTGCGATTGATAAGAGAGAAAAAACAATGAACATGGTAATTTTTTCAATAATTTTTGTTAAAACCAGTTTGGAAATATTCAAAAATAAAGAAAATGGTACTTTTATATCTGTATTACTGTAAAATTCAAAATAAGCCATAAAAGTAGTTCATATTTTCGATTTCTTCCTTACTCTTGTTTCCCCATTGACACACAAAATTTTAAATTGCAGTCATGGCCGATTCAGCGTGTAATGCCCTACTGAGTAGAAATTTAGTTCGGAATACGCGACCGAAATGGCAATGCAAACGCAACTAAATGAAAATGGGACAGATTTGGAGTGGAAGCGAGAATGATCGGACATTATCGGACAATTTCTATAAAATTCGAAGAAAATTTCTAGAAAAAGATATTTCCCATTAACATAGAACTTTCGGATATTTTTGAAAAAAATACGTTCATGCAATACAGCGAAATTCCATTCACACTAAATGGAATGTTAGCCCTACTCGGATTACTCTCTTGCAACTTTGTTATTTACTTAACAACGCCCCTCCCCATCGATATACAAATTTTCTTTCTAATTTTTATAATCCATTAGCTGTTGCCAAGGAAATAAATATAAAGAAATAAAGGGAAGAATGGGAGAAAAAAAGCAAATTATGATTTATGACGCCTTTTTATGAGCGCCAAACAAAGCCAAACGGCACAGGAACCGGAAATGGAGAAAACTGTTAGGGGACGAGAAACATTCCGAAGCGACAAAGTAGGGAGCAGTGAAGGTGAAAAGGAATAAAACAGTTTATTTGCAAGTTTTCCCTCATATTTTTTTCCTTTCTTCTGTGTTCACTTAATGGATTTTATTAAGGCACACAATACTTTTAATGATAAATTATGCTTGGAATAATAAAGTAAGTGGCTTTCAACTGAATTCGTTCCCAAGTACTAAATACGCAGTAGAAAGATGCTTAAGTGAAGATGTAAAATTATTGAAAAAGCCAAACAAGAGGGCACAAAAAATACTACGTGAACTTCCATTGAAGCTATAAAATCTCTAGCAAATTCTATTTATTAACTTCTTAATGGACATTTTCTGAATAATTAAAATCTTTGACAATCTCCCACACAACTTCTTCAAAGGGTTTTCCCAACTAAACTGGCATTGCCCATTTTTATAATTTTTTTTTTGGATCATTTATGGCCGCATTTGACTTGCCACTCACGCACACACATATATACAAACACAAATCATATACATTTTCGTTGAAAATCCACCAAACCATAGCGTACTTAGTACAATTTCATTGCCCATTTCATAATATTTTGACAAATTGTAATTACTTCGGCGTTATAAATGTTTTCGTTGCCGCCCAGAGTGTATGGCAGCCACCGTTTACTTAGATGTCATTAGCGCGTGTAAATACACCAGGCGAGCCGGTCGGCCACTGGCGTTAAGCCGCTCATTTCCCACAATAAAAGTTGTTTGGGGTTCGAGAGGTCTTTGAGGGATTTGACGTTTTTGTTTGCTCTTGTGACTCTTGTTGCGCTACATTAAATTAAAAGTTTAAGGTCATAACTTGTATGGTTCGATGGGTTTTATGCATGAAACGCGTACACTCAACCCCCGTCCCGTGAGTGCTACACTTTTTTTTTGTGTACTTAATGAGCATAAAATAGGGTCTTAGCTGGCAAATTAATGAAGATTTAATTAAACGCTTGCTTCAAATGTTCGGGGCTTATGTTGCAACAGAACGAATCAAAGCAGCAGCAGCAGCACATCAGCCAGTGAAGAGATGCGTTGCAGTTGTTGACTTTGTCGTTGGTGGCATTGACGTTGGGAATTGTGGGTTATTTTTAGTTGACAATTTGTATCCGATTGCAAAACTTTGAATGGAATTGCGATAATTGGTGGAAATTGGTAATAATTGGAATTGCATGCAATCAAGTGTGGCATATGTTGAGCGTTTGTACAGGTAATGAATGGCTGAATTCTTGAAGTAGTCCTGTATATAATTAGTTTTAAATTCCAAGTCAAATGGATTGAATTTTTATCAAAATTTACACATAAAACAACTTCACTACACCTTTTCAATACTCATTGCCCCCATTTACCTTTCAGGCCTTTGTAGTCGCTTCGAACTTATTTCTCTTTCAATTTTAGCTAATTCATGTAATTACCAATGTTTTAATAAGCTATTGACATATTAACAAATAACAGATAATTAAATTACTTTTAAAAGTAAGAAGGAAAAACCCGGATTAACGGCATTTAACAGTTCCTGGCCGTCTTTGGGTCAGTGTTAAAAAGCCACGGTAATGTGTTGTTGTCAGTTAACAACTTAATTTGAACGTGAAGCTTCCCACTTCAAGCAATTAGCAACTGAACAAGAGAATACAAATGAGAACAAATACAAATTTGAAAAGAGACCGAAATTAGGTAACAATACAGTTTCCGAACCACATTTGTACAAAATGTCTACATTCCGTTCACGAACTGATATTCGGCCAAATAGTTTGGTCACACGTTTCTGTCATCAACTCTTGGTTTCTAGTGCAAGAAGAGGCAGCAAAGACATGAAGATTCGCCTGCTCAAAGGGAGCCGTTTACAGAAAAGAACACGTTTGGATTTGGCTATGAATCTGCCTTTGGTCATAATTTGGTCTATTTTTTTTATTGTACTCTATCAAAAATGTTTATAATAATGTCCAAATATTGATTTAGTCTAAAATTTAGGTAAATCAAATGATTTTTTTTCTTAATTTCTAATTCGAATTATTCCTAAAAATAACTTCTTTTGGTCCGAACGGATACTTGGCAGACAATGAACTTTCATGTTTGTAAATAGCTTCAGGCGTGTGCCGCAAGTCAAAGAAATCACATTTTTTACGCATTTTTTCTTTTGTTTGTTTGACAATACAAAATTGAAACAGAAGCACACGAAACCAAAAAAAAATTCGAATTTTTACAACAAAGACGTATTGGTAAACAAAAGAATGAAGAAAACTCAATTAGGATTAATCGGTCTCGACGAAGTTCAGTTGCTGCTACCTAATGTACCTTTTAACGGTTTAGAAATTGCAATTTTTAAAGCATCTTTGGAAACAAAACCTTTTTTGTTCTAAAAGTTATTGGTTAAGAGCTCAAATGTTATATATGACAAATTCGGAATTTTTATACCCCCACACTCACTGTGGCAGGGTATACTAACTTTGTCACAACGTTTGTAACGCCCATAAGGAGGCGTGTCCGGTATGGAAAAGTATATATATTCTTGATCAGTATCACCTCCTGAGTCGATTTAGCGATGTCCGTCTGTCTGTCCGTCCGTCTGTCCGTCTGTCCGTCTGTCCGTCTGTCCGTCTGTCCGTCTGTCCGTCTGTCCGTCCGCACGATAGCGGTCGCAGTTTTGGAGATATCGACTTGAAACTTTTTTTACATGTTTTTCTCGTGAATACTGAGATCAAGTTCGAGAATCAGCCAAATCGGACAAAAACTGGGCGTGGCTCCCATACACCGAAAAAAAAGGTAAAAATTTTTTATTGTTGTATTCGATTGGAAATGTTTAGAAACGTATTTTTGACATGGTCCGAGGTTCCGCAGCCACATATATAAGGGTCTAAATGGGGTCTTGAGACCAATTTTTTTTTTTTTTGTGGATTTAATTGGAAATTTTTAGAAATGGATTTTGGACATGGTCCGGGCTCCAAAACCACCTATAATTGGCTCAAAATAGGGTCTTGAGACCACAATTTTTTATGTTCAAGGTACTTCTTCCTACTGTGTGGGGGTATTTCAGCTTCGGTATAGCCGAAGATAGTCCACTCTCTAGTTTTAGATGCGTTCGTATTCGTATTCTTATGAAAATTTTTAGTTTTTAGCCAAAAATTCAAATGATCAAAAACTTGTCAAAATATGTGTCTCAAAAACAAACTGACCTACTATAGGGCATATAAGCATATTAAGAAAAGCAGCCACTTGGGTCACTTGAAAGTTGAAGACGACTGCGTAGATTTAGATACAGCCGAGCCATGATGGTCAGAAAATGAAAGTTGGAGAGAAGATGTGCGTCCAAACTCGTCGATGATGTATTGAAAAAAAAATTGTTAAAATAGACACAAGCGCCAACATGCTTCTAAGCAGATTAAATACCTACGCAGAGTACGAGTATCTGTAAACAACAATACTTCTACAAGTAATCATGTCACTTGAGATTTAAACAATTTTTTTTTTGTATTTTAAATTTTTTTATTTTTATTTCACACAATTTATTTTGGTATTCTGAAGAATTGTGGCGAAAAGTTATGTTAGCCTTAAGAGCGAATAATCAAATTGACTTCGGAATATTCTGCAATGTCACTGTTTATTGAAGAGTTAATATTTGGGTTATGGCATGTGCGGAACCCACTGACACTCTAACCGATTTTTTCCTTCTTCTCACACAATCACTCGAATTGAGTTTGCGAGTGTAGTTCACGTATGATTTTTTCACTTTCACATTAAAAATTTGACTTAATACGGAATTGATTTTAAGGTCATTAACATATGAATGGACGTAGATGGTGAACATTGTGATGATGGTGAAGAGCACAAACTAGCTTGAAAGTATTGGGATTGAAATTTAAGAATTTTAAAAGCTTTTGAGAAAACATAATTTCATAACAAGAATATACGTTTGATGGTCATACATTGGGATGGACACTCACAACATAGCCTTTACCAACAAATGAAACAGTCTCTAATTTAACAGAATGACGCACATAAGTGCACACACACATACACACAATCACTCAATATTAACAACTAGAAACCAAATTGTGATAATTAAAAATTTCCATAAATATTTTAGTACACTGACCCACATTTCACCTGAGAATATATTCAACAATATGATGTTTGATGGTGCTGTGGTGAGTTGTTTCGATGATGATGATTGCTCTTTCGCTCTGACTAACTGTGCGGAAACACATTCGAAATGGGTAAACAAGTCCGTAACGCCGACATCCATACTAATTGAATTAATTTACATATCGTATAGGTGGATGTATGCATATTAAGACAAATTCAAAACATATCCGCGAGAAACTGTGTAGCTGTAGAGTCCAATGGCCTGCTATCGACCATGCGAAAGATGTTTGTGGACATAACACACTTAATTGATTGAACTAGTTTGTTGAAATGGTTCACACCCTTTTCTTATTCCAATTGGACTTTAAGAATTTTTCAATCGCCATTACGGTGAAATTAAATAGAATCAGTTTCATTATGCACAATTCGCATTAGAGGTTGAGCTGAGAATTTCCGAAAGTAAAGGGAAAAGAAATTACTTCATTAAAAAGTCAATATTATTCCTGACCTGGTGGTCTCCAGCCATGGGTGCATAGAACATATATGTGAAATTTCAACTCCCCAGATCCACTGGGGGCCTCAGTAGGGAGAGGACACACATCCGGTCAGACAAACAATGGGATTTTATATATAGTGATGAGTGATGAGTTTTGCAATGCAGATCGTCCTGTTTTGTTTCAGCTCCTTCGATCCCTAGCGGTATATAAGGCCTCCACCTCCACAGACTGCACCATCATATTTAATTTTGGAAAAAGATACAGATGCCGTTTCCTGGCTCTGCTCTTCATCCAACAGACGACCGACAGAGATCGAAACCAGTTCGAAATTATAATGAAGTCCTGTTAATCGCGATGTCAGTTTAACCGTGCGGACTGGCTATACAACAACAATACACCATAGGGATGATGAATAAATATTCCATTCTGAATAAAAAAATTAGTTTCTTTCTTGAAATTAGAATCGTTTAATTTGTTTATTTATTTTCTATTTAAATACAAATCAATCATACAATTGAGTTAAAACAACGTTGGAAATGGCACCACGCCACTGACGTCTACTGGACCTCCTGTCGATACAAATCAACCGCTTTTACAAATATCGCCACAAGCAGTGATTAAGTTACACTTAATTTCCCAATATATTTAAAGCAACTCACGTACGTATGCTGGCTTGTCCTCTCTTCGGGGTGAGCATTTAAAATAAAAGGTAGCCAATTTCCGAACTTTCAATGGGTGCAAATGTGCTGCCGAACTAATTTATATTTTCGGCTAATTAAATTTAATTGCGACACTTTCAAAAACCGTTGGCTACCCAAGCTGAATTCCACTTTTACTTGAGGCAATTGTGCAGAGGGAAACAAACCTGACAAAAATGCGGCATAACAAATTCGTCTAACAGCCGCTGAACAATTAAGCAGTGGAAATCTTTTCGATCCAATAACGTCATTATTATCAATGAGAAATTGTGACCACAATATAAACCCACAAAAAAAAGCAAAAAAAAAACACCGAAAAAAAAAGATGTTAGCCTCTGGCATTTTAGCAAAAATGAAACCTTGCCGCCAAATAAAATCGAATAAAAAGCAGCGCGCGAAAGCCACTTTAGTGGTCAGCGTGAAATAAATACTTAAAATTCATCATCATGTCGAGGGCAATAAACAAAAATCGCGGAGAAATGGCCAAGAATTTGGAAATAACAGAAATGAAAAAGAAAAAAAAACGAAAACGAAAGAAACAAGCGAATTGATTTCTATTCGTCATCGTAATTCAAAGCATGATTGGCGAACACAACCGCAACCCGCAACTTGAGGAAAGTGCTTGTTCTTCAGCACGAAATCCCCCAATACCCCTGAAAGCTTGTGGCGAATATTTAGCTTAAATCTTAGCGATTAAAACTATCGAAGCCGTTCGTATTTTTCGTTTTTATTCTTTGCTTTTTTCTTGTATTGACCACAAAATGTGGGTCACCTGAATCGACCCAGCCTGAAGTGGCTTTCGGTTTTATTCTTCTGAATGATATTGCCTTTCCCCCACACTTCTTCCGTATAACAAAAACAAAAAAAAGCCCCGAAAAAAGAAACATTTTAAATTGACCACTTCACTTTTGGTCTGGTCTCGTCCGGTCTCGTCTGGTGGCTGACTGTCTTCTGCTTTTAAGGCAGCTTTTGATACGCAACGCGATATAATCTCTGCTAAGTGGCACATTGTAAATTTTCGAGTTCGAAATCATCCACGAAATTTGGACTTTTCTCGTTCGTTCATTCGTTCGTTTGTTTGTTCGTTTGTGTGCTTGTTGCTGTTGTTCCCAGATAAACATCTCAAAGATTGCACGCTTCAAACAACATTATCCGCACAGCGACAAGAAGAACATCAGCATCAGCCGTCGTTGAATCGCCTCAACTCCAGTTTCTTTACCTCGCATTAAACTGAAACGACCAGTTAGCCGCCCACCCAGCGAACGTGGGTACTTTCAACCACATTTATATTGACCATGGTTAAGACAAAACACCGTTTTGTGGTAAATCACCTTAATGCTGTTCGACGCTGGCTATTCTTCCCATAGTCATTGTTGTTGTTAAGCTGTTGGTGGTGCCGGTGTTGGTGGTTGTTGAAAAGTTGTTGCATTTCACCACTTGAAATCGTGTTTGGTTTTCCATTTTTCAGTTTTCAGTTCGCTTGTTGTTGTTTTAATGCATTTATGAAATTCATATTTTTGCTTTATTTGGAAAAAAAAATGTTGGTTTGCATGTTAACTTGTTAAACCAACACGTATAGCTTGTATTATTAGATTTATTTATTCGTTCTAAAAAGGGTTAATTCAGAGTGTAAATTGTATCTATAAAATCTAGGTGTAATTATCTGCCAAATGATACCAGGAAATTTCCCATAGTATACATCACAACTGTGCCACTTCCGTCACTTTTACCATTCTTGGCACTTACTTTTCTTAAATTTAACCTCAAAATACCACCGTTATCATTACTTTTAGGCAATTCTCTTAACTAGAATGTTAATTAATAAATTATTTTCCATTACTTCTAGATGGCCGAACTGCATACTATGACCCAAATATTATCGTACACTTAACCACTGTGCCGACAAAATAAGGTGAGCAATCAAATTCAATCAACAGTAATTGCATGCCAAACCGTCAGCCGAAGTTATCGCCCAATTCGAAATCAAATCTAAGGCAGTGCAACTAATTCGAATCTGCTTTGCATAAAATGTGCAGTCTGAAGAATAACAAATTTCAATTACATTCACAACAAAGTTGGAGCCACTGCCAAATTGCGCCCCGAGAATAACATATGGCAAGAATGTTTATATATATTTATTTTTTTGTTGTTTGCTGTTTTCGTAGCAATTTCTGCACGAAATGCACAAATACTACATTTATTTCCAGTACAATTGTTCTGTGTGAGTGAAGGATTTTTTTCCACACAACTTGGCATGTCACAAAATCATAATTTTGCCAATTTTTTGTGTTTTGCCCTCCATTTTTTCTCTATTTTTTATTTCGCTAAAACGATGCCAAAATAGACAAATTGAAGGTTTCATAAAATATTTTTTAGGAGAAATGTGTTTAGGAAAAATGTAGCAGAACAAAATTAGATGCATTTTTGCTAAATAAAAAGTAATTGAAATAGTCGCAGTAGTCAAATGTGTATTAGAAAATAATTTGTATAAAATGTAGAGCACAAAAGCATCTCTCGCTACTTAAAAAGTGTATAATTTTGCATAATTTCCACGCTAACGACTTTGAGCGCGTGCATGTGTTGGTGAGTTGGCTGCTTCTGAGTTGTGTGTGTGTGGGTTTCTTTTTTATTTGCTTTGCCGCGAATTTCGTAAACGGCGTTGCACGGCAATTTGGCATTTGTGCAGTGCGCCGCAAATTACATGGCTGGGAAACCGTCGAAATCACCTGAATTTGGCTTTGTTGTTTCTGCATTTGAAGCCATTGTTGAATGTTGTCGTTGTTGTTGTTGTCGTTTCACCACTTTCGCATTTCATTTTTAGTGCTTCTAAACATATCCTTGGCATACGAAAGGATTCCGTGGTGACATTTGTTGGAATTTCAGTTTTTATTTTTCGGCGTAATTCGGATGTTGTCAGTGTGGTGGCGTGTGGCAAGTCACAGTTGTAGTAATCAGCGTATGCTTCGGAGAAATATCTTTAAAAAAATTTAAATTAAATTCTGGGCAACTTTTGTTCCGAAATTCGAAGTTTCTAAAATTTGGTTGAAGACAGGAAACATTTTTATCAGAAAATATTGTCTGTTCTTTCACAGCACAACTGAAATCAAATCAAATAAATTAAAAAATTGGCAAAAACTGTATTTTTAGCAGTCAGGCATGTTTAAATTTGTTCATGGAACTCACACAACTAAGGAATGCAAGCAAATTCTAGTTCTAAAAATACGAGTCACATTCGTGAGCTTTCATCCAATAATTACTTGCACATTAATTTCAATAGTTTCAAGGACGAAAATGCTTTTTTAGAAAATGTTCCCACATACTTTTTGCTGCTATTTGCACTTTTCGGAATGCTCGCATCGCTGACATTTGATCTTCAGCTTTCACATATTATTTGATAAATATTCCAAAAGCCCAAGGGAATTTTTCAAATTGCCACTGATAGCCTTGGCCAAATTTAGATCCATACACACATAAACTATCACTTTCAATCCCATACCAAATCCTTCCACATGTAACCTTTTTTTTATGAGCAAAATATTTAAATTCCCCAAACAAGCGTAAACGCATGTTAAATTTTTAATTTATATTCCATTTCGCTTAGAATCGTCCTTCAACAGCAACGAAAAATTTGCCCCAAAATGTGAAAAATATGAAAAATATTTATAAAAACAAATTCGACAAACAATTTCGCTCTAAAGGTTACAGCCAGGCAGCAGTGAATACCGAAAGGGCACTTAAGGAACGGCAAAAAAGTATCGGCCAATATGAATATAAACATTCATTAGACGGCAATTGACTGCTAATGTCAGTCAGTCCTTCAGTATGTCAGTTGGCTGTCGATCCGGTATGAAGAGAAAGAGAAAGCTTAAAAGAGCAATGCATGAATTTTACATTTTAAAAAAAGGTACAAGCCCAACTCATTTCATATTCATAATACAAACTTTGCATGAGCAACTCACTTCCTCACTGCCTGAATGCCACCACAAATACAAATTGATAGGAATCAAACGTAATCAACATTGAAGGAAAAGTCGGGCGGACATGAGTAATTACACAAACCATAGCTGTCTGTTTCTAGCCACCAAGCAGCTCATGCAAATTGCGTTGCCCACTTTTTACTGTAATCGTCTACAGCAAACAAATGTCCGTTCTGTCATAATTGTTTCCGAAATTAAATTTCAACATTAGCCAGTGGGAAAATGGTAAATTTAGCCAGCCAGCGGCAATCGAAAATAACTGTATTATGTAGGTTGTAAGCCAGTTTCTCAATATAACACAATTCCCCGAAAATATACCGAAGCATAAATAGCACTGAACTTTCACAGAAATAGACAATTATCCTTTTAAGCCAGCCAATTAAATTCTGAGCATGCACAACCAGCAGCTAATGAGCTACAAATACAACACCGTTCGACATAATTCAACTTTCCATAACATCAAATCACTTTGAAACCCAAAACACATGTGCAGATTTGCTGCTGCAGCGCTATTTAAGACAATGGCACTAAACACATGTAAACGTTGTAAGTTGCAAATTAAAATTTACTGTACAGATCAGTCCTTTATTGCAGAGCTACATGCAGAAAATCAGCACATGTATTTGGGGCTTAACAATCATTTTACAGAAACTTGTCGCATTGTGGTATACATGGCGTATGAGTGATTTTCATACAACAATATATATTCTGTAGGAGACTGTCTTGGGTGCACACTTGCGTTGGACGGTGTAATATGGCCACTAAATGCTGATGATATTTACATTTTCACTTTTGAATATATTCAAAATTAGAAAAGGCCAGTGCATCTATTCCACAGCCAAAAAAATTCTAAAATTAAAAATAATTTCCAGAAAATAATTTGGCGAAATATGTTGTTGCATATGCCTTTTCATGAAAAAGATGAAAAAATGTGAATACTGAGAAAACATTGTCGTTTCGCCTAACTGCGTGCAAAATTTCCAAAAAGCGTTCTTTGGTTTTATGTAAAAGAAAACCGTATGTTCTTATGTATTTGAAATTTGTAATCAATGTTTTTTTCATCTAATAGCGTCTACATCAGTGACAAAACAAAACCCCAATTTTGCATTATAATTGCACTCATTTCTCCAGTTAGAAAAATCTGACTCGTGCATCCATACCAAAATATTGAAGTATTTCAAAAGGTCTACGCTATTGTAGTTTTGCTATATTGAATACAAAATATTTTATCCATTTTTTTGTAATGGCAAAAATCACTCAAGTGTATTTGTTTTTTTTTTTCGTTCGTGCCACACTCATCACGCGCTTCATCAAACACCAGAAAATCCCGACGAGCAATTGTATTTGTTTGTTCATTTAAATAAAATCGCTATGCATCCGGCCGCCATTTTCGGCATCGTTTTCCCACGATATCCTGGCGAGAGTGTCTCTTATGCGAGAGTGCGGGGAGGCTGGCAAACGAGTGAGTGAATGGGCCATTTTAATATTTCGCATTGTTGTTGTTGGTTGGTCCATAACATTCACTGATCGGCCTTTTTTTTTGGCTGTTGATAGGTCGCATATTTTGGACATTCATGACGTGCTTTCAATACGCCTGAATGGACAGTTGTACATTTCGTGAACATTTCATAAGTATTTACAGACAGATTGAGAGACAGACAGAAGGCCGGACGGACGGACAGACGGACAGACGGACAGAACGAAGAGTGGAGACTCTGTTCGAATTCGATTCGTATACCGAATAATATTTTGGCGAATGAAGTAGCCAAAAGAAGGAAAAAGGGAATAAAAAATGTTCGAAATGGAAATGTGTAATTTGCCTTTAGTTGGGGCAGGGTTCAATAATGATGATGTGCTGTAGTTGGTGTATTTTTGTTTTGCTTTCTGTTGCCATTGTGCCCTCAAAATGGCGTTTTCCGTTTTCGTTTTTTTTGGGGGGGGTTTTTTTTTTGAGTGAAACAAAGTTTATTCCAGTTAGTTGGGCTTCTCTGTAAGCTTCCGGAATGGTTTACTTTGATTTTTGTTGCTAATATGTGTGTACGTGCGTGCGAGTCTCAATTTGCTGTTGTGTATATATGTGTGTGTGTGTGTGTGTGTGCGGCAAATGGCTTTCATTTACTTTCAGCTTCTGTTGAACGGAAGTTCTCCATAATCTTTTTTGCTTATTGAGTTCATGTCCGGTTGCTGTTGATATTTCGTTTTCGTTATTATTATTACTATTAATATTAATATTATGTTTGCGTATTTTGTATTAAAAAGGCAAGTTAAATAACTTTTCAAAACAGAAATTTAATTTAATGTCGTGAATTAAAAATGTTTGTGGCAAATGGAATTATGGAAATGTGCCTCGTTTGCCTTACTTATGGTTCAGAGATTTGGCAAAATTTGCCCAATTTGCGGTTGGGCCGAATTGGATTTTGTACAATCTGTTTGTTGAGCATTTGTTTTCTATTATTGCCGAAATACAACTTTTTGCACTCCTAATATTGCCATTAGAAAGAATGGTTCAAACCGGTTGGTGCCACTTGCCAACCGATCCGCACAACATATCGTAGACAACTGCAACGCGAATATGTTGTGGTATTTGCATTGAACGCATTGTGTTTGTGTATAGTTTTGTATCTGCCTTTGTGTGCGCCTGTGTGTCTGAACTACTCTTGCGATAATCATGAGGTGACTCGCCATTCCGGTTGAGAGTTGCACTGTTCCGGTTAAGAATATATAACCACTTGCCTTCCACAGTAGGGGACATGAGTTGCGATTCAACAGAGCGCAGTGATGTCTGCTGCAAATGGCAGGGCGGTCAATTAAATGAATTTATTATTAATATAAAGTACTTGTCGTCGAATGGTGAGGGTCGATATTTTATGCATCACATGCCAGTTGACATTCGGGAATTATGGAAACATTAAGACCTGCGATTGCGAATAAATTGGATTTTGAATTAGGGTTTATCCGCGCCTTTATGAAGGTTTTCACTCATGGCAAAAACGAAAATTCGTGCAACATTTCTAAATCGATTTTTGCTTGGTTTTTCCAAGTTTTCCCCCATTTTTCAAGTGTTTCCACCTTTAACACCACAAAACTTTCTCTCACTCTCTTCAAGCATAAAACTCAACCTAAGAACAGTAATTTGTTAATCATTTTGAAATACTTGTCAAGCAGCGGAAAAAGGTTAATCTAGCGGGAAAAAATGTGCAGCGAAAAACCTCTGTGCAATGGACAAGCTACATACAAAAGAAACGCTGGTCTCATCTTTTTTCACAGTTTTTGTTGTATTACTTGATTTTTTTTTGTTTTCCTGATGCTTCAGTGAAATAAGAAGATAGAAGGTATTTTTAAAAAATGATGTTACCAAATAAATCCGCATAATAAATGAAAACTCTTTAACCATGTCAGCAGCGCAGGCACTGGCACTGCCCGAAGCACTGGCAACATGCTGCAGCGTTTATCTGCCACTTACCATAAAACAACAGCGAACGAACGTTGACTGGCTCAGGCACACAACCCGGAAAGTTACAGAAAAAAAAAAGCTGGTAAACTGCTGCTACACACTAATGTCCAAACGATGAACAAAAGTGGCCAAAAAAAATTTATGCTAAAAAGGTAAAGCGGCTTTGTAACGCTTAAACCAAGCGACAAAGTAGAAAATAGTGAATTATGAACAACGAAAAACAAAAATGCACAAGGAAAGGGGAAAACAAATTACGCCAAAAATATATAACCAACGGAGGAGAGATAAGAATGGAGGACACCTCCACAGAAGTTGGTACTAAATTCTATCGGAAATGTGGCACAAATGATGCACTTTAAGGGCAAGTCAACATAAAATAGCAAAACTGCATTAAAAGTAGTTTAGAAATATATTTTAATATAACGTGTAACTGGGCCAAACTCAAAACTACAATTAGGGTCAGAAACAGCAGCAGCAGCAGGAGCATTTGTTGTCCTTGTCGTTTGATGGTGGTTGCTGTGTATTTTTTAAATTTAATTCCTTTTTTTTTGTTGGTGTCCCAACTATTACCAAGAAAAGTTCCTTGGATTGCATAAGAAAGACAGGCAGTAGAAAGACTCACGGCGCTTACAAATCTTCATAACTGTCCACACTCCACGCACACACACAAACACACACCGTACCGACATCTGCTGACGCTCCTCTCCGTCCCAAAGGTATTTGTCAGCGGCCAGAATGGCATTCATATCTTATCCAGATAGCGTGCACACCACATCGCACCGCAGCACGGCCTTAGCTAGCAGCAGCCGCCGCTCTTCTTGAACAGGCGTTGACACACAAACTCCCCACAGTCGATGTGCAGCTAGTATATATGTGTGTACAAAAGATAGTCACTTGCGTCTAGAGACTGGAATCAACTTGAATTTCGGAGTTGTTCTTCTTCGGTTCGGTGGTTTCGGTTTGGTTTCGGACGCGACGTTGCGCTTGGCCTGAGAAATGGCCACACATTTATTTGCACTTGCCTGTGGTAGTTAGATGCACGTCTATGTGTGTGTCTGTTATGTTAGTTGGGCTTAGAGTATGTCTTTTTGTGTTGGCTTTAGTTTACATTTGCGTTTAAATTTAAGCTAAAGTTAGTTGTGGTTCGCACATGTATACGGAGCTTTCGATGGCTCTTCTGCATTTGCATTTCACTCCATCACTAAAAGTTTTGCCTGCACATTTTCAGTTTTTGCTTTCATCCAGGAAGTTCATCCTTCGTTGCATATGGCACTCGCAGAGATATTGGGCATATTTTGTTTAAACTCTTCTTTCAGTGCGAGGCTACAACGAAGTTTTGCTGGATTTTGTAATCACGTGTAAGTGATTTTATTTAAGTGAAATTGAACAAACAAAAATGGATGGAAAATATTGAAATTCTAACATTTTAGTTCCATCTCCATCTTTCTCATAATAAAAAAAAACTGATAGAGGAAGTTGTCTCTGATGAGGGGTGACAACACCAAAATGGTCTTTAAGACATATGCAGTGCGGTCTTGATGTTATTTTCACATTGTTCTTCTCAACACAAAACCCAAAGGAATTGTGAACATAATGATACCAACTAAAATCAAATAGCTTAATTTTAATCACTTAAATAATATAAGCTTATGAGCTGAAGTGGATTTGTCTTTTCATGTGGTTTTTGTTGATTCTCAATTTTTTTTAAGTTTAGGCATTTCAGCTGAGTTAGCGAAGGCGCATTAAGATTTTCTTTGAAAATCTTCTGCTCAAACAACACTTCATAATCAAACAACAAGAAAAAAAACAAATGCAATCAATCATTTTAAAAATAATGTCAAAGGAAAGTGCCACACCTGCCAGGATCCTCTTTGTTTAGGCCACTCAATCGCCTCAAGCAACGGCAAGCAAATTTTGCCCAAGTACAGCACATTCTCAAAGGATAAACATGGCCTTCCACATCGAATACCTTCAAACACAAATACAAGAATGACTCAACAGAGTTGCCATATCCTATTACCAATCAGAAACATTTGCCCAATTAACAACCCCCCTAAGCAAAAATGTAAAAAATTTAATTTTTTTTTTAAATATGGAATCTGTTTCTCACAATTATATTTTTACAGACTTTGGAAATACTTATTCAACATTCCAAACAAATTAATTCAAAATAAATATAAGGTCCTCTAATGTGAAAAGGGATCTGAAGCCAATTCGCATAAAAATAAAATCACCGAAAGCTGGCAGCCACATTACCAAACACCAACACCTACCAAAACCGAATAAAATATACACATAAAATATATATAATTTATACTTGACAAAAAAGTGTATTGAACCATGAACAAATTTCTACCGGGGAAAAAAGCACAACACAGGATATTCTTAAAGGATTTGTACACCTTTCACGCCTCTTTTACAGTCAGATGAGTGTCAAATACAGGGTATATGAGGATTTGTAAACATTCCACTTTTGTTTGAGAAGAAGAAAAAACGTGTCAAGAGAAAATGTTCGTAAAAATAATAGTAAAAATTAACTTTTGAAAAATAGTAACAGCAAATGGAGATTTTCCTTTTTCGCTGGGTGTATGAAAGCAGATTTTCCTTTATGCTTAGGTATGCAAAAATCTTGTGCTCTTCTCTTTAAATAAAAGCCAACTTAAGGAATGTAAAGCGGTCAAGCATAAAAACGCGTTAGAGCGGAACTAAAATTTTTTTACACTCAATTTCAAAGAGTGAATTTCCTAAATAATTTAAAAGGATTTCATATTTGTTCTACGCATGCATACAACACATGTGCTACACCTTCTACGTACAATGTAGGCCATTTTATTTGGCCTCGCCAGGGACTCCAAGGTGCGTGGAATTTTTTTACAAAAAAGCAGCCATACTTAGGAGAATAAGCACAAAACATATTAAATAAATCTCAACACACTTGAACGTAACATTCTATACAGCCATCAAAAAATATGAAATGAAATATTAAAAACAATTTTCTCCGTTATCGTCGATAAATTTCCATTGTAAACAAATGTAAAATTAAAATTGTACTTACATAATAAATATTGCAATGATATCGATGACATCCTGTCCTGTGTGCCGCATGTGTCCGTGAGAGCATAAGTGTATGAGTGGTTATGTATGTATGTGCGTGTGTGTGTGTGTTGGAGTGACCCGTGTGCGATATCCTGTTTGCACTTTGGCGTAACCTTATCTGTTGTTTAAATGGATTTTGCCACGGACATCGTCGTCGGCCGTGCATCATGGCCGCTTTGCTGCATTAAGCATTGAAAACTTCGCTATCGGGGGCAAATGTTATTGCACGCAATTTCAGCGATTTAAGCTGATTTACTTTTATTTCTGTTATTCATATTGTTTGCAGAAATCCTTTTCATATTTAAGTACTACTCAAACAGTGTGGTAAGTCCACACTTTTTAAAAATACTTTTTACTTATCCACATATAAGTAGAACGGTTTGTGGATTTATACCGTTTTGTGTTGAGTATTGGAATATTGATTTATCGAATATCGATATTTGGCTAATGAGATTACTTGATTTTCGTCTAATCGAAAGTGTTTATTACTCATTATCAGTAGCATTAATTCGATTAATCAAAGAACCGAATAAATTTCGAAAACTCTGTTCGTTCGTCTACAAAATACCTCTTAGCATTTTTTTTCTCTACGATCAAAAGATTTTCCTATTTTCCGTTGTTTTTGTTATTGAAGTATGTACTTTTAAATCTCTCGACCAGAGGAATCAACAGACGGTGGTTTCTTGTCTTGTTCAGGGACATCCTGTGGAGGGTACAGGGTGGAAAAACGCGGAACAGAATAATGTCCGACTGTACAGGGACTTGTTTCTTTGACGATATTATTGACATCTTAAATAATTTGAAATTTTCCTCTTGCTTCTTTTCAGAAAATGTTAAAGATGGAATAGAAATATGTGAGTAAAATCTTTCGGCTTTTTTTGCATCCACAAAATACACAAGAACATTTTTATATGTTTATTAAGTCGATGGCGAAATTCCAACGACATTCCAATTATTAATCAAAATGTTCGAACGACCGCCCTGACACCTCCCTGTTCGCTCTCAATTCTCTTGAACAATTTTGCCTAACATTTTAATAGCTTTCAAATGCACCTTTGAGTCGAGCTAACCTGAGAAAATTTCCTTCTGTCGAATTCTGTCGAAGAGAAGAACTTTCAATCGCGAGGAAGAATTGTCAAAACGAAACCAAAGCAAAAGTTTTCAATATTTTAATTTGATGCATTTATTTGCCGATTGACATGGAAAATTGCACATGCAAAAGCGTTTATGACAGCACGTGACTGTGCTAACCAAAAATGGTTGGCACGACAGCGTTGACAGAGGCAACAATCAAGCTAGCAAACCTTCCAACGAAAAACCCCACCGAACTTTGGCACAAAGACGACAATGCGTGCGGCAATTTGAGCGCCGAAAACTTAAATTGCATTTGTCATTAAGAAAGGCAAGGAGCAAAAAGGGATGGAGAAGGCAGACGACGGACGTGTGCTGGCTTACATGCGGGCTGTCTGAAGGGTAGAATGGAGTGAAATTCGTTTGTGTTGTCACATGCACTCATTTGGCAAATGCAACATGCAACAAACGTGGCAGAAAAATGCACCCAAACGAAAATGACAAAAGTTAAAATTACAATTTCACGTTGGTGCGCCAAAACTTTTGCAATATTTGTTAATTAAATGTGACACACGTGAGACCCGCAGCCAGCGATGACAACTGCACCTGGCAGGAGGAAATACAACGAACGTCTAATGACTAAAAGGATATTTTGACAAAAAAATAAAAATTACTTTAATTTCTTTACTAACTTTCACTCTTTAAAGACACCTTCAATCGTTCACCGAACACTTTCAAACCGTTTTAATAATGAGTTTGCCAAACATTTCACCAGCCACATAATCTTTTTCCGAATCCCTTTCGCCAACAATATCATATCGTCGTTTCATACTTTATTTACTCTTTCATAAACTTTTCTTCTACTTCGACACTTTTGAGGATTAAAAAAGAATATCCTTTGTGCACCAGCGCCACCTAATCTCGCTCATCAATATCATCATCAGCGGCAGCAACGCTGGTGTTGTTCCCTGCCGTTTATCGTCGTCGTCATCCAACTTTGACAGCTAAAATATGTCAAACGTGTTTCGACTTGTTTATGTTCCCCCCTAGAAAAAACCAAAACAGAAAAATCCCAACGCATTGCGACTTAACTGAAGAACAAAATCTTATCCAAATAGTTGAGGAGCTCACAAGCAAAAAAAAAGGATTTACACACGTTCTCTGGCAAACAAATAAAAGTACAAAACGAGAAAATACCCAGAAAATAAAGAAAATTCCTTTGTTCTCGGGGTGTTGTGCTGTGCGCGCTATGTGCTAAAGCTTAAACAGTCATGATAGTCACATGTGCCACGTGCAAATGGAAAATAATTGGAAACTGAAAGTGACAAAGGCCCAAATGCTCGTGAAATATGAAACACGATTTCAAACAATAATAAAACAACAACAACTGCTTCGAAATCATTATCATCATTCGCCAAGCCAGTGAAGTCAAGTCAACTCGAAATGCATAAATGAGAGTGAAGCGACAGCATCGCACATTTCTTGTTGAATCGTGGAATAGAATTTCACTTGCACACATAAACACATACGCCAACTCAACCGAATACTTCCATATCAGAACAGTGTGTCAATGAGTGGAAATTTTGAGCAAAATTTTAGTGAACCAAATAGGCACAAAAAAGAACCATTCCGAGCTCTGTATATGTACTAATACCTTCGTCATATAAGGTTATTGGTCATTAATGCAGGAGAGTGATTAGAATACAAGTGGAACTGCAGTGCTATTCTCTAATCTCCACTTGATCTCCAATTGAGAACGTAGCCATTCTCAAAGAAAATTACCTTAACATTTTAAGGAATTGCCACCTGGCCAAAAATATTTTCGTTGCATTAGAACAATATTGTAAAATAATCCAATTATTCTCAATTTTCGATCAAATCAATTAGGTTCTCTTTGGGCTACAAAAGGTCAACTTTTGGTTTTTCCACCAATTTTCTTTCAATTTACCTTTTGTAAGTATTTTACGATTTATCTGAAAGTTATGAACCTTCTCACATTGAATTTCGAAAATCCCATAAAATTATACCTTCTTGCTCCACTGTTCTGCTGAATGGGCCGTCGCCGTCATGATCTAGAAAGTGTCAAAACATAAATATGCCAAAAAGTGGTAGATTTGTTTTGTATAATATGAAAATAAATGGGTGAAGTATGTGAACTTTGGCACCACATTTACAACCGACCTACCAACAAACAACAACAACACAACAAGGCAAAGTAACAACAAAGCCTATAAGATGTTGCACAGCTCCGGCGGAGGAGGGGCGGTCGGCTCAGCCAGAATCTGATGAAACTGACAGGACAACCGAGCAGATACTCTTAAGACACAAACCTGGCCAACACACACACACACACACACACACACACACACACACACAGACAAATATAGAAATAATAACAAAAAGGAATACGAAGAAGATATGAACGTGATTGGAATATAACGGTAAATTTAAGTGGCCCACCAAGATACAACGAAAAAGTGTCAGAAGTTCAAACCGGGGGGCAGCGAAATGAAATTCACATTAGAAAGAGAAAGAAAGAAAATACAAATGAGAAGAAACACATACATGCACTGGAAATAAAAAAAAAAAACAGAACAAAAAAGAACTCTTCATGAAAAATCGAATAAGAGAAATCTTTGGTAACATTATCAAAGCAAAGGCAAAGTAACACCATCACCACTAGCAGAAGAAGAAGAATAACTTTTTCTTCTTCTTTATTTTTTTTTTCTGTTTGGTGTTTTTTTGTTTTGTGCTGGCCGGATTTTTTCAAAGGAAAGTGCAGAAGGAAAATTACATCTTATGAGTGTCTTGAGGTTACACTTGGGGATTTCAACGCTAAAACGAAAGCGAAGCGTAGCGTAGCGAACCGATAAAGTTTCTCAGATGCGCGCCATTGATACAAGCAGTCGAAGCATCAGCAGCGGAAGTGGAAGTGGAAACAGTGCGGGGTGTAAATGTCGACGGGGCCAACACTCTGATGGGTTTCCTTCCGCAAACATGGCATTCGAAATCGACACATACAATAGCACTCGCACACACACACACACTTACACCATATATCGAGCAGAGCAAATAACAAACGAACCGAAAAAACAAAAAGAATTACTAAACCGAACTATAAGCCGAGTCGATGTATTTTTTGTATCGTGCCGATTTCGTATGTGAATTGAGAACTTTTGTGCATGTGGCGAATAAATTCCTGAGGTATTGCAAAGTTAAATCTGCACTCGATTGTAATTCTTTCTGCTTCAGATTTTAAGATTTTTTTTATGTTTTATTTCGTTTTTTTTCTTCCTCTTTTATTTAGTGTCTGTTGTTGTTTTACTTTTCCTCTCCTTTTGCTTGTTGTTAAGTTTACTTAAATCGTACCCATAAACGACCTTCGCCAAACGTGAGTGATTTTTTTCCAATTCATTTGGCCAGGATGGGAAATTTCCGAAAATGCCATGAAATATAAAAAAAAATGTGAATTTCCTTCAATGTGAAACTTATACGAATTTTCATTGTTTGGGATTGTACGAGTTGTACGAGGGCTCAGTGCCATTTTGACCCACTTCTTTGATGTTATGACTCAAACGGTAAGGAGGTTAAAGATTGCAGATGAGTTGAACAATTGCTTCAAATGCTGCAAGGCTGCAAGCAGATAACGATCGACATTTCGATTTCGTCCAAAAAAGCGGTGTCAGTTTTCGGTGTTCGTCGAAAAATAAATAACGAGATGCGGTAATACAACCACAGCCAAAGCCAGTTTATGCAATTTACCAATCGCACTTCTTCAATTCAATCGTTGTGATGTCTAAGAAAGAAGAAGAATTTTCTCTTGCGGCATGGCTGTTTTCACTTCCCAAGCAGCCATTGAGTGACATCTTAAGTGGCTGCAATCTATTCGACGTCAGGTTTCTATTAACTCGATATTCACATGTCTGCAACACAAATGTGGAACATATAGATCACATATATAAAATTAATTTTTTCCACATGCTAACCACACTTGGGTCACCAAAGTTACGCTGTCACTATACGGTTAAGAGGCATATGTAATGTTAGCCACTCATATGAACACTTTTAGGAACCAATTTAAAAGTGACTTATGTGCCATGTTTCAAACACTAATTTTTAATAGATTAGGTCACCTTTATAGTTTATAGTGTCCAGGGTTATAGAGGGAGATTGAAGTGCACAAAGGGTGATCATCGATTGTTTTTGCCTAAATACGAAACAGCCAACCTGAGCCTTTTGCTCAATTGAATGATTGTAGATTAACAAAGAATATTGCACCAGTGGAAATGGTTACTGATGATCTGCCGTAGTGTAACTTATTACCTGTTGTTGGCATCTTAATTAATTTAAGTTGCAATCATAACAGTTAATTATCTGTTTGATAATTGCGAACTTTTCTTGCATACTTTTAGGCTGGCTTTTTTATCCAGAGTCCTTGCATGGTGGAGAGGTTCATTGGTTTTTCTTTAATCGATTTTCAACGCTTTAGTTATTATCCATTAAGACATTTGCATTGTGACATCGTCACTTTTCATTCACCAACTATCAAAAACACTCTTAAAATCTTAATGTTCCCACTTAAAAATTCCAACCAACACCGAGCCTAGACCCATAAACGTTTGCTCGTTTTTGATAATTTGTACAATTTCTGGAAATTTTCTTTTTAATTGACTAGAACAGGAAGGACGGCTGCACTGCACAACAAGAACCGTTTAATTCCCAAAAAGCTGAAGCTCTTACCGCCTTCACTTCACTGCATACAAGTACGTGACGTATTCGAATCTGGTTTCTTAACGGAAAAGGAAACATTTCAGCATGCCACTGATGGCCTGCTCGGTCGGTATACGTGTGCCAGAGTGAATTTGAAGACAGCCAATTCCTCTCTATAAAAGTTGTATCTCTGAATGTTCGTGTGTGTGTTTTCGGTGTTTATGTAACAGTGGCCACGTATCTGAAACTGTTTGTACTGTGTTGTATCGGATTTAGAGGATTTCCTCAAATCCCACAACTTCTCTGGGTTCTCTTTCTCTCCTTCAACGCATTTTTACTTTCATCCTCGTGCTTTATTTTCGTTTCGTTGTGTTTGTCTTTCATTTGCGAAATGATTGCCAAATTAATTGCCTTTACAATTTAATTTGCGCTCGTTCAGGTGCCACACAGCTGCGGTTACGCTTTTTTGGGGATTCCGCAATGACGGGACGGCGCAGTGCGGCCCATACGTTTTGTTAATTTTCGCACAAAATATATTCATCTCCCTTTGTGTGTTGCTGCTATTGTTGTTTTATATTTCGTGGCATTCCTTCAGTAAACTCACACATGAGCATGAAATGTCACTTGGATTTTAAGTCATTTGCATGTAAACGGTTTCTTTTGACGTCTTTGTATTTATTCATTTCTTTTTCTTGCCTGTCTCCCTCAATCGAAATGTCACCTTGTCTAAATGCGTTCTGTCATTTGATTTATTTCCCCTGTCAATTCCTTTTAACGGTTATCTGTGCGAACGTCTGCCTCATATTGTGTTTCTGGTTTTCAATGTCAGTCCTCACCTCCTGTCACTGTTCGTGTCTCGATACACCCCCGGCGCCTCCCTCTCTCCCACTTACTTAGTCTTTCTCTTGTCGGTCTGCATTTACATTTGAATGTCATGCTGCTGCGTCATTGTATTGAAATTTTGCAAAATTGTCCATTGGAATTTTGGTGATTTGCCGTTACAAATCAATTGTCAGGATTTGGGTGAGTCCCGTTGTTCTCGAAATGTTGTTGACATTTTCCAAAAATCTATTTGGAACGTACTTACGAGTCATGCATATTATTTTTGTTTTAGCAATTAAATTAAATAACAAACGAAAACAAATTACTCTTGTCTTGACCAACGATTTATCGTGTAGATTTTATCATTTAATACTTCCGCTCAATCTTCAAAGGTTCCTTCCGGTGTATACTGTAAAGGAGAGCCAATAACTAAAATATAAGGATAATGTCTAATGTTAAATTCGGCCTCTCGACAAATTGGCGACCATTTAAATGAAAGTATGCAGGAAATCAAACAGGCCAAAGTTGTTTCGTGCTCAACCCTTTGTGAAGTTTCAAATAACTTGGAAATCTCTTTGAAACCCCTTTCGCCCGTCCTACTCTACTGTCAAATTATACGCCATATAAGCATATCCATTAACTTATAACATAAACGATTGGCACGTACGCAGAATAGAAACACCCAACCAAATTCAATGCTTCACCAAACTACCAACAGCAAAACAAAAAAAAAATATCAAAAAAACACCAAATACCGAATTGGAATGAAAGCAATTTCTGACAGCTCGGGCTTAACGCCTGTCAGAGCGGGTATTTTGCATGTTGTTTGTATCCCGGCGCCGCCAGTCGATATTAACATATTGTTTTGCATTTAATACCCACAAAATGCCAAAAAACATGTTCCAACCAACACCCGCACTGGGTAGAATCAATGCTAATATGATGATGCTTCGATGAGCTGTGGAAGTTCTTTTTTTCTCTCAGATTATTGTTTTTTTAGATCCGCATACGAAATGCAAAAGTTTGTGAATTGCCAGCGAGGATTTCTTTGTTGTTGAGTTTTGGGTTAGAATTAAGCAGTTTTGTTCCATTTATTTGTACATTTTTTTATTGACTTTTCTGTTTGATGTGAGGTTTTAGATGTTTTTCATATAATGTTCTACAGTTACGAGAAGGAGGTAGTATTAAGAAAAAAACGCCCAAAAGTTGGCAATATCTCTTAGACACCTTTAAATTTAAGCTTAGTGAAACCTCAGAGAACATTTTGAAAAGCATAATTTATATGGAATTCAAGAATTGTTGGCCTGTAGTAAAATCTTTAGAGACCCCCTTTTAATTATTCGTATTTCCCTACACAATTTCAGTTTGTTTCCTTTTTTTCGCCGAAATTTGTATACGGAATAAAGTTTTGCGCGCATCCTTAGTACACTTATTTGTTGTTTGTTCTCCTCAGAAAACGCAAATTTCTCCATTGAGAATTCGTTACCTTTGAATTTCCTTTATGCATTTATTTTTTCATTTTTTCTTTTATTGAAGGGTTCGTTTTCGTGTGTACTTCCACTGTGTTTCGTTTTGCCAATTGTGGTTTGTCATTATTATCACAAAGTATAATTTCACAAAGTGTTCTGTTGAAGGGGGCGTCGTAGAGGATCCCCTGTTTTCTGCGTTCCGATTTTTATGGCAACATTTTGAAAAGTGAAAATTATCTTTTGTTGTTACACTTGTTGTTGTCTCACTTGAATTTCTCTCATATAATTTGTTGGTGATTTGTGTTTCCAGTTTAGACGGTTGGGGTTTTAGTTTTCGTTGTGGTTCAAGTGGTGTGCACCTTGCATCTAAGTAAGTTTTGGGAACGAAATTTGATGTGGTTAAGAAAAGAAATAACGAACCAAAAACTACGGTCATTTACATATACAAATTTCAAACAAAAAGAAAAGCAAATTGAAAAAATTATCGTACACACAGAGAAAAGAACGGAGTTTAAGCAAATACTTTTTGCTTTTTAAGGCACCGTTATGATTGCTATGTCCATGATATGGCCAGCTTGAAAATCAGAAATAGTTTTTTATTTTACCTTAAAAGTCTCCCACTTCTTTGCAATTCTTCAATATTCAAACAAAGACATGTATTTCCTTTCACCTAACCAAAGCCAGGGTAGTTAGTATCCTGCATCAGAAATAGCTTGAAGCTGAATTCCTTAGATGCCATTTACACGGCCATGAGAAGGCACTTAGGTGCAGTTATGAAAACGATGTAGCTACATACGCGCCAAACAGCATTATTAGCATAATTACAGGCGCAGTAAAACCAAGTAGCGAATCAGTGTGGGGTGGGAGAGATACGCAAGTTGCATGCCACCGAAAGTTTCAGTGAATTTGGTTGTGTTTGGATTTTGAGGTGGCAATTATGTGATAATTAGATGTGAAACGGTGCAACATATTTTTATGGTTGAAGGAAAGTCCACGTGAAGGTGTGGAGTTGTAAATGGTCTTTTAGGGCTTCTATTTTGTAAGTAGTATGAAAGGGAACCAGTGTATTGTGGTACAAATGAAACATCTACATGCAATCAGGTTGCTATTTGCCCTAGTTTTTTTTTTATCAAGGAACAGATGCTGCTTCCTCATACCCTCGCTTCAATTGTTAATTAAAATTGTATTTAAATCCATTTAAATCCCATTTTTATGCCGAAAATGTAATTTGGTTTAAGTCCTGTGATGGCACTTGTCACATTGATATCTTAAAGTATATATATCAGATCTGCAGACAATTTTAATTCCTTATTTGTTAAGTGAATCACAGAATTCTAAGCCCGCAAATAATTACAATATTATTTTTCATTTCGTCCGTCCAACGCACCCTTACCCTTACCGTCTCGCGCGGACAGTACCCATCACGAAAATCCAAAGTCAAAACAAAGCGACAGAAAAATATTATCATAAGCTTTGTAAATTAACAAAAATGTCAATCAAAGGAGCTCAAGACTCACTTCTAGACTGAACTCAAATATAAATAGCAAAACAAAGGACGCAGGCAGGCAGGATAAAACGCCACACAGCCTGCCCAGTTCAGACGTTAAGTACCTTTCAAATACTTGAAAAATCTACTTTTATTTCGTTGTCGGTTTTCGTTTTTTCATTTTCGTTTCTTTGTGGAAGGACGATGCATTAATTAATTTTTTTCTTTCTTTGCTTTCAGCTGACTTCTGCAAAGGACTTTCAAATCAACTAAACCCAACAAAGATACAACAAGAACACAGGGGAGGAAGCAGATAGAACGCAATAGACAAAAGGTTTTTCTCAGAAAAAAAACCCCACAAAAATAAACTAAAACACGAAAAAAAGCTTCCACAAAATATAAAAGGTAACAAAACAAAGCTTAAAGGAAAATACTACTTGAGAACGAAAAAAAGCCTCTCCGCAAAAGGACGCAGGTCTGTGTCGCCTGAAAAACAAATACGAACAAAAAATTTTGAACGAAAAAAACCTGGAAAAAAGCTAAAGCAATGCGTTTTAACGTATTCATACTGGCGCTGGTGCTACACCACAGCCACCTGGGGGGATATGCCTACCCGCCCACCTACTCAGACGAACCGCCCGCTGTGGGCGACAGTGGCGGTGGCGGCCAAGGCTTCGGCTACGGCTACGACAATGGCTATAATACACCGCCGCAACGCTCACCCGTGGCCACTTACATTACCACATCCACGACTAGTTCAACGTCATCGGCAGCATCCTCGTCGAAGCAGTCACCAGCGGCCCTCATGCAACCGGCCTTCGCCTATGAGGCGGCCGTGCCAACGCACGTTGAGGCTGGATCAGACGGCAAGGTCACTGTCACTTCCACCCACAGCAGTGCAAACTCGGAGCGCGACGGTGAATTATCAAAGAAAATTATTGGTTCCAGGTGAGCTCTTTCTCGTGGAAATTTCCTATTTTATTTATTTATTTTGTTTGTTGGTTTGTTTTTTATATGTGCCCGCCGCATGTCCGTCACAGGCGGTTGCTTTCAATGGGCACTTTTTGTTCAGTTTACATATTATTTGGAAATTTTTCCATGGCGCACATTTCAAGGATGGCGTTCGTTGTGCTTTGTGAAATAGGCACTTTCGGAATTGACACTAATTGAAATGAGTGAAAGACCAAGTGGAAATGACTACTGAGGCATACATGCCGACAGAATCAATTTAACACCAATTGCACTCAAATTGTACACAAATTTCCATCTTCTTCATACTTTGGCCTATCATCATTGTGATGTCCTTTTGCTAATTTGAAAGCAAAAGGGTAATTCGTAATTTCTTTCTAAAAACAACTGGGGAAAAAATGTCACTTCCACACCCACTTAAAACTGTTTAGCTTGGCATATGTCTTAGTATACGTGGCCAAAGCTATAAGTGCATATGTTACTTGGATTAAAATTTAGAGCTTAAATGTTCCTTATACTTTGTACCTTTGATGCTGTTCCACAGTGTTGCACCTCCACATAAGAGCGTAAGGGCGTGATTGCTAATCAATCAGAAGATTAGAAGATAACCGATAGCGGCAAATAAATGTCCTGGATATTAATTCAGAAATGCAAATGAAATTTGGCACTGACACTGTCCACGACCGTGCAGTATAGAATGAATTCTGCGCAAATTCCGCATTAAACCGTTGCCAGTATTCATCTTCATCATTGAAGAGCTTAGCTACCGATTTCGGAAGTGAACCCACTCGATAAGCTGCAAGCTGCACCCACATGAAGTATGTATACATGTCGTGGAGTATCAACTCGAATTCTCTGCTGTCAGCGCGAATTCTCATTTTGGCTGCGGCAGAAAATGTCGAAAGCGATTAGCCCGAAAAAGCCAAAAGTAAATCGCGTTGCCCGAAATACGAAAGACCAAGTGGAAAATGACTCGCTTCTGGGTGCTGGTGTGCACGTCAGAACGTCAGAAGGTTAGAATGGGCCATTGTGCTATGATTTTGGAGTGAAGTGCAGTGCAGTTGCGCAAAGTTTGGTTTTGCGCTTTGTTCATGAATATGCAAAAATGTGGTAACCGAAACTGAAGCGCTCGTTTCAGTTTCGCGAACGAAAGCGCGTATTTGATTAGGTGGGAGCCTCTCGTGCGCCTGTACCTGTATGACAATCAGTAGTAGAATGAAGCATGATGGGCGGAAAATATGCCAATGGGTAGTGGAATAGTAACCAGAACGTAGGCTGTGCTTATAGGCTGGCCACACACAACACACATCAAGCAAACAAGCATATTGTGTGCTCGTGAATGCTTGCGGCAATGTCCTACAAATTGAAATGTTGATAAACAGAGTTAATGCACACAAACACCTGACAGGCGTAGTTGTTTTGTCAACGAAGAACAGGGAATGGGCATAATAGGAGAGTGGCCATAATGAAGACTAAATGGAAAATGTTAAAATCGTATTAAAAATGTACTTACCACCTAGTAAAAATTCCAACAAAAATTCACATTTTTTTGCACAAGCAAGAAGCTCTTCAAATCTAAAAAAAATTGCTCTAAACACTTTTTGCCACCAGGTATTTTTGGGTAATTTTCAAGGCTGCTCACAGCAATTATTTGCGCTCAAAAACACATTTTTGGCCCTTGGATGCGCCAACACTGGCTTCGCGCAATTTACCATTTTGCACTTAATTCCCACATGGGGGATGTTTCGGTGACGCATTTATCTCTGTGAACCCGCTCGCTGTCACTGACGGTATTCTAATAATGCTGCAGGTGATAAGTTTGTAAATAAAAACAACACAAAAATACGAAGTGGAATGAACTAAATTTTCGCTCCATACTGTTTAGTAGAATTGGAAAATTCTCGATTTAACGTAGCGGAAATTTGTTTTCGCACATTTGGTGGCGGCGTCGATTTTGTTTTTTATTTTTAATTTTTCAGTTTCAGTTGAGCGTTTTATGATAAACTAATTCCTGCGAGGCGGAATTTCAATTAAAAGCAAACACATATTTCGGGGCACGACTAATGCAATCAACAGTAATAGGAAGTTGTGCGAAACGAAGCTCAGAGCACGGGCGGAGTTGCACGATTAGGCAAATTACTTGGCAACTTCATTACGAATTAGAATCGGTGCGGATGTTCCTACCGAAAAGTTATATTAGAATGAAAGATAGCAGATTTCAAATCAAATGCGAATGGAGAATTTAAATATGGAACTGAATGTGAAACTCTATTCTCACTAATTTATCGAGAAGTCAGAATCTTTAATCTCCATTGCACATTGACGAACATAATTCCGTAAGCGTTCTAAGTGGTATGACTGATATGCCTGTCATGGCATATCAGTGTCTGCCCAATGCTGACCAAGGTACTTTGACGAACTAACAAATTTCCACGAAAAAGATCTAAGCTGAAATGCTTTTTCAGCTGAAAGTTAAAAGGTTTCACAATTCGACGAAATTCACTCATTAAAATCATTCACTCTCAATTACAGACGTTGTGCAAATTGGTCTGCAGAAGTCGCACTGAGTTGTGGCAACGAATTGACAACAAAGTACAAGTTGAATAGTGCAATGGGTGATGGTATACATAGAATCGATGCTAATTAGTGGAGAGGGTGCCAGTTCTATGATTGATTTTCAAGGAATTGTACACCAGTTCTGTGATCTATGCTCATTCTGAAGCAGTCACAAGTTGCTGAATCAATGTCAATTGCTAACGAAAAGAGACATTTGAGTTAGTTAAGACCGCAGCTCTCTATGAGATTTCGAGTCAATTGACAACCGGCACTCCCACAGGATAGTATTCAGGTTCCAGAACGGGCCATCATCTAACCTTAAAAGGTTACTTTGGAATTTTTTGTACTTTAGGCGATTCTTTAAAATCGTAAATTGAGTTGCTTTAGTAAAGTTATAAACAGTAACGAAACCCCGAGAAGTATGCTTCTACTTTTGATGAAGTAATTTGAGCATCCTTCATTGAGCGAAAATTTAATTGAAAAATTAAAAATTTATTTATAGTTTCTATATTACATTCTTATAACAAATCCACCACAACCACGCTCTCATGAACAATTCCGCAATATTCTTCGATGATTTAGCCAGATTCGCTCAGCGTGGGTATGCGTAAATGCATGATTCAGCATTATTATACGCCAACATTTAACAAAGCATTGCACACGCATCTAACCTGATGCAATTGCATTCTTTACTAAAGAATTTTGAAAATATCGAAGGATAGCGATGCAACGTTATTTCCTTCAGCAGCACCATGACAAAACGTGCGATAAACACAGTAGGGAAGGTAAATAGGGAATTCGTGAGTAAATCGAGTAAAACGATGAGTTGTAATAGGAGCCATTAGTTTTCAATAATCAATATTAGAAAGAGAAATGCAGAGGGAATTCGTTGCTTAGCATTGATGGCGTAAATTGGAAAGGCGAATTTTACTTTAAAATCTAACTTTTCAATTATTCTATAAATTTTGTTTTTATTTAAAAATAATTTATTCGTTATGGAAGTAAAAAAAGAAAGTAAAAAAATATATATATTTTTCTCTAATTTCAGCGTGGTCACCTCCGTATCGGTCATCTTAAATGGCGACGAACCTCAATTCACCGATGCCCTCGGCCATAAGGTACCCAAACCGCAGCCTTCATTGCAAGTGGCCAGTCCCATAAATTTACTCAATCCTGATCGTTATGAATTCTATACCTTCGATGACAATGGTGAACTCGTGAAGCGCCTAATGACCATGAAGGAAATCCAATCGATTGTGGCCAATGGTGATGGCGAGGGACCATCAATCATACACACACCACCAATCATTGATCGTGATCCTGAGAAGAATGTGCAGGATATTGTCAACAGTGTTCAAGATGTCCTAAACAAAGAACGTGAATCGTCAAAGAACTCCAATTCGTCTAGTTCCATACCCATACTGGACACACCCGACGTCTCATCGTCATGGTCGATGATCTTGCCCGCCATTTTCGGCAATACCGGTGGTGATATTTTCCCACAACAAAAACCCCAGCAAATTGTAATGACACCCGACTCTGAGCTATTGGAAACCTCAACTAGGGCAGCGCCGCCAACCACAACGCGTACCACCAAGAAACCGAAGCCAAACAAGCGCAAGCCAGGGCAGAAGCGTAAGCCCCCCACGACAACCACGCAAATGACGCCTCAGCAGGTGCAAGAGGAATTGGGGCCACTCGAGTCGGTTTACACGGGCATGCAGCAGTATCAGAATATTGCCTCGAACATGCAAAACTTTGACGGTTTCTCACAGATGCACATGCAGCCAATTTACCATAAAATACCAGAGGCGGCACAGCAGACGTCCACGCCGGAGACAACAACACGCCGGGTTTTCGTCAACAACCAAGAAGTGATAAAGACCAACACAAGTGAGAAGAATGACGAATTGAGTGCCGGCTTGGGTAAGAAGCCAATTGGTGTTGGTCACAAGCATACGCCACCACATCGTAATAAGACACCAAATCACGGAGCTAGTACGACCAGGCGGCCACAGGTGACGCACACTAAACAAAAGATCAAGAAGAAGCCAACAACGCCGGTGCCAACGACATCAACGACGACGACAACAACAACAACTACAACTGCACCAGCTCCAACCACAACAACAACGACCACAACTACACCAGCACCAACCACTACCACGACTACAACAACTACACCTGCGCCGACAACTACAACTACCACAACTACCCCTGCACCCACAACAACACCGGCGCCAACTACAGCAGCACCTCCCGCATCGACAACTCACAAAAAGAAGAGAAAGAAGCCAACACGCCAACCCATCCATCAACAATCATCAATTAATGGAACCCATACTAAGCCTCATTTAACCGCCGACAAACGTAGACCTACACCAAGGCCCGATGCCCATCATAGACCAAGACCAACTCATATTCAACATCAACAACAACAACAACAACAACAACAACAGCAAGATAACAAACATCGTCCCTCGTCGGATTTAGAGGCGGAGGCCACAGTCAATCAGGAAAGCACCCACAAATACCAACAAGTGAACCACAAAAAGCAACGCCCACGTCCGCACAGACCAACTGCAGCAACAACTACCACATCAACTACACCGGCGCCTACGACCACAGCGAATTTTGCGCCCGTACCGCAAACGGAGGAAATATCACTAATCGTGCAGGAATATCCCGGTTTATATGTGGCACCAGCTAAAAGCAGTATCAGCCGTACAACCACTACCACAACGACACCAAAGACCACCAGTACAACGACAACAACAACAACAACAACAACCACAAGAGCTCCAACAACAACAAGTACCACAACCACTACAAGAGCTCCAACAACAACAAGTACCACAACCACCACGAGAGCTCCAACAACAACAAGTACCACAACCACCACCAGAGCTCCAACAACAAGAAGTACCACAACCACCACCAGACCTCCAACTACAACAAGTACCACAACAACCACGAGAGCTCCGACAACTTCAACGACTACAACAATACAAGCTACAACAACAACCAGGCGTCCCTCATTCGCTGGTTCAGTTAGCTACCCATATCCTGCTTATAATACCGACCAACAAGAACCGCCATTCTCCATTGAGGAAGAGGACAAAGATATAGGACAATTCAAGAAGAAGCCTCTGCCCTCGCTAGCCATGATTCAGCAACAGCTGCAACAAGAACCTACACCCATAGCTCACGTGGATGAAGATTTGAACACTCTCTTGTCATTCGATCAAATAATGCAGAGCTTGAAGGGCGACGAAGCAGAAAAATCCGGTGAAGAACTCAAGAAAACTGAAGAACCCATAAAGCAGGTCATGATGCCAGTGAAATATGACAGCGCTGAGTCTGTGGACAAACTGGAAGAAATGGTTAACAAGAAAAAGGTTCCAGTAGTCGCCGCAATGCCTTCAGTACCGCCTTCCACTACTAATGCACCACTTCTGACCGCCCATTATGGCGGCAGTACATTGGGAACTATGATCAGTGAAGAAGAAGACAGCTCGACTGGTAAGCCAATTATGACCACTGATTCTAGTCTGGAAGATACGACATATAGTGAGGAAGATAATAATACGCCAGTGGTGATTATAACACAGCGCCCGCAATTCTTTGCCAACACCAAGAAACCGGAAATGGGTACAACAAGTATGCCACAAAGGACAGATGAGCCGGAGCAGGAAACAACCGAAGTACCAAGTTATACGCAATTTTTGGGTACCACAGAGAACACCATTACCGAGACGGAAGAAGTGAAGCAAACAACAACAACACCAACCACTACCACTACAACAGCTAAACCCACAGAAGACCCATCACACGTATTCAAATTGGAACCCTTATACGCTGATGTACAAGAGCCTGTGGTTACTGAACTGACTACGACAACACCCACTACTGTGTCCATGTCCACAACTGGTTATGATGTCACTGATGACGATACCACTGTCATTGAAATGAACGAATCCCAAACCGAAGCCAATATAGAATCAGTAGAGAACGAAAATGCTTCAACCACTCAGTCCTTGACTAGACTGCCCGTGACTGTGCCGCAAAAGATTGAAAGTCTCATTGCAGACGAAGAGGACACTACAGAAGTGCCAGCCTTGATAGCTGACTTGAAGCCACATTTGAATTTGGAGGTGCTTCGGCCCACTGAACAAATCACCATGTCCGATTTCCAAACACAGGCAGCCACAGTGGCTTCCACGCTGGTGGATGGCACTAATACGATAGCCTCCGAGATCTTCATGAACTCAAATGAGACAAAGGATGAATTGGAATTCCTTATGTCCGACTTCATAAAAAAAATAACCAATCAACACATGTATCCTACGGCCGACTCAGAAGACTCGAATCGTTTGACCAACTTTGCCCAATTGAACTCTTCATTTATGATGAATCCGGTAAAAGTGGCGACAGTGCATAAGGAAACCTCAAGTTCAATTGCGTCATATGGCTCAGCAGCGACAACAGTTTCAATGGACGTGACCACTGAAATGCCGAAGAAGCAGAAGAAGCCAGAAGAGATACCAACAGAGATTATCCCTGCTGTACCGGCTTATAAGCCCGAACCCATTTACGTACCACTTCCTACTATACCACCATATGCTGACCGAATCGAAACCTCTAGTGGTATACCTAGTAGTGAAGAATTGATCCAAAAAGAAGAAGAATTCCCGAATTCGTTGAAAAAACAAGACGATGCACTTAGTACCACCACAACTCATGGAACACCCATTCAAATTATTCCAGAAGATGAGACCACAACATTCAGAATACCCATACTGTCGCTGTCTCAAATTTATGCCCAACAGCAGCAGACTGAGGATGAAATGGAGGGACTGTTTGAAACACAAAATCGTGAAACTATAAAGCCCACAGAAGCTTCAGTAATAATTACACAATACAAGGAAGAAGATTTAACAACAGAAAGAATTGAGACTACCTCGGGTGAAATGGAAGATGAAGAGACACAAGATCCAATGGTGGATGGACAAAGTGAGGAAATCAAAAGTCACGAAGAGAAATCCACGGAAGAGCAGTCAACGGAACAGAAGTTAACGGAAGAGAAGTCAACGGAAGATAAGTTAACGCAAGATAAGTTAACAGAACAAAACTTAACTGAAGAAAAGATAAACGAGGAACAATCAACTGAAGTAAAGTCCACGGAAGATAAGTCAGTGGAAGAAAATTTCTCAGAAGAAAGGCCAACCGAACAAAGCTTAATTGAAGAAAAGTTAAACGAAGAAAAGTCTGCTGAAGCTAATAAATCTGAAGAAAAACCAACCGAAGATAAGTCAACAACAACAACTGAAGCACCGGTGAACGAAAAACCTAGTTTGGAAAACACCAGTTCCGAAACTGAATCTACCGAAATAAACTATGTCTCGATTGTTCCTATTGAGAATCAAACGGAAAGGGTTAGCGCTGAAGACGAAGACAGAGAAAAGGCTACCACTGAGGCAAACAAGGAGTCGATCATGGAAGCAGCCACCATTTTAGTCGACACCAATGAAGAGAGCACTGAAAAGGAATCGTCTCAGGGAAACTATGCCACCATGATCAATGGCAATGAGAGTTCTTTAGAGAAAGAGGCCACAGAGCAAGTACTGGTTGCTCTACTTGATGAATATATGCCTCAAATAGAATCGACTGAGCAAAATTATGCTACTATGATCAATGCGAACAAGTTAGAAGATGAAAGGGACTCAATTGATGCGAACATAAGCGAAAATACTGAAGAATCTTCCACATCACAGTCACCAGTACAGTCTTCCGCTGAAAGGATAATCGAAAATATTGAGGATAGCGTAACGAGTGCTGTACAACTCCAGCCTCAGTACATTTCGGAGCCCGCATTGGAAAGTGAAGAAAGTATTCGGGAAACTGAGGCGGCCACAGAAGCTACCATTGACAGTGAAGAGAAGCCACAAGAGTCCGTTCAAGTAACCGAAACTATATCACAGCAATCCGAATCAGGCTCGGTGGAGCAGTCCACAGAAATACCTGGAGTAACTGCAATTGTGTTAACGGAATCCGATATTGAACACAGTGACGAGAAAATCACAGAAAACTATGAGAAAACTACTGTGGAAAACTATGAACAACCTGAGACGGATGAAGCCACTTCAGAAGAGATGATGGCCATGATATCCGAGGAAGATGAAACTTCCGAAGATTTCCACGGCGAAGACCCTTATGTGAAATTGGGTGAAGTCACACAAAAGCCCGCAGAACAAACAGAACAAACAGAACAACCGAAGACCGAAGCGCCGAAGACCGAAGAGCCCCCTAAGGAATCGGACGAAACAACCCTTTCAACTGAAGACGAAGACGAAGACATGCCTGAAGTACTTCATCCAACTTTACCACATCCATTGCAAACGGAGGAGGAAGAGGAAGAAGAAGCGCCAATAGTGAATGGTCATCAAGCAATGATGCCGATCATGAACTATGGTCAACTGGCCGAGGGAGAAGTGGATGAAGAAGACGAAGACGATCAAATTGGTTATCAGCCACCCAGCTTGCCATTCAGCAGCATCAGCTCAAGTACGACAAGCTCTTCTTCCACCACAACGTCGACGACTTCCACTACCACCACATCAACGACGTCTACACCCAAGCCAACCACAACCAGCACCACAAAACGTCTAAATACTTTGAAGCCCGTCTCCTACTATAAGCAACCCGCCTTCGGAGTATACAATCAACCCGAACCGCCGAAAGTGATTACTTACGTGTCGAATGCACAACAAACGCAACAAAGACCAATGCAGAGACCGCCCGCTTTGAGCAATCTGATGGCCACTTCCACTCAAGCCACGCGTCCGCCAGTCAAGCTCGAGCCCAGTCCCGATCACTCCAAGGGCTTGGAGGCATCTACACTCAACCTGGATGAAGATGTTCGCGAATTCGCCCGACTGTGCAATGAATTGGCTTTCAGCTATTGGAAATCGATCACCTCGGAGAAGATCAGTTCAGCGAGGAGTTTAGTACTCTCGCCCTTCGCCTTGACTTCGATGCTGTCGATGGTCTTCTTAGGCGCTCGAGGGGGTACTTCTGGGGAAATGAATGAGGTTTTGAAACTAGACGATATGGTCACTTTCAATCCGCACTTGGTGTTCAAAAATATCACCGACTCCGTGGAGAGGGCCATAGACAGTGACATTGCCACGACCGCCTTTGTGAGAGAGATCTTCAGCGACCGCTCGAATGGTAAGATCTTGCAGTTTTTCAAAGAGAAAACGCAGCAGCTGTACGCTGGTCACGTCGAAGAAGTGAATTTCCATGTGGTCAATGACATTATACGCAGGCGCTCGAATTTGTTGGTTAAGAGACATACGATGGGTAAGGTATTAGAGTACTTGAGAACGAACAGTGTTTGGGTGAATGGTCCTCTGGCCACAATATCGGCTAACCTGTTCCAAACTGATTGCTCGCGCGGCTCTACGCACGACCGTGACGGTGAGATGTTCTTCCAAGTGCATCCCACGGTGAGGCAACGTCGTTTAGTGCCCATTCCGGCCGTTCTCTATAAGAGTGGCTTCACCGCAGGCTATGAACCGAAATTGGATGCCACTGTGGTGGCCTTTGGCCGCATACAGGATACTGTTAGTACGATTTATGTAATGCCCGGACACCAGAGCTCGATTTCGCCCACCGATAATTTGGATCGCTTGGAAAGGGAATTGGTTGAGTTGGCCTTCTCAGAGGATGCTTGGAGTAATCTGTTGACTGCGTTGATGGATCGCCCCGGCATGGAAGTTCAATTGCCACGCTTCTCTCATCGCTCATTTGTCAATGCGTCGCTGGGCTTGCAGAAGATGGGCCTGAAGGGCCTCTTCAAATCCGATCTGGCAGACCTGCGCGGCTTGACTGGCTCATCGAATCGTGACATCTATCTGTCCGACATGATACAAATCAATACGTTCAGCACTTGTGGCGAAGATAAAATCTCCGATCATCACCATGTGGAAATGTATCCTGCTCCACCGTTGCGCAAACGGAATAAGGATGTGGATGCCTTGGAAGACGATGCTTTTGACTCTTCAGAGTCTATCATCGATTTCGGTTCGTTGGTGCAGGATTCGGCTCTGGGACGGGGCTTCTACGACGATTTGCTGGATCCAAAATATTTGGAATTGCCGTTGCCGTTGCGTCCACGACAGGCACGAGTGCCCGATGCGCCCAGATTACGTTTCGACAAACCTTTCCTCTACTTTGTGCGTCACAATCCCACGGGAATGATACTCTTCATGGGCCGCTTCAATCCCAGACTTTTGCCATGAAACTGAGATGCGCGCACTTTCCTGTTTATTATCTGAAATTTTTTAGTTTATTTTGCTACGATTTTTTTTTGTTTTTTTTTTTGGTAAGAAACATCATTTTTATCTTTAACATAAGCCAAACTAGCAATTTTGTTAACAAAATTTCTTCGATGATGTGCTTTCGGACGCAGTCCCTGGGCAATTTAGTGAATTTTATTTTTATTTTTTAATTAGTACATAAGCTTATTTAAAGTTTAATTTGCACGAACAAAAAGCAAACAAAAACCACGAAACTTTACTAGTTGCTGTGCCTTAATCACGAATCAAACGAAAACTTCGTCCATGATTGAAGATTGATGCGCAGCATATGCATTGTCAATTATACAATCAACGCTCTCCACATTTCTCTTCGTCGCTCACCTCTTGTTAAATAAATCAATGAAATTTGTGTTGTTTTCTCTTTTAGTTTACTCTCTTTTTCATTAAATGTTTAAATCAAATGCTTACACATTTATATGTGCATTTAATCCTTATATACATACATATATTAAGCGTATCGTGAACCGACCACTGCAATAAATTGACTTTTATAATATTTAAGTGGAAAGCAAAATAATAATAAATATACTGTTAATTTTTAAGAAATAATAACATAAAAATACATATAAATTTTTATAAAATTTAATAAAATTTAATAAAAGTGATTGCTCGTTTAATTTAAGGGAGAAAGTGGCTAGAAGATAAAGTCATATGCTAAATAGTTGTGCCTTCCGCTCATAGTACTATCATATCGAAGTTGTTCATTTGAAAGCAATCAAAGCCCTTGACAATTCCCTGGAAAAGCTCAGATACAAAAACTGGTAGGTACTTTTTTTCAATGAAAATGTTACAATTTCCTTGTGGCATGCACAAAAATACACATAAAATCCCAATGGTCTGTTAACCACTGACAACGACCACCACACCTGCTGAAAAAGAAACATCAAAAAATCAATATTATCAAATCGTGTATTGCGGTAGAATCGCATTTTAATAAAATGTTATTTTAATTTCCAGTTGTGCAACAATATTATCCTACGTACAAATCATGAGAAGGCTTCGCCCTAAACATCGGTTGAGCAACATGTCACATGTAACGTGACTTAGATTACCTTCACGCATTGGTGCCCCCCGAACAAAATTGTTGTACAGAATAAAGGCAAAATTATACAAAATTTATCCTACCAAAAGACACAACGAAGCATAAATTTGCGGTTTTTATTTTTTTTTGTTGTTTGTCAGATGTATGTACGAGAAAATTATGTAAAACAAGATTACAAATGCGGTAGAAAGTATTACGCAGACACTCAAAAATACACGCATAAACACACAGCCATGCTAATACACAAAACAGCCACAAGAGAAAATATTTGTTAAATTGGAAGCGTTTTTTTTTGTTACCAACATTCCCAAATTTATGTGATTTTACTAAGTGTCTACAAACATTTTGGCCAGGTGTGTTAAGAGACACACACGTCTACTGCCTACCGTAAACGAAATACAGATTTTAATTAATATTTAACAAGGACATAAGGGGCGTTCATAATAAAATCTCAGTGTTGATGTTCACTTGCACGGTGTGGCATTTTTAGTGCCAGTGTTTTGTTTTTGTTTCAGTTGCTGGTGATGTTGTTGGCATCACTTTGTTGTCGTATACTACAACCAGCCAGCCAGCCCCAACCACTTATAGAACAACTACGACAATACGCTAGGCGGGCGGCGGGCGGCGCGTTTATATACATCCATACGTACATACAATCGGTATAGCAAGTAGCATACTTTTAGGCATACTCGTTGCGAGAGAGCATCGCTAACAATTATGCAACACATACTCGTACAAAAACACTAGTCTCATAGACAGCAAGTCGACGTGGTGCATCCATTTGTTATTGCCGTTGTTGTTGTTGCTATCACAGCGCTTATCATTGTGCCTATTTCTATGTACTCGTACACATGCGAATGCCTTTCTGTATGTTTCTGTGTGTATGTGCCTCTGCATTAGAACTGGTGTTAGTGTGCTGTTTTATTAGTGCTTTTGTACTCAAATTTTATTTTTTTTGTTTTTGAAATTTTATTCAAGCGGGTGTTAAGCTTTTCCATGTGTATGAGTTGTTTTATTTTTCAAGTGTTTTTTTTTTGTGGCGTATAAATTTGCACTATACGAATTTGTATTTGTAGGGCACACACACACACACATGTGTGTAGTATGAGTGTGACATGTGTTGCTGCTAGAATGACAACAATAATAAAAATTGCCTTTTAAATGTTATTTTGTTGGTGTTTGTGGTTTCGAAAATGGCGCATAGTTCAAATTAGATGTTTCCTAGAATAGATGACATTCATACAGATTTTGAACAGTTTATTTTTAAGCTGTCGGAAATAAACCACTGGAATGAAATGAAACTTTAATTTTGTCAAATTATTAAATTAAATTCCGAAAATTATAACATTGTATATGTATGTATGTGTGTGGAATTGAAAAATAACATACGGATTTCTAGAAACGGACAGACAGTGTAGTCAATACACACTGATCTAGGCTAAAAATGGAACAACACTGAATTCTTGATTTGACGAAGCCAGGCAGGAACGGGGGCAATTGACTCTCGCCTCCACATTATTGACATTTTAATGCGGGAATTGCTAAGCTCACAACAAGTTTCCTTTTTCTGTGATTTGATGTAAACTTTTGTATACCAGCTGGAAACACTGGAAATCTATGATGCGATCCATCAATTTAATTGACTTCTATCAATACAAGTTCGTTCACTGATAAATGTGAACAAGTGCTTCTTTTTTAGTTTCTTTTTCTGCATTGTACTTTCTAGTATCCATTTTTGAGAATGGTTTAAGATTCGAGAAGCCCATCGAACAGATTCCTTTATCTCTCCCAGATGATCTTTTAATATTCGCGCCATTATTTCTAGGATATATTTTTAATCTTTTCCCTGTCATACTTCTTTTTTATAACCCTTATATTAACTTGCTTTGGGCGGACTATATATATATATATATATATATATATATATATATATATATATATATATATATATCCTCAAATCTGCGGCGAGCTTTTTTATACACTTCCACATGAGCTAGAGAGCTGAAATTTGGAACACTGATAGAACTCCGGTGACAATGCATTCTATCAAATTTTGGGGTCCATCAGAGGCGTAGGGGGCCGTGGGGGGACTCAAACTTTTTTTTTTTAAACATGACATAACTTCCGATTCCTTCAAGCTACAATGATGAAATTTGGTAGGTGGGTTCTTATTGAAAAAATGATTTTTTATACCCTTTGGAAAGGGGGGTGTGGGGGCAAAGGGGAGCGGAATGGAGCCAATTTAAAGTTCTAACTTTCGTATTTTTTAAGCTACAGGGCTGAAATTTTTCACTTAGGCTAGTATTGGGGAAAAAGAGTAAAAAAGGAAAAAAAAAAGGGGGGGAAAAGGGGGGAACAATTTTTTTTTTTTTTAAATCCAAAAAAATTTTTTAAATGTAAAAATTTAAGAAGAAAAACTATACGGGCAAAATATAAATGAAAAAGAAATATACCGAAAAAAAAAATTTTTTTTTAAAAAAAGGGGAAAATAAAAAAAGAGTAAAAAACAAGTTTTTTAAAATATAACCCTTTAACCGACTAAAAAGCAGAAAATAAATTTTCTTTAAATTAATTTCTGCAATTTCTATTTAAAATTAAGGGTTTTTGGCTACTTTGTTCCTAATATCATTGCAAATTTTGAAGTAGCCAAAAACCCTTAATTTTAAATAGAAATTGCAGAAATTAATTTAAAGAAAATTTATTTTCTGCTTTTTAGTCGGTTAAAGGGTTATATTTTAAAAAACTTGTTTTTTACTCTTTTTTTATTTACCTTTCTATTTCATACCAAAAACTAGGAAGTAGGTGAGCACAAACAAGCCCTTAAAAAAGAGAAACCGGAAACTGTTTAAACAATCCAATAGGACAAAGCAAACACAAAAAAACCAAAAAGTATGAGTAATTTTTTATAAATTTTTGCCATTGTATTTCTGCTAAGGCGACTGCTGCTGCTTCTTAGTCTTCTAAATAAAGACATTTTGACTGACACTAGCAAATTAAGGACGTAAAATCCCGACGTGACTGCTTAGCCAAATGTGCTTTTGGTGTTTGTTTGTTTATTTATTTATTCGTTACTTTTTGTGTATTTTATTTTATTTTATTTTATTTCTTCTTTGTTTTTCCTTCTTTTCATACTCCTGTTCTCCGAAACCGACGCAACGCAACACTTTCGAAATGTTTTCCTTAAACAATTGCAGAAAGTTTTGTGGAAGTTCTGTTGCGCCGCTGATGAAGATGGATTGCTTCAGCTGTTTAGTGTCCTTCCTGTATGTATTGCCTCAGTAAAGGTCCTTATTGTCGTTGCTGCTTTTTGTTGGTTTAGTTTCTATTGTGCACTTGGGGTCAGTTGCTTTTTAACACCTTGTGGAAATTGGTGCTTCAACTGTCGTAAAAATTGAAATAAAAGGTTTTGTTTGAGTTACTTACTTTGGGAGAAAGAAGCGGAAAGCAGCATAGCACAATAAAAGGATTGTTTGAAAGGATATTGCAGCTCTTGGAACTTTGGTTTATTTCTCTTTTATGCACTCTTTGATTATAATCACAACATAGCTGCTCAATAGAGTAGTTCAAGGCAGCTAACAATGGAGCTTATAGTGTAAGTATAATTTATTCTGCTCCATTCTATTCAATTACATGTTACTCATACGTCATGATGGACTCTAATTTATGGCTTTGTAACTGGAAGTAATTGAATGTGAAGCACAGCACTTGGTACATATTTATTTAATTATTTTTGTATTTCTGGCCTTTCTGCCTTTGTGTAGGGAGAAAGAAAAGTTGTTTGTGTTCGTTAACCCTTTTCTCATTTTATTTATGCTTCACCTTAATTTCCCCACAATCCTTCAGAAAATCTTGACACACAATGTGGACACGTGTCTTTCGGCAATAGCAGCAATGTGAAGAAAATGTCAAAGCACAAAAGATTCCCACATTAACCCCTTCTTTTTTTATTTGTTATATTTGTATTGTTTCCCTGCTCATTACGGTGAGTATTCTGTGCGCAAAAAGTTTGATTGAATTGCCTAATTGTGTTTGTTTAAGCACTTTTGATGTTTATTTTTAACTTTTGTACTCTTGCAGGCGTACACTCTGAATTGTGACAGTCAAGGCTTGAGAAAATAAACAACCTACGCCTCCGGAATTTCGTAGAGAACTCTTGAAGAATGGAGTAATTAGGAAAAGCAAGGCTCATAATGACATTTGGAAGACCTTTCAAAATTAACTTTCCAATGTGAAGGAACTATGGCAACTTTTTTTACAATTTCTAGCTGGTATGAGAGTTTGACAGAGTTTCTTTTCTACAGTTTACAGAGGGACAGTATAAGCCGCACTTAAGAAAGGATTTTTCTGGCCACACCCTTGCATTTCAATAATTCAACATTGAAATGACCTGAACTTGTGCGAAATTAAAGCTCCACACCATATCTTCACTTTTCTTAGTTTAATTAATTAACCTTCCAAGTAAATGCAATTTTCTGGTAAGCCACAGAGAGAGAAAAAAGAATTCCAGCATTGCCATGAATGGATCCCATCGCTCTACTAACATAAATAAGCTATGTACAGTTTTGCTACCCCGCACGCTACTAATCACTCATCGGAGACGCATTTCCGGAGAACGTACCCCATCGCCAGTGCTTTTGTGTCGGCGTTGCTTAATTAAAGTAAAAGTTAATGCAAAAGCTAAGTTAATTGCAAGAGTGAGAGAGCACAAAAGCAACAAAGAAATTGACTCAACGAGGGATAACAAGGATAACAAGCGGAATAATCGAATGCGTACGAACTGAAGCAAATTGCAGTTAAGCTATCCGAAACACTCACACGCACACAAACAAATCTTTATATTGAGGAAGAATGCACGCACACAAAACATTTCCCAGCACAACTGCAACAGAGTAAAATAAAGAAAAGCAAGTAACGAAAAGAAAAGAAACCGATGCAACTTCTTTCAAAATTGGTTTCCAGCACAGGGGAGCGATAATTTCCATGGAAAAAAGAGAGTATACTTTCAAAAGAAAAATAAGAAAAACACTGTTGGGATTCATTTGCGCAAAGACGACGAAGAAGGGAGAAGAAGTGAAGAAATCCTACAGTAGTTCTACTGCACGCAGCAAACACAAACAAACTTACACAGAAACCAACTAAAAGGGAAAAAATCACGATAGTGAAAGACAAATGCCAACAGAAGGCTACACACACATACACGCACGCAAGTATTTCCTCAATTGCAGTTTTCATGAGGAATATGTTTCGGTGGAGTTCTCTCCATGAAACTTGTAAACCTGAGAGCAAAGTTAAATCACGGAGCCAACAACAGTACAACGGTTGGTGCTGCTAATGCATGTGGTTGGCCTGGCTGCATTTTGTCAGTGGCTACTGCAAGTGGTTTTCCATTTAGCAACAGCAACAGCATCACCATCAAATGCATTCGTTGCTCGCTGCTAGTGGCGATAGTGGTGTTAGTGGCGCTAGTGGTGCTATTGCTGATGTTACGTGCATGGTGGTACATTGCTGCACAACATTAACTGATTGATATATTTCTCCCCTGTAGCATCAAGCTACAGCTTTATAATCCGTTGGCTTGCCAAAATTGAATGCTTTCCCAGCACTCCTGCACTCCTGCACTCGAGCATTGGTTGTGTGTGTATTTTTGATTTTATTATTTGGTCGCTATCTATTCCTCATACATCAAGAGGATAAAAATCATTGTCGTACAGGACGTATGAGTAACATTTATGTGACATCCACATTTATTATTTTTATTTATTTTAAAAGATCTATCAATCGATGCCTTAATATACAGTTGGGCTATCTCCCACGTTGTAGAAAAATCAATTTTATCCGACCCGCTGTTTAATTATGTCAAATTCAATGACTTTGCGGTCGCTTGTGTTCTCTGTTCAAACACTAAATTGGACCAACGCATGTTTCATGCAGATTAGATAACAAAAATCTGATCGGTAAAGAATTTGGACCAACCACATCTGCACCACTTGATGTCAACACTTTAGAGAATGAGGATATTCATCTCGTGGCAACTGAAATGATCGCATCGCTGGTGTTCAATTACTTATGCCACCAACTGTTCACGCTCTGCATATGGGCAACCAAACAATGGGAAGAAGGTGTCATCGCTTATACAGTTAACAATTTAATAGAATGCAGATGGTGTGAATAGGAATTGTTCTTCAATTAAAACCATTTCTGTATTAATTGAAATTTTTGTTTAAATTTTTTTTTTTTAAACAATTAAAATTATTTTTTTTTATATTTAAATTGAAATTTTTTGCCAAATTAATATTGGTAAACACTCATAAACTATGCCAAAAAAAAAGTTATACACAAATATATTTTTTGCGATTTTTTTAAATTTGACTTACCGATTTTCTGGCATGTCAAAATTAAATGGGAAAATTCCGCCCAAAAGCTACATTTAAAAACAAAATTAAAAACTAGTTTGTGTAGCATATCATGAAGCTTTAGGCTCTCGACAAGCAACCAACGAAATTTATCAAATATATATTCAAGCAAAAAATAAAAAAACTATTTCAAAAACTAAACGAGGCTCTGCACACAAATATTTTCCAAAACACGTTATGTATGCAAAAACCAAACCAAAGCAAAATGAAATAAACATCGAACTGGTCACTGCAAAAAGGCGCAATGAAATAACCGCCAAATGAAATAACAACCAAAACAAAAAATGAAAAAAAACACAAAAACACCAAAACCAAGGGCAGAAAATCCCATGTGCCTTTTCAGCAATTTAGGCGAGTTGAGGACAGCCCACCTTTAAATATGGAGGGTATTTTTTTATTACTCTCTTTGAGGTTAGTTAAATGGTTTTCGGTAATTGCTAAATTTCACTTTCTTTAAGCTCAAACTTGGATTTTTGTTTTGGGTGTATTTCAAGAGCCCTGCAAAAATACTAAATTATAAAAAAAAAATTCTACAAATTTTAAATCCAGCAAAAGCATGTTGAAATTGGAAAAGTTGACAACATAGATACGAAAAATACTCACACACACACGCAAGCAGAGCAAAATGAATGCTGCACAAAGTCATGTTGTAAGTGTTGTAATCCAATGGATGGACACAGACCAGCGCCTACGGAAAATGAATGAACGAGTGAACGAACGTACCAACGAACGAATGGCGACTTTCATTTTTCCATTGTCCAGTTAGATTCAGCGGATGTTACACACACACTCGCACACACACCGTCGACATGTTGTCCACAATATGTTTGTATAGATGTGTATGTGTGTGTATGTGTGTATGTCGACCGACATAGCCACCCACACACACATGGTATGATTTCGTTGCTCGCTGCCACATGTCGCCTGGCCAAACTATTTTTAAACACTTTTGCACTTTTGTTATCTGCGCGTTTGCAAGCATTTTCATTTTCATTTCAGTTTCGTATGTCCTACGCTTGTTTGTGCTAGTATGTGTGGATGTGTTGGTAGCTGTGCGTTATGTGTCCACCTTTGCTGTGATTTAATTTTAAATGAATTCTTTTTTTCTTCCGATTTTTTTCTGCTGTGTGTGTGTGGGTTGGGTTGGGTTTATTCCATTTGTATTCGCATCTGTCAGGTTGTTTCTGTTTTGGTTTTATTTTGTGTCCTTTTTGGACAACACAACATTTGTTTTTCGTAATTAAGAGCGCTCTGCTCTGCATTTGGCCATCTGCTCAAGTTCATTTAACAATTCTCTAATTTGCAACGAGATTGGAAAAAAAACGTATTGTATCATTCACATTGAAACAAAGTATGTAAATTTAAATTTGTTTACATTTTAGTTAAAAAAGCTTTCATTTTAACAGGTGACAAGTTAGGAAAAGGTATTGTCACACACTTTTTTTAGCAAGATAAAAATTTGTTCACTTTTTTTCTCAAAAACATATTCCAAATCTGCGACCGTTAAATACACAAAAATGATGATTGGTAAAATTAACCAAAAACTTTAATTTAATTAAATCAAAATTGAAATACGCTTAACCTACGAGTACGATAACTTTACGTTAATTTTTTCAATCACCAAGCTGAGTCATTATTATATTAGATGATTTCCATCATTTATGAAGGAGTCCACATTGAGGGCAATTGACCATACAAACCAAGAGAAAATTGGTTGATGAAATCCAACTCCACGAATGCAAATCAAATTTCATAAAATTCTAATTGAATTGGAAAAACAATAAAGCATTTGCGTTAATTTGTATGCGAATTAATTTAGCATATTCATTTCATTTGAAAAGTTCCATTTTCGAATTACTAATTAATGGCCGAAACTGAATGCATATGCATATTAATTTATAGGGAGCAAATGTTTGTGCAAAATATTTAAATTAATCTGGAAAATATTCCAAGCGGCGGAATAATCTTCTTCTTCAAATATGCAACGAAATCAACTGTAAATGACTGAAGGGTCTAAGGGGACGCCCAAAATAGAATCCACAATAGAAACAGATAGCCGAGCACAGAGACCGTGTCCGTTTCAATTTCAATTTCAACCAAACAAATAAAATTTGCAGCCCATGAATGCAACCTAAAGGATTTTACTTTTGCTTGAAAAGCACCATACTCGCCATACAGCAACACGAGCAACAACAAAATGACTAAAAACAGAGTGAACAAGAAAGCTCAACCCGAGGGCATGCAACGCGAGGAATATAAAATTCGGTTTTCTCAATGGTCACAGAGCATGAATGCATTTGCATTTGCCGGATGGAGTAGAGAAGGACCTTTAGTTGCAGTTGAAGTCGACTCCAAATGTAACATGCAATTGCGAAATGTATGCGGAAAACTTGAGCTTGTCCTTTTGTTGCAATTTTAATGTGAATTTGAATTGCGGCGGAAAATGGTTTCCGAAGCAGAAAGAGTAGTCAACAGCCAAGATTCGTAGTCGTCAGGGCAATTCTGGACATAATGTACGCAAAATGATTTCGGACAATTTAAGTCAGAATATAAGCGTTAAGACGAAACACATATACACACGATCCCATGTAAATTGAATATACACACGAATAATTTACAGGCATCCCAGCCAATAATTGAACGAACTTTTTACGAAGATCGTATTTTACGAACTTTTCTCGATCAAAAATATTCGAGAAAAGTCCGACATTCACTCGTATATTACGATAGTCGTAATTTCATCGATAAAATATCGTTTACGACTTCGCAATCGAAATCGTTAACGACTTAGTTAAAGAATTCATTAACGACTTCGTTTACGAGTACATTAACGAACGAAATGATCGTTTTGAAAAGCTATTTTTAGATCCAATGCTTTTCAAACTGTTAGAAAAAAGTTGTATAACGATTTCTCAGCAAGATAATTTCTATTTTTCGAATCAGTGTTTTTCAAACTGTTAGGAAAACAATTTTAAAACGTTTGTTAAGTTATACTTTTAGCACTTTTTTGTTCGATAACGATAACTCGTTTCGATGCAAAATTAAGAACGAAGTCGGACTCGTATACGTACCGTTATCGTGTGTCGCCTACGATTGTTTTATCCGCTTTTCGATCGAAAAAATCTTCGTTTACGAGCTCTTTAACGATAAAATTATTGGCTGGGATGTGAGGGTGTGTGTGTGTGTGTGTGTGTGTGTAATGGCTTCAATTGACGCTAGTAACATATGCGGGAAGGCATAAACGAAAAAAAATATTGAGGTACTATGCCGTTTTTGTCATCCAGCTGATAAACTCCACAAAATAGTTGAAAAAAATTCTATAAACGGATCAGAAGCACAGGAACAGGAGCGAAATGAAAATGGACCGGAATAAAATGGAAATGGAACTAAATTTTAAAATATAAATCATCGAAAAATTATCATAAATTTATCGTAAAATTGACGAATAATTGTCGGTAGTATCAGTGGTATACGCAGGGTATTTTAGTTTATCCTAAAAGCTTTTTTTTTATTTCGTTGAAAGTAGTGTCGGCAATAGATTGTAAATGGAATTGAAACGAAATGGAATAAAAATGGAATAAACTTGATAATTGAACCGAATCGAACAGAAATCAAATAAAAACTAGAGAGTGGACTATCTTCGGCTATACCGAAGCTGAAATACCCCCACACAGTAGGAAGAAGTACCTCGAACATATAAAAATGTGGTCTCAAGACCCTATTTTGAGCCAATTATAGGTGGTTTTGGAGCCCGGACCATGTCCAAAATCCATTTCTAAACATTTCCAATCAAATCCACCGAAAAAAAAAAATTGGTCTCAAGACCCCATTTAGACCCTTATATATGTGGCTTCGGAACCTCGGACCATGTCCAAAATCCATTTCTAAAAATTTCCAATTAAATCCACCAAAAAAAAAAAATTGGTCTCAAGACCCCATTTAGACCCTTATATATGTGGCTTCGGAACCTCGGACCATGTCAAAAATACGTTTCTAAACATTTCCAATCGAATACAACAATAAAAATTTTTTACCTTTTTTTTCGGTGTATGGGAGCCACGCCCAGTTTTTGTCCGATTTGGCTGATTCTCGAACTTGATCTCAGTATTCACGAGAAAAACATGTACCCAAAGTTTCAAGTCGATATCTCCAAAACTGCGACCGCTATCGTGCGGACGGACAGACGGACAGACGGACAGACGGACAGACGGACAGACGGACAGACGGACAGACGGACAGACGGACAGACAGACGGACATCGCGAAATCGACTCAGGAGGTGATACTGATCAAGAATATATATACTTTTCCATACCGGACACGTCTCCTTATGGGCGTTACAAACGTTGTGACAAAGTGAGTATACCCTGCCACAGTGAGTGTGGGGGTATAATGAATCAGTGACATGGTCAAAAATTGCCAACTCGTTCGATTTCTCTGCTGAACAGAATTTTTTTTAAAAACTGCCATTGGCCGGTAATTAATTTAATGTGGTTTCAGCAAATGGAAAGCAAATTTAATTCATTAAAATGCAATGGATTTACACATTGACTTTTAAGCATTCCTTAATTCCCTCTAGCAACTTATAAAAGTCAATTTGCCTTTTTTTTTAAATCGCTCATACAAAAATGTCATATTGTCGAACCGCAGTTGGAACATACAAAAAAAACATATTTTTTGAAATAAATATTTAAATTTTGCAGCAGTAAAAAATATTCTTAGCAACAATTCAACAGTTGCGTAGTTAACAGTTAATAAATTGCAGCTTGTGCCGTTGCCGGCGTCGCTGTTCGCTCTCAAACAATGGAATTGCCAATTTTCATAATGGCCAACAATGTGACACTGACAATTCCACGAATAAATAAATATGAATGAGCATTGCGCATAAATTCAGCCAAGGCAACCGACCACTGCAAACAATCAAAATAATGGTGAGTCGCAGACGCATACAATGAAAATAATTGCCGGTAATCCTTTGCAACAAATTTGCCGTAGTGCGTGTGTGTGTTTGTGCTGGCTATAGTATTTGCATTTGTATTTGTATAGTATTTGTATTTGTATTTGTGGCTGTATCTGTGCGCTGTGCGCTGAGTTTGTATATGTATTTTTTGCATTTATGCGCCATTTCTCCATTTAAATTTTCACTGGCACTTTTCATTATTTATGAGAGCTTATTAGCAATGGAAAGCATCCCCGTCATTTGCTCTTATTTATTCATGGCAACGCGGCTTCTACTACCGGCCACTTTATGTATGTATATTCTTTGTGTTTATTAGTATCGTAATAGTTTGAGTGCATTCCAAAGCGATTCCTAAGGCGACTTAAGTCTTCTACATGTTGATCGAAATTAATTGCAAAAAAAGCTTCTTAAATATTTTGTACTTCTGAAAACTATTACTGAGGCCACAAAAGGATAAGCCTAGTTCTGCTTCTAATTAAGGAAGTAATTTTGTGCAGAGGCAAGTGTAATCTAAATTTCCACGATGCGATATGAAATTTCGAAAGGGAATTAAAATTATTCATGCAAAAAAATTAAAATTAAAATAAAATCCTTCTAAAGAAAATAATTACTTTAACCGAACGTGAAGCCTCCCCGTTTCGCCCACACCGAGTTTAGTTCGCCCTTACATACACAGTTGCGCATGTGCGCCAAAACGGAAGTAATGAAAATATCACCACTTGACTGACTTCCGGCAAACGAGGAAAACTTCATACCAGATTAGAGCATCCTGTGTGGCACATACGAGCACGACATGTTAGCACGCCGAGTCAAAGGCAAGAGCACAGGCAAAGCAAGCAGGCAAGTACAATTTCATGAAAATGTTGTAATTGCAAAAAATGGCACAACAAAAACTCACTTGTGGATTTTTTCACAACTCTCTCTCTCTGTCTCCTTCGTTCTCCCGCTTTCCTTCGTTTTTATTTTAATCACATTTTAACTCAACAACCAACAGACTGTAAATTGTGAAGAAGTAATAAAGCCGCTGGTGCAAGTGTAAGCTTGTGTGTGTGTGTGTGTGTGTGTGTATTTGCATTTTTTTAACCTACACCAACAAATAGCTGAAAAAATGCCGCTTAGCTCTTGGGGGGAAAAAGTAGAAGTAAAAAAAGTTTCAACGGCTCAACACGCTTCCTCCTCACTCATGTGCTGGGTTAGCTTGAGCAATTAAATGACAGTCATGCTGGATTTAGTTGCACTGAGCTGGATACATCATTTTTGGATGCCCTACATGCGGTGGATTGTTTCCTTTTAGTATTTTTTTTCTTAAGTGTACCTCTGCTTGTTATTTAATTTATTTAAAAAAAAAGGTTTTTTTAATGCGTAATAAGACCGCTACTTTTACCATTTATCAATTGGACTTAATATGTCTGGTTTTCCCTGAAAGAATAGTAGAGAATTTTTTTCGATTTCTGTGTGGAGCTATTCAAAATTGTCTCCAATTCATAACTGTCACCACGCTCGGTATATATTGGCATAAGTGTGATAACATGTTTGGAGTTTTTGCTCCAAGTGTGGCATCTGCCCTGAAACCTAACCAATCTCAAATTGAGCTGAGATTTGACTCCACAATGCGTTTTCATTCCCGAACATCTACAATAGAGCTCATTTGAGAGACTACACTATAAAATCATTCCACTTCCAGTTTCGTTTCGTCTTCTTTCACCAAAGTCCAACTGACCGGCAGTAGGGCACACTTTTGAAAATGTTCGCTCCATTGTTTTTCGTAAATCTATGCGATTATTTTCTTAAAGTCTGTGTGGTGGCTGTGTACGTGAAGGTGTCTCTGCATGTATGAATGCATACTTATCTGTGTGTGTGTGTGTTCATTTGTGTACGCTGGGGATTATTCAAGATGTCTCAGCGCGGAAGTAAATCCTTTTGGTTATATTTCTGGTTGACGATCAAAGCCATATTTCAAAACTTTTGTGCTCAACCAAAAAAAAAATATATACATATCAACGAAAAACCCGAACGAATGTAAATTTTGTAATGCTGCATTTAACGCCGTAATTTGTGTATAATTGAGTTAAGCATAAACACATTTTATGTTTTATAAAGTCAAAAATATATATGTGGCACACATAAATGAAGCGAAAATTTATTTAAACGTAATCAAACAGAGGAGCATTTAGTGTTGTCAACTCATGTTCTATAAAAAACGTGAGATTGTTTCTGTAAGTATCTAAGTACACTTAGATAAACTTATTCTTGAGAGTAAGAATGAACATTTCCACATTTCGACTAGCTAAGCAAGAATTGAAAATTTTCTTTACAAAAATGGGTTGTCTTGGAGTAAAAGCCACTGCATTACTTTCCATTTGGATATGCCATCGGAAGACTCTTCCATTTAGATCATTTCATATTTAATTTGACAATTCAATTTATGGCAGAGCCATCCTCTCTCGTTGCACAACTTTAAATTAATATGTTTATTTAAGAGAGTTTGGGTGGAAATTTATTTTAACAAATATAAAAACTTTTCCACATAATTTTGGAGAAAGTTTTATATTCCCTTTGCAGCTTGTCAACAACACGGCAAGTGACGGAAGTGCACAAGTCACAAGCAAGCAAAACAGCGCACCGAAGACTGCATTGCTACGCCAACCTCCACCAGAATACTTTTAGATTTAACCACAAATAACAACAACAAAAAATGACAAAAAGACAAATTTCGCGTGCAATTTTACTTTCATATTTGCATGCACTTCCGGACTGGCCCGTTCACGAAGTTTTGCTCTGGGATTTAAGGTCCACTAATATGGGTCACGATGCGGTAAGTGTCAAAAGCGTTGGAACTACTTTTTGCAGTGCAGCACAGTGTCTCGAGTGAAGCTAAAAACTTCTAGTTTGAAAGAATTGCATAGATTTAGAAAAAATGTATATTTCAGTGTATTTAGCATGAAATTAATCCTCCCGAAATATTGTTTGATATTCAGGATTCAGTAGGAGAGGTGGGCGTAAAAGTACGTTTTCAAATTTCAGTGAAATCGTAGAATGTTTTCTATTTTTGCCACCACTCATATGGAGTGGCGTCACTGTGCATTGTGGCTTTTCATATACCCTACAGGTAAGGAAGTGGTATTCGCCAACATCAACTTGAGCTGTAAACGAAGAGGTGTAGATTTCCCAAGCTAGTTGCCAAGGGATCACAAAGGCTGTTCATGACGAAAAGTCTCTAAGTAATTTCTTCTTCTTCACAGTCTCGAAAGGTGGAGAGCAGACTTATTTACTTTCTGTACAGTTTGCACAATACAGTAAAAATATGAACCAGATAATCATTTCTATTGAAACCGTTCTGACTTGTTTCGAGTTGAAAAAATCTTCCATGTACGAAGAAGATTTCATACAAAATGTAATGACAATCCAAAAATATTTAATTTGTAGTGTAGAACTGTAGTCATGGCTGAACCCTCCCACGGACTTCTGGCGAAAATTAATTTATCACCTTAGCGCATCGGGGGTGCATATTAAATGACACCATTCGCTGCCGTCGAGCAGCTATTGCGAATATAAGTTTGGTAAATGACAAAACATTTTTTCTCTTCTTCAATTGGGTAGCTACTTTTTTTAGTTTATTTTGTATTTTGTAATTTTTTTGTTGTTTTTGTATAAGTAGAATTCGTTGAGGGAAAACTTTGAATTAAAATCTCATTAATTTATGGCTTGGCAGGACCGACCTGGGGTAGCGACGATTCCACTCAATTTTCACGAAATGCGCGAGAAGAGAAAGTTTTATTTAGTTTGGAAATTTGGTTTTTGTTTTGTGGTAATTCTAATTTTTAATTATAATTTAGATTTGAAATGACAGAACTCATCACGGTGCACGGTTATAATTAAGATGGAATAATTTTAGTGTCTGCATGTCTGATCAGAGTAGGTACTTCGGTGAAGTTAATTATCCATGGCACAGTGTATTTATCATGAATATAATTTGACTTCATGCCAGATGCTCATTTGGATTATGTACTCTGTAGCATTTACACAATAGGCTGTAAGTACTAATTCTAATGCCATCCCAACAACGGACCCAGCCATTTCCCTATTTAACAGAGACTTAACACAACCGAACACACACACACACACACACACGCACACACGCACACATTCAAATACTATCAGTTGCAGGCTACCAAAGTTTCAAATGCATCATTTTGCGATGTTAAATATCTTTTGTTCTCCAACAACTTCGAACAATAACGGCAACAAACAATCATTGCTGGGTGAGTGGGTGGCAATCGCATAAGACCCTATTGCGAGTAGGAGACGTGCTAAAATAGTACTTGAAGCTATTGGTGACTGCCAGCGACGATTAGGTCTGCTTAAAGGAAAAGTTATTTGCTCTCGATTTTGTTAATGGTCATTGCTGTTGCAGTTCTTGGTATTCCTAACTGTTTGCACAACAAACACGAGAACAGCACACAGCCAGCCACATCATCGATCGATAACGTATCGCTAGCAAGTAACACTTTGGCTTTGGCGGTGGTGTCCGAACATTGTATGTCTCTCTTTGGGTGTGTGTGTGTGTGTGTGGGTGTGTTTTTGTTTGTGTGCCGCCGTGATTTAGGCGGCCCATTTCGTTGGTCAAATGACAACAGCTCACGTTGCATAATTAATTGCTTATCCTGATTAGAAACACTCGCTGGCGTTGGTTTGGTTGGTTGGTTGGTTGGTTTGCCTGTAGGCCGTCTGTCTATCTGTCTGCCTATACGTCTAACCGTTCGTCTATTGTGTGCTTGTAATGTGCCGTTTAATTATTGTAACATGGCTTTCTGCGTGGGTGTGCATATGCGGTGTATGTGTGTGTGCTTGCGACACTTCTTGAGGCACTTGTGATTTTCGTATGGTTTTAAGCTTCAGCATCGTAAAATGAACATTTCATATCATACGATAAGTTTCAAATTGATCTTTGAACGCTTTTCTTACAACAAATTGGATTTTCAGAATATTTTGATAATAATTGGTCACTTTTGAAATATGAGATGATGGAATATACAAAAATGTATTAAGGGATGATAAGATTTAGATATGGATTGATTCATTCTGATATAAGCTAATTAAATTTGTGAATATAGAAGTTACAGGATGGAGGGAGGTGCCACGATAGTGTCACACACAAAGCACAAAGGGACTTCAACGAAAAAGGAAATGGTGGCTACCACTGACATCAACAACATTGACCACCACCAAGACAAAAAATCAGCGACTGCACCGACAAATGCACCAACAAAGTCAACGAAAACTGCTTCTAATTCCAAATGCAAAACTAAATTGTAAAAAAGGTTTAAAAAAAAACTGCAAGAATAAAATTAATTACCACGAAGAGAATTAATCGCTGTCCACTCGCTCTTGAGCGGCAGCCAAATAAATCTGAAAAGGCAAAAAAAGGGGGGGGGGGAAATAAAAATGCCGTACAAATTGCTAGTGGCACAAGAATGCCTGAAGGCGAAATAGAATGAAATTTGGTTGAGCATGGGAATAGGAAAAAAGAAAAACTAAAAAATCAGCTGCCAACAATTGACTATGGCTGGACTTCGCTGGAGGACTTTGCCGGCGACCAAGTGTTTCAAATGAAATTGTGTGCGACAATTTTAAAGTACGGTGGACATGGTTGGTGCTACTGTTGTTGTAATGCGAGCTGACCAGTTCATTTAAATAATTTTAATTTACCTAAAAATTTGTGCTTGAAAATTGCTGAGACTCAAAATTACGATTTCAGTTTGAAAGTATGCAGACAGTGAGGTGGTTCAGGAAAGGACAACTGAAACGCACAGTTGTACAGTTGTGGAAATGAACTGTCCAAAAACTGCATTAAGTGGTGGGGTTTACCATTGTTATGCAGCCATCTGATATCTTCTCTTCACTAAATTACACAAGTTTAAAAATTTAATGATACCAGCTGACTCCTATCGGAGCAAATCTACTACTCGCCCCGGTAGTGAATTTTCTACTCCCCTCAAGGTATATTCCACTACTATTATAAGAAATCTACTCCGTGAAATTTTTTGTGACTTTCATACGATGCAAAACTACTACTCTTCCTACAAATCTACTAGCCTGACACAAATTGCTACTACTCTCGTAGAATTTCTACTACTCTATCCAGGAAATCATATCTACTCTCCTTTCTTGAAATCTATGCCCCTAAAATCGAATATCTAATTCGTCGTGGGAAAAAGTGAGAACGCTGAAAAATCTTTTCTAAATAATCTAAATCAGTTAATGTACTGCTTAACTTAATTAACTTAATTAAGCTGCGTGCGAAGGAAGGACTCTGCCATATTGCAAAGAAATAAACGAAAACTTCAATATGAATTCAAAATGAAAAGAAAGCGAAACTTTCAAGTAGAGCAACAATTGGCGCTTTCAGCATTGACTCGAGATGGCCATAGTTAAATGGGCTCGGTTCCTTTTGAAGGCGGCTTTCAGTTGAACAGCCAACTTGACAGCGGGACTTTGGCAGTGGCTCTTCACATTTTTCTGTTATTTATGATTGTTCTTGTTATGGGAGACAATAACAAAAAGGGACTGTCAAAAATAAAAGTTGTCTCTCAAAACCGAATGCAAACAACAAAAATCCAATTGCATTAATTCACTTTCAAAGTTTTGTCAACGCGGATTCCATTTAATTACCACTTCAAGTTGGATAAGTGGCACAAAAGGAGGGGGAGGGGAAAGAGTTCAAAAAGTATGAAAGAGAAGAACTATTGAGTGTGACTCGGTTGAATTGTTGTTGAAGTACTGCACAATGATGAAAGGATGAAAGGATGAAAGGACTACACAATGTCGAAATGTTAAAATCATTTTTGAAACTCTTTGCGGCTACCAAAACTTCTTCTTTGTACAACTAAAGAACTTCTGTAGATGCATTTCAGCTGCCACTCAGCTGGACTCCATTTAAAGGAAAACCAAAACATCAACTTCAACGCCAACTCAACTTGGTTAAGAAGTTATGAAAACCGTTTTACGGTGGGGCCTTTGTAGCCTCCATCCACAAATGCATTTTAACACTTAAGCCATTTTAACACATTCCCAGCCACCTTCAGCCCTCCACACAACATAATTGAAAAGTACATAACGAGCGTGAAACAAGCACGCCGCTACGTTGTCGCCATAGTTTAAATGTTTCACAAGAGGCAGGTCCTTTTGACATTTCCAAAGGTGTCCGCTCCGCTCGGTGTGGCGCTGGCAAAATGTTTGGCCTAAGTGTTTAGGATTACGCGCAAAGTAACGTAGTAGGCAAAGTGTCAGGTTGAATGACATTTTCGAAATCGCTGCAAGACAATGGGCAAAAATGTTGCCGGAAGTAATGGCTGTTAGTATCTAGTAAAGGTTAAGTACGCTCTGGAAATTGTGTTTTTCATAATCTTATATATTTTTTTATTTCAACTTATTTTGTGTGAAGTCATTTACCATAATTACTAACCACACCTCACATTCTTGCATAAATAAAAAGAAAAACTGTTTGAATTCATATATGCCTTGGCCAAACAGAGGTTTTTATGCCCAACATAATATTGATGCTCGCTGCCTGAGCGTGTAGTGTGCTCGTTCGTCAATTTCAATTATGAAAGTAAATGAAAACAATACGGTGAAAACCCGCATTGAACATTTAACCCTTGAATACCCAAGGGCTCTGATTTTACCAAAAAAAAAGTGCTATGTGCTATGTGCTAAATCGCTGAAAATCCATTAAAGCACCCTTCCATCTTGCATGGCGTAGAAGAGATTCATTGAACGGAAAAAAAAACGAAATTCTTGTTTTCATGTTTGTATCTTCAAGCACACTATAGGCCTTTAAGGGTTAAACAAAGCTGACGAAAATTGCAATAAAATCCAAATAGTACAGAAATTGCCGGCCGAGAATTGCAGGAAATTCCTGATGCAATTGTTGTCGTGTTCTTCGTTGTTGGGGCTACAGAATTTTTCTTTCTTTTTGTGTGTTTGTGCAAGGGAGGTACAAAGTACAAACAATTTATGTAGATTTGAATTTTAACGAATACGTGGACTGCGTACGATTTAATGCTGTAATGGTATGCGGCTGTGATGGTCGTGAAAGAAAATGTAAGAGAAGAAAGCAGCAGCGGCGGCTGTGGTTAATCTGCCGTTGAAGCGCCAGCAGCAAACATCAACAGCTGCAGCTGCACCAACCAACCCATCACCATGACAAGAACAACAGAAATTCCCTATTTTTGTTCGGAGTGTATATGAAACCAAAAAATAAACTACTCAGTGGAGATTGGAAGAGAATGAACAAGTATTTGGAATATTTGCTTTTTTTAATGGAAACTTTTCCCCGACAGTCACGAAAGGGGCGACAAGGAATAGTAACCAACAAAAAAGTTTTACTGTGTATTGAGTGTTTTATTATTAAGCCATACTTTTTTCGAAAAGTGCTTAAATTATTTCTAATATTTGTAGCAACTACTATAATGATTTTCGGGTGCACAGTCGAAGACATTTTGCCATTATTTACTAACAATTTTCCTTGACTGCACATAAAACTATTTTTGCTTTTAAAATACAAACTACTTACATAATGGTGTTATTTGGGATTTTTAAAATATTCCCAAAATTATTTGTGAGCAACGACATGAAGCTTGTGTGTGGCATGGCAATAAAAAAAAACAACCTACTACGCTAACAACAAAAACAACCGCATCAGCAACATATTTGCTCCACATTGCGATTACGCCTTATTTTATGCTGTAATCTGTTTTGCTATTGTTGTTGGTGCTGCTTCTGCTACTAAAATGCCATCAACTCGTTGGTTTCGTGTACAAAATTATACTGCGGCCGATATGTTAAATTGCTTCATATGTGTACCTCGAAAACCATATTTCAGCACTGGATTACGGCATACAAGGCACCACGCGCGCTCTCACTGCGGTACGCCATTACATGAAATACCCTCGTAAAGTTTTAAATTTCAACAGCACCAACAACAGCAAGAACCACTACCGAAGCCTGGTGTCCCTTTGGCCGCATGTAGTGAAGTCCGAAATAAAGCCACAAAAGCTGGCAATTTGTTGTGTGTGCGGTGCAAAGAAAACGACACTGAGCGAAAAGTATTTCGCAGATTTTAAGCCACATTTTCGTCGGTTTTGGTGATTTGTAAATTTCCAATTAAATGTTCACTTTTCGAGTGAAAAAATACTTAATTCCTCATCAGTACGGAATTATGAAAACGGTTTGGGACTGGTGCTTGTAAATTCTCACTGTGTGCCAAGCCATATCACTTTCTGTGCCCAAATATACTTTACGCAATCTTTTCCCTCGCAGATGTGCAATTGTTCGCAATTATTTCATAGTCAATATTCTCCCTCTACGGCCCACTTTCCGAAGAACATTTAAATGCCGCAGGTTTCTATAGCAAATGGTGGGGTTAAAAGTGCAATTCCCTGCGACTCAAACTATGGTCTAACTTAATTTGAACAAGGACTCTTCGACATGAGAACTGCTCATACAGCCAAAACGTAATTAAACATTCCACGTCTCTCTTTCTTTCCGTGTATTCAAATGATTTCATTTCACTCCAACTCGTTAAAGGAGAAATTCCACTGGCATGCGGTAAAATCGGCTTTTTGCCATTCGTCCATATTTTATTTTTATTTTTTTGGCCGCTGTTGCTGCTGCTGATTTTTGTTTTTTCTAGTAGATATTTCTTCTTTTTTTTTGATAGTTTTTATCTCTTTGTAGCATAAATTTATTAAATTTTTATTTTCTGCATACGTTGGCAGCGATACGTTATCTGCGCCGAAACTAAATTGATTGTAAAATAAATAAATTCCATTACAATTTGTGTTTGTCTATTGGTGAAGCCAGATGCACAAAATAAAAGCCAAAGGATATATTTTATTTCATGCCGTAAAGATTATTTTCAAAAATATTTCGAACCATTTGTTTTGTTCAAAGAACTTCACTTCGCGAAAATCTAACAAAATAAATCGATGGCTCATAAATTGCAGCGAACATTCTGCAATCACCAATAAACAACTCGGCAGTTCCGAGCGTAACCACAAAGCAAATGCCTCATTACCATTTCTCCACATTCAAATTTGCCGCCAAGCGTTTTTTCATTTCCACACTCTTTTTCCAACAATTGTTTACGAGTTTTACAGCGCGCAGCACGGTGCCTCATGTGGCAGAAGAATAGAAGGAAACGGAACCGAAACCGAAACCGAAAAAAATCACAACCATTTTTATTTTCTTCATTTACACACAAAATTGAACTTTTGCCAAACTAGTTCATCGTTAGTTTACACACATACACACAAGCAAAAGAGCGTTCATTAAATACACTCAAACACTCACATACACACATAGAACGAACGACTTGCACAAATCAGTGAGAGCAACGGGAAGGAGCGCAGCCGAAGCACGGCTCCAGCAGAAAAGGCAACATTTCATATTGTCATCACCTGGGCATCAACACATAAATGCACATACGTTCGGAGCAAGTACAAGCAAGCACACGTACACTACACATTTACTGCACTTGTACACAAGTCAGCCATACATACATGCACACAAAACCACTTCCGTTTAGTAGAGAAACTTGAAAATGGTGCACAGCAATAAAAACGCGAACACGGATGCTGTGTTTTGGCATGCTGATGGTGAAGCGTCATCAGGAAAAAGGTACTTTCATACAAACAAATACGGGGGAAAAAATGCAAAAAGTAAGGAAAAAATCACAAAAACGAATCGTTAGACCAAAGTAAATTATGCTCTGCACAAAATCAATAAATCAACACTTATAAACGCCGCTGGCATGCAGCAAAGCTTGGCAGTTCTGAAAAAATTGCACGAAAAATGTGTCCCTTAGCCTAGCTTCATACACGGAAGTATCAAAGTTTGACGAAGCAAACAAGAAGTGGCATGAGCAAGAAGTACGGCAAAGTCGAAATTTGATTGGGGAAATTGTGTGCAGGGAACATTTCAATGGAAATGCAATTATGCATTTTTCGGTACTCCTGCGTACACTTACTCAGGTGCCATGAAGCCCAAGGCTTACCCACAGATATTATATATTGATGAGTTAGTCAGTCAGTGTAGCGAGAACGATTTCATACGTATCACAATATAAACAAAGTAGTGCTTGGGAGTATCATATTGGATCATACCGAAGCTATTCGATAATCATTTTGACGGTTCCCGCTCCGTTTGTTTGTTCCATTTCAATGTTGTTCCGGTACATTTCCATTTTGCTTCGATTTCAATACCATACCGTTGCCATTTCCATTTCAATCTGCTTTCATTCCTGAGATCTTCCTAACCAGATAAATGACTAACCAAACGTCAAAATTGGTTGATTATTTCTTAAGGTAAGCGAAAGTTTTAGAAATGAGGTGTGCCATTTTTAAAACCTCTCATAGAAATTGAATTATTCGAAACGTAATTACTTTGTGGTTGTTGTCATGTCGTAAATGTAATTGCAAAAAAATGTATCGCCCTGATTTAATAAAACTACAAACTAAACTAGTTTCTCCTCGCAAATGACAAACTGTCAGAATCCATTTAAACATTTTTAGTTTTAAGCAAATTTCTAGAGGTAGGCAACACTGCTTAAGTGCAACAGCCAAACACCAACGCACAGATAAGTCTGCCACATGACTTCTCGACGCCAATCTAAAACCATTACTGACAAAACTGCATTTTTTTCCCCTTAATGTTGCATATTTTCTACATGTTTTAACAACGCCACCATCGAGTATTTTCGAAGCTCTTTGCTCCAGGAAAAATCCGAAACACCCGCGGCGTTTCTACCACCGCCGCTACTGGCGTTGCAGCTTTACACTTTCGTTTCATTTCTCGTGCTGTTGCATTTTCCATGGGAAAAACTCCTGAGTGCTTTATTGTTATGTTTTAAAATTCAATGAATTCTAAAATTTTCGCTCATGTTTGCTTTTAATATTGTTGTAGTTGTTCTTCCACTTGTTCATCGTTGCATCGGTGGGAAAATGGAAAATTGCTCCTGGATGATGTGGCCGCTGCTTCTGCTCATTCTCGTAACAGGTAAGTACATTTTCTGTTTCATTTAATGCAGTTCGAAAACAACAAATATTCTATCTGATTTTACCCCATTTCATTTCATCGGCCAGCCGAAACAAGGTCAGCGAAATTGGATTTCTGTTGCCTACATTTTTATTTTATTTTTAAAGGAATCGTTGTTTCTTTCATTGCATACTTTTCAGAGCTTTCCGATAATGGCTAGAGGTCAATAAACTCCTACCGTGCTAAATAACCGATTTGGATTGTCTCTCTTTTCCCGTTTGCCATTTAATTAGCAGTGATTGCGAAAGCGATTGAAAACGCAGACGTAAGCTTTAAGCCTCAAGCCGGTGTGTGGCGAGTGAAAATTGCATTTAATGTCGCTTCACTTAAGATTAAATTATATGGAAGTAATTTGGTAAAGGATTTTGAAACCGACATTTTGGCTGGGAGAATAAAGCTGCTAGAAAAGGATTGTCGCATTGTCTTTGTTGAGACCGGAAGTTGACAGTACATGGGAGATGCGATTGTTGGGGAAAGGAATAACAAAGAAAATTAATGAAATGGCAAATTAGCTTTGCAATTCATAATGATACTGATCAGTCGCTTAGTACAACTATACTTGCTGAGAAGAATTTGTATATTGTGGAAATTACTTAAGAGGCAATTACATTCACTACAAATATATTTTACTTAACCACATCTTTAGTCTTTAACTTCAGCGAAACGTCAAGACTAATGAAATTACCAACATTTTGATATGTGTTTCATTAAAATTCGTTTCGAGTTCTAAGGGAACAAGCACACAATCAATCATATACCAAGAATTCTTTTTAATAGTAAAGATTTAACTTCCCAAGACTTTTTTTTTAATTGCGAACATCACAATGCACCGTTCTTCATTCATCTTAAAAGAAAGTGTGTTTCACAAAACTTCTGGCACCTTTGCACCGTGAGTGCATAACTTTTGAGCATCACGATGACTGGCTATGAGTGAAATAAATGCTGATACAGCCACTGCATGAAACGGAAACGGCATCTGAGAATAGTATCGCAACACGTCACGCTTCAATGTGACCCAGCTGCGGCATCTCAGTAGAACGAGGCAAATGCTAAGAAAAGCTACATTCATTGCGAATACATTGGCGAAAACGCAGTCCACAGAAATGAAGAAAAATTAAGCGAAAAGTTTGCAATTTATTGCTGCAATTGTACGTTGATGAAATGTCTTTCTTTCGTTTTTCTATGATAAATAGTGGAATATTTGAAGTGGAATTTCACATAATGTCAGTCGGGAAAGATGCCCTCTCCCAAAAGATATGTCAAATCCTTTCTTCCTCCTGTTGGAATTATACGTATATTCCCATTAATTAAAGTGGTTTAAGTTCGAACAGTTAATTCAGTTGATATCGAAAATGAATACAAAAATTTTACCTTTTCAAAAAATACATACTTTTCAACATGTTCTGACAACTACTTCTCACGTACAGAAGACGAGTTGGTATCAACTATGCCACTTGGAGTTCATTTCGAATTTCTGCCTTTCAATAATCATCATCGCCAACGTCGTCATCGTCGTTATCCTGCAATATTCTCGAAATGCGTGTGCAATCATAATATTTTTACATCGCTCCTTTTCGCACCGCTTGCAATTCGCACGAAAGGAGGATGAAACTGAAGAAGAAAAAAAATATCCGCAAATATAAAAATTAAATAAATATTCAAATGAAAATAAAAATAAAAATAAAAAAAATTATAATCGCATGAAAATGCATATGTGGATCAAGTTTAATGATCTGCTGCTGCGCTGTTGCTTCCGCACTCTGATCACTATGAAATGCACGCAACTTGATTTCCATAGCGACCGTCTGTTAATACAAGTGGTTGTGTGTGCGTGTGCGTGTCAGCTATATGCGTGTGGCAACTGAAGCTTAACAACTTTTAAACTATTAAATACGTGTCAGTGCTTGGCAGATAAGTTGAAAAACGAAAAAACATCCGCAGCAAATGACGAAAAAATAAACTGATGTGAAGCTTCAAAAAGAAAAGCGGCGACATTCTCTGAATGTATGAAGTATCTGCATGTGTCTCATACATGAGAGAAAGAGTCTGTTTGCGAATACACGGTATGGGTGCGTGTGTGTGAATTTGTGCGCATTCATTCAAATTTTAAATTAAACCACCGCTCCGTCAAATTATGGCTTGGAGTAAACATTGTTCTTGTTTTTGGCTTGGTCATATCCCCTTGTGCGGATAATTATTTTTAAAGGATTTTCTGTTCTTTTGGTTAAAAAATGCGTAAATGCACATGACAGCCTTAAAAATTATTTAAGCGGAATTCATAAAGCGTTTTGTGGGGACCCTTAAATTTGTTCCAATTATAAAAGCAGTTATTAAGACAATCGGGCTTTTCGCGAGAACCTGTGCAACAGAGTAAAAAAGTAAAGTGTACATTTTTTGGGATTTTTATTGGTGGGCTTTCTTACCTAGCTATGTTTGGTGCAATCATTCGCTGTTTTAAAAGTGATTAACAAGAAATTATTATAAGAACATTGTAGCTTCTAATCGCGTTTTCTAGCTAACTTTCTAGCTTTCGTACTGCTACAAAGTCTGGTGCGTTTTGATAAAGTTCTTGTTGCTCTTCCCTTTTTGATATCGGTCTGATGTTAAGTGATTCTCGCTCTCTCTCTCTTTGTTGTCCCTATGTGCAGTCGCATTAATCACGAATGCATATAAAATATATACAAAATAATTCATAAATTTGAAATCATAATTTTCACAATTATTGTGAATGTGTGTGGGTTTCTGTGAATGTCAACAGAAACCCACAAGCATACCTTGTTCTAATTGACTGATGCCAACAGCAAAAAGCAATCAACTTTTCTGCCCAGCGACAGTGAAACATGTTACTCCACATACTAAATTTAAAGTTACGCATACGTCGTGTTGGGCAACCAAGACCAAAGGAAATCCCCATAAAATAACATAAATAAATTGTGAAATAGAATCTTGCACTCTGCATAAGCAAGTGACACATAATAACAGAACTAGGTAGTTTTTGCGAAACAATCGCCTGCACTCCTTTAAGTGCAACGCATGCATAATTATTTTCTTAATTTCATATGCAAAATGTGCATGGGTTGTATGTACTAAAAAGAAGCGTAAACATCAACAGAAACATACACACATGCACTCACAGGCAGTGTGTTTTGCACTGGAAATTTACCCTGCCTGTAATTTCAATTAAGCTCGTGAAAACGTACTTACACGCACACACTTTCCATATTCGTGTCAGAGGCTGTGTGTGTGGCAATGCAACGCCGGCAGTCAGGCTATTTATGTGTGTTTATCTACGAAAATTGCCGAGTATGAGGGGGGGCAGTGGAGGGAAAGGGTTCGGGTCCTGAAATTGCTGTCACACACCAAATGACTTATTGTGCAGCGCGACACCACAAACACATTCGCATACGCCGTTTCTGTGTTAAGTTTAAATATATTAAGCAATGCGAATGCTTGGTATGCAAGCTGAAGGCTGGCAGCGGCTTGAACTGGCAGTGGTAGCAGCGACGTCTTGATGTCATAGCTGGCAATTGCAAGGCACTAAAACTCGTGCTGTTTGGCAATTTTGTCTGCTTTAAATCTGCATTGGGAACGGGATGAAGCAGACCAGCAGCCTGCCCCCGGGCACTGGCCGCAACTGCTGTCATTGCAGTGTGTAAGCATAAATTTAATTTTGTGTGAAGCTACGGCTGTTGCTGCTTTTGCTGTTGCTCGCATTATCCGAGCATCGCACATTATTCTCTTGTGTTAATAATGAAATTCACAGTCGAATGCTCAGTCGAACGAATGCAACGACCGCATGTCGTGTCGAGGCGAGTCAAGTCAATTTGCAGTGCATTCATCTGATGCCAATGTGATGTCGATGCGTGTTGTTCGTTCACATGCACGTTCACGTTGTCTTCTTTATTGTTGTTGTCTCTGCTATTGTCGTCTACTGAATTTGCTAAATATACTAAATGTTAATTACTATCTTAGTGTCCGCTTAGCTTTTATTCATCGTCAAATCATAATGTTGATATTAATTTACAGAAGCCGCACTAATGTCCTTGTGCCACTTTCGGAGAATGCCTGAATCAGTGCGTCTGTGTGTATGTTGCTGATTCTGTATTGGTGCCTTTCTTGACACATCCTTAATGAGTATATTTGTTTATTTCGCTGCTGCACAATTGCAATATAATTCCATTCTCACCGAATTCATTTCGTAACGCAGACAACGACGATGACTCGCCTTCGAAAATCATTAATTACACTTCATGCACTCAGAAAAAAATCACGTGAAATCAAACGAATTTGAAGCAATTTTGTGGTTATTATTTTTCGTTCGTGTTATTCGGTCAAGTGGACGAATAATACTTTTATTTCGCAACACTCCCAGGAATGAATAGTATCTACACTAACATTTTTCGGAGTGTGGTTTGGCTGGGATTCTACTACTTGTTATCAAAATTAATGAGCTTTTCGTAATGTTGTGATATCCTGGTTTCTTGTTAAATATTTGCTGCAATTGTTAATGTATCATTTCCTTTAATTAGTAAAATTTTAAGTTAACCTTAAGCTCATTTGCATTGCGGTCAGAATTAGGTGGGGAGAGACAGAGTAATGCTTTTGAGATTAGGATTTTCTCAGCTCATGAACATTTACAATAATTGGCTCAATAATGTTATTGTTGGATTGTAGGAAATGTGGCTTACGGTGAGATTTGATTTCATGTATAAAGTTAAGTCATACGCATACATCATGTGTATGTATACTTTGAAAATAGAACAATATTAAATTACAATGTTCCAAACGATCAGACAAATCAGTAGAATAATATATATATAATCTGTAGTAAGTCATATCGACTCAAAATGAGAACTAGGCCTACCTCTTATACCAAATGGCCACCCAAAATTCTATTATCTTACTGACCCGATATTGACGTCGTTTTTCTAATTGGGAATTGAAATGTAACTGGAACCGGAGCAATGAATTTCTTTTCAGCAACCACTAAAATTTAACACACTTGGCAGAATAGACGCCACTCACTCATTGCCTACAGTTATTAATGTTGCTGCCGAAGCCTCTAACCTGCAATATATTGCCTTGGAATACGAACGAATATCTAAGAACTCCTGTACGCAATTCATGCTACTTTTGAATGCACTTAAAAATTGGAAAAAATAAATGCTATTCCATTAAATGTGATCATAAATGTACTTATTTCTCATTTAGTTTATTCATGAATCACAAAATGGCTTAAAAAATTTGCTACTCATACAACACCTTGCCCATATGAAAAACAACTTGATATCGCACACAAAAAATCCACATTTAAATATATTCAACAATGTACATAAGTAGGTAGGTATAGCCCCACCGAACATAGCGAGTGCAGGAATATTGCATTCGAAATTAAATTCCATTTTCCCTATTTTTTTTTTGCTTTCCCCTTTTGGCGTAACATTACCAAAAAAGAATTCTGTGAATTTAATGCTGTGGTGACTGACCTAAAATGGATGCATTTCCACATTGAAATTCCAGTGTTTTAATATAGAAATTCTTTGTACTTTTTTGCAAGATTGTGGAAATATATTTATCAAAATAACTAATGGAAAAATGCATGCAACTTCAATTAAAATTTGTTTCCAAAATATCCGAAACAAAAATAAATAACAAAAAAGACTTCAACGCAAGCGAGCATGTGTATGTGCGAGCGTTCAATGCAACAGAGTGTGTTTTAGGCGCAGCTAACTTTTCAATTAAGAATCGTCGTGCTTGTTCGTTGCTTTTTTTCAATCAAAATATTTGTTGATTTTTTTCCGCCCAATGCAGCAATTGCATATGGCCCAAAAATTGCCTTTTATAGTTCGCTGCCAACATTAATGTTACTGCTTTTTGTTGTTGTTATTTCTGGGGTTTTTTTTCGTGGTGTTGTTGTTGATGGTGGCAACAGCACATATTTCGGCTGCGTGTTTTTGTGGCCGTTTGTGCTACCCACAGACTGCAATAACAAAAGTGGCCAACATTTTGATTTTGCAGTTATTATTCTTCATTGTTGTTGTTGTTTGTAGGGGAGTTTTGCCCAGTACTCCTTTTCGGTGATTGCTTTCTTTTTACACTTTTTTTCTATCGGTTTTCGTAAAATGGTGATTTTTTAATTAAAAAGTGCTTTTCATTCATTTCCTTCCCTGTTTGGGCTACCAACAAAAAAAAAAGTGCTGCCTAAAAAGTGAACGAATGAATGGCAAACCCATGTTCCTTTCGCTTGGTCCAACGCATTCATTCGTGCAGAAATGACACGAAAAGTGACCATTTTTGATTTAGATTTAGATTTGGGCATTGGGACGAGTTTGGCGAATTTTGTTGTTAGTGTGTGTATTTCTGTGTGTGTATTTGCTCAGCTAAAGGTCGCAATAAAAGATTTAGTTTTCAACAAACATTACATAATAAATAATATATATTTTTTGTGTCACCAACAAATCTACTTCTGTCACCTGTGTCACCACAAAGTTTCGTTTTAACAGCATTCCCCATCAAATTTTCCCATTTTCTCAAACGAAACACCTCACCACTTAATCAATTAAAATTGCAATTGCAAATATATTATAATTGATTAATTTTTGCAACTATTCAAACTTCCAGCCAATACTATTCCCTAGGAAAAGGAAGGGAACAAAAAATTTAAACAAAACATACAACCACTTCAACCCACAAAATGTCTACACGCTACAATATTTTAATTTAAAACTGCATTAAATTGCAAATTTTCCCAATTGCAATGCCAAGCCAACGCCTGTGCGTCTATGCATGAGAATGTTCACACAATTTTCTTTACCCATTTCAGGACTTGTATGAAAAAGCATGAGTGTGTGTGTACTCTGACGTATGTTGTATTATCGATGGTAGAGCAGAAAAGGGGGCGGTGTCGGAAAATTGGGAAAATGCAATATTTAAAACACTTACTTTACAATAACATTGCGCTTAGCAGCAGATGTGTCCGTTTTTCGGCAACGTAAAGTTTTCATACTAATACGTTGTTATTTTTTTCGATTTTTTTTTGGGGGTTTTTCGATTTTCCGAGGGATTTTAAGACACATGATTTATGCAAATTGAAACTGACCTTAGACCAGAGTGGCAGCAGTGGAAGCAACTCGGCCACACATGCTGTCATTGTGTGTGTGTGTGAGTGTATGCTTATGTGCATTATGTGCTATGCTTTCTCTTGTGCTTTCGTTCGTCGCTCGCTTGGATAGCACTTTTTTCTACTTTTTCCCCCTCCCTATTATTGTATGTAATTCGCATTTAGTTGTCGGTTTGGTTCGAAAGCGTTTTTGGTGTAAATTGGAAAGTAACATGACTGGCGCTGCATTTTGGTATATACATGTGTGTAAGTGAGACTCTGTGTGCATGTGTAGCTTTTTTCCGCTTTGCAAATGCATGACTAATGATTTTGTGGCGTTTTCCTTTTCTTTTTCTGCTGCTTACTGTTATATTTTTAATTTTTATTAATGGTTCTTGGTGAATTTTTTACTAGTCATTTTGAGCGAACATTTTTTGAAATTTGATTATGTGGAAATTTATTTGATTTCAGTGAGAATTTAGATTGGTGTTAAGGGTGCTAAGGGTGTTACGTAACACGAAACTGTACCTTTTTCGTGTTACATAACAAAGGCATTGTGCTTTACTTCAGAAGTTTGACTCCGCGTTTGGTCAACATATTCGACGTGTGAGGTTTCACACATTCCGTATTACTATGAAATGTGAAATTTAACTAAATCAGCTGTTCATAAGCATCCCAGTTTGATGTGCCGGATGAGCGCACTTTAAGTCGTTATGTGGTCCCAATAAAATAAACGTTATTCCACGATGAAATTGAATTTCTCAAATATCAAATATTTGCATAATAAATGCCTACTAACAACAAACTCCAATTCATTTAAAGCACTTACAATATACACAAAATTTATGACCGGAATCGCTGAATTTTACAATGCTGCGGCACAGTAAACAAAATAATTTCAAACCCAATTAAGCGGTTTTCGTAAATATGCGTTTTACGATTACGAGAGCGGCGTGTGTCTCCATGCAGTGTCTGTGTTTAATGCAAAGCTCTAAATACATACAAACACTCAACTGCATTTACGAGCCTGTATGTAACTATGGAGCAGTGTTAGTGCCTGCAGGCACATGTGCGTGTGTGTGGCTTGCAGTTTTTGGTTAAATAAAATTATTTGGGTTATCGACGCGGAAACGCAATTCGAACCGAATTCCTCTTCGCCATTTTCATTTTACAATTCTGCTGGTAAATGAAGAGGACAAAAAATCCAACAACGTTACGTACGCTGTATCGTTTATGAAAACCGCACATTTCGTTTCCGTTTTTGTGTTTGAGTGCATTTTTCTGTGCGTACACACACAGATAGAACCACTTTATATAGCATCGTTCACACGCGACCACATAAATCAAAGTCAGAACCGTCATGATTTACGAATAATCAAAATCCATGCCATGCTGCCGTATGAAGCCGTTTCAAGTGGTCTTCAAATTGTTAAAGACGGATGAGGGGACTAGTGGTTGTACAATTGCCATTGCATCAGTTGTGTTGTTCTTGTAATATCAACACCAAGTTGTGGCCATAACCTCAACTCGAGGAATTCCATGAAGGTAGGGCAACTAGGAAGAACTTTCTGAAGCCGCAAGGTCCAACAATGACTTCATAACATAATCGCAAAATGTTTTTGCTTTTGAAACATCCGTGCAGAAACTCTGACGAAAGGCCTGGCCAGCCTAGAAATAGCTTTACGGTTTAAGCCCCATTGACCTGTTCTTTTTCATGTTGTTTCTTTTCTGTTTGATATTCAAGGAATCTTGTCATTCCATACAAAAAATAATCTACCAAAAACAGTATACACAACTACTATGCAAAAAATTCAATTGACATTTCCCGTTCCATTTGGAAATGTGGTTCCAATTCCATTTTGTTCCGGCAGTACTTTTCATTTTCAACCAAAAAAAGAATGGGAACTGCTGTGCGCTGAGTTCCTTAGTGGATTAAGTGGAATCAATATTAGAATTCAATAGATCCTATTTACACTATCAGTTCCATGACGAAAAATCTGACAAAGAGCTAATAAGAACTGCTGTAGTGAAAACGGGATAGACAATTTTGCACCGAAAATCCATACAAAAAACGTAAAAGGTGGCAACTCCATGCTTCGTTTATTTACATTTTCATATAACAACTGTCAAATTTCGTCATGCCCATGTCAGTGTAAATTCTAAAAACGGCATGCCCATGCGTCATGGGTATGACTGTGTAAATAGGCTCATAAATATGTACATTGGTACTTCGTGAATTTCCATTTTGGTTCGATGTGTGGACTTGAATCACTATGGAACTGAACTCATATTAATAAAATAGAAATGTATTTATGATTTTAAGGGCCAATTTCACAGTGCGCAATTAAGTTTAATTGCAACTTAAATGCAGAAAATCGGCCATTTTAGCTCCAATTTACTGTCTCCATAGTCTATTGTGAATGAAAATTAAATAAAACCGAACTTAAATGCGCACTGTGAAAATGGCCCTATGCCAACAATATCTGGCAACACCACCACCGGCTGGCAAATGTTTGCAAGAATATCGTAAAAAACAGCTGGGTACGAAATTCCGGATTTGTAACAACAACAAATATCGTAAATATCTTTTTTATTTCTTTTTTGTGGATTTTGCACGAGCTGAAGTTATCGGGGGAAAATAAAAGATGTTTTGATAATTTTGGTTAAAATTACGGCATTTCGTTAAATAACCAAGAGGGTGAATTGAATTAAAAAGGCGAAAAGTGGTTGAACGGAACGAAAAATGTTACGTCTTGTGGTTACAAATTGCAGGTAATTGCGTGGTTGTGTAAAGTTTGCACATATTTCTCAATTACAGAAAAGCCAAGTTATATTGGTTTAGGTACGCCGTTCAGTACCCAATTTTCAAGGTCCAATTTTAAAGATGTGCTTAGTTCAGGTGGAGTGACACAGGTTTGCAATAAACGCGTAATAAATGCTCTCGGTAGGAAAGCAAAGTGGGCATCTTGTGGTTACAAATTGCAGGTAATCCAAAAAGATCAAGATCAGGGTCAAGTTTGTTATTATGTATTACAGGGACGTAACCAGGGCGGTGGTTTGGGGTGTTCGGGCCCCCCCCCTCCCCGAAATCTATGAAGTAATAGAAAAATGTATGGAATAGTTATGAAATTTAAAATAATTTAAGAGAAACTTTCGTATCTCCTGGATATTTTAAAATTTTCTGTGAATCAAATGAAAGTGTGTTTAAAATGAAAGCATGGAGCATGGACGTACCCATGATGGGGAGGGGGGTTTTGAGGGCTTTGGGCCACCCGAAATATATGAACACAATTCGTCGATTTTAGAATAAATCCTTTTCTCATAAACTTCCCTTCGGTATTTTTTTCAAATTTTTTTATTACACTTTTTTTATGAAAAATAAAAAAATTTATTTTGAAAAAAGCGATCTGTTGTTGATTTTAATTTGGTTTGCATTTTCTAGTTTCATTCTTCAGTAGAGATAAAAAAAAATTTTGAAAACCCCCCCCGAAATTTTTTTCTGGTTACGTCCCTGATGTATTATGTCACTGAGTAATCAAATTTCATATTCCATTCCACAGTCGACAACAGCCATTTCTACAACAACTGCCAAAATGCAAATTGAACAATACCACTGCCCGCGACTTAAGCGCACGTGCCCACAAATTGATGCGTTCGCTGGAAGTACGGCCCACGGAAGTGGCCAAGCGAGCCCTGCGAACGCGCTCACTGCTCCTTGGCGGCTGTGGCGTTTCGGTGGGTCTGTGTGCTCGCAGTCTGTTGTCCTCCCGTGGCGAAGTTCAGTGCGAAGGTAATCGTCTGACGGGAGTTTTGCAGAAAACCCTGCAACAGGAAGATGGCAAGTTCGATTGGAAACGCTTCTGGTCGTATTTGGAGCCACATTTGTGGGAGCTGCTCGGTGCGATAGCGGTGAGTGGTTGAATTACACTTCGTACGGCTCCAAATTTCCCAGCGATAAACAATTTAATTGAATTTATGTAGCGCGCACGTCGTTCAAGGTTGCCGAAATTGTTTATCTTTCTTTTATTACTAATTGATCAGATTACCTCATAGCTGTGGAGGTCTATTCGCTTGAGTCGTTTCTTTTTATTTTCTAAGTTGCTAGCCCTATTTTTTCTTACTGTAACATTTTGTGAATTTTGAATCTCTTGCAGGCCGCTCTTATCGTGGCCTTCATCAACATACGCATACCCAATCTCCTGGGCGATCTAGTCAATACCTTGGCGCGCTATGCCAACACCTACGTCAAGGACCCGCTGCACAATTCCTTCATCAGCGATGTCAGCAAGCCGGCCGGCAATTTGCTCAGTCTCTACCTCCTGCAGTCGTGTTTCACCTTTGTCTATATTTATTTACTGAGTCGCATCGGCGAATCGATGGCGGCCAAACTGCGCCAGGATTTGTTCAAGCAGATCATTCTTCAGGATATATCATTCTTCGACGAGAATCGAACGGGCGAGCTGGTCAATCGCCTGACCGCCGACGTACAAGACTTCAAGACCTGCTTCAAGCAATTCGTGTCGCAAGGATTGCGCAGTGCGGCCCAGCTAGTTGGTGGAGCGGTCTCACTGTTCCTCATATCACCGCATATGGCGGCAATAGCGCTCGCTTCGGTGCCTGCAGTCGTTACTTTCATGTCGTATCTGGGAAAGAAGTTGCGCACATTGAGTAAAAATTCACAAGCGCAGGTGAGACTTGTGATCCTTCATTTCTTATAATTTCAATTAAATATTCGTTTTGCTACAGTCGGAACGTGCCACTTCCGTTTGCGAAGAGGCTCTGTCCAATATCCGCACTGTGCGTTCCAGTGCCTGCGAATATCGTGAGATGGCTCTCTTTGAAAGCGAAACCAATGAGGCAGCCCGATTGGCCCAAGAGCTGGGCTACGGCATCGCCATATTCCAGGGTCTGACGAATTTCTTCCTGAATGGCCTGGTACTCAGCACCCTCTTCCTGGGCGGTCATCTCATGTCTACCGAGAGTTTGTCACCCGGAGCGCTGATGGCTTTCCTGGTGGCCTCGCAAGGTGTGCAACGCTCGCTGGCTCAGGGATCTGTACTCCTGGGCACAATGATACGCGGAATGACCGCAGGATCACGTGTCTTCGAGGTGGGAATTGGTTGGTTGGTATTTTTGCATTGAATACATTTTGAATTTCCACAGTATCTGCAACTGCAACCAAAAGTTGAGCTGCTACGAGGCTATGAAATTCCCGAGTCACGCCTGAATGGCGAAATACGCTTTGAAAATGTTTCGTTTGCGTATCCCACCAGACCGGATCATGTGAGTAAACATACCTTTGGTTTAATTTACATGAAATGATGTGGTTTTTTTCTCTTCCCCCCACCGCCACAGGTAGTTTTGAAAAATTTCAGCCTTACACTGCGGCCCGGCGAAACTGTGGCTCTGGTGGGAGCCAGTGGCTCTGGGAAATCCACAATTGCCGCCCTGGTGGAGCGCTTCTATGAGCCCTCTGCGGGTAGCATCAAACTGGATGGCTACAAGTTGGAAGATATTTCGCCACATTGGTTGCGCGCCAATGTCCTCGGTTTCATTGAGCAGCAGCCGGTCCTTTTTGCCACTAGTATATTGGAGAATATACGCTATGGTCGGCCGGGAGCAGCAGAGGAAGACGTTTACGATGCGGCCAAGCTGTCGCAGTCACATGATTTCGTGACAAACCTGCCAGAAAAATACGAAACCAATGTGGGAGAGCGTGGTGCCCAATTGAGCGGCGGACAGCGTCAGCGTATAGCAATTGCGCGAGCACTGCTGAAAAATCCGAAAGTCCTGATTTTGGATGAGGCTACTAGTGCGTTGGATGCCACGAGTGAAGCAGAGGTGCAAAAAGCTTTGGACACGGCCGTTCTGAATCGCACCACTTTGGTAATTGCTCATCGGTTGTCGACCATAAGAAATGCCGATTTGATAGTCGTGCTGGATCAGGGCAGAATTCTGGAGGTAGGTTTTCAGAGAAAGTGAACTTCTGAAGGAAAAAATGTAATATGAAATTCTCTATTCCCTAGTCCGGCAAACACGACGAACTCATGAGCAAACGGGGGTTGTATTATGAACTCGTGCGCCAGCAGGAGAAACGCGGTGCTCAAGAGCCATCATCTGGTAGTTCCTCGGCTAATCGTCCCAACATTATTCCGCAAGGATAGCCTCAATCCGACATTAGACACAATTCTGCAAAATTCCCATTTTACTCCTAATTAAGTTACGTATTGCAAATTGGTTTAAATTTAGTTACACCCTTTATGTGGTTGGTTATTCCGGTTTTTTTTTCACCTGACTACGATCGTTTATGCAAAGATGCTATAGTTTTGCTAACACAAAGTAATATTCTTAAGTTGAAGTAATGAAATTGTTATATCAAATTAAAATAGCAAATGGTTTTAGTTCTTGTCGAAATAAAGTAGAAAGTGGTATCGAAGTAAACTTGTTAACAACTTAAAACGAAAAATAAAAAGATTGTTATAAAAAAGTCAAAGTTATTTCATTCGACGGAGCAATTCGCAATTCAATTGGAATAAAATGTTTCTGAACTATACCAAAAATTAAATTGAAAGGTCTCAAATACTTCCAAAAGTTAATGTCATGGAAAAGAAATTTACTTCCTGCTTAAATCGGTTAAGTTTGCGATGCTGATCAAGAATATATGAAGTTTTCCCTTGGAAATTTAATTTTTTTTTAATAAAGAGCTGCAAAAATACCCGCACGATCTTATTTTTGTTTGATTTACTACAAATCGACGAAGATTCGTTCGCAAATTCGTGCAATGTAAACGTTGCTTTATTTTATACTTCCAATGTTTTCAAACTACCAGAGAAAAGAGATAACATTACTTTATTGCTATTGTGAACTATAAGCTGTCCCTACCAATGTTGCCAAATTGCCTTTTTTGGAAATATATTATTACTGATTTTCTTAGGTCGAATTTCAATAATTTAGGTTAAATTTATGAACGTCTGAATAAAAATCCTTGTTTTTACTAAAATCGTATTAAAAATTATTGCAAAAAACTTAACATAATTATTGCAATTTTTGGTAATTTTGCGACGGGGAATTTTTGATGTTTGAGGGAAAAATAGTGTCTGTGGGAATATGTTGGTAAAACCAAAGGCAGCACTGTCTGTTCTCCACCTTTCTTTTGACAAATTTCATTCGTCAACTTCGTGCGTGGTCGTCTGTTTTAGTTAATTTATTAAAATGAAAATGGATAAATAAAATCAACAAATTGTGGAAATGATATTAAATTTGTTTAGAAAAGCGCATTGTTTACTTTAATTTTAAGTGAAAAAGTCAAAGTGAGTGAGTTGGTCGAGCCAAGAGAAATAGGTGTACGAACAACCGGACAACATCCGAAAAGAGAAAACACGATTGCTGTGAAAATTTCCAAAATTTGTGCAATTTTCCAAGTTTAAATGTGAAATAAAAACAAAAATAGTAGAAAAAGCCAACAGAAAACAGAAAAATGTAAATTTAACATTTAACAGGTGTGCAATTGCTCGTAGAAAGATATAAGAAGAATTATCGAATGAATGAAAAATTGTCATATTTTTGATTTCTCCTATTTTTCGTACCAAATTTGAAATATTTGAATGATCTTATCTAGCCTAAAGGTGGAAGTTTTTCGGTTTTTCAATTTCGAATTAATTGGTTTTTAAAATTTTGTACCCTTGTATACATTTTTGCCATTGATATTATATTCCTACACTTCCATTCTTCGCTTCCAATTTGCCGCCATTGTGAATGATTTGACAGCCAAATTCATTCAATTCTCTCGACTCTCCTTTTTTGACATTTTCTTTCAATTAAAAAGAAGAAATTCTTCTGCACCAGTTGTAGTAATTTAATAAATTTTAACTAAAAAGCGGAGAAATCTTAATAACATTACACCATAAATGTTGTTCATGTACAGTTAAATGGAATTTCGAGTGTTTTATGTTTTCGTTGTGTTTCTATTTTCAAGTGGTTTTAAATTCCCGTGAGTGTCTCAACCAGCAGCCAGCATCACAAAACTTACTCACATATACGCACACACAGCCACACAGCATTTACAGGCAGATCGATCCCACTGTGAACAACTAAATCCAAACAGAAAGAAAACAGGGAACTGGGTGTACAGCAGCATTAAAATAAACACGAACAACGACAAAAAGTGCCAACACCCTTTCCAACAAAAGCAGCCACAATAATTTATCAACACAAAAACAACAACAAAGTGAACTATTTCGTAAACAAACACGTCAAATATAAACAAAACCATCTCGATATTCCCTTCGGTTTGTGTAAACTTCCTATACTGCATTCTGTGGTTGCAACACCTACATCGGCCCTGCTGCTCATTTGTTGTCCTCTTCGTGCCGCCCATCCCATCATTCGTCAATCAACAAAATGGGCAACTGCCTCCGCACAGAGAAACCCGACATCGACAAAACGCACGTCGAACGCAATCAGCTCGACGATCCGGGTGTTGGTGTTCCCGGCGTACCGCAACTGACATTGCCCATCGGCGGCCAGCCGCAGGAGCAAATCCGACCCGTACCCCAGATTCCAGAGAATGAGACTTCCAATGCGAATGCGAAAATCTTTGTCGCCCTGTACGATTACGATGCACGCACCGATGAGGATCTAAGCTTCCGCAAAGGCGAACATTTGGAAATTTTGAATGACACACAGGTGAGTCCTCCGAAATTTACGAATTTTTTTTTTATCGGTGCCCTTTACTTTCACTTAAATGGATTTGAGGTCGATTGGTCCTATTTCTGTTCGAGGTCAATGTTGAAATCCATTTTCTTTTATTCTACTTCATTGAGGTCTACTTGATATGTTAGTGGGTTGAAATAGGAAAAAATTGTAGGTTAATATTGATTAAAAAAGTAGTTAGTCATAGGTTGACCATAGGAAGAAGTCATGTTCTTACTTCATGGTCATAAAAAAAACTATCGAATATTTTCATTAGTTTCTCAATTGTTTGTTATCTTTGTAACAAGTAGATATGTAAATACAAAAGGCATCTTATCTATTTTCAGTTCTTGGCTAAGGTCAAATTTTCCTTTTATCAATTGTTTCCCTACATTGTGTCTTGCCATTTTATCATTTCTTTGATGAATATTTTTTTATATTTCATGGTCAAATTTTGTTTTTGTTCAGATCAGATATGAATGAATCGCAATAAATTTTGAACGCACTTCAGCAAAAGTAGTTACCCATTTGCCCTTTTCACTGCTTATCTTATCAGCTAACTACTGTCGGTATTTAATGGAAAATATGTATGACGAATACAATGGCTCGCATTCAACACTTTTCAAAACATTTTTTCTCCATTAGAATTACAACAACAAAATGAAAACAATAACAAATTTCTGATAAATTCACCGCACATTTGCTTTTATCAAAATTTCCCATTGAAATAATTGATAAGCATCCAATAATTACCCGCAACAACAACAACAACAGCTGCTCGAGCTGAAAGCAGCCCCGATTAATTATATGATTTATGAATTATTCGCGTGCAAAAAGACGATACAAAAATAGTATGAAGCATTAAATACCGAAGCGCTGTTAACTCTCTAGCGCCTCTGAGTAGCGGCACAGCTACCCTAATGTGTCTATTAAGTTAGTTACTTTTGAGATAGCTCCTCCAAGCGATTTGGTTAAATTAACTATTGGCATTTGCAGTTGTTTTGCCAAACAAGCTACCGATGAAGTGGTGAGTTGGTGAAGAGGAGCAGCAGTGCAGCGATTGCAAATGGGTTGGGACGAATGTTCGAATGCAATTATCGCGTAATCAATTTTTCTATTCATTGAACACAGAGCAGCGTGGCCAACATGCAACCATCTGACACGTTACAAGCTCGCGCGTTGTACATCATTTTCACTGCTGTTGTGTACTATTGATAGTGGACAAGTGCACTTAGGTGGCCAGCAGACAGGCTCAGAAAGTAGCGTGAGTAACTCGTGTTTGTTGTCCATTTACTGGCCTTAACTTACATTGGGTAATTGAGCAAAATTTGTCTCTTCTGCCGTCACTAACTAATTCGTATTCTGTTATTTATTGAATTGAAAATCAAATTTTTGTGAGCGAAAATTTTAAATCTTTTTTGAAGTTTCATTAGTTAACTAATTTCAGAATTACAAAAAATTCATTTCCAAAATTATGTTTCTCATTTGTGGTAGAAAGAATTTATCAAACCATCGAATGACTCAACACACAATTCCTGAAAGCTGCTCCATTGTTCACACCCAAGATATGAAATATTGATTCAAAAAAATAATAAACATTCACACCTACCGTAGCCGAAGTCGAAAAAATCAAATTTATTTATTTCGTTTTATTATTAATTCAAAACACTGTTAGGCTAATCAGAATTATGTCGGAGTGCGCTATTGATATCGAATTTATTATACCCTGCACACTAGTGTCACATGGGTAACTACATCGTTTTTGTCACACCGTTTGTAACGCCCATAAGAAGTCGAGTCGGGTATGGAAAACTATATATATTCTTGATAACTGCCGTAGCTTTGGATCTATCAAAAAATGGCCGCTACTGAACCGTACTGAACCGATTTGGACGGCTTTCTTTTTTGGTTGGAAATTATGTTGGGAACGAAATGGTAATGGAACGAAAAAATCGATAAATTATCGAAAAACTGTAAAATATATCGGACGTATCGTACTCGCATGTGCAGGGTATTCAAGTTTCGGTCAACAGAAGATGCTTCTTTTACTAGTTGTTTTGATTAAAAAAACTTATTTACATTGCTTAAAAAAAACTTTTTTTTTTAAATAAAATAAAATTTTTTTTCTCAAGTCAATAGTCAGTTTGTCCTCTCAACAACTAAAATGTGAAAAAATTCTACAACTAAACTTTTGACATAGTTAGCTACACTTGAAATACAGAATATGATCGTTATTAGCAGCTCTTCTCTCTAACCATTTCAAGTCTAATTTGCATTCAATTACTCTGCAATTGTACAGAATGTACATTCTCCATTCTTCTTCTTCTTCACTTTTTGCATATTTTCGATTGATTTTTTTTTTTTGTAAATTCGTGACAAGTTCAACTCTTTCATCAAATATTTCCCATTCAATGTCGCTGAGAGTTGACGTCTGCCGACAGACTGGCAGATAGTCACTTTTGTTGTAACTGGTGGTGCCAGTCATGCCACTTCCACACGACCAACTGCAGTTGATGTTGAGGCATGTAATATGCTTTTTTCTTCTCGTTTCTGTACAACGGCAGCCTTTCCGTTCCCCCCAGTATAATTGCTATCATCATTGGAGTTGAATTATTTGTTCAGATGTTGATTTCTGCCATTGCAACGCTTTCCAACGTTGGCTGGAAAAATACAAAACAAATTATTAGTTAACTAGTTATTGTTCGAAATAAAAATAATTTACACGATAAAAAAATGCGAACACAATTGAAAGAGAAATGCGATAAGAAAATTGAATTGAAATGTAAGAAAAAAAATTGTATACAGAAAATAATTAAGTTTTTTTATTTAATCTTATTTTATTTTTGTATTGTACGTACATACGAGTATTTACCTTAAAAAGTTTTCTGGTATAAATTTGTTAGTGTGACATAATCGCGATTGAAAGAACATTAACCTTTTCGGCGGTGGTTGGTGTGTCGCAAAAGGCAAAACACAAAACTCAAAGATTCGTTCCATTTGTGAAATGTAAACAAAACAAAACCAAAAAGGAAAGGAAACAAGACACTACCAGCAATAACAACAAAAACAAAACGTTGCAAAATCTCTCAAGTCTCGAGATGAGTTCCTCTACAGACAGATGGCAGTGGCGATGGTGGTGGCTGGCTAGTGGTGGCGCTAAATGGCATGACGTCGTCGGCGTCATCTCCTTGGACCAGCGCCAAATGGAAACATTGAATCAAGCCAGAGAAACGGAAAACGAAACGAAAAGTAAAATGAACTAAAAATTGTACATAAAGTGAAAAATGATGCAATGAGCAATTGTAGACGAAATGAAATTAAAAATGTATTTAAGCGCACAAAACTGTAACGAAATGGGTTGGAATTCAAGTGTTCGGTCGTCGTCATCACTCGTAGTCTTCTTTATCATCATTGCGGCGGTTATTGTGCGGAAAGGAAAAGTGGACAAACATGTGCCATGATACGAAACTAAACAGATCACACAAGCACACAGACTCGTACTTACGCGCAGCGATAACAACTCGTTGAGAGTTGTCTGGGCTTTTCTTTTGTTTGCTTTTCATTTTTTATTTATTTCTTTCTTCAAGTTTTTTTTTTTTTATGCCAACTAACAATGCCTTCTCCTCACTGTCATTCGTTTCCGGTGTGTTTGGCTAATTAAAATCAACTCAATTCAACTACACAAATGAGTGCATTGAATGCAATTGTTGGTTACGCTTTTGTTAAGAAAAAAACCATCCTAAAGCCGTTGAGAGAGGGACGAGCGTAAGAGCGTTTAGGAGAGGAATTGTCAAAAGCTGCATTATCGTTAGCAACTTTTCCTATTTTTATATTGAAAAAATATTGTATTTTTCAGCGAATAGGGACAAGTCATCGTTCCCTTAAAAGAAACTTTTTTTCACCATAAGTGCAGAGTTGCCTGTACTTTCATTTGCTTTATATTCCGTTTTTTCTGTTTTTTCTTCCTTTTCATGTAGGTTTTAGCTTAAGTATATTCGCTTTTTTATCTGCATTGCATTTTGTATGCGTGGAATGCTTTGAGGGGAGAACAGAATGAAGAAGAAATGAGGTTAAGGAGTTGCTTTCGCTTCTGTGTGTGGGATGATTTGTCAACAGTGGGTCTTACGAGTACTTAGCCTGTGGGGAATATTTCACTTCATTTAAATTATATTTTTAGAAGCCACAGAAATTTGTTTTTAGAAGCAATTTTTCTTTAAGAATTTTTTTTTTTATTTTCATGAAATTAGATTGCATTTAGCATTGCAGGTCATTATTTGTCTCGCTTTAAATTTCATTTAATCTGATCCGAAGGACATTATACTTCAGAGGTAATCTTTTGGGAACTGGCTCACTCTTACAAATGAACAAAAAAAGCCTAATAACCAATAACTGCATAGTTTATTGTTATGCTCAAATGATGCAATTACTAACGGTAACTCCACTATTATATTCGTCTATAAATTCCTTGTCTATAGTTAATGAATTTGTCTTTGCATCAAATTGACGACATTCCAAAACTTATGACTGTAAATCATAAAAAGCACTTAACGTTTTTTGATGTTTTCATTAAGCTTCACAAATCCGATGTAAAAACGATTTCAATGTGCACGTTCAATGACCTTTACCGACAGAAAAGACCCATAAAACATAACACACAACAAGCAACTCTGGCAGAGTAATTTAAAAACGGGAGGAAGGCGAAGAAGAAGAAGAAGAAGAAAAAATCCACTAGTTAGGCAAAAGATTTTTATCAACAAGTGTTTGGAGTGCGTAGCCATTGTTGGAGAAAGAATTCATAATGGAATGTGCATTCAAAAATAACAACAAAAGCCATAACAACAACAACTAGTTACTAGCATTAGAGGGGGTGTGGGGAGGGTGGTGGAAGCCTAAGAAAGAAAACTATAAAAAGTGTTTCGCTTTGGAAGAGAAACATTTTACAATTTTAACCTCAATGCCAATAGTTAGTGGCCAAAAGGAAAATAAAAACCATTAAACTCAAGCAAAAATCATACTTTGTTGGCGCAACCGAACGCCAACAGAATTCCAAATCACACAGAATGGATGGCCATTGGATATTTCTTGGATATATTTCGAAAGAAACAAACAAGTGTGGCGGTGAGTGTGTAGTGTGGCTAACAAAAAAATTATACAAAAAACACAATTAATTCTGCATAAAATCAGTAAAAGCCTGACGGACGCATGGTTCATGACGAAACAATAAAGCGAAACGCTTAGAAACGCCAATAAACCGCAAAAACTGATTTTACTGATATTTTTCAATTCGTTTCTTTATTATTTTCTTATTTGCTTTCTGCAACGACTACGCAACTAACTAAGCAAATATGAAGAAGGCAGCTAGCCTACCAACTCAACTGGTATCACTTTTACCTATACCACTTTTGGTGTTACTGTTGTTGCTCATTTTGCTGCTTCTACTACCGCGACTAGCTCTATTTGGTCGGTTGTTTGTGTTAGCAAATTTGTTTTGGAATTCCAACACACACATGCACATCGCACACTCAGTTCAACTGTCAGCATGTCATGGTGGTTATTCCATTATTAATATTTGATTTTTTCAATTTTTCTCATTTTTTTTTTGTTTCCATTTTATTTTAACATATTTGTTATTTTGTGATTAATTTTGAATTCATTGAAAATAATTGCGTGAGTACAGTAGCAACCTCAACCGCTAAATACAACAACTACTCACCAACAAAATAAATTTTTGCTAATTTCACACATGTGTGAGTTCTTGTAGTTGATTGTCGCTTTGCAAATTTTATTATCGATTGTTACTATTTCTCTTTTCTTTACTACTTTTATTCATATTCGTTCGAATAATTTCCTGTTCACTTTTTGTTGACAGTGAATGGTTTTTAAGACAGGATTTCTCAAAACCTTTTTGCCCGTGGGCATAGGTCTGATGAACAATGCTTTAAAACTACTTGAACAACGCGTATACCAAAAAAAAACTTCGGAAAATTTTGTTTTCAATCAATTGTGAATGTTTATTTGTTAGACTGCATGGGTTAAAAGATATTTAAGCAGTTATTCAAAAAAAATAAGGAAGAATTTTAAAAATGTTTCAAAAGTATATTTATATAATCTTTCGATTTTTTATGACCTCAAATCTTTTGTCATAATGCACACACACAACTCTCATGCAAAATTGAATGTTGCTATGATTTAAGTAGTCTCCTTGCATTTGTTAATAATTTTCAGCATAGCTGAGGCTAACAAAAGTTCAAAGAATATTTGTCTTTGGATTTATTAGCGGCCCACCCTACGCCAAAATTTCATATTTTTGGACCATTTCCAAAAAGTTAGTTGAAAAAAAAATATTTAAATTTTTTTCAGCTTTATTTTGCGGTCTAACATTTTCTTATCATATAGTTAAATTATTTGTTTATTTTTCTCTCATACATATTTCAAGAATGCGAAAAGTAAAACATTATGTACTTACATTAGTTCAAACTTAATTAAATATGTAGTTAAAAAAAAGAATTCCTATTAAAAAACACTGTGAAATAACAAATTCTGATTGCTGAACTGATAACATATAATAATGCTTTTGAAGATACGAACAGAGTGCAGTACCATTGACCTCCCTATTTTAGTCTAATTCAGTAAAAGATCTGCAATCAGAAAAATATACTCTCATGTGAGGCGACGCATATGTTTTGTATTATTAAGATTATTTCTCTAAATGTCTATACCACATTATACTTTTGTGTAGCACTAACATAAATACATACAGTGTAATGGAATTCGAACGAATGTTTGCGAACTCGTACAATTAATGAAAACGCTCCGGCTATTGCATCATTAACTCCTTGATGCTTTATTCTGAGAAGATTTCTCTTGATGTGCAGTGTGCACTGCAATACAAAAACCGTTAAAAATGTTTAATAGCCTGAGCTTTTTCTGTACTATTAACTGAGTTTATAATGGCAATAAGCGAGGCAGCCTATTTGAAACAAACGTTAAAAACGAAATGCAGTTGAACGGAAGTGAATGCTTTTTGTATTAACTCATTAAAAATGAATCCATACTTAATTATTTTTTTAACTTTTTTTATTAAAACAATTGCAACAAAAAAAAACCGTAACATTTTTATAAGTAAAAATTCAGTAGCTACTAGCCACCACCACTCGGTACTGGCTTCACTTCATTGGAAATCAACTTATGCAATTTTAATTGAGCCAAGTTTATTTTTAACCAAAACCGGAGCAATTTTTTTAGTTTGCTTCATTTTTTTCTTTTTTTTTCCTACCCAACTTGCATGGCCAGTTTCTTCGATCAGCCAAGCCAAGGTGGAGCGACTGAATGCAATTAATATTGGGCAAATAATTAAACATGAAAAAATATATTGGCAAACGAAAATATACAAACGTAATAAAATGAATTCTCGTAGTTCCCACGCTTTTGATAATGACCAAATGATAAAGTGTCTAGAGGCATGCTTTTATTTTAATTTTATAGACAAATCAACTTTTTAGCTTTCCGCCAAGCACATTTCTCAATAACTAGAACGTGCAAACAACAACAAAACATTTGAGCATTTTTAGAACAACTGCAACAACACAAAGCCACCGAAGCAACTGAAAATGCGCGACCATGACAACTCTCGCAATAAACTGTGTAGATGAAAAAAATTTAAAAAAAAACCATTTCTTTGCATTTCAAAACCAAAAGGCGGCCGCTGATGGGCCGGTCCTACCTCTTCATTATCGTCGCCGAACAAAATTTGACTTTCGATTTTGACTTTTCGCTTCAGCTACCCTTCGGCCCATCAATCTTACGAATTTGTAGGAATTCATTGGCTGTCCGGTGCATTTGGGAACTTCTTGTGTGAATAACCCAAATTCGAATATTTTCTTTGCATTCGAATTAATAGTTGAAATGTTCTTCTTTCTTTAATTTTTCTACCATTTTTTTATGTGCTTTTCATTTGCCGGTTTTGTTGTTATTTTAACATTTCACTTGTATCTCTGCGGCGCGCTCGATTTTACGGTTTTTTTTCAAATTTATTTTCTCTTGTGTTGACTTTTTTGTTTCGTAGAATTCTTTAGATTGTGAGTCATTTTGTGACTTTTATTTATTAAAATGACGTAAAATTATGGTCATTATCTGCTAAATTTAGCTGCCTTTAGTTGCTGGCTGCAATTTGTGTGGAATTTATTTATAAATTATTGATTTTAATTAGCAGTAGTTAGGAAATAGTTATATGATTTGAAGTAAAGTTTAGCGGTTTGGAATTTCAAGCTACAATTTTTCCAATGAAGAAGTATTCTTAGAATGACATAAAGTGGAAATCTATGTTCTTGTTGATTCATCTCTCAACAAACAATGTTAATGATTTTAACTAAAACTATTGCAATATTAAAAAATTGATACCGATTTTCACAATCAAAGAAAAATCTTTGAATAAAGTCCCCAAAAATTGATATGAAAATTATTTGAAAAATTTATATTCTAAAATATTACTATCAACATCTTATTTGGATGATCCAACTCTTCAGCATTTTTTAATATTTCAATTTGTACCATATTAATCGTATTTGTTTGTCTTATCTACTTTCTTCCCAGGGCGATTGGTGGCTAGCGCGCAGCAAGAAAACACGTCAGGAGGGCTACATACCATCAAATTATGTGGCCAAATTAAAGTCCATAGAAGCTGAACCGTAAGTTGAACTTAAGTTATTTACTTTAATTGTTATTTTAAATAATTTTTAGAGTTTTTAATCGCTTTGATTCTCTAAAAATCATTTAAGCTATTGTATTGTATTTTATTTAAAATCTTTCCAGTCAAACACAAGTTTATAATTAACTAATTTTTATTGGAACTGGAATTTTTTCAATTAAAAAATAACATCTACGCATATTCATATATCATTAGAACCAGCTTAGTAGCTGTCAATTCAGTGTATTATCTGTCAATTTAGTAGATTGCTAAAGTTAAGTTGGAGCTTAAATTGACTATGAATATGGACCATGGTTTTTACCTCAGACATTTTCAAATATATTCACAATAGAGTTTAAATTCGTCGTAATTGCTCAACAGCAATTTCGCTGTAAAAGTATGCAATGTAAATTTATATTAATTGTACGTATATAAAAATATGTGGCATACTTCTAGGCTGCATTTTTTACCTATACAAATTTGTGGTTTTGCAAACAAATATTTTTACAATGGCAAAACCCTATGAATCAGTTCAAGGAAAACTTAAGCAGCCCAGAATTAAATTTGATGCTTCGAGTATATCAGGAACTTATATTAATCAATCGAAGCAAATGCCCTAAATGGAATTCCAAAATCAAATGAAAATGACTTACCAAAAGAACAAAAATAAAACTAGGTTGCCAAAAATTAGCATTTTAGTTTTCAACACGTTTCGCATAAATCATCACTACATTGAATTTTGTTTGGCTATTTCGGACAAACGAATTTGCAAATTTTTTTCTTTTCTTTAGTACAACAAAAAATTAAAGGCGCCATCTCAATGCAAAATAAGAAGTAAATTTCAAACGAGAAAGATTTCTTTATAGTTAGCCCCAAAAATGTGTATGCATCTAATATGGAAACGCATTCATGTATCTGTAAAGTGAATAAGATATTTGAGAAACGATTGCTAAAAACGTGTCCAAAGAAATTCTTATGGTCAGTTTTTGGCAAGTTTTTATTTTCCATTAATTAAATTAGATACTTCCTACAACAAATATAATACCTAAACAATAGAGGCCGCTTTCGAAAAGTTTAATCACCTAATTATCCACTTTGCACGCTTACCTCCATAACCGAGCGCTTCGCTTCAATTCAATTCTGTTATTGACCGCCCTCGAAATGTGCCATTTAATGTGAATTTTTATTTATCAATCAATTAGCAAAATAATAATTTTAAAAAATTAACTTCTGTGCGTCTCTGCTGTATTGTTGTGTCGCATCACTCCTATTGATGTTGTACATTGTTAGAAAGCGGTTTTTTTATATAAATTTAAAAGTACTTTATATTTTATTGGACAAAATACGGACACGTCATAGTCTTTGAAAAGCAATTTCAGTATTCTGATTCATTATTTACAGTTAGATATGGTGCGAAAACCATTAGTAATTTTTCGTCAGAGCTAAATGCAATTTTTTAAATACTATTAACCCTTACGGCACTAGTTCACATTTCTGTTAAATCTAGTAAGTAGTATTCATAGTATTGAAAAATTTTAACTTGTCAGCAAATAATCGTCAAAGCTGTTTCATGTCCTACATGAATTTTAATTGTTACACATTCTTCCCATTATTTTCACTGCAGTAGTTGTTTTACAGCATGCTGTTTAAATATTCAAATCGTTTTGTTGACTATTCCAAAAAACATCAAAAAGAAACATCATCCATTACGTCTATTACATTTGTGGTATGTCGGAACTTGAAAACTATTGTTTATCAAATAATATCAATTCCAAAACAAAAAAACTGAACTTGACATTAACCCTGAATGTGTAGTTTGTTATTATTTGTGTTTTCGGATCAATTTAAATTTAGGTGATCCAGTGATTTTCCGATTATTTACTAAAAATACACTAAAAACTAATTATGGGTTTTTTTTTTGGAAATCGTTACATTATAATTTAATTAAATATGAAATTAAACTATTTACTAGACTTTGTTACATGCAAATTGATATAATCATGAAACAAGCTGCTTGGGAGATAATAACAATACGCCGAATACTCAGGCATTACTGGGCCTTTATCGAAAACCGACGTGGCTGATGTTTTATCATAATGGTATGGAAAACGTAGTGCCTCGTGAACATATAAGAGGTGTACTATGTATATCCTATTTGATTGAAGAGTTGTCACAACGGGTCGCAACTTTCTGAAATGGAGGAGGGTTGATAACGGTCGAATTCACTCTGAATTCATATGGAATTTAAAAAATTTGGTTAAGTTTCATTAATTAGAATTTTTTTTTTGAATTATATGTTATTTTTTTTTAATTAATTCGTTGTCTATACTTTTTTTATAAACTAACTGCACAATTGACTTTTATTATTATTTCCTTCATTGGCTCATTGAAAATTAGCGGAATGAGGCAATAAATATATTTATGTTCTTTTAAAGGGCGATTTTCTGTAGTACGTGTCGCTAATTTATTGCTGTACTTGGTTCTCTAGGGCTTTAAATGTTACTTACTCATGTAAACACACACAAAAATATCAGAATTTTTAGTACTTTTTTACACTTGACCTATTTGTAATTTATTTTTTTTGCTTTAACTACGTGCTACTTGCTGAACATATTACAAGTGAATACTAATTTGTGTTAAAACATCTTTTTTGAGGGATGTTGCTTTAATTTTTTGACAATGTAATAGACAATTAGTACTTTTTGTTAGCAATTTTCTATTATGCTCACCACCTCCGTAAATCGAGTGAATATTCATTTCTGAGTGTTTGTGAAACTGTCTTCATAAATATTTACTTTCACGTGGATCTTGACCGATATTTACTTCGATGAACAAACAGAATCGAATGTCCTTCAGTGAATTTCACAAAACAAACTTTCTTTCTTTTTTTTTTTTTTGTAGCTTGATGATGCAAATAATTGAAGTATTTGTAATTCCAGTAACCGAATATGTCATCTTCTTCGAAAACAACAAAGCACAACAATAAATACTAAAAATAATGTTGATCACGAGAGCAACCAGGCAAACACCAGCCCAAAATTAACAAAAACAGTTGATCAAAACAAAACCACATTCAGATGGAATTTCTTGTTGAGAGATTTATTCTTGAGATTCAGTACAGACCTTTTCTTCGTTTTTGGTTCTCTTGCACATGTGTTTAACATAATTATGCATTTGCTTACTCATTTGAACATTTCTTTTGTACTTATGTCTTTATTTTTAAAAATAATATCGGAGAACCTGTCCAGGACATGCAATCAACTTGAAGCACGCGACAAGCTGCTACGTCAACACGCGTTCGTGCGAACATTGTTTCTTTTTAACCCAGTTTAATAAATTTCCAATTTCAATAAACAACTTGAGGCGAATCTCTTTTCTTCTTATTCGTTTTCCCAAACCAAGCTCTGCTCCATTCAGTTCGAAAATAAACCAAAATTAAAATACAAAAAAAAAACTTCCAACATAAATTAAAAAAGAAATGATTTTTTTTCAAAAGAAAAAACGAATAAGATGAAATTATGTCCACGTGAATCGAATGTCATTCATTTAAATGATTGCAGCTGCAGTAATAACTGTTTATCAAAAACAATTCATACATATCGGATTTCAATGAACTCTGGACTGGGCGGACTTTTTAAACCAGGCACATCGAACACTTTGTATGTTTGTAACGCATGGCAGGTATAAAAATTGTCTGTCCGTCATTCGCACGATAACTGCCGTAATTATTGAGCTAGCGACTTCAAATTTTGGAAATAGAACAAACAGGAATGGATTGTAAATGAAGCAGGAACTAAATGGAATCGTAACTAGTTGAGAAAGGGAACGATTGTGAAATAAGAACGAGACTGGAACAAATGGAAAAGGAAACAGATTGGGAATAAAACAAGAGACACTGGAATTTGTTTATGAATTTCCCTTTTTTTAAATTTTTAGTCAAATTTAAGGGTTCTAAAATACACATTTTGCTATTCAAACGCTATTCACCGAGTTATTCGTTTTGAATAAATTAAAAGTAAAACTTGCCCTTGGCAAAGTCATTACACTTAATTGATACCACATGCGAATATTTCGCTTTAACTACATCGGCTTTGTGTTGTGCGCTCGATTGAAAGTGGCTCAAATTGCAATTTGCAGATAAATCGATTTGAATCGCTTTGAATTGCTCTCTTCAAGCAATTCGTGTAATTTAAGGCTTTGATAGCTTTTTTTTGTGTGTGTTGTAATTGTAGTTGTTGCTACAATGAACTAAAAGCAAAAAATGCTTAAGTACACAAATACCATGAGGTGTGAAGACTATACGTAAGAACGAACACCTGCCGAAGTGTGAAATGAGTTTAGAGATTTTAGAATACTTAACAGCCATATTATACTAAAATGTTGTATTCAGCGTTGTACTGGAAATAAAGAAATAAAAGTTCCCCTTTCCTAAGAAAACCATTCAAAATATGCTGTAAATAAAAATCTTGCTACCCAATTTTATGTGAAGAAAAAACTGCAAATATTCCCTTGAATTTATTTAATTTCCTGCATTTAACTGATAGTAACTCGAAATTAAGAAAGGAAATGAAGAAGCAAATTTTGGGAGAAAGAAAAAAGAAGTGTTGAATTATTGAGAAGATAATAAATTAACCAACTTGGAAAGGACATTTACCAACAACCGAAAAATGATCATGGACTGGAGCCAGCCAGACACTCAAATGAGAAGGTTGATTAAGGAAATTCAGTACACCGAAGATAAATTGGACATTGTGTTGTGTGCTTAATGCTGAATTATTGGCCAAATTAAATTTTACAAGGCAATGGATTTTGGCTACAAAGAGACTCTCTGCAACCGAAAACTTCAAAACCGGTACTGTAAAAGAGACACACAGCGCCAAAAAAGAAAATAATTTGGCAAACAACATTTTAAACGAAATTCCAATAAAAACAAAATTCCCCCAAATAACATATGGTACACACATGAAAGCAGCAGTGGCCAGACTCTTACACAGCATACACAAATTGGGTCATATCTAAGCCCGAAGCCATCATCTAAAAAGTTTGGAGACCTTGAAATCTTCGTTACTAAATTTTTGATATGAACCAAAAAACAAAAAAATAAAAAGTAAAAAAAGACAAATTAGGAAATGTTCAATGATTTTAGGAAATGCAGCAAAATATGAAATAAAGAAGAAAAAACAAAAACAGACAAGCTGCAGAAAGCTTTTACCGTTCAAATTGGGCGTGCTAAATATGTCAATATTGTCATAATGAATTATCGTAGCAATATTAAACAACAACAATGGCCATAAAAACTTGTACTTTGAATTTTGATGCAATTGATGCCAGTAAATGAGGAATCCAAGCGGACAAAATTGATTTTAAGTAATACAATGTATAGAGTAAAAACCAAAAAAAAACAATTTTATTGTTTGAGAATGGCTGTACGATTTACTAAAAATCAGTAATGACAGACAAGTATAAAAAATTCACAAAATTAAAAGTAAAATAAAGTTTCTACTTATCTGTAGTTTCTACTTTAATTGACCGATAATACTCTGATTTGACAGTTCACTTGGCTATTGCTATGATAAATCTCTATCGAAGGAAGACTAACTTCCTGCATCAATTGTTTTTTTTTTGCTGGAAATATTCAGTGAACGTTCTAAGGTCATAAAGGATATTAAATTCAATGAATATTCCAACTAAATAATTTCATTAGTTAAAACAATTTTTTAAGTATTAAGTTTCTTTCAAGAAGGTCAATTATCTGATAACATCTGGTTGTTGTGTAACCTTTTCAACATTTTTTGTCTGAATAACTTTCCATAAACAATGAAGTTCAGTTTATAAGGCATTGAATGGAAAGGTATTTCACAACATCAGGTAATACTTGTGAAATGTGGACCCTAACCCTTTGATTTGAGGATTGCTGGAAATACTCTTCTATTTACATTTTTAACTGTCAGCAATTTATTTTTTTAACCACATTGCTCTGTCTATTCATTAATTGGCACACCATGTACTCTAAAATAGAGTACATACCCACTGAAAAGTAAACAAATCGAGTCTATGCTAACCCTGACTTCGACACATTTCGGTGACTCTTCCTATTGTGAATTGGTCGCTCAAAATCTATAACAAATTGTTATAACTAAATTGTCAATAAGTGTCTGATAACGTCAACAGTGTTGTTGATGACAACAACACCAACACCAACAACATCAGCAATTAGCACAGTTCAGTGACACTCTAGTTAAAATTTCAATGTTCACCAAATAAAGTTCAATTCTAAATAATTATAGTTTCCAGGTAAGCAAAATAAACCCCCAAGTACACTACCGGCTACTGGTTTTATCTTGGCGTTGTTGTTGTTGCTGTGCGGCTTGTGACTTCCAAATGAATTCACATTAATTTTTTTTTACAAAACTGTGAAATAGCCGCCGCCAACGAACGAATTCGTCATCAGCACAACACCATCATCAATATGGATGAAATATTGATATATTGAAATTTGTCTGCTCCACAATAACTAGTTAGCAACAATTTCATGAATGAATCCATTCGTTTTAAGTTAGGTTGAGACAACAACAAAACTCAAAGGAAAAATACAACAAAAATTGACGCGAGCGAAGATGAAAAATGTTCAACAGTGTTTACAAAATTTTAAAAAAATTTTTAAGGTTGAACGTTGATCGGTGACGAAAAAACCACACAAAAAAATTGCAATAAATAATATTGGCAATGATTGGCTCGTGTTTGAATATGGGTGAAATATTTGTAATATGATTTTATCCGTACACGGATACACGGTGCAGAAACTTTGAACAAGCAGATGAAAATTTAAGAAGAATATTATTTTGTTATGATTACCCAGAGTGGATCTCTTCAAGTCCTTGCGCGACTGCTGAGATAGATACCCTGTGAAATTTCATATCATACATTTTGTAGCCCCAACTTCAATTGGAATAATCTTGATTTTAATATGCAAAATGCGAAACCGTATCACCGTTGACATTGAATTTAGCAAACAAATTTAATGTATTGAAATAATTTGAAAAATGTTCGCTGAGACAATTTCAATCTAGACAAAAGCAGCAACAATTCGACGTCTTCCGCACCGGAAGATCGTTTGATCGATCAAACGTAACTTTTTTTTCGAAACTAATTCGATATTTTTCAGATAAAATTTATTTATGTATTTTGCTGTGAACTAACTACGTTCGTGCATATAAATTAGTCGATTTGCAATTAAATATCAATTTTAGACAAATAGAATTCGCCAACTTGATTTATTGCAAATTTATAGTTAAATTGATTGATCGTTCAATTGACATGGGTGGGAATTCACCGAATAAATTTCGTTCGCAGCGAAACAATTCAATTTGGAATTGCAAAACTGTCCAAAGCATTCCTCGCTCGATTCTCGTTCGGTTGGACGAGTGCGTGTTTGGCAATTACAAGTTTGTGACAAAATTTTTTTATTTTTATTTGCCTTTTTTTTTTTTTGGTTACTAACTAATTTTTTACAAGTAAATTATAAACGACAATAGAAACAGTTCAATGCCTTTTTATTGTTTTTGTTGTGTTGTTTTTTTTTTTTATTATTCTATTCTATTGTATGCAGGTATCTAGCAGATATATGTTATTTTTAGTTTGGCAGGAACAAACTTCCGATAATTTGCAAAATTAATTGTACACACTAATTTGCAGTCAGCTGATCAAGTGTCTCATTAAATTTATATTAGAATTTTATTTATCACCGAATAGCGATGAGTGGAATAATTTTAGACATGTACTAGGTAAAAGTTTTTTTTTTTATTGTTTGAAAGTATTTTGGTGAATTTTTGTCTAAAAGAGATACAGTGACTTCAGAAAAATTTAATTTTTATAGGAATATTCTTGATCTTTACTAGAATTATCTATATATATATAAGAGACGTGTATGTTTGGCACCAGTAGACGCGGAAACTACTGCACAGATTCTCACCAAAATTTATATATGTGTTCTATGGGTCGCGAGTCGTGAGGTGGGATGGGTTTTGCTTTTACCGCCCACAAGTTCAAAATTTTTGCAGAAACTTTTTTTTATATCAAATTTTATATGATCAACAATTAACTTGGTTGCGGTTGCTCATTTGCGAATTGTTTCTCAACAGTGTTACCATATCTGCGCGTTTCAACTTCGGTGAAATTTTTACCTTTCGGTATCTGGGAAAAAATTTGCTAATGGGATAAGTTTAACAATGGAACTATAAAAGTTTTTTAGGCCCAGCAAAGCGGGTCGGGCCCAGCTAGTATTATATAAAAAGTATTTTATAAGTCTGAATTAAAATTCGTTAATTTATTTATTTGTTCAAAGTATGAAATCAATAAAAGCCGGCTGTCATACATGCCTGATTTATCTCTGTACGCAATCAACAACCGATTAAAAAGTATTTCAAAAAAATATTAAACAAATATTTGCCCTCGATTAAAGCTTATTTTAACTAAACACCATAAAATAAACTTTTTCTAAAAATTTCTACGAAAATTGAATTGCCAAATTCCCCCATACGGAAATCGAATGCATCGCATCGCTTGTCTGTCGTGTCAATATAAAATTAACATTTTTCTCCACTTCATGATATTATGTAAATAGAAAAAATATTTGTTTAAATAATTAACGTTAGGTTAAACGTAAGTTTGATTTTGATGACGAAAAACTGCGAAAAAACGTATAAATTCCATTAAAGTTATGCGCATAGAAATAATGGTACGCATAGTACCAAACTTCAAACTTTATTTTTGAAAACATTTTAATTTTTAGCCAACTTTAAACGAAGCGTCTTTAACTGATTCATTCATAATAATTATAAAGTTTACCAGGAATCCAAGAAGCACACAACTTGTTTCAACTTGTGGATTTCCCCTTCGCAGTTCGGCACCACTTGACACAAAGTAAAAATTACCAAAATAATAAAAGACGAGTTGCATTTCGCAGAAATCAAATTCTCAACTTCTTTGTTCCTTGTTCGAAAAATTACGAATGAACGAACAAAAAATGTAAACTTCAAAACTGGATTTATGTCATGGCTGTTGTTTATCTCTGACGTCAACAGGTGGTTCGGTTTCAAATTCCCTGAAATCGCTTTTGACCCAATTAACAAAAATGCAACTCAGAAATGTCTCGGCTGTGATTATCGACAGTCTCGAAAAAGAAATAATAAAATTCAATCTAATTTTCCATAAAATGCACATCAAAATATTTCAAAGCAATCTCAAAAATGTTGTTAATTATGTGAAAAACTATTGTTGATTGACATTAACTGTTTTTGGTACTATTAAGCGCTGTTGTCTGTCGTGTCGAGTCGAGTAGTGTTATGTTTTTAGATATTTTGTAATTTTTAATTCGATTTTTTTACATTTTTGTTTTAACTAAGCCAGAAAAGTAATAAAATTATCAAATTTTAGTGGAAAGTTAATTGTGACAGTTATTTAAATGCATTCGTAGGGGAGATGGTATCACGCGATTGAGGCGTGATCGTTTAATTTATGAGTGTGTTTTTGATATTTTTGGAATTGTTTAAACTACGCCTTACATTCATACATACAAATATGAGAATCATGTAAATTTACTATCCGAATTCTAATTGTGCTCATAAGGAAATGCTTTCTAATCGATTTTATAAATATAGAACGAAAATAGAGCATATTTCGCTGCGATACGCCATTTTAATGCTAAATGACAGTTATATGTCAGCAGCAGCTGTGTTTTTTTTATTTTTACATCACTCCGATTTGTTGTTTAAATAAAATTAGTTATTTTTCGTGTGAGCGTGATTTTCTGGCGGTAATTAAAAATAAACGCATTTGGTGCGTGTGTGCGGAAAAGTTTATTTTTATAATTTTACTTTTGTTTGACTTGCTTTTAATTTATTCACCGGTTAGTTTTTCTGTTTTGTATTCTTGTGTTTTCAGTTCCGTTAAATGGTTTTTTGTTTGCTTTGACAAATTATCGACAGTTGTTGCCTATCAAACCGACATTTGTGGAAATTCTGTGTGAATTCCCAAATTTGTTTAATTTTTACTGTCAATGAAGCATCTGTTCACTAAATTTTATATGAAATGGAAATTTTCCACAGTTTTTTTGTTCGTTTACATTTGGCCATATTTTTGACACACTTACACAGTGCAGTGCACACAGTCTTCATTAACTTTTTTAATTGGGCGTTCCGTAAACATGTCCATTCTCTCCGTTCCATGCATACATTGTAATTATGACTCAATCGATGCGCCGTTGTTGACGTTACAATAATATTTATTTTATATGTTATTGGCGATTCTATTTCATTAAAGCCCTTTTAAATTTAAGCCTAATCCTTTCAGCGTAATCTAAAAATTTTTTTAATAAGGATTCCGCAGTTATTAATTATAAAAAATTCATGAACGGGTGCACATAACAGAGCAGATTTTTTGCAAACCATAAATTTGTATGTTATATTTTTTACCATTCAAATTTATTAAGGCGATTCCTATAAGGCTGGAAAACCCTCTGAAACGCGCCGTTGTGCATACGAACAGTCAAAACTTAGGAGTTTTGACAGTTCTTTTCCGAAACTGCGCATTTTCGAGGGCTTTCTGACTGTATACGAATCACCTTATTGTATTACTTATTATATACTTGGTGGTATGATATTTTTAATAATTTATTAACTTTGACTTCTTCTCTTTTTAGGTAAGTACTCGTAACATACAACAATAATAAACTTGATGCATTTTTGGAATTTCAAAGTCACAACACGTAATGTATATCGAAAAATATATTCTTTTAATATAATGATAAATTAAGAAAGACCCTGAGAAATTCGAAATTTAATATTGCCAAAGGTTCATGGACTTTGATCAATGTTCTCTTCGATTTGGTAATGCAAAAGAATGAATGACAATTCAGGCTTTATTATTCAGAGAAAATGTTACACATGCAGCTTAGACGCAACGTTCAAATACAATTAAAATGGAGCCTCCAAATTATATTTACTGCAGATATAGTAAAAAAACACATTTCCTTTTTTACATATGTTAAACATGATTATAAGGAATATAAATAAGAATAAAATGCATCCACACTCCAAGGGCAGACACTATCTTTTATCAACGAAATAAAAATGTTAGCATTATTTTTTAGGTGGTTAGGTGCGATTCCGAACTTTTTTATATGAGGACAAGCTTGTTGTTACTAATACATTCTGTCAGAAGCCCCAACATCATGCGGCAGAAGGATTTAAACGCGAAAGTACAAGTTTTCTCCCAAAAGTTGCAGATACATTCCACATGAATTTTCCTATTCTATGGATTTGTTTGGCAAAATAATTACTTTAAATATGTATTATGTATGATTCGTCACGAGTCATGTCAGTTAATCTTATACCATAAACAATTCTCCTTAATAGGTTATTTTATTTAGCAATATACTAACATTTCCAGCTCATTTAATTGGTTTCGCATTATCATCAACCCGAACAAAAAAACAAGAAAAAATAAGCTCCAATTACGCATTAGAGGAAATTCTACAAAATCAGCTCTGATATAAACACGTCTCTTCTCTATGTTTAATGAAATTCCACTTAAACATGTTGATAAATCAACTAGCTTCATAGTATTCAGACGGCACACAGTCGACAAATTTCATAGAAACTCATTTTGACATTTATTAACAGAAGTGTCAATGTGCGAAGTGACAAATTTGCGTCATACTGCAATTGCAAATAGGAAAACAGAAAATGAGACGTCATTAAATCTCTCAAGCCTATTGAAGAATTTATTCAATTTGACATTTCATTAATCAACAGTTTAATTTGTAAATGTTATCAAGTGCCACAGCCACCATACGGTAGTCTCAAGTCGGTAGCCATATTATGACTAATGGGCTGTCGTTAAATATTTACAGTAATTTATCTTTTGAATACATCGTCAGATTACAGCACATTCGCTGGAGTTATACTTTTTTTGTATAGATTTTGTTTCATAAAATACTCTTAAACTAGATACGCATTTTAAGAGCTCTGGCATAGCACACCTCAGCTGTTTGTCTCATACTGGAGCTATTGTGTTCGGTTTGAATCAGCTGCTTACATCGAACTTGTCTAGCGATGTTTTTTGGTTTTTTTTTTATTTTTAGTCTTCTTTGGTTTGGTTTGAGGTTATAAGCTGGAAATTGGTTTTAACTGCACGATGACCAACCGCGGTTTAAGCTATGTATCACACCAAACGGTTTGTTGATACCACACAAACGCAACACAAGCCGTCGAGCTTACCAATTTTCAACATGATATAGATTTTTCGTCTGTGTGTTTATGTGTGTTTTATGGTAATAATCTAGCGTGTATTGTCTATTTTTCTGCGAATGTGCATGCTCTCAATTTCCGCTTGGATAGTGAGCTAAATGTACACAGAGAAATTTGTTTATAATATTTGATAATAATGGGATATAGAAAATTATGTGAATGCAAAGGTCCGAATTATTGCATCCATGGTCAATTTGACTCGATCAATAGTCTAACTTTAATAAAAGCTTGAATAGATTTAACGATTTTTTTTTGTTGGAATGGACGAGTTTAGTTTTTGATCTGTAAACCAAAGAAGTTCTTCGAAGCACATAATCTCATATCAAAAAGAAATATTTCTATGCGTATCGTAAAATTTCTTAATATTTCTGAATTGTTTCTAGTCTACACACAAAAAACTGTTTATCTAATTGAACAAATGTTCGTCAATATACGGTCAACAGCAAATTTTTATCATTTTGATCTACAAAAATGATTTTTGTCAAATAAATAATATTTTTGTTCAAATCATATCGTCATATCGACAAAAATGGTCGATCATATTGACAAAAATTTTGTTAATTTTTTGGTATGTATATTTGTTAAATTTGTATATATATTTAAATATTATCTTCAGTGTAGCTGCCGCACTCTCTGCCAACATGAAACCAGAGAATTACTTATTAAGAAAAATAAATTTTCTTTAAATTCGCGCAAAATGTTCCAATGCAAGCGATAGGATCGTTTATCTTGTAGATGGTCGTATGCTTACATGCACATTAAAGAGACACCCGTGCGCACAGGTGATATTTATGAGACACTACACACAAAAAAAAAAGTAGGTAAATCTAACCAAAAAAGACGATTAAAAATGCAGCAACCAAGAAACGTTGTAAATGGAACCGACTCAAAGTTGTTGGCGTACAATCAAATTTTGTTGGCGTACAATTAAAAATTGTTCGTATATTACTTTATGGAAGACAGAGAAAGCAATTATCCAATTGAGCGAAAAAATAAATAGATACATATTAGAAAAAGAATGCAAGAAAAAGATAGCGGATGTGTTTGGTATTTCTGTAGATGTGTTGTATTGAAATATATTTATGAAGCTTAAATTAATTTAATGTAAGCCCAAGACTTTAAAAACGAGATAATTTACGTTTCGTACACAAATTTGTCGGGCAACATCATTTCTACTGCGAATATATATAATATTCATTACTTAGAACTAACGCGCTTCCACAAAACGCAATATTTTAATATTTCATTAAGTTTACAATAATATTGTAATATTGAAATTTATGTTTTCCCGGGAAAAAACGAGTTAAAATACATTCTGCACAATTTTTAAAATCGTAAAATTACAATATTTGTTAATAATTAATTATAACATAGTCATAATTTGATTTTAAAAATTGTTTTCGAAATATCAAAAATGTAAAATGTAAACAAATTGGACGCCATCTTCTAGTGCTGCGAAAATTCGATTTTTTTTGTATTCGATACAACCGGATACTTTCTTGAGAATACTTAATAATTTTTACGATAATTTTCATTCAATTTTGATTTGAAATAAAATCTCTGAGTAAAGTAAATGCACGTAGCAATTGCTCTAAGACGTTTTTATTATTACGACCCAACAATTTTCATACAAACTTCCCTAAAATACCAATAATAGTATCGCATACTAATGGAACCAAGTACTTCATGAGTCAAGTGTCGAATATAAATTATTCATATATTATGCAGCACTTGTTGCTTTGAGAGCGAAAACGAAACAGCCATATATAATAATTTTTCTCTCTTGTATTAAATGTCATGCTGTTTCAGAATTATGAAATATTTGCGGCATGGTTGCATTTCTGCATCGAGCGATGACATTGCGAATCATATGCCGAAATACGACCATGCTGGCAAATCATTTAACAATTTTTTGACGATTAGATTAACCACAACAATTGTAATTGTTGTTTGTGTTTTCCATATAAAATAAAAAATTGTTTTTTTACAACGTTTTTTGGTTAGATTAACCTATCTTTTTTTTTTCTGTGTAAAAGCCAAGTTAAGAGCGTAGACGCATAAGCTCAGCGAAGCTCAGAGCCCGGCTCACACACACACACACACACACATGCACGCACAGAGCACTGTCAGAAAAGCGCTTGTGGCCAGAGAAAACGGTTAAAAACCTTTCTATAAAATTTCATAACCGAATCAGTTGTCTGCGAAACGGTGAAGAAAACGGACGTGTGCCCACGGAAAAACCTTCAGTAAACGAAGAAGCCGAAACCATTTAACTTTTTATACAGAAAAGTAATGACAGTTTTATTTTAATATAAAAATCCAATAAAAATTTAAATTTTCCAAAGAACATTTTAGTTTTAAAAAAAAAAAAAATTACGAAACTTTTCGCGCTTGTAAAACTATTCAACGGAAATATGCAACTTTAGTTTTTCCTCTACTATTTGCTCGATTTAAAGCATTTCCGTTGGTATCGCTTGGATAAATCAACTCGTTTTTTGAAATAATTTTTTTCGCTATTGTTGCTATTGTTTGTGTGTGGTTTTTGCTGAGGTTTGTGGTTAAAGTCTCTTGGCTTGTGTGTGGCTTGGCCATTTCTTGACGCGATCACGACGAGGCACACGAACACACTCGCGCGAATATAGTGTTTGTTGCTTTGGTTTTTCTTCTATCTACACTTTTTTTTTTGTTGTTTTTTCTCTTTTTTGCATTTCGGTACGAATGTCGACCATAACGAACAAGTTTTTGTAATAATTTTTTTTCTTGTTTTTTCTGTTTTGCTTTTCAACTTTAGCATTTCGTTGTTAAATCAAAGTTTAAGCCAAAAAAAAAAACAAAAGAAATAAAAGTAAATTGTTGTGTTGCCAAGGGCTTCCACCTCATTCCAGCAGTAAATGTAAAGTGCGCCAGTGCGCCAGTGAGTGGTAACAATCAAAAGATCTTGAAGTGTGCTGCAAAAGAATTGCAGAATCGATCGGTAGTCGCATTCGTAACTTGTGTGTATATGTATGTGTGTAACTATCTGTATGCAGAAAACTGGCTAACCTCCATTGCATTTTTCCGCCATCATCAGCTGTGGCGAACTTTTGTGTCAGCCTCTGCATTATTGTGGCTTAAACAAAAGCAATTACGAAAAAATGTAATTTTTGAAATTTTCCAGTGGAAACAGATTAACATTTTAACATTCTGTATAACAAATGTTGCTCACACGCAACCACAACGCCGAAATGTGAAATATTCTGTGCAAAAAATAAACAAAGTCAATTTTAATTTCATTTCGAAACACTCTTTAAGTAATAAGAATCAATGAAAGCTAAATGAAAAACAATTATTTCGCCAATGTTGCGGAAACACCACTCCACAACAACATTGTATCGAAACAGCGCAACTTTAGTTATTGTGGATTTCTTTTGACTTTTGGTATTCTTGCATTCATCAGCAGTTGCAGATAATCAATCAGTCATTCCGCTCTCTCGCAAGCAAGGTAACTATGATTTGAAATGATTTTGTTTTAAATTTATGTTTTTGAGCTGAAATTTTTATTTGGCTTCATTTGGCACAATACACAATTTTTCTTTCGCCTTTTGTTGCGAAAAGTAAACTTTATTTTATATTTATTGACAGTGTTTTGTGCTTGCAAATGTTGCCGCTTAAGAAATTCAACAGAACTTTCTATTTTCTTTGCTGTTTCGTGCGATTTTGCTGATTTTATTTATTTTTTCTTATTACTTTGTTGATTTTTTGTTTGTTTAAGCGTGTTACCGTTAGAATTTAAATATTTCTTTGTCTTTGACTTCACGAAAAAAAATTATAGGTTTTATTGTCTGGTCTCATCGCCTTATTTTTTGATTTGTATTCACGATACAATGCCTTTTTTAAGCTTAACTCGTCTTTCACAGAACTCGTACTCGGACTGTGTACTCGTACATGTTTTGATACCATGAAAGAACTTACAGACAACAAGAGGAATAAATGCTGTAATTTCATTTTGTTGATTCCGTTACGTTAGAATTTATTTCGTTTATGTAATGATTTGTAGTCCATTTGAGAACTCTGTAGAAATACACTGTAAACAATTTAACTTTTATCATTTTTGTCAAAATTTTTTCAAAGTTTGCAAACTTTATTATTTTTAATGCAATTTCCAGAGTTTAATTTTTGACGCTCAAAGGTGAGCCATTTGATTGACTAAGTAAAGTTTATACTTTAAATATATTTCACTTTCTTAAAAACAGCTGTGAGTTACACCGATGAACTGATACGAACTGGAACAGTCGAAGGAATTAATGTATATAATTGAATCGAAATAAAACTGCAAATATATGAAGATGTATGTCAGCATAATTTTCCGTGAATAGCGGATTTTCATATATCGCATATCGAAATTTCCTTTTCATTTTGTCAATTTTAAAGCTTTATACCAAAAGAGGCATGACAAAATCACTCAATTTGTATTCAAATATGAACGATTTAAATGTTAATAGAATATTCTAATTTTTTCCCTTAACCTCGGCATTTTTTGTGTCAAGTATTTCTTTGTAATTGAGCGAATTTTGCTCACATACATCTTCCTTTACTGCATATTTTAAGGTCTTTCTATTTTCAATGTGAGCCGTTTGTAATTCACTTACACATGCCCTTAACATATATTCTCTACACACAAATGAGCGCACTTAGCCTTATTTCAAATGAGAATTCCAATATTGTTCGAAAGTCTTCAAATGCGCAATTACCTGTAAAACATTGAAATTGTTTCGCCTTATTAATTTCTTTTAAATAATTGAAAACATTCCGTTAATTTTATCAGCATTTACGTGACTTATTGAAAATAATTTCAAAATTTCAACTGCACTTTACTGTCAAAAGTTCTTACTTTAACAATTCAATGCATTTTGTGATCTGTTGACGTCTGATGTGGTGTGTACAACTGGTCTGACTCCCATTCACCTTCTCAGAAGAACAATTTTCCAACCCGTTGCGAAAGAATCCATTGACTTCCACGTTGAGACTCTGCTGTCAGTTTGATTGTTTTCAAAAATGGAAAGAAAAAAAAAACACAATAAATTTCCTGTGCATGAATCATGCGGAAAGAAGAATAACAAAATACCTACTCACATGTATAAAAACCAGACACAGATTTTTGTTTGGTTTTTATTATTTTTCCTCTTCGTTGTTGTTTTGATGTTCTTTTGTAAGAGCAACACTCCCACTTCTCGTTTCACTACTCCAAAGTGAGTTCATATTGGTTTTTGCTGGGCGATATTTGCAACACCCCCACAAGGGAAACGAAACCAAATCATAAAAGCCAACCAAAATATGATTTTTTTCTCCTATCCTTTTGTTGTCCACACGCGGACCGAGTGGATTTTGAATTAAAAAATAATTTGAGGAATATTCGATGGAGTGGTGGAAAAGTCACCCATGAGTGTGGACATTCCTCTCGTCTATTTTCATATAGGAATGAATTTCATTCTCCTTTGTTACGATGTCTTTGTCAATGAAACAGGGGCTAGAAACAACACACAAGTCCTTATAAGTAGAGACCGACCGAAATTCGGTTTCGGTTTTTCGGCTTTTCGGCCAAAAAAAAGCTGTTTCGGCCGTGTTTCGGATTCGGCCGAAAAATAAAATATCGCTTTCGGCCAAATTTCGTTTTCGGCCGAAATTCCTATATTTTCGCCGAAAATTTCGGTTTGATAGAAAAAGTAACAAATAAATAACAAAGGTTACACTGATCGACAAAACTGAACGTTTTGTGTGTTAAATATACTTTATAGACAAATTCTTATGTATTTTGCCATGCTGGATACGAAAATAATAATAATGAAATTTTTACAGCACCAAAAATGCAACTTTTGTGGCGTTTGCAGAAAAATGGTGCGTGCTGGAAAAATTTTAAGTTTATTTTCGGATTTAGCGTATCAAAATACATAAGAAACAACCAAGTGGATAAAAGCGGTATGTAACACAAATTTAAGCATTGATCATAGTTTCGAAGAATCAGAAGCAACAAAGAAGACATGTCCTATCGGAGTAGATCTAATACTCTCGCAATGATTTATAAATTTCTACTCCATAGTTTGATTTCCACGCATAGTTTGCTTCTAAATTCATCTAATTCATGATCTGAACTTAAAATGATCGGCCCATATTCATAGTCAAATTAAGCTCCAACTTAACTTTAGTAATCTACTAAGTTGACAGATAATACACTGAACTGGCAGCTACTAAGCTGGTTCTAAAGTTTAGCAGCTACTAAATTTGACTATGAATATGCGATCGATTTCAGCCTACTGATAATCTTAATTATGTCCCACTTTATTACATTAAATCTCACAATTGTTTCTTTTATTTTTTCGGTTTCGGCTTCGGTTTCGGCCGAAATTAAAAAAATGAAAATTCGGCCATTTCGGTTTCGGCCGAAAAAAAAAATAAAAAATTTCGGCCATTTCGGTTTCGGCCGAAATTAAAAAAAGCGATTTCGGTCGGTCTCTACTTATAAGGTTGAAAATATTGCGTTCGATTTCTATGGAGCTTGTAAGCAACAAGGTTTCTTTAAGTTTTTACCATGAAGAAAACTACCGGTAGCAACTTACAATTTCTTATCTATATTGCACTTGTCGCTTGTAAGTCAAAATTTTGCATGCATTTTCGTGATGACAAAAGCGCTTACCGCATTCTCACTACGGTCCATATTTGATTGATTTTTAGTTCTAAGTTAATTGACTCATGAATGTAGAGTATTTTACGCAATCGTTATGGCCGACTTTTGTACGTTTCGTATTTTGTAATTTGTTGTGGGTTCATGTGGATTTTTTGTTGTTCTTTTTTTTCCTAACTGTTTTTTTAATGGCTGCTATAAATTTTTTGGCTATATAATCTCGCTGATATCAGACATTTTAAGTTGGCTTTTTCATGTTTGCGAGAAGTTCATTGAACCTTTCTCTTTCGCACACGGTAAATAGTATTCAAAAGGGAATCTAGTACAAAATATCAAATTTGCCTTCACACTCTAATTCCCAAAAATCCCAATGCAATTATCTTAAGTGTGTGTGTGTGTGTGTGCGTTTCATTTGCCAAATTTCGTTGTTTTTTTGGTAACAAATTCAACTTTATCAAATATTTCGCAGCTAAAAAATGTTCGACTCGTGGCATCATAAAAATTGTTTTACTGCGTCCAAATACTAAATTTAATCTGGTCTTGTTACCATTGTGCAATGACCTAAATCGGAGCAAAATCAAAGCCACTGCTGTTTGTTTTTGCTTTTCGTTAGGGTTTTTTATGATATTTTTTTCCACTGGTGTCGTTTTAATACTTTTTTTTTTTTTTGGTATTTTTGGTCAAGTGTATTTTGAATTTGCACATTCATGGATGGGCTTGTGTGGTGAGTTTTTCAGTGCGTACTCTATCGTATTAGCAGTTGTCGATGGATGAATTTGGTAGTGTGGTTTATTTGGTTGCTTGTGGTTTTTGGAGAAAGTAAAATACTAAACAAATTTGTTTTTGTTTTTGTTTTTGTGCTTAATTGACCAGACATAATGGATTTTCGAATGGGCGGGCATTTACATATAGTTACTAACGCTGTTTTTGTAACATATTTTTATGATTAATCTAGGGAGATATGATGTATAATGAGGCAATTTATACACACCATAAAGTGGCGGAGAGGGCTATCTTACTTTCGGTTTGATTGCTTTCGTCTCGAAGGTTATTATGTAGTTTTTTCTTCTTAGTCAATCTTTGAGAAGAATGTCTTCTCGATGAGGCATGAAAGGCCACACCCCTTAAGCTTCATTGTAAAAATGTTTTTTTTCTACACTTTCTTGATAAAGTACTCGTTTGGCATGAATTGCCTACAATATATGAATTTTCTTCTTCTTAGGGCATTTTTTATTATTAGAATTATTCTCTTGATGAACAATTTTTCACATGTCCCCCGTATGCTCTTAAAAGTGTACAATGCTTCTCCCCTCCCACCTTCTGACAACCTTAATCGATCGAACTTACCTCGAAACCAATCGACCAACTTACATGCCTCCAACCACGCAGCATCATGTCCGCTTGAAGTCGCGTGCTTCTTTCTTTCCACCAAAAAAGAAAGAAATAATCGTTTTCCTCAATTTTGTAACATTTTATTTTTATTACAAACTCACGAACATTTTGTTAACGTGTATTTGGTTTTGTTGTTGTGATTTTTTGTTTTTTTTTTGTGTACTTCCAAACCCGCTAACACGGTCTGTAACTTGACATGGCCAAGCAAGGCCTCGAGCGATAAGATATTTAGCGGTGTGTTTTTCGAACTTTTTCAATAGAGAAAAAAACAAATAAAATCGAAATGCTATATAGAATTATAAAGGCTTGAAGAAGTTTACTTTCAAATTGACTAAAAACCGATGAGACGGAATTAAAGGTGCCATTAATGCAAAAGCATTGCTGCGAAAGTCTCGATTTTTACTCATTTTTAGTGTTCCAATTAGAAAATAATTTCATTGCAATAAATATTTGTTTTTGTTTTGAAATCAAACACTGAAATTATCCATGACTGTTCTTTCTGTTCCATCATCTACCGAAATCCTCTTGGCGAGCAAGCTGCTTTGTTGAGGTTTGTGGTCGCTCCTTCTCGTAGCATAAATTTTGGCTTCATCCATACATAACGACACACACGGCTTAGGTCGCTTCTGATCATGCTTGCTGGGGAGTGCGATGTTGCGGTAAAGAGTTGGTACGCCACCGTGTTTGTGGCTCTATGCTAAAAACCACGATAAACCGGTTCAAATTGGGTCGTAGTACTTTGGAGTGTAATGTGGCGAGGGGCTACCCTTTGTTGTTTGGTGTTGCTTTTGAGCACTTTACTTACTTTACATTTTTGTTGCATTTCCTTTGTTAACTTTTTTTAATATACAATTTTTTTGATTTCGTACACCATGACATGCAATTGTGGTTGGTATTCCACCAACAGGTCAGTAAACCTTAGCCAATTGCTCGGTTGGCTGTTCAGTTGTTCGATCTAAAAAAAAATCATAATAAATGATGCACATAAATTCGTTTACTCCTTGAAAGACCTTCCAAATAGCCTTGCATTCTCTCAAGACCCTTTCGCATACACCACCAGTCTTCAGCTTCTTGTGTTTCGTCTTGGTCATCTTTTTTTTGGTTTGTCTTCTGTAAATGATCATTAAAATCCGCAATTTATTTAGTTTCTGCTTCATGGCTCTTTTGTTTAATTTTTTCTCTTCTTCTCAATTTAGCCATAATTTAATGTATTTTTTTTTGCATTGTTAGTTAAGAGTAGCTGTCGTCTGTGTTTTTTTTTCCTTACAATTGGTTACAATTTGTCTTGAATACGTTCCAACAAATGCAAAATTTATTCACTTATTTGTCAGGGGCGCGAACCTTCTAAGCTGAAATTATGCACAATTTTGCAACTTTGTTAAGTTCTTAGGCCTTGCCGTGATCTCTGTTTGCCATACATGAAGGCATTGTATTGGCCATAACTTATTTGATTCTAATTTGAATAATTTTTACTGCAAATTGAACTGTCAGTCAGATGAATTAATAGACTGCTTGAAGGAAAAACCAAGTATTTCACTTGAACTCGTCTTAAAATCTCAAAGATTTGTGCTAATTGTGCCAATACCTTCAACTGTCTTTGTTATAACTTGCCATCATTTAGCATTCAACTGGTTCTTTTTTGAGCTGTCATCTTTGGCTTCTTATTTATATTACTTGTGTGTCTATCGACTGCATCTTAACCCCAAACCTTTTCAAGCGTTCATCATCATCAGCTATCAATGCAGTGTGTCCAATATCATTCACTCAGCCACTCAATCAGTCACCATCACCATCTCCCATCCGGTCGAACTGGTTCTACTGGCAGCTGTTTTTTCTTCGTTCCGATTTTGTCTCCATTGGCATTGTTATAGTGCCTTTTGAAGTAGATTGTATATTGTTCGAAATTACCTTTAATATTTAACACTCTCGATTTTTTAAAAATTATTTCATTTTTATTTTGTTTTCTTCTTTTTGAGCATATTTTCTTATTGTCGGTTGCTTCAGTAAAATTGATATTCTCTTTAATTGACTCAAATTGCAATTTTTATTTCATTCAATAAAAAAATTAATCACCGTTCTGTAGAAAATATTTACAGCCTTTGAATGGCTAATGATTCATTCACTGCACATATATTTTCCCGATTTCATTTTATTATTAATGTGTATGCATCAAAAATACCTTGTACATTTTTAAATAGTCACTGCAACCTTTAGTTTTAATTATTGAGAGTATATTAATTGGTAATTAATATGCGACAAAAGTTTGGCTGACCATTGCAATTATATTTGTGATTTGACTAAAATGGAGAATTTTCATAGTTTTTTTTTGATATTTGTACAGGAATAGGGGCTCAGAAATATTGAAGAATTTAAAAAAAAACCCGCAGTTGCTTAAAAGAACTGTCAAATTCCATATATTTTGACTGCTCATCTGCACAACTGAATCGTTTCCGAGGGGTTTCCCACTTTAAATGAATCGCCCTAATGTATTTATGATGTTAAGATTTACTGCTCTTTAAAATCAAGATTTCGGATAAATTTCAAAATAAAATTTAAGAAATAAATCATCCTGCTGGTATTAGTGGGTTATTACACGAACGGGCAGTTTTCCGATCGCGGACTAGTCGTAAATGAAAGAGAATAACTTGCTCTATGAAATGTTGGCCCTCCTATAAAATTACCCGTCACAAGCGCAATCGTCAGTGCGCAAACAGTGTGCAGATTTGACGAGGATCCGTTCTGATTTCGCCTGAGCCATTCAGTAGTTCTTCTCGAATCTGCAATCTGACCTGTTTGCGTAGTGTCTCGAACTTTTGGAATCTTTATTAAAAAATTAAGGCCAACCCAAGACCTAAGAACAATGCTTTTTTCTTACATGGCTGGGTAAATCTCAGTTTTCACGCTATTATTGTTGCGTCATCGACTCACAACACCCAAGTGCAAAGTGCACACGACCATTTCGCGACTACTTGAACACAAATGTCGACAGTAAACAAAAAAATAGCAGAAAAAAATCCAAATACATATAAACATATTTGTTGTTGTTGTGGCAATTATTTCTTTCTTTTATTTATTTATTTTGTTGCTTAAATGGAGAAATAGTTTTGCATGAGCAGGTTCGACTAAGCGTGTGTGCCCCCAACACGGCAGCGTTTAACTGGGCTTGTCTGTCTGTCTGACTGACTCTCGGTCTACGATAGGTACTCTTGATGTACTTTGTCAGAGTGATATTTTGTTGCTGGTATTACATGTGGTAATTATTGTAGGAACAATTTATACGTATTTTTCTATGAATACACACTTTTTGCTCTCCACTTTGTTGTACTAGAAAAACCACTTCTTTGTTTGCTTTGCTGCAAATGATAAACTGAATAGTTTTGTTCTTTATTGGCTTTCCAAAACACTTTATTCGGTTTCATATTTGATTCACTTGAGTATTAAAATGCTGTCAACGGAAGTTGACTTCATATTCATTTTATCTCTGGTCTGATAGAAGTTTCCTCTCGACCCAATATCACTTGTCAAATCTGTTCACATAATCAAGTATGATGTTTTTTTGTATTTACTTTACTAACGCAACTCATATCCGCTCTATCAAGCGCACCGTCTTGTCTTCTTGTTTTCCTCTTCTTCTTTCTTTTACTGTTTATGACTGCAAATATCAACTACATTGTAGCCAATTTCACAAAAGCAGAAGATAAACAGTTTTGGTTTTTTCGCTGTATTTCTTTTTCTCTTTGTTTGGTCTTTGCAAATATTTATGGTTTGACATTGACATTTGCTGACAGTGTTTTTTTTACTGTGTGCAGCAGCAGCTGCTGCCTTTGTTGTTGTTTTTATTCTCTCACAAACAGTTTTCTGCCAAGTTAGTGCATAAAGACCTTAATGAAAAAAAAGGTAAAACCAAAAAAAAAAACCTACCTCAGCTCAGCTTTAGTGGTGGAGGCCCAAGAGACTCTGAATCTTTAAGGCTATTTACCAAAGTCATCATCAGCACTATCGACGATGACGACGATGAAAACAAAGTCGGCTTTACGCACTATTCCATTGAGAAAAGGATGTCAATACTTAACCTCTTTTCGTTACCGAGTACTTGTCTACAAGCTTGTCTTATATTATTTCCTAGTTGAACTGTTTCTTAAATTTTTTCTTCGATGCTTTTCCTGTCTCAAGTGGTTTGTTTAAACTCCTAGAGAATGCAACTCTGGACTCTTTCGTGGGAAGCTCGAGTTGTTAATGTAGTGCATGAAAGTAAACACTCAGAGTCAATGGGTGTCTGTGATGGACCAACACTAAATATGCAATAAAATCTTAGTAACGAGACTGGTCTAGACTCGAGAGATTTTTTTCGCTTTTTGCGACCTTAAATTTCCCTAGATAAATTAATAAAATTCCACTTCATACTTGGCATTTGAACCGTGTTATATCGATCCTTCTTATCGATAACTAAAACCGGATTTTCACGTAAGTTCAATAGAAATAAATATAACTACATACATTCAAATGTGCATAGGTGCCAATTGGTGCTGTAAAACCTAATGTAAACATTTCAATGAAAAGTAGTTTGTTATACATATATCTAGTTGAACGTCTACACCTTGATTGGGCGTTAATGTAAAGAATATTATCTCCGATAGTTAAGTTCAACAACTATTGGCTCATAAAAAAAACAGAATTCACTTTGATCTCTTTTTAAACGGTATACGCGTCCACAAAAACACAATACTTTTTTACGAACCATAACAATAGTTGAAGGTACCATACACAATGTGTAAAAGTGTAAATCACAAAAACATCTTTTCTACTCAAATTGACACCTCCGTACATTCACTAATGTTTGTGTGATGGGTAGGTAGTGTGCACTTTTGAATTATACCTTGTTGTTTTGTGGTTGTTTGCTATCTTCGTGGAATATTGTCATATTTTTTAAGCTAAGTAAATACACTCTATAAAGACTTTTTTTCACATAGAATGATCTGCAAATAATTTGTGGAGACACTAACCCACTTTCTTTAATTTGTAGGAATAATAATATTGAACACAATTAAACCGATTTGAATGAGATGAGTCTCATATGTACTGTCGAAAATGCCAAATCATTCCTAGACGGAAATGGTTTTTTTTTATTAGTTGCAGGTAATAATAATTATTTTTTTCATTCTGCAACTTGTAATTTTACGATATGTTTTGCCATGACATAATACATACTTATCTCTCAAAAAGTCAATAGCTCATCTGGCATTTGAACTCTCATCACACTTAACAAATACAGGCAGATAATAACAAAAGACACTTACTACATAAAAGCTAATGTGCATCATTACTTTTATTTTGACATTTCATTTTGCGAAACTACTTTTCAAGCTATACGTGGGCGCTCATATTATTTATGAATGAAATCGTTAATAATGCAATCTTTCTTGTAATGAGGTAAATAATTCTAATGCATTGGGAATTTTTCCTACACGTAAACAGTGTGTCTTAAAGTGTCAACAAATTAATTTATGAAATGTTTTGTACATATTTTACGTACTAGAAATAATTGCATCAGGGCTTAATTATTGAAATTTTGTTGCACTTACTACGTACTTATTAGTTACCTGTTTTTTTGCCACACTTTCGCACTATTTAATTTGTGTGTCTCTTTCTTTCTCAACGGACAAGTGGGAAATAAAAACTGAACTGACATGACACGCGCGCGTGCTCATTCAAAAAACAAAATTAACCACAAAAAAAACTTTAAAAAAATACAAGTGAGCGTGCGTGACGACGCTCTGCAATTGTATGGGCCATTTGCTCGAATTGCAACTTGCATTCATATGTATTCACATTGAATAAAGTCATTTACCTCCGAATACGAAGTGTGAAATGTACAAACAACTATTGAAACACTAAAATTGCCATTGTAATTCGGATTTATATGCACTTAGAGACTAAATAATTGCAATGTGGGACTTTAAATTCGCAATGTTTTATTTCGATTGGGGAATTATTTTTAATTTGTATGCCATTTCGTCCAAAGACTTTTGCCATTCAGTCCTACATTTCAAACTTGAAGATGAGAGTGATGCCATTTTCTAAAGATTTTCTAAAGATTTTCTAAATCAAAAAAAAATGTACAAAATGTTATTTAAAAAAAGAGGTATAAAATTAACACCCGCATTCTAACAAGCCTGACATGGACAAAGGCATGACAACAGTGTGGCGAGATTAGTTACATTTTGCGGTAAAATTTCACCAAACTATTATTAGGGGTGTTGCCGTTGCATACATCCGCAGCTACGTAGCACCCGTACGTTTTTACAGACCCGTATCACACGTCATTTTTTTCTTCCGGTTGTTTTCTTTCAGCCTTTTGTATCTATTCATAAAAGATAAAACTATTAATATTTCAGTCCAACCATAATAAGTCTCCTAAGTCTGTCTAGCTATGTCCGTCCGTAGTTATTGAGCTATGGACTCCAAATCCTCCTCGGTATTGGAAATGGGCAAAATCGGATAAAAACCACGCCTACCTCCCATAAAATTATTATTCTTTTCCCCTTTTTCTAATTTTTTTGGCATATATAAATTTTTGACTCTTAATGTCACATTTGCTATGCATCCTCAACATTTTATTATTGTCTACTGACAAAACACCCCTGACCGACAAAAGCCAAAGCTTTGCTCATAACTTATTCTTAGTCGCTGTAGTAAAAACAAACAAAAAATTCTCACCACGAAAACAGCCAGACACGATCAGTAAAGCCTGATTTTAATTCTTAGTATTCTTTTGGCAAATATAAAATTATGAAAGAAAAATATTAAAAGGTATGCTGTCATGCAGTCATACCTACTCATAAGCCAATCAAGCTAAAATCGCAAATATCAGCAAAGCACGCAAACAGCAAAGCAAAGACGAGAGTTTGTATGAGAACGAACTCTGCCGATTGTCGATATTAATGCATTTCCATTCGATCTTCTTTCATTTAATTTTCAGTGTACTCTAGCACAGGCCAACGAAACGCCGTCGACAAATTCAACAAAATATAGACTGTTTTAAACAAACTTGCCAACCAACCATATAATTTAGACTGTAATTAATAGCAATTAATCCATTCTGTACACACTCGTATGTCAAGTGTAAAACAAGTACACAACCGTCAACAAAATGGCAACCATGCCCGTAGTCTGGTGCACCGATCCCAACTCGGTGAACAACAAGCCCACGGCCTTTGCCTTGCACGGCATTCAACTGCAGGGAAATGTCACGGAAAAGCAAGTGTTGGCCTTGCGTGAATTGGTGAATGCGGCCGCAGAGGGACGCCTTATACTGCCCTCCGATGGTACATTTGTTCTACTCGATAGCGGCATCAGTATTGAGAGCTCCATTGTCAAAGGCAAAGACAATAAAAATGAGAGAAATAAGGAAAATACAACGCAAAATCCAGACATAGAAAAGGTCGTAAACGAATCGAAACCGCCTCACAGCTTAAAACAGCAGCAGAATATGAAAAATACATACATCCTAATGCCCGTTACCACCACGGCTCAAAAGAATGCCCACTTGCCAACAACTTCGTCAACGCCACCGACACCACCACCACCTCCGCCCCCAGAAGAACCGCATTTCTTACTCGAACCCAAATATTCAACATTTACGCCGCCCAGTTCGTCCACAGGCGATGATATTCTCTATGAGTTCCTTTGCTGTGCCAAATGCATGAATGACATTTATTCGGCCAAGTGTAGTGTATCGTCCACAAGCGGAAACGTGCCGCCCAACCCCAATCGGTCACGTCATGTCAATTGTCAGGGTACTGGCGGTAACTGTCCCTCATCTGTTAGCAGGAAATCACAGTCTTTGATACTGCAACGCTATCTCAAGACTTGTTCCAGAACAGCGGAGTGCGAACGTTTCCAATTGACAAAAGTCAATGAACTGCAATTGGACGATCCTGTCTATAATATTGCCAATAAATATACGCGACGCTATCATCGCAGACATTGCAATATGTCAGCTGTAACTACACGTAATCGACAAAATCGTCACAAATTACCAATGCAAAGCGTTAAAATCTTTCATAATCGCAGTACAGTTGGCGGCGGCGGCGGCAGCAGTGGAGGCGGTGGAGGCACGCTAGCCATCGCCACTAGCAGCTGTAAAACGACCAAATCCAAATCGTCAACTGTAGTAGCATTAGCGCCGCCGGGAATACCAGTTGATAGAGCGTCGCCGCCTCTGTATGCTATAGTGAATAAAAAGCTAAACAGTGCAAACATGACGACCGAGTCAAACGGTGAGCAGAAGACTGAAGAGGTCGTTGAAGAGGTTGCTGATGAAGTGGCTGAAGCAGTGGCAAACACAAGCGACAACGAAGACACTGGTTTGAGACGACAACACGTGCCAATAATGGAATATACAACGAGATGCCAATGTAATTTGAAACAAGTCAATAAAAGTTGTGGTGGCAGCGGTGCCGAGACGCCAACAAGCAAACAGCCAACGAGACAGCGTAAATTAGGAGCTGTTGTGGGAGGCCTACAAGATAGTCTCGACAGTGAGAATGGCCAGGTGATAGTCAATCGTACGGACGCGAACGAGTTGAATAATCGCAACGAAGCAGAAGCAGAAGCGGAGGAATGGTCTCATACAATGAAGCAAACAAACTGTGATACACTAATGGAGAATGCATGTCAAGTAGTTAAGGATTTAATTAGTTTCGACGACGATGTCGTTGTCGATCTTAACATTAACCGAGCTAATAGCTCTAGAAATTGTGATAGCAAAATCGTCGATTTGATGTCGGAGCCGAACAAAGAATCAGCGGCGGTGTCAGTGGGTACGCCCAACAAGCACAGCGATGACAATGAACTAGCTGCTGCAGCACCACCCACGCCACCACTCAGCAATAGTTCCAGCCGTAAAACAAGTTTCGATTCAACTTGCACCATCAGTTCGATGGATTCGGGCTTCATTGAAATGCAAAATAAATTGGAAAATTCATTGCAAATGGGCCTAGCTCCGACGCATCCGCCGCTGGCGAGCATCTTCGATTGCGGACCTTCCTCGTCCACGGCTGCGAGGACTTCAATGCCAAATACAACGACGCGCGCCCCACCCAATCCCGATAATGGTGGCGAGAAAATTGCACGCCTCAATTATAAGGAATGCCTGACCCAGTCGAGAAATCGACGTAAGTCATATGAGGAATTTAAGGCCATGTTTGCCGCTACACAAATTGTGGCCGACCCGACCTTAGCAGCTGGACCGGAAGAATTGGGAAAATATGATAAGGAAATGCCATTCTCAGAGTCAAAGACGTCGTCGTCGCTGCCTGCTCTCGAATCAATATCAGAACAAGTAACCGCAGCAGTATCAGAGCAGACACTTGTAGACCTAAGCAGTACCATTGCCGTCGCCAACGATTGCAAACCGGATTGTGCAAACCAGTTTGCGGCTGCGTTTGTGCCGTCGGCGACACCGTTGCCTCCATCTGCTGAAATGGATACTGCTGACGCTTCGTCAGCGCAGCCGTGGTCGACCACAGAAATACTGCGCAAGAATTCCGATTTTCTATCGCAAATACTCGATCACAAACTAATGGCAAAAGAGAAAGAAAAGGCGCAAATACGTCGCAAATCATATGAGGAATTCAAACGTTTGGTGCGAGAATGTGAGTTACCGACTAATGCGGCTGTGGCCGTTTCTGGTGCCGGCATTGGTGCCCCAACGGAATCTGATGCGCCCCCTGTTGCTGGTGCCGTCGCTCCAACGTCAACTCCGTTTAAGCGTCAAAATTCGCGCAATCGCAAAAGTTACGCATCCTTCTTGCTTATGCGACGCAATTCTACGAAAGACAGCGAACGTAATAAGGCTGCAGCTAATACTGCTTCGCCGCCAATGTCCAACGATGAGCGCTCATCATCGGAATTGCAATTACAATCCGCGGCAGCATTGCCTTCGTTGGCCGCCTTGAAATCGGCCAACTACAAGCGCAATTTCAAAATCTACGATAAGCTTGTTTACGGCACCATTTATGACATAATACAACGCAAGAATGACATTTACAATTTGACATATCAAAAGTATGACAAATACATGACTTATGGCACAATTTACGAGATCTTGCACCGCAAGACATCACAATCGTCAGTGTCTGGTGGCGAGCCATTTCAGCGTAAAAGTCTGTCAGCCATTTTGGAGAAAGATGCGGCATCGGCGGCGACTTCCGCCATTGAAAAAAACGAACTGAATTCATGTGCTTCTTCGTCGTCTGTGACTGGTTCTGCAAAAGCAGACAAAGACCGTGAAAAACTTAAGAAATCTGGCATGATTTATGACATTATACAAAAACAGCAACAGCTGCACCAACAACAACCGAAATACATCAGTCCAAATGCGGCGGAGGATGCTTCAGCCGCAACTGTACCCCATATGGGCTCGCATGTGAATGTGATGCGCAAATATGGCACAATATATGATATTCTCCAAGGAGAGAAATTAGATTCCATCGACTCGTCGTCAGCGGCCATGGCAAAGCAACAAAGCAACAACAAGTCGAATCGATTTGTGGTCAGCAAAATCGATGAGAGCCAAATGCGAGCGGAAACCAACGAACTGAATGCGAACAGGGAGGCTGGTACTCCCTCGACCCCCACCACGCATGAGTATTGTGAACCCCTTAAGACAAGCTCCAAGCCAACGAAACCAAACAAAATGCGAAGACTGTCCAATATTCTGTCGTATAAGAGTTCATCGTCGCAGGCAAAGGCGGAAAAAGCCCAGGACACCATTGACGAACACGTTGATGGTGAATCCAAAGCGAAACTTAACCAAGTCAAGCGACGCATTGGCGTCACCAATCTCATACCGTTGGACAGTGAAGAACTCTACTCGCGTATTATAGCACAAAATCGTGCCACATCCCTGGGACAAATTGTCAAGTCCAATTCACTCGATGCGATCTCCATGACAGTGGCCATTTCGCCACCGGCCACACCATCACCGCCGCGTCCCCGACGCAGTCTCAAGCAGCACACATGCCTGCAACGTGATAGCCGCACACAGAAACCGCTCCTCAAGAAGTTCTCGCTTGACAACGGTGCGTCGTCAGCGCATTCGCCGCCACCGGCATTGCATCAGCGCTGCTCTAAAGAGAAATCCAACCAACTACGCCGCTGGTCCAACCAAATGCCACTCAAATGTAATTGCATACCCACAACCGAATCATCGGAAGATCTAACCGCAGCAGTGGAGACGACAACTGCCAACAGCAACAGCAGTAACACGACCAACTCGATGCACTGCAATTGCAATGTGCCATTAACAGCGTCGTTACACTTTTTACCCAATACTGTCATTGAGACGACAACGCCCGCACCCTCGCTCCAAGATACGTGCTCGAATTTAATGACAGCAACAAGTAGTGTGGGTGCCATACAAGCTCCATCTGCTAGTCATTTTTGCGACTGTCCCTGCCCGTGTTTGGCGGGTAAAAACTCAAAACTCAATACAAATGCGACGACAAACGTTGCGGCGGCTGCGTTGCCGTCTAATGCCAAAAGTGCTAACAACCATGCTACCGCAACGACTTCGGCGGCTACACGGCCAACCAAGAAAGGCAAATCGCGACGACTTTCGGAATTTACGCGGGGTGAATTTTTAAATGAAAAATCGTAAGTGTTTTTTTTTATTTGCAATTTGTAAATCATTTTTTAAAATTTTTTTATTATTATTTTGATTTCATTCACCATTTACAGTTGAGGGATTTTTTAGTTTTTGGGTTAACGAAAGTGCTCACTTATTTTTATTTAAAAGGGAGCGAATGAATCAGAAGAGCCGAGTGAGAGTTTTCTATTTCCATTCAGAGCTCACTAAGAATGCATACGACGTATGGACATAATCCACTACGCCTCACATATATAAAAAAATATAGCTACTTTGGTTTGTGATCGTCAAAATCCAAAACATTCTTTTTCCATTTGAAAATCTCTGAATCCATTCATGCGACGGCAGTGGGACTCAGTAAGAGAGCTTCGGTTTTCAATGTCGTACGATGTGGTGAGACTTATAAGAGTAACCCGGGTAGCAACTCATTGCATGCTAAGCCGTAGATGTAAGCTAGTCCATTTTAATTGAGCAATGATCATGACCTCCTTCCTTATTTTGTTTTCCTTAAGAATTGTACGTTCCACTAAAATTTATTATAATACAGTCAAACTTCCCTATAATTAATGCACACGGGACCAGAATCACTTCATTTTATAGAAGAAGTTCACTATAGAGAAGTTCGACTGTGAAATAAGTTAAAATTCAAACAAAGTTCATTAAACCCAATACATAGAATCTCCTAACAAAGTATTCAATCATTTCTAAAGCTAACTTAGTAAAAAATTTATGACTTCCAATGAATCTTCAGAACCACCTTTCAAAGATATTCAACTGGAATAGACAGACACTCTTTGTAATTAATTATTATATTATGCAAAATTCGTATTCATTCACCAAAGAAACTGTATGCTAAAAAACCAAAAAAACATACAAGACCAACGAATATGCAAGTCACTCCATAAATTCATTCACAAATTGAGTAAAAAGCATTTACGCTGAATTTAAAATATATATATTACTTATAAATGCTCAAAGCTTAAACAATTGAATTTGACCATAACAGTAACTATCTTCCTTATACGATTAAACGGTGGCACACACATTCACTCACTTGCTCACATACATATGCAATGCGAATGGCCATTAAAAATGTTTAAAACCGAATTCAAATTAAAATGTTTGCCCCCAAGGTGTAGTGTGTCTCGATAACTGAATACTTTTCGGTTAATAGTAATGAAACGTGCCGGAACGTTCGTCGCTCTTTGAAAAAAAAAACGATTACAACATACAACAAGACACACGCACACTTAAGTGTCAAACTACCTAACAGCAAACATGACAGCCCTCAACGCCAAGTGCAAATGTTGTTGCTACTGTCTTTAATGTTTGAAGGAGTCTTCTTTTCAACTGTTTCAATCGCTTCAATACTTTGTGTGAGTTTTAGTTTAAAAAAAAATGGTTCGATCCACATAGAATGGGTTCAAGTACATTTGATGCTCAAAGATTTTCATAGAATACTGTTAGCTGCTTTTGGGTTGTACAATGTTTCTATACTGTAATTACGTACATATTTTAAATACTACCAAGTTATTCCTCTTCTCACTTCACTCAAATCATTCTAGGCATTTTTCGCCTTGACAGCTTCCTTTGCAATATGAATAAAATATCACCGCTTTCATTCGATGAATTTTTCATAACGATAAGTACTTCCAGTTTATTTTATGAATATTAAATAACAGATTGTCGTTGACATTAATGCGTTGCGTTGCCCATTTGATGTCGTAGGTTTACACGTTAAAGTGCACGTGTTTTCATCTTAATGTGGAACGTAATAAGGCGCTGCCATATTCCATTTGTTAGTGTGATTGATTTTCTTCATGGCCGAACTAATTGCTAAATGGTATTAGAAATATTTTAATCTTATCCCTTGCAATTTGACAGTTTTATTGTAATTCCATAAATTTATTTAAATCAATTTCGAAACTAGTTTGACTCAGTTGAGTATATATGCACTTACGTACGTATTTGCAAAAGAGAACAGCCCTTATTAAGCAAAAATTTCTACTCGCGATTTTTTATTATAATTTTTGAGTATCCCCCACTCTTAGCAATCAAAAACCCCATGACGTGGTAATTTATTCAAAACAAATGTGTCAGAATTTGGCAAATGTTTTTTTTCAGCATTAAGCCAGAACTAAAAAAAACTAGTTTCATATAAAATTCTCTAAAGAAATTCTAATAATCGAAACGTGTTAATAGTTCAATAATTTTAGAAATGTCAGGTGACATATTTTCTAAATTAACACGTTGAAGCATGAGTGCAACCATTTAACGGTCATTCAAATATAACATTTTATTATCCAGCCATTCGAGTACATTGTAAAAAACAATAGCAAGAGATATTTCGAAAGCTTTCACCGTTTTCCCCTCAAGTTTGTCTAACGATAACATTCTTACAGGCAATATTTTTAATGATGAGATTCTTTTGATTTTTTTTTATAGAAAAAATGTTTATCTATACTTAAAAGTAAGTATAGTTTATATAACACTATTCTTACTATACAAAAGCTGCAAAAACCACAAGCAAACTGTTTTGCAATCGAGTATCCATAACAAAAATAAAATCAACCACAAAATTAGAGCATTTCAGACATACATTTGCGTTTTTGGTTGCAATAATTATAGAAGTGCATGTGGTGTGTAAATAGGTGGGATGGTGTAGATTAGTGGTGCACAAAATGATAGGTAATATTATTGCAACAATAGTGGTGAGAAGTCATGTAGATACTTGAATTAGTTTTGCTGTAAGAATACACTTGGAACATTTTTTCAAAACAAATTAGCAAAATATTATCACATAATGCACGAGCTCACAAACGAAAATTGTTTAGCCAATTCTAATAAACTAAATTATACATCCAAGCTTGATTTAAAAACAAATTACAATTCCCCAAACCGTGACCATACAATATTTCTTGAAACGTAATTGAAATAAGTACATACACACATAGGTAATAATAAAAAATATATATTATCAATTATATAGTATTATAGCAAGTTACCAATTTAATGAGACACGTTAACACGTTATAAGTCAAGCTGATCATGTGCGAGGCGCTTGCATTGACAAATGCCATGTCATTCCAAGTGCCATTTATCACAAATTGTTGTCATTCGAATTTAAATAGTAAACCGAAAACAATTTGTCCACCACTTGACAATGCGCTCAAGCTTGACTCAATTTTCGCAGTGTAGATATCGCAGCTATCGAATTTTCTGTTGCTGTTTGTATTATTATTTACTTTTTGTTTCGTATAAAACAGGTAATTTCTGTTTGAAGTACTTGAGACATTTGTTGAAATGCAAAAACGCAAATTAGCGAAATTTCATAACCGCGGATGGAGTATAAAAGCTTTTTCTAACCTTGAAATAAAGTGGGCAATTGTTGTTGTTCACGAATTATGTACAGAATCAATTAAATGCAATTAATATGATTGATTTTCTGACCACAACTAAAAGTGCTGCCAGTTCGTTTATACTTTTCTTAGGAAATTGGATTTTTTCATCTCACGTCACTTCCATCAATTGCCTCTACCCCCCTTAGTCGAACTTCTTTTCTTCTCCATTTTTGAATTAAGCCATAAACTTTATCGATTAAAGTTTCTTGCCATTCTGCCAATCCAAATGTTCTTACCAAGCATTCCACAGTGCATCTGAAACTAACTTTTATCTTCGCTCATCACCTACCGCCAAGCCCTCACAAACCGTTTTACAACTATCCGCCCAACGAATGCCAAAACGAAGAAACCGAACCACTTCGCACTCAAACACAAGTAAAGAAATGCACAAACAATCTGTTAAAAGCACCATTAAAACTTCTCCAAAGAAAGCCTACAATTAAATGATTTCAGCGAAATAAAACGAAAAAAAAGCAAATATGAAAATCTACTAAAACGCTTTTACTACAAGATGCCTTCAAGTAGCAAAATCTTTTTACACTTTTACACAAAATGCACAACATGGACTGGTTTATTGGGTTGCTGCTGTCTCCAAAGACTTCTTCCTTTGCTGATTTGAAAATTGCATGAACAGTAATTGCGGCCACGCCTTAGTTGAGGATTATGCAGCAGTCACTAAAGTGCACACTGCCCTGGTAGAACTTTTCTCAAGCGTCTTTGGCTGTCGTAAACTACAATTAAAAACAAGAAAACAAAACGCCAAAGTAAATTGTCTTTCGTGCTTAATGGACTTTTCGCATTTGCGCATCTTTTAAAGACCAAATTTCCCTGCCCCGCCTTACACTACGCGTGCTGCCCGGGGAAATGGCCAATTATTACCGTTTAACGTGAATGGTGCGTGCAGTTTTAATTTCTGCTAATCTTCCTCAAGTCTGTATGCGGACTTTTATAGTTTATTCTGTTTATAGTTGTTTTTGTTGTTGTTTTAATCGTTTTTGTTATTTTTCTACAGATTTGCTGGCGGCTTGCTTCTTTTTTGTAGATTATTGTGTTTTTTTTTCTTCTTCTTCCGCTTTGCCAAACACAGCTGTGTATATTTTAGATTAATATTCTCATTCTCATTCTCCGACTAGAATTCCAGGAATCAATCGTACAAATTCTTTATACCTTGTACGGCTGGTACAAATCTTGTTTTTTCCCAAAATTATCGGATTAAGTGTCAATATTCCGAATAATTGTTAATAATGATTCTTCCTCTTCTTCCAATAATGATTGATTTGATTTAATTGTAAACGATATTTTGTTGTTGTATTAATATTGGAAATTTTCGTCAAATTCGTGGGTAAAATTTATTTCAGAAATATTTTGTAGAAAGTATCCATTAAAAGCGGCAGACAGTTGTAACAATAATGTGCTATTAACTGAAATTAGTCCAACTGTAAACAGAAATTTTCTTGGAAATTTCCAAAACCAAATACCGATATTAGCAAAAAAATCAGTCCCGAAACAACCACGAGAAATACTGTTGCTTTCTACGAAGAAAAATAGCAACTAGTAACAGTTTTTACAGTAAGTAGCTCAACCAGCAGCAAATTGTTGCCAATTGTGTCGCATGCAATTCGTAAAAACACAGAAAAACAGCAGCAGCAGCAATGCATTTGCGTAATAAACCACAACAACAAGAGCAACGGTAACAGTTACTGTAACAAGCAACAACCGAAATTGACAGGCGATAAGTGACAGTTGTGGAACAAAATGTTTGTTGCTTTTTTTTTCCTTATAAAGCATTGTCCGTCACGTTAATTGATGATGGCGCCAATAAAAGAAATTTGCAACGCCATCTTGCATTGGTTAGTTGCAAGCTAGCTGGATGGAGTGTGGCTAAAATGGTCTCAAAACTATTTTTATAGCGGAAAAAGCATCAGCGGCAACACCAACAGCAGCAACAACAACCACAACGCTAATTATAACAGCAATTTTCCACACAAATTTGAAAACTCCACCGGCCAGCCAGTCAATTTAGAAATTTAATGATTTATCTCTTCGTCATGATGATCGTCCGGTCCTGTCGTGAACACTTTTGCCTGAGAAGGGGTGGAGTTGTTGGCATGTAAATTGCTTGTTATTAACACACACGCATATGCATCACATACGCACCGGCAACCGTCTGCGGATGCTCGCCTTAGCTGCGGGCGATTTTTATTAATTGCTGTTGTTGCTGCACACAATTGTGGCGCTTAGCAGGCGCCACCAATACAAATTAATGAACTAATATTTTACGAATTTGTCTATGCAATTGCGGATTTTATGGGAAAAGTTACGAAGCAAAGGAAATGGTTGAAGCCAAAATACGATCGTAGAAATTTGGTTAGAAGATGACCTTTTCTTTACACTTCTTAATGGAAGCTAAGCGAAACACAAGAGCCATCAAATATAAAACAAATTCTTTTCATAGACACTCCTATTCCATTGATTGTTTTCTTTTTGCATTAGAATCGATTCTGGCAACCATTCTTCCCGATAGCAATTTACATATTTTTTATAAGTTCTATGTGTTAACAAATTTCCAATAATCCTCGTGAATCTACAAAAAAAAGTGCACGTCAAAGTCATTTGACTACTTTCTTACCTTCACACTAGATGTACGTGCATCACATTCCATTGTTATTATGACTTTGATGCAAATAATCTGATCAAATGTGTCTCCTCCACGCAAATGACAAACTTTGCAAATATTTACACACGCTTAATAGTATTTTTTTCTCTACAAATAATAATTAGCAATTAAAACAAAAACAAACAGCCAGCATCGCTTTAATTGAGGCAGCGCTTATTATTCGTCAGTCAATCGTTCTTTTAATTGTTTGCATATATGCATTCAATTGTAAAAAATTCTTTATAATTTTTTTTGTGTTGAACTATGGAAAGTTATGTAATTGATATAAAAAATTCGAATTTCTTATTTTCTCTGATTAATTTCATTTAGCCGCTCGACTCTACAATCTTGTCGTCATCAGCGCTAATTATTTAATTCGATAACGTGTTGAGTGTGTGTGTGTGGGAAATTCCAAAGCTGACAATTATTTTCAATAAATTCATATTAAAATTATGTAAAATTTTCCTATACGTTTTTAAAATTTTATTTTTCTCTTTATTTCAGGTAAGTGCCAAAAATAACTTGTGACTGACGTCAAATATAAAAATTTAAATGTACCCTGTACAGATAAGTATCATTAAAATAACTTGATTTCATCTCACAGAGAATTATTTCTTTTAATCTTTAAGTGAATGTAAGAGAGAGTAGGTATGCAATGGGTAATCGCCCCTATAAAATCCATTTTTATGTTGTAATAAATTCAATTTCGCTATTGACAAGGACATAATTTTTTTAACTCTTTTCAATGTCACTGAAAATCATTTTTGTTTTTCAAATGGTTGAGATTGGAAGCTCCCGTTGTTCGTTTAATCTGACTAAATTTATTGAAAACTTTCGTATATTTATAGAAGAGTTGAGTTGAAGGCAAAACAAAAAGACCCTTCCCGACAAGATGCACCCCAGCTCCTCAATTAGTTTTATTTACACTCTTATTTTATTTGACACAACCTGACACATAGTAGGGCTCAGATCAAAAGAAACAATATCTCTGTAAATTGCTCTCGGCTGCTCCCAAAAAGCTATATATTCTAAAAAAAAAGTGAGTCTCAATGATCCATATTCATATCCAATTTGACCATCTTGTCTTTAGAACTGTACTTAGTTGGCATATACTAGACTGAATTAAAAGCTTAATTAAACTATGAATACGCACCAATCAAAATACAAAAACATATCGCATTGTGGTATACATGGCGTATGAGTGACTTTCATACAAAATAATTTTGTGGTTTTTTTTCTGATGTTCGTTCTGAGGTTCGTAGAGCCCCACCAGAAAACACGTGCTAAAACCAACGGTGTCAACACTGTGAATAATCTTCACTACAAAAACATACAATCCACAGGAATAACTTTATTAAAGTGTAAAAAAAAATTTAAAGCAAATAAATTTTAAAAATATATATTTTAATCCCCGTATGCTTCATACAAATTCTTTTTATCCGAAACATGTCAAATTCTATGCAGCCAATTATTCAACACCGAACATGTGTGTGCGAAACTCAACCAACTCCATGTTACGTATACGCCATCGCATGCTGGTACACACTTATGCATGTATACACTTATGAGCCAACGTCAACCCAGTAATTTAATTTTGCTAAGTGACTGACATTAATTACTTGACACTTGGCTAAAAATAGCATCGCTGGAAACTACACTTGCCCAAGTAAATCTTTTATTTCGAACATGTTTTGAGTTATTTTGTTCGTGCCTTTTGATTCTGTCTCTTGGATTTAGTGTACCAATTGGGAAAGTGCAGTGCACTTGCACAAACAAAACCAGACGAAAACCCGAGTTCGATTTGCGGTTGTGGTGGCTAAAAATAAAATTGCATTTAACCAAAATTAAATTAATTACTCGACGCACAGACACATTACTTGCTAAGCAAGAGTTCAGACGCAATAGTTTACATTTGGTAGCATTAACAATGAATTCGAAGAATGTGTGCGTTATACCAAGAAGGAAATTATACGTTTGTCACCAAGAAACAAATACCTAATTCATTTGTAGGAAACATAATTTTCGTTTGTGCAAATCGAAAATAAAAACTCTTTCATCAATTGTCTAATTTTGTTTGTGCTAAACGATTTCAGTTACTTTGCTGCAAACACATAATTTCTTTGGGTGTGCTTTTAAATGATTGATTAAATTTAAGCACTTGCGACTTTGAGCTCATTTTCAACAACTTCGCACTAGTGCATAATTAAAATGACATGACAGCGCAGCCATTTTGTGCTTATATGTGTTTGTATTTGTATTTGCTCCTGGGCGAACGAGTGAGGAGCGCTTAAAGTATGTTTTGACAGTTTTTTTTCTTTGTTCGTCAAGAGCCAAGGAGAAAAGTGTAGCAACGACAACAACGACAATATGGCGGCTTCCACAACTTGTACGAAATTGCAACAAGCCACATCCAGCAATTATAGAGAAAGTTTTTTTCGTTGTTGTTGTCCGAAACGACAATTTTACTGTTGTTATAATTTGTAAAGTGTTTTAATTAAAATATCGGCAAACGGCCGCTAGTCAATATACTTGAAATGAAAAGACAGCCAACGGCTGAAAACTGTTTCAGTTTTTTAATTAAAGCAAACAAAGTTTAGTTGCCATTCAAATTGAAAGCAAATACACCAAATTAAAATATAATTTGCACAAATATACAATTTCAATACAAACTGAAATCGATTTGTTCAATGTCGATTTGGTCTTTAAAAACATTTCTGTATTATTTCATTTCAATAAATTACTCCTCGTATAAATTCAAATTGGCTATTTTCGAGCAATAAACGTTGAGTTAACGCAAAATGGAAAAAATGCCCCCCAAATTGGCGCCAGCGAGTGTCCCTGAGTCAACATGGCGTTTGTTTGCTGTCAAATGTCTTGAGTTTTCGAAAAAAGAAACATAAAAACCGTTAGTAATTTATAACGCTTCATTTAAATTCAAAGATATCGCCGCAAACTGAAGCGCTCATTAATGATGATAATAACGATGATGATGATGATAATGTACCTCTGATGACTAATTTAACTCACAATTTGTCGCTTATCTTGTCTGTGGCCTGTCCTGCCTCCAACTTTAAGCAAGTGACGCTATCTTCTCCGATTCAATGCGAATATTTAACGAAGCTTGTCTTTGGTCTTTTGAAATGTTAATCTTTTGCTTATGCAAATATAAATTTTTTTTATCTTTAATTTGAATGCTCTCTATTGACATGGTCAAATAAAACTCTCTTGTAAGATCTTGATTTGTACTCTTCTCTGACTTTCTTCACACATTTCAGTTTTGACACATTTTTACCATTTGAATTTCCAGAACTTCTTGGAACGATTTGTTACTAAGCCAATATGTATTTTCACGTATTTCCCCATTAAATTGCGTCAATATTTAAACTGAGTCATTTTGTTTTTTCTTTGTGGCCTAGCTGTGCGGAGCTTGCATAATGCAGTGCTCACGTTTTTGCGGCACAGTAGGTACATCACAGAAAATAAATTTTAATAACATATTTTATAAGTGAAAATGAAATTTAAAAATGTAAGAAGAATCTTGTCCTTTAATCCTAGAAAAAAATGTTGCCTAGTAGTATTCTCTTAAAAAATGTTAACCCATTAGCTCCTACTTTTATGGGTCTTTTTTTTTGAGAAATTACATTGAAGTTTCCTTGTTTAAGGGTTAAAATATTTTCTATATATTTTCCCATATTTTCCGACAGTTCATGAAATTGACGACGATATGCCCACCTATTTTCACTTAACTCATGAGAAACGCCAGGCATACAGATTGCACCTTCCACAACTTATCATTTGTTACGAAGTAGTGTCACCAGATTCAAAGGCTTACTAACAAATCAACCTTTATTAGACTTTGAACGTTTCCATACTTGATATTATTGTTATTTTTTTATCTAAACTCTTTATAAAAAAAAAACCAGCCACTGTTAGTGGCCCATTTTTCCAATTCTAACAAAAATAAATCGCACCCACTGACAACAATACACAAACGGTATTGGTCTGTCTGTGATAGCTGTCAGTTAAACTCGATGATAACAGGAAATAAAAAAGACAACCAACTTGGACGTCAGCCATAATTTTATACATTATGTATGCGTCATTCTTAATTGCAAAATTCAGCAGCAGATGAATGGTTTATCTTCATAGTAACATTTTCAATAAGATTAAAGGAAATGCTTTCAAGTTAACATTGGGGCAGATGATGGGAGTGGTTGGGGAATAATCATAGCTTGTTAGACTCACTCCCTCAGCAATCTGGTAACATTATTATTTAATCACTAAAGGTTATTTTCAAACTTTTCCATGTTTTCCGACAGCAATCTCGTTCTATAAAAAGAATCACCTTGAAATGGTATTTTTCTTATTTGCCAACATCTCGAAGATTCTTTTTTTATTCACATATATTTTCAAGAAAACACAAGCCAGGAGCCTTAACCAAGACCACAGCACTTATTTCTATTTGCCAACGCACGTTGGCCGGTGTGCTCAATAAATTCCACTTAATTAAAGCAAAACGCTAATCAAAAACCAACTGAGAATGGAGACATGAGCTTTTTTTTTTGGCGCATGCGCGCGCACCCAACTCAAATCAACAACATCGATACGACGATCAATTGATGATCGCTTTTTATCGCTATCGACACGCGTGCGAGCGCTCTTTCAAATACTCGTACTGCCTTGCCTGCATTTCCATCGAAAATAGCCATAGCCAAACGCCTTTGGGCATCAGGTTGCATTAATCTAATTTTAACTATGCAGAGAGTCTATCATACCATAACCAACCACATCCAAATACCGAAAGACACGACCAAGAAGCGGCCGGCAATCAATGATCGCCACGATCAGGCAGCTAACAATTACATCGCACCATCGACGATAACGACAACGCCAAAGACAAGTGCTCAGACTGGGCATTTCGCCGACTCGCGCCAAGAGCTTAGGCCGTGATTGTGTCCACCGAAACCTCTTCTCCTCGTGATATATTTTTAGAAAAACCACATTTGGTATTGGTTAAAAATAGTTTATTGCACATTTGCAATGAATGTGGCAAACGCCTTAGTTGCAAGAGGTGTGTGAGTGCGAGTGTGTGTGCGTTTTTGTCTGTCTGTACTCACGCGTCGTAATGCATTTGATTTTGGTCTTAAGGTCGTTTTCTCAGTCAGTTGGCTAAAAATATACATAAACATGAGTTCGATTTAATTTTTTAAATGTTTTGGTTTTTATAAATATTTTTTTTAATAAAAATTTGCTACTCTACAACTAATGATGGCGCCGAACACAAACGTGTCCGGCAAAAATGTTGTCTCAAGCCTGCGGCTCTTGCAGCATGTTTGCCTGAATGAGAAAAAAACAAATTAAACCGAGCCTCGTTGCAATTTCTTCTAGTATTTTCTGTGGTTGCATTCGTTTGTATAATTGAGAAGGAAAATTAATCGTGTGGCCAACAGAGGAGATTGTTTTAGTATCTTCTTCTGGCATCGTCTCCCAGCGACTTTGTCACAAATGGGAGACTGGGGGATTTGATCTGGGCTAAGGACTCAAAATATTCCTTCAACTTAAAACATTTTGGGCTAATTGACCCGAAGTCGTAATTTTTCACATAAACTTTTTTGTTCTTCCTTTTTAATTCTTCGTGTGCAACAAATTTAGAAATATGTATTTCCGAAGTATATACAATTTCCTTACAGAGCCGCCTTCTTGCCTCGAATGATTCGTTACTATGTATTAAATATGTCAAATCACAACAGCACATCCAAGCTTGTTAGTGTGTATGTCAGTCTCCCTGGTTATCCTCTGAAGCATGGATTTTATAATGCAACACCCCACATAAATGAAGCACACCACAAACCACAACTTCTATTTTCCAACAAGCTAAAAATAAATCTTCATAATTGATCAACTCTTAATCACAGAGACACAACGATAGACGCCAAAAGGCCCCATCATCATCGTGGCGGTGCTTCATCCTGATAGACGGCATTCCATGTAACATAGCCGCCATCGTTGTCGTCGTCGTCACACATTTAATTAGAAATCAATCATGCGATGGTTGGTCAACGTTTCGTTTACTTCGCTCCAACCACAAAGTATTGCTCACCTGTCTGTCGCCTGGTCCCGACACATTCCCTCTCTACGCTGCACATTTGGATCACATTTATTAGCATTAACATACATAGTTGCTGGATGCTTCTTCGACGAACTAATATGATATTTTCCATCCATAATTGCCTTACTCAACTGGAGATTATTTTTCATAAGAGGATATTGTTTTTATTTATAGTTGGCTCCTTCTTGTTTTTAAGAGATGAGTTGAGATTCGCACCGCTTCTCAATATTTATGATTGTTTGATACATTTGCTACGTGTATCCTGTTTGCTGTCATTTTCCCCGCATCAATTGTATTCAAGTGGTGTCACATTGTTTGGGATGCTTCTATTTTTAGTTTGTGACTTCTTTCCTGCTTTGGCAGATATAGAAATAGCCTAAATGAGAAAAATTTTGTATGAATAGATTTCCTTGGTTGAAAAGTCCTTTTTCAAAATGTTACAGCCGTTTTTTTTTTGATTCAAAATTGGAAACGGTAGAATTATTTTTTTTGGCTTGAACCAAGATTTTTGGTCGAAAAGACACAGGGAATTTGCAATGGCGTTTACAGCAATGAGACACACAAACAACCGCATAAAGTTGAACGCACATGCTAATGACTAATCAAAATTTTAATGCAGCCCTTTCTAAGCTTATAAAGCGATTAGCGATTGTTGTCCAATTAAAATTAATTTCACAAAGATAAATTATTTATATTCAAAATCAATTGTAATGCGAATCGATTACAATAATTTTGTTGGATTTATTAAGAAGATGACTTGAGGACTTGAACTTTCTAATTGCGCGATGTACATACATTGCGAGATGTCGCAGCTATCGCAATGACTTTTCCCCCACTTGCCAATGTTTTCTAGGTTCTGTACAAATAATTGAATTGTTGTTTTCGCAAATAATGAAACCGCATGTTGTTAATTAGCGTTTCCAAATATTAAAGTTCTGTTGTTGTTTTCTTTTGTTACCAATTTGTTTTTTTAATACAGCAGCATTTGAAATAAAACCTGTTTTTATGCTAAATAAAATTTCCAGGAATTTCTATTAGCATTTCAATTGGTTTTCTCGCTGAACAATGTTATCCAAAAAGTATTTGAGAAACTTTCGGAGGGTTTGCGAATATCAAGAATGTCAAATGCATGATTTTGAAAACCTGTTTATGTAGCCTTTGAAGAAAGAATAAGTTGACTTTTTATTGGCAGTGAGTTCACATTCTTTGATTATGGAATAAATATTGGCGTTTCTTGAAAGTGTATTGAGAATATCAACTAAAATAAATGCATAATTTTGAAAACAAGTCTATGTTGTCTGAAAAGATATTCTATTCTTTGTGGTTGTGAATAAATATTTTGTATTTCTCGAGCAGGTGTCCACTGCAAGTGTCCAGAGGTTGCTACATTTCTTTTGCATACACCCAAGTTTAAGCCAATGAGTCTCTAAATAAATTATTACCCAGCAATTAATGTTCACTCAATTGTCATTTCGAACGCTCAATTCACTTAATTTTGAAACTTCCTCAGTCATTAAGTAGTAATAGTAACAGAAATTGAATTTGTACAGTGAAACCGTTTTAACATTGACCCTAATATTTGTTAATCTCTTTTGATCATATTTTTTCGTTGTTGCTTTGACAAAATTTAAAAAAATAAGTCAACGGCACCTTTAACGTCTCAATTGACCATAAGCGTTTCCCAGCCTCAGTATATATTGTAACAGAAAAATCTTCAAGAAATCATGACTTCACAAAAAGTCATGGTTGACATTCATTGGTCGATAACTGAGAGTGTCAAATGTGTCAAATGTGTTGAGTGAAAATGAGTTAGCTGAAATTTATCAACTCTTTAACCTGTTACTGGGCAGTTTTCGTAAGTGATCAACCAATAACACAGACTCAAGATGCAGCAAATTTGATCTCGTGAAAAATGGAAAATTAGTACTTAATACATTTTGGTGCGCTCAACTATCGAATATGATGGCTTTGAATATCACAGGTCAACGTTTTAATCAGTCTCAATCAAATCAGTTGAGACATGGAGGCTTTATAGTTAAAATCGTGACGATCGACGGCCATGTAAAACGTAATATGCTAAAAATTGTGACCGTCGATAATCACTGTGTAATATTTTCTGTATGTATACTTTTTAGATGTTTTTCTTATGCGAATTTAAAAATTTATTTTCAATATTTCGAGTTTTTAAACGCACCAACATCTTAGTTTTCGCAATGGTATGACATTTCTTTGGCATTTGAGTGAACGAATTCAGGTACCAAGTGTCCATTCCAATAGCCCCAATAAAGATAGCTAAACGTTTCCAAGGCAAGGCATTAAAACAGAAATACCTGACGAAGAAAATTGCCCACTTGTGATGTCTTCCGACTATCAACATGACTGCATAGTCAAATAGAATATGGTGTAAAAATTATAAAAAAAAAAACATTACTACACTCCTTGGCAAACTTTCAGGTACAGAAATCTAGAAATCTGTATTGTGGAAGGAATCACTTTTCGTACAACAACAAAAAGACAGCTTAAAAATAAAGTGAAGCAAAATGAAAAAAAAAGAACCGAACTCAAACAGACTGAATGCCACAAGGACTGACATACTTTAACACTAAATACGGCGCCAAAGAAATATGGCAGTATGTATGTAGTTACGGGGGAAAAAATAGTAGCAACAAAATTCTAGGAAAATCGAAATAGAATTGAGAAGAAAAAAATAACAAGTTTCCGCCGAGTAGTAGAGAATATGCACATGCACTCACGGCCTCATTATCGGGGCAACACAGTAGTAGACTTACCTATTTTTCTTTCATTTTTTTTTTAGGTTTAGTTTTTCATGCAGAGAGTTGTATGAGGATGGCAAAAGATTCTGCAGTAGTAGAATAAGAGCATATTAAAAATGCAACTTTTCCATTTTATTGCAATCGGACATACATACAAATGATAGGAAAAGACAGCAAAAGAGAGAAGAAAAAAACAGCCAGAGGAAGAAGTGGAAATTGGCATGACAGGATGTGCTGTTGCTATTGCCAAGCACACCTGCAAGCATTTGACCATAATTTTGGTACGCTTTTGTGCACATGTATTACTGCAATTGGAAGTTGTCCAAGAGGAGGCCAGCGCAGAGCAGCAGTGGCTATCTTTGTCGGTTTGGTTCTATCGTTGAAGGCTTCTTCTACTGCTTTTTCTATAGGCGTTGTAATTGTATACATTTCTTAAGATAAATGCCCATTTTTTTTCCCTAACCCCCTTGCAGTCGCAGTCTTGGCCGCATATTGGCATGCCTTTGTATAGTAAAGAAACATTTCTTAGGAAGCCCATGCAAGCAAGATGCGATCTGGGAATTGTGAGCATTTGTGCTGTGTGTTGGATTTTTTTTCGTAGCTTTCATTTATTTCTTGTTAAGGAGTTAATTTAAAATACAAGTAATCGTATTTTTACAGCAACAAGAAATTTAGTAGTTGAGAATATAATGATGTCGTACTGGTATTTCGAAGGTTTCTTTTTTTCTTAGTTTTCAATCTGTTAAGGTTGAAATTAATTCTACAAAGAGTAACTTCGGAAATGAGTTGTCATCCTGACTCATATTGTGTGGTAAAATAAAAGAAAAAACAAAAATAATTCACGCCTTACGGGCACTTACTTACACTCGACTTTTTTCACTGCAGCCACTTATTTTGCTCTTGCTCGCGTCTAAACAACCCACTCATGCCCACATTACAACATCAATGCTTACACGTTTAATAGTTTGTTGACATTATTATACACTTTTGCCACCACACACTCGATACATTGCTACTCTAAGAGGTACACACACACGTAAACACACACACGCTTCTCCGATCCTCTTCCAGCTAATAGCTTTTGACCATATTTGCTATTTTGAACTGACTTTTTGACAGGCATTTGACATTAAGTTTAAGTTAGGGTTTTTATTAGCCGCTCTCTAGAGGCCAAACGGTTTCCTTGTCGCAAAGCAATTTATTCACGTTGTTAACTCTTATCTCTGTGTTGTATATTTGCAGTTGGTACTTCCGTAAGATAAAACGCATTGAGGCTGAGAAGAAATTGCTACAGTCGGAGAATGAACATGGCGCATTTTTAATACGAGACTCGGAGAGTCGTCACAATGACTACTCGTTGTCGGGTGAGATTTCTGAAATAATCCAAAAAATATTTCTCCTTTTCAACTGAGGTTTTTCGTTTGCTTCTGTTTTCCAGTGCGTGATGGTGACACAGTGAAGCATTATCGCATACGACAATTGGACGAAGGTGGTTTCTTCATAGCACGACGCACAACTTTCAGGTTTGTACCCACTTAATGTTGCATTATTCGCATTAATATGCAAGTAACACGTACTCACTCGCATTTTTTGCAGAACACTTCAAGAACTCGTCGAGCATTATTCCAAGGATTCCGATGGCTTGTGCGTTAACCTATGCAAACCATGTGTGCAGGTAAACTTCTTATTGAATTGCCTTCAACCTATTTTCATAATTTGGTTTTCACATTATTTTACATTATTCTTTGTAAATGAACTAGCATCAAAGTTTTCAATTTATATTCCATATTTTCTCATACATTTTTTTCATTTCTTTATTATCATTAAATACTAACATTTCCTTTTTATAATCTCCTTTTATGAATTTCATATTTTCCAAAAAAAACAAAAATCAATTATGATTACAACTTTTTCTTTTCTTTTGAAATTTTTTCAATATTTCTCTTGTGACCATAACAAAAAAATAAAATAAAATAAAAACTAAACCGAATACAAATTAACCGAAAAAGTCAAACCAATTCACGGGTATTTTTGAGGTAGGAATTGTTGTTTGTAACCACACCCACCGTCGCCATCAAAATAAAAAAAAAATCAGCTCACCTCTACACCCATTGCGCCCAAAACAAATCGCAATCAAATTCAGTCAAATTTTGTACACCTGCGTCTATCCAAAATTTTCCATCACTTACTTACTTGTTGTCTATTTTTTAAGTCCCCCTTCACCGAGGTGGTGTGTTTTTTCATATGTATATATATAATTTGGCATTGTTGTAAAATTGCTAGTTTTTTTTTTAGTATTCTTTTAAAATCACCATTGGCTTAGAAGTAAAATTAACCAAGTCCATACGTTCGTTTTGAGTCGATGAGTTTTACTGCTAAGTCGCGGACATAACTTAGTGCAGTTAATTCGTAACTAAATTTCCTATTTATCCCACATATCCAGGTAGCTTAACTAAAAGTAGTTTGCAGTAATTGAATTTTTAATAAATAAAAAAAATACGCGGTAAGCTCGTCCTACTGGTCCTTAAACTATGAATTATAGTACGAATAATATGGTTAGTTAGTCAGTTAGTATTAAAACCAAATATAAATTAAAATAACTGTAAAATGTTGTATTATTCAAAATCGCTTATGCACAACATTTAATTAAAAAATATTGTTTTTACGTACGTGCCTTACATCGAAAATGCTCGCATTATGCCAATTTCTATTCATGTGGAAATCGATTCAATTACAAGTCTTGTGTTGCAGTGCAAAAATATTCTTGAATTTTACATCAAAACAGTTTACTTCACCAACCATTGAGCTTAACCCGTGTCTGGCATATAACAATTGTTTTTAATAGTTTTCTATGACTCAGGTACTTTTTTTGACCTATTTTGAGATGTTTTTTTTTAGAAATTGAACTAAATCAACAAAAAATGCTTCAAAAAATCTGCTTGATTAGTTAGGATAATTCTGAAAAGTGTGTATAGATCCTGAATCATTTAAAATATTGGCACTTCATTTGAAACTCTTAGCATATGTCCACTAGCCATATCCATCAAAAAACCAAACGTAAGCTTCAAATCTCACCCAAAGCACAACCCGAAACGACCACTCACACTCACACATTATAGAATTAAAAACATGCATAAGTAGCACCACTGTGTGCGCGCCTAAAAGTATACATCACTCACACAAAACCAGACCATGCCATTTAAATACAATTAAAGCTTGTTTGCTCATTCGAAAGCGCCTTCTGAACCTGAAAACCTATTAATGTAATTTTATTTACTTTTATTTCTGTTGTTTAATTTCTTGTGTCTGCGCTTAGATTGAGAAACCCGTTACCGAAGGCCTTTCGCACCGAACACGCGATCAGTGGGAAATCGACAGAACCTCCCTGAACTTTGTGCGCAAATTGGGCTCTGGCCAATTCGGTGAGGTATGGGAAGGCTTGTGGAACAACACCACACCGGTGGCTATTAAAACGCTGAAATCAGGTGCGTACACGAATTTTCAAGTTGTTATTTTAAATACTGTCCACTAACATTCATTTTGTTCTGTGTTTCCGTAGGCACAATGGATCCAAAAGACTTTTTAGCTGAAGCTCAAATCATGAAGAAGCTCCGTCATCCCAAACTGATACAGTTGTACGCTGTCTGTACGGTGGAGGAGCCCATCTACATTATCACCGAATTGATGAAGCACGGTTCGCTGTTGGAATACTTACAAGGTGCGTTTACAGTCGAATGCAAATGAGAGCTTCGTTGTTGTTGTTTTTGTGTGTGTTTTCTGCTGGCTTTTTTTCTGTGATTTTTCAGTTTAAAAATATCTTGTAGCGATTGCAGGTAAAGGACGCAGTCTCAAGATGCCGGTGCTAATCGACATGGCGGCGCAAATAGCTGCGGGCATGGCCTTCTTGGAGTCACAAAACTACATTCACAGAGATCTGGCCGCACGTAATGTGCTGGTGGGCGATAATAATATTGTGAAAATCGCAGATTTCGGTTTGGCGAGGTGAGTTCAAATGCAATTCGCATTCATACTTCGAAACATTTGCAGGCGGTTTGAGATTACATCTTTTTTGGGGGGCATTTTACTATGTATTACATTCCATTCTCTTTTCAGACTCATCAAGGAAGATGAGTACGAGGCGCGCGTGGGTGCCCGCTTCCCCATTAAGTGGACCGCTCCAGAAGCTGCCAATTACAGTAAATTCTCAATTAAATCGGACGTGTGGAGTTTCGGTATTTTACTAACTGAATTAGTAACTTATGGACGTATTCCATACCCAGGTGGGATTATAAGGGACATTTTCATTTGAATTTTCTGATTAATTTTTGAATGTTCCATTTTTCATCAAGGAATGACGAATGCGGAAGTATTAACACAAGTCGAGCATGGCTATCGCATGCCAATTCCACCGAACTGTGAGCCGCGTCTCTATGAGATTATGTTGGAATGCTGGCACAAGGATCCGATGCGACGGCCCACATTCGAGACGCTGCAATGGAAACTCGAGGACTTCTACACATCGGATCAGAGCGACTACAAGGAGGCGCAGGCCTACTGATAAATGCTTTACGCTTCTAACAATGCGTCAACCAGCAGCAGCAACAGCACCAACAACAATTGCCAACGACACGACAACAGCCAACAAAAGCAGCAATTAAATCCCAAATCGGACAATTAACGCTCAGTTTTTCGACAATTTCGAAGATTGCCATCGAAATGAAAATGAAAATACATACAAAACCAACAACCAACAACAACAACAACCAACAACAAGACGAACAATAGAATGATGTCAGTATATAAGTAAATATCGAAAAGCGCTAAAATTTTGATTAAATGTCAATATGTCAATATCAATATGCATTGATTGAAGTATACAACTTATATATATTATTTTTAAATTAATATTTTTAAAGCAATTTATTTTTCACTCTACTTATCTTATTACATATTAATAATATTATTTTTTTCTACAACAAATTTAAATGTATTATTATTTATATACATATATACACATATATATATATAAATGCATACTCGTACATACATAAACATATATATAAAGTCACAGTTTATATATACATACACCCACACACGCATTAATTTAGCAATTTACCTTACCTTCCTTACCACTCCCTTTTTATATTGTCTACCCTAACGTCTAAATCGCAATAAAGCCGTTTTTGTTCTCTTCTTATACTTCGTTTTGTGCAAAATTTTTTATTATATACATATGTTGCCTCTCTCTTTTTATATACATAAATTTATGTTCATGGCCTGTTTCAATCAACAACAGAAAAAGAAAAACCAAACAACTTTTCAATTTACCACTGCAATAATCAAAACGAATAAAATCCCCTTATTTAATGTTATTAATTATAATTATTAATATAAACCTAATTTAATTAATTCTAGAACAAAAAACAATTATAATAATAAATAAATAAAAATTTAAAAAAAAATTCAACCCACAAAAGTCGATTTGAATCTACCCAAAATTTATATAAAAAAAAAAAGTAAATAATTGAAGTCGTATATTTTTGGCGCTACGTTGGCATATGCTTTGTTGAGAAGCGAAAACTAAGATGATTTTAAATTGAATTTTATTCAATGCAGACAAATTAACAAAGAATAAATAAGAAAGTGTTTTGTAAACTAGGTTGGTTCCCCAATACGAGTGCAAGTGAAACTGAAAGCTTATTTGAATCCGAGTGAAATTGATGAAATCGAGTGCTTGCATCATCAAACTCTACAAATTTTGGAACATTTTGTAAAACTTAAAATCTTATATCGGAAAAGAGTGAAATTGAAATAGAAAAAGTTAAAATTGGAAAATTCAAAAGTGAATGAAATTAATTTAAATTAAAGTGAAATATAAAAACTGCTTTCTTTGTGAAATGGTTTTTTTTTTCGACATGAAAAGCACAATGGCGCAGCAGATTTGTGAGATTCTTAGCGTAGTTCAAATCCCAAAAATGTACCAAATGGATGCATAAATGCTTTTTTTTTCCTAAATCTAAAGAAACTGGAAATTCTTAATATTCATTTGATGCCCACAATGGGGTGAGTTACCTACAATAAGGGTAAATAAGGAACACTTTTGTATGTTAATCCGATGGTCAAACTTTGTTTTATGAATTATTATATCCGGTTAACTACTAACCAGCACTTTGGTGGGAAATTTTTGATACATTTATGGGGCCAACGCAGAAAAAATTTAACCCGATTACCATTTTAATGAATTTAATGCAATGCAAATTTCAATTGTCTGCTGTTCCATTGGTGCAGATTGATTTGAAAAAGCTGTTTCTTGCAATGAACAATTTTATCTAAAATGGCCGTAAACAAGATTAAGATCGCCGAGCAGCTGATTGATATACAGCCGAGTATACAGAGGAGCCTATCTCGATCAACCTAAAAATACTGAAATCACATTGTTGGTACGTACTGCCATCCAAGAACATCTATCAAAATTTTGATTCATTTTAGCTACTCTTGTAAATAGTAATGCACTTGACATACAGTAAATTTACACAAAAAATAAAAATGTTGGGGGTTTTCACGAGGCTCTGTGTACCCGAGTAAAGTGTAAAATACGAATATTTTCGAGCAAATTGAAATGAATGTAAAAATTCTAAATTTTGCACTTTCCTCTTTTTATTTGTTACACAGTGGGCCATTTGAAAACCCTTTTTAAACAATTCAGAGACGGAGAACCCGGAAAGTTGTGTTCCGTTACGGGCCTTGGGTAAAACCCCAATTTGATGTTTCGCTATTGCACATGGATAGCCGTTACGCTTACACATAAACTATTTATATAAAGACAAAAATCCAACACATGTAATTGTTGAAAAAGGTGGTTTATTCACAGTGTTAAGCTGTGCTAACCAAAATGATATGAAATTCTAGGGCAAAAATAGAAAAAAAAACCGAACCCTGTATTTTCGTGTCGGGTTTCCTTCTCTGATAAAAATAAAAAATACTTAAATGCAAACTAAAACAAAGGCTGATTTTAAAGGCAACATTTAGGACAAAGCAACAAGAAATTATGTGAAAAAAAAATTTAGTTACCCAAATCTTAAATTTGAATAAAAAAATGTCGCTTGTATTTGGATTTGTTAAATTGAAGAAAAAAATAAATTAAACGAAAAACAAAACGCACATTTGAAAACCAAAAAAATATAATTTAAATTATACAAAAAAAAAAACATTAAACATTTCCAATTATTTTTACTAGCGATATTTTGGCAAAGTATAATAATTGTGTAGAGCTAAAACCACTTGCATACCAAAATAAATTAGCAAAAAGCAAAGGAAACAATTTTTCCTAAAATTTTACTTCTCCATAATGCAACATTAAAATGAAAACAATTTCAATTTAAAGCTTAACGTGTAAAAATTATTAATTTCCATTTTTTATTGAAGAAAACAGAACATTTATAACATAAAGTATCATATGATTAATTCTCCTTTCTAATATATAAATAATAAGTATACAAAAATACATTATATTTGAAAATTTGAGTGTTGTATGTAGTTTTTAGTTGTAAGAAAATCGAATATATTCGTATAAATATACTTAACAAATTATTAAACTATTATGAATATTTATGGAGAATATAAACAAATCTTAAGTACACATAATGGTAAACAAAAATTTAACAACAAATTACGAATGCATTGAAAATGGAGAAAATATATACAGTTATATGAATAAAGTTTTTCTTTTTTAAGTGGATGACATTAGAAAATTAATATTCTATTATCTATTCTGCCGTGCTAGGCATAAACTTCTCAGTTGCAATTTGGAAAATTTCATTGTCATTTGACATTTTGTGTTCCCAAGGTTCATATATTTTTTAAATTCATTTTATTAAGCATAAATATGTGCTTTTTCTACAATACTTACATGAATTTAGAAACAAACATTACATTTCAAATTATAAAATTTAGATTCTAATTGAGTATTTTATAATAAGCAATAAGCAGATGAGTAGTTTATGCTAAGCACTGCAGTTCGTCGCCTAGGAAAGTAATTGTAGTATGTGACAGTTTTAATAGTTCACGTATATTGCACTGAATTGATTGCATTAAACGACAATTATTTTCCCAGGCGTCATTCTGTTTGAAAAACTCGAAAACCACTGCACCGATTTTTACCGATTTCCATGGATTTGGAGTCGTGCTCGAGGCTTTGGTTTGCCACGCCCACTTTTACCACCCACAAGTTAATAAAAAAATGCCTATATCTCAGACTATTTTGATGGCAAGATTATACTATAGGACCCCAGAAGTAATCTGCAAATGGACGGAATTGGACACCTCGCATACAATTGAATATTTCAAAATACTACACTTAACCTCCCATTGAATATTTTCCCACGGTACATGGTCTTGGGCTTTCTAATCTAATCAATCAATGCCGTATATGGACGGACTTTGACAAAGGGACGTTGCATGGCACATATAATTTCATTGAATATTTGAAAAATATGCAAAAGTATTGGGAAATATTCTTGAACTAAAAAAATTATTTAAAAATATTGGCTTTAAAAATACAAAAATATTAGCGTGTACAGTGTACACAAATAACTCTACTCTTAAATAACTCTACAAACTTCATTTTTTTACTAATGCCCTGGCCTGCTTGCTGCCAATGCTTCATTAATTTACGACAATTAAAAAAATGTTTGACAAATTCCATGAAGTAGGGGAACATGTTTGACTAATTTTATATGCATACTGACTACTTATGCACCACCACAGTATATCTATGTGCAATGAAGTCTTTCCCGACAGCAGTCTAACGATGGCAGGGCACACGTTTAGTCGGACATTTTTAATCCTTTGTATGGCACTAGCGATGCAAAGTACCGGTGGTGGCACTGTGCATCGTGCCACAGAAGCTCAGGAATATGAGCAATTCAAAGTTTACTTCGTACAATTATTGGATAAGATTCAAAGGCAAAGGAATTTCGATAACTTGGTGATTTACACCGGGCACGAAATGAGTAAGAGGAGCTGCCCATTAATGGAAGCAATAGCCATGCTGAAAAGGCCAGTGCTTTTAGTAAATGAGGAATCTTCCAACTTTGACTACAAGCTAAAATTCACAAATGAAGTGGTTTTAATAAGTTGTGCCGGCAATCAGGATGTTACACCGCAGCATTTCAATATACAAGTACGCTGGAGGCTATACAGTGCCAGACATATACTCTACACCTCAGAGTTTGGCAGCTCAACGAATGCATCACAGCGAGTCCAAAGGTTTTGCCAGAGTTCATTTGCGAATGAGATTTACAACACTCTGGTGATCCTAGGCGACTTTGGCACCACCAACACCGGCTACAGTTGCCGTAAGTATGCGCCAAATGGGAAACTGCATCAGGCCCAACTACTAAATGAGTCTGGTGTCATATATGAAAACCAATTTCTAAACATGCACGGCGAGACTATTTTAACACAGCCAGATTGGTTGGCGCCGCGTTCCATGTTGGACCACGATGAGCAGGGAAAAATGGTAATCGGCGGCTATGTGGGCAAACTAATCAGGTCATTCGCTACAAAACTGAATGCTTCTCTGGCAATACAACAGCGCGATGAAAACGACAGTTTAATATATTATGGACTTATACAGCAGGGCACACACAATGGTTCGTTGGACATAGCGGCTCTTTTGGCGCCAACCGTACGCGTGGGCAACTTCAATGAGCTGACTTATCCTTATGAATTAGTATGATATTGTTATATGATTCCGCTTCCCATAGGGATTCCGAAAAATGAAGTCTTCACTTATATTATCAAAAATAGTTTTGTGCTGGTAATATTATTGCTGTTGGTCATTTTCGCTGTATTGCTTACTTATAGCATAGACCGGTCGTGGAGGAATGTTACTTTAATGAATGTTCTACTGAGTGATAAGACTATACGCGGTCTGCTGGGGCAATCCTTTACATTAGCGGTAAATCCCAGCTTCAATGTCAAATTGATTTGCCTCTTACTCTTCTACACAAGTATAATGATTGATACAATGTACCTAGCCTTTCTGCAATCCTTTCTGACACAACCGCCGCTTCAAGCCACAGTGGAATCGTTTGATGATATGGTGTCTGCTGGATTGAAAATTTGCATACCATATTTGGAAACTCATATAGTGCGATTAAGTCCTGGAGATCCGCTGGCAAAGTACCCGGACCTATTTGAAATAGTGGACTCGGATCAGTTCCTATACCATCGGAACTCTCTGAATACTCGATATGTTTATCCAGTTGCGATTACACGTTGGCAGGTCTACCATGAGCAGCAGAAAATCTTCAAAAAGCGTCTATTTTACTTCAACGGTGACCGCTGTCTGGTAAAAATTATGTTCCTAAGCATACCAATAAGGAGCAATTTACCTTACCGCGAGTTGTTAGAGGATCATCTTTTGCGTATACGCGATTCGGGTATTATGAAGTTCTGGCTCACTATGAACTTTTTTGACATGGTCCGCTATAAATTGATCCCTTTAGCGGATTTGAGTACGGAAGTGAAACATGATGGCCCAATAATTTTACACGATCTTTGCTGGATTTGGTGGTTCTATTTGGTGTGCATAGCGATATCATTGCTGGGATTTGTGTGCGAGTTGATAACGTTTAGAATTCAAAATAGACAACGAAAGGTTCTAAGAAAAGAACCCAAGGTTCGTAAACGACGTCCCGACAAATATCAAAGATGCTGAAAATAGTTGAACTAACATCGAAGTATTAATCAAATTTAGTTAATTAAGACCTGAGTAATAAATAAATTATAATTAAATGAATATTGTGTATAGCCGGGTTCAAGCTCAGTGCGACTTAAATTAATTAAGCTGTGAAGGTTTACAGCAACAAATTGTATGCCAGATGGTAGAATGTAAGTTATATGCATTTCACTGTCCACTACGGCAGGTCATCATTCTCACTGGTACGATAATAATTATACGATATCACAAGCGCCCAAATGAATTCGTTGAGAAAAGTTATTGAACTTCTTTAAAACAACTTCTCTTTTTGTCTTTTATTTTCTTTTTATTCATTACTTTTTCGATTTATTTAAACGCCGCGAAAATATGAAATCCATGATGATTTTCTAAGCCACGAAATGATGGCAAATATTTTCAAATTTGGATAGCTGCCATCTATTGATACCAGTGATGCCAAATTGAGGGTAATTTCTCCTTTTGAGGGAATTTTTGGTTGGATTTAAGTACCTTTTTTACACATCTGAAGAAAAAAAGTAAATTTTTTAACTTTCATTCTTTTATATATATTTCTACTTATATATAAGTTTTTTCTTATGAATGGTGCAGCTTTGTTCCCTGGAAGTTTTTTACTAGGTACCTTTTAATAATTTTTTATCTACGATGAACATTTTTTTTCCCTATACATCCGATTTTGTGAATGTGCATCTGATTTTCTCATACAAAAATTCATTCATGAAGTGCTACAAAATAAAGGTCCATTTTCATCTTTAAAAAAGTTTATATTCCTGTATGATGAAATCAGAGGAATGTTCACAAAATTGTTTATGACTCCATTAATGCCGGACTCTAGTATTCACAATTTGTATTGTGTTCTTTTTTGTGGCGGAATTGTGAGTGGGAATTTTCGTGGGTATTTTCTGTTGTCCGTTGAGGGAAAAAAGGGATTTTATTTTATTTTTGTGGGAAATTTCGAGCAAAGTCACTGCCATCGTGGATGGAATCATAAAAATCCCCACACACCAACGCGAAATTTCGCAGACGCCGCGAAACTTGCTCAGAAATTGTTCTTGAAAAGGCGATATTCGAATAAAAAAGATTTGTTTGTTGTGAAAAATTTTATAAAAACAAATAAAAATGTATATACTTTATAAATTTTGTTTAAAGGAACGCACTATCGCATTTTCAATAACAATTTTTTACCAAGTTTCGCGGCGGCTGCGGAATTTCGCGTTGGTGTGTAGGGACCTTAAAATAGAGAACTACATCAGGGTTGCATTTTGACACTATCTGTTAGTGTTGGTGCGATACCACTAAAGTATCGATGCTTTTACTTATTAGTTGTATCGAGTTGAAAATTCGATACTTGCAAAAAATCGAATAAAAGTATCATTTGGTATCGAGTACTTTTTCTTAAAAAGATTTAAAATCTTATATATTTTTGGAAAAATCTTTTTTTTATTGTTTCTGATAAAAAAAAAAAACATCGTATTTTATAAAAAACAAGTAAAATAATCTTCGGTTCGATTGAACCCCTTGAAGCAAAAACAATGGTATCGATACCAAATATTTGATCGATACCTAGTAAAATACTCATTAGAGGTATCGAGGAAAAAATACCCGAAAAAAAATAAAAGTATCGAGTATGTACTTGTGAGTACAGTATCGGAACAACACTAGTAGCAGAGTAGTTTTTAAAATGTTGGAATAAAGAAAAAAAGGCTATTAATACAAAATTATTAAATAGAAAAGTAGAATGAAGTTCGCCTGGAGTTATTTGTTCGTTCTGGTTTGGCTGGCCTACATGATAGCATCTGGAGTGCTGCTATTCTCGCGCGGATTTCTACTATCGCGCGTTTCCAAGACTGATGTCAGCAGCTGCAGGCGTTTGTCCACCAATCCAAATGATGTGAGTTTGGTTCCAAGTAACCATTTGAGATTTAATAAATCGAGACTATGCTCTTAATTAATGACTTCCTCATTAACACTACAAGAGATATTGAACGACTACTTATCACTTATTCTTGTAGGAATACTACCTCACCGAAGAAATTGTGCATGAAATATTCAAAGATGTCAATGCCTCGTCCAACCTGTGTCTTCCACAAAAATCCAAAGTTATTATTTTGGTCATCGATGCACTGAAATACGAATTCGGGGTTTACAAAGAGAATCTCACCGACGCTCTGCCCTTCGAAAATAAACTGACCATTCTCCATGAGCTGCTTCAAGACTCGCCCGAACAGGCGCGCATAATGCGCTTCAAGGCGGATCCGCCCACCACTACTCTGCAGCGTCTGAAGGGCCTTACCACAGGCAGCCTGCCCACCTTCATTGATATTGGTTCGAATTTCGCTTCGCCGGAAATCAATGAGGTAATTTTGAAATTTGTGTAGTAATTTCGACCAAATCTCTTGATTAAGATGGTAATGCAACTTTTTTGAAGGACAACATCATCGATCAAATGGTGAGCAATAATGTGCCTGTGGTATTCATGGGTGACAGCACGTGGACGGATTTGTATCCGCGTCGTTTCAAACGCGAGTATTCGTATCCCAGTTTTGATATATTCGATCTGGACACGGTGGACACGAATATACAGAAACACTTGCCAAGCGAGTTGGACAAGACCGATTGGCAGGTGTTGATTGCTCATTTCTTGGGTGTGGATCATTGTGGGCATAAGCATGGTCCGATGCACGAGGAAATGGAACGGAAGTTGAGCGAAATGAATCAAATGATACGGTGAGAGAAATTCAATTGACCTTCTTCGAAAGATACTCAATCAAGGGGGAAATCTATTACTGAATTGCAGGTCTGTGATTGCCAAAATGGACAATGAGACCACATTGCTCATAATGGGCGATCACGGCATGACTGCTTCTGGTGATCATGGCGGTGATACGGATGACGAGACGAATGCTCTGCTATTTGCTTACGCCAAACAGCATAAATTCATCAGCAGTGATTTCGGCTCAGATAGTCAAATGCTGCAGCAGGTTAGTGAGATAAGATTCAAGTTTGCTGTACATATCTGTGTAGTGCGTAAGACGTAAGATAGCACGTTTGTTTGTCCTGGTTGGTGCTATCTGTGGAAAACTAATCTAGACATCTCTTTCGATGACGAAATAAGTAATATGTGAAGCAATGACATTGGTCAATGCGACAAAGCAAAATGATAAGCTGGCAAATATTAAACGAAAGCCGCCAGCGATGAGTGAAAGTGAAAAATGTGTTTCAATTTCACATTTTGTTCTGGAATATATTTTACTTAGAAGAATGTGCTTCGATAGTGAACCATTGATACCTAAACTAACCACATTGAGATGACACACTTTTCAAATATTTAACTATTACAGATTGATTTGGTGCCAACACTGGCCACCATCTTGGGCATACCGATACCCTACTCCAATTTGGGCACTATCAACTTCAACATTGTGCCCGACCTTCCTGTGCCGCACATGACGAAATTCCAAGCTCTGCAGCTGCATGCCTGGCACAATGCCCAGCAGATCTTCAACTATTTCTACAACTATGCATTGGAGAACAAGCGCACCTTCAACGTGGAGCAAATGGACAAAATGGAAACGGAATTCATTCTGCTGGCCCACCGCGTGAAAACGATTTACACTGAAGTGGCCTTCAAGTCGTTCGTGGGCGACTTGAATCACCACTTACGCGCCATACTCAATACGTGCCGCGAGATTTGGGTGAAGTTCGATGCCACACAAATGTCACAGGGCCTGCTCATCACGTTTCTGCCTCTATTCTTTGCCTTCCTGCTGATCAACAATTCGCGCGCCATCGAGCTGTATACAATCTTCACACCGAAAGAGGTGGCGTATACGTATCTTTTGAATTTCGCCGCCGGCGTCTTCGGCTATCGGTACTTTAAGAATTTCTCATTCAAGTCCGAAGAGCATGCCATAATATTCTTCACGAACATGTTGAGCACACTGATTTTGGTCTTTCACACGGTGCACAATTGGCCCAAAATTGCCAGCAACTGGTCGACCGTGAAGCGTTTTGGTAATATGCCAACGCGCATCATTCTACTGATATTGATCAGCGTGTTCTTTTCGAACAGCTTCATCATACAAGAGCCGAAAATACTCTCGTATTTGCTGGGCGCTGTCATACTACTGCTGGTCTATGAGTTGCTGCAAAAGAGCATACGCATTGACTTCAAGACGAAATTCAGGGGGGTACAGTTCGCCAAGTCGGCCGCCTTGAAATTGATTTTGGCTAGCCTGTTGGCCATAGTATTTATACGCTGTGCGTATACGCTCTTCCGGTGTCGCGAGGAGCAGGGCAATTGCGCCGACTTTTCGAATAATTCGGCCGGTTTCTCGCTGAAGAAGCCGGCCAGTGGCAAGACATACATACTCTCGGTGGTTATTATCGTCTTGTATACGACGCTGACACGCTTGTACTTGCGTTCGTGTGGCAATCTGACAGGCAACGCCGTCAATGTGCTACTGGCGCGCTATGGCCCGACCATCGCCTCGATTTGCGCGGGCGGCCACATACTCCTCACCAATAGTGCCATTAAGAATATTCAGCGCTCGCATATTGATGCGATGGCCTTGGTTATTTATGCGCTGTTGATTCTACAGATAATTGTCGTCTCGATATCGCCGCTGATGATATATGTCCTGCCGCCGAAGAATTCGACGGTCACGGTCCATCGAAACGAGAGCATTGTGCCGGAAATATTCAAGAAAATGAAGAAAATGTATGAGGGCGACGAGTCGGAGAGACGCTTCGAGATTCCCGTTGTGTACGGCTTGGCCACAATTTACTCCTCGATTATCATAAGTTTTGGCATTTTCCTGGCAATGGTGTTGATCATTCTGCTCGAACCCAAATCGTCCATCGGCATTGTGATTTGCATGGCCGTAGGGGCAATTATCCTGTCAGTGCATTCGGTATTGCGCTATCGCACGGCCATTAGTTTTGGTAAGTGTAAAGAGAAAACTTCTTTGAATTACAAAAAGGCCTTTTTCTACTGTCATCTCACTTACTAGAATCCTGCATTCAGCCCACGTTCACCGCCATCGTCGGTTGGTTTCTGCTGGCTCACTTTTGCTTCTTCGCCACATCGCATCAGACCACTTTGTCGCAAATCGACTGGCGCGCCGCCTTCGTCGGACGCACTACCAACTTCGGACAATCCACATTCGTGTCGGGTATTCTGGTGATGCTCAACACTTTCTGCGGCCACATACTCTTCTTCTGCATGTACGGCATTCTGAGTACGGAGACCTTCTCCATTTTCGCCCTCTTCCCGAACCTAATAAAAACCAATTGCAATCGTGAGAATCGCAAACTGGAGTCGCAAGACCCGCGTGCGAATAACAACGTCCGTACGGCTGGCGACATTTCGAATGAGTGCGTTGGTTTCGATATGACGAGAGGCGAATTGATATTGTTCGAGAATGAGGCGGTGTTCCTGGGTACCGCCTTTAAATTGGCCACGCAATTCTTTATGCTGCAAGGTGTTAAGGTATGTTAAGGAATACATAATTGGAAATTGAAACGAAAAATGCACTTTGTTTTGTTCACAGATCTTTTGCGCGATGATGGCCTGCACTATTCACTGTCGTCATTTGATGGTCTGGAAGATATTCGCCCCGCGTTTCATTTACGAGAGTCTGGCTACGTTCGTCAGTTTACCCGCCATTGTCATTGGATTTTTGCTAATTGTGCGAATACACCGTGCCGTAGATAGTTTAATTAATAGAATAAACAAAATTAAGTAGGCCCCTCATTCAACACTCTGGTCATCTGGTTTAGATTTACTTAGAACGATTAACTCAACACTGGTTGTTATGATTTTAATTTAATTTATTGTTTCCTTATAGTAGAGTAAATTTTTTTTTATTTTTCGTAAGACCTCATACACGTAACCACTCTGCTGGCCGCAGCTACAGTTTTGCTGCTGGTGGTCTCAGTCCAAAGACTCAATTGTATTGAAAACAAACCACAACAAATGAATAAGCAATGTACACTTGTATTATTTTGTTTAGCTTTTTATAAATAAAATATAAAAGTAATTTCTTGGGATGATTTTCATTTGAAAATGTGTGCGAGGGGAATTCATTTTCAATTCACTGTTCGACAAATGAACATTTTGAAAAAGGCGCTGGGACGAAACAAGTCAATTTATACTAATTCGAGGTTGCTGATCAGTGATCACTTTGTGCATTGTATTTTGGTATGTAGATACTAAGAAAAATTTATTTTTTATTTTTGATAAAAAATATTTTTTGTAGAAAAATTTTAGCCATTTTTGAATACTTAATTTTTGTCTTTAGTAATCTAAAGCTACGGTCAGATTAGATATTTGCCCAAATACTGAGAAAATACACTCAGTAAAAGAAAAAACTGGTTCAGTCATATTTGATTTTAGGTGATTTCAAAAATATCTGAGTGTATTTGGGCAAATATTTGCCTAATCTGACCGTAGCTTAACTCCCTTATTTCGGAGTCGGAGATTATATGGTCTACTGATAGAAATTGAATGTTTCCGTGTGTCTGCTCTCCATCTCCAGTTTATTCATATTTTGTTGGTATTTAATTTCTTTGTGCGATTCTTTTGCTTTAGTTCTTGGCTCTTAATCCAGGGGTCTACAACTAAAGTTGATATCTCCTCATTCCAACCATTTTTTTTGTAATAAAACGCATTAGGAATTCTTGTTTCTAGTGAATTTTATTAGGATCTTTAATTGTTTTTTCTTTTTTTTTCAATTATCTTTTCTAAATTTTGAGACTTATTACAAATAAGTACCATTTTTCATTTTCATTTTCCTTTCTCTTTTCTTCTTTGTTTTTTAATTACAATCAATTTCAATATAACATCATTTAAAAGGGGTTTCTTTCATCACTACAAAGGTTTCAAAACTAATTGTTCTCGAAGAGCCCTGCTAACATTTATACACTTCTTTCTCGTTTTAATCAAAATAGCTTAAATATTACATTACAAGATAACTTCGAAAAGAAACATTGAATATTTGAAAGGCAAACAAAAAAAATAAATTTCCATCAAATGACACAAATTACGAACCGACAAAATTAAGTTTACAGACGACACAATATTTAAGTATCGGATGGAGAGGGGGGGGGGCTTAAGAAATGTTCAATCACAAACATATTTTCGCCAACAATTCGCATTAATAAGATGTTGTCGAGCTTAGCAAAATTAAGTACTGCCATTACAGGTCCGCACAGCACCAGGGTTTCAAAAACTACTTAAACACTAGTTCAAGTATAATTTAAAAGAGGTTTATAATAACTAAGAGCTTCTTTAATTGGCTAAGAGACGAAACTGAATTACTGAAATAAAATATTCAATTTCGGCCATTAGCCCTTGGCATGACCATTAAGAACCAATTGCTTATTCGATACTCCATTGGTTTGTTTTGCTTTCTGAACGGTGCCTGCTTCTACAAAGAGAGCAAAGAAAATTTGAAGAAAACAATTGTGAAAGAAATTCGAAAAGTTAATTTGGAAAAAAGTGCTGCAATTTTAAACAATTTATCCAAAGATAAAAATCAAAGCAATATTATGAAAAAAATTCTTATCAATTATAGATGTAAACAATGTGTTTTAAGCATGATATGTGGCCAATGATTCTTTCAAATTATTATGAAAAACTAAAAAGCAAGTCAAAAGGTTTTACATTGCATTTAATAAATAGTATGGAGCAAAGCATATGATATGTATTGTCGAATGTGATTGATAGCGGGAGGCGTATGACAACAAGCATTTGCAATTTGCATTAAAAGCATAACAATAAAATATGAAATCTATCCCTTCGTTCGAATATTTCCAATCAAATCAAAAGTAAGGAAAAGCTAAGTGAAGCTTATCGGCATGACTAAAAATATGAAGTGTCTAAACCATTAAGGGCCGGTTCTGCAATAGTCAGATAAACCTTTGATTAAATTCCACAAAAATCCAATCAATCGGATAATGGTTTATCTGACTATTGACAAATCGGGCCTAAAAGTTTTTTTTCTTTTTTTTTCACAAAAGCCTCTTGCACGGCCATTACGATATGTTAATTTCCTATTGTATTCCTCTTTTGCAATATTTCCAAGACATGTTAGTATGTATACGAAATAGAATTCAATGTAATACTAATTATACTAGGCTTTCGAAACAAAAACGACTTCATTAATTTGAGGAAAACTAGCAGAACAGCATACGAAATACACAAATAAGTACATCACCGGTTCAACTTCAAAACTTAAATATGAAAAACAAGCTTCTTATTATTACAACAACATGTTTGTTTGTTTGTTTGATTACTCTTTGGTGTTGTTACGAAAATTATTACGAACGATAAACGAATCAATCACTGGCACCATCATAATGCTTGCACTTATCCTTACCATGCAACGAATGACAGAATTTCTTTGTTATGCTCCAATCTTCTTTCAGCGACAGATTGAACATGGAGTAGTCCGGGTCACCAGTGACCTCCTTGACTATGTTTAAGAACTTTGGCATACAATTTTTCAAAGCCTCGCCAACGAGGGAAGAGTATGTCTCCAATAGGACCAGGCCTTTGCAGCTGTTAAAGGGAAACATTTTAATTTTCAAATGTAATTTTTTTTATTTTACACATACCGTTGGTGGCAGGGTTCTTTGTAGATGTCCAATTGGAAATATTGGTTATTTACCAAGAAGCAGCGACGCTTCTTGTAGATTGTGAAGTGCGCATCATCACGCTGAGCCAATAGATTCATATAGTCGCGATGCGTCAGCTGAGTCTTCACCTCAATGCGCGCCTGACCATGTACGTTCGGGCGACGGATGGTGTGTATGTAGCTCCAGTGATTCTTTTGGCCACGCTTACGCAAACGCGCTTGTACTTTGGGTCCTGAGGATTGCAGATAATGATGATTAACATCAAAGTCTTGAAACGGCGGAAATTCAGCATCTGCTGGCAGAGCGGCCACTGTTGGATGAGAAATTCAAGAATTAAATAAATTCAAAATTTGCTCAAAACCCGACAGAAAAACAACGCATACCCAGAAATTTAAGTTTCCTCGATGTGGCCTGCAAGCGATCACCAATATCAATGCCGACCTTTTGGCACACTGCCTCGATCAAGCGATTCATTTTAGTTTCGAAATTCGTCGAATTATCAATGACATCGAAATAGGGATGGCCCACCCAGGCGGCCGCAGATTTGTAGTCCAATTCGCGCGCCAAATCCACTCCCTCAGAACGACAGGCATGATCCTATAATCAAATATACACAATCAGATGGAATCAGTGAGGAACGGTATGGAAAAGCAGACTGGAAGCTTATGTAATACCTAAATAGCAATAATTGGCCGATTAAACAATGAAATCTAGCATCGTCATTACGTGTTTGATCCAAACAATATAAGATTTACCTGATATAGCCTTTTCAATTTCTTTAAATTAAAAATGCAATCATTACAATTAAGTTAAATTGAATAGGAATTTTGTAAAAATCTCTCAAAATATTATTCTGTTTGCATGCAGTAACCTAACAATCACGAAATTTGATTTGAGTCTGACTTGGATAAGTTTAATGAATGAACCTCATCCTAAGACATGAATTCTGCTTATGGGCAGCTGATTTTTCAAAAATCTACAAGACCAAGCTGATTGTCCTATAAATACCACATTTAATTTATGAAAAAATTCAATCTGTAGAATAATCAAGTCTATTCGAAATAAATGTAGCCCCCCATAAGATGAACGTACTGCTCTTTACGAAAGTAACAGCGAATGTTTGAATTCCCAATGAGCAAAAATTTCCAAAATCCAGTTGGGTGCTATGTCGGCCACTCTCCCTAAAGTATTAGTCCGTATATATCAAATCGATTCCTAATCAAAATATTTAATACTTGAAAACTCTACTCACTTCGGTGGAGTAGAATTCTTCAGCACCATTCGCCGCCGACACCAAATGCAAAATTTGATTATACCGATTATCGCGCAATTCAATTGAATTCCAATTGTTTCCAGCGAGCATTTTTTCCCACTTCTCCTTCGAAATATCTGTAGAAGAAAAAACAAAGTAATAAAAAAAAGGTGTAAGTTCATTCACATTGAAAGCCAAAACTATAGAATTAAAGACAGGCATGTAATTAGAAATGGGAAACCTACAAGCACTGGCGTCCATGACACCACGATCGCAGATAATCAAACAGTTGCGCGTACTCGAGTTACCCAATTCGAAGTATGTATTCTCGATCTGGATCATGGTGCGTATCAGATTCTCCTGAAATTTATAAGCTGTAGTGGAATAGAAGAGAATTTCATTATAAGTAAACCATTTTCCAAGTAAACAGACATTTTTTGCAAGCAAATCGCAAATTTTTGTTTTTTAAATATATTTTTGACAATTTAAGCTAAATTTTGAATAAACAACATATTTATTTGAGCCTGGTATGATGATTTAACATAAAATTTTAATGCTGAGCTGGGGCGAATGACTCCTCGTTTGGACTTCAGCCACTGCCCCGTCTCGGTTTACGAAAAGTATAACAACGTTTATATGTCAATTGTGAGAAACTGACTAGAAGACACTCGCGTGGCATAGACCATTTTTGAGAGTTACAATATTTCAATGGAATGTTTGTATTCGAATGAATTCGAAGAATTTGTGAGACTTCATTTCGTAGCAAAGGAATAAAATTGATATGTGTCATTGTTAATCAACTTAGTTAGACCATTACCCGAGTATTCTACATAATAATACGAATCTTTTTTTGTCTTATATACAATTTTAAAAAATATATCAACAAAAATAGGTTCAAAGAGGTTTCTGACACATTTTAGAACAACTCCATACAAAAAAGGTTACAAAATGGTTTTGGGCACAGATTAATTTTATTTGATTAGTGTACTTTTAGGTGCATTGTCACGATTTAATTAGACAAACATGAAATTAATATTAATTTTGATGTGACAAATTTTGTATCAAAATGGAAATAAAAAACCGTCAGTTCTCCTTCGCTCTTTATCACACTATTCTATGGAAAAAAAAGTAGCTTATGTCAACAATAAGTAAAACGCCTCCTTTAAAAAATATAAAGGAAAGTTAAGGTCGGCCCCTGCAGACTTTAGAAATGTGAGGACAATGAGTTTTTATAAATGGCAAATTGCCATATCGAACATTTTTCATTAAATACAAAAAGAAACTAACCATTGGCATAAATAAATGTGTATGGTACATGAGAAATTTTGAAATTTTTCTTAAATTCAAAACTCAACAAGTGTTTTAAATTACGTGTGCATTTGTATTTTTAGATATTACGATTTCTCTCGAAATTCGAATTCATAGAAAGTTTTTCCGAATTATGTCGTGTGTCTATACATATTTTCATTTGATTTTATGGCACAAAACGTTTATTTTTGCGACATAAATAGGTCGACAGCCATTTCAGAAATGAGCAAAAGCAATGAAATAAATTATATCGAAAAAGAAAAATATGTATGCCAACCGAAAATGCATTAGAATTCAAATAGAAGGGATTGGTCTTAAAAATATATACACTTAGGAAAAATAAAAAAAAAAAACGAAAATCCTTTGTAAGAGAAATTTGTGGTTTTCATTGGGTGGTATGAATAAGGGAATAGTATTTCTATTTAGTTTTTAATGCAAATAGCATTTAGTATTCCTTTATTCACACCACCCATTAGTTCCTGGTTTCATTTACTTCCCAAGTAGTTGATAGAATTAAAAAACCAGAAAAAACTGATTAACCGCAAGAATATCACACTGGCTGCATTCCAATAAATAAAAACGAAATTACCATATCCTTGCCAAAATGAAATATAAAAATTACCGCTGAATTTCAGTTGAATTATGAAACGACAAGTTTCCACATTTTGACAGACGGACAAATTAGCAAACAGACTAAAGTTTTCACATCAAAATGATAAATTCGAATATGGCAAAATATTTATTCAAAAGGTATGATGGCAAATTAAAGAAGATTATTCAATACGAAAAAAATTCCTTGTAGTGTTAAATTGTACACAGACTACTACTCTTTTCTTTGCTTGGCAATTAAATATTTTTCCCCGCCACAATTGGCACAAATTTGCCATGAAATTTGAATGTGACGAAAGTAAATGGTTGAATTTTTTCGAGAATAACAAAATTATCGTATATCGCTGTTGTTTGTCTAATTTCCTACGTGATGTTTTTGTATATCGCTCTCTCAAACACATGCAACCCAAGTGATTAGAGTAGAAAAAACTGTTTCTGAGATTACCTCAATTTGATACTATATAAATACACACTAATCTGTATTGAAATGTCAACAATATAGCTGAGGAAAATCGCTCATATGATTTCATCACATTTGATTCCGATACGATTTTAATTTAAATAAAGTGTGTGCTGAATATTGCCCTGCTCTCAATACTTAATGCATCACAATCAATCAAATCAGTTTGTTTACAAAACTTAAACAAATTGACGGAGCAAATCGATTTTACAGGGCATTGTATAGCAATTTTCGTAGTTGTTTTCGGTTCCATATTGACAAAACTGTTTAGCATGTGTGTTTTGTCGTAAATTTTATATAATCTCTTGTATGAAATTGCGTTCTTCTGTTTTGTGTTTGGGGCTAGTATGGGTGATTAGTTGTCGGTCGGTTGGTTGGTTGGTTGTTTTCTGTGCTGCCGACTGAAATGCAAACGTTAATTTAATTAGGGAAATTACAATCCATGACTAAGGTAATATTTATAACAATTCGTGGAAAAGTATTTTCGTATCAATTAGAGAACAATTTGTAAGCATTTGACATTGTGGCAATTGCTTGGAGTACAAGGAAACTAAAAGGCGATTAATATTTCACTTGTGGAGATTTTCGGGTTGTAGCAAAACACCCTTGTAGGTTTTATCAAGTTGCGGTTTTATTCAGTACTAACCGAAACTGTGGAGATTTTTGCTGTCGACCAATACTATTAATACATGTTTACCATATATAAATTAGCATTTGACAAATAAACGTTTTTATTAAGTTTGTATCCAAACATTGTTATCAAATTTGTCATCAAACCACATCGGGTTTTACATGAGTGTGTTTGCTTTATTTGCTAAAAAGATTTGCGTCTTAAGCTGACTCACAAGGGACCGACACCGGCCCGAATCCAGTAGATTTTCGCCATTAATCTGCTGCAACTGTAACAGATTCTGTGTCTTTTTCGGTTCCTTGTGATTCAGCAATTGGAAATGTGAAAAAACACCAATCTCATCTCATTTCCTTACTCATTCATTTCAAATTTCTTTCAAATATAACAAAATCAAATTGGAAAAATAAATCGTTGCTATTTACAAACTCAATTAATACGCAAATCATAAGAAGGTAGACAAACAGTAGCATTTTAGATATAAGTGTGTGAAAAATTTAAAAAAAATAGAAGAGAGTGAAGAACGTGTGCAAGGAGGGAAATCAATAAATTTAAAATAAATTACATTTAACATGTGTAAAAAAAATTGTAGGTATAATAAAGTAAAAAAGGCAAACCAACAAAACAAATCAATTAGCGCGAAATTGTGCAGAAAATTCAAAAAGTATTTAAGCGAGTGTCAAAAAGTAATGAACGGAGCGCAAAAAAAGATTGCAGCAAAGTTAGTGCGAAACTTTCAAAATCCATTAAGTAGTGGACATTTGAGACGCGGAAGACAATCGATTTCAATTGATACCGTATCATTGAAAGGCGCGAAGAGGGGGATTTTTTCGCGTTCATTGACGCAACGAAAATAAAGCAAATAAAGATCGATTGGTTTGGTTTGGCTTGGCTTGGTTGTTTATTATCAATTTAATTTCGATAATGAATCACATGCTTTACACCATCGACCAGTGTATTCACGTGATTTTTGTATTCGGATTGTTACACGCTCGTTTTACGTACAGTTTTCAGCGAATGCAGTAAACTTGCGGAAATTTCAAACCAAAGATGCTTCATTTTATTATTTTATTTTAAATGTGGGCGGGTCTTTAGTAGCGTTGCTTTTGGCAGAAACTGTAGAAAAACAAACACTAACAAAAAATTTTATATAAATTTTGTTACGTTTTGTTCTCGATGGGATGGTCGGTTGGTGGATGTTTTTCATTATGCCAAAAAAAAAAGCGGAAAAAACAAAATAACAAAAAGTACTATCTATCTGCTGTTCACTTTTCGAGAGCGGTTTGTGAAAATCGTTGGGTTATTTTCGTTTCAGATAAGTATTAGTAAATATACGTTTTTCTTAAAATATTTCAATGTTTTTGCGTAGACTTGGTATACGTTTTAAACAAATGCCGAATACTCGCTATCGTATATGTCTGCGTGTACGTCACATTTCAGTGTTTAGTTATGGGGTTTGCCTAAATATTTTTATTTTAAAATTTGTTTTTGATTTTATGAATGGTTTGGAAGGCTTTCAAAGAAATGAAACTGCGTAGTTGCTGAAACTATTTGAATTTTAAAGATCCAAAGAGAAATTTTGCCGTTGAGGCGGATGGAAGATACGTTGAATATTATAATATGGTCATAGCGAAGCGATCAGCCATTAAAGATCAAATTTCTCAACTATTTATATGGTTTTTTGATCGCTAAAGACAATACCAAAGATATGTACGATTGCAAAATTTTTCAGAGGAGTGCATAAACTGCACTGGCTCAGCTCGTTGTCCGAGATCAGTGCCACATTCTAGCTAGCAACAGTCAAGTTCAATTGCAATGACAAACATTAATTGAACATGTGCCAAATGTTTATTTTTAATGAATGTTCAATCAAACGAAATAACGAATGAAAGAATCAAACGAAATAAAGAAATTCAAGTTTCATTTTGCTCATCGGTACAAGATAACAAATAAGAGAAATAGCGCAACGAAGGGACGGATGAATCCACAAAAGAAAATTGTAATTCGATTTTTCCTCACAAACATGGTTGTGTCTCAAAAGTAAGTGGGGTTTCAAAAAATTCCGAATTTTGAATATTTGCATTTCTTGGTCAAAAACGACGCACAAAAAGAGAATACATAAAAATTTACAACTAATAAAAAAGAGTCGAAAAATGTAAAAATTCTATTCGAGCTTAACCTCTTTCGAACGCACTGTACAACAACATGGAAACGTTCACCATTTAAAGCCACTTTCCAATATTTTGTTTATATTTTTATGAAAAGCTCTTTCTAAAAGTCTACATGGAATATACGAAAAATTCTTGTGTTAGTCAACAGCTAAAAAGAAAAAAACGGGACAGTTAAGAAGTTTGTTAGAAAAGCAAATAAAACAATAATAACTATAAAATGCAAAAATTTAGCAAAAACATGAAATAAATTTAGCAACAAACAAAAAAATATTGATTGATGATAAAAAAAAAACATTTGAATACACTTGAATATGCGGTCCAAAGCGCATTTTTTCAATATTTTCCAACGTTCTTATTAATTTATTTTCTTTTATTGATATACAAAATGAGTAACGATTTTGAGTGTGTGTGTGTGAAATATGTTTGACAGCTTGGAGACAACAGAGCAAATCTTTTTTAGTTTTGGCGCTTCACACTCACCTTCGCTGCCATTGGGCTTGGAGGCAGCGTTCGCCAGACAGCGTGGACAAGATGCGGTCAAATCGATAAGACTGTGTTCCGGCGCGGCAAATGGAAGATATTTGTATTTAAATGTGGTTGGAGTTGGTGGCGCTAGCACGTTAATATAATAAATGGTTAATTTCGAATTAAATTGGAAAAAAAAACATTTAAAATTTTGTAAAATAAACCAAAAAATATAATTGTTAAAATTCTAATCTAGTTAAAGGGTGTTTACAAATATTACTCAAACGACCGGACAGGGTGATACAATAACGATTATGATTTCTATTTACGTATTTCTGGTTATCAGTTTAATTAAAAAAAATTGTCATTCAATGTTATCAAAATGTCGTAAATGCAATAATGCCGCTACGCTAGTGTTAATACTCCCCTAATTTAGATACGAGTAAATTATAAAGCTACGTCTTAAGAGGGGGTCTAATTGGCTTGTGGCCTCGTGAGGTTTGTGATACTTAAAACAAAAAACGGTAATACTTTTTTTTAAATGTTAACAAATAGTCGAACGAAATAGTCTGTCTACGCCCCTGCATATTATAGTTTAGGACTATCTGGAGTCTATTACTTTTTATTTAATTCAGTTTCTGCTATGACTGATTATAGTTGTGATGCATTGCAACCTTTGATGCGATCATAAAAGGGTATTTTTAAATAATCGAAGTAGCGGCGAATGACAAATGATTTCTAGTTCTATTGGTTGTTGTTAGTGAGTTTTGAATTTATTATTATGTTTTTTTTTTTGTGATTTTTAGTTTATTTTTACTAGTTACTACCAGTTAGGTTTATTCGTCACTCACACTTCTTATCGTCAAAGAGTTAGAATGAAAGAAAAGATAACGTTTTAGAGATAGTATATGAGTGAAAATCCATCACCATTGCTAAGCATTTTTGGGACTTTTTACATTTTGCACTCGAATTTTGGTTTGTTGTTTTTCTTTTTAGTTTTTGAAGCCAATCTCATGTTTTGGGTATTTGTTTTTATTTTTTTGTATTTTTGTTATTTAACCCGACAATCTCTTACTATTTAAAATTTGCTTTCATACTTTTAATTTCGTTAATTGACTAACTTTACACCCTTAGCATGTTAGCTCGCCCCCAATTTAAAATGTCAATGAGAATGTCACGTGAAAGAGTCATTTATGAACTACATAAATACCATTTAACCTTTAAGGAAATACATCATAGCAATACATTATTTTGATGACCTCCAACCTCAAGAGGGAGTCAATTCAAAACGACAGAACTAATCTCATAACTTATACCAAAGTACTCGTATTAACATAATAAAAAAAAGACAGCCAAGGAGAAAGAGACAAGCCAATTTGAACGATAATTTGCACAACACAATATTCGATTGTACATAATAATAAGAGTAAAAGTTAATTTTAATTTAATTGCACGTAAACATGCAATGCCATTTTTGTGGTAAAGAAAAAAAAAACCACAAAAAGAAACAACAATTAAGAATAATCCAAAATATTTTGAAAGCTTTAGGAGGAGGACTGACAATAACAATAACAATAATAAAAAGTTGTGCCAAACAAAATATTCAAAGACGAAGGTTTTTAAATGCTTTCGAATACGTCAAACGTCCAACACTAGTAAAAGCAAATAAAGTCTCTCGCGACATAAAATGCGACATTTATTGTCAATCGCACGAGCCGCAAATTGTAAAGAGAATTGATGGCACATACTTTAAAAATAGCACCCCAAAGTACAAAATAATTATCGTTTCTGGCAGTGAAATAACGCAAAGTAGTCCATTTCCTGACCAGATTTGTTGATGACATTTCCCCAGTGTCCGAGTTGCTTCCTAGCAATTTTGTATTTTTATTTGACTTGACTTAATTTAATTTGTTATTTTTGTTTGAAAGCTTTTTATCCCCCTGAGATCGTAACATCTATCGATTGACATTTCAAATTAAATTTGATCAGAAAATGTAAAAAGTGGAAAGTAAAAAGTAGAGAAATGACGGAAGTCAAATAATATTGTGCTGGCAAGTGCAGCGCCTTGAACTTGACCAATCAGCAAGAAGAAGGACCGTGCAAACGGTGGGTGGCAGTGAAACGTACACGTATATTGCGTTGGTTTTTTATTTCAGTTCCAAGGTAAATGCGTATCGACATTTTAAGTTTGTGAGATTTAAAATATAACAGAAAATTCAAAAAATTTCATACATGGAAATTTGTAATCCAATTTAACAGCTAAGCTAATCTTGATAATGAAAATTTTATGTAACGATTGTGAAGGTGCCTAAAAGTATACTTTTAATTTGTTATATGCGCTCATGATCATCCTCTTAGAATATAGTCAATTTATTAATTAAATTTGCTTGCAAATGATTAAGTTTAAATACTATTGTATGTGATACTATTCTAATGTATATTTACCTTCTTTTTCTGTCAGATCGGAAAATTTAACGCCACCACTAGATTAAACGAAATGGAAACAAGAAAACAAATAGATTTTTATAATTCGAAATTCTATTAAGAATATAACAAAATTCACAAGGCGATTCGATTCGATAAATTGCAAAAACAAAGAAATGCCGCAAAACAATATATATTGAAATTGCTTGCAGCATTCGTGATCAACTAATTAAACAAATACTGAATTCATGTTAGTATTTAAGGTTTAATACATTTTTTTTTTTTAAATTATGCCAACAAATTTATGCGTTTTTTTTGTAAATTTATTTTTTTATTTCGAGTGTTTTTTTATACTTTTTAGGCATTTACCTGAGGAGTACTGTAGCCGTTTCAGGCACACGGAATACCTGAAAATATTGATATGCTCATTTTTGTTGTTTTGGGCTTTGGAGGAATTTGTTTTTTAATTGGTTTTGTTTTGATATGAGGCATTCTAAACAAATTTATCTGTTTGATACATTCAAGTGTATTTAAAGAATAAGCAAGACGTAGCTTTTGTAAAGTAAAATGAAGTTTGTATTTTATTTAATTCTTTTTTTTTTAGTTTTTTTTTACTAAGGAATTTTTAGCTTTTTATTTTAGTGGGATGGTGTTCATACTTACATCGTGGTAAAATTAAGAATATATATTTAAGAACAGTATTAATGAATTGCAGAAGTAAATGTCAAAGCAAAACCGACAGGAGCAGTATTATTTTGTAACTATCAGATGCTTGCGTCTTAGGAAGTGAAGGAAGCAAGTTCTTACAAAAAGCTGTCAAAGCAGAACGGATTAACCGATCAAAAAATAAATTTCAATCCGCCGTGTTTGTAGCAGCATGGAATCAAAATGTTTCAAATTATTCTTGAACTTTCGCATGTCTCCGCTTTTGCTACAAATCAGTTTTACTTCTACATTTCACTATTTAAGTATATAAAAAAAAAAAATAGCATTTTTTTTGATAATTTCTACATACCTTCCATCCCAAATTTTCGAAAAACGTACAAAGACGCGATTGTCCGGTGGTTTTTCCTCCGCAAGGACCTGGAAATAAGCAGGGAACAAATGTAAAGATCTTCAAAAAGATGGTTCGTGATAAAGGAAGAACTTCTTGAACTTCTAGTCTATTGGAATTTCTACTGACTACTTTGCAGCTAAGTAATATGTTAAGGTGATATGATATGATTCAGTCAGGCGATCTATCTGTTGAAGCTTTCATCACTCTCACCACCTAATAATTGGGTCAAAGTTAACCTAACTCACGCGCATTAGTACATTTTGGTCACTTGCTGATCTTCGACGACCGTCGGTACCGCACACACAAACAATCACATACGTTCATAACATTACATCTTATTGAATTCAATTGAAGCCACCCGCTCACTTCGAGGAAATGCTTTAAACAATAACAATGCGCACAGCTTCCCTTATAGTGAACTTGACCGAGTGCTGCCCTTGAATTCGATAACAGCTAATAGCGGACGGAATGAGAAAGCACCAGCAACATTAAACAACAACAGCAGCAATTAATTTCAATTGAGAGAAAATACCATAATATGACGAATAAGGAAATTATTGTTGTATAAGGAAATCGTCAAATAATTACAAGTGATTGAATGAAAAACAATTTCCATACGAAATTTTCTTTTCTTTTTTTTTATTGTTTGTACATAACAATTGTTATGGGTAAATGTATGCTCACTGCAACTACGAACTGTGCTCTTCTGCTCATTTTGGTTTCCTTGAAGAGCGGCACGAAAACACAAATGGATAACAATAACACAGTTCTTTTAATAACCACAATCATGGTACGGAATATTCTTAGAAAAACAATATTTACTCAAATCAAGATTTACTGATCTATACAGTAATTATTTTTTTTTTAATACCGAAACTGTAAAAAACTTTATCAAATTTCTGACATTGAACAAATCAATTGATAACAATGTATAATAATAATTGTTAGTAGAGATCAAATCACTAAACTTTTCGCTGTCATGAAATCGAAGTGACGAACAGTGATAATTAAATAATCGAAATGAGTGAGAATAATGTTAAATCCATATCATATAACCAAAATTATAAATTTGTTGTAGATAAATTCGACACAAATCGGAAAGTAAAATTGTGAAACTGTCAAAATATTTACTAAGGTTTAGTAGCTGCTAAATTTGACTATGAATATGCGCCATTGAATTTTTGTATTAGAATAACGAAAAAATTATTGTAGCAAAAACACGTATTTCACGTATTTTTTATTTTTAAAAAATCCCGTGTAATCATTGCAATTTGTAGTTTTATATTTAATAAATTATACTCAAGCGTAAATGCAAAATAAAAAATTGTCTAAAACTTTGGCAAATATTTACAAATTTAAATTGTTAAAACAGGAAATTTGGTTCAACAACAACGCAAAGTTAATGCAAATCAAATCAGTTTTGGCAGTTGAACCACATCGCATTTTGCAGTGATTTTGTATGCTGTTAATTTCAAATGTATACAGTTTTCTTTCTAATCGGTTTTTGAATTACCCATTGTGATATTTTGCAATAATTTCGAAATTACTCATTTCGCAATGTTTCGTTTTCTCATAGTACAGAGTTATGTATTTCTAATCAGGGGGGCTTTCCCCCGACGAGCTAATAACTATTTGTCCGCCGCGATAAGTGTGGTCGGTCACATTCTTCAATCGTAACCGGTTTAATCAGAATTGGTAATAATAACCAAAAGCCGGTAGAAATCTGACTATTTTTTATTTTTAATTATTCAAGAGCTTAACTTGGCAGCAAAAATTTAGAACTGATAATAGAAATTGCAAAAAAATACCTTATCTGGGAAGAACACGTGGAACGTGGAAATTGTAACAAAGTCAGCCAAAGAACTATTGAAGCGTAGTTGCCTACATTGGAGCAACAGCTTCCGCAATCCATTTAGCAGACACAATTGAAGCATGTACTTACCGCCTGTTAAAACAATTTTGTAAACACGTTTATCCCTCGCAACATTTACTTTGCTTATTTGAAGGCGCGGATTGAGTTTCGGTGACTCTGCCTTCTCCATTGCCTGAGGTTCTTGTTTTTGTGAATCCTGTTGAGGTTTCACAATTGCGAGCACCTGAACCTTTTCGTGCTGTTCCATTCTGATGCTCAAGTACGTATGGCCCGTCGGACAAAAACTGTTCACTTAGATACTTTTCAAACAGCTGATTTATCGCTCCTGCCGTAAAAGCCAACGTGGTTGTGTAGTTTTTAGGTTATTTGTTATGTATCCAAAGAATCCTTTCGGCTTCGGTTTTGGGAAAATTGAATTTCAGTTAGGATAATACTTGAAAAATGGCATTTTAATTACACTTTTCGTACGAAAGAAAACAACAAACAATTAAGTACACTTTATTCGGTGGTGGTTTGTATTAGAAGATTTTTGAATTTTTCCATGACGTTTAGACGGATACAGTTGCGACAGACAGAAGTTATCCAAAATTTTCAACTGAATATCAAAGTTTATCCTGTTCTTGTAAATACATTTTTGCGAAAAGATTTTTTTCTTTAAATATCTACACTCAGCAGGACTGCGCAAAAGTTCTAACAACGCTTATGAATACGAATGAAATGAAAATGAATTTCTAAATTTTTCCTAATTCCCCACGGCCAGTGTGTTGAATTGAAGGAAATTACTCTTTTTTTGAGGTAGGTTTTTTTCTTGAACCATAGTGTAAAGCACCCCAATCGAATACCCAGCCGTTGTCCAAGTACCGACTTCCACTCGTCTCTAGTTACTAGATTAAAGTAAGGGAATGCATTGATTCGCCAGTAAATCGAATCTCATTCATTTTCTTCTGCTTCTCTTCCTTCAACCCTACCGAATTCTGTATTACAAAAAGAGGAGAAAATGAAACATAGCACAAATAAGAAATTAGCCGATAGCTAAACTGCTGAGCGGCCGATCCTCATCATGCCATTAAGGGCGAAGGTTCGAATCCAACCGAAATTAAATCGTAATAATAAAGGTGCATAAATATTAATGTACATTTAATTAAAATGAAATTTTAATTTAAAAAATATAAAAATATGAAAAGTAAAATTATAAATGAAATCGAACGCGGTTAAAAATCTCAATATGAGCTAAATCTCACAAATCTGGCAACTATGTGTATTTAGGCACTATGAAACTTCCCAATCGTCTCAGTTTCACCACAGACAGGGATGTTTGGAAATACTCCATTATGGCTCAGTTAGTAACACCGCATGACGTGACGTGGCGTAAACCAACTTACATTAGATTCACACATGTGTTCAAGGCAGCATTGCCGTTTTTCTGAGCGAAATAATGCCAAAAGCAAGTTACTAGTAGTAACTTACTACAAATATCAAAATGTTAAAAAAAATACTGAAAAATCTATTATTTTAAGTAACTTGAAGACAAAAACAATCCTGAGGCCAGTGCATTTCTTTGCGGATTAAATATGATAATAAGGGTATTCATTTTGCTTAAAAGAACTGTCACTTTCATATATTTTGACTTCTCATCTGCACAACTGAATCGTTTCCGAGGGGTTTCCCACTTTAAATGAATCGCCCTAGTGTATTTTGTCTCTTATCAATGATCAGAAACCGGAATTTCAAATGTCGTAGCCTAATCGATTCCTGACGACGAGACGAACATCCTACAAAAGTACACTGTCAAGGCCACCGGCACGTGAATATATCTATTCAAAGAATCTGTCAACCAGGCCACACTGGTCAGATTTTATTCTCGATGTGGCAATCATGGCAGAAATAAGTTTTTGACAAGTGGAATAGCAAGCGAGCGGGTCGAATTTTCGGTTCGCGTGAGGTTGTTTTAAATTGTTTATTTGTTAATTAAAATCAGCATTACTTAAATTCAACACAAATATTTAAAAAAGTATTAATTTCACTTTAAAAACAAAAATGTTCATCGGAGAGACCACCTACAAAATGCGCAACACAAAGCAATAAAGCCGAAGCCGGTAAAAATCCACCAAAACGTTTATGCACGATTGGCTGAAAAACACGTGAAAACGTAAACAACACAGGAAAATGTGCGACGAGGAAAATTTCCATTTCGACCTGAACTTGGATTTTCTTGATCTAGATTCAACGCCACAACCCACACAAGGGGCACCCCATATTGTCCGAACCGATACCCCTATCCCGGAAACAAAGTTCTTCAAATCGGACAAGTCCAGGCTAAAACCAAATAATGCGAAACTGGCCGAACGCATAGCCAACACGGATAGTCTTGTGCAGCAGATACACCAACTGGAGCGTGACAAGACGCAACTATTTCAGCAATTGCAAGACTTCCAACAGACCGCCAACGAAATCAAGAAATTATACGAGAATGAGAAAAGCCAGCGTACGCAGTGGCAAGCGAAATCTGAAAAGCTGCAAAGCAAATGCGAACATTTGGATGGTGAACTGGCGCACAAGACATTACAACACGACCAACTGCAGGCCCAGTTGGACGAAACGAAGGGTCCAGTAGAGTACTCGGAGATGGCGTTGAAATACTTGAAATTGGCACAGAAACTCGACGAGGACCATGCTCTACACAAACAGGAACAGCCACTGGTAGAAGCTTTGAACAAGTACTGCCTGGAACGCAAGCTGAAAGTGCCAGTCATGAAGAGTCCAAAAAAGCGGACGCGCACTTATAAATCCGAAAAGGGCGTACAGTGCGAACTGTGGCAGCACCAGCCAACGATGGAAGTGCAATTGCCTGCCCCCGAGGCAATTCAAAAAGAATTTCGCTCGCAAGGCATACAATGTTCGAGCAATACACGATCGCAGGGCACACAACACATCAGTACAACAACAACACGCAGCACCTCAACAGCTTGTTTCATCAAAAAGCACCATGTGGGAACTAGCTTTCCCGAGCGGCCGCCCCAACCAGCCTTGCACGATATACTGCAAGAGTTCCTGCCATGGGATATCAAATCGCCCGTAAGTCCCATTGTCGATTTGAGCGCACTGGAAGAAGTATCTCCAACACCACATGCACCGCCACGATTAGCTGTTTCATTGAGAACCACCGGCACTTGTACGCTTCTGTGCAACATTCAACGCCAAATTGACTTTATACCGCAACTGCCCACCACCATAAAGCGATCAAATTCACGGCCGCCCTCACGACTTATGTACGAGAGTGTCAAGCACGAAGCGAGTACGCCTTCACCTCAACCTGCACCGATCACAGATGAAGTTCCTGTCAATAATAACTCAGCGTTGAACAGTTCCTTACCATTTTCCTCTCTGGCAAACTTGCAACCGGCCGCTTTTGAGGAGCTGTGGCAGGTTTTTGGGCAAATGTTGCTTGGTCTCTTGCACCATCGCAGTGGAGCCAATACTACAGTTCCGCACAACAATACAGCAAATGCTCTAAATCAGCAGGACTTTCAAAATTGGTTGACTTCGTTGTATGGTGGTGGTGTACCGCAGCAACATCAGCAGCAAGAACAACTTAGAACCGAAGAACCGTGTGACGATGCAGCAGAATCGTTGGGTGTCATTAGGCCGCATGTACGTAGGGATTTCTGCGAGAACACCAGACGTTCGCCATTTCGAAGAGGTAATTTGTTAAGGCATTTTTTGTTACGATAAATGGGCTATTAGGGAATGATAAGAATCCTAGTGAAAATAGTAAGCTTTTGCAATAGCTTTTACAAGGAACCTTAGGATTATATTATTATTGCTTGTACCCTCTGAAAATACCAAAAGCTGAGAAAGTAAGCGAATAAGGTACTGAGTTCAATAAGGGACAATCTGGGGTCTAATTGTCCTACTGGAGACGTTATCAGAAAAACCAAAAAATTTGTTTTTTTTTTAATTTTATGGGAAAATTTTATTTTCTTTGTTGTACATTTTTTTGTTTAATCCCTACAGAGCAGAATTTTATTGGTCACATTTTTATTTGCTTAATTTTTTTTTGTACAATACCCTACCCGTTTTCCTTAACTTTCGGACGTACAGGTGCGTCTAAAAAACCGTACTTGTTTTTTGAAAATTGTATCCTCTCCCATAACGGACTTAAAATTTTTTTAAAAAAAATCGAAAATTCCAATTTTTATTTCCAAAAATAAACATAATTTTTTTATATCTTTAAAGTTTTAATTAATTTACTTTGTCCTTAATTCTAATACCCCACCTCTATCAAATTTCAAATAAAATGTTACCTTCTTCTTTTTTTAGAACAACAATCAACGAATTCACATCACAGCATTGCCACCAGTCCCATACGTTTTGCACCGGTTCTATCACCTATGGCTGCATATGAATCCGCATCAGTCCCGAACCAATCGCTTCATGAGACCAGCCCAGCCAGCATTCGTTTACCTGTGCCAGCTGAAACCAATACGGTATCCGCATTTGAATTACTTCAAAATAGCACACCATTTTCGCAGCCCATGACAGTGGAGCACCACAACCCACCTAACATAGCCGACGAGATTTTCAGCTTGTTTTCCGAACAAGAAAATTGCAAGGAAAAACGTGAGGCCATCCGAAATCTTCTCAAACGTAGCCATAAAAAGCGAAAACACACCAAGAAGTCCAGCAAAAAAAAAGTTTCGGTGAAGAGCCCATCTCCGAATCTCGTTGAAACCAATCAAACTGCAGTAGACTTTATAGCCGAATTAAGTTGCTTCACAGAAGAATGCCAAGAAGATTTTGGCCAGCCAGTAATAGAGGCAGAACCTGAAGGTAATATCGCTGCCGGCTTGCAGAATTTGTCATCTATGCTAAACAGTCAGTATGAAAGAGCGGCAATCACTGATACGGACGAGAGTGATACATCGAAGGAGGAAGAGCGTATCAGGAGGCTCCAGGAAAATGTCCATAGCTTGTTTGGCAGCGACACGGACATGGATTGCGATGACGATTCTTTGAACGACCGGAATACATCTAACGCAATTAGAGCAATGCCTTATTATAGAGGTAATGACTCCATGCCATTGTGTGAAAGCAAAGATGACTTCAAAAGACCAATGCAAACTGAGGATATTATACGAATGGCCCCGGATGTCGAACCTAATATGCCTGAAATCGAAGCAGTGTGTTATGATGTTGAAAATGTGGAAGAAAATAGAGTTCCTAGCAATAAAAAAGATAATTTGGCCAATGAATCAGTCCACACATCTTCCATTGAAATGTCTTCTCGCGAAGGTGTTCAATCAAATTCACATAAAACCAACTTAAGTGAAGAAACCTATTCCATTATCGAATTATCATCCGATGGCAACGAAGACAATATCAAAAGTGGAATTAATCAAAAACCAACTCTCACTACCACCAAAAGGTCCATTGCCACCGATCCTATGAGTTCTGAGATGCAACCGAAATACTCACCCGATCCAAGCCTTTCCCTCTCATTGCCCATCGACACAAAAATGTTGAATGACATGCACTCAGTTTCGGCAAACAACAGTATTGAAGAAATCCTGAACGGCGATCCAACCAAAGACGATAAAGTTCAGTTGGATTCATTAGCTAAGTTGTGTGACGACACGCCTGAACACAGTGATCTTGATTGCGGCTACCCCAATGCTATAGGCAAGAAGCGAGAACGCATACAAACACCTAAGTCATACATTCCACCCCCCGCTGAAAGCAAAAGGTTCAATGAACAAGAAAATTTACCCAACGAGTTCAGCCAAAGTAATGATCTAGTCCCAGCATCATCGTGTAACGATATCCACTCAACCTCATATGAAACTAACTTAATAATCGACGAAGAATTTAGTCAAGAGAATGATTGCATTATCGAAATATCAACGGATTCCAGTAAAGATGTAATTACAGAAAAACCAATCGATGAGACGGCCAGAAATTCAATTGATGCGCCCAATGAGTACGCAAGAAATAGTCTAGACACATCATCCGATCCGAATATTTCGCTCTTGTCGCTCACGCTCTCCGATTCGACAAACAACATTATTGAGGAAATCCTGAACAACGATTCAACCAAGAACGACGAAGTTCAGTTGGAGTCACTTCTGAAGTTGTGTAACGCCCCCGAACACAGTGAGCTCGAGTGTGGCTACCCCGATACGATCAGCATTACACCAACCACCGTAGCCAAGAAGCGAGGACGCAAACGAAAATCGGAATCACACACTCCCCCCGTAGTTTGTAAGCGGTCTGAGCGATTGCGTGCCAAGTTAGAGTGCATGGAAAATAACAGCGAATTGCACGCCTCACCAATCATTGAACTGGGAAAGTACACCAGAAGGCAGACGATACGAAATTCAAATGTGCAAGTTGTTGAGGTCAAACCAAGGCCAAGACTAGGGATATCTGCCAACGAAGAGAAACTGGAAAAATGTGAGAACGTTGGCAATAAAGTTAATTTGGGTTTCTTTAAGGAGCTTGAATCGGAGGAGAGTCGAACGAAAAATTGTGATAATATTCAAAGGAATGAGGAAGGCCGAACACTATCAATCGAAAGTGATGAACGACATCTACGAAATAATGTACTCCCTGAACACCATCGTAGAGCTCTGACGGAGAGAGCCTCAGCACAAAATGGTCCTCGAAGAATGGAGTTTCTAGCCGCTATGACGTGTAAGCCCGCAACTGACTTTCGCATGGCAAAATCTCAGGCCGGAAGAACTGAAGTTGCAAATGCTACTGACATGCCAACGAAAAGATTACCATATGCAATGGATTCAGCTTATCTTACTCCTCCAACTCCAATGGCAATACAATCGCCTACAATGAATGCTTCATCTCTATGCTCCGAATACGGCACATCTGCAAAAACAATTGAAACTTCCATCCCTCTCGAACAATCCTCTGCATGTAATTCGCCCGCCTCGCCACTTGTGGAATGTAATACAGCTTACCATTCGCCCGCCTCGCCACCTCTGGAACGCAATGCGGCTTTTCAGTCACACTCTGCACCAACTTTAAAACACAATCCCTTTTACGATTCACCCTCTTCACCTCCATCGTCATCTATGGCCCCTGAAGAACCTCTTGCGGCCAAAGAAATACCACTCGAACTGAATCCCGCCTACTTGCCGAACAAACGCAACTCACTTCTCAACCGACTCATCTGTAATTATTCGGCCGAGCAGTATCATACCATAAATGGGGACTATACCAAAGCAGAGCGAGAGCAACGCCAAATGCTGAATAGCGAAATCAAAGACTACCTGTCCAGCACAGCATCCGGCAATCCCGATGTCGAAGCGGACAATCTGATTAGGAAGCTACACCAACTCAGCCAGGCGGGCTATGAGTTGATCGTAGCAGCCATTGTCGAACAAATGAAAGAAGTGCCACGACCCGAAGTAGAACTCTCATGTGCCTTAGAAGCGGTACCGGTGAAGTTCGTCGGAGCCTACCATCGTCGGATTGCGTTCGTAATACGTCAATTGCAATACAAGCACCACGAATTCAGCACTGAGCTGTTGGCCAAGATCGAAAGCTCACTCTTCAATTTCAATAACGTGAATAACGTTTCGCTCAGCGTTGCTTTGAATCTTACGCAGCTCTACCTGCTTGTCGTTATCCAACAGATGTCGCATATGGTGGAAAATCCAGCGCGCGTATTTATAGCCAAATGTTTGTACTATTATAAGAAAAAATCGATTCCCATGGTATATGAAGTGCTCTGCTGTTTTCCCACCACACTGCCGCACCATGAAGATCTCTCGTACGACCGTTCCGACGCTTTGATCACAGTCATCCAGCATTCGCTGATGTGCACCAATTACGACATGGACAGTCGTGACTTGAGAAGCAAAGAATTGCTCTCGAAATTGCGCTTTGAGTACCACTTTCAACCGTTCAAGCCGGACTTCTCGGAGGTCCTAGCCAATATGATAGATAAGCTCAAGGCGGGCAAGCTGACGCATATTCGATATGCTTTCGCCATTTTCTGCAAGCGCAGTCACCCATCACGCGTGCTAAACGACATATTGAAGCCATGTCTAATTCCGCTGGCCAATGAATACTATCAACTTGTCCAACAAACGAGCGCATATGATGAGCGCATTGCGGCCGTACTCGAATGCATTTCGATGGTGCTCAAAGCCCTTCCCATAGAGACCGATGTCAGCGTGTATTTGTCACTGTTCTCACGCTTCCTCAATGCCGTTCAGCGTCCTGTAGTGCAAGAGGCGTCTGTCAAGGCTATTCTCCGCCTGCAGCGCTTTGGCCAAGTGGGCTGCTTCAATGCTCTTGTGAATTTTAAACCTGTCTACGAACTGCCATCGGAGCTGAAGGCTATGTTGAAAACATTCATACACCGCAAGCCTCTAAGATTTTGGAAAGCATTGGAAATGCAGTCAACAATGGTGGGGGACTGATTTGTACTTTATATTTTAAACGATTCTTGTTAATTTGTTATTTTAATTTAGATTATTTATTGGATTTATCGAACTAAACTGTACTGTATAATAAAGCAACCAACAACAAAATGTACCTACATGAATAAAATATTTTTTAAAAAAAAAAGAGAAAAGAAACATTTTGGTTGTTTTTTACGAGAAGGTGTCACATTGTGTAAATAGCAAATTGAGGTTCAGGAACGATTCCAGAATTAGAATTAACGGGTTCTGGTAAAAGCGACTTGACATCGCCATGTTTTTATTTGCAATGTTAAGCGGTTTTCAAGTAACATCACATCATCATGCGTGGCCCACTTCGGAAAAGGCTACAACAGAATATTCTGGTATTCCTTAGAGTAAACATTAAGCAGAAAAGGTACAAGTCGTTTTGTCTGAGACGGTTATTATGTATGGATTTATTATAATTAAATTGCTAAAAATTATTTTACAATGTATCTATATATTATGTAGATATTTTCAAACTTAAATTAAACTTTCGTTCATAAGCGATTTACAGTGATTGCACATTATTTATGTTTTATTAAGATAGCAACAAAAAAGAAACTTAAATTATACAAGTACAACTAACTATTAATAAAATTTACAAAACATGAAAGTAAAGCATATACAAAATTAATAATAATTGAAAACTAAACATATGCGTGTGTATAAGTAAGGTATGTAAGTATAATAACTGCGTATGTTTTATTTTTTTGTTGTTTTAATATTATTTTTGTTACAATCAAATGCCATTTTACAAACTAATACTAAGTTTTTAATATTAAACGATTGAAGTGATCAAAGTTTCTAGTCAATTTCGCTTGGGTATAAAAGTTCTAAAGCGCGTTTTTCTTTATACGTACACAACTACCGATTTGTAAGGTACTTGATGTGAATATATGTAAATATATTGGTAGTAATTAGAGATAGTATGTATGCATTTTGATCAATCGTATTTTAATTATGATTTATATTTTTAGCCACTGTCCACTGCTACCAGATGATATAGGAAGCTTGATCAATTTCATGCTATAGAATTTTGTTGATCTGCAAGAAAATCGTAAGGTAACATTTTTATTTTAAAATAATTGAAAAAATCAGTTGAGTGAAAAATTGCTCAAACAAAAGAACACATACACATTTTTTATAAAAATAAAACCTTAAAATAAGTACACACTTATTTTTGTTGGATTTTTCATATAAAAACATCACATGGCAAAAGAGTTGAGCGATTTTTCATTTAATTGAATTGATTATATTTTCATAGAATTACCAATGAACGCCTTTGATGTTCCTTTTCTAGAGCCACTTGTGTTTGCTGTGGTGAAAACTTCAATACGGCCGAAATCACCTTCACCAGCGTTTCATTGTTGCCATTGGCCGAGCCAGTTAAATACTTAATGAGATAATAACAAATTCGCATGAAAGTAATACAAAAAAATACAACTACGAAGTGAGTATTTATTACCTGGAACATGATATTCTTTAAGTACTCGAATTCCGTATTCGCAGTGATACCTTCATTATGCTGCATGGACACCTACAAATGAAAATGTGGTAAGGCTAAACAGGTTTAATTTTAATTTGTGTCGTTGTACAAACCAATGTTTCATCCAATTGCCTGGACAGCTTCGAGTTCTGCAATTTCAAGCGCTCATTTGATTGTTCGAGTATTAGGAAGTTTTCACATTTTTGCTCCAAGAAGAGGTTTCGATTGGAAACGTCCTGCACCTCGCTCATTATGGCCTTCAATTTCGCTTCAAGTTCGTCCTTTTCGCTTTGTAAATTGTCATTCGAGGGCCTCGTCTCGACAGCCGCGCCAGGCCGAACTAGGTTGGCCTCGGCTTTCGGACCACCGCCAACACTACCTCCGGGGACGATAAGCAATTGCTGAGCTTGTATGCCGGCCCTCAAGCACTCCAGCTCCATCATGCGTTCGGTCATGTGGTTGGACGCACTCTGCAATTCCTCAATTTCCTGTTGCAAATTCGATACTTCCGCATTTGATTTATACTTCAATTCTTCCAATTCACTTTGTAGCTCTGCGTTGATTTTCCGCAAAAGCTCGGCATCATTTGGTGGGGACTTGTTGTTGCTACCGGCCTCCGTTTGGGCCACGGCCGCATTGGAGCGTTCGTCCAACTCTATTCTCATGGCATTGAGCTCTTCGTGAAGCCGAGATTCTGTTTCCAGCTTTGCTGACAAATCGCTTACATCTTTGTTGAGCGTTTCAATGGTTTCCTGATTCCGTTCAATTTCCTTGCCTAAGCTGACAAGTTTCTTTTCTTTGGCAACCGCTTCGTGGCCAGTTGTTTCCTTCAGCTGCTCAAGTTCGGCGCTATTATTCAATAGCTTCAGCTCGGCTTCTTCCAAACGCTGCTGCGAATGCAGTAGCTCCTTTTGTATAGAATCATTCTGTTCTGTTATGTATTTTGCGTGCTCCGATTGCTGCAGCCATTCCGTGCGCTCGCTGGCCAGGGTGTCTTTTAACGTTTGCAACTCCTCAGTGGTACGCGTAATTTCCCTTGTTTTATCCTCCAATTGTTGGTCATGTTTTTCGGCATTTTCCTGGAGAACATACAATTCACATTGTATGGACTTGAGTTTCTCTTTGAGGTCCTCAGAGTCCTTTACTCTGTCGAGAGTCACTTGCTTTTGTGCCGCTAATTCCTGCTCCAACTGTTTCGCGTGTTTGTCCAAATATTCATTCTCGACATGCATTTGCTCGTAGTGGATCAATTTGTCCGAATTGTTGGACGTCTGTATAATTTCGGATTGCACTTTGTTGTAGTCGTGTTGCAGCTGCTTTATTGCGCCTTCCAAATCCGCCACTTGCAACTGATGTCTGCTTTGCAATTGATCAATTTCGAGTTCAAAAGCCACATTGCTTTCGTGCAGCTTTTCGATATCTGAATTTGCGGTGGAAATTTTCTCTTCTAGTCCACTGATTTGCTCGACGTATTTCTTTTTACTGTCGGACAATTCACCGAGTAAGCATTGCTCAGTTGCTTGCAAATGCTTGAGTTCTTCTTTGGCGTTTAAGAGCTGCACGTTCGACTCACTTGTCTCCTCAAGTTGATGCTGCAATCTCTTGACTGCTTCCTGCTTCTCATCGAGTAGTCTCTTGTGTTCATCCAACTCGGATCTTAAATGGTCCGCTTCATCTTTAACATGAGTCAGCTCTTGGTGGGCCGCTTCAGCAGCTTCTCTGAGAACTCTTGACTGTTGCAGTTTTGCTTCGAGTTCTAAGCAGGCGTTCGATTGTACCTCAAGAGCTTCTTCTTTGCCAATCAATTCTTGCTGTAGACTTTCTACTTGTTCTCTCATTGATACGGTCACTTCTTTTGAGCGCTCCAATTCTTCGCCTATAACCGCTAAAGTGCTTAATTGCTCTTTCAAGCCAGCGCTCTCTTGCTGATACTCTTTCGTTCTTGATTCGGCAATTTGAGTTTTCTCACTCAACTCATGCTCCAAATCGCGAATACGTTTTTGCCTCTCTTCCAACAAGCCTTTGAGTTTCTCATCGTCCGACTGAGCCGCTCTGATGTCATCCAACTGAGTAGCCAACGCTTGCGATTCCTTCTCCAGTTGTTGTTTTACATGTTCCAAAGCCTTTAACTGTTGCAAAACATTTTCTTTCTTCTCGCGTTCTTCGCCCAATTTGTCCTCCGCGTGTTTTACTTGCTCGGTCAGCTCTCTCAGAGTATTTTCGTCCGACTTGTTGCTTTCTTTGAGTTGCTCTAGCTCAGTCTCCAAGCACTTCTGAGCATCTAAGGCCAAGAGCTTCTCTTTCTCCAAGGCATCGCATTTGTCTTGCAACGAACGACAGTCGTGATCCATGAGCTCTTGATTGTTGTGCATACGTGAATTCTCGTCCAAGACTTGAGACATTTTCTCGTTCAACTTTTGTATGGCATCTTCGGCAGTCTCTAGCTTCAAACGCATATCGCTGGCCATAGCCTCATCGCTAGACTGCTGGCTGACTCGTTCTGCTAACTGTTTCTCCATGCGATTGGAGTTCTCTTCGAGCAAACAATTCTTCTCGGCCAGCTGAGAGTTCTCGCTTTCTACATTCTGCAGCTTCAATTCCAATTGCTTTAGCTTGTCCTGCGAGTCGCTTAACAATTCGCGCCAGCGTTGGGTGTCCTCGTTCGCCTCGTTCGTTTGCTGGTGCATATTTTCGATTTTCGTTTCCAGTTGACGTTTCTCGGATTCCAGTTCGGTATGTGATTCCTGGACTATGCGCATTTGCTCTTCCATTTGTGAGATTTCATGGAGAATATTTGAGATTTGTGTTCTCAGCTCGTTTTTCTCTCTTTCGGTTTGCTCTTCACGCTTGCTGGCTTCACTCTGAGCGGACAGCATATGTTGCTCTTGTTGCCTGAGCTCGGTTTTGAGTTTTTCAATTTCTTCGTTGTGTTCGGCCATTTTTATCTGTTGCACTTCGTGTTGTTTCTTATGTTTCGTTAATTTACTCACCGAGGCTTTGTGCTCTTTCTCTTTGTTGGTTAGACGCTCTTTCACCGCATTCAATTGCTCGCCAAGATCCTTATTGACTTTATGGAGTTCAGTTTTCAAGGCCGCGATAGTTTCACTCTCATTATTCGCATTTTGTTCATTCAATATACGCAGTTCGCTTTCGAGTACATTGACTTTTTGCTGTTGACTGTCAATCGTGGACCTTTCGTCTTCCAGTTGCTTAAGAAGCTCTTCGACTTTCGATTTTTCCGCATTTAGACGCTCTTCTTCCGCAGTTCTCTCCAGTTTCAAGCTCTCAATGGTCTCTTTATTTGCGTTGAGTTCTCTTTCTAGTTCTGTTAGCTGCAGTTTGCTCTCGGCCACGGTTTCTCGCAAGTTGTCGTTGTCGTTCTTCGTGCGATTCAGTTCGTTGTCGATCTCTGCCAATGAGACTTCATTTTGCTGATATCGTTGTATCATTTCGCTAAGTTGTGAGTTTTGTTGGCGCAAATCGAGCAACTTTTGTTCGCTCTCTTTGGAGATTGATGAAAATTTCTCCTCACTAGAGGCGATCACTTTCTCTTTTGTGGCGAATTGCTCTTTTAGCTGCGACAACATGTGCTCGGTAGCTATTATCTTGGCATCTGCTTCCTGCTTTGATGTTTGCATTTGCTTAAGTTTCTCTTTCAAGTCCCTAAGCTCTGCCTCATAAGCAGTCAATTGTGTCTCTTTCTTGGTGGCCTCTTGCAAATCGTTTTGCATATTCTTGATGGTGTCTGTAAGCTTCTTCACCTCACTCTCCTTGTTCTCCAACTCCGAGTGTATGGCCTGTTTTGTTTGCGCCAACAGTAAAGCGTTCTCCTCTTCCTGTTTGCGCAGCAGCTCTATGGTTTTGATGGACTTCTCCATATTCTCTGTCATTTCGGTTAGTTGCTGATCGCGCTCTTGGAGTTGCTTTTTCAATTCTTCGAATTTGGCTACATTCTCCGTATTATTAGATATACTCCCGTTGGTTACTTCTTCGTTTGGACTAGTGATGCCCAGATCGATGAGCTGTTCGCTTAATGGGTTGACGTTCCCGGTCAGGGCGGCCGCAATATTCTCGGGATTTTCTCCCAGGACTTTTAGCTTTGTTTGGTATGCTTGCATTTTGCACTGCATATCGTCCATTTCTACGCGCAACGCTTCCTCCAAGTGCGCCTTAGCCTGCTGTTCGAGAGTGCATTGCTCTCTAAGTTCGCTGATCCGACGAATAGCCTTCTCTTGCGTCTCAACAAGTACCGACTAAAAAAAATTTAAAAACAAAATTTGTTATAAAAAAAAATCATGTGTAAAAAAACTAGAAAATATCTACGCTAATGCCGAAACTTAAATACCGACACACAGTATGGTCCATTTAGAAAAATTGTGACATACAAAAGTTTGACCCCCACTTAGGCCCATGTCCAAATTCAATTTCTAAGAGATTAAAGAAAGAAAAAATATATAGCACCTAAACGGAGTCTCGTAGGTAAGATGAAAAACCAATTTTTTTAAATGCATCGAAATATCTTTTATAAATGCGTATTGCAGATGGTCTAAATTTTACATGAAGATAGATATTTACCTCACCTTTCATATGCACAAAAACTAAGTGAATTCGAAACCTAGAAGAGGAGATATTTTGGATTGAATGTGGAATTCCTTTATATGCTCGTAGCCATAGGTAAACTTTACTTTAATATTTTTTATCGAAATATCTTTGAATCTATACAATAACGCATCGTTCCGTGCTCTAATTTTCTTTGTTATCTAACTTTTGTTGATAAAAAAAACCAAGTATTTGTAACGAAAAAAAAAATGATAAGAAATGGTGTATGTACAGTACATTGTACAAGGTGCTAAATTACAACAAAAACATTACCCTGGCTTTGGTGCTGTCGCGTTCCAAATCTTTATATTTTTTGGCCAAATCTGTGTAGCGGCAGCGGTACTTGTGATATCGATCCAAGGACTTCCGATACGCATCATACAACTGCTCCTTAGTTATGACATCCAATTTTGTCGTAGACGCTGAATCATCCATTTCGCTACCCGAGACGTCCAAATCGGATTGAAGATGATACATCTAAAAAGGAAACGATAGACGCAATAGTAGTAATAAGTTACAACAAACATATGCCAATCTTACAGCTGGTGAATCGTATGAGGGCAAGCGAAAGGATATATCGCTGGCCATAGACGAATTGGATAGCTTGCGGGTACGTGGTACTGCTCCAGAGCCATTATTCAAAGACTGCGGCGTAGTTGGACGTCCACGCATCGCCGCGCCTGGAGGCAGTTTGAGCGGCTTGTATGGCGAATTTTGTGGAGTGTCTAGAAGGACGATAATTGCGTTTAGACAATTGGAAAATCAACTGTATTTCCCCACTACTCACCCTCCTCGGTTATACTGAAGAAATGCTCATTTGTTGTGGCCGTGGTGTCCGAACCGCTTGGTGTCGTGCTCGAGGATGAGGAGGAGACCGCCGCCTAAAAGGGGTGAAGAAAAAGAGAAAGTTGTCGCATTGATTTTGAGCAAATAAAATTGCATCTTGCTTCTAGTAACTAGTCAAGCCCACTCAAAAAGTAGGGCAAATACTAATTTTGGAATGGTTCGTGGCTCGTTGTTGACATATTTTTCGTTTTTTGTTTTCATTCTCCTTGTCGGTAATTGACTTATGCATTTTTCTTGAAATCATCGCAAATTCGTGAAATATTTTTCTTCTATTTGTTTTTTCTTTCACCTGACCTACCTGCGCTGCATTTGCCAGTTGTTGGAATTTCGATGGAGAGGCTTTTACTTCTTCGATTAATTTATTTTTTAAATTCGCAAACATGTTTTTGTCCTTAATTTAAACGGAACACACAGAAATTAATTTGATTAATTTGCAATTTAATTTTTCATCTATTTTCGATACGTGTAAGGTTGCCAGAAATTGTGTACATCTTACTCACAAACAATCTCCAAATAATCCCCCCAAACTATTTAATTACATATCTGTGGCCAAAAGCAATAAGGACTTAAGTCGACTTAAGCGATAATTTTTTGCCTTACATAAATTTTTAAAAAAAATCTGGAAAAGGTTTATTAATAGTTTTCTAAAACATCTTTAAACCAACTCCATACAAAAATTTTTTAAATTGGTGAATATCTCGTAACTGTATTTCTCGACTTAAGCCGTTATTACTTTTGCATATGAAACTGAAAATCTCCATCATATATCCACATCTACAAAGCATTCACAATTCGGTTTGAAAATCTCCATAATGGAATAAAATGCCGTTATCTGGCATCTCTGTGCAAGAAAATATTGACGTTTCAAATTGGTTAGATTTTGACATTCGTTCTTACCCAGGGCTGTTATTTTAAAGGTTTGTTCACGAAGTTCGTGTATTAAAAATTTATTCAATTTAATTAATTTATTTTCATGTAGGAACTTTTGTGTTAGCATATGAAATTACAAAATGGAAATACACTAAGTACTTCCGGAATTTTATGTAGTAAGCATGTTTAAATTTATTGGAATTATGAACTTAATCCACTGGTAACAATATTCGAAATTTTTAATATGAGAAAACAGAGCCAATTGCAAATTAGCGATTCAACATAAATATATTTATTAAATATGTAATTTTATAAATTTAATTATCATCATCGGCAAGTTGTTCCGAATCAGTTGAACCTGCATTATTCAATTGTCATTTGAATTGTCGTGTGCTTTACATGAAATCGATAAAGTGAAAAATACATGAAATAAAGTCTAAAGTCGGCGCACTTTCACCAAAAATACAGAACCCCCACATTTTAAATTGAAAATACCGGTTGTCACGAAAAACCGGTCGGTCGGTGTTGGCCACTCTAACTCAAAGTAGTCGAAATCCACCAAGTATAGAAACAAAAACGAACGGGTACAAACATTTTCTTCATCACTACTTTTAAATTTGCCGCATTGCCGAATTAAAACGTTTTCACGTATTGTCCACCGAATTTTTACAAATATTCTACATTATTATTGGTTTTTATTAATTTAAATTGTGTGGAAAAGTGAATATTCGCGACAACGATTAATGTGAGTACATTTATTAAAATGGAAAAACGTTTTTACAAGTGAAAAAAGGAATTGCAATTTTCTCTTTTTCCGTCGTCTGCGACGAATTGCAAACGGGCGACGCGCGGTCAAGAAAAAGTGGAGTCTCGCAATAAAAAAAATAGATTGCCGGAGAATATTGAGAAAAAAATGGGATGGGACTGTGCTTTATCGCATTGGGGTAGACAAATATCTTATTTACCAAAAGGAATTATAAAATTTATTTTAGATATTTAAAAAAATTAAGATCTAGAAAAGACTGACGCCGGTATTGCGCAGGGTTGCATTTGGCTCTTTTTGTATATCCTTTGATATCCTTTGAAAATACATACATACATGTCTACAACTGAATTATCTATCAAATATTTGTTTGGTCTTTTCAGTTATAGTCAGACGTGCGGCAGACAAGTCCAAAGATGTCGCTGCCGCCATATATGATACCGCCCAATGCATGGGCGGCTCAAATAATGGCTCAGCAGCAGGCTCAAGCTTACGCCGCAGCGGCTCAAGTCCAGCAGGCGCAACTACACGCTCAGCAAATGGCCAATCAAATACAGCAAATACCACCGCCTGGAGCGCCCTTACCACCAATAATAGCGGCTAATAGTATAGGCGCCGGCGGAGCTCCCACGCAATTGGGTCAGATACCAACACCCAAGCCAGACATTATCACCGAAGAGAAATTGCAGGAGAAGGCCCAGAAATGGTCTCAGCTGCAATCGAAGCGTTTTGCCGAAAAGCGCAAATTCGGTTTTGTTGATGCCCAAAAGGAGGACATGCCGCCCGAGCACATACGAAAGATTATTCGCGATCACGGCGATATGACATCGCGGAAATATCGTCACGACAAGCGAGTCTATCTCGGGGCATTGAAGTATATGCCGCATGCCGTTTTGAAGTTGCTGGAGAACATGCCGATGCCGTGGGAGCAAATACGCGACGTCCAAGTGCTGTACCACATCACGGGCGCCATCACGTTTGTCAATGAGATTCCGTGGGTGATTGAGCCGGTGTATATAGCACAATGGGGGTAGGCGTGCAACAATGTTAGAGTTGAAGTATTTGAATTAATTTTTGTTTTCGGTGTTTCCAGCACCATGTGGATAATGATGCGTCGCGAGAAACGCGATCGCCGCCATTTCAAACGTATGCGTTTCCCTCCTTTCGACGACGAAGAACCTCCCCTGGATTATGCGGACAACGTTTTGGATGTAGAGCCTCTCGAGGCCATACAAATCGACTTGGATACCGATGAAGACTCGGCTGTGGTCAAATGGTTCTACGAACACCGACCATTGGTGGGCACTCCGTATGTAGCAACTTAAATTGACTGGGGGAAGATGGGGAAATATTAATGTTTTCTATTCTAGTTATGTGAACGGCTCAACCTATCGCAAATGGAATTTAACTCTGCCCCAATTGGCCACCTTGTATCGCCTGGCCAATCAACTTCTTACTGACTTGGTGGACAGCAACTTCTTTTATCTGTTCGACCCGAAGAGTTTCTTTACAGCAAAAGCTTTGAATATGGCCATTCCTGGTGGGCCCAAATTCGAGCCGCTCATTAAGGATCATAACGTTGGGTGGGTAAATTTAAAAAAAAAATGTTGAAACAAAAATTTATTTGAGAAATTTTTAAATTCCAGTGACGAGGACTGGAATGAGTTCAATGACATTAACAAAGTTATCATACGCCAACCAATACGCACGGAATACAGAATTGCCTTCCCGTATTTGTATAATAATATGCCGCACTTTGTGCACTTATCGTGGTAAGTACAACATTTATGAAATATTCATGAACAAAATTTTTAACCACTGTGAAATATTCGAAATATTGTCAAACATAAATTTTTGAATTTATCCCATCAGTGGCATATTGAAAAAAACCTTATAAGGAAAATTACTACAAATTTAGCGATTTCAATAAAAATTTTCACTCAGGTGCAATTTTGGGTTAGTTGTAAAAGTAAATTTCCATTCTTATGACTGCTGACGATTGCGAACATTTTAATTTCATTTAAAAAATTTAAAAAAAATTTAAAAAATTTGAAAACAAAAAATTTTTTTAATTGGAGTTTAATTTATCAAATTTCAAAGAAGACAATGTAATTTTTTTTTTGTATTCCATCAAAGGTACCACACTCCCAATGTTGTCTATATTAAAACGGAAGATCCCGATTTGCCTGCATTTTACTTTGATCCCCTGATCAATCCCATTTCACATCGCCACGCCAATGTGAAAGTGCCAGAGCCCCTGCCTGATGACGATGAGGATTTTACTCTGCCCGAAGATGTGCAACCGTTCCTTCAAGACACCCCTCTGTACACGGATAATACTGCCAATGGCATTGCTCTGCTCTGGGCCCCGCGTCCCTTCAATATGCGCTCGGGCCGTTCGCGACGAGCTCTCGATATTCCTTTGGTTAAGTGCTGGTACAAAGAACACTGTCCTCCGGGACATCCTGTTAAAGTGCGCGTCAGCTACCAGAAACTACTCAAGTACTACGTTTTGAATGCGCTGAAACATCGCAAACCGAAGCCTCAGAAGAAGAGGTGATGACAATTTGTAGTTTCGGTTAGACTAGGACCGAAGTTCTAATCAAACTCCGTCTTACTGCTTCATTTCAGATACTTGTTCCGCTCGTTCAAAGCCACGAAATTCTTTCAAACCACCACATTGGATTGGGTGGAGGCGGGCCTGCAAGTTTGCCGTCAAGGCTACAACATGTTGAACTTACTGATTCATCGAAAGAACTTGAACTATTTGCATTTGGATTATAATTTCAATTTGAAACCAGTGAAGACCTTAACCACCAAGGAACGCAAGAAGTCTCGTTTCGGCAATGGTGAGTTGGAAATGGCTATGTACTTATTGGACCTCTCTTTGTGCAATTCATTCATGTTTCTAAAGGATCCTTGCTATCACCACTTTTATACGTAAAGACCTTGTTGCCTCTATTTTCAGCTTTCCACTTGTGTCGCGAGATTCTGCGTCTAACAAAACTCATCATCGATTCCCATGTCCAATACCGTCTCAACAATGTAGATGCATTCCAGTTGGCTGACGGCCTGCAATACATATTCGCTCATGTGGGCCAGCTGACTGGCATGTATCGCTACAAATACAAATTGATGAGGCAAATTCGAATGTGCAAGGATCTGAAGCATCTGGTCTACTATCGTTTTAATACGGTAAAATACTTGAACCGAAATTATTTTTTAAATTTGTTTTAATCTTGCGTACGATTCTCTTCCCCTCCCCCCAAAAAGGGACCGGTGGGCAAGGGTCCTGGTTGTGGTTTCTGGGCACCAGGTTGGCGTGTTTGGCTCTTCTTTATGCGTGGTATTACTCCATTGCTTGAACGTTGGTTGGGCAATTTACTGTCACGTCAATTCGAAGGACGTCACTCCAAAGGAGTGGCCAAGACGGTCACCAAGCAGCGTGTGGAATCGCATTTCGATTTGGAGTTGCGTGCTTCCGTAATGCACGACATTGTCGACATGATGCCCGAGGGTATCAAGCAGAACAAGGCACGCACAATCTTGCAGCATCTGTCGGAGGCCTGGCGCTGCTGGAAGGCCAACATCCCGTGGAAGGTGCCTGGCCTGCCCATACCCATTGAGAATATGATTTTGCGTTATGTCAAAATGAAGGCTGACTGGTGGACCAATACGGCTCACTACAATCGTGAGCGTATACGTAGGGGAGCCACGGTCGACAAAACGGTTTGCAAAAAGAATTTGGGCCGCTTGACGCGTCTCTACCTGAAGGCCGAACAAGAGCGCCAGCATAACTACTTGAAAGACGGTCCGTACATTTCGCCCGAGGAGGCTGTGGCTATTTACACCACCACAGTGCATTGGTTGGAGTCGCGTCGTTTTGCTCCGATACCCTTCCCTCCGCTCTCGTACAAGCACGACACGAAATTGCTAATTTTGGCCTTGGAACGTTTGAAGGAAGCCTATAGCGTGAAGTCGCGCTTAAATCAGAGCCAACGCGAGGAATTGGGCCTGATCGAACAGGCGTACGACAATCCACACGAAGCCTTGTCGCGTATCAAGCGTCACTTGCTGACTCAGAGAGCCTTCAAGGAGGTACGTGGCAAATTTGTTTTTATTTTGAGATTTTATTTTGATTTCCTGTTTGTGTTTTCATCTGTCCTAGGTCGGAATTGAGTTTATGGATTTGTACAGTCATTTGATTCCGGTCTATGATGTTGAGCCTCTGGAGAAAATCACCGATGCCTATTTGGATCAATATCTTTGGTATGAGGCTGACAAGCGGCGCTTGTTCCCACCATGGATTAAGCCAAGCGATACTGAACCACCACCACTTTTGGCATATAAGTGGTGTCAAGGTGCGTTTACTTTTTTGCAGCCGGTCAAACTTTAATTTGCACATTTTTTTGTGTGGTGGTCTTCGCGATGTACGTTTCATGTGTGCGATTTGTAGCAAAGTGATTTGTATTTGAAATCCCCTTGTTGCAAACCTCACGCATGCGATGGCTTCAATTCAACGGTTGAAATTAAAAGCATTTCAAAAATTGTGATTAGTGAGGTTAGGGAGGCAAAGCCAGTGTACAACTTTTTTAAATTATTCATTTTTATTGAAACACATTTTCAAAGTTTAATTTTTTAATAAATTTTCTTTTTGGTAAACTTGTTATGTAGGTATTAACAACCTTCAAGATGTCTGGGACGTCGGTGAGGGCGAATGCAACGTTCTGCTGGAGTCACGCTTTGAAAAGCTCTACGAGAAGATCGATTTGACTCTGCTGAATCGTTTGTTGCGTTTGATTGTCGATCACAATATTGCCGATTACATGACCGCCAAGAACAACGTCGTTATCAACTACAAGGACATGAATCACACCAACAGTTATGGCATCATACGCGGCCTGCAGTTCAGCTCGTTTATTACTCAATATTATGGTTTAGTTTTGGACTTGTTGGTGCTCGGCTTGCATCGTTCCAGCGAAATGGCTGGTCCCCCGCAAATGCCAAACGATTTCCTGACGTTCCAGGACACGGTCACCGAGACGGCCCATCCCATTCGTTTGTATTGCCGCTATGTGGATCGTATACATTTGTTCTTTAGATTCTCTGCTGAGGAAGCAAGAGACTTGATTCAGCGCTACTTGACCGAACATCCCGATCCCAATAATGAAAACATTGTGGGCTATAATAACAAAAAGTGTTGGCCTCGCGATGCTCGCATGCGTTTGATGAAACACGATGTTAATTTGTAAGTTGCCATTCGGGAAGATTCGGTAGATTAATTGTAATATTTTTCACATTCCTTCAGGGGTCGTGCTGTCTTTTGGGACATTAAAAATCGCCTGCCTCGCTCGGTCACTACGATCAACTGGGAGAGTACTTTTGTTTCTGTCTACTCTAAGGATAATCCGAATCTACTTTTCAACATGAGCGGCTTCGAATGTCGAATTTTGCCAAAGGTTCCTTTTAAAAGAACATCTTGCATAGGATCAGTTTTTTAATGTTCAATTTTATTTCCTTTTGTCTTTAGTGTCGCACTCAAAACGAAGAGTTTACACATCGTGACGGCGTATGGAATTTACAAAATGAGGTCACAAAAGAACGAACCGCACAATGTTTCCTTCGAGTCGACGATGAGTCCTTGGGACGTTTCCACAATCGAGTGCGTCAGATTTTAATGGCTTCAGGTTCAACAACATTCACAAAGGTACAAATGCCAAATTTTAACTAATCCTAGCAGTGTTATTAATAATTTTTTTGTTTGTTTCTCAAAACATTCTTATAACCTCCAAACTGACCGTTTTTTAAAACAATTTTTTCCTCTTAGATTGTCAACAAATGGAACACTGCTCTCATTGGCCTTATGACTTACTTCCGCGAGGCTGTGGTAAATACCCAAGAACTTTTGGATTTGCTCGTCAAGTGCGAAAACAAAATCCAAACGCGTATTAAAATCGGTCTCAACTCCAAAATGCCTTCGCGTTTCCCTCCCGTCGTATTCTATACACCCAAAGAGCTGGGCGGCCTGGGCATGTTGAGTATGGGTCATGTACTTATACCACAATCTGATTTGAGGTGGTCGAAGCAAACCGATGTGGGCATTACTCACTTCCGATCAGGTGATTATTCGAAAATGGGACTTTCAATTTTTATTTATTTCAATGTGAAAATCCACTTTTAGGCATGTCCCACGACGAGGATCAATTGATTCCCAATCTGTATCGTTATATACAGCCGTGGGAAAGTGAGTTTATCGATTCGCAGCGTGTCTGGGCTGAATATGCTTTGAAGCGGCAAGAAGCCAATGCCCAAAATCGTCGCCTCACACTCGAAGATCTGGAGGACAGTTGGGATCGTGGTATTCCACGTATAAATACGCTCTTCCAAAAAGATCGTCATACCCTGGCCTACGACAAGGGCTGGCGTATACGTACTGAATTCAAGCAGTATCAAGTGCTCAAGCAGAATCCCTTCTGGTGGACCCATCAACGTCACGATGGTAAATTGTGGAATTTGAACAATTACCGCACGGACATGATTCAAGCCTTGGGTGGTGTGGAGGGCATTCTGGAGCATACGCTCTTTAAGGGCACCTATTTCCCCACCTGGGAGGGTCTTTTCTGGGAGAAGGCTTCCGGCTTCGAGGAGTCTATGAAATACAAGAAACTGACAAACGCCCAGCGTTCTGGTCTGAATCAGATACCTAATCGTCGCTTCACACTGTGGTGGTCGCCCACCATCAATCGTGCCAACGTATACGTGGGCTTCCAGGTGCAATTGGATCTGACAGGCATATTCATGCACGGTAAGATTCCCACATTGAAAATCTCACTGATTCAAATCTTCCGTGCCCATTTGTGGCAAAAGATACACGAATCTATTGTGATGGATTTGTGTCAGGTGTTCGATCAGGAATTGGACGCCCTGGAAATCGAGACGGTGCAAAAAGAGACCATCCATCCGCGAAAATCGTACAAAATGAATTCGTCGTGTGCGGACATTCTACTTTTCCCCGCCTACAAGTGGAATGTGTCGCGACCATCGTTGCTGGCCGACACCAAAGACACCATGGACAACACCACCACCCAGAAGTACTGGCTGGATATACAGTTGCGTTGGGGCGACTACGATTCGCACGACGTAGAGCGCTATGCGCGCGCGAAATTCCTCGACTATACCACGGACAACATGTCGATCTATCCATCGCCGACGGGCGTGCTCATAGCCATCGATTTGGCGTATAACTTGCACTCGGCCTATGGCAATTGGTTCCCCGGCTGTAAGACGCTAATCCAACAGGCCATGGCCAAGATCATGAAGGCCAATCCGGCCCTGTATGTGCTACGCGAACGCATACGCAAAGCCTTGCAGCTGTATTCTTCGGAGCCCACCGAACCCTATTTGAGTTCCCAGAATTACGGTGAACTCTTCTCGAATCAAATTATTTGGTTTGTGGATGACACGAATGTATATCGCGTCACCATACACAAGACATTCGAGGGCAATTTGACAACGAAGCCGATCAACGGTGCGATTTTCATCTTCAATCCCCGCACGGGCCAGCTCTTCTTGAAGATTATTCACACGTCCGTGTGGGCGGGCCAGAAGCGTCTCGGTCAGCTGGCCAAGTGGAAGACCGCCGAAGAAGTGGCTGCCCTGATTCGTTCGCTGCCCGTGGAAGAGCAGCCCAAACAGATTATTGTAACGCGTAAGGGTATGTTGGATCCTTTGGAGGTGCATTTGCTGGATTTCCCAAATATTGTCATCAAAGGCTCCGAGTTGCAACTGCCATTCCAGGTGAGTTCAATACTGAAACCGGATATGTGACCCATTTTTATTCTAAAATTACTTTCTTCACCAGGCCTGTCTGAAAGTGGAAAAGTTCGGCGATTTGATTCTCAAAGCCACCGAACCCCAAATGGTCCTCTTCAATCTCTACGATGATTGGTTGAAGACTATATCCTCGTATACCGCCTTCAGTCGTTTGATTCTTATACTTCGAGCCCTTCACGTGAACACCGAACGCACTAAGATCATTCTCAAGCCGGACAAGACCACCATCACCGAGGCTCATCACATATGGCCGACACTGACGGACGAAGAATGGATTAAGGTTGAAGTGCAGCTGAAGGACTTGATTTTGGCTGACTATGGCAAGAAGAACAATGTGAATGTGGCGTCGCTGACGCAATCGGAAATCCGTGATATCATTTTGGGCATGGAGATCAGTGCTCCGTCCGCTCAGCGGCAGCAAATTGCCGAAATCGAGAAGCAAACCAAGGAGCAAAATCAACTGACTGCTACGACAACACGCACCACGAACAAGCATGGCGATGAGATTATCACCTCCACGACATCCAACTATGAGACTCAGACATTCAGTTCGAAGACGGAGTGGCGTGTGCGCGCTATCTCGGCCACCAATTTGCATTTGCGTACCAACCACATCTATGTGAGCTCGGACGACATCAAAGAGACTGGCTACACGTACATTCTGCCGAAGAATATCTTGAAGAAGTTCGTCACAATTTCGGATTTGCGTGCCCAGATCGCCGGCTATTTGTACGGCGTCAGTCCGCCAGACAATCCACAGGTAATTAAAAATTTTATTTTTAAATCTCACAAACAACAATTGTTTTTACAATTTCCTCACTTTTTTTGTAGGTCAAAGAAATTCGTTGCATTGTCATGCCACCGCAATGGGGCACCCATCAAACGATCAATCTACCAAATACCCTGCCCACGCATCAGTATTTGAAGGACATGGAGCCCCTCGGTTGGATACACACGCAACCCAATGAATTGCCTCAGCTGTCCCCGCAGGACATTACCACGCATGCCAAAGTAATGCAGGAGAATCCCTCATGGGATGGCGAAAAGACAATTGTAATCACGTGTTCCTTCACGCCCGGCTCGTGCTCGCTGACCGCATACAAGCTGACGCCATCTGGCTTCGAGTGGGGCTCCAAGAACACAGACAAAGGCAACAATCCCAAGGGCTATTTGCCCTCGCACTATGAACGCGTCCAAATGCTGCTCTCCAACAAGTTCCTGGGCTTCTTTATGGTGCCCTCGCAGTGCAGTTGGAATTACAATTTCATGGGCGTGCGTCACGACGCCAATATGAAATACGAACTGCAATTGGCCAATCCCAAGGAGTTCTACCACGAGGTACATCGACCGTCGCATTTCCTGCTGTTTTCGAATTTGGAAGATGCTGGCGACGGCTCGGGTGCCGATCGTGAGGACGTGTATGCGTAGTTCGGATGCGGGCATTTTAAATTCAGCTCTAATTTGTTATATTTTAATTTGTGGATCGGCGTGAACGGACACGCTTCTTATCTTACTTTAGTCTGTAATTAGTTTTGTATTTACAATTAGATTAGAATCAAAACTATAAAATGATGTTAACGAAAAAAAGAAAACTGTAAACATAACAATTCAATTGGTATTTGCTTTAAAGTCAATAAATGCAAATATAATTTTATCAGTTCCCATCTCATATTCTTGTGTCTTGGCAGGGCGATTCATTGATTCACATTCTGGTTTGGCTTTAACGACCAAATAGTAAGTCATTGTCATGGTGATGCTTCAAGAGAAGAGCGTGGAGCGCTGATTTAATAGAAAATTGTGTCAACATAAATTGTACAAGTTCGAGTGCATATGCTCTTTTTAAAAAATTATTTATTTGGATTTTCGTGTTAAAAATGCCGATTACAAAGAATATTTACAATTTCGTACATTTCAATTATTATTAGTAAGTAATATTATTTTTTAATAATTTGAGGTACATATTCTTGCAATACATTTAATTCCTTTTTACTCCTGGGGCCTTTCTGGCCATTTTTATTTTTTGTATTTGGCTTAAAAAAAAGTTGAAAATCTTCATGAGCACTTCCACAGGACTATTGCCAAATTGCCGCCGAAAAATAAGTATAGAATATTTTTCGTTTCATAGGAGACCTCGAAGCCGAAACCTGCAAGTAGCAATACATTAAATATGAAGTGCTGCAAGTGGCAGTTATTCCTGCTAAAAATAAGATTTTGAGTGGTATTTGGCCAATCCACTTCACGTAACACCTGCTTCAAAGGAGCTTTCTAGATTAGCTCGGATAAACAAGAGTTTTGCAAATCGGCCAATTTACCGCCAGAATTTACCTTCGCCCACAACCACATGCCAATAGGTACCAAACTTTTTGTCCATTGATTCCTTGATGACGCGAGCAGCGTGCTGAAAGGAAAGCAAGCCGAGATAAGTCAGAGATAGGCGAGATGCAATAAAGCCGAGTGAAACGAAATGGAATTGGAACAATATTTTTGGGAATGGAGTGGAAATGGGTAAAATATCGAAAAATTATTGATAAAATATCGATAAATATGGAGAAATTATCGATAAAATTACCAAAAAAAAATGGCCTAAGAACGTTTTGAGATCAACATGCACTTTCAGCAAATAACATTTTATAAAACAAATTTACATAAATTTTTCTTCCGCTTACCTCGTAATTCGATGCATATTTTTCGCATGCTGTTATGCTCAATTCAATTGCTTCTGTGCGCATTTCTTCATTCATATCGGAATGCTGGCAGATAAAAATAATAAATTTGTGTTTTGAAATAATATAAAAAAAAACGGTTTTGCTTTATTACAAAAAATCTACCTTAACCAGAGGATATACATGAACGATTTTCTTGTCCGCTTCCTTTTCCGGGTTACCGTCGGCGTCGGCCATGATGGTTAAGTTTGTACTCTTCTTCTTGTTCCACACCAATTCAGTTTAGGTAGCGTCGGAGAATTGTTTTCGATCACAAGCAATTACAAAACATGAGGGTGAACACACGTTATTCGATTTTTTGCATCTAATTTTAATCAATTTTTCAATGTTAAAAAATCACAATAACCTCAGTTTTGTATTTTATTTAAATTTTGAATTTTCTTCTACAACCAATTTCAACACAATTGACTTAAAATTGTACGAAGAAATGAACGAAAAAGTTCACTCAGAACAAATTTGCTTTTGTGCCGAACGGGTACGCACTGGGATGCACTAATTTTGTAACTGTTTTGCCAAGAGTTTATTTGCAAATACTCCGGCAGCAAGGCAGAACTAACTTAATATTTGAAAGGATTTCCTACTCTCCCATTGAGAGAGCGCGTCTGCGCTTCATTTTGTCGTTATTTGCAATTAGAACTCCACTTTTACTTTTGGCTTCTTCTGCATTTCCTAAACAACAAATATAAACTGCAACAATAACAAGAGTATGACAAAAAAAAAAACAGTTTTCCACTTTTAGTGGGTGGCCGTCAGTCGTCAGTCTGTCTGATTGCTTGCAATTCATCTCTTATTTCAACCACTTTTCCGGAAAAATACAAATTTGTGCATGACTTCTTCCAAGCTAATAAAGATCAGAGATTTAAGGGAGGAATAGCCAGTAATGGTGGATGGGGCTAAAAGGAAATCGCAAAGTCATTTGTGAGGGGGGCATGTATTTTTACACTAGAACTTGCCAGCGTTGTTGAATGTGAGCATAAACACAATCTTTCTCACAAGAAATTACTTAATGACCCGCAACAATCCAATTAAAAAATTAAAATATATTTGCTCTGTAATGGCAGAGAGGACTTTATTTTTGTAGATTCTTTTTTTTGTTTGAAAAAACATACTCAACTTATTCTTTAGTCCCAATTTTCTTCGGACTCATAAGTTACATCGTCATTATTCCTGCCGGCAGATAATTCATCATCCCCAGCTTCATTGAACCCAGGATATTCGTCATCATAGCAATCATCGTAGCGGTTGAAACTTTCATCGTCGTCGTCATGCTCTGGCATTATGATGAAGTCACCCTCCACATCGTATTTATTTTGTTTCAGAATGGCTTGCAGTTCTTCCTCAGAGCCACCCACCGAGGCAGTGAACTTTTGCAATGCCTTTAGAGGTATTTGATAAATGCGTCGCTCGCGGTTGAAAAAATTCTCAATATAGCGGAAACGTTGGATATGATAACGCACTTCGTCTAGGATTTTCTCATCCTTCGAACGTTCATCGAGTGTAAATGGAAAGTCCACGGAGTAAATCTCCTTATATTGTACATCGGGATTGGGGTCGGCCGGGATGTCTGTTTGTATGGGCTCCGCTAGGTCCTGACCGAGTATATCTTTGCGTGCGAATATGGCAATTTGTGATACATACCCCAAATTTTTACGATCGGGCGGTGGCTTTCCCACTCCCATTATGGCTACACGGTAGTTAGGGTAGCGCTGGCAGATATTCATTGCCCAGTCCTTGAATTCGGCTCGAGTCCATTCGAATTTATGGTCCCAGTGTCTGAATCCGTTCGCAAGAAGTGGTCCGAAGAGGACATTGAATTCGGAATTGGGTGTTGAGAAAATGGCCAGTTTTGGTTGCATGAAGCCGAAAATGTTATGAGGTACATTTTCCAACGTATTAGCATACAAATGTTCGATTCTGGGCATTGGTACAAACTTAATATTATTCTGACTAATTGGTATGAAGAGGAAACTTACATTTCAATTGCAACTACTGCGTCCACATTCCGTAACTTGTCTACGGAGGCGTCGATACTACCGCATAGGATTTCCACACGTAATGGATTATTTCGTTTATGAAGGTAATCGGAGATTAAAGGCACAGCTCGCTCATGATTTGATTGAAGCAGAGCTTCGTCAATATCCACCTAGAGAGGAAGAAAATATAAAGCTTATAATATACATAGGTACTTACTGAACAAAAAGTAAATAAATAATAGGGCGATTCATTTAAAGTGGGAAACCCCTCGGAAACGATTCAGTTGTGCAGATGAAGCTTATGAAATTTGACAGTTCTTTTAAGCACTTTAAATGAATACCCTTAATATGTAATTGGTTCTTCCAGAAACATACCAGGCTTCGGGATTTCCCTTCAAAACGTGATTATATATATATTGTCAAGAAAATAAAAAAATTGGGCGGCACCCCAATTTCATGAAAAACTGCTTGTAAAGAACTAGTTATGCAATCCGGCATTTAATAATTTCCGATATTTATTGGTTTAGCCAGTTAAAGAACTTTTTTCGAATTTAAATTTGAGATAAATCTCGTAAATCTGGCAACTGTGGTGGTTGTAGTACAAAAGGTTGAAATCTGGATAATTTTGAAAAGGTGGCATTACTGGGAAAAATTTCCACTGGCAACACTTGAGGACAAAATGGCTACAATCTAAGGCATTGAACAACTGCTAGTGTAACCAGTGTTGACAATTTGGCGGCTTCTGTCTCTCTGTCTGTTCTGGTGTTTTTAAAATTTAATTTAATGTTTAATTATTTTTTTACTGAATCCAACTGTCAGTGATGTTTAATTTTCGGTCAAATTCATCAAAAACTGTCAAATTCGGTCACATTAGTGAAAAACGGTATATTTTCGGTGAATGAGTAAAGCATAAATTCAACATAGCTTTATATCCATGGAATTCAACTTAATATTTAATCGCTTGATAGATAATTTTAACGTACATATCTTTATTTAGATATTTGGTAGATTTTTCAAACGTTTTGTTTTGCATTGAGTTTGGAATTTTGACGGTTCCTACCGGTTATTTTTTTTTGCCCAATTCAGGTGATATTTTTGAATGAGAGTTGGCAGCACTGTTTGGGAACGACTGTGAAAAGAAAAGCCCGAGAGAAGAGGTAGCGATTTTGTAAGTTTTATTAAAATTTTAGCCACAAAATGCACAATTTATTGCATAAAAATTGATCAGAATAGTGGAAAAGTGTGCAAGGCAGACAAGTGCATTGGAAACTAGTGAATTTCGCAATGTTTCAAGGGTGAAAAACGAGTTTAAAGTAATGTAAAAAAAAACTACTCGACAAATAAAAAATTATCGATGGAAGAAAAAATGTTCATGTTGAAAAAGTTGAAACCGAAAGAAGAAAAAAGTTGAAAAGCGACTGGCCAAACGAACAGAAGCAGAAATAAAATTATAACATATTTTCGTTTGTTGCTAAAACAGCTAAAAGTGCTAAAAATGATTTTGTGAATATTTGTGAAAACCCCGAACAATGTAAAGCCGCCCGTGATATAGTGGTGAATCGATTTTCAATTTCCCATTCAATTGTGGAAAACTGTCGGTCGCAGTCGCTGCCGACGGCTTTGCTGTCGACGCAGACTATGCAAGCCGAGCCGCATACCTATTTTTATTGTGTTTTGCTTCTCTTGTTTTTCGTGTCGTGACCAAGCAAACAAGCAAACACTGTCTTCGTTGCGGTGTTTGCAGGGAAAAGTTTCGTTTTTTTTCCTTTTTCGTTTTCAATTTCGTGTTTTTTTTTCTTTACTTTACCCTTTGTGCGTATCGGTCGTACAAAGTTCTGGGTTTACATAAAAAGTAATGCAGGAAATGCATGTGGTATGATTAAAAAATAACCAAAAACTATGACCGTGCTAACAGGAAAAACCCTGGTATTATGTACAAATTTATGCAATTATCATTACGAAAGTTGCGAAAACAACAACAATTAGTAGTTTCTATTGTTATGATTATTTGGGTAATTAGTGTTGATAATTTAAACAAATTAGTGAACATCGAATACCCAACTGGACCAGGGTTGTTATCACCAATCAAGGCTAAAAACGCATGGAAATGATTCTACATTTTGAAATAAAAATGAAGTGTGGGAAATTAATAAAAAATTATGGTATAGGACCAAACTTTTTCGACTTTTGTAATAGCCAAACATAAATAAAATATTGAACAGCTGATTTTTGTTTGTAAAAAAAGGTAAACAAACTTTTACTAAAAGACAGATTGCAGATTTCGAGTTCAAGTCAAAGCGAAAATTTTATCTTCTAGAAACTGACTATTTTCAAGTTCACTTAAACAATGAATCAACTGATTTTACTTCTTAAGAGCCCTAGTGTAAAGTTTTAATTCAAATAAAATTAAATCATAACTACATAATTCTAATCTCACTTTTACTCTAAGGTGGCAATAATAAAAAAAAAGAAAAAGGAAAACATAATTATTATAATGTAGTGCGTAACAACACACCAACTGCAGCTGTTAATGCTCATTCGAGTTCATACATACAGTATAACATATACAAGCCCACAAAACACACGTTTAAATTCAAATGTAATTACTTCACAAATTCTTCAACGTTTTTTCCTTTGCCGTCTTCTCTTTTCATGTTGCTTCGTATTCGATGTGCATTTCAACAATCATCACAAACAACCGACTCAACTGGGGATAAACTTAACAAAAAAAAAACAATAAAGAATAACCAACAAAACGTAAACGGCCAACAACAAAAATTACGATCATAAAAAGTGGATAGCAAAAAACTGAGGCGGCCACACAGAAAAAAAACGTTCCTTTTTAGATACAAGAGACTGATTTGCCGAAAAATATTTTCGAATAAAACCAACAGCAAAATTGATTAGAAGCTTCAGACCGCAAACGTTTGGCCAAGAGAGCAAACAGAAGTAACAAAATCGCCCGTTCCAATGTAAGAAGTTCGCTTAAAACGCAAAACAGTGTTCACCTCTCTAAACGGATAAGCGGTACGTACGCCAACGATTGATTGCAGAACATGGGCAAACGTGTTGCTGTGGCTCCTGCAGCAGAGTCTCACTACACAACGCCACCAGCGCGCTCCATACGCAAGCGCAAACGCAATGTTGCTGCGGCCGCTGCTGCCAAAAGTCTACGCCTGAGCTCTGCCAATAATCCGTATTGGCACGAGAACGACGACGAGGATTCGTCGTCGAATGATGCTGTTCCTCCCCAACCAGCACAGGCGCAACGAAATCAGTCCAGCAAGCATGCCAACAATTCGTCTATTCTGCTGAATGCATCGCTGAATGTGTCTGTCGGCGCAGGAGACGCTACCACGTTGACCGAATCGCCAAAGCCGGTTTATACGCTGCGTCCGTCGGTGGTGAACGGCACTATACTCTATGATCTAACGCGAAAGCCTTGGCGTTTGGGCAGACCCATAGGTACGTAAAGTTTATAAAGAGCGATGATCGCATGATGATAAGAGAAGATTGCTGCAGCTGATGTCTGTTTTCGGTGTGGCTTTTACAATTGTTTTGTTCACTTCAATTCGATTTGCGTATTGTTTTCGGATTTGTGTGGAGTGTTTGTCATGTAAATTCCGAAATTGGTTTTCTTCTTGTTTGCACACACACACGCGACACTCTCCCTTCCTCTTGGAAGTTTAATTATTCTTTTTTTATTATTCTTCTTCTTCAACTGTTTTTATCACATTAATCATTCGTATTTGATTGTTATTTTCAAATTGCTGTTTCCTTTTGCAGGCAAGGGCAACTTTGGTGAATTATTCTTGGCCTCGGACAACATTGGGATTCCCGTGACAAATGAAAATGCCAATTTCGTTGTCAAAATTGAGCCGCACTCAAATGGCCCCCTATTCGTGGAAATACATTGTTTGATGAATACTGCCAAAAAGAATTGTAAGTTTTCGCACATGTTCAAATTAGCCACTCAACCCCTAATGGGAAATCGCTGATTCTCGAAATCAACCGCCAACCACCCCACTTTAACCCCTAAGCATAACGTTTTTTTTTTCTATTTGCAAAACTAGCCGACAATGACAACAGCGAGTCGCCTCAGCTTAAACCAAATGCTGCTTCGGCGACCCTTGCCAAAACGCCACCATCCGGCATACCAGACTATATTGCATCCGGTTCGCATCATTTTGGCGATGCACGCTACCGATTCCTGGTGCTGCAACGCTACGATCGTGATTTGCATTCGCTGATCAAGAACTGTCGCGTTCAACAGAAATCCGTGCTCACGCTGGCCATACAAATTGTGAATGTCTTGGAGAAACTGCACGACAAGGGCTACTGCCACAACGACATGAAAGCGCAGAATCTGATGATATCCAAGTGCAAGTATCTGCAGACAAAGCAAAGCCTGCCGAACGGAAAGGCCAACGGAAAGTCCAAATACAATGAGGAGCAGTATGACGAGAAACAGCAGACAACGGACAGTGGCAACAGCTCCGAACAGGAGGCAAACGACGAGGACGAAGAATGGCGCATGGAGCGGAGGAATGCCTACAATGAGGCCAGTAATGACACTGACCGCGATGAGTATTACGACGAGGGCACCACGAGTCATAGCAATGACAGCAACAGCATGGACTTGTATCGCACGCCAATTAACAAGAGTCGCAACAAGCGCTGTGTGCGCAATGCCAGCGCAGTCGAGTTCAGTGGCTCCAATCCGGTAGGAATTATATATTTTTCCCTCAAATTTTGTAATTTTATAGTAACATTTTTCGTGTTGTTGCTCCAGGTACGTACGTGTCGTCGCGAGAAACGCAATTCGATATATGAGGAAATGGTCAAGTCGCATTACCTGCGACCCACAAAACGTGTCAGCTACTCGGAATTCTTCAATGAAGATGGCGCACCTGTACAGACCGAATCACGCAGAATTGTCCTAGCTTCCTCCGATGAGGAATCGGACGAGTTTGTTCCCCAATCAGTGCGTCGTAATTTGCTTTCGAATAAAAAGTCTGGCTCCGCTTCGACCTACTCCACCACCACCACCACCGCCAATGGCGGCGAATCGAGACGTCTGACACGTCGCCAAGAGAAGCTTTTAGCTAAATCATCAGCAACAACAAGAACTACATCCGCCAATCAGCCACCCCAGCAACAACAACAACCACAACAGTCGAGCAATCACAGCTCAAGCCCTCACAATTTCGTGTCTGTCGAGGAAGAGCGCATATTCCTCATCGATTTCGGTTTAGCTTCCAAATTCATGGACAACGGCATCCATCGACCCTTCGTCATGGACCAGCGTCGTGCCCATGATGGCACTTTAGAGTTTACGTCGCGCGACGCCCACATGGGTGCCCATTCGCGTCGCAGCGATTTGGAGTGCCTGGGCTACAATTTGATATTCTGGTCGCAAGGATATCTGCCGTGGAAAGAGGCCGCCACGCAGCACCAGCAGGAGAAAGTCCACCGGGCCAAGGAGTACCTCATGACGGATGTGCGCGAGATGCTAAAGCAAATCTATGGCAAACAGGTTCCTAAGTATTTGGGCGAATTTCTACACAGTGTGGGCCAGCTGGCCTATCACGAGCGGCCGGACTACGGACGGTATAGGCGCATTTTCGAGCGTGAATTCCAGCAGCTGGCCTATTCGCTGGCCGACATGAAACTCGACAGCCACGACATTGTGCGGACCTGTGTTCGCGTGGTGGAGGAAATTGAAAACAAAAACGACATCTTCGAGATGAACAAGCACAAACACAATGTGTGGAGTATTATTTCTGTGGGAACACCATTCCACGAACGCACCCTCTCCAATAGGGTGTCGCCGAAGAATTTACGATCGAAGTCCGACAAGAAGGCAATGAAAAAGAAGAAGTTCTCCTGGGCCGAGATACTCTCGCAGGATCCCGACCAGATAGCGCGAGAACGGGCCGAAAAGGAATTCGATCGCGAAGAGGACTTGAGCGAGGTGCAACAGCCGGCCGTGCGTCGGTTTGAGGGGAAGCCTACGTATGCTATTTTGGAGATACAGCAGCGCTTGAAGCTAAGCGGGCGCTTAGTCGAAGAGAGTGTACAGGCAATGGAAGAAGAGAAGGAACAGGAGGGGGATGAGGCCGAAGAAGAGGAAGCAGAAGAAGAACCGAAAGAGGTAAGAGGAACTTGTTTTTTTTTGTATCAATTGATTTAATTATTACCCTTTCGCTGTAGGAACAGGATGACAAAATGAACATATGCAAGCAGGAGGAAGGGGGCGAAGAGGCTGATGATGGCGACGAGGAGGACAGTGTACATGATGATGGCGAAGAAGACATGGAAACCGATGTCACTGAAGCATCTGAAACTCATGTACGCACCCGGCGCACTCGAAACGCCCAGGGTGGAACGGCGGCGGCGGCGTTATCTACTAAAAAATCTGTATCAAAATCCAACTTAACTGAAGGACGTACCCGGGGCAATGGTGGCAAACTCACCTCCACCAAGTGCACAACAAGAACACGCAGCAGGACTACCACAGTCACCACTGTTTCAGGAAGATCACACGCCAGCGGCAAACGTGGCAGTGCCACACGCGCCGGCGGACGCAAAGTTGCTGCTTCAGCCGCTGGTGAAATTGAGCATAGCACCAAGCGCTATCCGGACAATGCTGGTGTAGAAGGAGGAGCTGGTGTGGTGGGGAAGCCGCCGGAGCGTCGCGCACGACGCTGCCTAATTAAGACTGATGCAGGAGAAGAGGTGCAGGAGCAAGACGACGAGAGCAATTCAAATTTTAGTCCAGATGTGCGCAGCCTGTTCAATGTGTGGAAGAAGATCAACAATGAGGACAATGAGATGTACTTCAGGGGGAGCTCGACCGTGGCGTCTGCCAGACATTGTAAAAAGTGAGGTTGTGAGGCCACATTTCAAATTAGTTGTAATCAAAGAAAATGCGAAAATTCGAAGAATGTCGATAAGTGCAGTGCAGTGAAATTTAAAGATTATTTTAAATGGAGAAAATAAAGTTAAAATTGTCAAAACTCAGTCAAAACTTTCAAATGGAGAAATTTAATAATAAAAAAAATCAAATTCACTTGAAATTTACCAACGCTAATCGAAAGAATTACTTGCGCAAAATTCCCTCATAATAGAAAAAGCAAAAAAATCTAGAAAATATAGGTACATCCATACATACAAACATAAACATAAATAAATACTTAATTATGGCTTAGTTGAAAAAACATATGTAGTTCAAATGAACCTTATTCGCAAATCACGTCGTCTTTAATACATAATAATTGATTTTGTTTTCGTTTGCCCTGTCATTCATTAAGTTTTTCTTTATATTTTCTTCCTGCTTATTTCATATTATTTTTTAGTTACATTCTCTAGTTTTAATTTCAATTCAATTGAATTTCTTTTTTGTAATATTGAAAAAAACACACACACTTTAGTTTGTAATTTATAAGTTTTAAATTAAACAATTCATGGATTTTTGGAGCAAGTTAGAGAAACTTCAATGTTCATTCACTCACATGAATTAAATTTCGCCGTTTCGCTTTTTTTTTTTAATAAAAATATTATATACTTAGTTACGATATGTTAAAAACCTATAAAATTCATACATACATAAAAAAAAACAAAATACAAATTAACAATTACCGTTAAATTACTTGGAAATGGGTTTTATTTCATGAAAAAACTAGGTTATGTCAATTTACAAATAGTTTTGTATTTTATAGTTTTGGATTGAAATACAGACGGAAGACGCTCAAACAATCAATATGAATCCGAAAAGAGTCATTTATGACCTCAAAAATTCTGAAAGAAGCTTGTTTCCCATGAAGCTGTCCCTTCTTTATGAGTTCAATTATGAGCCATAAAATACTGATTTACGACTTTCAATTAACTCACAACTCCAAAATTATTGGCCCATATTCATGGTCAAATTAAGCTCCAACTTAACTTTAGTAATACACTAAGTTGACACTGAATTGACGGCTACTAAGCTGGTTCTAAGGTTTACCAGCTACTAAATTTGACTATGAATATGCGCCATTGAATTAAAAGTGTTTATATACTTGCACCTCGCAAAAAACCAAAATTGGATTCAATGCCAGTCATCTGTTGAGAAACTTACCTCAAGAATTTCCTCAAGAGTTTCAATACGTCTCAACAGTGGCAGAAGACGCATTTCCGAACACCCAAAGTCCACAACCTAGTAAATAGGAATTTGTTAAATAAGACAATCCCTCGCCTCCCTAGGATAGAGCAACCTTTTTAATTCCATTCCATCTCGAATCCTCTAGAATTCGTACGGCGGTTGTATAGCGCAGTTCGTAAACAGGAGGATCAAATTTGATTTGACCCTCTGCGTTTATGAAAGTATTCGTGTTTAAGCCTCCGTCCGGCAAATGGTATGAAAACATTTTTAATTTTTTTATTTTTGTTGAAGCTTGTTTGTTGTTATTAAATGCAAGCAATGCAATTAGTGTTGTTCCGATACTAGTACTCACAACTCACAAGTACATACTCGATACTTTCATTTTTTTCGAGTATTTTTTCTTTGATACATCTTAAGGTGCATTCAGATTGCACGAACTCGCGAACAAAATGCCATTCATTCGGTCGGTGTAAACGCCCGGTTTGCGATCTTGGGTTCGCAATCATTGGCTCGTTCAAAATGTTCCGGCAAACTCTGGCTGTTATATTCAGGCAGTGTAAACAGTGCGAACAGAATTTTGTTTGCGATAAGAATTCGCAACTAAAGTTGCGTTCGTTCGTGCGATCTAAATGCACCTTAACTGGCTAAACCAATAATTATCGGTAATTATTAAATGCCGGATTGCACAACTAGTTCTTTACAAACACTCCAGTTTTTCATGAAATTGCATGTATTGTGTGGTGCCGCCCTTTTTTTTAATTTTCTTGACAATATATATAAATTCACGTTTTGAAGGGAAATCCCGAAGGCTGGTATGTTTCTGGAAAAACCAATTACATATTAAGAGTATTCATTTAAAGTGCTTAAAAGAACCGTCCAATTTCATATGTTTTGACTGCTCATCTGCACAACTGAATCGTTTCAGAGGGGTTTCCCACTTTAAACGAATCGCCCTATTATTTATTCAATATATTCAGGCAGTGTAAACGGAATTTTGTTTGCGATGCTACACGGCACATAAAAAAGCAGGGGTTGACCCGGGCAACAATTTTTTGAGGCGATTTCACGTACAGCTCAGCCACATTTTATACCAGCGACAATTCCAATACGCTAATCACTACCTAAGAAATGGATCAATCATGTTGTCCGATCATTAAATTTTGTTTCTTGGATTGCTAAATTCTAACCTCAAATTTGTGTAAAACAAAGAATGCAAGTTAATTTGTTTTAAATTTGTATTTATTTATATAATATTGATCTACAATTTTCTGCCCATGTCCTTGATCTGTAAGAAAAAAAAATGGGTAAAGTTAGTCATTTGCTTTCTAAAAATATTAATTAAAATTATGTTTTAATTTAACATATTATCAGTGTAATTGGTTTCATCAAGCTTGTCTTTATGACAGGGATAACTACAAATCATCATTGCCTATATTAAAGCGAGTAAAAGAAAAAAAAGTGTAATTACCTTATTTAAAGCATTTTTTTTGTATAACACCAACAACGACCAACGCGATCAAGCAGCCATCTTTTGCTAGTACAACACCACGTGTTACGACGGGCTCAACACGCGTTCACCATTTTGTAAGTTAGAAATGCTGCAATGATAAGAAAAACGTGTTATTAATACAATTTCATAAAAACTTCAAATCTACTCGGAAACAATTTGCATTTTTGAAGATTTTCAGACGAAAGTAATCAACATAAAAATTCAGTTATATGCTTGTCTACTTTGAAATATCATCATCAAAAGGGTAAACGTCTACGAAATTCACCGATTCCCCAACTTACCATTGATTTTGGGTATTATTCCATTCCACTGATCCTTGCATTTCAATCGATAATCTCCTCACATTTTCTGGAATGTAAAAAATAATCACTTAATACTTGCTTGCAGAGTACGGGAAATTTAAGATTTGAATCAAATTATCAGAACTATAAAACCAATCCGCATAAATATTCAGACTGGGGCGGTATCCAAAACATCATTAAATAAGCAAACAATGAATGAAGAGTAAATAAAATACTAACCTCAATGTGGATTTCGGATCTCAGATGCCGCATGGCATAATTTCAAAATTTCCATTTTTCAATAATTATTGAAGAACACCTTCAGCTGTCATCAAACATCTGCAAGACGAAAATAATTTATTAAACTTTGCAATTCACATCAAAGCAAATTGTGTAGGATTGTGTTAATCAGATAACAAAAACCAATCGACATGATTATTCCGACTGGGGCGGTATTACAAGCATCACGGTGAGAGCTTCTTTTTTCGATAGAATAATTCCTAATGTATTGACTTACCTTATTTTTTTTATATTTTAGCTTTCTTATCCAAACTAGACCTTATTCGATGAGCTGCCAAATTGTAATGAACGAGTCTCCCGGAAATCCATTCCCAAGAAGTATTGAAAAATTACATTTTCCAAAAGTGCTGCCAAGTTTAATATCTATAGTTTTGAGTGCTGGCAGCACTTCCTGTGTTTTGAGATGACGCCATGATGCTTGTAGTTACGATCGCTATTATATCGTGATGTCACAAGACATTTTGTACTTCCAAAAATCTTTGACACGGAAATGAAAATGATTTAGGTTGATCGTTTGTGGTATAAATTATTGGGAAATACTATTGTTCTAAAAGTGTTTCTACGCTGTAATTTGTAATCTAACATTAAAATGTCGAGATTTTAATAATTTCAGCGTCACTTGCGGTCGGAAGAATGCTGTTGGATCTATGGAGTACCATTCCGTAAGAGACCTAATTAATGGGTTACTGGAAAGTGTGGAGAATCTGGAGGTTAATAGGACATTGAAGGACGTGTTCGAGTTAACGTCAGGTTTTATGGTAGACCTGAAACGCTACTGCCGAACAATATGCTGTGCACAATGTTCCTGGTTTCTGTCCAGAAGTATAGAATACTGTGGCAGCTTCTGTGGAAGAAGATAGAGAGTTGTCTCCCCTTTCATTTAAAAAAAGAACTAAGTGAATTGTCTCCCCTTTCATTTACAAAAGAAACTAAGTGGATTCGAAACCTAGAAGTGCAGATATTTAGAGTTGACTGTAGAATTTCTTTAAACGCTTATATCTCCGTAACGGAGCGTCCTAGAGCATAGAAACTCTACATAAAAATTCAAAAATTTTTTATTTTTTAATTTCCTAAATTATCTTTTAACTTTATGAATACACTTCGTAGAAGGTTCAAATATACACCAGAAGATAGATATTTGTCTCCCCTTTCATTTACAAAAGAAACTAAGTAGATTCGAAACCCAGAAGTGCAGATATTTAGAGTTGACTGTAGAATTTCTTTAAACGCTTATATCTCCGTAACGGAGCCTCCTAGAGCATAGAAACTCTACATAAAAATTCAAAAATTTTTAATTTTTTAATTTCCTAAATTATCTTCTAATTTTATGAATACACTTCGTAGAAGGTTCAAATATACACCAGAAGATAGATATTTGTCTCCCCTTTCATTTACAAAAGAAACTAAGTGGATTCGAAACCTAGAAGTGCAGATATTTAGAGTTGACTGTAGAATTTATTTAAACGCTTATATCTCCGTAACGGAGCCTCCTAGAGCATAGAAACTCTACATAAAAATTCAAAAATTTTTAATTTTTTAATTTCCTAAATTATCTTCTAATTTTATGAATACACTTCGTAGAAGGTTCAAATATACACCAGAAGATAGATATTTGTTTCCCCTTTCATTTACAAAAGAAACCCAGAAGTGCAGATATTTAGAGTTGACTGTAGAATTTCTTTAAACGCTTATATCTCCGTAACGGAGCCTCCTAGAGCATAGAAACTCTACATAAAAATTCAAAAATTTTTAATTTTTTAATTTCCTAAATTATCTTCTAATTTTATGAATACACTTCGTAGAAGGTTCAAATATACACCAGAAGATAGTATTTGTCTCCCCTTTCATTTACAAAAGAAACTAAGTGGATTCGAAACCTAGAAGTGCAGATATTTAGAGTTGACTGTAGAATTTCTTTAAACGCTTATATCTCCGTAACGGAGCCTCCTAGAGCATAGAAACTCTACATAAAAATTCAAAAATTTTTTATTTTTTAATTTCCTAAATTATCTTTTAACTTTATGAATACACTTCGTAGAAGGTTCAAATATACACCAGAAGATAGATATTTGTCTCCCCTTTCATTTACAAAAGAAACTAAGTGGATTCGAAACCCAGAAGTGCAGATATTTAGAGTTGACTGTAGAATTTCTTTAAACGCTTATATCTCCGTAACGGAGCCTCCTAGAGCATAGAAACTCTACATAAAAATTCAAAAATTTTTTATTTTTTAATTTCCTAAATTATCTTCTAACTTTATGAATACACTTCGTAGAAGGTTCAAATATACACCAGAAGATAGTATTTGTCTCCCCTTTCATTTACAAAAGAAACTACGTGGATTCGAAACCTAGAAGCGGAGATATTTTGGGTTGACTGTAGAATTTCTTTAAACGCTTATATCTCCGTAACGGAGCCTCCTAGAGCATAGAAACTCTACATAAAAATTCAAAAATTTTTTATTTTTTAATTTCCTAAATTATCTTCTAACTTTATGAATACACTTCGTAGAAGGTTCAAATATACACCAGAAGATAGTATTTGTCTCCCCTTTCATTTACAAAAGAAACTAAGTGGATTCGAAACCTAGAAGCGGAGATATTTTGGGTTGACTGTAGAATTTCTTTAAACGCTTATATCTCCGTAACGGAGCCTCCTAGAGCATAGAAACTCTACATAAAAATTCAAAAATTTTTTATTTTTTAATTTCCTAAATTATCTTCTAACTTTATGAATACACTTCGTAGAAGGTTCAAATATACACCAGAAGATAGATATTTGTCTCCCCTTTCATTTACAAAAGAAACTAAGTGGATTCGAAACCCAGAAGTGCAGATATTTAGAGTTGACTGTAGAATTTCTTTAAACGCTTATATCTCCGTAACGGAGCCTCCTAGAGCATAGAAACTCTACATAAAAATTCAAAAATTTTTTATTTTTTAATTTAACTAAGTGGATTCGAAACCCAGAAGTGCAGATATTTAGAGTTGACTGTAGAATTTCTTTAAACGCTTATATCTCCGTAACGGAGCCTCCTAGAGCATAGAAACTCTACATAAAAATTCAAAAATTTTTTATTTTTTAATTTTCTAAATTATCTTTTAACTTTATGAATACACTTCGTAGAAGGTTCAAATATACACCAGAAGATAGATATTTGTCTCCCCTTTCATTTACAAAAGAAACTAAGGGGATTCGAAACCCAGAAGTGCAGATATTTAGAGTTGACTGTAGAATTTCTTTAAACGCTTATATCTCCGTAACGGAGCCTCCTAGAGCATAGAAACTCTACATAAAAATTCAAAATTTTTTTATTTTTTAATTTTTTAAATTATCTTCTAACTTTATGAATACACTTCGTAGAAGGTTCAAATATACACCAGAAGATAGATATTTGTCTCCCCTTTCATTTACAAAAGAAACTAAGTAGATTCGAAACCCAGAAGTGCAGATATTTAGAGTTGACTGTAGAATTTCTTTAAACGCTTATATCTCCGTAACGGAGCCTCCTAGAGCATAGAAACTCTACATAAAAATTCAAAAATTTTTAATTTTTTAATTTCCTAAATTATCTTCTAATTTTATGAATACGCTTCGTAGAAGGTTCAAATATACACCAGAAGATAGATATTTGTCTCCCCTTTCATTTACAAAAGAAACTAAGTGGATTCGAAACCTAGAAGTGCAGATATTTAGAGTTGACTGTAGAATTTCTTTAAACGCTTATATCTCCGTAACGGAGCCTCCTAGAGCATAGAAACTCTACATAAAAATTCAAAAATTTTTTATTTTTTAATTTCCTAAATTATCTTTTAACTTTATGAATACACTTCGTAGAAGGTTCAAATATACACCAGAAGATAGATATTTGTCTCCCCTTTCATTTACAAAAGAAACTAAGTGGATTCGAAACCCAGAAGTGCAGATATTTAGAGTTGACTGTAGAATTTCTTTAAACGCTTATATCTCCGTAACGGAGCCTTCTAGAGCATAGAAACTCTACATAAAAATTCACAAATTTTTTATTTTTTAATTTTTTAAATTATCTTCTAACTTTATGAATACACTTCGTAGAAGGTTCAAATATACACCAGAAGATAGATATTTGTCTCCCCTTTCATTTACAAAAGAAACTAAGTGGATTCGAAACCTAGAAGTGCAGATATTTAGAGTTGACTGTAGAATTTCTTTAAACGCTTATATCTCCGTAACGGAGCCACCTAGAGCATAGAAACTCTACATAAAAATTCAAAATTTTTTTATTTTTTAATTTCCTAAATTATCTTCTAACTTTATGAATACACTTCGTAGAAGGTTCAAATATACACCAGAAGATAGATATTTGTCTCCCCTTTCATTTACAAAAGAAACTAAGTGGATTCGAAACACAGAAGTTCAGATATTTAGAGTTGACTGTAGAATTTCTTTAAACGCTTATATCTCCGTAACGGAGCCTCCTAGAGCATAGAAACTCTACATAAAAATTCAAAAATTTTTTATTTTTTAATTTCCTAAATTATCTTCTAACTTTATGAATACACTTCGTAGAAGAATCAAATATACACCAGAAGATAGATATTTGTCTCCCCTTTCATTTACAAAAGAAACTAAGTGGATTCGAAACCCAGAAGCGCAGATATTTAGAGTTGAATTCGGAATTTCTTAAAAAATCGAAAAATTATTTATTCATAAATGTTCCAAATTATCTTCTAACTTTATGCATACACTTCGTAGAGGCTCGAAACATGCACCAGGAGATAAATAACTGTCTCACCTTCCATTTACAAAAGAAACTAAGTGAATTCGATACCCAGAAGCGCAGATATTTAGAGTTGAATTTGGAATTTCTTAAAACGCTTATATCTCCGTAACGGAGCGTCCTAGCACCTTAAAACTTACCTGAAAAAATCGAAAAATTATTTTTTCAAAAATGTTCCAAATTATCTTCTAACTTTATGCATACACTTCGTAGAGGCTCGAAACATGCACCAGGAGATAAATAACTGTCTCACCTTCCATTTACAAAAGAAACTAAGTGAATTCGATACCCAGAAGCGCAGATATTTAGAGTTGAATTTGGAATTTCTTAAAACGCTTATATCTCCGTAACGGAGCGTCCTAGCACCTTAAAACTTACCTGAAAAAATCGAAAAATTATTTTTTCAAAAATGTTCCAAATTATCTTCTAACTTTATGCATACACTTCGTAGAGGCTCGAAACATGCACCAGGAGATAAATAACTGTCTCACCTTCCATTTACAAAAGAAACTAAGTGAATTCGATACCCAGAAGCGCAGATATTTAGAGTTGACTCTAGAATTTCTTAAAACGCTTATATCTCCGTAACGGAGCGTCCTAGCACCTTAAAACTTACCTAAAAAATCGAAAAATTATTTATTCAAAAATGTTCCAAATTATCTTCTAACTTTATGCATACACTTCGTAGAGGCTCGAAACATGCACCAGGAGATAAATAACTGTCTCACCTTCCATTTACAAAAGAAACTAAGTGAATTCGATACCCAGAAGCGCAGATATTTAGAGTTGACTCTAGAATTTCTTAAAACGCTTATATCTCCGTAACGGAGCGTCCTAGCACCTTAAAACTTACCTGAAAAAATCGAAAAATTATTTTTTCAAAAATGTTCCAAATTATCTTCTAACTTTATGCATACACTTCGTAGAGGCTCGAAACATGCACCAGGAGATAAATAACTGTCTCACCTTCCATTTACAAAAGAAACTAAGTGAATTCGATACCCAGAAGCGCAGATATTTAGAGTTGACTCTAGAATTTCTTAAAACGCTTATATCTCCGTAACGGAGCGTCCTAGCACCTTAAAACTTACCTAAAAAATCGAAAAATTATTTATTCATAAATGTTCCAAATTATCTTCTAACTTTATGCATACACTTCGTAGAGGCTCGAAACATGCACCAGGAGATAAATAACTGTCTCACCTTCCATTTACAAAAGAAACTAAGTGAATTCGATACCCAGAAGCGCAGATATTTAGAGTTGACTCTAGAATTTCTTAAAACGCTTATATCTCCGTAACGGAGCGTCCTAGCACCTTAAAACTTACCTAAAAAATCGAAAAATTATTTATTCAAAAATGTTCCAAATTATCTTCTAACTTTATGCATACACACCGTAGAGGCTCGAAACATTCACCAGGAGATAAATAACTGTCTCACCTTCCATTTACAAAAGAAACTAAGTGAATTCTATACCCAGAAGCGCAGATATTTAGAGTTGAATTTGGAATTTCTTAAAACGCTTATATCTCCGTAACGGAGCGTCCTAGCACCTTAAATCTTACCTAAAAATTCGAAAAATTATTTATTCAAAAATGTTCCAAATTATCTTCTAACTTTATGCATACACTTCGTAGAGGCTCGAAACATGCACCAGGAGATAAATAACTGTCTCACCTTCCATTTACAAAAGAAACTAAGTGAATTCGATACCCAGAAGCGCAGATATTTAGAGTTGACTTTAGAATTTCTTAAAACGCTTATATCTCCGTAACGGAGCGTCCTAGCACCTTAAAACTTACCTAAAAAAATTGAAAAATTATTTTTTCAAAAATGTTTTAAATTATCTTCTAACGTTATGCATACACTTCGTAGTAAGCGCCCCTGCATAGACAAACTTAACCCTAAAATTCCAAAATAATTTTTTGTTTCTAATTTTCTTTACGTGTTCATATTAAACTCGAAAATGGCCAACACGATGCATCGATATTTTCGGATATATCGTCCATCCCTATGCGGAGCCAACAGCTGACAAATACCCAATTCCGTATAAATTTAAATACAATATGGACTTGGCGGAAGAAAATATCATTGAAGGTAATTTATTTCGAAGTAAAGGTAAACGTGGTAAGTTTACAATGAAATTGACACAAGACATTATTTAAAAATTGTACACATTTTAGTAACCAGGGAGATTTATGTGGAAGTGAAACCCAGCAGAAGGCAAAACAAATGTTTTGGGACCGCCGCGGCAGAATATAAAAACGAAGCACCACCTCCACCTCCCTACAACATAATCACAAATGACACTTGGTTTCACATAGCCAAACATATTGAACCGGAAGATATACAGACATTTGCGTTGATTTGCCGCCAGACAGCGGAATTGGTTAACTCGCGGACATTCTGGTATAATCTCTACTTTAAGTACTGCCAAAAATCCATGTGGACATTAAAGCTGCCAGAACACCTGCAGGTGGCCAATATACGCCACTGTGTTGCGAGTACACTTCGCTGTCGGGTCGTCGAGTTGCTGTTCTACTGCTATACACCATTTGTGGACCGCGTAAAACAAGGCTACTGCTTGGACACTCTACTGGGACGCACTTACACTGCATCATGGCATTTGAAGTGTCGGAGTGCTTGGGTAATGTGCTATAAATTCTGGAATCATTTGCCCAGTGGCCCAACAAAAGCAGAATTCCCCCCTCTCACCGTCGCCGATGACTGGGAAGCACAAGTGAACGACGATGAAGTCGCAGCTCCTCCAAAGTTTTTAAATCCTCATGAGGGTGTCAGTATTCTGATAATCTGTTGCGATCGTTTTATTCCCCTTCCCACTCATATTCTTTATGGAGGCTCTCGTGTGCGATTGTCAGCTACACGGCAGTTGTTGGCTAAGGACCTGCGTAGTTCCAACTTGGAACTGGACTTTATAGATTCTATTAGCAAAGCTATAACCACAGTCAGGTACCCACAGATTCTCAATTACAAAGTAATTCCCTGGTGGCATGAATATTTTAGAAAATTTGTTAAATGAATTGCATTTTTGTACACATACAATTAGTCAGAATAGGAAGAAATAGTTGTACGTTATTTTGTACTGTTGCATATGAAATTTACTTTAAAATACGTCTTTTATTTGAAATATTTAAAATAAATTTTGAAGTGCCGAGTTTGTTGTAATGTACCACCCGGTTTAGAACCGGTGTTTTAAATTGGAAAAAACTGTTGTGACATCTTGTCCATCCCTAGCACACCGATGGAGATTTTCAAAATCTTGGTATGGTCGGAAAATTGGCAGCACTGTGATCTGTGTTGCCAGCTCAGAATTTATAACAAACGACGCGAGCAGCGTCCTAGGGATGGGCACTTTTGAAAACCCACCGGTTATTAAAACCGGTGTTTAAAATTTTTGTTTTTTTCCACCGGTTTTGTTAACATAATATATTAATACATATTTTTCTAAAAATGTACCTACATTTTGTTGTTAAATCATTTCAAAGTATATATTTTTTAACAGAATGGCGGCTCACCAAATTTTTTTCGTTGTAAGAGGGATGGTCGGTTAATCGATATTTTTTAGCGATATATCGAAAACTAAAATACAATGACAAATTAAAATGGATGGAAAAAGTAGAAAATATAGTAAATTAAAAAAGAACCCGGTGTTCGGCAATTTCCACCGTTCAGCGGTGTTTTGGATTGCAAAAGAACACCGCAAAAACCGGTTTTATGTAACACCGGTCGGTGTTGCCCATCCCTAGCGTTCTCACTTTTGTGCAACAAATTACAACAAACGAATTGTCCAGGAAACTCTTTCCATCGATAAAAAGATTAATATACGAAAATTCGGACTTGGAAATGGCTTCGAAAGTGCCAATTGTGCCGCAATGGAATCTCAATAGCGGCTGCATTTGCACCCCAGACGGCGGATTCCTGTACGTGGGCTCCAGGACAATTAATTTCATAGGAAGTGTGAAAAACGTGTCTTGCCCACCGCTCATGAAGGTTTTTCATACGCGCCAGTCCATACTCAGCATCGATCTGGATCCGGCCTGGTCCGATGAGGACGACGGTCATCACAAGTACTTTGCGGCACTGGCTCAGGACCTTTCTGTGCAAATTTGGGACTTTGACAAGGGCTGTGCTGTGTTTGGCCATAAGGCGCACTTTGCCACGCCCCGTCACATGGAGGGCAACGGACCGTCACCACAACTGGGTGACCGCGTGCTAATAAGTTATATGCGTACGCGAAATGTACTGTCGGTGGATTCTCTAGATTTCGTTGTCTACTGCATGGCATCCAATACATACGTACGTCGTCCTTTATTCCCGGTTGCACGCAATCAGCAGCTGACAGTGCTGCGTGCTTGTCCCTACAATGAGCACCTTTTTGCATTGGGAACCAGTCGAGGCTTGGTACTCGTCTGCGATCTTCAGCAGATGCGCGTTCTTTACACACTCAAGGGACATGATGCCTCCGTTACGACGCTCTCTTGGATGCGTGTCAGCTCAAATGAGTTACCGCAGCAAGCGCTGCAAGAGCACAAACAGAAACCGTCGCAGCCAAAGAAAGCCGCTAATGTGGCAGCTGCACCCGCGGGCGGTGATGACATTTTCGACATTTACGACTATGACTATTTGGAGAATGAGTTTGGGGCACCTACCAACTCTACGAAGCGCAAAAGTGAACCCGCCAGCGACTTTGTAGGAATCGAAAAGCCAAAGGAGGCCACCACACTGACCAAATTCGATTTTGCTGAAGCCTGTCAGAGTTTGAAGGAAGAAATCGATGCTCTCAAACCCGATATGGAGGCTCCACCGCAATGTGATGAGGTCACACTGGCGGACTGCCAGCAGGTAGAGCGTCAGGATGACCTCTCCTCGTCCTGTGGCGATGACGATGAGGACCCCAATGAATCCACCGAGGGTAGCTTGGAGGTGCTTGGCCACAGCTCATCGGACGATGGCGTTGATGTGGATGGAGCTGAGCGCAAGCCCAAGCAACAAATTCTTCACAAGGCCGAAGTCCATGCTGCACAGACATTGGAGAGACCGACTCAACCAACTGAGGAGAAGGCTCTACATGGTAGCTTCGGCATTGCAGTGAAATCGAATGAAATCACAAGTGCTAAGCAGCCGCAACCCTTGAAAAATCCGTTAGGTGAGTCGGGCACGCAAGCGGACACGCTCTTGGCTTCGGCTGCCATTGATGGTAGCTTTTGGATCTGGAATGCGGACACTGGTGCTTCATGCGACAACTTGAAATCCCGTATGTCCACGGGAAGCCAGCATCGAAAGAGTGAGTTGCCATTTCATCTCACTTATTCCTATTCAAATGCCAATCTCTCCTCAGATATCCACATTGAAATTTCATGGCTGAACGCCACGACATTGCTAACCACCAACAAACAAGGTGACCTATGCTTTTGGTCAATGCAGCCAGTGGATGCCAAGGAAAGCAATCCTCGTTACAAATTCAAAGAGGAAAAACGTCGCTTCCTGCAGCGCAGCGTGGTCTCCTTCAGCAATTGTAATAAAAACCAACTGCTCTGGTCCATCTCGTCCCATCGTGAGATATGCTGTGAGGATTTAAAGACTGGACAACTTTTGGCCAAGTACTGCTGCGCTTCTACGAACATTTCGGCGATGCGCGAGTGTCCAGACGATATGAATAAGTAGGTTGAAGAAGTCGGCTGGCGATTGGATGTGGTATGAGTTGAAATTTGTGTATACTCTTACAGAATTGCCCTGGGTTTCTCGGACCGTCGCGTTGGCATTATTGATATCTCGAAAATGTCCCCGACCAATGTACATATTGAGAACTTTAGTTTACGCATTGACTCGCCAGTGATGTCGATAGTTTGGAGTCCGGATAATAAGAAATTCGCGTATGCCACCATAGAAGGCAGGGTAAGTGCTTGAATATATTGCACAATGTGAGATCCACTGAATCGCCAGAGCCAAAATTATCAAATAGTTACTCAAACTTTACTGAAAAACCGCCAAGCACTAATCGCTAATTACCAAAACCCCCAATCATACATTTATGTAGCGTTGGTGAAAGTTGATTTGTTTTTGTATTAATGTTACTGTATTGTTGATGTAGTATTGAATTTTGGTTTGGACATTTCAGTTTCAGTTCAACTGTTCACAATATTCCGTTCCAGATCGCTATTGTCAATGTGGAGATTCCCAAATATCAGCCATTCACCTTCAATCCCCTTTGCGGCAAGCCAATTTATTCAATGGACTGGCAGGGTTCTTTCATTTATATTGTTTGCAATGACAATGTGGCTGTCTACAATGACAACATGAACAACAAAGGTGAGTACACATTCGAGTGACCCATTAGTTTTTACTGAAGTTCATTAATTTTCACATATGCTTTCTGGTGTAGTAGGTCTGATTCTGCGCATTCCTCTGACTATTGGTCAGCACGGATTGTGTGGAATGGGTCTGCTTCTTGCGCATATTCGCTAGGCGTATAGTTTCGCGATGGAAATCCCACGCATTCCATGTCACATTTATTCGATTCGCCACCGACAGATCGTTCTCGACAACCATCTCGGTTTGTGTTTCGAAGTCACGGCATTTGGGTCGACGGTCCGCTTGACCAGCTCTAAAATCGTCCCGCAATATATCCCGATCCAAGCCAAACAGCAGTATTATATCCACATTAGTGTAGATGGCATTGACGTATGTCTGCAGGTACTCTTCGAAGTGGCTCTCGGCACATTTGGCTAATTGAATGTTGCCGAAACCAAATCGCATGTCTAAATTTTCGCATAGTTTCTTTTGAATGCGGGCGGGGACAATAAGGCCATTTGTCAGCGCCAATGTCAAAGAGCAGTAGTCTTTGGATTGGCTTTTCTGAAAAGAAGGTGGAAATTTGTACAAAAAGAAAACCAGTAGTGTGACCTGGAGCTGAGTCAGAGTTTAGATTAGTAGCAACTCACAATCTTAAGCAGGTTAGATTTTGCATCAAGTTTATTGGTGCGCTCGCCGAGTTCCATAAAAGTGGGTTCTTTATAATGTTTCACAGCCTCGCTTTTGCTTCTGACCTCTTCAAGAGTATCTATGAATTTCGCCTCCAAGTCATCCGTCACACAAAGGTCCATTTGATCTTTGACTACGTTGATTTCCGTTAAATGATGCAAGTATAAAACTAACGAAGACCACACTTCGGAGAGATAAACAAAATGCGGCTATACAAAATTATAGAAATTCGTCATTTTATTTTGAAAAAAGTTGTTTTGTATTGTTTCCACTTACGAATATCGCCTCCGATTCAATTGCCGTGCGATACTTGAGTACATCGTTTATTTTGATCACAACACATTTAAATTTATCCACACTGACACTGATGAGATATTCCGTTTTCTCATAGGCAGCCAGTAGCTCTTCCAGATATTGTTGGTATAAGCTGAACAAGACCACAAACGTATTTATGGCTCGAGCCTTTTCAATGGGCCAGCTGCTGTAGGCCTTTGTGTCCATCACATTTATTTCAATGGCATTTTCCATCGCACTAAGTCCGTAATGTTTGCACTTGGACGCTCTTTCGATGGCTGACTGCAAGGACTCTTTGGTGTTGCTTTGGGCCATCTCGAGATCGGCAAATACTACTTGCAAGAAACATTTAAAAGTGAGAATTTCTTTGCGATTGCTTTCGGGTATCTTACTGTCACGCATGTTTTCTTTTTCGCCTGTTGGCCCATGATTGTTGTAAATCAAAATGCCACAGACCGTGGCACTCAAACGCTGCAAATACTCCAAGCGATGATACTTCTTTTTTAGCACATAATTTTGCAAATCTCCCCGGCCAATGACGCTGTTCAGGCTTTGTCTAATTTGTTTCAAGAGCTGTCATTGATGGCCCCAATGTTAAAGAAAATGGAAAAAACAATTGAATCGGTAAATTCGAAAAGAGAGTATGTGGAAGTTTCGTTCACTAATATGAACAACAAAAGGACTATTCAATTAAAAAATGTGTGTCCCAATTTTCCTCGTTTCATATCAATATAACCCTACCACATGATTCTGCGGACTGCCTATACTGTAGCAGGCTATAATGAACACTTGCATCTTGTTGAACATGTGATCAATCTGCTCCTTATTGCTGGTCTCGGGGAATTGCAGTATGTCGTCAATGAGTAATTTCAATTTGTTTTTGAATGTCTCTTCGGACTGCCCTTTAACATAATCCAAATTAATATTTTTGCCACTCTTGCCTCTGAAGTAATGCGTCAATTTCAAACTACAGATGGTGGCATCCAAGGGATTCGCAAATTTCTGCACAGCCATTTCCAAAAAGCTTCGAACTTTGCATTCGGATAGTTTCTGCATGTCCAAACCCACACGAGAATCGCGTACTAGCAGATGTATTATATAGTCTGCGAAATTTGTGTCCACCTGCAGATCGCGTTTTTCACACTCCTCTGTGAATTGTTGGGTAATTTTGTTCAGAATGCTGGAAGTTTGCATATTCATGTCTAATTTGAATTAAATGTGGAATGCGAAACTATTTTAGTAGTTGAATTGATTGAAAAATATTATTTATTATTATTCTTTCAATTGATTTAACAAAAGTCTTATGTGTACTGTGTTGCTAGGGTGAATATGGTGAATAGCTGCCGCCGTGGCTGTTGATGAAATGTTAAAATTGATAAAATCTATTTTTGTGTTTTTTTACTTGTGCAGATGCTTACATTATACCTGGCATTAAAGGCGTTTCATCCGTTTCCGTACGTGGGAAATATCTCTTCGCCGGCACTCAACACGGACACTTGCAAGTGTTCTGCCACAAGGCGCAATCACAAAATCATTCCTACGATTTGGTGCATGATCTTGCAATGGCCCCACGCTATATAACGGAAATCGCTTGGAGCCCGATTGCGCCAGAGCAATTGGCTGTGGTGGCCAATGCCAACAACATACACATCCTGAAATTCAACTCCGAAGATGGCAAAATCTCACAAATACGCAAAATCGAAATAAACAGCCCGAAGGCAGCCAATGCCTGTGTGAAATGGAGCAATCACAACGCAAATGAGTTGCTGACATGCGGTTTCGATGGCGCCATTCGCGTCTGGGATATCAACAGCGAAACGAACGAAGAGAAGTTCCTGAAACAATTTCACTGCCCCATGACCTGTGGCCTGTTCCTGCCCACCGACGAGCAGGTGGTCCTATGTGCCGGTAAATCCACATCGGTGGAAATGTTCGATATGCGCGTGGAGAAGTCTGAGAATTATTCGGTGGCCAAGTGGAAGCGTTCCAATGCTCATGCCCTGGACCACGTTCAATGGGCAATGAAAGTTCTGTCGCGTCCTGAGGGTAATAAAATGACAACGTCAGCTGAGAAGCGACGTCAGCGACGTGCCGGCGAAAATGTTGAAAAGATTGAGCGGAACACGCAATCCAGTGTCAATGGGCAAAATGACAGCAATACGGAAATCACCAAAATGATAAGCGATTTGAAAATAGACGCAAAGAAGGAACCGGAAGAGTCTTCGGAGGCAGTTCAGGGTTCGGCTTATATGAAGGTATTTTTGGGTGATTTTATTTTTTAAAAGAAAAAAAGTTTAATGGACCTTGGATGTAGAGTCCCGCCACCTTGTTGTATTTAACGACGAAGGAACTGAATAAAGATGCCTTGGAAATATTGAATATGATCTTAACTTCCGTGGACAAAAGGGAAGCGCATGGATGTTGCATGTGCTCCAAACTATTCGGTACAAAAGCGCAAGCGAAAGAACTTATGGTGGATGAAAGTAAGCGTCGCAATATCAATTCATAGTTGAAAAGTTTTTCTGAACATTTCCCCTTTTTGCTTTGGACAGTGAACAATCATCGCCACTCCGAAAAAGGCATATCCAACATCTTCATGCCACAATTATGTGCAAACATTAAAGAGGAAATCATGAAATGTGTGCAGAATAAACAATTGACCGAATGGCATGTTTCACTGGCGCCCACAATCTCCTACAAGTAAGACGCACCCTGCCCCTCATTCGATTTGATTTCATATTTTCGCATTTTACTTTTTTTCTTACAGTTTTTGGCAAAAGTGCTGCATAGCCTTCGCTGAGCAATTAATGGAGCAAGGTTACGCTTTGCAGGCCGCCACCTATATGTTGGCCATCCACAATCAAGTTGAGGCCATACAAATGCTCTTGGAGAAGAACTATTTCAAAGAGGCCCTATTAGTAGCTCGAGTCTACCTCCAATCGGATGATCCTCTGATAGTCAGCATTGCGGACAAGTGGATTGCTTACTTGGATACCACAGGCAATCTGCCTGCGGCTGCTTTGCTGTAAGTTGCCCATCCTTAACAGTTTCTCATGAGAATTCGCTTTTATTAAAATGTTGACTTTTTCCCCTTTCAGTTGTTATCTTTCAGGACAAAGGAATCGTTCCTATGAGACCCTCTCAAAAGTGCGAAATTCAAATCCCGAAATCGAACGCATTCTCCAAATGCTCAAGACCACTGAGAAAACTCACTGAATACTCAACGATAAACTATTTCCTTCTTTTATTCCACGAACAAAGTGATAAAATGGCTAGAATTGAAAATTTGCCAATTGTTTTTTTTTTAATATATATTTTACTTTACTTACTGAACTGAACTTTAGTATTACAAAAACAGACAAAAACACACAAATAAATGAATTTATAATTTTCTTTAATATCTTGAATGTTTAATTTAAATGTGGGCTTAGTAATTAGACATTTCCTGTGGACTCATGATGCAATTTGACAAGGATCGCTTAAAGCTTTTAACCGCCTATATCGTTTGTGAAAAACAACCCATATTATGAGCTGCCATGCCCTCTTTCAAAACCAATAATTCGTCTCGATAATCTGTAGCCATCCCGTACCTAATGATTTCATTAAAAAAAAAGATCCAAAACCCATTCCCAGTCTGGGAATTTTATCCACTTCCAACTTCAGTGTGTTTTTTGTGATAATTCAAGATTTCAAATTCATTAAAAAGTTCTCCCAAGTCATTTCATTTAATTGACAAATTACCATTTCTATCAGAATCAAATAATAACCGTTAACCTTGTGACGAAAGTTGGTGTTTAATTTTGTTTACTTCATTTTTGGTTCTTTGGAAAAAAATATATATGCAAATTACAGACACATCTTCAAACTAAATTTAACGCTAAACTATAAATTAAAACTTAATTGCTTTGCCGCCACTCAATGACAACCGCTTCAGCTTCCCACAATTCGAAAAAGTTGCATAGCACAGCGCCCCCACCGAGACCAGACCAGAGCTAAGCTAAGTATTGTCTTGTATGTGATACCGTTGTGGCTTACATACATTTTGAGCCACTTCAAGAATAAGAAATTAATAAGTCAAATATGTATGTGCGCCCAAAGTTAAACTCCCAAAATGCAGAAATGCCGACAGCAGCAACAGCGAAAAGAAATCACCACCTTTAGCAGTTGGCAGTTGGCAGTTGTCTAAGCAATTCACAATTCACCTCAACACTCGAAACAGTCGACGGCTATTGCGTTTGCCTTTTTCCCAGCAGTTGCAAAGCAGCAGCAGTGGTGAGCACAACAACGCAATATCTCCTCTGCTAGGCGTTCGTTTTCTAAGTCTTTCGTTTTCACTTTTCGTTGTTCGCGCGAAGAAGTGTGTAAGTTCCGTTGGAGTAGCGCGCGAGGCGAGCAGTTATTTTTTTCTTCTTATTTTCTCACTGCCACGCAAACTTTTAACGCCGCGCATAACCGTTGTTTGGCTCAGTCGACTATTTCTGTAGCATTTCGACGATTGTTTACTATTTCTCCGTACTAGCCTCGTCCGTCGTACGCGTTGTGGTTGTTAGTTTTCGGTTGTTAGAAGCCGAATTTGTTGAAGTGTTTTTTTTGCGCACACAATTAAAAAACAATTAAAATTTCTAGTGAATTTCGCTTTTATTTTTGTGGAAAAGTGAAGTGGTTTCGTCGTCTTCGGCCAATATAAGTGCAAGTGTCGCGAACAAATTCTGAAATACACTCACATACGAGTGCGAGCACCGAGCACAATCACATTTTAAAAATAAAATCTACATGCCAACGTTGGATTACGGATTTCAGTTTCGATTCCATATGACTAAGCCCCACTGGCATTCGCTGATGTGATTAACACGTTCCAACCTAGGCATTTAAAAATGATTTCTTGCCTGATCGTCGCGGTGATTTCTACAAATGATAGCTGAGGCGAGACTCTTGGCAAATAACAACGAAAACAACAAGAAAATAAAACAAAACCACATCGATTACCGCTTTGGTGACAAAACCCTTCGGTGCATTCATTATTACCTGCATTACGGCGGCTCTTCATTCTGTCTACTAACCATCACTGTGCATGCATGTGCGCTTAAGCTTTTTGGCTGCTTATAAAACGAAAGTGAAAGGTGATTGCTTTGTTCGATTTAATTATTAAATTATGCGGAAGAGTAGAGCAAAGCATTTTCATTTCAAACAAAAATTAAATGGAATAAAATAATATGTCTTACTGCAATCAACGAACGACAAACACAACATAGTTTAAAAGCATTCAACACATCATTGGCCAACCAGCGGCTATTAGCATCTCAATACTCACATAAAAGCAAGGCTCAGCAACCTCAAAATAAAGAAACAATTTAAATAAATAAAAAAACTAAAAAAATTGCTGCGAATCAAATGACAATGGCGTGCTGTTTGAATTTTTTTCGGAATCTGCATAAATTTTCAAACAAAACAATTTAATTCTGTTATGGAACTCGCTCATTTGCTTGGTTGTTGCACGCTGGTGGCTATAAGCTCATGCAACAATTTACCACTCAAGTTTACGAGTGGGGAGTTATGAAATTTATGAGTCTTATACGGCATCGGTTATGTTGATGAAGTTTTCTTATTTTGCTGTTGTTGTTATTAGAAAAGAAATGTAAAAATACAAAAATTTCGATTTGGTGTGTGAAAAGTGCATTCAATAAATTACATTTTCATTTATGAAAAGTTACGTTCAAGGTAAAAGTAACGTAAATTCAGATTTATGTGTTGATAGGCAATAAAAAGATTTAATTTCATACATGATGTAGACTTAAGCAAAGCGTGTAAACAAGTGAAACTTTTGATCGTAAATTTTACTTCATACAGTTTATGTTTAAAATTAAATTGTAAGGCTCAATACATTTACAAGGATTTCCAAAAAAAATCTTCTTCTGAAGCCACGAGTGTCCCTTCATAGTTGTAATTGCACATGCAAGTATATATATTATGAAGCCATGATAAGAGACACGTGATCCGGGTTTTTATAAGTTATAGGTTATAGGTTTCACTGGTGGCCTAATTATGATCAAATTCGATACAATACTAGAAGTGAGAAAAATGTCCATGGCGGTAGAAGCGAGATATTTTAATGTTCCTTTTCATTCTTAGTTTTTCAACAATAAAGTCTATTCTGCTACTTGCCAATGGTGCACAGTATTAAATTCGCATCAGGAACTTAGAATATGACAATAAACCGATCTTATTTTTTTAAAAGTTTTTCTTTTAAGAAACGAACCCATACCAAGTTCGTGTCTAAAATCTGTTGTTTTGTCCCCCAACAATAGCATTTCAACTTCACTGCAAAGCATTTATTTTTGAACAATGAATGAAACGAATTGGCCATGCTTTTGTGTAAATTACAAAAGTCAACAGCAAATATTTTAAAATATTTTTCATCGATTCGGCAGTCGTTCTTCCGCTTGACTCATCTCACCGCCCCCCCACCAAAAATATTATTGTACAGCCTATTTGCTAAATAAGTGCGCTTACACATTAAATTAACAGTTGTTATTCTTGCCGATTGGCAAGTGGAATAGCACACAGGCAATAGCCCGAACAGCAGCACTTGTTGTTCGTTCATTAGCTTCATTCATTCACTCCAAATCATAATCAAGCACCACAATGTGCGCCGACGAAGAAGTATTTTTTATACTATATGCCGATAGACCGTATAAGCAATAATAATTGTAATTTACTTTTTTGCCAAATGGCTTAACAAAGAGAAAATATGAAATGGTAAAAGCAGCACAATAACAAAAAACAGCAAAGTACTTTTGAAAAGAAATAATTTTTCATTTGTCTCATACGCCTAAAGTTCTGAATTGAGAACCTGCATAAAAGGCGCGCGCACATATCCGGTGTACGTCCATCCGTTCGAATGTCTGTCCGTCTGAATGTGCACTTTATGATGGTTATGAATGCCGTAAAATGGCGAACAAATTGAATAAATTGCTGCCGGCAACAGTTATCGACTCCGTGAACGCCCCGCCACCCAAATGCCCGTTCATTCGGAAGCTAAACGAAAACAAAAACAAAAGAAAAAAGAAGCGGCAGCCGCATTTTGAGTTTCTTTCTGATGAGCTTCTTGTGATGGCGATGATGACGTTATTGGTGTTGGCGTTTTAATGTTGTTGAGGCTTCTTGAGTGTCATCGTCAATGTTTGCTTAGGCGTTTGCGCCTGTGTTACTTGATTTGATTAATTTTGATTTTTTTCGTTTGTAGTTTGAGAAGTTTCCTATGGCATAATGGTTAAAACACACAAAATCATCATCAAATACGCCGGAGCGTTTGACAATTTGATATGTTATGGGCTTGTTTTCCATTGTTGTTGTGCATATTTTATGATTTAATTGAGCTTGACAAAGGCTTTTCATTACATTTCGGTAAGCCTGCTTTTCTAGGGAGTGTTCTTTCCCAGTTTGTCTGTAGGCTAATCAGATACTTCACCTTGGGCGTATACCATATTTACGTGAAGGTGTGACAAAAATGGAAACAAGTAAAATCTCTGGCATATCCAAGAAAAACTTCTAAAAAAAATAACGAAATTCATAAAATAAACGCATGCATGCCTCAAATTTTTCTTCTTAATAGCAAAGGCGCATATTCATATATGAAGAAAATTCATTGCTATGTACAAAAAATGTGTTTTTTTTCATTTTAGTTTCCATAGCTTCGACTTGTCCCAAAAGTCCAAATCGACCATAGAAAATTAACTTATCTTGACAATTTTCGCTCCTTCGCTGAGCGCCTGACAAACACAAAATAAAATAAAAAATCGAAACATGCAACATTTCAAATATTTGCATTTACATATTTTTTAAGTCGTTTTGTTATTCTGAGCAGGTCTTCTTCATTCACTCTCTCTTTGCGAAAAATTGCAGCCCAATTACTTTAACCATTATTTTTGGATACATATTTCCAAATCAGTTTAGTGTATTTGATATTTGAAGATGCTAGAAAGTATGAATTTTCAGAAATGGAATGGTTATTGAAACTCCATTCTGAAACTATGTCAATATCTAGTCGAGTATGGAGCTTTATTTATTACTTAATTTCAACGTATAGAATTTTCAAACTAAATTAAAGATATTGGTTTTGAATCAGTCAATATGCAAAAGAAATACAAGTTTCTTTCTTAACTCTTTTGTGTCAAGCTTTTGTCCAGAACAGGCTTTGTGTCTCAAGTCTTTTGTTTTAATTTTTTCTTTTATAATATATGTAGCTTGTTTTATTTTAAACGAAAACTGTTACTTGAATAACCCAATTAAAAGAATTTAATTTCCCTTCAATAGCATTTGAAAAATAATACAAACAAAATTAAAAAAAATCTCTCATTTCAACATTTCAGCACGCAGTCGACAGCAGTCGCACACTAACTGGTAAGCTGCTTATCTTGTAGATGGTCTTCATCACACACTCAACCGCAATAAAAATAGTCAAACATTAATTCAACCTGCTCTGCGTTGGCCGCGAGAATTTGGCCAAATTTAACATAAAAATAAGCAAACATCACAACAAAGTTGTGGCAAAGTAGTCCAATTGGCCTCCTCAGCAAACCACCGTTTGAAACAACTCGAAGAATAGTGGCGATTCCGTTCGTTCCTTTACAATAAACAGACAAAAGGTTTTCTATTATTCTGCATTTGCTCTGTCAAAAATGAATTATGAGAAGACCGGTGGAGCGGCGTACAAAAGCGGCGGCGGCGGCCTACAGAGCTTTTGGAATGACCGCATAATGGAGCGTTTTATAAAGGCCAACTTATTTATTATCTGCTGCGTGGCGGCGGGACTACTCTTGGTGAGTGTGAGCACAGAATGTGGCCGTGCACCGAATCTCGTATCAAGTGAAAATGAAATGAAATCGATGTTTGCTTTGTGTGCAATAATATTTATTTCGTTTCGTAGAAAATACCGACAATTATAATCACAGACCAGAAATTTCATTTCATTTCATTTGATTGATTCGATTTCCTATTTCCGAGCCAGCGACAGCGGCCACCTTGTTGCCAATTAAATGCTATTGGCAAGCCAATTAACCTTATTAATTGCATTTGAATAAACAAAATTTCCCTTTTCTTCATCGTGTGTTTTATAATTTGAAGATTGTCTACCTTGGCGCTTTTTCCTGTGAGGTTAGTTGGATACTCGAGGCTCACGGAGATTTGCCCTTTTCTGCGTACATTCTGTGCACTCAGTTCTTTGTGGTGTTTGTGGCCACAACCATATTGATACACGGCCTAGTGACTGGCCTGCCTTGGGGTCTGTTCGCTTGGTCTGTGGTCATTGGTCTGCTTTCGATACCAGAGCTGGTGTTTGTTATGATCATGACAACGCAACATTGGGTGAGTTTTTGTTTTGTTTTTTTTAGCTCCAATTGAGAAAAGGAAATATTCAATTAAGTATTTTAACTTATTTTGTAACATTTGCAGGGTTTGCAATCGATACATGGTCTAACGGAACTAATTTCCTACCTCGTCCGCTTGGTGATCAATTGCTTCGCTTTGATTTGCGTAATACCCACTGGTCTAAGGTAATAGAAAAAACCACTCAGAAAGGAAGTTGGGTCTCGTGTGTTTTTGTATTGCGGTTATTGTTAAATTGAAACAGTTGAAAGAGTTATTTCTATTTCCAATTAAGTTTTACTGTTATTTTAATGGTTGGCTTTGGGCATACACGTTTTGGCTGGAGATTAACAACGAAAGTAAAAGCTCGAATGTAAAAGAAGAGTGGAAAGACGAGTTTGTTTCTTTAATCTTCGGTTTTACTTTTGCTTCAGTTTTGAGCTCAAATTTTTTCTAAATTGTATGTCACTAGTTTGTTTTTTTTTTGTTTTTTTAAAACTTTTTTTCTGTAAAAATAATAATTATTTTTTGTATCTTATAATTTAAAAAAAAAATGAAGCCACATTTTATACAATTCCATTGCAGATGGCGCCGTGAAAGTCAAGTGCTGTGCCAGCTTCAAGACTTGGCCACACGGCTGCAACTGCAAACGCCACCACCCAGTGCCCCAACCACCAAAGTCGATTCTCGTCGCTCCAGCAAACGCCAGCAAAGTCACGCATTCGAGAACGCCGGTTACCAGCCGACGGAGCCCACCAAAATTCACATGGGAGCCGGCTCCCAGCCGCAAGGCCTGAATATGTTCAACAATAATAATCAACTTTTTGGCTCACAAAATGAATTCAATGCGAGCATCTTTGCTCCGCCGTACGTGCAGCAGTTCAATAATGGCATAATGGGACGAAATGGTATGTAAATTGACTTCTTGTTCAAATTCTAATCTTATTTCATACATTTTATGTTATATAGCTAATCGCGCCCAGTCTCTCATGGATCTACGCTGCACTCTGCCGGGCATGTACAATCCCCGATACGTGCTCGACACAGAGGACAAGAACGGCGGAAAGTACTTCAATATAACCATTGACGATTTGAAGAACAACATGCAAGAGTCGAATAAAAATCCAACACCCTCCTTGGTGGGCTCGGCCAACGACCCGATTTACTGCTCCATCGAACCGAAACAGCCAACGCCACCGCAGCGCCAGCGAAATCCGCAACAAGGGGCCGCAGCACAACAAAAACCGCCACCGCCCGCGAAACTGGCACGCAATTGCATCTCGCTGGAGAACTTGGATGGCATTAGTAAAGTGCAAAACGATTTGGCTGCCTATGGGCACAATCTACTGCAAAACTACACCGAGCAGCAGCAGTATTATTTGGCCATGCTGAGCGGCTATTTGCAGCCGCCGCCTCACAATATTAACAACATGAATGTTTATCGTAGGCCCTCCAGTGGTTCGGTGGTGGCTGGTATGCATCCGGGCGGCTTTTCGGGTACAGTATTGGCTCAGCCCATGCAAAGACGCAACTCACAACAATTGCAGTACTATGGCGGCTTTGGCTATGCCAACTATACAAATCCGTATATAACAGCGAATAGCAAACTATCGCTGGGCAATGAATCGGACGATTATCGCAAGTATCGCGATGTGGCGCTCTAGTGCGTAGAGATGAACACTTTCCCAAGTGTGTAGAAATGGAAAAAGTCAATTATACTCATAGGATATGTTATTGTTGTAAGTTTTATCAACCGAAGACAAAAACAAACAATCAAACAAAAAGCAACAACGAGAAAAGTAACAACCGTTCATTGAACTATTGAACTACGACGACCAAAGAGCCAACTAACTCATTGATGATAATCAACTAAAATATACAAACTAGATCCTGGAGCTGTGCTAATAACAAGCTATTGGCTAGACACTTTAATGAGTTATATAGCACAGCTCTGGAGAAAATCCTAAAATGTTAATAATTTTAAAGCGAGTACTATTTTTTGTTTCATTTTTAATTTAATTTCATCATTTAATTGTAGTTTTAATAAATCATTGCAGTACATTTCATGCTAAATATTGTAATATTTTAAAATATAAGGAGTGTGTAGAACATAACAATGTGTATATAAGAATAAACTCAAGGAAAATGTGTTTTCCCACAAAATATAACGTTTCAAATAATTTCACGACACTTTCGAATGCATAAATAATTATAAATGTTCACTAAGTCACTAAGCTATCAATAAATACGCTCGCATATTGTAGTGGCAACAATTCAATGACTAATTGATAATAGCTAGGAGTAATGTGGAACACTTATAACTACAACAAATCCGCTAGAGGATTATCGGCCAGCGTTGGCGATGTGGATTTCCCAGAAGCGGCTCCAGCTACTAGTTGCTGTGTACTTAGTGGATCTTTCATTTGTCTTTGTTTTATGGTTGTGGTGGCTGAAATTCAAATTGTATCGGTTTTAACATTGGAAGAACTGAAAGAAGGAGTGATGGAACTAAGCCACAGTACATCAAATAACTGTCACGCCGCCCTTCTTGCACCAAGTGCTTTAATTTATATTCCTGTTGACTTACTTCTCCTTATGACTTACCTTTTACTGTATTTTTGCCCCCACCAAAGAGGTCATCGTCATCATCACTTTCGGCATCACTGAAAAGACTTTTAACAGGTTTGACTTCAATGCTGGATTTTTCGGGCTTCTTCGAAGCACTCGAGAAGACATCATATTTCTGGCCTTCATCGTCGTCGCTATCAAATAATGAGTCGACTTTTTTGCTAACTGTTTTTCTGGGCGCCTTACTGGGCTGCCGGTCGATACTCTTGGCTTTGCTATTCTTTAGTGTGACACTTTTAAATAGATCATCATCGGAATCGCTTTCTCCATCATCGAATAGTGATTTCGGATTTTCCTGTTTTAATTTTGGGGGAATGGATTTTCCTGCTTTTACTGTCGAATGCGCATTGGTACTACTTCGTTCGGGTTCTTTCGGTGGTAACAACTTTTCAGTTGACCTAATATTCCTAATTGCATTTTGCTTATCAAATAAGTCATCATTTGCTTCTGAAAAACCGGAAAACATTGCTGCGGTTTTTTGTGGTTTGTTTGTAGCTTTTGGCAAATGTTGTTGTTCACCAATTGATTTCGCTTCGAGTTTAGGCAGACTCATTCTGGTTAGATCTTCTTCTACAGTTTTTCGAGCTTCCGAAACCGAAGCAAAAAGTGAATGTTCTAGTGGTGGTGAATCTGTTATTCTTGCGGTAGTAGTGTTTGGAGTCTGAATATTTTCTTTTGGCTTTGTTTTGAACAGAAAGTTGTCATCATCATCGTCTTCGTTATCTGCGAATAAATCATTGAAATCGAGTCTGGTTTTGATGCCCGTTGAGGTATTCATTTGAGAAATCTCTTTAATCTCGTTCCTTAGCTTATTTTCATTGAGCTGCTTAGCGGGTTTCAACTCAGGTTTCTTACTGACTTCTCTAATACTGTTTATAATTGATTGTTCGTTGGATGTGTGTATTGCTGCTGAATTGAACGTCTTAATTTCACTTTTAACTGCATTCGTTGCATCACCAATCTGCTCTGCTTCCAAATCTTCTTGTTCCTCCAACAAAGATTTGCGATAGTTTTCCTGGCGCCCCCTTCTCGTAGATGGCCTGCGTTTGGCTGGGGCTCGCACACGATCCTTGCATACGTTGGATAAAATGTTGTCGTTCGTATTCTTATTCTGGTTTTCTTTTCGTGCATCTCTTCCTGTGGAAACTGCATTTTCGGAAATTATCTTTGATTCCTTCTCGGCACTGGGTGGCAATTGTTCTTCGAGTGATTTTCTGAAATTTGGTTTTGCTCCGGAATTCGGTAGCAGAGCTTGAACGTTTATGTTCAAGTTGGGAATTTGTAATTTTCCAGGGTTCTTTTTTTTCTCATCCTCCGGCTGTTCTATGTCATCTTTAAATTTATTAAGTCTTTCTTTAACACTTGTATGAGTAGATGCTTCGTTCGGAGGACTGATTATTTCCTCTGATTTGCTAGTTAAAGGCTCTCGGTGATCCAGAACATCTTCAGATAACATAGTTTGTGTATTCGTTGTAGTCTTTGTTTCTAATGGTTTCGCCGACTCAGCTTCGTCATCTGGTGGCGGCTCATCGAACAGCGAATGTATGGGCATTTTTATTTCCAAGGGTTTTTCAATTGCCTTCATTGTCTCATTGAAATCATCGTAGAACACACTGTGCAAACGCTTCGAGCCAGTTGCAATGGTCGTGTCAACATTTTCATCATCGTCATCTGGGGGCACATCACTGAACAAACACAGGCCACCGTAATCGCTGATATTCGGTAACGCATCCAATTTATTATCATCCTTTTGCAAAGCGGCTTGTGTTGGCGGCACCGGTTGTGGTAGGGCGGGCTCATAATAATCATTCTCCAAGTCCAGTGGAAATTTCGATGTCGACAAATGATTGCTGGCGAGTGTTTGAAAAAAGTCATCATCATCGGGTGGCTCGTCCAGAAATATGCCCACATAAGACGCCGAGGCGGGTGGTGGCTTGTTGAAGGATTCTTCTGCGCTCATATGCCATTTGTTAGAGGCTGATGACGATTCCAGAGAACTAATAGAGCTCTTGCGTTCAGCAGAAGACTCCTGTGTAGAGTTCGCTGTAGGAGTAGTAACGGGAGGAGACTCAACTGAACTGCTCACATTGTCCGTTTCGCTGGCAGAGTTTGTTTCAATTTCTGGTGTGGTAGTTTCGTTAGATGAATCAGTGGAGAATAAATTGGCATTAATACTCTCCTTTTTTGAAGTTAGTTCATCTCCTACTTCTTGTATAAATGCAGGCACATCTGAAGAATTTCGTACCTCATCTGAAGTCAGCTTTGTCTTGCCAGTGGAAAATAAATCATCTTCACCAACGGATTTTTCAAATATCAGCTCTTGATTTGTCTTTTGCTCGGTTTTTTGTGGTTTCTCAAAAAATTTCTCTTCCACATCATCGTCTTTAGCCGGACCAAATAAATCAGCAGTAAATAAATTGGCTTTCAGAGTTTTTTCATTGCTTGTATGTTTTACAGTTTCATCAGCAAAAATATCTCTTGATGATATATTCTCTGTGGGCTTCCTTGCATTGTCTACAGCTACGATTCCGTGGCCATTTCCTGGCAGACTCTTGCCAGCAAAGATGTCAGTATTTTTTTGAACTTTCGAAGACGGATTTAAAGACTTTAATTTCGAATCATCAAACAAATCCTCAGATTGGTTCTCACTGGCCCGTTCCTCTGTTTCTGGGACTTCTCCAAACAAATCCGCCTTTCTTACTGGATCTAGTTGTTGTGGCAATTTCGTTCTCGATGCAAAAAGATCAGTACTCGGATTATATTCCTCATCCGTGTCATCACTGAAGAGTAAAGTTTTCTCAATTGATGTTTTGATATTAATTTTCTTCGTACCGAAAACGTTCAAAAAATCATCATCGTCATCATCATCATCATCGAAAAGAGATTTTGCAGTGATTTTAGTGCGTACAATAATATTTTCGGTGGCTTTATTTTCCGTAACAGCAACAGGGAAAAGTGGTTCATTTGTAGGACTTGGGGCGGGACTCTCAAATAGATTTAAAGGCCGAGTTCGTGAAATGTCTTTTGGTGTTTCAATTACAACAGACTCAGTCATCTTCGGTGTGGGCATTGGCTGCTTCTGCTCCTGCTCTACGGGACTATTGCCACGACTAGCGAAGAGATCAACAACTTTTCTGGTTTCGCGTTTAGATGCTTGCGGTTGAGTTTCTGTCTCCTGTATAGAGGTTGGCGTTGTATGTGCACTCGTAGACGATAGTTTCCTAGCAGCAGGCGTAGGAGCTGCTTCCTCTTTGGCATTGGCCTTGTCAACAATCTCAGTCATGAAAGAGTTGAAATCATCGTCATCGAATAAATTTACGGGCTTGCGTTTAATTTGATTGGCCGCTGGTTTTATGGGCATATAAGCGGTTGTCTTTTGTTCGGACCCAGCAAAAATATCATCCTCTGGTATGCGATCATCAAAAAAGGGCAATGGGGTGGTCTTAGGAAAGCCTTGAGAATGTGGAATTCCAGCTGCTGTTGCTGCTGGTATGTTCTGGTGTTGGTGCGGCGGCGTTGCTGCTGACGACGATGCCGACGTAGGCGGAGTGTTCTGCAGCGAAGCGAACAGATCATATTCCGTGTCCGTGCGTCGATTTGAAGCTGTTCTCGATGTTGATGTGGAACTTGTGTCGCTGCCCTCAGCGAATGCTGGAGCTGGCCTGGTTCTCTGTACATTTCGATCGCCTGGGAAGAGTGGTTGTGATCCACGTAGTGAGGAAGCATTTTGTACCGCAATATTTGTTGGATATTTTTCATTTAATATCGAAGTGCTGGAAGCCCATTCCGAGAGATTGGCCGATTTACTTTCGTATGACTCATTGTCTTCAGCTGAAGTCGTCGAATCGGAGAATGCTTCCGATATTTCGTCGCCCGAGTAATCATTAGCGCCATCACAAAGGCCAACGTGCCAATTTTCCTTCCATAATTTCGTTCCGTAGATTTGCGGAAGCAGACGATCGTTGTAGGGATTTTTTGGTTGGTAAATGCAGCTGAAAATTTTGAGAAAAAAAATGTATTTAAATAAATTAGCAGATTCTTCTATTTGGGTCTTTTTTAATTGAATCATCCATGTAAATATTTATGAGTAAGAACTATGCAATAATGATTTCTTATTTATGGATCAATATTCAATATTGTGAGTATAAATACTAAATATGTACTCACTTATTAGCCGAATTCTCTTCATCCGAGTCTTCGAAATCCAGGGCATATTTTTCATGGCAATTATGAAGCATTTCCAGATTCTTTGCCAGGAATGTTTTTAGGATCTCGTTAGATGATTTCGGTTCTTCACTAGGCTGAAATACAAAGAATGCAGCGATTTGTACTAGGTTTTTGTCTACTACATTATGGTACAATAGCTCTTACAGGCTCCGCTGGTGTGTTGACAGTTTCATCGTCGTCGCAGCAACGACTCTCAACAAACTGGGCAAACTGAAGAGCAGTTAGGCTGTTGGATGCATTGTCCAAAGTTATCTTGGTGCGATTCACATTGACGTTCAAATGGTCCAATGCATCGGTAGTAGAGGTCGCTCGCTGCTCCAAATTCTAGTTGGATCAAATGTTAAATGTTGCAATAAATAAGAAATTGTATTGAAATTTGTATTGAAACCTCGGAAATTTCTTTCATCCATAGCAACAGCCAACAATCACCCTCGAAACTCCACTGATGGGCTTGCGAAATTACTTTTTCAGCGTTTGCTGATAATTCCATTATTTTTGTCGCTACACTTTGTAATATTTCAATTAAATAAAGAAACAAAATATGCCATACAGCTGTTTGTAATTCTAATCAGCTGTAGCTTCGAAATTTTGTTCAGTCCCTGCTAGTGTTATCCTGATATTAGAAATCACGAGTACTTTTGTTTCGATTCGGGTATTTTTTGCCTCAAACAACTTTTGCTCCGTATGGCAGAAGGTTTGAAAATTTATTGGTCCAGTTCTTGAAACCATAACGCCAACACTTTTTAATACAATTCGTGATGCATCATGAATAAAATTCAGAGTACATTTTTAGTGGTAGAGGATATTTTTTCCACTACTACTAAACATTTTAGTGCTTTTTTCTATAATACTAAAACGAATTTACAACCAATCATTTTATTTTAATAATAGAAAATGTAGCTTGAAAGTTTATATTTTGTAACAATCCCATACAAATATCGGTCAATCGCATTAGTCGACTTTGGACAATTTTGCAATCATTAAATTTGACTATGAAAAAAATCGACCAAACTTGATTTTCGATTATAATCGAAGTCAGTTTACTTATCACTAGTTCACTATTCAACACTGAACATACCTCCTCACGTGGGATTTGTTCTTTGCTTATTTGCTCCAAAAAAATTATTTGCGCTTTTATTTTCATTTTTTAAATAAAACAAATCGTAGTTTAATTAAGTTATTGTACAATGGCGATGTTGGCAGAACCTCGAAAACGGAAGCAATATAATTTGGTGCCACGCGGGAAGGCGCTTTATGAAGGTAAGCTTTACTGATCATTTGTTGAAAAATTTGTTCTATGGAATCTCACAAATTCACAGACGACTCGCGGTTCGGTACGAAAATGCTGGAAAAGATGGGCTGGTCAAAAGGAAAAGGCCTGGGTGCCAACGAGGATGGCATCAAAGATTTTGTGCGTGTTCGTTGTAGAAACCGCGCAGAAGGTCTGGGATTCGAGGACCGCGATGACCAGTGGACGCAACATGAAGAGAGCTTCACAGGCCTGCTACAGACACTCAACGATGGCGGCAGTGCCAAAGACGAAGCGAAGGAAGATGTTTCAGGCGACGAAAGGCCAGCGGGATTCGGCTTTCCTGCAGACCGCAAAAAGAAAAAGGAGAAGCTAACCGAAAAAATTAGCGGCGAGTCACTGGAGGAGAAATCCAAGCAGAGCAAGGCGCGTGTGCACTACAAAAAGTTTACCAGGGGTAAAGACCTTTCACGGTGTAGCGAAAAGGATTTGTTAAACATATTCGGCAAGAAGGCAGAGGGTGAGAAGGACCAAAATGCCATATATCAGCAATTCAATGCAATTGTTGTAGAGCCACAGGAGAACGAAGAGGAGGCTGCAAAGTCGAACTTCGGCGTCCATACGGGATTGTCGGTCAGCGACTATTTTAAACAGAAAATGGATGCAATGAAGAACAAAATGAAAAATGGCTTTAAATCGGAGAACGGAGAAAAGGAATCATTAGTGGAGCAGGATGCGTCGGATGAAGAGGTAAAGGTCGTAAGGAAAAAGGCTTCGGCAGTGGAACAACAGAATGAAGAAATCGTAGAAGAAGAGGAACCAAAAAAGAAGAAAAAGAAAGGAAACAAGGATAGTGCCGAAGAGGAAAGAGTGGAACTGATTGAGGAAGCAACCGAAGAGTCCGGAGAGGCAGAGGCCCTCAAAAAGAAGAAAAAGAAATCGAAAAATAAAGCGGATCTGGAGGCTGAGGAAGTTACGGAAATAGAAGGTAAAAAATCGAAAAATACCAAGAGCGAAGAAGGCTCAAATGATACAGATTGCCTTATAGTGGAATCAAGCGGAGCTACTTCGAAGAAAGCCAAGAAAAGAAAACACAAAGAAGTCGCAACTGAGGCAGAAACCATTGCAGAGGAATCAATGGAATTGAGCGCAAAAAAGCCCAAGAAAAAGAAGTCCCTTGCAATTGAAGTGAACGCACCGATGGAAAAGGCTGCCAGCACCAACAATAAGAAATCCAAGAAAGATGTAAGTCCACCAGAAAACTCCGATCTCGGCGCGGAATTACTGTCCCTCGATGATTTAATTGCCAAACGTAACTCATTCAATGTCTACACCATTTCTTCATTTTGTGCAGAGAAATTCCGCAACGTCGATCTAGAGCGCTTTGCCGGCTCCACCATGCCCAGCATAATGGGCTACGCGCTGAATGTTGACTTGGAGCTGAACATTAAGACGATACCGGGCGACGAACATCGCATCACTCAACTATGGAATTGCACATTGAACAAATACAAGGATGCGGCGCCGAAGAGGAACACCTATTACTACTACCAGAAGCAAGTGAGAACGGCGCGCAAAACGAATCAGAAGAAAATGCCCCACTTACATGTGAAAACGTGGAAGCGCAAGCAAGTCTTCCAGGGCATCTAATCCAATAAATATTTGAAAGTTTTTATCATCATTATTCCTCTTCTTTTTTTATTTATGTAAAATAACGTAAAGTAAAGCTTGTTCTATTTTTATAATATTATTGAAATATTGAAATTATTGAAAAAGAAGTTGAATTTGATATCCATTTTTTTGTAATCCAGTATAGAGTATCAATAAAAGCGCACTTATATGCTAAACATAAAACTAATGAGCTCCATTGTTAATATTCATTTAAAAAAGAAGACGTTTCTCTTGTTTTTCAATTTAAATGTAAAGCTCGCTTGTGTGTGTGGTTTGATTGGGTGCATCTCTGTGGCCTACCATCGATCATCGTCCTCCTCCTCGTCGTCCAGTTCACCATTCTGGCGAGCGATACGCCGCGACCGACGTAAAGGCCTTCGCAAGGGCCCCGAGCTGGAGCGCTTTAACAATGGATTACGTTTGAACGTGTTCAGGTTGACGTGTGAATCCCACTAGAAATGGACGAAAAATGTCATTCGAGTGCATATGTGAGTTTTCATATATAACTTACCGAGCTCGAGACAATTTCCGAGCGGACTGGATGCCATGACAAATCCCGCACAATATCTTTGTGCCCTTCGATAGCCTCTTTGATCTGGCCGGTGAGCACATCATAAACTAAAAAGTATCAATTCATTAATTACACTGGACGGATAAAACTTAACTTTTTACAAATTAAAAAAAAGGCCATTCTGTTCCTAGTTCGATTGTTATTCACATTCACATTTTCCCATAGCAATTGAACTCTAAATGGCCAACCTCGGGTAGTTATGAGAGGTAGGAACTTAATTTCAAAATGAATATGAGGCCTGCGCAAAAAACCTTAGAAATGAAGAAAATACGAATGTGCTTACTAATAATGCGTCCTGTGCCACAGCCTGTATAAATGTAACGTTGGCCCGTTTGCAGGGCCGGAGAAAATTTGGCGCGCAGTAGACTTTTTGTCACCCGGTGACCTCGATATGTCATAACGCTGACGTCGCCATCCAAAGTTGTTGTGGGATTATAATCTGATTTTGGTTTTTCCAAAAAGAATAAGCCAATAAATATGAATTGCTTCAGCTGTATTTCCATTTGAACACTTACATTCGCGTGGCACCGAATCCCACCGATAATCCCAGTCGAGCAGCGGAAGTTGATTGTTCTTGTTCGCCTTGCTCATTGGCGTCATCTTACGCAAATCCCATATTTTAATGCTTTGGTCTTTCGAATTGGACAGCACATAGTAGCCATCGTTGCGTGGATCAATGTACGTGATGCCATCCAAGTGGCCCAGAAACACACCGACCGGTGTACATAGATTGTTGCTGACGCATCGCGTGTCCCACAGTTTCAGATAGCCATTATTACAGCCACTCACAATTAAATTCGTGTCCTGGTCGCTGACATAGCTGAGGGCGTTGATATCACCTTGGAAATAGCGCTCTGTGCGTATGGTTTTCAACGAACGCGTCTCACGATCGCTCATATAGATGCACGAATTGTTACAGCCCCCGATTAATGTGCGACCGCACGGCGAGAATCTTATCGAAAATATACTGGAACGGCTTAGTTCGGTATTAAGATCGAGCCATTGAAAATCTTCGGGTGGGCCATTGACGGGCACAATGAAGACTGGAATATGTCAAAGAGATGTTGATTGTATTTGTTTGGCAATGTAGGTACTGTAATGCTTACAAAAATCTGACCACGTGGAATACGCGATATATTTGCCACATGGACTGAAATCCATGTCCAATATGCTCCATTGGACATCTCTGGCCTTCAAGCGATTTATCCGATGGTATGTGCCCTTGGACGAGTCGAAAACGCGTATAATTGAGTCTGAAATGAAAATGCTTGCAACATTCAAAACACCATACGAATGGGTCACTCAAGTACGCACCCTGACACGCGGTAACCAGCCGACTGCCATCCTTGTTGAATTTGCAAATGAACACTTTGGCTTCCAAAGACATAAGACGTTCCTCTTTTTTGTTGGGCACGAACAAATTTGCAATGCGACGTTGCTGATTCGATGTGAATCCGGGAATGCCATTTTCGCGCTTCAGCAGAGTCAGGGACAAACTCGGTTCCGTAGGACGTTTGCTATTCGCTGGCATCCCGCATAGCGCTTTTATTTCTTTGTACAACATTGTGTGCTGTATAATGGATCAAAAGTCAAGTAACTGCAATCGAATGGAAATCATTTAAAGATCCGACTTACGCGAAATGTTCTCAAGTCTGGTTTCTTGCGAATCACAGGCATTTCGGTTGTGGGTCGTTGCAATTGTCCCATTAGCTGTCCTACCATACTGCCAATTGCATCGCGGAGCATCACCGTAACCTCGCTGTCGTCCTCATCAAAATCGTCATCTTCGTCGAGTTCATAGGTAAAATTATTGCCCATTGGTGGGTCAAAAACGACTACGTATGATGCAACTGTGCGACAGCAGCAGGCAGAGTTGGTTGGCTGGCTGTGGCCCCACTCACTGAAATACCAGTTTCTTTAATGGAGGAAATGGGATAATCAGGGAAAGTTGCATTATTTTACCAATGAAAGAAATACTTACATTTCATATATTTTTGAATTCGATTGGAAACAGTGTACTTTTTGTCAGAATTTATAAAATTTTCTGCAATTGCAAGAAACCAGAAAAAAAATGCACAATTTTAATCGAAAATCGAAAACAAAGAAAAATGAAATCAGCTGTCGTCCTACAACGAAACTCACCATTATTATGTGGTGAAATTTGTATACTTTTACAGTGGGACTGGAGTGATAAACATATTGTTAAAAATGGTTGTCTCTATTTTTAAAAGATTCGACTTTATGGAAAGTTTGTATTACCATTTTGTATTACGAGTATTCGCTTATTTTGTTAAAGACTGCTATGTTTGACTATCGTCGTATAGACACACCTCCTTATGGACGTTAAAAACGTTGTGTCAAAGTTATATACCATGCCAAAAAGTTTTATTTTGAAGTTATCACCACGGACCATTCAGCCAACAACGAATCATCCAGACCGGAAGAGGCTAGATCACTGCTCCCTGTTCTAAGTTAAATAGCAAGTAACAGTAGTCGCCAACCTCTTATTACTTTCAAAAAATTCCTGTGACTAGTTTTTGTTAACTTCAATAGTGGCGCCAAATCAAACTAATTTAGAAAAATATTTTGGGGAGACCAAAATACAAATATTATATGCTACTTATTAAAATTGTTCCTTATATTTGATATTTTCCCCCAAATAGTGCCAAGGAATTAAATCTAAATTTTGCAGAAGTATGTTTTATGGAACTGAATGTCTCATATGCAGCGAGACAACAACCAACGAAAAATGTACATATTAATTTCTCGCCAACATATTCGACGGATTTGCGCTCTGCTACCTCTGCCAGCTAACTGCACATTCGCTATAATAATGCTGAGTTTAAATTTAGAAGCATTTTTTCGCACAATTTAACTTGGTTGTGTTACAATGCAACGAGGCAGGAATGAGCAACTGCAAACCCCGGTAAAGGACCTAAAATGTCAACAAATTCTTTTTCTGTATTGCGTACTTCATGCCTAATCAATTCCAAAACGGTTACCGGTGGTTTTCAGTGTAGTTAACAACAATGAGATAATAATTTGAAGTTGAAAACGATAACGAACGACAGCAAAAATCGCCTTTAACTCATTTGGGAGCATACCTAATATTGTAAAAAGTTGTTAGATATATTTTTTGCGATTCTCCGAAGAATGACTTGGGCTTATGACAAGATAAATGGGCGCTGTTAAAAGTTTTGAATCTTAAGAACGCAAAAAATTTGTTACAAGATTGAGCTTTGCGTGGTCGTCATATTAACTACTATTATGGTAAAAGATATTTAAAAGAAGAACACATGGTAAACTTAATTCCTACCGGAAATTTCGGTTCCTACCGGAATTTTCTATTAGACCAAATGACCAATCGACCTGAAGTTAGGTATGTATTCTGTAAGATTTGCCTAACCGAGAGTATAAAAAATATTAAGGGTATTCATTTAAAGTGGGAAACCCCTCGAAAACGCGAAGTTACTTAAAAGAACTGTCAAATTTCATATGTTTTGACTGCTCATCTGCCCAACTGAATCGTTTCTGAGGGGTGTCCTTCTTTAAATGAATCGCCCTATTTACTTTGATTTTTAAACCAAAAAAGAGACAAATGTGTGCATGTGTTGCTGGGTTCGGTATAACTGAAGCTTCCGGTAGGAATTTCGGTTATATGACCGGTCATTGTGTTCTTACTGGGTGCACACAAAAAGGTAAATCTAACCGAAAAAGGGATTTAGAAAACGCTCCAACCCTTTAACCGGTGAGAGATGGTAAATTGATTGCACTATTTTGTACACGGTTACGTTGTACATATTCCAGTTAATTGGTGAAAAATGCACATTTAACCAAAAATTGTGGTAAAAAAACTTACAATAGCAATTTTACCGAGGTTTTTTTTCTGTGTACTTAAGCGGCAGACACTAGAACAAAGGAATTTCTTTCTCATTAATAAAAATAGGTTTGTAAGCCAAATGTGCTCAAATACTAAGCGCTTACAGTAACTTCAATGTATCGGACAGATTTATGCTAGCAGCATCACAATAAGGTGAAAAAACTACATGTGTAATAAATAGAAATGTGTCTAATGCACAAGAAATAATTATAATAATTTAGAACGTACATACATATATAATTATACCCCCACACTCACTGTGGCAGGGTATACTAACTTTGACACAACGTTTGTAACGCCCATAAGGGGGCGTGTACTGTATATTCTTAGTCAGCATCGCTATCGTCCGTCCGTCCGTCCGTACGATAGCGGTCGCAGTTTTGGAGATATCGACTTGAAACTTTGGGTACATGTTTTTCTCGTGAACACTGAGATCAAGTTCGAGAATCAGCCAAATCGGACAAAAACTGGGCGTGGCTCCCATACACCGAAAAAAAGGTCAACATTTTTCAAGTCTCTTTTATTGCTGCATTCGATTGGAAATGTTTAGAAACGTATTTTTGACATAGTCCGAGGTTCCGAAACCACATATATAAGGGTCAAAATGGGGTCTTGAGATCACATCATTTTATGTTCCTCTTCCTACTGTGTGGGGGTATTTTAGCTTCGACATAGCCGAATATAGTCCACTCTCTAGTTTTTAATAAGAACTAAAATGGCATGTCCATATCAGTATGTTATCTATAAGCCATCTCTTCAATATTAGAAATCATAATAGATGTTAAGCTCGTTCTGAAGTTAATTGCACAGTGCGCCAGACTTAAATAGTTCCATTGTATACGGAAAGTTCCATGAGACAGGCTTTGACTATTTTACATCTGCAACCCTCAAATTTTAAGTATTATCAACGAGGTTAATTAAAACGATAAAAAAATTCTCTTCCCTATTCGTTTACTCTAAATATCTTCCAACACAGCTACATACATATTTCCCACTGACAGCCCCTGCAAATCGATTATCTCTTTCGTTAGTTAAATTTTTAATAAACCACAACAATGTAAACCACAAATTACTGTGCATACCAAATAGCCGTTGACTGCTTCTCGATACTATAGAATTTTTGACCTTTGGCGTGCGTGAAACTTTTTCCTCGGCAATTTCCATTAAAATGTGTATAATGTCACTCAAATTGCCAGCCAATAATATCTATAACGCAATTAATGCCCAGCATGTTCATGTCCTCGTCGACGTCGAAAGGTACTCATTACGCTTATAACGAACAGTTGACAAATGTGTAATTAGTTTGAAATTTAATTATGTAAACAATTGGCTCTCGTTTAATTATACGGCAACGTTTAAAACGCATTTACGGATTGGCTTACCCTTTGACCATTAGGGGTCGGGAGGATCGTCCGATGATGTCCAATGTGCAGTGTGGGGTAATGTCACAATTATGGTTACTGGAACGAACGGTTGATATTCTTTAGTGGATATTCTGTTGTTGTTGTGGTTATTGTTTAATATGGGCGTGTTGATTATTGGTTAAACATTGGACAGCTTGAAGAGCTCAAGTGGTGTGTCATGTTGTGCTCCGGGGTCAGTCATCTGGTTCGGTTCACATTGGACATTTTAAATTTTTCATGAACAATTAAAGGCAAATTGGTTAAACAAAATGCTAATAAGAACAGGTAATAGGTGTGTATACAAGGCAACTTAATATTGTTTCAGTAGCCGCTATACGTCTTTTATTATTGTAATGGGAATTGGGTTAGGGTGAAACTCGAAAGTATCTTGAATGCCGGACTAAATAATATTCCTACTCAAATCGTGGAAGTAGTGAGAAGAAATTAGTTTTAATTTTGACGATGGCTTTATTTTAATTTTTATTAAAAATATGTTGGCTTTTACGTTTCACATTGTGATCATTTGGTTTAATTTTTTGTCGGCAAGCATAGTGTCAATCCTTTCCGATTCAGTCTCAATCTAATTTTATTGCTACATGAAATTGTTTTCATGCTTTAATGAGAATGTTTTTGATTTTCTGTAGCCGCACAGATATTCGAAATATTTCAGACAATTTGTCAGTAAATAACGCAGTTTTTTATCTTTTCAACAAAGGCACGCATAGTACACAATGCAGACAGACGCTTGTCGGCATCCGAAATTGAATTGAAAGTTCTTTTAGGAAACCGGGAATACATGAGAGAGATCCGTACGGGCGACACCCGAATGTCAACAACATTCTGATTTATTTCAGCGTATGAAACGCTTCGTTGCTTCTTGTTAATTTGAGTTCGAGTTACTTTCGAGTGTGGATGGATATTTCTTATTTTCCTGCACTCGTTCGATGAGATTTCCTTTTCGTGTACATAATTTTAATTTTAAAAGAACGTCTTTTGATTTTTTTCTTACTTGTCTCATATATTTTAGAAGGAGCATAGTTTAAATTTATCTGCGACTAGTTTACACGGTAATATTTGTCAATATGCCAAAGAAACTTTTGAAAGTGACATTCTAGCTCAGAGAAATTCATTCAGTGTCCCCTAATAAGCTTCATAACATTTCTGGAAACTGAAATGATATATTGAAAAATAAAAAAATGTAATATCGGCTTTGTTAGTGATAGTTGGATACTAAAATTAGCCTGGAGTGCAATCGCGTATATCGATATGCGATACTTGGTCTTGACCCGCTAATATGGTGTCGAATATGTTTCGATAGCACACGGCACAAACATCAAATCTAAACGAAAATGATAGCGAGACTGACGATATTTTCGTTCGATATCGAGATACGCGAAATTAGAAGAAATGATCAAAATAAGAATTGCTCCAAAAAATTAGGACCCTTACAATTGGTTTCCGGGATCGTACATGATTGCATATAGAAGTAGAAACTTACCCACCAAATAGTTTCCGTCCAATAATAAATAAAAATTTGTGTAATTAAATTCATTCATCTATCCGGCCAATTCCGTGAACATAATTCAACACTAAGGTTCGAGGTACGAATTCCGTCTTTGAGTATATTTTTCCCATATTTGAAACGTGTCGGCCCGTTTGGCCTGCTCCTACCAAAAAGACAAATCAAAGTGAGCTTTTAAACAATAATTTAGAATAATATATCAACACATTTTGTATGCCATTGGTCTAGCTATTACTAGGCAATATATAGTCTAGGGTACGTATTTTGTTGCACACCGTTTATATGAAATTTCTAACCTGCTTTATAAATAAATGCTTCTGCACGAATTATTTGGCATAACCACACAAATTATGACTTAATTTGTTCGCCATGCCATGCAAATCTCATTTAGTCTAATCGAGATACAGACGAGTTGAATGAAGAGGATGCCATCTAGAAATTTAGCAATTCAAAGAATTCATGAAACGTTTTCTATATTTCAAAATTATTCAAGAGAAAAAATGAAATAAAATAAAAAGAATTCTATGATTGTTGATGAAGGACTCAAGTCCATTAATGATGCATAGCTGATATCCGTCACACTCAGTTTCCTTAAAGTTGAATTAAAAGTGTCTGCAAATTGGTCACTAATCTATTGCGCTGCCTGTGCGACATTAATGGGAAGGCGGGTTGTACTGTGGACAGTTTTCATTATAGCACGATTCAAGCAGAACGCGATTAACAAGCCGCAAAGCTAATATCCACACACAAACAAATAGGAAAACAACAACAAGCCCGAAGAAAAAAAAATCGTTGATTAGACTCAATTAGCCGCAAACTCAGTTAGCCAGCCAGCCAGCCAATGCCAACGAGCGTAGAGGGAATGTGCAAGACCTACACAGTCATTGGCATGCGCCATATTGGATTTGTATGCGGCTTTGGGCGGAGCCAGAAAGCCATATTCTCGTTGGTGGTTGGTTGTTGGGTGCATCACGTACTGCTGTGATGCGACAGTGGTGTTCAAGTACGTGATGTGTCTATCGACCGACTGGGAACACTGACGGTTTGTGGCTTTAGTTCGTCGTAGACCTTTCAACGGTTCACTGGTTCGTTTTGTGTAGTTTTTTTTGGTTAAACGCTTCATCGGTAAAACGAAGCTTTGTTGTTTCGTGGTGAGGGTATTTTTGTGCAAGATTTTGTATGGATTTATAACTTTATAAAGATAAAATCAAACTGACGTCACACGAGGCAGCAAAACCAACAAATACAAAAATGGAAGGCACACGTCAAATGGAGACTGACACCACAAAGCTCACGAAGTTCCCCACGCCCTTCTCAATCGAAAGTTTGATTGCAAATCAAAATTCGTCAAAATCAATGGACAACAACAGTCGCGATTCAGACGAACTTAGTGCACGCGCCATGGTGGCTTCATCTGCTCTGGGTCTGACAAATTTCCCTCTGTACAATCCCTGGATACATGGTTACTTCGCCCAAAACCACGATCGGTTATCGCAGCTCATATCGAGCGGTTGTTATTTAACAAACTTTGGAAAAGACCAGACTTCGGACGCACCGCCGCCGGTACAGGTTTTACAAAATATGCCACCCAAACCAGCCGCCATAGCCCAGCAACTTTCGAATGATACCGACGGTCAAAGACTTCTAACGGCGATCCCCCTCGAAGCTCAACTACATTCGCGTTTCTTGTTTAATCCGTCGGATGCGAATTATCGTGATAAACTTCTAGTGCCGAATTTCGGTGTCGGTAATAGTTCGACGAACCTCGGCTGTGAAAATATTGCCACATCACGTTCCCATTCTAGTCTTGCCAGTGATCTAAGCCCTCGCCATCGATTGGCGGAGTTAATGAGTGGCGAATATGTGCACAACTTGAGTTTGCATGCTCGTCTGCAAAATGTGGGCAAGGCGGATGAGGTGATCGCAGCACCTTCGGTCATTTGTGGAGACTCTGCGAACAGTGCGGAACCCCCATTAGATGTGGGCATGGATGAAGATTTCGATTGCAGCGGCGATTCTTGCAGTGACATTAGTCTTACCATGTCACCGCAAAATTATAGCACTGATATGGATAAAAGTAGAGGTAAACAAACATACACAAATAAAATAGTTGAACTTTCTTTTTACTCAGAGATCGAAACACGTGGTCGAGCCATAGTTTGTCTGTCGGGATATCTATCTGTCCACATATCGTCGGTCGTATGACTAACCGACGTAACTGACTCGTCGACAGTATTACGAACTAATGTAACTCATGGGAAAATCTATAGGAGATACGGCAGTTCGTGAAATTGAAATTTAGTCAGTTACGTTAGTTTCGGATACGAGCGACAATATATGTATTTTGTGGAACCATGCTGGATACATATTAGTACATTAGATTGACCGATTATGTGCACAAAAGCCAACGGGTTCTATACAGTCTTACAAGTGATGACATATTTGCTCCATGTGAAGCTTTTCAAGGAAATTAAAACTCTCTTAAGTTAGGTTCTAATTGCTTGAAAGATGGCGACCGTACAGAAAAATGTGTAGTTATCTGATTGTTCTCCGGGAAGAAATCGAACTCGAAATCTTCCGATAGGGCTACTTTTGGAGGTTAAATGCTGTTCAATGGGTTATAGAGCGATAGTAACGATAAACTGAAAACATAATTCGGATCAATCGGGGTCCATATTACATTCTTCCTACTATATTGAGATAACGGGCTCAGATGTTATTTCTTCGGTGCAAAAAGCGTCTCCACCTCATTTTCATTACGAGTAAGGTTTTATCGGCGCAGTTTATAAGCAATGTTTTCGAAGGCAACTTTTTTTGTTAATGTGTCCCCGTCCGAACGAAGCGATTCTGGTGTTTGGACAATAATATTTTTGAACTGAATTCTAAAATATGTCGGATGGAAGGTGGCAGGTCTCCTATGGATTTGGTTTTCAAAGTGCAATAACATGGATTTCCCGATGTATTTAACTGCTGTCCCAGTCCCTCAAGTTAGGAAGGTATTTAATTGTTCAATACACGGTGTAAGCACCGTGTTTTGTTTTTCGTAGTCTCTCACAGTTTTCACTCCATAGCACTTCTCCTAGAGGATTTGTCTACAATGGCACCATACCAATTTATTCCATTAGCCTATTTGGAGAAAACCATCTACTCTTTTTTTGCAGTCATGCTCTACGCTTTGATTTTTCTCAATCCCTCATTCTGCATTGTGTTTATTGTTTTGTCAAAGCCTTTTAAACGTTTATGATTTAATTTGAATTGTTTTCCGAACAAACAATAGTAATTTGCATAAAATGCATTAAGACCCAATGTTAAGTGTCAATCAAAACTTTCAACTCTTGCACCGCTTTTCATATTTTAACTGACATTTTGACACTTGCTAGCTAACACGCTCGCCAATGGAAATGGAAAACTTTTTCATATTTCAACAACTTCATTCATTCAGTCAGTCAGTCAGTCTTTCAAAAGTGGCAACTGAAGCAATGTCCGTGACGGCGGCAGAAACACTGCCAACAGGATTTTCTAAAGTTGCCACTACGTTCCGTGAACACCATTTATCAACGCATAAAAATTCAATTTGAGAGACGAGAAAATTATGTTGTTGTAATGCTAAGAGGCTAAGAAGCGAATCAAATTGAAATTAAATATTCATAACTGGCATTACGCAGACCATTCAGTAAGCGGTGATGGTGACTGCTGTCTCACAGCTCTTCATGTCGCCTGGCGGGGGTGGGTGGCGGCAATTTGTGTTAGAATCCACCACAACATAAGCATCTCCGACTTAATTCAACTGACTTGACTGGAAATGTGCTCAGTTCGGGTTTATTTGGGCAAAGTGCGCATAAATCAGTGGCAGCTCAAGCCGAGCATGTAAGTGTTAAAAAAAGCATTCAGCCGATAATCTCTTAATTTTGGCATCATACAGACCGCGCGAAGGGTTCATTTTATGGGGGAGATGAGATACATTGGACTGCATTGGGACATTGCATTCTAACTATCCAGTGAAGTCGTTTAGCTTTCACGCTCAACTTGCGCCAAGAAGTATTAAATTTCCAACTGAGGGTAACGAAACGAACGTTAAGTTGACTTGATGATGATACTGTCATCATTTCTATGCCACAAGTTATGACACACCCCATTAACCTTCCACTCAAGATGTTCTTCTTGTTACTTTTTGTCGGGTGTCTATATTTGTCAGGATATATTATGGGCGGTCTGTTTTATTTGCACATGGCTTTTGGGATGTTGAATTGGATGTTTACGAATTAATTTTTTGCGACATGAATAATGGCTTAACTGCAATTAATTTGTTATGTGCCCCCATAACACAGTGTCACGGAGTCTAGATTTAAAACCGAAATTTTGTGATTCCACATCTTTGGTTATAATTCAATTAACAATGTTCTAAAAAATTCCTCTTACAGCCTATACACACTCCGACAGTGAAGAATCGGATGACGACGCTCATTCGGGAAATAATGACTCCAACAAGGATGCTACTGGTGGATGCAATGGCAGTAATTCGAAATCACGTCGAAGAAGAACGGCTTTCACATCGGAACAGTTACTGGAATTGGAACGTGAATTTCATGCCAAAAAATATTTAAGTCTGACCGAAAGAAGTCAAATTGCCACAAGTCTCAAATTGAGTGAAGTGCAGGTAAGACCAAGCCAACTGACGAAATAAATATTGGACAAACATAAAAATACCCTCCTCTCTCTACTCCTCAAACAGGTGAAAATCTGGTTTCAGAACCGTCGCGCCAAATGGAAACGAGTCAAAGCTGGGCTCACGTCGCACGGCCTCGGACGCAATGCCACAACGGGGGGAACCAAAATTGTCGTACCTATTCCCGTACATGTGAATCGCTTTGCCGTGCGCTCGCAGCACCAGCAATTGGAGAAAATGTGCCTAAGTGGTCCTAAGCCCGATCTTAGAAAGAAGATGCCCACAGGTGATATGAGCGGCTTTGAGAAGTTCAATGGAGGTGTGGGCGGCATTACTAGTGCGAATGCAGTGCCGCCTACGGTATTGATGGCAGCCAGTTCTGTAACGGGCACATTGGCGTTAGCGGCGCGTAGTATTTATTAAATTGGTTTTGATAAAGTGGATGACCGACAAAGGCTACGAATGTGACGACAAAACAACTATAAATTCTGTAAAAATAATAATTTTGCTTCATACTAAGAAGCAGATGCCTGAACTCATTTTTGCAATGTAATTGTATATATAAACAAAAAATCATTAAAAAAATAAAAAATGTTTTTGCTAAGTTATTTAGAATTGCAATATTTTAATTCAAACCTTCTTTGAGGACAAATGTGTGCAGCCAACTGTCAGGTATTGATTGTGAACAGATTTTTTAGTTTTGAAGTTTTTAACTTTAAAACCACATTTATGGCTGCGTGAACCAGAGACATAGCCTAACTTTCATTGCACCTGCTCCAGCTCTCCGCTCGGCTCCAAAGCCATGGTGAATTTTCAAAAAGACGCCTAAGCGGATAATCTTTTTTGAAGTCAGCACAGATTGATTTTGTATAGATTTAGCAATGACTGGATGAAGAATTTAAGAAATGCCACTATATGCAAAATGTGCATTTCAAAAAAATTGCAAAAAATATTATTATATTTCTTAAATTTCAGTTAAGTTTCCTCATAAACCTTTAAAGTATCGAACTAACGCAAGATCTAACTCGATTCCATCCTAAGTCCACCCAAGGGCTTATTGCTTTTGGCCACAGAACTCCGTAATTTAGTATTTGTATTTGAAATTAAACATATCGTCTTGTCCGTGGTCAAACAAGACAAATAGTACGATCAACATGGTTGTGCAAGTTTTCAGGGCAATAATACGAAACTCGATAAAAAGACCACTCAAAGAAATGATCAAGAATGGTCAATTATGGTTAAGAATAGTTAACAATGCTTTACTACGTAAAAAATAGTGAATATCTCGGAAACTAAATCAGATATTTGCAAACGGATTTTATCGTTGGAAATATCTGGTTCCAGAACCTGTGAATGAGTTAAAGTACTATTTACTAAAGTCATGTAAAAACCAATTTCAGTCAATGCCCTTTTAAAAATTATTTAAGAACACACAAAATGTTAGACCATTTGAAGTGGATGGGTACTGTTTGTTTTGGAAATCAACGCCATTAGCACAAGTAAATTCAAACATAATGGATTGTGTTATAAATTTTACTTCGAGTGTATCTTTTCTTTCAAAGTCCTCCTTGCCAAACATTGTTTGCAAGCCTTTTTATGGCGATAACATTTGCTTAACGACTTTCCTTCCTATACCATCCACAGTCAATGGATCAATTAAATAGTCAATTTATGCAATTTAACACGCTCGCAAATTAGTTCTATACTTGAAACACAAACAGAGGAAAACTAACTTGCTTGCTCGGTCGACTTTCGAGTGCATTCTACACATTAGAAACATTTCGCTTGACATTTCGAAAAGTCAACTGCGTTCGAAGTCCATGACAAATTGTGCAATTTAACGCACCAAATTGTAACAATTCAGTGTCGAGTAGAGAAAGAACCTATCACACGTACACTGTTCGGTGATAACGGCCGGAATTCACACAAACACACAGTTCCTCACAGTCGAGGCTCATTTTCAGTCGCAAAACAATCACTCCAGGTGCCTCATGTGCCGTCACGCCCTTTTCGGTAGATTTATCGAGGGGCGAGAAGATTTTCGTGTGTGTGCCTACTCGAAGTATTACGCCGGCTGAGGTTGACTTATTAGCTTCCTAATGTGTGTTTCCCTGTGTGCGTTTTGATTCAAAAGGACATTTTTAATTGTTTGCCGCCTGCTTACAGGATTAACAATCTTTGAACACCCGAATGAAAGTGAATGACTCTTGATGACTCTTGGTGTATATTGAATGTAAATGCGGCAAATTGTGTACGCAATCCCAATCCCAAAATGAGCAGCAATTTGCAAAACTAACAAGCTGCAATTTTCGAGCGCATGAGCCTCATGCGTTCTATTCACAACAACCCCCTTGAATACAGTATACAACAGTTTTATGTTGTGTGACACGCCTCCGAGCACAGTTTTTATATCGCTTTGTAACACTTTGGTAATTTGTTTCATTTGGCTCTTATATGTGGGGTGCCAGGGCAAACAAGAAACGTGAACCAGTGAAACTAGGGATGCCAGCTAAGTGAAAAATGTTCACGATTGGCTGTAGATTTTTATATATGACTTCCAGAGTCAAGTCAATTTTCAAACTCTCTAGTCTAGACAGTAATTGATTCGGTGTTGAAACATCCTAAGTTGAAAATTCCTATGACGATACCGCGATAACGAACGATTTGCTATCTTTTTAGGTTCGTTTAAGTTTGATGCTTGGCTCAAACAGTATCGAAACACAGTCGACGCCAAGTATCAACTACACGTCCCAGATTTTAGTTCTGAATCAGCAATATTTCCCTTCATTTATAAAATTCTAAACATTTTCAAGCTAGAAATCAACAAATCTCAATTAATTAAATAAAAATTTCAAAATAATTCACTTGGCATCCCTGCCACATATTCCACCCTATGTAATACGAATTTTCACTGAATATGCGGCATATGCCCCCCTTTGTTGTAGCTGCATCGTTTTGTGGGAAATTAAAAAAAGATTTTTCTGTGGTGTTTTTTTTTTTTTTTAATTTTTATTTTCCATTCATTCATATTCAATTGTGCAAAATACACTTTGTATAATTTGTCGTTTAACATTATTTTGCCATTAATTATGACTTTTAAATGGCGCTTTCGCCGTTAAGTGTGCGTGAGTTTGTGATTTTTCTAAAATAACATTTTATGCCACACATTAACGCACTACACAACCATTATCCCTTCCTTTCGTCAACATCGTCAAAACACAATTTAAAAATCGCACTAAAAGCGCAATTTAACATCAGAGCAGTATTTAGTTTTAACGGTTGCGTACCTTAAATAGCAGTGCGGAAGGAAGTTCGTTTGTGACTTTCATATACCAGCAGCAGCACTAGCGGCTCTGGCTGCAAGAAATCATAAATCATCACAAATACGTTCTGTCATAATTTGTCATTAGGCGTGGTAACGCCTTCCTCTGTCATAGCAAAACGAAACATATTGCAACATTTTTTGGGTTATTGTTGCAGGGAAAATGCGTGTATTGATGCTAGAATATCGATTTGAATTTGAGAATTTTATAAACAATTTTTTTTTGTTGGTGATGGAAGAAATCCATACTGGAACAAGTGAGAGTGAGTAAATTTGCTAGTCTAGACACAAGTATTTCCAATTTCGTCAAGTTGCATGCTTTGTATATCTTGGGACTGGCGAAGTGACAGTCAAGCATCTGAAATCAGCAGAATACAAATATTTGTTAATAAAAAATATTTTTTTTACTTTTGGATAATCCTGGTCAAAGAAACTTCTTGTTTTCATGAATGTTGGGTCAAGTCAGTTTTAATATTAACCATTTAATGTCGCTCTAAATCAGTCCATAAATGGAAATGTTCATCATCTTTCGAAATGTCAATATACTAAGCACATTTTTAAGTTGTGCTGTGAAATTATTTTGTTAAAGAAAATTTTTAAATAAAAACTTTTCCTGAATTTATAGGATACTAAAAATGTCGGCCTGACAAGTGGCACGCTCGAAAAAACTAAAATTGGAATTTCGTATTTCGGGCCGTGGTAAGGCGATTTCGTTGAAATTTCACATCTACCGCTCACAACCACTTCCATAAATACAATCATTTCAATACCCATTTCTAGAATTGATAGTATAAGTTCAAGCAATGCCTGTAAGCTAGTAACTAATAATAAGGTTTCTCTAAAACGACCCTTTAAAAAATTCTTGCAAAATAAAAAAATTAAATCACAATATTAACAAACACAATTTATTTGGAATTAGCAACAAGTAAATCAAATGCATTTTTCTATTTTCATTTGAATATCAATCAAAGCCGACTGCATTTCGTTGAACCTCTAAACTACCAGACATCCGGACACCCGCTTTTAATTCTTTTCAAAACACACTCTTTTTTATTAAATTATAAAATGAAATCCATTACATTTAATTGCCTTTCATAACGCTAATGACAAAATGACAAATGGTTTCCGTGACAAAACTAAAAAAACTTTGAAAATCGGGGAAAACTCTTTCATGCCCGAATCTAAAGATTTTACTGATAGTAAAAAAAAAATTATATTAAATAAACTATGATCGTTGAAAGCACCCGAGAGCAAATGCCAAATCGACGTCGGCACTCTTCAGACTATCGATCATATCGTCTTGAACGTCGTCGTCATTGTCATCACGTGGAATTATTAATAATCACAATAATTACCATCATCGGCAGGAGTAAAGGAAAATCAAACAAGTAAACAAAAGAACAACAAACACAGGAATGACAACCAACAACCACTTGCAGACGGCGAATTAAGACATTAAATCGTTCATTGAGGCAATTTGTATACAATTTACATTATGAGTAGTTGTTGTTATGTTACGTGCCCATATATCATGGGAAAAAAACTTCGTATGGCTCACCCAAATGCACTCATCAGCGAATGTGAGCTTGAAGCCGTCTCTCCTCGTCCCGTCCCATCCCAGTTGCAGTTCGTTCCCATATGTTTCCAAAACTAATAAAACAATAAAATTGTAATTAATTAATTCATGAAGCCATTACGGCGACGCAGACACTGCCTGATTGGGATTCAGGTGTGTTATTGCATTTTTCGGATTTCTTCAGAATTCCAGACAGTGTACACGAGCAATCGAGTAGTTGCATAGCCAGCGATTGTTGCTTCTGTTGCACCGACAAAGTCGAATTCGGCGTATAGTTTTTTTTTTTTAATTTATGTCCATCAGTTTAGCAATTGAGGCGCTCGATTCTTCTGGCTACCTCGGGTGGCAGATCGAAAATCAATTAATATATTCGCTTATGTACGCTTATCTCTGCATTTATGCAAAAACAAATGTCATTGCTCATGGCTCGTCATGGGATTTTTCAATAAAAACGGTCAAATGTAGTTGCGGTGGCGGCGGCAATCGGCGAACATGATCGCAAACATTGATTTCCTTCAAGCTGTTTGCAGGCCATTAGCATATTGCAAGACACTTTTCAACATTAATGAGTTGTAATGACTCAGTGCGGTGTTCTTTTAAGTCGTTTAGTTTCGACTTTTAATTGTGAGCTTAATTTAGATTTTGACAAATTGTGAAATTTTCATCATCAGTCCGCGTTCTTTGGCATTTCCTAATACCTTAAAAGCCAGCATGTTCATTGTCCAATTTAAGAATTCGAATTGAAAATCCACACATTACATACAAATAATACAATTTCTAGAAATCAACCTAAAGTTATGAGACCGTTTTTTCTATCATTTGTTATTTGCCGCTGGTCGTTCTCCTTTTTTTCCTTCCTTCCGTTTGTTATGGTTTGGCAGTGATTGCGGTTCAATTTGAGCCCACATGCTGAGAAGTGGGCGGTGCCCGCAATTCCGACGTCGCACAAACTACGTCATCACTTTTTTAATGCACAGATTTTGTTACGAGGACAAAGTCGTAGACTGGGTGGATAACGCTTGTGGACATTTCTATTTCGATGTCAGTGTGTGTGTGTGAATGTATTTTGTGTAAGCATTAAGTGCTAAAAAACCAAATTGGGAAATATGGTCGAGCAACTAAAACGTAAGGAGAGTATCCGCAGACCGGAAGTCCGTGGGTGTAACTGGAGCAGTTACTTTAGAAGTGGCAGTGGATTTGGCAAAGGCAGTGACTTGCAGCTTAGTTGTTGTTGTATCTGTTTTTTTTTTTATTATTATTTTTGCGTAGTCACTAAATTGCTTTCAATAATGTTGTTCTGGGTGGATACAGTGGCATAAATTGCGTTCGGAGAACTCAGCATCTTCTAATTTTTTTTTTGTACTGTTCTCATATGAATTTAGTTCATAGCTGAGTGTGTCCTTTTTTAGTTCTTTTTGTGTGTTTAGACAATTTCATTTGTGGCTGAGAACTATCAGCACACACAGCGGGAGCGGGTATGGATACATTTCGTATGCGTGGCATTGGCAATAAGTTCCTCCGATATAACATAACGACCTCATCGGTGTAATGATAATGAATTTTATTGAATTATCACTGTGATTCCCATAACTGTGTGCAATGAATTCTTAATGTCATTTGTTCAGTTGCGCTCGTCCAAGGACAACAACAGCAATGATGTGATTTCACGATAAGAATTTGTCACTAGCACTGGAAGATAATAATTTGTATGGTGGCGGGTGGTTTCCTTCATCAGTGTGATTAATCTGTGGCATATCTGTGGCACCTGTCCTTCGTGTGGACTCGTAAAATATAAATGCTGTTCTGCCCACACACGTCGTTTGTCGTTGTGGCTTTGCTGGTTTGTGTACGTGCGAATCCTGATTTTCAGGATATTATATTAAGTTTTGGTGCAGCGTTCAGTGAATAAATGTGGAACAGGAAATGCATTAATATACATTCCAAACCATATGTACATTTCAACAACATATTGCAATATGAAAATAATACATTCAAATGGTACCAACCGTTTTTCTTGTCCTATTAGCACACATTTCTGGTATGGTAGGGAATGTTTCATTTTTGGATGGAATTTTTGAATAATAATAAAAATTTCAATTGTCAAAAATGCACAAATTAGAATTGAAACAAATAAATTTCACTTATTTCTAATCGGGTAACATAAATTGCCATGATTGCATTTAGTTTAATCGGTCCTGTTTGGAATCGGTCGGTCTTAGAGAAATTGGCTAGCTCTAAATCTAACAAACATGCAATGGGTGAATGTTTAAGTGAATTTCTTATCGAAGCTCAATGAGTGAATAAGTAAACTATCTTGCTACTACTATCACCGAAAGGCAAGAAGGCTGGTTTCTACTAATAAGGTTGTTTCTCTATGAATAATTTTATAAAGAGTTCGATCTCTTTCAGAGTCGAGAATTTGTTGTCAAAAAAGCTATGCTTAGGTATGCCAATTTCCCCAAACAAGCTATGACAAAAAACGTAGAAGAAAATTAAAAATAATCTAGATGAATACCTGAAAAGAACACCAGGTACTTTTTCATCAACATTTTTATATTTTGTACATCATATTTTCATCACCAGGAAATAATGATTTTCCCCACTGTAGTCAGTGGTGAGTATTATTCATTCATAGTAAAATGGCAAGTCTGAAGCTGCCATATTTCGTTGTGTAGTTTGAGATGCGATAAGGTGGAATTTTATGCTTGAAGCTAGAAACCAAGGAATTCGCACCCTACAAAAATCCCTCGATAACTGAATAGTGATGAGTTAATCCATTTTTGTATAAGTCTCACTGAGGAAACATCCCAGCCGGCCAAAAGTTCGTAAACGATAACATTTCTTCGTAATTCTCGAAGAAAACAATCGTTTACGAAATTCGAAAACGACCCAAATACGAATCCGATGTCGCTTCTAATTTGTCCACTGAAACGAAAATTTGAAAACGAATAACAACAGTCGTTTACGAGTTCGTTTACGAATGATTTTTGTTCGAAAACGATGGTTTTAAAAGGAAATATCGATGGTAAAATTCTCGTAATTTACGAGGCTTTTTAGTTCGCAAGCGATGAATGGTATGCAATTAAACGAAGTGGAATAATAATTAATTCAACATAATTTCAAAAATATCATACCCATATCGATGTCGATAACATGTGATACTTACTGCACAGATTGCCGTCACTAATTTCACAAATTCTCATTGAATAATAGTGATGGGTTGAGTCGATACTATTGGGTACCCACAGGTATCTGATACTTTTCCTCAGTACTCGATTCGATGAGTACTTTTTCGCCCATCACTAATGAATAAAAACAAACTTAATTAAAAGAAAAACAAAAAGAGCAGCAGCAGCAACAGTTAACATTGGCCGATGGTGATGTTGAAGAAGAGCCACAGTTCAGTTAGTACGTTATAGCCACATCACAAGCAGAAGTCAAAAGGCAAGTCGACGCGACAGGTCGTAAAACTGGATTTTTCGAAATCGTGCTGCAAGCTGCTAAGTATTAATCTTCAATTAACGACAATTTTGTATTTGGGCCATTTGAGCCAAAGAGCAAGCGTGCCATCCAATGCAGAATTGCTACATATACCAAAAGCCTACTTAGTTCCCAAGCACAAAACACATCGTAATCCACAACAATGCTTCCACGATTTCGTTCGTTCTATGGTAAACTGATCATATTCGTTCTCGTGGCGCTCTGCTTCATACTTTACATTAAAGTACTCCAAGTGGAAGAGACTCCTCACAATAATGAGTACCCGAATTCCGCACACCACACGGCCGCAGCCCAACGCCATCATCCGCGCCAGTTGCTACCAAATCAGTCGCACAATAGTGCAGATGACAGTGAAAATGAAATTGGAAATAAGGAGTCTCCGCCGCACCGCCATCAGCCGTCCCACGGTGTGGACGAAAAGTCTCCCTACGAGCTAAGTATTCGATTGGACTTGCAAAAGCAAGAGCCCGGCCTGGGCGACGAAGGAGCAGCCGTAAATTTACACGGAGCAGCCAAGGAGCGCGGAGACGCTATTTACAAGAAAATTGCCCTCAACGAGGAACTCAGTGAACGCTTGTCGTACAATCGTACAGTGGGCGACGCCCGCCACCCTGCGTGCCTCAGACAGCAATTCGAAGTGGAGACGCTGCCTACCACCAGCGTTGTTGTGATTTTCTACAACGAACCTTACTCGGTGCTCTTGCGCACCGTTCACTCCACTCTGAATACGTGCAATTCGCGACTCCTGAAGGAGATCATTTTAGTGGATGATGGCAGCACCAACATGGAATTGGGCGACAAACTCGATTACTATATCAGCTCACGTATACCCAGCGGCAAGGTGCAAATACTTAGGCTGAAGAATCGGTGAGTTTTGATGGATTTGCATAATTAGACTTATTTCGTCATTATTATTTTGTGTATTCCCACATGGATCATTGGACCTCATTAGAATGTCTTATTAGCAAACACGTTTTTATTTTACTTCTTCGTTTATTTACTACATTCCAATAATGGAGACAGTATCAGAATCGAGTGTTATCGACTGCTTTCGTTCCGTCAGATTTCATAGTTGGCATAACTAATGTATATATTCATGGACCTGTTAAAAGTATATATTTTGTATATATACTGGGGCTTTTACAAGTCGTAAAGCCACTTAAAAAAAATAATGGAAAAGGGTTACTAGAACATTCGTTTAGTTATGACAATAATGGGAGACTGATGCAAAGATAATTGTTTACTTTTACCCGAGCGAATACAAAATACTTCCAAACATACTTTAAAATTGACCAAAGAAACTGTAAAAACATTTTTTTTTCAGTTTGTTAATAGCATTTTTATGTCTGTTAAATAGTTAGTGAGTTCATCGAACTTATAATTAGTCAAATGCTTTTCACAAAAATACGAAGATGCAGAGTAAAAAACTTTGTGATTTAAAAACCGTGAATGTTGGCCAACGTCAGACATTAAAAACTTATCCGCCCTCGGTAGCATTTTATTCAATGAGTACTTAATGAAAACTAAATGCTGAAACTAAACGGAGATGTTGCAAGCAATAATTTCCACTCAAAAGAAAAAGCTTGAAACTGATTTCGTCATCTTAATTTTTATATTCTCTTCTACCTACTGGCATTTCCTTCTTATTTTTTACCAAGAATTTTATGCTAATTTTCTTCGATTGAAATTTTATTTATATGCTCTCTCTTTTAACGATCCCACTCTGGTTTAATATGTATCAATAAAATAGAATAGAATGTTTTTCTATAAACTCAAAAATAAATTAGTAAACGTAAACAGGTTTACTACACCTTCTTTAGATGCACATCAGCAAATTCCAAATTGATTTTGATGGATTTAGAAAATTAAAACTTCTCTGTTTTACAAGTCATGGTTGAATCAATCCTTAGAGTTGGCTGGGACACCTACCAACCTACTGTGTAGTTTCCGCAAGTTATTAGCCAATAATACCGACCCAAGACGAAATTTAAATCGGCTTGCTGGAGTATTCACCAAATAAAAAAAAATGCAAAAATTCGTCCAAAATTTGAACTTAACAATTGAGATTCGATTTTAGTCTTTCTCGTTTTGTTGGAGAAGGCAATTTCCGTTCTAGTTTCATGCAATGGCAATGGCGTAATTTGGATTGGTTGGGACAGTGTTGAAAACGGTTTCATTAGAATATCGAAACGGAATCGTACTTTGAAATCAACATACTAATTTCGTTGCTATGAGAATTCCTCCGAGTATACAGAGTCTAGTTTAGAAATTTAGGCTTCAAACGAACATCAACGGTATTTAGACAGTTGCTGCTGCCATTAACCTACGAGTTTGCTCTTTTGCCCCCCAGCCGCAGTGACAAGTGGCATTTCAGCTGGAATGGAAGCACTACATACGCACCCAACTAGTGGTTCATAGTCATTGTCACTCTATCTCACTTTCGATCATTGGAAGAACTTGTTTTTGCGTCATTAAGTTAACGACAACGTCGACGCTTTTGAACTCGAATTTCCAGCTCGTTTTTAATTTTGGAGGTCGCCCCCTAAAAATATTTGTTCAACTGTTTCTAGTTTATTTGCCGAATTTGTTGTTGGCTTTTGTTTTTGTAAATTGTTTTTCTTCGTCTATGGTTGGTTCTTTGACATTTGCTTTATTGTTACAGCTTGGGTCTGATTCGCGCTCGTTTGGCTGGAGCACGCATCGCTACGGGCGATGTGCTCATCTTCCTCGATGCTCACTGCGAGGCCAATGCTGGCTGGTGTGAACCTCTACTCCAGCGTATCAAAGAGTCGCGCACGAGTGTTTTGGTGCCCATTATCGATGTGATCGATGCCAAGGACTTCCAGTACAGTACGAATGGATACAAGTCCTTCCAGGTGGGTGGCTTTCAGTGGTCTGGCCACTTTGATTGGATCAATGTGCCCGACCATGAGAAGAAACGCCAGAAGCGCGAATGCAGCAGTTCGGTTCGTGAAATATGTCCCGCTTACAGCCCCACAATGGCTGGAGGCTTGTTTGCGATGGACCGGCGGTACTTTTGGGAGGTGGGCAGTTATGATGAACAGGTATGTGGAAGAATTAAAATGTATTTTTTCATTTAAAAAAAACAGATTTCTCATTTCATCAACAGATGGATGGCTGGGGTGGCGAAAACCTCGAAATGTCCTTCCGTATTTGGCAGTGTGGCGGTACAATCGAAACCATTCCATGTTCTCGAGTGGGCCACGTATTTCGCGACTTTCATCCTTACAAGTAAGAGTGCGTAGTATTTGTTTTTGAAAGCTTTTTCTTTAGTTGCCATTTCTTTTTAATTCTTCAAGATTCCCCAATGATCGCGATACGCACGGCATTAACACCGCACGCATGGCCTTAGTCTGGATGGACGATTACATAAATATATTCTTTTTGAATCGTCCCGATTTGAAGTTCCATCCCGATATTGGCGATGTCACCCACCGCGTAATGCTGCGAAAGAAATTGCGTTGCAAAAATTTCGATTGGTATTTGAAAAATATTTATCCGGAAAAGTTTGTACCCACGAAGGATGTCATATCATACGGAAGGTTTGTATTTTGATTTAAATAATGGAAATGCAAGTGCATTTCGATGACATTAAATTTTTCACTAATTTTAAACCGAAAATTTCATTAGTCACAGAGATTATAAACAATCCTTATTATTTTCACTTTTTTTAGAGTCAAATCCGTCGATAGTCAATGGTGTTTGGATGATTTACTCCAAAATAATGAGAAACCCTACAACTTGGGTCTCTATTCCTGCGGCAAGACGCTCTCCAAATCACAGTTCTTCTCCTACACCAATTCGCAAGTATTGCGGAACGAGCTCAGTTGCGCCACAGTACAGCACAGCGACTCACCGCCTCATCTGGTGGTGATGGTACCCTGCATGGAGAACGACGAGTACAACGAACAGTGGGACTATCAAAATCAACAATTGATACATGCCAATACGGGCTTGTGTCTCGACCATAGTCGCCTGAAAAGTGCCGATCATGTGCAAGTGGCACACTGTGATATGTACAGTGAAACGCAGCGATGGACCATCGAGCACGAGTGAGCGACAGCAGCGTTGCGCAACAAAACAAGGGAACCATACTGACTTAAAAACAAAAACAACAAACATTGCAAATGCATATTTTCTCACACTAAGAAATTCTATATTTAAATGGCTGAGGCAGAAGCATTCAAGTGGTATTTTGCATTTTTTTTTGGAATAGCAAAAACTGATTAATTGTAAATATAATTGACAATTTTATACACACACATCAATGTAGCTAGCTAGAATCTCAAGACCATCACACTAAACACGCATTGTTTTGCGAAATTTTATTCTTAATGTCCTACTCGAATACATTTTACTAGTGTACCATTGAATATTTCAATACTTGAATCAATTTGTTTTAAATGAACATTCCTGAAAGTGATTTTTTTTTTTAAAGATTTTTTGATTTCTTATAAGGATAATCATTTTTGTTGTAATTACATTATTTCTAAACACTTTTAACGTTTTCCTTTTAGTGCAGAGTTTTTGGCGAATGGTTGTCGTGTGAGATAATGATTCGCTGCCATGACGCCAACCTTCCTGTAGTTAAGTCATTGCGAAACACATACTAATTTAAAGCTGTACACCATTTGGTTGTAAATTAATATTTGTTCGTAACGGTACTAATTTGTATTGCTTGCATTTCGTAAGTAATTGTTATAAATAATACAACAGCTAATGCTGAATTGAAACTGGAACGGGCCGCTTTCCAAAAAATACCGGCCTTCACTTGAATATGAAATCAAATGATAAAAATCCTTTCAATCCAGCATAAAAGTATTGCAACCGTACACATTTATTATGTAAAAAGAAAGTGAGTGCGAACCCGTTTGAAAACTGAAGTCATAACACTTGGAGTTTTCAGAAGGCTCAGATTTATTTTTTACTGTTTCCTGAAAAGTTTCAGTTACTAATTAGGTTTCAGTTATTAATTATCAAAACTTGATATGTGCCATTTTGTGTAAATTTACAGTAGCTGAAACCATTTTGAATATTTGACAATTTTCACAAAAATTTTGATGTTTTAAATAACCACAGTGATTAACGAAAAAAAAAAGAAATCTGGCATAAAATTGTGAGAAATTAACAAATTTTGTATTTTAAAATTTAAAAAAATATTTTTGACAACGAAAACCGATCCAAAAAAACCTAATGTTTTTAATACAAAAAAACAAACTTGCCATTTTTTTTTCAAAAAAAATAAAAAAATTTTAAGTTAAAAAAAGGACATTTGAATTTGCCAACTTAATTACAAAAAAAAATATCCAAAAAATTATACAAATTTTTCCACATTTTTGACGTTTCTAAAAAAAGCATCAAAGCAAATCGTATTTACGGTCAGTCACTCACTATCCTAATTCCAGAGCTATTTTAAAAGTTTCAAATTGTCGATATTCACTTTTTAATAATATCAAGTTTTGTCACATTAGTAAGGAAACCAAATTCTACAAGTCACAAAATCGTAACGGCGTCTCTCAAATTGTCGGTTCTCAGCGCTAAAAAAGAAACGTCTCTAAAGACGTTTGTAACCTGAACTGGACGTTATTTTTGAAAAAAATTTGAATTAAAAATAATTTTTGTTTGTAGTTTAGTTTTAGTTTAAGTTAAATTAATTCTGAAGTCTTGCATAAGTTTTAAGAAAATAATTCCTCATTTGCCTCAAAGGCCTAAATGTTAATTAAGCCAAGCATAGTCAATTTAATTGTTATTTTTACGATTATATTATATACACGAATTATTTAAGCTGAAAATATGATATTGAATTTTATGGCACCGGTGAAGGACGCAGTCAGAACTCGGACATCTTCATACGAAACAAAAATGCCCTTCCGCAAATGCCGTTTCTGACAACGTCCCTCCCTGGTCTTAGCAAATGTTTTGCGAAAATATCATTTTATGTAATGAAGTTTTTAAATTGAATTGAATTTGAATTTTACCTTTGAATTGAATAAGACATGACAGAAACATTCTTCCTAGAAATGCCAGAATATTTCCACGTATACATATGAATGAATCGATAACATCACAATACACACACACACACACTGCTTGTATATTTTTTATATGAGAAATGGTTGTACATAAAACTATCTACATAAATGTATTTTATATCAATTATAAAAAAAAAAAACTAAATAAATTTAAAAGGAAATATTCAAATTGAAAGTAAAATGTAAATTTTTTATAAATGCCTGCACCAATACCAATACCCGTAACAAAATATATATACCGAAACATGAGAGAAGTGGAACAAAATAACCAAAATCGATACTTACAACCTTTTTGAAAAATTTGTCAATTTTTGCGCACTTTGCAAACAACAAACACCTTCCTTGGAATAAAATTGCTGAAACTAATTAAATAAATAAATATAAACTATTTAAAATATAGAATAAAACGCATTTTCCTTTTCTTTGTTTTTGTATAATTAATATTTCTTTATTTTATTTTATTTATTCACTTTTGGTTTTTGTAATATTTTTAAATATAATTCATACTTTTTAAGACATCAAAATTGGAGTTCAATAAAGTTCATATTTTTTTTCATATTTTGTGTGAGTGTTTAAGTTTTTTGTTGGTTTTTTTTGTTTTTTTGGTTTTATATAATTTTTAGTGGTTGTCTTTAGTTTTGTTAGCTTTCACAATAAATATTTAATATTTTTTCATTTTCAATTTTTATATTTATTTTCTTTATAATACTTTCTTTACTTTCCCTTTGTTGTTTGTATTTGTGTAATATTAAAATATTTTAATTGTTTATTTTATTTTATTTTTTTTTGATAAGAACGTAAAACAAAACTTTCTCAAATGCGCTCTAAAACTCTAAAACATGCAAAGAAGTTGTACGATTATTTTTGTTTGAATGTTTGCTGATTTCGATTTCGATTTTTGTTTTATCGATTTCCCAAAAGCGGGATTGCTGCGTGCTTTTTCTTTTGTTTTGTTTGGTGATTTGTAAATTTTACAGGTGCTGTAAGAGACTTTGAAATTACAGAAGCATTGAAATGAACAAGAGATGCTGACCGGATGAAGCGAGAAATGACAAAGAATGGAACAGATCAATGTGTATGTTTGTGATCCAATTCGATCGGAGACTATTGAGGGAACATTTCACTTCTAAATTGAAACTGGCATTTGAGTTGTATGCTACTACAGATCGGGCCTTCTAATATAATTCGACTTCAATTGTATTTCACTGCCACAAATGATTTTAGTGCCTAGCGGTTGGTTAATTGTATTAGTTTTTCATTGACCCTGTTTTTGTTCGAAGGTAAGCTTTGCGAATTAATAATACCGAATCTACGTACATGAAACTGAACAAATTTCCAAGTGCATTTTAAGATAGAAAACGATTTTTCCTAATAAGTTTTTGTGTATTTATAAGGTTTTAAAGAGACTACTTACAATAGCTGCGTATTTGGATCTAGCGGTTATTGGAGAGGTAATACAATAGAGCTCCGTGGGCCCTCCAAGGTATGTTTAAATGCATTCAAAGTGTTTTCTTTTGCTTCTAACTTGTATCTAAAATAGCTGTCGGATCGTCTTCCTTTTCGGGGGAAATGCGCTTCTCTACTGTTCGAAGCATACGTTTTTATAGGTGTTATGCATTTATTATATGTATTTTATTTTATTAATCTCTACTTTTGTTAAAAATTAGCTTGATTTTAGGTACGCTCGGTGCGATTAGTTGCTGCTGAAAGCGAATGGTAATGCCTGAAGCAATTCGTCGGGTTCTGGGTTTTTGCTAATTCGGTATTGAGTTATGATGATAGTACGATGGTGACTGGCTGGATTTCAGCTTTGGCCGCTCTAGCAGAGTTCCGGCTATTTTAAGTGGCAGGAGAATATATAGACAAAAAATAGCATGTATTGTATGCATTGTATTCGATACAATTTCAAGATATTCACAATTGTTCCTATAATATTGGATAAAAAAAGGATAAGTGATGAAAGGTACCTAAGACCAACAAACCTCATAATCATTTGTTTATTGAATATTCTTGCTGAAGAAGGCATGTGCAGTGTCTGTCCAGTAACACAGATGGGGTCAAAAACTATCCTCAAATCAATCTCTTTCTAATCATTTCAGAAGTATGCTTGTATATCTAAGGCAGTGTTCGTCAAAATCATTTCGGAATGTTTTAAGCTTTGCAATTCTACAAGGCGCTCATATCGATCAAAGCTCTGTTGGCCCGCGAGCATAGGGCTGATGAACACTGGCCTTGGGGGGGTGTAAAACCCGCCACTTAACAGTTGGAACTCTGCTAAAGCACCACACTCATTTCACAATCATAACTTCAGTTTAAGCGTGCCTCGTGCCTGTTTAAGGTAGCATCATTCTATTTTAATTCTATTTTAATTCTCTCATCAAACGTTTCAATATTGGAGTAGGTAAATACTTGTATGTAGGCATATGTTATTTGTTTGTTCAAAATGCAGTTTAAGTTGCAAAATGTACTTTTGTATCGCTAGTCTAGTGTGTGTTGTAATTCGCTTAGTTGGTTACCAAATAGTTGTTGGTTTCTTGCAATCGGTTCAGTTGAGTTTCGTTTGTTTTGTTTCGTCGTCTGTGCCGTTCTGGTGTAAAGCTGCGCATATATTTCCCGTTTGCCGGTGTGTGTGTTTTATTCAATAAGTGCAATTTGTATTAAAAAATGTTATTTTTGTGCTTTGCTTTGCTTTGCAGAGTCCATGGTTGGTGTAAGGGTGTGCTGTTGATGGTATGCTTGCTGCCTTGTAATTGTTGTTAGAAATTTAATTGGAAATAAGAATTTTTCTTTGGTTTTTTCTGTCTTTTGGAATATTTCAAATAGTTTCATGCTTAAGGAAGCCGTTTATCGTTTCATAACATTGCAGTGAGTGAAAACCAAAAATCGAATATAATTTCAGAAGAACAACGTTTTAGTGTATACTTATATAAAAAAATATTATAATTGTTTACAATTTTGGTTTAATAAAATTTGGACGTTTTTTTTTTGGTTGCCGTTTTTTTTTTTCGTTTTGTTTTGTTTTATTTTTATTACTGCGCATTTCGGCTTTCGTTTGAACAAATGCATTTTGCTTTTGCCTACAACACCTTTGGCTCTTGCAGCTAAGTAAATTCGCGCTTTAAATTAGAAAAGAACTCATCGACTCGGAAAATATGTAGTATATATGCAATTATCAATTATCAAATATTGAACAGAGCAGATTGTATATTGTATAGTGGAGTTGTAGTTCACTCCAGTATTGTATTGTTATTATTATTTTTCACTTTTGTTTTGCTGGAATACAAAAAAATGTTTGCCTTTTGTGTTTGGTTGTTGTAATAGTTTTTGGATATAATTTTTGGTTTCTTCGTTTTTCTTTTGCTTATTTCTTTGCTTGTTGTAAATTTGCATTATTTGTGATTTCTTTTGTTTTTTGGTTTACTTATTGTTTCAAAATTGCAACTATCTCAGACATAATTTTCATATTCATTTGGATGGATACTTACGTAGAACAGTTGTTGTTGTTTTGTTTGTTTTTGTATGCATATATTTTATTCTTTAGTATTTAGGTTTTTGTTTTCTTATTTTTTTTTTATTAAAAATGTATCTTAATTTTTGTGTGTGTGTGTGTGTTACTGTGTTACTGAGTATGGGGCGTCAAAAATGCTGACAATTATTTTTTAGATTTATTTAATTCGTTCAAGGTCGGAATAAATTGTATTTTTAAATACTTATTTTTTGTATTTACTTAGACTTTTTAATTGGTAAATCTTACGTAGAACAATATGGGTGTATTGTTTAATGAGCTTTCCCAACGTGTCTGTGTTGTTTGTGTTTGCATTTTTCGTTTCACACTGCATTATTCTTTAATAAAAATTAGTTCATAATTAAAACTAAGTATAAGTGCAATTATTGCTTAATTTTGTCGAACTCACGTTTATACTGAAATGTGATTTGATGTTTATACTTTTTTTCGTGGACAGGATCGATTGATCATTCAAGCAAGTATTTTACTTTTCACTCAATTTGCAAATCGCACATTTAATTCAAATCTAATCAATTAATTTGCCATTCGGTTAGTACTAATCGTTGAAGAGATGTGCCAGGGCTGTTGCTTTACTGACTACACTACTAAATACTAAATGCACACACATCAACTATTTGCAATTTTACAATTGTTTCATTTTTTTTTGCACTAAACTCGTAACATTTTAAAATCTTCCTTGTTATGTTTACTTAATTCATATACTCTAAATTATTATTGCACACATTGAAAATTGAAAAAATTAGGTTCTGCAATGAAGAACACAAACTTGATATTATACTACACACAAAACTACTACACCCTATGCGTGTTAATTAGCAAGTAAAGCTTGAAACTTAATATAAAAAAGTTAACAAAAAAAATAAAAACATTAAGAAATAATCAACAATAACAGAATCGTAAGAGTTTTTCTCTCAAGTAGCTCAATATCTTAATAAAAACGTAATACAAAAAAATACTTAAGCAAAAAGTTCAATAAAAACCCGGCAAAAATGCATAGTGTCAGTCTGCGTTCCTCATGGCACGGTTGAAAGTAAGATGTAATTTGGACAGAACAGCTTCGAAATAGACTAACATGTGGAAATTCCCCACAGTTTGACTCTATTTTTGTGTTCTTTTTAATAGTCTGTCTTGGACAAGGATTTTGCCGAGATTCCTTAATGCGTAAACAAGCTTACAAAAAACGGCGGTCTGTATTTTTCTAAAAATCATTCTAAACATTTTTTTTTTGAATGTCAATAATCTGAAAAAAATAATCAAAAAATTAAAAAAAATTTCAAACATGCAATTAAAAGTAATCTAAAAAAAACTATAAATAAAAAACCAAAAATATTCACTTAAATTTTTTATTTAAAAAAAGATAAGAGCAAATTATAAATACATCACATTAAAGTATTTTTTTTTCATATTTCCATACAAGTCTAAACGGAGAATTATATATAAATTGTATATTTCAAATATATAAATGCGCTAATAGAATTTAGAATATATGTAAATTGTTTTAAACACAAATTGAATACATACGCATGTATTAAGAAACTACTTACAAAATGTCGTATAGAATCAAAAATTAACTGAGCAAACTAAAAAAAAAAAAAAAAATATACAACAAAATGTAATTGCCTGCAATGAATACTTAGATGGTTAGATATATTCATCAAAAACGATAATAATATGTGGGTAGGTATATATAAAGCATCACATTGTTTTGAAGGAAAACATATAATTCATATCATTAATTTAGGAATTATATTGTAAGAATATTTGAAAGCAACTTTCACAAGCTACAATCGAACTTAACTGCTACAGACGAATGCTAGCCTTCTAGTATACTCAAAAAGTAAAATATTTAAATGTAAATTTCTTTAAAACTACATACACATACAAGCAAAAAGGTGTAAACAACGCAAAGGTCCAAAAGTCAAAATGTACAAAATGGAATTAAATTGGTAATTAAATGTCTCGTTGACGACGATATGTTTCGCACACAGAAGAGTATAAAGCAAATTCAAATACAAACCCGAAATCGGAACATAAGGCAATAATAATAAAAATAATTTAAACTTAAACTTAAATGCAGGAACAATAGCTAAAAATCTGCTTTATACACAATTACTCTAAAAAGGAGAAGCAAACGCCATTACGTTAATAACTTCAGAATTACCCTAAGTGTCTACTGCTGCTCAAGTTTGCACATAATCCAATCGTTCAACAACAACGACATTGGCTTAAAAACTAAACAAATTTATTTTTTGTTGCTGTTATTTTGTGTCCTCTGGCGTAAAATTATACAAAGCCCAAGTAAAGGGGATAGCGTAAGGGGTTAGAGTTGAAGAGTGGAGAAATTCTAAACAATCAAATCGAACAGTTTGTTGCGGAAGAAGTTCGTTCGTTCTAGCCCTTAACTAATTAATTGTGGTTTTCTATTGCGAATTGCCTTCTCTCTGCAAATATGCATGTATGTGTGGAGACATAGAGCGAGAGAGAGAGAGAGGCCTTTAGGTTAGTAGCTTGTATTTGCTTTCTAAGGGGGGGGGGGGCAATATTGTTGGCATTCTAATTGCGATTCGTTTCGTTACATTCTTGTGTGTTTCGTATTTTTGTTTCTTGGTAATATTGTTTGCGACTCTACGGCCGACATTTTAGCATTGAGCGCCTAAAATGCCGTTGAGCGTCGATTGAATTTTTTAGTGTTCGCATCGGCTGCTGAAGTTGTGCTGGTTGCACGCAACTTTGTGCATGTTGTGCGCATTGGTGCAGCAGCAACATGCTGGCTGGCAGTTGTTATTGTCGTTGACGTTGTTGCTGTCACCAAAGTGGATTGCCTGCAATTAGCCCAGCGTTGCATTTGATGCGAACATTTCGGATACAATCATTTGCGGCCCGTACCGCCCACTGTACTAAGCGATTCGGTGCGACTCTTTGAGCGTGGCATCTGCGATGCAGCATCGGCAACTAGAGGGGTTAGGACGTTTCGATTAAATACGATCTAATATACAAAATATAAACCCATCCCACCTTTGTTGTTCTTCTCCGCTTTGTAGGCTCTCATTGCCTTGCCACGTTTGTCCAAAATCAATTTGTCGAAACGCACAAAGATGCCATGTTTCGGCTTGCTTTGGAAATACTGTATGCCCTGCACAGAGCCGTCGTTCTTTCCTGTCGGTGTGTCCAGCTCTACGCCTATCCAGGTGCCCGCTTGGAAGTGCGTGTTGCCAATGTAGCTGATAATGCCGCTGGTGTTGTACGGGCGTATAAGCACAGATTCACCAGCGACTACCCAGTCGGGTAGCGATACTTCGACGTGTTTGCTTTCATCTGCAACGCGATAGAAAGGAGAGTAAATTTCTAAAAGTTCAAGTAATTCGGGTATCAACTCCACTTACCGTCCACCTCCATGCTGCTTGTCATAACCACGTCCAAGCGATCGTACGAAGTGCTCATTATGCCCTCCATTTTGGCCAAGGAGGCGCGCTGCAATTGCTGCGAACGTGCCATGTTGTTATTGGTGATCGATGTGACGCTTGAGGTCATTCCACCGCCACCCTGAGGCGGAGTCTTTTTCCTGCGCACCACTTTGCCCGGCGGCAGTTGTCCCTTCACAATGCCAGTGCCCTCCAAGTGCTCCTGTGACTGAGATTGATTTGTCTGCGCAACAGTATGAGTCGTAATTTCATTGCCATTGTGATTGTCTGTGGCGTTGTTGGCATTGTCGATGATGTTGGCAGCCACCGTTGATGTTGTAGTGGTGTTGTTGTTGTTGTTTTTCAGTTCAATCATATCGTCATCATTGATGGTATTCGCGGTGAACTCATCGTTTTCGTTTTGTGCTGCATATGGATGTGCCGGTGTTTCTTCTGCATTATTTGGCAGCGGAGCTTCTTCGATTTTGGTATCAGTTGTCAATGGGGATGATGTCGAATTTGTGATTTTCGCTTCGTTTTGTTTGTTGATTTGTGACTTTGGCTCTTGCTCCGCTGTTTCGTGTGGCTGTTTGTGGATTGTTGACTTTGGCATATCCTTGAGGAATGGATTGAAGCGTGTTTGACGATTGGGAGGCGAATTCGAATTGCGATCAAAATCTAAAAGGGACAAGTCTCGAAATTACTATTTGCTTGTATTGGTTAATGGAGCGGCCAATGCTTACCAGGCGTTTCATCGATGCTCATGGAGCGCATAGAAGCGATGTCGTCGTTCGTTAAGTTGCTGCATGAAACCGCCTAGAAATTCAAAATATTTTTAAAGTAAAATCATTCATTGAACAAATTTTAAATTTGTATAAAAAAAAAGGTTTTTTTAAATAATAATTTTGGAAAAAATGTAAATCTCAATTACCTGTGAGCCATAACCACTCGACGTGGACGAGCTCATGCTGGGCGTGGCCAAACCGGTCAAATGTTTCATATTCGCATTGGCGCCGGACGTATAGCTCAAATAGCTGTGATTCGAATGATTGCTGACGTCCATGAACGAGTCCATTGTTTTCGATGCTGTGAGACGTGAACGGGTATTGTAGCTGTTGTTGTGCTGATTCTTCTCCTGCTCATAGTCGGCAGTAAACTCGGAATCGCTGTAGCTCTCCTCGGGCTCCTCGGCCAGTGCACGATGCACACCGAGAGGCTCTTCGTGCAGTGTGGTCATGCGCATGCCCATCAGTTTGCCAGTAGCGGGAGAAGCTGTGTGGGCAGAAGAAGAGCAAAAGAAATGATCAAATATATGCGTTGAGTAACTAATTTAACTGTGGTTGATCAGCTTGATCATCCGGCCTGTATGTTAAATACCACCTACGTTTTGTTGGTGGATTTCTCAACGTATTTAAGTTCAAATTGAGATTCAAGAATGTTGGGCGCGCTGCAGCATTCCGAAAATTGGGCAAACGTATGGAAATTTTAATTGTTATGTATTAATAAGGAAATGTTTGAGTAAAATTCTGAACGAAATAATAGAATTGCTAAGAAGGAAAACTAAAATTAAATTTCAGTGGTATTTATTATATTTCTTTTGTAAGGGGGCACAAAGCAAACAAATTAAAGGTGAGCAGCTGCAAAATTCTAAACTAAGAGTTTGATGATGAAAAAATACACTTGAATCGATGAATGGTGATGAAACGATCAACGCAATTGCATGAAAGCGTGGCGACGAAATGAAATTTGTATTAACAGTGCGCAAATGTTGACTGAAATGAAACCAATCGTAACCCAAGCGAACATAAACTTTACCTATTTATCTAATGGCTAAGCAGAGTAATTAATCTAACGAAATTATTTATTCATACCAATTACTTCACGAACCAAAAAAGAGAAAAGGAAAAAATGAACTAACATCAAAATTGACACACTAGGTCAATACGGAAAAACAAACACTTTTACGAGTATGTACTAGACTGTGCTTGTGACTTGTTGCTGTCGATGTTGTGGTAAGCAATGCAATTTGATTGTTTGATAATCGTTTCACTGTGTTACCGGCCTGTTAATTAAGTCAACACGGCTGCAGACAAGCGCGTTTGTGTGATAGTTGATTTTTGGTAAACGCAAATATGAACCTTTGTGGGGGTTATTTTTAACATAAACAATTAGTATCGTTAATTCGATTATCCGATCTTCATAAAGGGGATAGCAAATATAAGAAAAAAATCCTCTGCAAAATGAGAAAAATTTTAATATTTTTTCCGAGCAGTTTAGAATTGAAGGTACTAATTTTGTGTCTTATGTCTGGACTCCTTTATTGCGTGTAAAGCTACAAAACAATAAAATCAGAAGTTGATAGCACTTATAAATTCCAAATAAATATGTATCGATTTTTTGCTGTTCTCGGCAATGTGTTAGTTACTAAAATGATAAAATTGAATTTCCTTTAATGGTTGACTAGGATGAACTGATGAATGTTCTTGTGGGCAGTGTACCAAATGATGATGAGATGTACGTACAAAAGATGATATACTTCTATGAATATATAAATTACAACACCACTAACATGAAAAGCAAGTCAAGTTAACGATAATGAAAGAAGAGACGAAATCAAAATGCTTGTGAGTAGGCAATGTCAGGTAATGTTGGCTTGCAGTTTATGGTTTGTTTGTTTGTTTTGAACGTGTGCTAACAAAGATTCGTTGGAGAAATTGATGGGACCAGTGTGTTTTGATTATTGGATTGGACAAATTGGATTGGATTAGCACAACTACAAGAATTGGTTTGTTTTTTTTTTGTTGGAGCATACGTAAAATGTATAATTGTTTGAATGTTTATTTTGTTGTTTTGTTTTGTTTTGATTTTGACAAACGGAACGAAACAAGAATCAAATGAAAGTTTTCAACAGTTTACAACTTAATAACAATTCAAGTCAATTTAATTCAATTTCAAATTTCAAATTGATGCTTTTTTTTTGTAAATTTAAAATTTTTGTTGTTTGATATTTTGCAATGTTTAATTTTACCTGACAAAATAGAGCCTTTTGTATTTTGTACGGAGACGAAACATAAACGAACGAGAACGATGGCGTTACGAGTACGAATACGAAAATCAACGAACGAACGTGAACGTTATTTTATACAGACACACACACACATTAATATACGCCATAAATACGAACAACACAGTAGTTGTTGTTGTAGTACAAAGTACCGTACATAGTGGTAGTAGTAGTAGTAATTTTTGATTAATATATTGTAGTTAATTCATTGCAGTTGAAGTTGGTAGGTAGTAATAATCGTAATAATAATAGCAGTAGAAAATTAGTAAATTATATTTATACGAGAGCATAAAAGAGGAAAATAATAATTTGTATTTCTAATGATTCTATTCATCAGAAATAAAATAGTCTTCGATATCGGTTGTTAAAATCGTAATAACAAAAAAGGAAAATAAACACAAAAATAAAAAAAAATCGTGGTCTTCGATATGTGTTGAACTTAGATTGACTTATTTGTGAATAAGTGAGGAGATGGGTTTGAGAAAGACAACAAAATTTATGCGCTGATATAAGAGAATGTTTTTTTTTGGCTTGTTGCTAAAAGGCGGCAAAAACTTTGGAACGTGTTGGAAAAAAATTGAAAATGTGTTTTGCGTGAACTGAGTTGATTAAAAAAAGGCCATTGGAAGCTTAAGCAAAAGGCGGCACCAGAGTTGTATGATCAAAGTGGAATCGAGTTTATGTTTGATGGCGGGAGAACGTTTTTTTTGTTTTTGTTTTTAAAGATGGTTAAAGGATTCATCTTTTTGCATTGGTACAGTACTGAAAAATTACGGTATAATTGTCTTCTTACTTTACATAATTTGCTAATTACCATACACTATTGACGACTGTAGAGAAAACTATTTCATTTGTTATACTGTTATCAAAAATACAACTACTTAAAGATTTATTTACTAAAAAGATAAATCCTTTCAAATGCTACGATTTTATATGTACGGTTATATGATTAAACTAAGTTTGGGTTGTAATTGTCATACTATTGTGGTTGGGTATAGGTGACTATAAATGGAAACTCTGGTGGAACGTGGTCTAGTTCAAAAGCAAATAGAAAATCATTCATATTTTTTTAATGTTAAGCTAAAAAATTGTGATTAAAAAAGTTCGGTAATTTTATAAACTTTTCTTGTTGTTTTTTTCTTGGCATATGATTCTGCACGCAAGCAAAATCTTAAGCAAAAATGTATCAACAATAAATGGTTCTAAAACGGACATATTTAGTAAAGTTTTGATAATGAATAATCAAATTACTGAAAAATGTTGCGCAAGTTATATAGTTTATAAAAAATGTGTTAATATTGATACAAATAAAAATTTGATAATAACTTGTAAAGAAACATTTCATACCTATGCCAAATGGCTTTCCCGGCGAATCGTCGTTGCTGCCTTTGCCGCCAAAGCTGTGACGCGTACGCACACCGAAGTCGCGCATGCCTTGTTGAACTGTTTTGGAAGAAATCCCAAAAATAATCAATGCCATATATTTACTTTTATAAAAGTCAATTGAAAATGTTCATGACTGTTTGAGAAATAGCCCCTTAATGAATATATAAAAAATATCAAGCATTTCTCTTACATCTTGAACAGTGTTATCAATTCAAAAAATTTGTAGAACCATTTCATACCTGGCTGTGAAAGGAATTTGGAGCCGAGAGCCTGCCGTGAGAAGTCTGTGTTATTGAGATCCACAAAAGACTCTGAACGTCCCACGTTGAGCAGCGATTCCATCGAGGCGTCGAAGCGCATAATCTGAGTGATTGAAGATGTTGATTAATCAGTACAGTAGCAAGGAAGGATTACGAGCAGTTTGATTATTTTATTTAAAAAAAAAACAAAACATTAATCGAAGTTACAAAAAAGAGGTGGTCGAAAATACAAAAGAAGAGTAAAAGCATAAAAAAAACAAACGAGTTGATTGGTATCAAAAGTGGACATCATTTGGAATGAGTTCCACCTTTGATATTTTCTCTACGGAACGAACACTTCCACCAACTTTTGTATACTTACACTTCCGGTATTTGAAGTTTCTTTAACCGCCTGAGATACGAACAATTATTTTGTAAGTGTAACGTGTGTGTGTGCAAACGGCGGTCATTTCAATTCGAACAATTTCAAAATGTGTTTTCGATTAAATTTACGTTACAAGTGGCATGGGTTTTTTTTTGGTGATTAAGACAAACACACATTAAGAATTTTTTAGTGAAAGCGCAAAAAAAGGTGAGAGAAAGAAATTTGTTGTTTTAGAGTTAATTGTTAATATAAACGAATTATGGTTTTTGAAAAGAATAAAAGCACATAAATATTTGAACTTCAATTGGCATATATAAGCGTAATGGTTGTCAGTCTAATAAGTTACTTGTGGCAAAGATATTGCAGACACTACTCGTGAGTAAATCAAATTTAAAGGATAGAGTACCTGCGAAAAGTTGGGCACACTGACGGTCTTGCGCATAGATAGTGGCTGACCGTGAGCGGTCTCCAGCTCCTTGACGGCCACATTTTGACGTAGACGATCGAGTGTTAAGATACTCTCCACGGCTGAGACACCGCGCGTATATTTCTCTGCGAATAGCAAAAAGGGGAACACAGTGTAAGTAGGAAATCGTAGGAAGTCAGTGAGAGAGTCTTACCAATATAAGTTTCACCATCACTAGCGGAACAATCGTCACCGCTGGCGGCCAGCTGGGCCAACGATTCGCGATCTTCCAACTCTTCGGAGGCCTTTGGTATGTTCGAGACAACCTCGTATGTTACCCCGGTCTGCGAAATGGCATTCTCACCGCGCACTAAGCGGAACTTTTTCAGGCGGTCCGTTATTGTGGGCCCCTTTTTGATGTTAATGCTCAAACGTTTGCGTAGCACCAGATCCATTGGCGCCGGATGCGACAGGCGCACTGTGGTACGTAAAATCAAATAGACGCGCTCATTGGCCTCGGTCATGCGATTAAGCGCCTGGCTGTCGTGCATGGACGAGTCCCAACTGGCGATCGAGCATACATCCTTTTCGAGATGCTGCAAAATTTGAAGAGTATAGAATTTGTGGCCATGCTCCTTGGATAGAATCGAATTGAGACCGGCAATGGAGAATTCGTCGATTGTGTTTTGGGCCGACAAATCGTCGGCATTCAAATTGAGGAAGAGCACGGGAACGTGGGGTTCCATGCCAGCCGGAGGATCCCATGAGGCGGGTGCGCCGGGAATGCCCGATCCTGGAGCGGGCACCAACACTGCATTGCGCTCTTCTGTAAGCGAGACCCATTGGTGAACCAAGCTAAGCTCACGTTCGCGTTCCTCTTCGCTCTTTTCTTCCTTTTTAATGAGTTTTTGGATCTGCTGATCGAGATATTGCCGTCGCCGTCCCAGAGCTTCACTCCAGCGTTCGCGGAGTACGGTCAGGTCTTCTTCCTGGTATGAGTCCAGTGGCCTTTGCAGACGAGAACGGACAGTAACACTGCCTATTGCAATGTTCACAATCGATTGGCATATGATGGGCAGAGTTCCCGAATTTTGTACGGGCTTAACGCGCACATGCAGACGACGCTGCTGGCCCTGACGCAACTGATATATGCCGCCGGTCAACACTTCGTTTCGATTGGTTACCTCTACGGGCGAATACTCGCCGTTGTCGTTGAGCTCGTGTATCTCCACCCATAATTCGATTTTGCGCGACAATTCCGCCCATCGATCGACGAGAGAGCGTGCCTTGGCCTGCTGCTGTTCCACTTCCCAACCTTTGGTGCGCGAGAAGCCAGCGCTGCGGTGACCCCACACTTCAATGGACAGGGCGCCCTCGATGCAGTGCTCGAGGAATTCCTCGTTGATGGTCACTGTAAAGTCCTTGGTGTGTTCGAACTTGAAAATCATATTCTGATCGTGTGCCGGGGCCTCGGCATTGATAACAGGCACTACGGTCTCTTGGTGACCCCAGAACGTGTACTGGCAAAATACGAAATTGGAAAGCGACAGAGGCAAGCCAGAGGCGCACTTTATCGAGACGCGGCAGGTAATCTGATTGGCCATAGGATCAGCGGCGTCGTCGTATTCGTCGCGCGAATCTGTCGACGACTCGGAAATGGATTCGCACATGCGATCCTGAGGCATTTGACCAGCAATCCGTTGTACCTCGACTTCAAGTCGGCCAGCAACTTCACCCTGTTGACTGATGATGGGCGTGTGATAGTCCAGTTTGACGTCATGGAAGAGGACCTCGAGGAAAATATTCGCCACACCAATGAGGTTGTGATTCTCCTGAGACTCGTAGAAGGGATCGAGCGACTTGGAATTTTCACTATCCTGTAGAGGAGAGATATATGTATAAAGGAAATCAGATTGCAGAGTAAAGTACTGAACTTCGATAACGTAAATGATAACGGCCTAATTAAGCAGTAGAAATGAAAAAGAATTCTAATTACCTCATCGCAATCTTCATCGTCGGAGTAAGTCTCAATAAGAGGCTTTATTTGGGGATGCGTGTTTAAATGATTCGAAAATTATGATATGTTAGTATAAATGTGATTAATGAAATTACAAAATTACAAAGTTACAAGGTACAACTGATCAACTGTGCTGGTAGAGAACATGCCAAGCTACTTTAAGTTTGATTCTTTGATTGACTTTGGAGAGTGGAACTTGTTTAATGAAACCTACCAAACCATTTAAAACGCGCTCCTTGTGCTCCTGGTACATTTCACGCATATCGATCAGTTTGTTTTCCAGCTTTTCCATTGTCCAAATTTGACTGCCCGAGTTCATGCGTTTCACCAGGATGGCAGGTTCGCTGACAAAAGCACCACGCTGGAAAAGGTAAAAAAAAAAAAGTTAAAATGGTACGAAAAATGTATGATCTCAGATCAGTTACCCTCCGATTCGGACTGAGATTGGCTGGGGGTATCTGTAGTGTTACGGAGAATTTGGTTTTCTTTTCCATTTCCTCGGCCAGGAAGTTGGCCTCTTGCACTAAAGCATTGGCGCGCATAATATCCGTTTTCAATTGACCCAACGAGCGTTTGAACATTTCATCGCGTTCCTAAGGAAAGAAAATTAAAAATGTAATTTTAATTTGTTTTTTTTTATTTCAATTCAGCTTACCTGTGCCCACTTCTCAACACGCATTTGTGAGGTTGGTGTATTTGGCGTAATTTTACCCGATCGCAGAGGATCATATGGAGTATAAGGAGCATATGGAGTGCTGGGCGATAGTATATTGCGCAACTGTTGGAATTGGCGTTCATATTCCTATTGTAAACAGAGAAATTTGTTTTTTCATATGAAATATATTCGAATTAAAATTCTACAAGAAACCCTTACTTGTCGCTGCTTCTCTAAAGCCACCTGTTTGTCCTCCTCATGCTGACGCTCTAAGCGTGCTATTGCTGTTTGTATGGGATCATTGCTCAATTCATTTTGCATAATTTCGTCGCGGGCGAAATTGTAATCAATCAATTGCATTGGCGTTTGCGGCTCCGAGCTCATGTTGGCGTTCGCACATTTCGGGCAATTAACACGGAAGAAATGATGATTGCCCCAAAGGATACGATCGCCATTAAGGAGTGGGGTCTTCTCCAGGGCAGCAGAACCATTGACAAAGCAGCGTGCCCCCTGTATGGGCTCCATAAAAAGACCACCATCTTCGATGGCGATGACACAATGTTCAGGTTGTATACCAAGGCCGGATAGTTGAATGTCAGGTTGTTGGCCGGATATAGTATGGCCGCCAATTAATGTACGTTCCTTAAGGTAATAAACTAACAACTCATTTAGGGACGGATCAGCGTTCAAATTGACTAAATAGTATTTGTTTTTCTCGACTTTAATGCCGCTCGCCTGCACACTGATGCCCATCTTCTCCAATGCTTGCTGGCGTTCGTTTTGTATGCGTTCGGTTTTCACCAATTTCTCTTCCCAGGTCTGTGAGATTTGTTTCATTAGATTTTCGCTTTCGGCAAGTTTATCGTGTATGTCGACGCGTTGGACATCGCCCACGGGAGACCCCTATTGAGACAAAAGGAATGTAAATTATTTGCCAAATAGAAAAATTAAACAAAACTAATTCATACCGTGGCATGTTTCAGCATATTGCGCAACGTTTCCACCTCATGTCGCAGCTCGCGTATAATGCGCGCATTTGGATCTTCATTGACCACAGCATGGTTGACAATACGCTTAGCGCGATCAGCATAACGTAATGTGGACAACGTTTCCTCGTAATTATCGCCCGAGGGCGATATGGTGGCAACCATCACCGTTTTCGAGTTACCGCCCAAATTGTCTTTTAGCAGCCAAGTCAGCACAGAATCGCGATAGGGAACGAACTTGTCATTGCCTCCCTTCTTGCCGCTCGATTGGTCGGCCAGTTTTGAAATGACCAAACCGAGAGTAGTCAAGGATCTACAAAGAATGTTAAAATCAATTTCAAATGTGAAGGAGACACTACATTTACAGTGGTGGCAAAAATTATAGAAAGTAAAAAAGGTTCAAACACAATATCATTGATTAAAAAAAAATATTTTTTAAAGAAACTCAAAAAATCGGATTTAAAAAAATTTTTTTTTTTAAAATAAAAAAGAAATGTTTTTTTTTTGATTTTTTTAATAAAATTAAAATAAAAATTTTCAACCATTTTTTTTTAAATCTTCGATAGCAATTATTTTTTAACGACCTAACATTTGGCATATAAAATTTAAATTTATTTCTATGACGTACTTGTTAATATTAGAGCCTTCCTTCAAACGATCACCGACCGCACCGGTCTTCACAGCACGTTCCGATCCGGCCAAATCGACCAGCGACATACGTGATACTTTCTCACCGCTCACACCAGTCGCCTGATCGGTAAGTATCTGCGTCAGTACTACCGAAAAGACGGCATGTGAACGTGACGATTCGGCATTCATATTGGTGGCAGCCACTGTGCGCGATTTGTTGCCCTCGGTCATTAGGTTATCAATGTCCTTTAAAGAGAATTAGAGATTCAACAGATTGTCGTTAGGAAAACAGATCGAGCCGCGCTAACCTTGTACGAGGCCACCGCCAGCTGAGATAGACCATCCACATAGGGTCCTAGCACATTGTGTTCGCGCACCTTTAGCGACTGTTTGTTTGGCTTCGGATCGAGTAGATCGTGTACTTTTTCATTGTAGATTTCCATGTACGACACTTCGACTTTATGCATGAGATCCAGTGACGATTTATTGGCAATTGCCGAGAACAGTTCGTCACAGAGTCGAGGAATGATGCCTTTGCATTCTTGTGAGCCCATCATGGTGTACGATTTGCCAGAGCCTGCAAAATTGGTCCAGTTAGGGATTATTTATTTAAGAGAAGACCAACAATTAATAATAATTCTATTCAGTGCATTCTTTTCAGTTTAAGTTTAGTCCTTTCATTTAATATAAAATGTAGTTAAAAGGAAAAGTTTACACAAAAGGCACGTATCGATGGACGTACCTGTTTGGCCATAAGCAAATATGCAGGCGTTGTAACCTTGGAATGCATTATCAAGTATATCACGTCCCACACAATCGAAGACAGTCTCTTGCGATGCGAAATGCCCAACGTCGGGATTTAACGAATAGAAGCAATGATCGAATGCAAATGTCTTTGGTTGTTTCCTGTTGGGGTGGAAAAAAAGAAATAGAAAAAGAGGAATGAGGAACATTAATGCAAATTTGTAGAAAAGTAGTGAATGAAGGCGGCATTAATGGTTATCTCAAATGCATGCAAATTAAATAGTTAATCAATACAGTTGCGCTTCATTCATTGTGTCAGTTGCACAATCAAGTGAACGACAACAAAAAACCCCTCAGTTAACGTACCTCTCCATTTTGTCCAATGATGGTGGATTTTGCAGTATAGTCTGCTGTCGCTCCATCTCGACAATGCATTTTGTTCCAAGTTCAATTTCTGCAAATAACAAAAGAAAAGTAATTTAATAGTTTCTTAATCATATTCAACTATAGCTTCGAAGGATGAGGAATTTCAAAAGAATTTTGAAGACAAAAGAGCGAACTTATGTGCTTATTTGTACAAATTTTTCATAAGAATTGCAAGAATCTAAAAAGAGGAAATGTTTGCGGAAATTAAAGACCAAGAAAAAACACTTCATTGGTATTGAAACTCAGTCATAGCCAAAGACAATCAAACAATAACAGCTAATGTGGAGAAAGCCAAGTCTTATTATTCTTATTAATCCCATGATCCAAATAGGTACTTTCGTTCTCACAAGAAAATTCTCAGCAGAACCCATTCAAGTGTCAAGCAGAAAATCAAGAAATTTAATAATGGGGGCGCTTTGCGTTTAGTGCAGCTATATTTTGTTTTTTAATTTAATTCATGATTTAATAAAAAATACAAATTTCGAAAATAGCTGGCAAGCTTCTAGTAAATAAAAGAGGTGTCCGTTAAGGTGACAATTTAAAACATAACCTGTAAGTGTACAATTGATGAATTAAAGAAGAACCTAATATATCCGAAACACATGCATAGCTAAACAATTAATTATAAACTCCAACAGTTACGCATGAGTAGAAATTAATGTTACTCAACTGTAACGAAGCGAAGTGTTTCAATTTAAAGGTTTTTGATTTTATACTTTTACTTCTATTTCGGTGGTGTGAGGAAACCTTGAATTTCAAATAAAAGGTAACTAATTTAATAAATGGGAAATAACTAGTTAGTAAACAACAAAGTTGTAAAATATTTTCACATATTTATACGACACACACACACACACCGAGCTATGCCGAATGACTCGATTCGAATTGTTTGTGAGGCAGCTTATGCAGCCAGTCAGATAATTTCACATATTAATACCGAAATGTGATAACAACAAGAGTATAGAACGGTAATGAACCAGTCGGAAGACAGTCAGCCCGCATAAAACCGGGAGCAAGTAGAACAGCGAAGTGTACAAATGAATACAAATACTTTTGCTTTTTATTGCATTTTATTGTGAATTTTCAGTTGATAACTTTGGACAGTCGAAAACAGAAAAAAAAATATTCTGTAGGCCTTGAAGGTTTCGCTTGATGCTGGTGGTGGCGAATGAATGATTAATCTAATTGAAAGTCCAAACCAAAAGTTCAACATTCGGTATCATCGAATTCCATATTCCAAATGTATGCGGACGTACAATAATGAAATGTACAAGAAAACACGTCAAAGTGATTTGTGCCAATGACAAAGGCCGCCCAGCGGACGATATAACCGCAGTCAAACAAAAACAACAACAACGACAATAACCACAATAAACAAAAGGGAATATAAACACGCCTAAAGGCCATAAAAAAAGCAAGCACCAACCTCAAGTCCAAGTTGACAATGAGGCTAAAACACGCTAGAAATTAATTGAACCAACGGGTGGCAATAGGTCAACTCAGAATTACTAGATAAACTGGAAAACTTAGTATAGTAGAGAAGTAGAAACATAATAACTAGAGCAGGGAATGGGAATAGGGAGGGAGAAGCGCTCGAAACGCTAAAGTAACTATTGACCGATGTCTTGCCATATATTTGCATATACTTAAATTGAATAGTGAAGTAACAAGGCATACCTTGGCAGCCACTAGTCCATTTAACGGTTAGTTACGAAAGTCGATTCCATTTTTTTGATGAGGTTTCTTTATGAACGCATAAATATGCCGCGGTTCGTCGTTTGCTCGTTCGTTCGTTCGGTTTGCACTAGAAAAACATCATCATGTCTAATTATAATATTTTTTTTCGGGGTAAATGTAATAAAAGCAAAACAACTTTGATTGTTAGTGCGAGAAAAACAGGTTAGGTTTGCTTTTTTGTTGGTCTTTCGGCTGGCAGCGATGCGCGTTTCTTTGTAGGCTTTTCGGTATTTTTCGAAGAACTAGTCACACAAAATATTATACAGTAGTTAACTAGCAACTCAAGGAGTAATAATGAGAGCGAAAAGTGCGAATATGCTTTGGTTCTGATATTTTTGTTGTTACTTAATAGTTACAGTCATTGAAGGTATCACAACCATATGTGGTCTTAGGGCAAATCGCATTTTTCCGGTAAAAAAATTTTGTTTGAAAATAACTAAAGATTAGAGATCTACCGTCACCGGGTTCTTTTAATTCATCCGAAACCGAAAATATTTTATTGTGATTTTTACCAATGTTTTTATTGTTTATTTTCGAAAAAGAGATTTCCGTCAGCCCGAATGCCCCATAACGAAATTCTACTTTTTTGTATACATATGCAGATTCTTTCATAGTACTTATGCAGTAAAATATTTGTTTATTACGTTACTTAATTAATTGCCTAAGCAGATCTAAAAACTGCCGAAAAGATGGGGCGTGGATTATATCTTTCTAACAGCTGCAAGAATACATTCGCACTTTACATTTATAAAATGTATAGATCGAAAGTTTTTTGAATGCAGGGTACGATAAAATAAACAGAAACATCCGCAAGTGTAATTTTGAAGTATTCCAAATTCTAACCATGTAAGCACGGGGTTGCGCAATAAAAATTGCCTCGTGTGGACTGAGACAAATATTTGGACCGTTAAGCTTTGGCTCAAGAAAAATTTTTGTTAAGTTTCTTCAGGTGTAAAAGGGTATAAGAGCATAATTTTCTGACAGATGACAAAGCAAAAATTTGCATTGCGTTTTTGACCTTTGGAGCATTGTGGCTGTTCTTCATAAATTTCTATTTTGGCTAGTGCGCTAAATTTGTCAGCTGCTAAAGTCAACTTTTCTCAAGGAATTGGGCACAATTGCAAATATCAAAAAAGCAGAGTTCCCGTGTCGCACTTCGATGAAAAAAGGTACAAAAAATTGTACAGAAGTGGATACCAGCTAAAGAAAATTTACTCAAGTAAATTTCGAAAGTTCTTGAGAGCTGGAAATGAAGCTCTAAAGAAAAATTTTACATTGATAAATAAAAAAATTATTTTGTAGATGAAAGATTTATTTTTTGCAAATATAACGGCTGCATTTTAATTGATCTAATTTGAAAACAGGTTTTTATATTTCTACAGTTTGGAAAATTAAACATAGGATTATTTTTGCTTAAAGTTAAAAAAAAACATTGAATGACTTTTCCAAAAAAAGTTGAATCGAATTCTGACGTTGGAGGAAACGTTGAGTGTTATAATAAAAGTCATTTTAGCTTTTAACGCGAAAAACTGTTGACAAATATTGATAAAAAAAAAAGCATTCTTATACACTTGAGAATTTTTCAATAACAAACAAATCGTCACCGATCTGAATCAGCTGATATCGATGCATTACCGAGTGAGTGCTTATCAGCGAGACTGTGTACTGTGTATATCAATCGTAATCGGCCGTTCTCTCTCAATTTTTCTGTGTTCCATTGCCATGGAAAATATGAAAACATGACATAAGTTTCAATTCGAAAGAAAATCAAAATAAAAGCAAAACCAGAAAAGTAAACCAGCCAGCCATATGATCATATCATCACAGCGCTCGGCTCGAAACCTCGTTTATGGCGTTGAGAAATTAATAATACAAATAGAAATTGCAACAAAACCAAATAGAGCGAAGTGAGCGCCCCAACGAGACATAAGCCGATTCGAAACCAGGCATGCCAGTAGATTGGAGAATGAGTCACGATGACAAATGAATGAATATAGCCAGCAAGCAGACGCTGAATACGCATGGTAAATGGCAAATGCCCAAATGTTGTGGCACATTCATTCCCCTGGTTAACTAGTTGGTTACTCACTCACGCCTCATTCAAATTCACAGTCGGACAACGACATCGACATTGGCTTTGACTACGGTTCGTTAAAGACACTAAAGAAATAAAAACTAGAAAAAAAATGTTTCAATTGGCAACAATGGCGAAATTTCGAAGGTAAGGAGAATAATAACTTCAGCCAAAATGGAGGAAGTCTAATGTTGACCAAATGAAAATGTGAAAAAATACCCGCTAAGACAATTAAATTTGGAGAAAAAAAAACATATAACAATGAAAATTGACTTTACTATGACAAAACAAAACCGTCCCATTGTTTGTGCCTTTGCCTTTGCCGTATGCAGTCAAGAGAAAAACATAAAACAAAAAATGAGGAAAGTTGTACGAAAATAGAAATTAAGCAACCTTTTCGTAATAAAAAATAAATGTTATGGAAAATTTATGTCAACACATGACACGTTCGCATTGAAAACTGCAATAAAAGAGATTTCTACAAAATAAGCTTTGAATTGGGGAGGGTTGGGATTTTCGCTATAGTTACTTCGGTATACCTTTTGTTTGGCAAGGTTGGCAACAAAAGAAGTTCATAAGTAGTTTACAATGTGGTCTTAAACGCAGTAACTATAAGTAGATGCAGTCACAAAAACAAGGAATTGGTAGCACAACAAAACCTTGTTTCACTAGATGAAATTTAAAATGTTTTTTTATGAAACAATAAAATGTATAAGAAAAGAAGATAGAAATTAACTTGTTTAAAATGTTTTGTTTGCTTTTATTTTATTTTTATTTGAATGTAAGTAACACGATTTGAATGCATTGATTCGAACAACAAAGACTTGAATTTTTCTGGTTGAAATTTAAATAACAATCAATTAGTTAAGGTTGACGATAGAAAAAAATTATTTAAGAACAATTTAACTGTATTCACAAATTAGTCACTCAACAGAAAAAAACTCGTTCCCCCCGGCTTGTATGTATTTTTTCTTTCTCTTTATAGTTAATCCTGAAATGCCTTGTCTCTCTCTGAAAAATGCTGAAAAAAAGCTGAAAAATGTTCGAATAATGAACAAAAATATTCATCAAAAAATGTGTATTCCCTTTCTTAGATTCAATTCAAATTTTAAATCAAAATACTGTAGTAAGCAAAAAGATTGACGAAAAAAAACTACGACTTCAAAATTTGCGGGAAACATAAAGATAAAGTTACATTCCGTGTATCCAATTTCAAGAATAACAAGTCCAAAATTATAGTCGGTCATACGAACTGAGTGATTGGCTCTACAATTAATTGTTGTATGAAAGTTACTTGTAGAGGTCGTGTTAGTGGCTCCCCCAGAATATTTTGGTTGTGCGGTAAGAAAATGTTCAGAAACATGTTACGCAAAAAGAGCACTTCTTGACAAGTGTCCTTAATGCACCCAGCTCCCTCAATTGTACAGTTTTATCGACAATGGTATTGTATGCTTAGAATAAACTGCTTCCTTCGCACTATCAATATGCTGGAAACCAATATGCTCAAGATCCAGCCGCGCAGCAATCTACTAATAATTTCTGTCCTGCTACCAATCGTTTAAGATGACACATGCCCCGCACATCCTATAGATATGACACCAAAACAACTCTGGACTAAATCAGTGGACTGAAAATGATAGAACTTTGTGACAAACGGGACAAACAACAATATGCTACCCCGGAGTGACGTCGACTACAGTTGCTACAATGACAACAACAAAGGGAGAGAGCTGTAATAAAAATAAATTACGAGTAATGCAGAAGTCAGTAAGTACTTCAAAAAAGCAGGCAGGCAGACAAGGAATTATGCATCAGTCAGAATTGTGAATAAATTGGCTGCGAAGTAACTATGTATGTATGCAACGACCTTGCAATTTTAAGATTTCAGTGTTGCACGATAGGACCTTATCAACACAAGTAACTCAATGGCTTGGAAAATATGAAATTGTTTGTACAACGACGCGAGGGAGCGAGTGGCAAACAAAAAGTTTTCCTAAGGCTTTTATATGTACTTCGGCAAGTGTTTTTAGGCAATCAAAAATTCGAGATATAAAGAAAAAAGTAATTTCAAATAGTTATGTGTGTAGTTTTATTGCGACTTACCGCGTCGGTTGAAGGGTCGCACCCTAACAGCTACTTTGATCTTATCGGTTGACATTGTGTTGGTACGAAAGAGTGTGTGGAGCGTGGGCGAATATGGCTGAGATTAGGCTGAAGAGTGTTCGAGTGTTGGTTTGCTTGTATGAGGTGGCCTCCTAGGTGGGCCTACAAGAATTCGGAATATCCGCGCGTGACAGCTTGGGGAAAACTATTTTTCGTTTGCACCCGCGCTACTTGTCTCGCCAGGATTTCGTACTTGAGCTGTCAAGCACTGGCGTGGCGTGAGTAACTAACTACGAGTTGAATATTTCCGCGTTTTATTGAGGCTTTGCTATTATGTTTACGAGGCACACACAATGAGGTGGAGGGCAGGAGAGACGTTGTAATGGGTGACTCAGTCCCAGGAGATGCGGCCGCTGCGTGAATCCAGTGTAATTAAAAGTAACGCCCGCAACGAAAAAATGTTGTGGCGAGACACGCGATTTGGTGAGGTGCGTTAAAATTGATCGCGATCACCTGGCGAAAGTTGTGGCAGGCCAGTAGCTCTGCTCGACTTTTTCCACAACTTCGTTCGCCTTAGTATTTGCACTGATTTCTTTCGTTACGTTTACTGTATGCTTTTCTTTCAGCTTAATTTAATTGTTATATTTTGTTGTTGTAATTATAGTATAGAGCTTCATTATTTTATTTACAAAACAAACAAGACACGTTAACAACAACCAACGCCACATACAGGAAGGACGTTTTATTTGATAGCTAACAGCTAGCAGCAGCGCCTGTTAAATATTTGCTTGAAATTAGTAAATTACTTTCGACTGCTGTGTGTGGAGTAATTTCGATATGATGGAATTTAATGTATGTTTGGTGTCGTTGTCAATGGTGGTTGGTATTAAAAAGGCATGGAACTAATTGAAAAGATTAGAGCAATTAAATTTAAATCAATGCAAATCTTAAATTTTTTCTTTGTTTGGGTCAGCAGAGGAAAAAGGAACAAGCCTAATTTCCGCTTCTCCTTCACCAACAACAACAAACACACACACTTCACTTTTTCACTCACTTCGATGTCTCACACAACAACAACACCTTCTTTGAAGAATCGATTTTTATCGCTGCTTCAGCAAAAAAAATGATGAAAATTTTTCATCCAAATTTAATTTTGCATTTTCTGGCCTTAAATCGATTTGTATTCACTTTATATTTGCACTGAACATCGGCCTGCTGCTTGGTTGCGCGTTTTCACTGTTTTTGCAAATTAATTTGATGTTTTTCTGCAACTTTTTCAATAATTTGTCAGCAGCTAACTTAGCGAACGTCTCGAAAAAACTTGCCAGCAGTCGCCATATTTATTAGTGAAGATTGGTAATGGGCCAAAAAGTACTCGGTTTTTGCCATTTACAGACAGTGTTGCCATGTTTGCCTTTTTCTGTTTAGATGTTGCCCATTATTTATCCAGCTTTCCAGTACTTGTCAAACTTTTGAAAGATTTTTAGTTGAAAAAATCCGTTGAACTGTAATTTTTGTAAAAATCCACTGAACTGTAATATTTTTACTTTCTACAATACGATTTTTGGTAATTTTCCTGTAATCGATTTAAAAAACCTTGCATATAAATTAGGGTGCTACTTGTTTTAAAATTTTGGGATTTTCGATAAATGGCCAACAAAAAAAAAATTATTTGTTTTGACTATCGACCTCACTTGACTGGGTAATTCTTATTTGGATGCTTTTATAGTGTGAGAATGGCGAAATAGTAGCTTTATTCAAAAAAACCTCTCTCGGCTCGCTTATGCTAGCATTGGGAAAAAAGAGTAAAAAAGGAAAAAAAAGGGGGGAAAAGGGGGGAACAATTTTTTTTTTTTTAAATCCAAAAAAATTTTTTAAATGAAAAAATTTAAGAAGAAAAAAATAAATTTTCTTTAAAATAATTTCTGCAATTTCGATTTAAAATTAAGGGTTTTTGGCTACTTTGTTCCTAATATCATTGCAAATTTTGAAGTAGCCAAAAACCCTTAATTTTAAATCGAAATTGCAGAAATTATTTTAAAGAAAATTTATTTTCTGCTTTTTAGTCGGTTAAAGGGTTATATTTTAAAAAACTTGTTTTTTACTCTTTTTTTATTTAATAATAAATAATTGCCAGTGGTATATTGAATTCGGTAATTACTGTTCAAATGCGTCAAATACTTATTTTTGAAAATGCCATCCGACAATTATTTTCCCGGGGGTCGATATGTATTTGTATCTACTATAACAAACTCATTTCCTTTTATTCGCCAATGGCCCTAGAAATGACCGAAATTTACTAAAATCTCGTGGGCATATTTTTTGAAATTATTATTTTAATATGCGTGTATACTTATTTCGACGCAATTTCAATTATTTCTTAAATTCATTTTAATATTGAAAAAACTATTAAATAATTCCGTACATTTTTTAAAGATCAATTTAATACAGAGCAGAATAAGGAAATGTAATACATAAATACCTTGTTAAACGTTCGCTCATGACCTGCACCTCCAGTCAAAGCACACCGGCAGAATATTGCTTAAGGAATTGGCGATGATAAACGTTGCTGTTACTATATTTTTATTTACTTCGGAAGATGCAAACTGAGTTTTATGATTTAACATTTTACAACAAGGACGGCGATGCACGCTGCATGCCCATAAACTTGTGATGTAAATTGTAAATAGCATGAAGCCATATTTTAGCAATACTTCCGGCTAAATTAATTTGTGAATATAAACTGATCAACATGCAGAAGTGGCGCTGACTGTTAAGTAATTTTCGTTTCTTTTGATACTTATATTTTTTATACATGGTGTAAAGTATATTTATGACCACAGTTGAGAATAAATTGGACTGAAATTTGCCAGGAATCCTTTTAATTGTTTCTTCTTTAAAGTTTTTTTTCCATATTGCAAAAGTGTGGGAAATTTTACGAAAATAGTCCTTGAATAGACACAGCAGGGTTCTGATTCAAAATGTCTACTAACCTACGATAGTCAATTTTTCGACTGCTTTCAATGCATTTCCCACAACTGTTAGAGAAATCTACTACATACTCAAAATGTTTGTATTGCTTTCAAGGTAATTTAACACACTTTCTACTACAAAGTATTTTCTACTGCTCGCCATTTTTTCACTTTTTGTGTCAATGAGCTTTTTATATAAAGTATAAATTCTTGTGATGTTTACATATGTATATATATACATTAATTTAAACAAATACTAACATCATTAAAATGGTTTAAAGTGTTGACCGGTCTGTTGTTTTTTAATTGCAATGTTTAAATTTATTATTATCAGCTGTAGTGCATTAGCATTAGCTGTAGCGATTCTAGCAGTAGTATAGCCTCTTTTACTAAGTATCTTTTATAACCATTTCAGGGGCCTATGTACCTTTGGTAGAACATTATCAATGGGTTAATGTTTTACCAGCATTTCCATGTTAATTTTGGTCGTGTTCTCTTGCGGCTTTCATGAGGATTTTGAATTACTGGCGATAGCTTTACATATCCAAAGGTACTGTAGGTAAATTAGACAGTCTATAACGATTAGATTTTAGAAAAAAAAAAACCAGTAAGTAATAATTAAAAGATCACACATAAATAAAAATCAACTCATTACTTTGTAAATTTTCTCGATTGTGAGGCCAATAAAAGCCTGGCATTGCGTTTGACAGATCTCAGTTTTCCAAAAAAAATTTCGCAGTGATATAGAATCGCTACTAAAGCGCACAAGGTGCATGTGAGAGTGAAGAAATTAGTGGAAAATAAAGGATTGTAATTGATTGGGCTGAGTGTCGAAATCAAACTAAGTGAATTGAATTTAAAAAATCAATTCTAGATTTTTACATTATCCTTTAAGCTGCATAAGTGTATCGTATGTTTTAATTGGATTGGTGAGATCAACTCAAGATACTTGATATTTTGACGCGAAGGATATTAGAGGATCCTTCTTTTGTGCTGCGTAAATGGTTCAGGCTAATGAAAGAAACAACTGCTAAATGGACTGTTTGCTATCCTTTATCCTTACTTGATGCACATATATTTTTTGAGATTGTAAATTGAATATGTGTAATTCAATAAAATGAAATTACATCAAATATTTCTACTACAAGTATATGGCTGCCACCTCTCGTAATGAAAATGCCTGAAAGTGTCCTTCCTTCCGTCGGATAGGTCCCAGCAATTATACGTACTCTTCTCAGTTGTCAATTGTATAGGAACTTGGCCTGGCACCATGGAACAGGTATTTTCAGTTTCGTTTGCTTCAGCTGCCTTGGGCCATTTAATCCATTATGCACCTATTGAATAATGTTGCTTTAAAAACATACTTTACGAAAAAAAAAGTTATTCGAAAAGTGGAACAATCAAAACAATTATGTTGATCACTGTAAGTTTTTGTGCATGTAAGAGCCACCAAAACCAAATAAAGCAGAGATGAGACACTGTCAAAAGTAAAGATTCGACTGTGTCATGTGGTACACTAAAAACAAAAGTAATTGCCACAATGTTTTAATACAATTTTCAATTAAATTTTTAGCTAAAATGAGACAAAAACCAGTTCCGACTATTTTGCCCTCAGTGTAATTAAATTCATGTTGCATTTGTTTCGTCTTCGTTTATAAATCATGCAATAAACATTTTGTAATTATCAACAAGTGGTGCTTTCAATGTTTCTGCTGTCGTTTACTCTGCCTCTCTTTAACAGACATCAGGTGCTTTTGGAGCAGGTGTCTTCAGGCTGGTCAAAACTGATCAATGATCGTCACATATTATAACTTTTTAATTGGGTTAACATCGTGCAGCCTTCCCTTCTTTTGCATTTATTTTCGCTCACGTTTTTTGTTCAACATTTCATTAATAAAAGTGATATTTGTTGACTTTTAACGTATTGTGCAATACCGGAAAGATGCCACGCGAGTCAAGTGGTGCGAGCGAATTGAAGTTGAATGCGCTTTCAAAAGCAAAAATGTGTGAATATTTATCGCTGCTTGAAATTTGTTCGTCTCGTCTCGCACTTCATAAAAGTAGCTTTATTCCTTGAAGATGATGGTATCTCCCTAACCAACTATATGCGTGATGACATTGAGAAATATTTAATCGACTTACAACATTTAAATGCAAATAAACAAATTGAGCGTTCACGAATTTATCCAGCGAATGCATGCCTCAAATCTATTTACATCTTGGATAGATAGCACGCAGCCAAAAGACAAACCCAAATCAAACGACATGCAATTCAAGCTGCCGAGTGGCAATAGCAACAAATACTGAATATAAAAAACGCTGAAAACATGCTCATTTCGATGTCTCACATTGCCCTTGGATTTGTTGTTGAACAAATGCGAAGCATCCACAAATAAGAAACTACGAAAGAGAATACGGAACTAGTAAAAATTGAGGGGCGAAATTCGAAAAGTTCACTTTTGTTGATTCCACAAGAAATGGCCAAAAACTGCAAAAACTCAAATTTGATTTAGAAAAAAAAAAAAAATGTTTTTGGCCCAATGAACTCAAAGTCTAATCACACAAATGCGCATACATATGTACCTACGTATATACTGGTTTTCGAAGTGAATTCCAATCTAGTCAAACACAAATTACACAATAGTCCAGAGTTGGTGGTAATTTCATTTTAAGTAATTTGGTTAAATTCAGTAAAATAAATAAATAAATTATCTCAAGTGAACCGGCTTTCTGTTGGTTGGTAGTTGAGACTTGAATTGACCTTGAATGGCTGAGTGCACGTGCGTCTTTACAAATGCTAACACCAACAACATCGCGTACTCTAATATTCTCAAAACTGAGCAGTTAAACGTAATAGTGTGGTCACTTCGATCACTCATTAGAGCACTTGTGGGGGGATTTTACTCCACCAATGTATCGTATGACCACAATTTCTCTCTACTTGTACTTGCAGTATTTACCACAACATATTTATTTAAATATTTAACTCTAACCTTGAGATTAACTTTAAAATTCTATAAATAGTTCTTACCGAATATCAAACTACTTTCGCTAATAGCTTTTGCAAATAAAAACTATAAAAAAAACTACTACGGAAGAAAATATATGCATCACTTAAATTGTTAGGATTCGCTTTGAAAATCACTTTCGGTGTACAGTGGTACCGAAAAGTTAAAAAAGTTTCGATTTATTTTAGGCCAATTGGTCTACAGGAAGGTCTTGAAAATTAGACATTTTTCTATTTCAGTATACTTGAGATAAAATATCAGTTTGTTTGGAATTCTGACTACTTGAAGAATCTTTTTGGAGAATTTAAGGACTCAAGAGAAAGTAGTAGGTACCTAAATAAATGAAACACTTATTTTCCGTCTGCACTATATAACTGAATGACTTTTAAATATTCATTGCCACTGTGCATTATTACCAGTGACAAATGTCATTTAAAGAAAACATCACAATACAAATCGCAAACTCGTAAAATCTTTGACGATACGCAATAAATATAATATCAATAACACTCGCCTATTGATTTAAGTTATCAGCGACCCTTGAGCGTATCAGTGGGTCGCTTTTTGTATGCTGTATAGACTCCTCCCTCACTCACTCACTCACTGTGTCTAGCGATTAGATGACATTGAGTTGTACTTTCCTCCCCTCACCGATTCTGAAGACTGATTGTGCGTTTAGTGAAGTTTGTTGTTCGGTTGAAATCTTTTGTTTGCATTGAAACGATTGTTGCTGTCACTTCGCTGGTTGGCATTTAGGTAGTTAATGTATGAATTGCCGATTTTTGGTCTATTTGTTGACTTAAAGGTTATGAGGAATTGCCGCGTCTCACTTGCCAAATTATGTTTGATGAAGTCATTAAAGCAGTTACATGTTACGAATAAATTTGTTATTTTTAAAAATTTTGAAACCTTTTAATGTTATTTATTTAAATTTTATTTTCCAACTGAAATCAAAAGAAATTTTTGTTTCCATATCAATTACAGAACTGTCGATTTATGTTTTGAAATTCTGCAGACCTCAAAATGGACTACATCAAATGGCTGGCATTTCTTTTGAGCTTTTTTAGCTTAGGTGGCATAGATGCCAGAAACACTATCAGTCTTAGGCCAAATGTGTCATCAGAGGAAACGTACCTGGAAATGTCCTCAGTCATATTTGGTTTGACGAAAATGTCAAATGAAAGTAATTCGAATGCCGAGTGCTTCAAACAACTGAAGCACGTGCAGAAAGCCATTTTGGCCAAGGAAGCATGGGCAATGAAGGGTGAGTCAATGGCATTTAATATCCGATGTGTGATACTGAATGTACTTGTTTCATTACAGTACTGGATGCCTCGGGTACTAAACCTTCAGGCTTTGTCTTTGGCCAAAACTATTGGCTGGGCAGTCGTGAGACATGCCGAGCTGTGCAGAAACCGGTAGACATCAAACTGTCCTACCGCTTAGAGCGCATCATGCCTTATGGCATCATTACCGAGAGTTCACCCTTTGATATGGACTACAAAGTGATCTACTTGCGGCACAATTCGCCTTGGCAAATGGAAATTAAATTATTGTCCGAGCGAATTATACACATTGGACTCTGCCTGCCAAGCTCCTGCCGCCCAGACGAGATACAAACACTCACCGCTGATTATTTTGCAAGCGGACTTTTTGTGGAGAATGACATTTACGAGATGAGACCGCAAGTGTTGTACACAAAAGATTTGAAGCTCAGCGAAAGTTTCTACCAGAGGAGAACTTTCAAAGTTGTAAGGACATTTGTACTTTTCACTGCTGCCATGATGATGTGTGCCGCGTTCTTACGCTCAAAGCCGACTTCTGGACAGGAGGAAGTCGTGAAGAAAGCGGTAAATGGAAAGCTTCAACAGGTGCCTGAGGAAACTTCTATGCCAGCTGGTGACTCCACGATAGAAAGTGGCTCTACCCTCTTCCGTGCAATAACGAACTTGGCAAGATGCTATGACTTGAATGCAAATTGCCAGGCTCTGTTCACTATCAGGGAGAATGTACGCAATGACATTTCCATCATTTTTGGTATGCGTTCGATTTGCGCGTTTTGGGTGGTGTACGCTCATGTTCTATTTTACGTATACTTCGCTACGAATAATAAAACTTTTCTGATAATTCTAATTAATCGATCAGTTGGTACAGCGTTTTGGCTGGTGGACGTCCTGTTTGCAATAAGGTTATATTTGAATGACTTACTTCCTTCTTTATTTAACTTTTCTTCATTTACTTAAGTGCAGTGGATTTTGTCAAACGTATCATTTCTTGCGTAACGTTAAGCAAATGGAAACTATACGTCAAAATAGTTTTCTGAGTAATGCCAAGTTGTTCTTCAAAGCCCTACTTCACCGCTATTTAAGGTTCAAAGAGATTAAGAATTATTTTAATGAAAAGGTTAATTGCTGTGTTGTCACTTTACCAACAGACTTGCTCCATTGTACATTTCCATCATGGGCATGGTCGAATTGTTCTATGCATACATTGGCGATGTGTCCGTTTATCATTTTCGCCAACGATTAGATGAAACTTGCTCGCACAATTGGTGGCGCAACTTACTGCTCATACAGAATTTTTTCGATTTTAACGATATGTGCCTCAACTGGTCTTGGTCGCTGGCATGTGAAATGCAATTCTTCATTTTAGCCACGTTTCTACTCTTCGTCTATGCGAAGTAAGCGCCTTTCAAATATTATTATGTTTTTTTTTTAAATTGTAACCATTTTAGGAATCCCCAATTGGTGAAAACTATTGTTATTGCGACTATTGTGGGCTGCATTACATGGACCTTCATCGTGGGCCTGGGTGTGAAGTTTGAATTGACGTTTGATGTTGCCTACGGCACCATCACTCAGTTGTATATAAATCCCTTCATACGAATTTTTCCATACCTCATGGGTACCATGGCTGCTTGGTGTCTGGTCGAGAAGCGTTCGCAGTTAGAATCAAATGAAGCGGCAGTGAAATATTTCTGGAACTTATCTGCCATACTATTCGTCTTTTGTATGACGCCCTTTGGTAGCATCGATACATCAATCAGCTCGCCAACGACCTGGCTAGTGATAGGTCGCCTGTTAATCTCAATCAGTACTTGCTTGATGGTTCTTGGCAGTGCGTTGGGTCGTAGCAGTTGGTGGTCGCGTATATTAGACTGGAAGGTTTTTCAGCACCTCAATCGACTCAGCTATGCAATATATTTATTGAATCCTTTCGTGATTGCTTTGATCTTCAGTTCGACCAGCGTTAGTACGCATGCGGATCCGTTTATGATGGTAAGTGGGAGGAGGGACTTTGACAAAATGAATAGCTTTTCCTTATTTCGAGTTTCAATTGCAGTTTATACTGACTGCAGGCTTTGCTGTGATAGTTTACTTGACATCTATTGTGTTTTCGCTGGCTTTCGAGATGCCCTACAGTAATTGGTCTGTGCAGATGCAGATAAGTGACAAAAAGAAAAGTAGTTAAATTATTATTTAAGTCATGGTCGTTCAAGTAGTTTGACGTGTTACTTTGGTAATGGATTTCTATGATTTATAAAAGAAAATGTAAACATTTGTAATAAATTAATTTTGAAAAATTATTGTTATTTTTTATAGTTGAAGTACAATTTTAAATATGTAGTGTATCTAAACTAAGCGGTAGCTACATGCAAAATGGTTTGAAGTTTTTGTGCACTACTTGCTCAATTTCGAAAAAGAGTCAGTGAAATAGTACTAATTTGGGTACTATTTAGATTTTCTTCGTAGAGTGCGCAGTAACCCTCTGAAGGTTCGCCTTTAACATAAGTTAATTATATGAAATTAACAATTGCTTAATATAATTCCCGCCTGCAAAAGCTTACCAAATTAAATGGAAAATAAATGCAACAATTAAAAGCTGTAAATGTATTAAACAATTAATAGTAACTTATAATTTGACACACTAGCCCACATTAGGGCTTAGGCCAAGCAACTATGCAATTATCTTGACAAGTGATAATGTATTTGATAATTCCGGACCTACAGTTGAATGCCTATTCCGAACGACGAGACGCCCAAATTAAAGTAGTTTTTCATGGTTTGTCGTTGCTTGGCGAGATAGTGGCGGTCTGCACAGAAACATTTTTTCTGCTTGCCCCAGGAGGGATTCGAAAACGATACCGATCGTCAGGTCACTGTGCCGCGGCCGCCATTCGACAATTGCATTCATTCATTTACTTAGTATAATCTTGGCAAGCCAACACAAATGACATTTTTAGGGCCTGCAGCGTCGACCAGACCCTGCTAGTTGTTCTACAAAAACGTTGTTAATCGTAATTTCAAAATTACAAAATAATTATTATACGAATTGAATTAATTGTATTTTTACATTACTCGTGTTAATTACACCACAGTTTTTTTGGAATTAAACAACTTTAATTCGATTTAATGTGATACATGCACTACACATTAAAAGGGCAACTTAAATTTCAGCTCAATCGCCACCGATCAACTGTAACTCGGTTGATAACTTAAGATACAACTGAAATAATTTCATTGAATTCCTTGTGTGTCAAGCCGATTTGAGGAAAATCGTCGCCGGGCACCAAGGTGGGTTATCGTCCGGAATTTTTGATACAATAGTGAAAAATAGTTTGCAATAACATCGTCCGACTCAAGTTTGTATCCAAGAAATGTTCTGAAATGTCTGTGTTTCGTCCTTTTCCTCTTTGCTGAAAAATTACTCATACGCCATGTGTAGCATTAATGTGTTTTACATGTCGTATGAGTAATTTTCACCAAAATTATTTGAAGACTCACAAAAAATTCAAAAGAATTCAAACCTAGAAACGGTATAATAATAATAGTAATAATTTCAGTTTCCCAGTGAACACTTAAGAGCAGATTTTTCATATTAAGTGTAGCTAAATTTGCAAAGTCCACATTAATAATAATTAATTTTAAATTGACATTGCTTCACTATAATTAGATTCGATATAAAAATTCAATAAAAGCCCGATTACCGATTCAGCGTTTCACATTTGCTCGAAAACTGTCGCCAATTTAAACACACAAAATTATAAGCGGTGACACAGCACAGGATCTACAGAGAATGTGAACAATTCAAAACAATTTAGGATAATAGTGGAAAGTGAAAAAATGTTTGTGACTCTTGTGATTCATTAAGTGTTAAAAAGTCCTCGATAGTTTAAAAGGGAATTGACACAACTAAGAAAATACAAATTATCAGCAGAACGATTTTAAAATAAAAAATCCAACATCTACGGATTTCTGATTCTGCTCTGTAACCAACTGTGTAAAATTTTCCATAATGGTAGAATTGGCCGAATTCTGTTTTTCAGTTGTGCCAGTTCCGTTCTAAACTTCTTTCCTTTCAATACTTTAATTTCGAACTTTGTGAGATGTAGTGCATCAAATGAAACTGTTTTTTTTGTGATTTTTCTAATAACTGATATTTACCTGGCTGGGATCAAAGCCAGCGTTACCATCGGCAGCTATTATCTTCATAAGGAATCTGGAAGGACCTTCGTTACGAATATAGAATCTAGTGGTTTTTAATGTTTATTCATTTAAATTTTTGTTCAACTGAAATCAAAGGAATTTTTTTTTAATTTCAACAGAACCGTGAAATTTTTTAGACCACAAAATGTACTACATCAAATGGTTGGCATATCTTTTGAGCTTTTTTAGCTTATGTGGTATAGATGCTCAAAACGCTATGAGCCCTAGGCCAAATGTGTTATCAGAGGAAACGTACCTGGAAATATCCTCAGTCATATTTGGTTTGACGAAAATGGCAAATGAGAGTTATTTGAATGCCGAGTGCTTCAAACATCTGAAGCACGTGCAGAAAGCCATTTTGGCCAAGGAACCATGGGCAATGAAGGGTGAGTTAATGGCATTTGATATCCCATGTGTGATACTGAATGTACTTGTTTCATTACAGTACTGGATGCCTCGGGTACTAAACCTTCAGGCTTTGTCTTTGGCCAAAACTATTGGCTGGGCAGTCGTGAGACATGCCGAGCTGTGCAGAAACCGGTAGACATCAAACTGTCCTATCGCTTAGAGCGCATCATGCCTTATGGCATCATTACCGAGAGTTCACCCTTCGATATGGACTACAAAGTGATCTACTTGCGGCACAATTCGCCTTGGCAAATGGAAATTAAATTATTGTCCGAGCGAATTATACACATTGGACTCTGCCTGCCAAGCTCATGTCGTCCAGATGAGATACAAACACTTACCGCAGATTATTTTGCAAGCGGACTTTTTGTGGAGAATGACATTTACGAGATGAGACCGCAAGTGTTGTACACAAAAGATTTGAAGCTCAGCGAAAGTTTCTACCAGAGGAGAACTTTCAAAGTTGTAAGGGCATTTGTAATATTCACTGCCGCCATGATGATGTGTGCCGCGTTCTTACGCTCACAGACCACTCCTGGACAGGAAGAAGCCGTGAAGAAAGCGGTAAACGAAAAGCCTGTTGAAGTGCCTGAGGAAACGATTAAGCCAGCCAGTGGTTCCACGATAGAAAGTGGCTCTACTCTGTTCCGTGCAGTGACGAACTTTGCCAGATACTATGACTTGAATGCAAATTGCCAGACGATGTTCACCATTAAGGAACATGGTCGTAATGACGTTACAATCATTTTTGGTATGCGTTCGATTTGCGCCTTTTGGGTGGTGTACGCTCACGTCCTATTTTACGTATACTTCGCTGCGAATAATAAAACTTTTCTGGTGATGTTAATCAATCGGTCATTTCGCACCGCGTTTTGGCTGGTGGACGTCCTGTTTGCAATAAGGTTATATTTGAATGACTTACTTCCTTCTTTATATAAATTTTCTTCATTTACTTAAGTGCAGTGGATTTTGTCAAACGTATCATTTCTTGCGTAATGTCAAGCACATGGAAACTATACGTCAAAATAGTTTTCCTAAAAATGCGAAGTTGTTCTCCAAAGCGGTTTTTCTCCGCTACGTGAGGTTCGTAGGTCTTTAAAAATATTTAAGGTCTAAGTTAGTTACTAGGTTATCCTTCTGCCAACAGGCTCGCACCATTGTACATTGCCATCATGGGTGTGGTCGAATTGTTCTACGCATACATTGGCGATGTGTCCGTTTATCATTTTCGCCAACGATTAGATGAAACTTGCTCGCACAATTGGTGGCGTAACTTACTGCTCATACAGAATTTTTTCGATTTCGACGATATGTGCCTCAACTGGTCTTGGTCGCTGGCATGTGAAATGCAATTCTTTATTTTAGCCACGTTTCTACTCTTCGTCTATGCGAAGTAAGTGCCTTTCAAATAGTAGGTATTATATTTTTTTTTATTATTTTTAAATCTAATCATTTTAGGAATCCCCAATTGGTGAAAACTATTGTTATTGCGACTTTTGTGGGCTGCATTTCTTGGACCTTCATCGTGGGCCTGGATGTGAAGTTTGAATTGACGTTTGATGTTGCCTACGCCACCATCACTCAGTTGTATATAAATCCCTTCATACGAATTTTACCATACCTCATGGGTACCGTGGCTGGTTGGTGCCTGATCGAGAAGCGTTCGCAGTTAGATGGAAACGATACTACAGTGAAATATTTATGGAACCTCTCTGCCATACTATTCGTCTTTTGCATGTCACCCTTTGGCAACATCGATACATCAAGCAGTACGCCAACGACTTGGTTAGTGATAGGTCGCCTGCTAATCTCAACCAGTACCTGCTTGATGATTATTGGCAGTGCATTGGGCCATAGCAGTTGGTGGTCTCGCATATTAGACTGGAGGGTTTTTCAGCATCTCAATCGACTCACATATGCAATATATTTATTGAATCCTCTCGTGATTGCTTTAATCTTCAGTTCGACCAGCGTTAGTACGAATGCGGATCCGTTTATGATGGTAAGTAAAGTGTGGAAATTTAATAAAAATGTTTTTCCTTATTCCGAGTTTCAATTGCAGTTTATACTGACTGCAGGCTTTGCTGTGATAGTTTACTTGACATCAATTGTGTTTTCCCTGGCTTTCGAGAGGCCCTACATAAATTGGTCCGTGCAGATTCAGCAAAGGGACAAAAGCAAAAGTAGTTAAATTATCCTTTAAATAGTTGACGTGTTGCTTTGGTAATGAATTTCTATAATGTTTTAAAGAAGATGTAAACATTTTTAGTGAATACATGCTGAATACATAACAAAGTGGCCTCGTATAATATCAAAAATCAATGTTTTGCAAATAGTTTACTCGCACGTAAGTTCACAAGGCCAGTTACAGGTGTAGATGAAAATCATAAATATTCTTCATTATATTCTCCCTTTTACATTTCACCAATGCCTTTCGGACGTGAACAGCGTTGATCGGATTTAATGTGATATTTTTATGTACTGGGGAATATGTAATGCAAGTACTATATGCACTACACCATGTGTGGGCTACTTAAATTTTAGTACACTCGCCGCCGATCAACTGAAACTCGGTTGGTAACTTCAGTTAGAACTTAAATAATTTCATTCAATGTAGTTTGGACAAAAGGATGTCTCCCATTGGATAATTTTGACAAAGTAAAGTTCCTAGGTCTCAGCCTGATGACAATCAGGTCCGGTTTCATCAAATTACGTACCCGTATAAGTATTAGTTTAGAATGCTATTTTTTTCTTACGTTACAATGGATTTTAAAATAAGAGCAAAGTCCACATTAATGATAATTAATTTTAAATTAAGATAACTTAAATATAATTGGGTTCAATATAAAAAAAGATTGACCGCTGGCATTGCAGTGATCGTATACCTGGTATCCAATGTATTTTCGCTGTCTCTCGAGATTCCCTACAGTAAGTAGTTCAATCAGATGTTGAAGCGTTCCAAACAGAAGAGTTCTTAAGTGGGTACATTGTCCGAATACCGGACAAAAAAATACACATGTTGATAAACTATTGAAATCGTTACACTTAAAAAGTATTTTTTTTATTAATATAAATTGTGTCATACCTCATTTAATTTAAGTAGCCGGTTTGCTTGAAGTTTCTACTGGTGCTGAAATTCGGAATGGTTGAATGTGATGCCATAGATGCAGATACAACGAGTAAACGGTTTTAAAATGGAACATTTTTTTATTTGGGTTGTGCAGCACTCAGTTAAAAAACGGACACTGGGAAAGCGTGATAAGTTATCGAAAAGGTTACATCTCCTAAAATCAAAAAAAAATTCAACAAGCAGAGCAAATGGCTGGGCAAATTCGAGTTGGTGATGTCAATTTTTAAATTACTACAGCTAATTGTGGTTGCGCTATTCATTTATCACGTATTTCTAAACTCTTTTTTTGTTGCTCGGTACGCAGTTGGTTGCCTAAGCCCAAACACACCGTTTCCCTTAAATAACCGTCATCTGGGACCTGTCTATTCACTCTAGTTTATTCATTGAAATTAATTTCATGTATAAGCTCGATTTATAATTTGCACTGCCAAGGCTGCATAGCTGCATAAGCAGTTTCTTGCAATTTGTTCACTGCATTTGACACTCTCAGAGAAAAAGCGATGAAATGTATAGAGCGTCAGTAGACTTCGTCTGAGTGTGTCATTTGTCGTCATGTTTCAATAGAAGCCGCAACAAATTGTGCATTGTCAAGTTCACTGCGCCGCACTATGGCCAAAGAAAGGAAATAAACAAATTTTTAAAAGTTTTAAAATTTGGTAAGGGACAATTTTAGCTATTGAACAAATTATCCGCTCTAAAGAGAAATGTTCTCTTTCTTCATCGAAAATGATTCATATCGAATTTCGTTTACCTCCTATATATTTTTCCTCACTATCTATGAAGCCCGGCCACTGTGCGACGCCAAGGCCACGCAGGCGAAAATATTAGTAGCTGACTCAACACTCTTGATAAATAAAACAGTCGCATTGTAATGAGTTATTACTAAAAACAATTTAAATTTAACAATTTAAAAACATTTCTAAATGATTAAAAAACTAATAAATTTAGAAAATTGTAAGCAAAGTAAGAATTAGATAATACTTGTACACTTAAAAAATTGTACGCACTCAAACAAAGCAATTATACATTTTAAATATGTAAGGGAAAAGTTCGTAAGTTGGGCCACCGACTTTATTATTTCCCAAAAGTATAAAAAGCAGCCTATGGAAAATAAAATAAGGTTCACGCTCCGTGAACCATCGACTGAGATCTGCAGGCAAGCACTCGACTAGAATCCGCAAGGTAGCAGAAGACCTGGAAGACCTTATAAAAGCTTTAAATACACTCTCGAAAAGGAAATCGAAGCCACATGGAGCTCTTTTGGAGAAATAAAATCAATCGCAAAGAAACGATGGGGGGCCTATGCCCACCACCTATTTTCGTTTTCTAGTATATATATATGCTGTATCAATCAGTTCCAAACCAAGCAATGTACCAAAAAAAAGTTTTAGAACAAAATTGAAAAAGTATAAAAAATCCAAAATTTTGTGCCAGGGGAGTTTATTTTATGTAAATATTTAAACAATTAAACTTTTTGGAGTACATAATCATTTATGAGATTAATAAAAATATGCACGTATATGCAACTGAATTGCTAGCAAAACGCAGAAGGGGCACCAACTCAATTTAAAGCTTCCAAGATAAACAGAAGGGCCAATAAAAATTTCGTTCAACTCAAAAAGCCGCCTTCCAAAAAAAGCTATACTAAGCGCACGCACACACACACACACACACAAAAGAGGTAAGATGTGCGACAGCTAGCCACCAACCGCCACTGTCAAACTCTCAAAACGAATAAAGTTTCGAAAAAAGTTTCCAAAAAATATCCAACTTTAAAGTTGTGCGCCGTTTCTGTTGTTGTTGTTGTTGCTGTTATCGTTATTGTTGTGCGATATTATTTTTTGAGGTTTTTGTTTGTTTATCTCTCCCCGGTGTTTCTACTGCAGTTGGCTTCGCAGCTTCCCGTCGTCGTACTAAAAATATTGAGCTGAGACTGAGCCGAGGGCTTTTTCGTTGGTCAAAGTTTATAAAAGTCAGTGGCACGGCGCGGCGCTACACATTTGCTCGGAAATCGTTGCGGTGTCGTTAAGTGAAATTTTTGGTAAAACGGAACAGCAAAAATAACAACAAAATTATATATCAATTCGTTAATGTGGATAAATTATCAAAATATTATATACAAAAAAAGAAGAAGAAACAAAAAAAAAATAAGGTGATTACGAAAGGTGCTTACGATTGATACGATAATGAAAAACCCTCTTGCATATATTGCATATTTTGTTTTTCATTATACTCAATTTGTTAAGTTGAATTCAATTAATGCAGCTAATGGAAGCGTCCTTGCCATTTCGAGTGTATGCGTGCGTGTGTGTGAAGTGAGCCCTATTCGTGCATTAGAGCCAATACGAAATTTTTAGTTCGCTGGCCAGCAGTGCAACGAAAAGAAGAGTCAAAAGTAGTATTGGAGAAAAATTAACCTTAACCAATTTGAACTCCAATTCAAAGTTCATCGCATGTTTTCAGTTGTTTTTTCTTGGTGAAGTTTTGTAAAGCACTTTTAAAACCCTCTTCTCTGGCGGAAGTGTGGTGTGGACAATTTTTGAAGCTGTACGAAGTGGTGCCTAAGTGCAAGTGATTTCCTGCTTTTGAGGTATTTTTTTCGAAAATATTTACACTTTCGTTGAGGAAACGCTTGCAAATAAAACTGCAAACATTTGTATTAATAAAGCAGATATTTGATTTTATGCAATTTATGTTGAGAAAGTAATAAAAAAACCCTACTAAACTAAGAGAGGATTAAGTTTAAAACAATTTTTTTCTATAATCCACCCAGGAATATTTTATTTAAAGTGGCTTCCATTTTCGAAATCAAGAGATTCTGTGTTGCTGTATTTCTTCAGTTTTTCATAGTTTTAATTAGATTTCGTTGCAAGTACCACCGTCAATCCATGAAAAAATTCAGTTTCTGGGTCAAGGTCTTCTTTAAGTTTGTTTCAAGCCAAACTTATTCATTCATTATCAAATAGTTGGAAAACGATCTTTCTTCGTAGACAAACAAACACAACAAAAAAATTTAATTTGAATTAAGCTAAGACATTACAGCTAACATCGTATACCACTTTGCAATTGTCTTTCGGCCAAGGTATATGGCCGAACTGCAAAAATTACTGGCTAAGTGGCTTAATTGGTTCATTGCAAACGTTTTATTTCTACTTAATTGAGAAAGGGGGAGGCGACATAAAATAATTTGAAATTGTTTGCTTTAATGTCTTTAACATTAATTGGAAGCAATAATAATCTCAATTTAAAAAATTTGATTTACTATAGGAAAATATCTAATCATTTTTATATGTGCAAAGCAAAAATTTTCAAAAATTAAATAATATAAATTGGTAAAAATTTGTCTACATATTGCACGCTGTCCATGTCAGTGGTACATAGAACTTTGAGTATCACATACTTTTAGAAGTACCCATTGAATAAGTACTTTGAAATCGAGTACCAAATACGCAGTATAAACCAGCTAAAAATTAAATTCCGTACAAAATATAATTTTTTTTTTGGAAAATTGTTTAAGTTTTCGTCTTTGCAAACAAATTTTGTTTAACATACAAACACATTTATGAATTCTATTAGATCGTTTAGAAATGTATAAAAATGTATAAATAACTCATGCATTAAAACTTAAGCACTTAGTACGATCTATACGTTGTCTTTAAGCAGCCAACAATCCCATCAAAGCACACAAATATAGGTTTAGCTCTTGCCTATTGTACCTTGGAAAAACCCCTATAAAAGTAATAGAAATGTAAGGTGGAAAAATGGAATATCATTTACATTTTATTGAATTCAATAAAATGTAAATTTCAAGTGTTCAAACATTACTTAATACTAACTCAATTATAGGAAAAGATACATGAAGTCGTAGAATAAACATTCAATCCGTAAGATATTACATAGTCGCATACGTTCAGTAGTAGGCCACAAAGGCCAAAATTCTGGCAGGCACGTGTACTTCATTTGTAGCACTAGTTATTTTCAAAATATATGGCTGCAATTTGGACGATGTTTTTGTTGTCTATCCTTTGACATAAACATGAAAATTATTGCTCTACAGATACGAACGAACGTGGCTGCATAGCCTGTTCAAAAATGAGTGAGAGCTTAAGGTAACGTTATAGCTTGTGGTGGTGCCCTTTGAAATGGCTGATTAGGTTATTGTGCATCTTACAGAAGCCAAAAACAACCACAACACACAGTGTAAAAGAGTACCAATGATTGAAATCGAAAAAAAATTACTAAAAGAGAGAAAACTTTCAAAAAGTTCATTATGTCATATGGTAGATACACGCAAAAAAATTTAATTTAAAAAAAATGTAACCTTAATTTTGAAAAGAAATATATGGAAAGCTTCTTTGTCGAACCACACGGTTCATTTCTCTGACATTACCAGTTCAGTTGTCACAATCTCAATCGAAGTATATATTGGCTATTATTTAAAATAACATGTTGGAAAAATGAATTTTTTATTTGTCAAGGGCAGGTTATTTAACTTGCATCAACAAGTTTGAAGATCAGTGAAGCTTCACTCGAAATGAACAATTTTGCGTTTCAACGCAAGGCAAAGAACTTTGGCAAAGAAAGTTTTTAAAAGCGTTTTTTCCACACTTCAATTTGATAATTAGGTAACACGTAAACAAGCACATTGTACAATGTACGTACATACATTTAACATTAAGAGGAAGCAGATACTTAGCTTAGCAGGGAAACGCAAATAATAGCATCACTCACCATCACTCAAATGAATAAGCGAGCCTCACAGGCACAGTGACAGTCAAATCTACTTAAAATATCAACAAATTTAATTCAATTTGAAAGCAAAGCCAATTATTCTAAGTTCGGTAGTTTAATTTTATTGAAATTTATTTGGTTTTTTTTTGGGTGTAATGATATTACAGAAAACATTTTTGGTTTCGTTTAAAATCATGAATTAAATTCATTGTGATTGTTGTTAAGCGATGTTGAATGCTGTACATTGTTGTTGTGTTTAATGTCTCTCTTTGAAGTCCGAGTCAAGCTGAGTTTCGCTCCTCGTGAATCAGGTGCTTCCAAATGATCAATGATCGCAGCTTGTCTCTTCCGAACTGGGTTAAAAGTTGTGTTTTTGTTTACCTTTTTCTTTTGCATTTCTCTCCATTCACATGCTTCTTTCTTTGGTACCTCGTTAATGAATATCGTAACCGTTGTCTCAGACCCAAAAATTATGCAATATCTCGGAGAGATGCCATCTGTGAGTCATGTGCGCACATGTCTTATGAAATACAATTACTATTTTCATACGAAAGTACTTTTCGATTGTTAATCGCCCAGCGCTGGCATGAACCAGACTCAGGATATTTTGTTGTTGTGATGCAAAAATACCCAATAAATATTTGCATTTGCAATTCGGCAAGACCAAATCGTAAATTGCCCTTATAATTAATTAATCAATCGAATTTAAATTTATTTTTAAAAATTTCCATTCTCTAAAGTTAAAATCACATAAAATCGTTAATAATATTACAACATCTCTAAGTATGCAAATGCATACATATTTGAGATGTTTTTATATCTCACATAGATCAACTGAATTCACAACACACGCCCACAGTAAACTTCAACGAAATTGAAATGAAATGGAAAAAAAAACCAACACAAAAGCTCATTTCGATGCAAATGTACCATAAACGTGGCTCAAATTGCCCTTGAAATTCGTTGTCGAAAAAGAGTGGAACACCCAAAAAATATCTAATAAAAGCCAGCGAAAAATAAATTAGTGAATATTACCAGTGAAAAAATGAAAAAAAAAATAAATAATATCCAAATGTAAAAAAGCACCAACAGCAATTTGTGAATTTGCAGCGATTGCGAAAGAAAGGTCCAAAAAGTGCAAACAGACAAAATCAATGAAACGGCGAGGCGCGGGCTTTGGCCCAATGAACTCAAATCAGCCGCATCGAACAGTAGACCGTCACACACACACCACAACATCACAGCACGGTTTTGAACTGGATTCCAATATTTTATACACTTTGATGGGCCTGTTCAAACAAAGAAGTTTCACAATATCTCAAAGTGGGATTGCTTACAAGAAAAGACCATGATCTCAAGTGATTTTGCTTTCGATTGGAAGTCTACTCGAATTAACCTTGAACGGCGCAGAGCGCATGTGCGACTTTGTTATTAACAACAATAATATTGTTTTTGTTAACCGTAATGCAGGTGATCCACATTGATGCCATTTCATTTTCAATTGAAAATCAATACATATTCACTTTGACCACTTATTAGAGCATTTGCGTGGGGATTTCCCCCACTTGTATATATTAGATCCACCAGAGAGTATAGGAATACGGCAATTCCATTGTGCATCAAAGTTTGTCAAATATTTACCCAACTACTTAAGCTCTGGCCTTGGGATAACCGAAAGATTCTTGGAAATAATACGCATATCACACGAATGTTCCGAGTAAAATTTGATGCTTCGAATTAATACCAAAAAAGCGCTAAAACTACTTCAGTGAATTGAATTGGCAAATAAAAGCAATTACAGCCTATATTAGTGGCAAAATAAAATCACACCGGCCATAACGAAAGATGTGGTAGCAGAGATATTATTACGCAACGGGTTTTCAGAATTTACCAACAATAATATCGACATACATATGTACATATATGTAAAAAAATAGCTTGAAAATATTAAAACAACACAGAATGTGCGGTGCTTCCTTAGATCGAGAAACAAACAAAACAAGTGATGAGAGGGAATGATCCAAGAGCTAGAGATTCACCGATCAGATGCTTAAATCCTTCAGTACTTCTTTTTTATTGCAAAACTATGTGATTATTTTGGATTTGAATTGACTCAGTTATGATAAAAAATAAAAAGTGTTGGGGATGCGCAAACTATCAATCACAATATTATCCAAAAGATATTCTCAGAACGTTTAAGTAACCTGCAGACCACGACGGCGCTTTTAGTGTCTACCGCTACATATTTAGTAGTTCCACCATCCATGAGGTGTGCCTAACAATGGGTTGACATTGAGTCGCAATTATTGAATTTGACAATTAAAAACACCGAATGTTGGCTAGAATCGCTTGCCTCTGCCATACTGTGTGTCAGACAGATAGGTCGTTTAGGCGTGTTAGCTGTTCGCTAATGGAATCTTTTGTTTGTATTAAAGCAATTGTTGTTGCCACCTTCCTTACCAATTACCTGAGTGCTTTTGTGTGACTCGAAGATTTTGTCGGTCTAATGTTGACATAAAAGGTTACAAGTATTTTATAATTTTAGTCGTCCGGTAAATCTTGATCTTGGCATTAGCTTGGATAGTTTGAGTTGGTTGTACTTCTATAAGCCTTCGAAGCTTCAAGTATGAATAAGGCATAATCGATTTTTGTTTCATTTCAGTTGTTTTGGCTAAGAGAAGTATCACCATAGTTCCAAAAGGAAAACTTCCAATTCACACGCGCCTGCTGTACAACACATCATTTGCCCGTCCTCCAACCTGTCAGCCCGTTGAGGTTGCACAATGTGCCGCTTGAAATGGAAGGTGCTAATTGTGGCATTCGTTTTAAGTGCTGGTAATTTGCCTAGAATCGATGCTAATAGCAATGTGAGCAGCTATTATCTCAGTCCGAACGTGACGACGACAACGACACCTACGATACGCCATTATGCCATTATCAATGGCAGCAATACGATTTTGGATACTACAGCTAAATTCGCTGGACATGCAGAGACTGGTCATGGTCAGAACATCAATGCGAGTGAGGGCGAGGCAGCGGCCACAGTAGAAACTGGTAGGCGTATAGCGTCGCCTACATTCGAATCCCATCTGGAACGATCATCAGTGATATTCGGTTTGACGAAAGTGGCTAACGAGAGCAATTCGAATGTGGCGTGCCACAAGCAACTGAAGCACATCCAGCGAGGCATTTTGCACAAGGAACCGTGGGCTATGAAGGGTGAGTCTGTAAAATGTTTGTATTGCGATCAATATTTAAAATATTCTCTTCTTCCTTCAGTACTCGACGCCTCGGGTACTAAGCCCTCGGGATTTGTGTTCGGTCAAAATTATTGGCTTGGCAGTCGCGAGGCTTGCGGCGCTGTCCAGAATCCTGTGGCAATTACGCTGTCCAAGAACTTCCAACGGGTCATGCAATATGGTCTCATCACCCAGAGTTCGCCCTTCGACATGGACTACAAAGTGGTCTACTTGAGTCACAATTCGCCCTGGCAAGTGGAAATCAAACTGATGTCGGAGCAAGTTATTCACATTGGCCTGTGCCTGCCAAGTTCGTGCGGCACACACGAAATACAACAACTCACCGCGGACTACATCGCCAGTGGATTGTTTGTTGAGAACGAAATATACGATATAAGGCCACAGGTGCTGTATATGAAGGACTTGGAACTCAGTGAAAGTTTCTATCAGAAGAGAACTTTCAAAATGGTTGGCGCCTTTGTGGCTTTCACGGCGGCCATGATGATGTGTGCTTCGTTTTTACGCTCTAAGCCCATCGCTGAAAAGGAAGCGGTCACAAAAGCTGCCGGAGAACAAATTCCAAGTGATAACAGTGCCACCGAAATGAATGCGCCTTTAGTGGCACCAACGACAGGAACTAAGGACACAGTCTCTCACAAGCTGAAGAATTTTGTCAACTGCTTTGATGTAAATGCGAATTGTGAGAAGCTGTTCGCAACTAAGGAGAGCACAGCCAATGAAATTCCCATCATCAATGGATTGCGCTCAGTCAGTGCCATTTGGATTATGCTTTTCCATGTGCTCTGGTACATGTACTTCACCGTGAACAATAAGACCTTTCTGATCTCGTTTATGGAGCGTGTGCTGGTGCAGTACATCAGTTCCGCTCCGTTGCTGGTGGACGCTTTCTTCACGATAAGGTGGTGTCATTCATTTCATTTCTCTTAGCTAAGCTTCTTCATCAATGTGGGCGTTTTTCTTGTATTTTTCAGTGGCTTTCTCCAGACCTATAACTTTCTGCGTAATACCAAACAAATGGAAATTGTGCGCCGAAATAGTTTCGGTCGGAATGCCAAATTGTTCTTCAAAATGCTTTTCCATCGCTATTTGAGGTTTGAATCGGAAACGACTTTATTTGACAAATTTTGCAATTAACATGTTTTCCTCCCCTCGCAGGCTCGCTCCATTGTATATAGTTATTATGGGCGTGGTCGACCTAGTCTATGCGTATATTGGCGATGTTTCCGTTTATCATATACCAGAACGAGTAGATGAAATTTGCTCGCAATACTGGTGGCGCAATCTCCTCTTCATACAGAATTTCTTCGACCATAATGACATGTGTCTCAACTGGACCTGGTCGCTGGCATGCGAAATGCAATTCTTCATTCTGGCCACAATACTTCTCTTCACCTATGTTAAGTATGTACTACTCAGATTAGCGCTTCCGTTCAAATTTCAATGGTAACTCCTATACGCAGGCATCCGAAATTGGTGAAATGTTTGGTGGCTGGCGCCTTTGTCGGCAGCATGGCATGGACCTACATTGTTGGTCTCAACATACAGTTTCAGCTGTCCTTTGATGTAGCTTTCGCCACGGGCACACACATCTACATTAACCCCTTCATACGAATTTTGCCTTACATCATGGGTGCCTTGGCCGCGTGGTATCTGTTAGAGAAGCAGTCGCAGTTCGATTTGAGTGAAATGAAAGAGAAATGCCTATGGAACTTGGCCATTTTACTGTTCATTCTTTGCATTTATTCCACCATCAAACGCGATATGTCGTACTTCTCCACCTGCTCACTGTTTGTGATCGGCCGTTTCTTCTTCTCGGGCAGCATATGTTGGATGATTCTCGGCAGTGTAACGGGCAGTGGCACATGGTGGTCACGCATATTGGAGGCCAAAACCTTTCAGCATCTCAATCGACTGTCCTATGGCATATACTTGCTGAATCCCATAGTGATCGTGCTCATATTCAGCTTGACCAATGTGAGTGCGAATGCTGATCCGGTTATGATGGTGAGTACTCGAAAGAGGGAACAATTTAACAAATTCTTACTCCGGGTTATTCTTTCTTTCATTTATTCCTTCAATTTTAGGTTATATTGACAACAGGCTTTGCCGTGATAGTGTACCTGGCATCCATTGTATTCTCGCTGGCTTTCGAGATGCCATACAGCAATTGGTCCAGTCAGCTGCTGAAGCGTAGCAAGCAGAAAAGTGCCTAATTACGATGCTCCTAATTTAAGTGATGACCGTTTTGTTTAGTTTAAGTGTATAACATTCATTCAGTGCCTACGACTGTGTGAAACTTCTCGAAGAAGTCTGGCATCAGTTTGTATATGCACGCGTTGAGTGGCAACCAGCACGGCTAATTTATGAAAATTTATTTTGAATCAAATCAATTTCCATTGTGATCATATCTCATCAACTTAAGTAGCTTGTAAGTTTGTAATCTACTTTAAGTAGTTCGTCATTGTCATAGTGCTGCAGCATTTAGTGTGTAAGTACTGAAATTTGGTTTATTTTTTACAATGTACATTGTTTGTCTATATTCAGTCTATATATTCGTTTCATATGCACAGGGATTATAAACAGACTTTTGTTATAGATACATAACAGATGATATAAACGGTGAAATAAATATAATTGATAAAGATAAAAATGTGGTTGACCATTTGTAGTAATAGGCCCAGGCTCAAATCCCATAGGACTACATCAATTGCTTAGTGTCGTCGAAATCTACCCAAAGGAGCCATGGAAATGTCCATTCAAAGTCGTTTCAGATGGATAACGAACGAAAGCGTCATCCAATACCGCACGAAAAGCTTTCACATGTCAAAAACTTCAGTAAATATTTTTAAAATCTATGATGTCAATTAAGAGTTCAACAAGCACTATCCAGGGACATGGAACGCATTTTGCATTTTGGCAAGTGGGAATAAAAATGACTCAGAATAAAAAAGCGATGAAACGTATGGTGCGTCAGTACATTTCATCGCTCTTTTCCTCTGAGCATGTCAAATGATGTCCGAGCAAATTATTCACATTGGACTCTGCCTGTCACGTTCGTGCTCGACGGCAGAGATACAATCACTCACAGTAGAATATTTTGCAAGTGGGCTATTTGTGGAGAATGCAACCCCAGGTGCTGTATATTAAAGACTTGAAGCTCAGTGAAAGTTTCTTTCAGAAGAGAACTTTCAAAATAGTTCGGGCATTTGTATTGTTCGCTATGGCCATGATGTTATGTGCTTTGTGTATCGCTAAAGTGGAAGCGGATACACCTCGTGCTAAAAAAATATGTTTACCTTTTTGTATTTATTTATTATTTATTTTATTTAGTTAATAGGTACCTATTAAATTGAAAACATGTTTGTTTAAATTTAAAACAGGGACTGGAACTGAAACGAATACCGGATCCGGATTTGGTTCCGTGTCCAGTTCCGGTTTCGGTTCCATGAATTGAAACGGTTCCGCTTTCAGTTCCTGAACCGGTTCTTGGTGGTTCTTGGTCTTAAAACACAAATGTACTGCAGAAAAAATTCTGCTTTAAAATATAAATTTCAAAAACAGTTTTTAATTGTCAAACAAGCTTTTTCTTTCAGTGTAGTATTATCACTGTCAGGCTGACTAGTATATGGCTGTAAGACTACTTTTAAAAATATGCACACCTTTTTAATTTAAATATTTGGATTTCATTTGCTTACATTGCTCAAATGTCATTCAAATTAAATATTATTGCAAACACTTACACTGGCGACGACATACTATTTGATTTGGTTTGTTCACGGAAAAATGTGAACTCTGTGAAATGCGATCTGTGAAATGTGATCCATTTGCGCATTGTTTCGGAAAAAGGTTTTAAATAGACAAAACTATTATTATTGTTTTGCATAAATTAAGGCATAATTGAGTTTATTAAGATGATACATATTGAGTTTCTTTACTTCCATAAAAACTACTTAATCCTATCAACCGTTAAAATTATGAAAATTTTAATTTGCATCTTACCATGAACTTTATGAGTATTTCGTACTGAACTACAACCCTGCAGGACTTCAAGGAATCCATCGATCGACGAAAGGGCGCATTACATTTCGTAGGACATTCGCGTGTCCAAGATCATTGATATGGTGTTGCGTTTACCAAAGTCGAGCTCTCTATTTCCATTGTGGGTGCTTATTCCCGCTGGGTAACCATTAATTTGTTGGTTATACCACCATATAATGTCGATTGAGTGAATTTCTGAATTAAGCCCGTACAAATTGGCTCATGAACTCTTTCCAATTTTATTTGTATTTTTGTTTCATTTAGTTTGCACTTAACCTGGTTTAACTGTAAAAAGTTAAATGACAAACTTGTGTGCATTAAATGTTGATCAACATTGAAACAAATCTGCTTATTATAAATTTATTTAACTTACTTGCGTTGCCGATGAGTCGTTCTGCAGTTAGCCGATTCGTTCAGTTCAGTTTTGGTTGGCCACTACCAGCGACACCAGCAACACCAGCAGCAGTTGCCGTACACGCCATACTTGAAGAAAACTTGTTCAAGCGATTTTCCTGCAGTAAATTTTATGCGCTGTACTTATATAATTTTTGGAAAAGCCGAGAGTAGAGCAGTTGCGGCTGTTGTACACGGAACCCTTTCACTGGCTTTCTGTGGTTTTTCGCACATTTCACTGGACTCTCTTTGGAGCCGTTTTCATTTTATTTGCCTTGCGTGTGGCGCTTGGAAAATCATTTCACACAACGTCATTTTCACTTTCACTTGGACCAAATCAGTCTCTTTTCGCGCTTGCATTTGGCAACAACATGTTGACGGCGGCTTTCTCGGTGGCACCTGTGGCGGTAGCGGCACTTTCGTTTCTTACTGTTGCAGTCCCAGTGGTGGATAGTGTTATTGTGGACAGTGGCACTGTGTTAGTGGTGGCGAGTGAGAGTGATGCTGCTGGAGCAGGTGAACGTGTCTTGCTGGAGCAACTTAGTCGTCATAACTTCCTAGTTGGTGTCGCGAACGTGGGCGCTCGTTACGAGAATGACACACAATGTGGCAAAGAACTTGAAATTATGTTGAATGCTGTTGCCCGCAAGGAATGGTGGAGTTTAAAAGGTTGAGTAATGAGTTTATGTGATTGCGCTACGTAAATTTGCTAAGGTTGTGTTATTATTGACGTGGTGCAATTGTGAATTTAGTTGTGACTATCGCACTCCTTGGTATAAGAAGCTAAGGAGGCCAGACCAGACCACCCAGTCTTTATTTGTTGTTAATCTTTTGGGGACCATTTCCAGTGTTGGACTCTTTTGGCGCCGCGCCGAAATCCTTTGGATGGGGCAATCATTTCTGGTTTGCGTCACAAGAGCTATGCGAAGATCTAAATACACCATATCGCATCACATTCTCCCGGAGGCGTGAGAGGTCGCATTCGTTCAATGTCACCGCCCCATTTCCAATGCGATTTTCAATGGTCTACTTTAAGTTCCAGACGCCGCATTTCATCGACCTCGAACTGCCATTTGAGGTGAGTATTTCATAGATTTTTTTTGGAAATACTAACCAGTTTTGGTGTAAGAACTCGACCGATTACAGAGAACAAGACTAACAAAATTTTCAATTGAAAAATTCAATTAAATTCCAAAAAATCTTTTGTTTTACAGAATTACCTGCATATTGGCTTGTGTATGCCTCTCTCCTGCTCTTTGGGGGCCATCTTGCGGTATAGTGAGGACTATTTTCAAAGCAATACGTTCGAAATGCAACGCAACTTCGAACTGCAGCTGCAAGTGGTCGATGTAAAGGCGCCAACGTTCAATTGGGATTTCTTCAAACAAACCGGAAGCATTCTATACATGTAAATATTTGCTTTAAAAAAACGTTACCATCAAAGCTTTCGTGGCTGTGGCTTATTAATGAAAGCTTATGAACTGAGCTTTTGCTGAACTTTAAATTAACCAAGAGTTGCCACCCAATTTTTTTTGAAAATGATAATTTCGATGGGTAAATTGTTTATGTTACGACCACAAAGAGGGTAAAGGTATATGGTATGGGAAAAAATGGAGCGCAATAAAGTGGAAATGGAACATACTTGGAAATGGAGTAAATGGACCCGAAAACATATGAAAATTAATTAATTTTGGACAGGGAACGCTATGGAATGAAACCGGAGCGAAATGTAACGGACTAGAACAAAATGAAAGTGAACGGGAATTTAGAAGGGAACTAGAGCAATGTACTTGCAGAGTACTTTAGTTTCGATCTGACCGAAGATGATTTATCTTCTTTCTAGCTAACACCCTTGTCTTAGCAAACCTGACAGTGACCATACTATGCCATCAGTGCGTTGAGTTTGGTGTGAGGCTTGGAAATGGTTATAACCTAATTAAATTCCGAAATTCTCTTTTAGTTCCATTTGCCTGCTGTCTCTTCTTCTAGTCATCGTCGCCGAACTCATCCACAAATCCAAGGCGAATTTAAAAATTCAACAAACTCTGCACATAAAGGTACAACAACAACAACCACCACCAACGACAACGACAACAGTTCCAGAAACCACAACGGAAACACATCAGCAGAAAAGCTTCACACTCGAAGAGCTTTTGTTGTGCTTCCGCTTGAGCGAGAATTGCAAACGCGCTTTGAAATTGGATAATTCAAATAATTTCCTCAGCGTCATTGCCGGCCTGCGTAGCATCATATGCCTGTGGGTGACCGTGTTCCATGTCTACTATTATTCACTCTTTGCCATGACAAATACCCCAATGATCTTTGCCAAATTGGAGAACTTCGCCTTGCAGCCGGTGATGCAAGCGTGCTTCTATGTGGATGTATTCTTCGTGATGAGGTTCGCATAACAAATGCTGTTGCACTGAAATTAATTTATTCTTATTCATCCTTTTTCTCCCCTCAGTGCCTTTCTGCTCGTCTACAATTTTCTAGTCAATGAGACCCAAGTGAAACTTATTCAGCGCAATAATTGCATTCAAAATGTGAAACTATTTTTGAAAGCAATTCTGTACCGTTATTTGCGGTGAGTGGGTATTGCAAAGATTCGTTTAAATGTTTACTAAATTTTATTTTTTTACTATGTCTCAACATTTTGTCATATTTTAGGCTAACCCCCGTCTTGATAATTACCATGCTGTTGAGCGATATGTTCTTTGATTTGCTGAACATGTACTCACCATTTCGCTTGGACGTGCACAGTGGTATTTATTGCAAGAAGTGAGTAATTTAAGAATTTTCTCGATGCTATCGCTTGTCATCACGTCATACGGGCAATTTGTTATTGTGTGTGTACGAATTGTTTGTTATTCCACAAACCGTGTTTTTTTGTATTTATAAAAAATGCACGAACAAAATTAAAATGATTTTAATCGGATTTGATTACGCATGCAAGATTTAATCAAACGTTAATGAACGCATTGATTTGCAATTAAAAGCAATTTATTTTGGGAAAATTCACTGGTAGCATTAATTCAAAATTAGTTTTTGTTTGGAATATTTTTGTTGTGTGAAATGTAATTCAGATTCAATGCATTGGAAAATGATTGAACATGAAGGGGTAGGGGTGGTACAGAATGATATGAATGCACGATTGTGAGATGAATATGCAACAAAGAATTAGTGAAAGAGTAGATTGTGAAGATTGATGAATGCAATAATGAATTGGAGAATGATTGATTGCATGAATTTATTGATAATGCTCGCATGAATCGATGATTCCTTTCATACTTCCAGCAACTGGTGGTACAACCTGCTCTACATACAGAACTTCCTCGACATGAAGGACATATGCTGCTCGTGGACATGGTATCTCGGCTGTGAAATGCAATTCTTTGTACTGTTCACAGCGCTGCTCTTCGTCTATGCGAAAAGTGCCAATGCTGGCAAAATTGCATTTGCCACATTAGCGCTGGGATTTGCGGTGGGCGGATTGTGGTGCAATTACCGCAATGGCATAACGTTTCAGTAAGTAGAATATCAACTACCTCCTTCTATATAAACGCATTCCATTCTAACCTCTTCGACCACCCACACACAGGATCGACGTCATCCACAGCACTCTCAATGAGCTGTACGTAAAGCCCTGGGTACGCATCAATCCCTACGTTGGGGGCGCCGCACTAGGCTGGCTGCTGCATCACCAGCGGGCAAACGGCGGCCGCTTGCAGCTAGATGCGGTTTGGCGTGCGGTCTTTTGGCTGTTCTGTTCGGTCCTCTATGTGGTGACAAATTTCATGAGCTACTGGCGCTCGACACCCTCATGGCTGGTGGCGGCAATTATGTCCTTTGGCAAATTGCTCTTCGGCATTTGTGTGGGCGGCGTTATAGTGCTGTGTGCCTGGGGGCGCGGTGGTCATCTCAATACACTACTGAGTGCACGCGTCTTTTTGTTTTTGAATAAATTCTGCTTCAGCGTGTATATGCTGGCGCCTGTGATTGTGGTGGCCATTTTCGGCTTGCGCAACGAGGCTACAAACTTCACGGAAGTTGGCTCGGGCACGGATTTCTTGGCGATCATTTTACTGGCGATTGCAGCGGCATTTCTGCTTGTCGTCTTGGTGGAGATACCAATGCAGAGAATTTCAAATGCGTTGCTGAGAAGGGGCGAACGGAAGCGGCGGAGTGGGTCGGCGGTTAAGTGTGTTGCTTAGTACTAAGAATTGTTGTTTTATATTATTGTGGCATTTTTCTTAACAAATATAATAATAAATATAAATATATTGTTATACGTAGTTCATACAAAAGCATTTTTTCAAATTTAACTTGCGTCCAATTTATAAATTTAGGAATTTATTCACTGCAAAATGCAATGGTGGCATTTATTTGGGGTGTTAAAATATGACACACTCAGAGGAAAATAGCGATGAAATGTACTCTCTATATGTTTCAGCCTTCTCTGGTACATCAGAGTAGTTTTTCCATCTCTGACAGAGAGAACAAATTAGGTACACTATCGAACAGGTACATTCGAAATTTGTAACTAGGTTAGGGTACGGTTTCTTAAAAGGGAAGGCATGGCATGTGTGTATTAAGTAAGTACTTTAAAAAATATGTAACTTATTCTGTTATTTTTGAAAAAAAGCACTGTTTTTTTATAGAACCAAGCCAAGCTCTGCCATATCCCTAATATCATTCTTAAGGACATTATGAAGATCATGAAGAGGCCTAAACCGAAATTGCTGAAATTTTTACTCAGTTTATGTATACACAATTCTACTCGTTTTTATTTACAGCTTTAAAATCTTACCTTAAGGGCAAGATTGTATGCATTTTCAATTTTTATTTTTCAAGTTTTTGTAAAAAAAATTAATTGCTTTCCAGAACAACTCTCAAAAGAATTTTATTAGTTTTACTATGAAATAAAAATCAGCGGCAAGTTGATTCCAGCAGATAATTGCCACAACAAAAAGGCCTGCAAGTTTTTATTGATTGTTGTTTTATGGCCTGGGTTTTATGACGACGTGCAAGTGCAAAATGCAAATTAAGTGGAAGTTCAACGAAAGCACTACTCAGAATCGAAGAAATCACACTGCAGATGTAATTATTTTTAGACTGCGGCGCGCAGGCGCAATTGACAAGCCCAAAGGCACAAATATTTTTTGTCCACAGAATCATTGAAAATAATTTTGTATGTAGCACTTCTTCTTTTTCTCTTCTCACAAAGTGTGTCAACGATTATAATTTTATTGCGTTGGCTAATGCCAATTTCGCCCACTGTCGCCTTGCCAGTCAGTCAGCCAGGCAGCCTGCGTGTATGTTTATATGTGTGTGTGCGTGCATGTCTGTTGCACCTTTTTCTCAGTTTTGGCGATATTTGCTGTTGGTATTTTTTAAGTTTTTGTTTTTGTATTCACTGCTCCGGTGATCATGCCAAAAACGCAACTTATACAACGCAATCGATTATTATCTTTTGAGATATTTTTCTACTTGTGCTGGTGCTTGCATTTTTCAGCAGAAAAGATTATTGTGTTCGCTTTCCATAACATTAACAACCAAAAAAAATTGGATTTTATTTTATTTTTTTCTTTCGTTCTCACTCTCTTCGCATATATTGCCCTGGTTTGCGTTTTCGGAGAAACCTGTTTCACAGGTAGGAGACTCATGATCCCGCATACTTTTTGTATCCCTCTTGGGAACCATCCCAATCCTCAGATTATGAATTTAGGGTAAAATACCAACAACAATAACAATAGGCAAAGGAAGAAGAGAAAACTAAGAACGCTACGAAAATAAATCAGCGCCTTAACATTTCCTTTTCAAAGGCGCTTTTCCGAAAGCAGGTAGTTTTTCCCCAAACGTTTTTGTTGCTGTAATTCAAAACACATTTTTTCAATTCTAAAAAACGGAGTCATGATGTGCCTCATCAAGCCCTGCAGCACATCCCTGTGAAGAAGGTCTCTTCGCTGTCTGATTTCTTGTGTGTGCGTGCAGGCCAGCCAGACGCGTCAACTTCTTCGTATCAATAACACCAGCAACAACAACAGTAGATAGCATACCCAACCCAACATAACAGCACAGCGGCAACTTTGTACGGATTTCTCAGAATCGGGGTACAAACTAAAACGTCTCAGTGGCTGGGTGTATGCGTGTTTGCGCCGGCCACGGCCAAAGGCAGTTCCAAGACCACCAATGCAACACTTATGCATGCTCTTTCTCTTGTAAATTTTAATGTACCTGTTTGTAAAGATGATGGAGCGAAGAGACTTTAGAGATTTTTCCAAAATAACCAAACAGTGTTGCTTCAGATCGGAAATATTCCATATATGAGTCACTTGGTCATCGTATAAAATTTGTGTCATGTCCACTTTCCGAAACAATTTTTGCCAACAAAAAACAAAGCTATTGTACTAGATGGTCTAAGCAAGTGTAATAGAAAAGTTGTTATCACGATCGGTCATGGAAGAGAGAATTGAAGTCCAGTCGAGTCGATGTAATAGTAGAATTCGTCTATTAATACTGGAAAGTTTCGTCCCTTAGAGTTTTAGCTAAAATTTGCTCGGCTAAGAATACCAACCAAAAATTCAAATAATTTCCACAGTATTCAGAAAGGAATTGGCATTTTATTGACTTAAGACCTTATTTCAGGCTATAAGAATTCGATTTTGAAAAGAATTGCCGTTAAGTTTCCAAGTACGATTTCAAGACCCCAGCCCACCTAAGAGAACGAGTTTTACCCACTGCACAATCCGTGGCTACACTCGCATATGTATTGTCCTCTCTCATAAATTCAAAGAACATTTTTTGAATTCAGCTACCACCACTACAGGCGAACGTACACTTAATACACCGATACAATATGTGAGCTACCTGCTCTTTTTGGTAGCTTCTTGGAAATAGCTGAATTCTGCAAAGCAGCGTCACAGCAGCGCGTATACACGCTCTCATCAACTTCGTTTGGATTGGTGTTGGTGAGCACAAGGCAATCACAACAGTCTCTGGCTATAAACCGAATCGTACGGAATCTTTGAGTTTAGTTTGTGAAACATTGTTATCCGGTGCGGTATTGTGCGGTTCCGTACGGCAAAAGTATCTGAGTTACTCATAGTTTAATAGCAACAACAACAATTAGTCGCAGCGCATTTCAAAATATTTTTGAATCGGCGGTTAACATTGAAAAATCGTTAAGAAATCGTTTTGAAACACACACAAGAGAAAGAAAAATGTTGAAGCGTTGAATAAATAAATTAGAATAAATTAATATTAATTAAATTCCGAAAAAGGCAAAAGTGCTGATACCAAATCGACTTAAGTGCAGAACTTTGTAAAGTCCAAAACTCAACGAACTTTCAGTGAACATGCATTGCATTTGATCGCATCATACGAGTTAACGCGCAATTGGATTAGTTGAAAAATCCGGTAAAGACAAGCCACATAGCTTCCACCAAGGCACTCGCCCACCGTAGCGCATCTACAGACAAACCAGCCACATTCGCTTCCTTCGATGGCCACCAACACAGAGATTCTTCCCTTCCACCACCAGACGACGATTTCGCTACAGACTGCAGCCGCCCTCACAAGCTACCATGGAGGTGGCAGTAATTCGGGCGGTGGTGGTGGCGGCGGCATACCCACAGCCACCCAACTGGCTGCGGCCGCTTGGAGCATGGACGATCACCTTTATCAACAGACTGAATTGCCCGGCCTCACACAGCGGCATCTGCTGCGCTTTACCCCCTACCCCATGCACCACAGGCCCCAGTTGCAGACGATATCACCCGAGTTGTACCTTTCGCATGTAGCTGCTGCGGCTGCCCATGCCCACCACCTGCATGCCCAGCAGCAGCACCACCATCATCATCATCACCACCACCAGCATAGGCCGGCGACGCCCGAAAGTCCGCCACCCATCGAGGGCACACACATTAGCAATCTCTTCCCCGAGATAGTCGAGATGATCTTCCAGAAGCTTGCGGTGCGCGATTTGGGGCGTGCTGCCCAAGTGTGTACAGCGTGGCGTGATGCCGCCTACGCAAAGAGCGTCTGGAAGGGAGTCGAAGCGAAACTCCATCTGAAGCGCTCTAGTCCTAGTCTCTTCAACTCACTGGTACGCCGTGGCATTAAGAAAGTCCAAATACTATCGTTAAGACGTTCGCTCAAGGATCTGGTGCTTGGAGTGCCTGCCCTGGTGTCACTAAACCTCAGCGGCTGCTTCAATGTGGCAGATGTGAATTTGGGACATGCCTTCTCCGTAGATCTGCCCAACCTCAAAGAGCTCGATCTATCGCTGTGCAAACAGATCACCGATACGAGCCTCGGACGCATAGCTCAGCACCTGAAGAACCTGGAGACGCTCGAGCTAGGCGGCTGCTGTAACATCACCAACACAGGGCTCTTGCTGATCGCGTGGGGTTTGAAGAAATTGAAGCACCTGAATCTGCGCTCATGTTGGCACATCAGCGATCAGGGTATTGGCCATTTGGCGGGCCTCAGCAAAGAAACGGCCGAGGGCAATCTCGAGCTGCAGTACCTCGGTCTGCAAGATTGCCAGCGGTTGAGCGACGAGGCGCTCGGTCACATAGCACAAGGTCTAACGTCACTACAGTCAATCAACCTGAGCTTCTGCGTTTCGATCACGGACAGCGGTCTCAAGCATCTCGCTCACATGCCTAAGCTGCAACAGCTGAATTTGCGTTCCTGCGACAATATCTCCGACATTGGCATGGCCTACCTCACAGATGGCGGCTGCGGCATAACATCGCTCGATGTCAGCTTCTGCGACAAGATCAGCGACCAGGCTCTAAGTCACATAGCCCAGGGTCTCTATCGATTGAAATCGCTCAGCTTGAATCAGTGCCAAATCACCGATCACGGCATGTTGAAGATAGCCAAAGCTCTACACGAACTGGAGAACCTGAATATCGGGCAATGCAGTAGGATTACGGACAAGGGCCTGCAAACGCTAGCCGAAGATCTGACCAATCTGAAGACGATCGACTTGTATGGTTGCACGCAACTGTCGTCGAAGGGCATCGATGTGATTATGAAGCTGCCGAAACTGTTAAAGCTCAATCTCGGACTATGGCTCGTAAGATGATGCGTTTCTCGCGCAACAGCCGTACAGGCGATGGGACAGGTCGTCGTAGCTGTCGAGCCCAGGCACATATTCATCCTACGCAACAACAAGCAGAAGAAGACGATCCAGATGATCGTCAAGTACGACGCGACGAGGACATTAAAAACGCGATCGTCGAAGGACACCGAACGTAGATCGGCATCAAAAGTCAAAGTCCAACACCAGCGAGGAGGAAGGAGAATGGTAGGGTTAAACTAAGACAAGATTTCTGAGCACTCAACTAAAGCCAAATCCACATGCTGCATTTGATACGAAACGAAACCAACTCTTAGCAGTTTCCGAGGCGCAATTGATTGCGGCATTGCAGGGCATTAGCATTTTGATTATTCTTTCTTTAGTTTTCGTTTCATTTTTGTGTTGACTTCGCACCGACGATACGAAGAGACATCGAGCGACCGCGCTGGCAAGCTAAACCCAGCGAGCTGTTCGTCCGTCCGCCTCTTTGTCTGTTTGTTAGTCTGCCTGTCTGTCCGACTACCTGCGTGTGCAACGTTAGCAAACTGACTTCGGACATGCCAGACCCTGAACCATGTAATTCAGACAACAAACCCCATAATTACACACACCGACAGACAGACACACAAACACACACACACAAAACACACTCGCAACCGAGATACTGAACGTAAAATACAATATGAAAAAAAAAATACAAAATAAAGTTGAAAAAAAAGAAACACAAACTCATAGCTTTCGTTTGCCATACGAACGCCTCATACTAAATTTAAAATACACGCGGAGAACAAAATGAAACAAAAAAAAGCGAAACCTCAGCTGCACACTCACATAAACTGAAAACATACTGGAAGTCTCGTTCCAAAATGCTGCTGCCAAAGCGCGCTCGCTGCATGTGAAACGATACTCTTAATCAGATAAAATGCGGCAACACTGGCGACTCGGATTCAATTCGACTCACACAAAGTCGTCGCGGTTGCAAATAAATTTCAATACTTTATTTAAATTCACGCTTTGGCAGTCACTATAAAAAACGGAACACAATTAAACAAAAAAAGTTTCCGATCTAAAAGTTTCTGTACATAGGGCCTGTATTTGCTAGAGCCTGGGGGCTCTAGCAAATACAGGCCCAAATACAGGCAGACAATTTCAGTTGAATGACGACTTCCAAATGGCAGCTGAATTGGGATGAAAAGGAAATCTGCTTCACTGAATTTTTACAATTTCGACGAGTCGCATAAAGGGAGCCAATATTTGTACTTGGAAATTAAAGACTTTGACATACAAGCTAAGTTAAGACTCAAGACATTGATTATGGCCCATAGCCAGTCGTCAACTGTTCGATTTCAATATTGATTTTTCCAAAAAAATACGAATTTTCTTCAGTTAAGCAGACATTCCACTTCCACCTTCACATTGCATACGTTTCTCTGCGTTTTGAGTTTAGTGAGGCGTTTCTTAATAATTTAATCAGTTTTTTTTGTTGTTAATGAAATTCTAAGGGGATGTTTTCGAATTTGTTTTCGTATTACAATTCAATTATTTTTGTAAAATGGAATTGTTTATATTTTATTTCAAATTTTAGTCAATTTTAAACTGAAATGAGATATACTCGTACTCGCACTAGGAAACAACATCCAAAAACAAAATACATTTCTATATATATAAATAGTATATATGTATGTATACACAAATAAATATAATCAAACAACAAGAGCATTAAGATAGCGGCAAATCTTGTATAAAATAAATAACACAAAAAGGAAGAAGAAGAAAACAAAAATCAGTAAATGAAAAACAAAATTACTTTTAATTATTTGTTTTAATTGTAAGCATTAAATATATATTATATAAATTATGAATTTGCATTATGTAAATTGATTTTGTTTAATTTAAGTAAAAGCAAAAGCAAAAAAAGAGAAACACGAATTCTTTTCTATTGTGATATAAAACTTATAAAAAAAAAACTAAAAGAATTAATTTTATTTAATAAGATGTGTAGATGTGTATAAACAAATTAAATGGAAGAAATGGAAATTGCATTTTAAAAACACTTGTCAACTCTTGAAAGTAAAGAAAGGGAAACAAAACACACAAATAACTCAAAAATATTTTTATCATTTTAGCTAAATTCAAAATTAAATTAAAAATTCGTCTTTGTTTCAAATTTATATTTAAAATTTTTATAAATTTTTATGAAATTGTTTAAAGCTTTGTTTATTCTGCTTGACCTTTGTTTTTGTCTACATACTGAGTTTTAAGTAGTGCTCCCATTTATTTAGTCTACAAAATACAAATTCCACTTTTGCCTTAATTTGTATGCTTTGAAAATAAAAATAAAAAGATTTTAAAACATTAAGTTGATTTTTTATACATACACAACTTTTTTAGCATATTATTTTTGCGTATATGTTTAAGTTTTCATACCTTTTTGTTATATATGTAGCATGAAAATGTAAAAAAATTATAAAAAAAAAAGATAATGAATTGACGGATGGGTTGGAGGCGAATGAAGTGGGAGAGTTGAGTTGGAGTTGATGACAAAAATTTCAACTAAATAAAACCAAATGAAAAATTATTAAAAATACAAAGTTTTGAATTGTTTCTTTTATTGCATATCGAGTTGGGTTGGAGCACTGAGAGCTTTAAAGAACTTCACATTTAGATTGGGGTACTGGACTGGGGATCACAAGGAAGTCGTTAAAAGAATTCCCAACTGAAGCTATTGGTGAAGAATAGAGCACAGTGCTTCTCTATAACACTGGCGTGTCCAAAAAATGAGCTCTAAGAGCTCATAGAGTTCAGTTCCTAAAATTAAAAAAAATATATATTTTTGTACACTTTTAATTGAGATCAAAGTCTAAAAAATGGTCAAGAAATCGCTCGGTGTTCCAATGGTGCTCAGTGCTTATTAATAGATAAAACTAAAGTAAGTACGTTTCAGAAAATATTAACACATTATGCATTTTCGGGAATCGACGCCCGATCAGTCCCAAGTCTCCTAAATGTATATGCGCCATTCAGATGTCAAATCGATTCAGTCCCCTTTACTCAATTCTCATAGTGGTCATACTGGCTTCTGTAATCTACCTCGCCAGAATAGACCTGTTCGATTCCTTATCCGTATTATATGATGGTATGGTTTGGAATAAAAACTTGTATGGGATTTTCTTTCAGGTAATTTGACACAATAGTATCAAAAATTTATATTGTCGTAGCAATGCTCAGAACAAATAATAGCCTGTTGTCAGTTTTTCTAGGTACATACATGCTGGCAGAGTTCTGCCGGTCGCTTTGACGTGAAACAAATATTTCAGCTTAAAATCGTCAGAAAAAACATCCGAAATTTCCGATTACTTTTTTTATTATATTTGGACTTAAATTCAGGGAAACAATTTTTTGTTTGCTAAAAATATACATTGGCACACACTGCGTATGAGTAATAAAATAGCATCACAGAATTTTGCAACTAAAAACGTAAACCTTTAAATCAAGAAAGGATGACAACCCCACTACCGGAATATATAGGAATTTTTGTTGGCATTAAGGTTGTGTCGGACATAAATAAAAAGTACTAATGATAAATTATTATAGCATTTGACTGACTTAAAGTTCTTTCGATGGATTTCCGGCCACTCTTGTACGATCATGGAATAACTTCATGAACTCAGTGAAACTAGTAGTAACAGCTGTTCCACATACCAAATTATGCCAGTTACTACCACAGAAATAGCCCCCAGGATGTTCCAGCTTCTGACCACAATGTAAGTATCCATTCATGTGGTTGACCATCTGCGCTTTCAAATTGCACACTGAAAAGATCTATTAAATTCTCAAAAGATTACACTGTGCAACGACTAAGAAAATGTAAAAGGTTTGATATATGTTCTTATGTAATTTGGGCATGCAGGACACATTGGCTTCTCCTAATATTGAGACGTCGTGAATGAACATGGACCATCCATGGCACACCCCCCATCAGAGACAATTTGTTGCTGGTCAATAACTTAGTAGAGTTTTGGATAAATACTTCGCAATCTCAAATTCTAGCAAATTTTTGAATTAGGGAACAATCTTCCTCCTTGTGAACGAATAACCACAAAAAGTCTCATTGATCTCGTGTAGCATTTGTGCCTTATGGTAACTTAAGTACGAACTCGTCATGTATATCCCATACCAAATTTCCGATATGCTAACTAATTTGTCGTTGGGGTTAAAACTCGTTTGCGTAAGTATAAAATTTAAAATGAGTTCTCAGTTCTCTTTGGTATGGAATTTCCAGCCGGTATTAAATTCACATTGAAACATAATCTGCACTTGCCTATATTGGAGACATTAAAAGGACCATTATGGCACCAGAATATGGCGCTCATCCTACATGATGGCACAATGACTGGCGTTGCCCGTGTCCATGAGAACTATTTGAAACTTTAATATTAAAGTGAGTGGTGGGAAATAATTTTATGCAATGGCACTGCAATATTTTATGCACGCATATTTTAGTGCAAATATATTTTATATATATGTATGTACGTACTACACATATGCAAACAAATGCGTACGTACACATGTTTGCATATACCTATATATATAAATGTGTTCTTGCATAGTAACTGCTTAAATTTACATTAAATGTATACGTGAGTTTGTGTTGGTGGGTGGTTTCCTGCAGGCGGCAGCGTGCGAGTGTGCGTTGTCCTGTGTACGCACATATCGAATGTACTTATGTGAAACGCATTTTGTAGAGTAAATCTGATATCAGCCATATTATTTGAAGAGGAGGGAGTCGAAGGCCCCAACAGCAGCAACAGCAGCTATATAACAACAACAACTTCAACTCGTATTTCAAAGCTTAATACGGTAGGTTTTAAATATTGGGATTTTTTCTGTTTGGAATATAAAATTGCGATAATGTTAAAAAAACAAAATTTATTTTATTAAAAATTGTTGTTGTTTTTCTGTCGCTTCGTTGGTAAAAGTGCGTAATCACAAAATAAATTGGAGCGTTGTGTTGTTGTCGCTGCTGCTGTTATTTGTGCTGTTGCTTTTGCCGACCGATGCACAATTTGTGAAGCATACATCACGGCGATAAAATGCACATTTAACTAGGAAGCTTTATACGTTTGCCGATACGGCCCGATGATACAACATTAAAGAACGCATAAATTTATAGGAAAATCCACATTAATTCACACTCACACACGCACACGCGCTCACCACAGCTACAGGGTGGAGAATTATGCAAATTATAAGAAAATTCGTTTTTAGTTACGTTAGTTTATATTTATGAGATTAAGATTGTGGTTTTGTACGAATTGTAGATATAGCCACATCGAAACGGTCCTCGGATTTGTGATCAAATATACCGATTTACCTTTATTGTAATAGATTTACTTTATGGATTCGTTGAGGTGCTGTGTTGGTAAGAGTTAATCTAATTTGAACCAGAGTTCAAAATTTGTGGCTAGCAACACTTACATTTTTGTGCCAATGAGATAAGGTATCTCTAGGACGTCATGCAAATGACTATGGTGTTCTATGTAAACTTGACTGTCAAAATTACCCTGTCTTCAATTACCCTGTAATATAAAAAAACATTTAATTACATTCAGAGTTGCCATGTTTTCTTTTTTTTTGAGAATGCAATTTCAAAATAACAAAAAGTTTTCCACAAATTTTACAATGTGACTGTAACAATTTCGTTTGTTAAAATATAATATGATATTTACCTTCACTCTAAATTAAACAATGTTATATGGTAGCCTTGGCATTTATTAGAAGAGCGAATGTTGCAGAGATCCAAGCCTATGTCGAATTTATTTATATGTCACGTTGTATATATTATTATAAAATAGTAATAATAATAATGAAGTCAAATACAAATGCATACACACGAACACACGCAAGTACGCACTCGCACACCAACGCACAGCGAAGTATCTGCGCTTGCAATTTGAGAGCGAATGACGTTTGCTGCGTTAATGGCGTTCGTTTGTATTTTATTGTGCATTTGTGTGTGTGTGTCTGCATATCCTTTGTTCACTTCACAAACGTATCAGGTTTCCTGTGCGGCCTGCTTTGCAATTGTGTGTGTGTGTGCTTTGCAAATGTGTATGTGAAAGTCCAGCGTCACTTTCCGCTGACCGCACTTCATGTCCATCGAATCGATCGTGTGACCAGCTGAGGTGATGGAGGATGCTGATGCTGGCTGTGATGCGTGCAGTGCGGCGGGGCATTCGAGCACGCACAATTTTATTTATTTTATTTTCCTGTAATTTTTTTCCGCTCAGCTATGGGCATAAATTTTAAATAAAATATTTAAATTCTTTTTACTGTAGAGCTTTTTTTTGTTGTTGTTTGTAATTATATTTTTAGATGTATTGCAGGCATAGTGCGGTTGGGAGTTTGTATGTGTGAGCGATTGCATTTTATGCAACATTCACAAACAAGCACACGCACACATACGTATGCGGGAGCAAAAAGTGTGGTTGGCTGATTTTTTTTTTAAATTCAGTTGTTTTTCGTTCGCTGCTCCTCTGTGTGTTGAAATGCGTTATAACTGCATTTTTAATGAAACTCGTGCAAAAAAATACGCAATTTAAAATCGCACACACATACACACCAACACATGTGCAGACAGATAAACACGCACGCATCCACAGCAGCACAACAACAGCCACAACCAGAACAAAAACTGCATAAAAATGTTTAAATAAAATTGCGATTGAAATTCGTTGCATTTTTATTTTTTACCTTAAAGGACAAAATTGCATTTTATCTTTTGTTGAGTGCGACTGGTATGAGCGGAGGGTGGAGTTCAACTGATGTTTTGTGCAAATTTCAATTATATTTGATTTTGATAAAATATAATATTAAAAACTAAAAAAGTGTTTTTTTTTTAGCAAATAAAGAAAAAATGCAAATTGTTTGTTATTAATTAATATTTTTTAGGTAGCTGAATTTATTATCGCACGGAGGGTAATCGAAAATGTGTGCCGAGAGGCTTTTGGGAGATGAGATTAAATCAACACATTACAACCATTTTAAAGCATACTTTAAATTTAAATTTCTTCCATTTTTTTTTTAGATTTTATTAAATGTTTTTAATAATTACATTATGTTAATTGCAAAAAATATACATATACGTACATCAGTGTTTTCAAAGTTTACGGGGAATTACGGATTTTGTGTTTAAGCTGAATAAATTAATGGTTATGTGTTTACGGGCTGTAGCTCAATGACAGCTTAAATTTGCGAAATTCGCAACAAAAATTAAAAACGAAAACCTTCGGCATATTCCGGGGAACGCCACTCACCCCTTCCTCAGCGGTCACAACTCAAGAACGGTTGAAACATTGGCCCATATTCATAGTCAAATTAAGTTCCTACTTTACTTTAGTATACTTAGTTTGAATTGAAAAGGTTTAGTTGCAACTAACGTCACTTCATGCTCTTGTTGTGATCTCTATTTCAATCGTTCTTAGCCACAACTTGGTTTTATGATGAAAACCGAAAAATCTTAATATTCGAATGAATGTAAAGAAGAAAGCAGTCAATTAAAACCCAGCAGATTTTGATTGTTTGTCGTGTTAACGATAAATCCCCTCTGAGAGGGTCTCGAAACCCCAATTTCTGATACAAAGTTCAGTGAAATGTATTCCCATAGGAACAATCTCATGAGGAGCAGCAATGATAATCATTTAAGCGCACGTCCAATTGGCACAACAGCCTAAGCACTAAGACCGAGCATCTTGATGTAAGTGACAATGGAGGACCAATAGATTAATGCCGAAGCCGAGCTTTTTCATGGCAAGTTACTCTCGTAAGTTTGTTACTGCTTGGCGAGAGAGAGGCGGTATATACAGACAAATGACTGATTGGCCTAGGGGGGAGTCAAACCCGATACCTTTCGAACGTGAAGCACAGGTTCTCACCGTTGCACTATGGCCACCATCATATCCCTTTAGTTATTTTTAAAATTCTTTCAATCTATTTTATTTGGTTTTAACTAAAAGTTTGCGTATTTAGTTGAAACTTTTAAATTCTGACTTTTAACAAAAGAAAAAGTGCAAAGCTGAGCTACTCCCTTAGAGAGATTGTGTAACAAAACAAAATGTAAATTCCTTTTTTGTTGGTAATGTATAAATAAGTCTTTATCGAATACTCCGAAGAAAAATACCACAAAATTTAATATTTGCAGCCGAAAAATGCTTCATAAAGAAGCTGAAATGAAACCAGTACAACAACAATGCAAAAACGAAACACCTACCAGCAATAGCAGCAACAACAATAACGAGAGCAACAGACATGAACGTCAGGACCACAACGAACCGCAAAAGACAAGAAACCCCAGAGCCAAGCAAAAACCTAACCGCATAAAAACACAAAAAAATAGTACAATACCAACAACAACAAAACACCAAAACACAACCGAAAGAAACTGAAATTCAAACAAAATGACTGCGCGCAATTTCCAAGGCAGCATTCAAGCAGCGCCGCTGCCGGGGCCCCCCTCTTAACTCAGTTGAGCTCAGGTGCAGGTGTCTCGAAAACCGAACGAACGAACGAAAACGCCACTAACTTCAATTCAATGTCTGCGTCGGTCTCAGCTTAGTTATTACGGCGGCTTTGGCTTATTTTCATGCTGAGGCCACCACCACGACCAATAGCACCAACAACAATTGCTGCAGCTGAGGAGACTTCTCTTCTCACACGGGGCGCTGCTGCCGTCGATCGAACGGCCGTAATTTTTCATGCGTTGTGCGATGTACTAAAAGAAATACAAATACAACAATAACAACTAAAACAGCAGAGGAAAACGAAGCCCAAAAACCAGAATTTGTCCCACACGACGCAGCAGCAGCAGCGAACCAACAAAAACAACAATGTAAGCAGTAAGCAGAGACCCCATTTGACTGCAACGCAGTCACAAAAATGCTCCAACAATGGCAGCTTACTAGTCAACAAATGCACCATAGGGCCACCACATCCAGCGCTTAAGCAGACTGCAAAATGCGTGCTCGTTTATGTTGCGGTCGCCGCAACCAGAAAACTTTTGTTCCCTTCGTCTTTCTTAATTTCTTCCATGCTCAATTTCGCCTGTATCAAACAAAGTTCGTTTGTACGTCCGTTCGTGTATGCTCATTTGTCCGTCCTATCGCTAGTCGCCGCTCCACCGCTGCCCCATCAAATGCCACACATTTAGGCATTTTTATTATTATTTTATTCAAAATACGTACGAGTAGGAAAAATTTAACAAAAACTTAGAATATTGTCGGCGGTTGTGAACGATGTTTGAAATACTCTACAGCCGATATTGGTACCAGCCCTCATCGGTAATAAAAGCTGTAGACAAGCCATTGCGCAAAATCCGATGGACAGTCGAAGACGCGGGTGACCCAAATGAACCTGGAATCGAACAGTCGAAAGTTAAATCGATTGTAAGTTTTGGAAAGGTCCGGTGTTTCTCGAGAAACAAAAGAAGAAGTAGATCATGCCCATTGAAGCCCGATAAGTCTTATAAGTCTGTAACCAGCTTTTTAAGATCGTAGGGTACATCAAAAACAGTATCCGTATTTATAGTCATCCACTCACTTGTCTCAATGGCCGCCGCCACTCCTCCCCCTCCCAACACATAGTTGATTTGAGAAACATGCCCAAAGTGTGTTTTTATTTTCTTGGCTTTGTTGCGTCTTTTTTGAAATTTTTTCATTCTCTTATTCTTGGTTGGGATGTAGTCAGGAACCCAGACACGGTCTTGGCCGTTTGGCTACAGTACGAACCAGAGCTTCGTGCTTCGTTTTAATGTCGAACTTTAGTAATGGCGGCAACGCAGCAGGTTTTTCGATTCAAGCACACAATGTTTGTCAGTCTTATTTTGGCTTCATTTAATTTATGCATATTTTTTCTTCTTCCTTCTTTTGATTAAACAAAATTATATATTTTTGGACTGTAATCGATCGTCTCATTCGAGCTGCATGTTCTCATTGTCGCCATTAGTTTGGAATGCCTTTAAATGATGTTGCAGAAATTAACTTTTTGAAATACATGACTTGACTCACTCCTTGTGAGTCAAGTCTGGTTTCAGAAAGTACTTTCTAGGAAAATAAAACTGTTTCCAAAATAATCCAGAAAACAGACAATTTTTCATAAACTAAAGCCTGTGCGATTGCCAATTTTAGTCACCTCCACCGAAAGACCCTTGCCTAAAGTCCCTTCCTTTCCCCCAACAGTAGGACTGCATGGAATGTCTCGTCATTCTAGTGCTGGAAAAAGAAGAATTTCTGTTTCGTTTCTTTTCTTTTCATTAATTTCAAATATTTTCTTTCGTTTAGAAAAAAAAGCAGACAGTAAAGCAGAAAATATCCCGCTCCCCCCTTATGAGAACTACGGCAAGCAATGAACACACCAAAATAAAATATAAAACGAAAAGTAAAATAAAAAAACATATTGATTTTTTCTTATTTTTTTTTTTTTTGCTTCTTGGTGCTTTGCGTTTTTTGCATGCAGCGACGAACAGGGTGGCACACACACACACACACGCAGCACAGCATAGCAAAAGTGGCCCGTTGTGCTGATTGCTGTCAGTGCTGGTGCAGCCTGCTTCTTGCGGCTTGTTTGGATTTGGAACAGCGTCTACTAAACGAAACTAAACTTGAAGTAGAGGACAGAGGAGTGCGGCCATTATGCAAGGTGAATGCGAGCGCGATGAAAATGAAAATTCGTAGAGCAAAAACGAAATGAAAAATGAAAAAATTAAAATAAAAGCAAAGCAAAGTAAAATAAAATAAGTGAGAGCATTAACTTCGGTCTGACCGAAGCTAAAATACCCTGCACATATGAGTACGAAACGGTCTTCTCTAGTTTTTCCACATTTTTATGTACATTTTTCAATATTTGTCGACATTTTATCGACAATTTTCCTATAAATTCCATTTCTACTTCATTCCCATTTTATTTCGGTTCAATTCTATTTCGTTCCAATTCCATTCCCATTCCGTTCCCTTCATCAATTCCAAGCGAATACAATATAAGCTGGCATTCCGTATAGGAGGTAGGCGTTGTTTGTATAGACTCAGGAGATGATGCTGACCAAAAATATATTTACTTTTATGAATACTAAGCTTCCATTTGGACCGAAAAAGAAGATGCGGTTTTGGTTTTGAGTTTCGGGCGTTACAAACGGCGTGACCAAAACCATATGCCTTTGAACACTTGTGTGCAGGGTATCAAAATGCATGTGCAAAGTGCACTTTGGGCTGTCATTATTGTGAGTTTACTTGTTGTTGTTGGTGGCGTGTTTTTTGTTTTGCTGTTATTGTTGTTGCTCCTTCAAATGGGAGATATGTATGCGAAAAAAACAACAACACAAATTTTATTTCAGTTTGGCATTAATGTTGTTTGTTTGTTGTTGTTGTTGTTGTTCCCGTTTCCACATTTCCAGGAACGTCAAGACAACAGAAAACTTGTAATTATATGCTGACTTCGTTTTTGTTATCGTTGTTTTTTGTTGCTTTTATACGTTGATATGTACTTATGTACTATGTACAAAACCAAAAATATTTAAACACACTTTGCCGCGCATTTTGGTGTTGTTGTTGTGATCCAACGAAAAGGGGTTGAATTTTAAAATTTTAAATTAGTCCGGTCAAGCAGGAATTTGAAATACGCTTCAACCATTTTGGTGGAGAGGTAAACTTATGGCATGAGTTATCAACTTCAGGCTCTTGGAAACGGTGTGATGAATGTTTGATTCAGCCATCAAATCTCAAATACACTCACAAGAATCTCACCGTACCATTGTCAAAGTGACTGTCACTGTCAGGATTACTAGAATGCGGGTGTAAGTCAAAGGTTTCCAAAAGATATTTGAAAAAGATTCAAACTACAACTCGAAACTGGTATTTCCCGATACATCTGAACATTTTGTATAACAAATTTCAACATCTAAGACTGCAGTACTGTACCTACAGGAACATTGTTAAATAAAGTTTATAGTAGAGATCGACCAAAACTGTTTTTTTTTTCATTTTGCCCGGATCGGAAACCGTTTTCATTTCAAAGATAAATCGATCGGTCTCAAGTTTTAGTATAAATATTTGTGAATATTTGCTTTAAGAACTCCAAAAGAATAAAAATTCAATACTTACAAAAACACAGACAAATTTCAGAGAAAAAGTGAGATACAAAACTTTATTTTTAATTTCGATGAATCACAAGCAACAACAAAAACAACAGCAGTGACGACTACAGTTACAACAACAATAAGAACCATACAACGACAACAACCAAACATACAACACTTACTAGCGAATACGAAACGCAAAAAGAATGCACAAAGCGAATACGATCGGGGCCTTAAGAAGAGTATCGCACAGATACGTTATAGCGTAAAAACGAATCTACGACAAAGAAGCTTGTCACACAGCAAAAAAAAAAACACTCTAGACGGAAATCGGTGAACAAAAATATTGTAAATGTTTTTTTTTTCATTGCTTGAAGTTGTTTAACACAACAGAGAATGTAGAGAAATGACATAAGACCGCCGATGTTGCCGCCAAGAAGACGAAAAAACACAGAATTCAAATAAAATTAAATAAAATGAAACGCTCATTGAATTTTAATAAATGACGTCGATACGCCGCAGCAACAACACCAATAACGGTTACAATTTAAATTGTTGTAGAATTAAACCAAATCGAAATAATTTGGGGAAAGAAACAACCGCTTTTTTCATATGGAATAGAACTGAAAAAGGAAAGCAAAAGTTTAGTGCGGCAGAAATGGGAAAAAAATAAGTTTTTTTCGCTGTTTGTCACCGGAAATGCTTTGTTATCGCCGTGTGAGTGTTGGCAGCAGAACCAGCAACAGCAGCTAGTCGCTTCCTTGCCCCGCCAAAGATCATCGTCATATGCACGAGGTTAGAGTTGCCTATTGTCGCCGTAATGCAAAATGTCGTGCGTATCACTGCCAGCGCATATCTCAGCAACGCGGCACATTCTTTTACGTCTCTACACACTTCCGTTTTTTTTTTTGTAATACTCACCTACCCTACAATCACTTACACTTTGCAGGGAGGATACTTTGAATGTACTTGATATTGATACTCTCAAACGATAGGGAAGACACATGAGATGCATATGCATATGTATGTATAAAAATCATTATATGCAATATTAGCTAACTTATGAGACGATGTAAGTTTAAGTGAATACTTTAATTCTACTCCTAGCGTACAGCAAACTTCATGATTCCCAATCAAGGCGACCAAGTCGAAACCGAATCCTAAATACCCTAGGTAATTTCTCTCAACCCAACATAGTAACTATCAAAATGCTTCTTCAGCTATTTCAGTCCAATTTGAGTGATTGTGGTGCAAACAAAAATTCATACTTTCATACATGTGTGTATGTATTTGATAGAAGAGCTGAGATTCAGCTTCTGTCTGCAATTTATGTGAACAAATGCAATGAAAACGTATCTGAGAATTATAGGGGACCCACGGTTTTATACCGGATCCGACAGACCAATTGTGAAACGTTTCATTGGAAATTATATGCCCGTTTTATATGTTAGGTTAGGTTATAAGGGTGTTTGGTACAAAAGTCATCTATAATCCATTGTGAGCCGCTTTTTAATATTATGTATGTGTGCCTCCTATCTCATTTTGTTCCTATACTGTCAACGCACATTTGATACGCTCAGAATAAAAAACCATGTCATTTGATCTATCAAAGAAGTTCTGATACTGTATGCTCTACCAGTTCTGTTGTGCTCTCAAATAAGAGCGGGTCAGTGGCAAAGGAAATGTTGTATAGTCTCTAGTTCATCCTCATCTGCGCTGCGCCTAGACATATCCGTGGTCACTATATGCCATTTCCCCAACATGTATCCTATGGAACAGTGTACAGTGATAACCCCCGTCAGTATGCTAAGAGATTTCCTGCAAGGAATAGCAGTTCCGCTGTTATTTTCAAGTTCAGTTTAAGCCATATCTGTCTGCACGTTTTACAGTCTTGATCTACAGCACTGTTCTCTACAGCAGAACCTCCTAGGGCCATCTCGTCTACCTTTTCATTCACTTCTATATCGCTACGTCCGGGATCCCAGCAGAGAGGTTCTGTATGATTTTCAGTGCTTCCCTACATCTCTTTACTGCAAATTCACTGTGTACGACGTGATTGCTTGTATGGTCGTCATGTATACCTAAGTAGCTACAATTTAGTATGGCGAGCTGCTTATACACACAACTAGCTTTTTGTTGTGGAAATAAGCAAACTTAAGTTGGTCGGGGATTAAAAAAAAAATGAAATTCTACTGCCAAGAGCACTTATTCAAATAGTAACAAAATTTTATAATTATTTTATCCAAATCTAACCACTATGAAAAGGTAAAAGTAAAAGAACCAACGGTAGGAGATTTGAACTACCTCAAGGCTGGCAATAAAAAAAACCCGATACTAGCATTTTACTTAATGTTTTTTTTTCCTGAATTCCTTTAAATTCATTTCATAAAGAAACGTTTCTTCTTTTGAAACGATGACGCTGTATTGTAAAAATATATCCTGTGGAATTTGAGTGTTGCTGCACGCACTGATATCACACAAACACACTCATACATACACACTCTCCAGCACACATCGTCGGGGTATATGCTTTGCGGGATGTGACTTTGATTCTATTTCACCATCTCGTACTCGTTTTTTAGGAGATTATTTTTATATATTTTTTTTATATTTTATACTTTTTGTTTCTTTGGTTCTCAGTTCTTTTGAATTGTTTTATACAAAAGAAAAGGGAACGCTTTTCGAGCAAGTTCGAACAAAAGGAATGCACCTTAAATTCTATAAGGACGGACGAAAGTAAATTCCGTTGCCACCGACCGACCAACTGCAGGTAGCAAGAAAAGGTGATTTGTTGTATTTAGAAAACGTCTAATGTATGTGATTATTCAAAGTCTTATCTCAACTGAAGAATCTTCCATGATAGAAGTTGCACTGGTCATCATCATCGTCGTAATAACAAAGCAAAATCGTACAAAATGTACTACATACTTACTTTGCAAAGTAGAATAGGACAAGACACACACACAAAGGAGTGAGAACAAAAGAGTTTCCGTTGCACTACAGTAATTCTGGAAATTCGTTGGCCAAATATTCTACGCCTTTTTTGGTTACGCTGGATTAGGACGAGCAGTCACGAAATTCACTAAATATTAACAATGTGCAGAGACTAAAAAATATTCCATTTCGATTTTGGTATTTAAAGATTTTCCAAATTTTGAACATTTTTTTAACTGTATTTTTTTGTTACCCCCTTCAGTCTACATTAGATTCTTTGCAGCATTTTGTATTTCATGCATTTACCACCGCATACCCAACTAGCATATATATTTTTTGGAATTTGAAATTAGTCGTCGTCAGCCGTTGTGAGTCGGTGCGCGCTCGGAGATTGGGGGGTGTTCTTCAAAGGAAAATGCTAACATGTTAAAATGCTAAACTGTAATGAAGGGTTGGTTGGCTTGGCTTGGTTTGGTTTGGTTTCGTTGGTTTCATTGCCGTTGCCTTTGCCACATTGCCAGTCCATTCTGCCCGCTTTGGCATGAATGGATCCGGATTCCACCGTGCGTGGTGTGCTGCGAGTTGCGAGTTGAGCAACGCTGAAAGCTAAATCGATTTCGAAATTCGTTTCATGTGAAATGTGTAAAATGCTGATAAACGTGGAGACGCGACACCCCATGTGGTGGCTAGGCAAAAAAAAAATATATAAAAGTAAAATGCGTCATGTTTAAAGTAAAAAATGTTTGTCTCGTTGCGGGTAGGGAATGGAATTTAGTAAACCTTTTGTTCAACCAAAAACGCAAAATGCGCCGCGCCGTCTTTATTTTGAAGCGCATTATGTATTTGGAACTGGTCTTGACTTACATTTACATACGAATATCGTCGGCTTGTAAGTAAAACTCACTAAGCACAGACGTCGAATCAAAGTAAAAATTCACACATAGTATATTAGACCAGCCAAAAAAAAACAATTTTTCGATTTTCTTTCGGGCTCTCATGAATAATCTTCCATTTTCATTCAAAGTTCGGTACTGAAACCATAGTGGCCTAAACCATAATATGGGCTGTTGTTAATAGATATCCCATAGTAATTGTAAAGTGCTCTAAATCGCACCTAAGTCATCGTCATTGGATACTTAAGTGTGCATTGTTTCAGTTGACGGATCTATGCATATATATTCTGAGCGAGTTCTAATGTTTGTGTGGAACTTTCCAACAAGTAGATCTTTTGAAGTGCTTATTTCCATGTACAATGCATTGTACGGACTATTGCATTTATTAGCATTTGCAACCGGTGAACTCATTTCGAAGACCCGATTAATATTCATTAAACATTTATGAAGAAAAAAGTCAATTATTTTGTAATTTTTAATATCGTTTTAATTTATTCCAATTCCTTTCCAGTTGAATTTATAAATTTAATAACTTAAAAGGCAACTTCCTGCCACTCTTAATACACACTTCCACAAACTGGTGCTCACGGGGGGAGGGAGGAGGGTAAATGGCCTTAAATACAATTTTTTTGTTTCATATTTTCAGTTTTTTTTCTGTTTGGAGTTCACCAGCAAAGCACATCTGTGCCGTTAGTACAGGCCGAGTGTGTGTACTTCTACACAGATCGACTTGTGCTGCAAATGCGCTCGCTGGCTGGCTGATAAGATAAGGAAGTTCTACGACATCAACCAAATTCAACAAAATAAACAAAAAAAAAACAAAATAAAAACAGAAAAATAGGAACAGCAAAGCGGCAAATACAAAAAAATACACAAGCAGTAAGCAAGACAAGATAAAGAAATGCTCATAGAATGTTAATACCTCCGCAAATTACATATATTTAAAATATTTAAAATAAAAACATTTAATTTTTTTTCCTGTATTTCCAATGAAATATTTTTACTTAAGAATATTACTAATTTAAATGCCACGGACAGCGTTGAGAATGTTGGCAGCTCTATTGACTGCTTTGCAGACTTTTGGCCGATTCAATTCAGATACTCTCTTGAGTTCGTGCTCTCTGCTTTTTGGTTGACTTGCTCTCACCCAACCAAACAGCTCAGTCACACAGACACGATTTAAGTATTTGTTGTTATTAATGATGGCTGAATACGACAAATTTCGGTTAAGTTCAGGAATCCGCGCTGTTTTGAAAAATGTTTCAAATCTTCTTCGGTTATCAGGTTCTTTGGCAGTTGCATGCTTTCAACCAAGTGCCAGAAGCGGATTCGAAACTCTATTCAGAGATTTTAACTGAAACGGGTATGTTTCCCCTTCGCATTCCATAGCTAAATTCACAGAATTGGATTTTGAAAACAGTCGGCAATGTCATGAACTGGCGTAACTCACTCACTCGTGGGCATTATCACGATCTGACGCAACTCTTGTCAATCGTCTATCCCCGATACTTGGACTCGACAGCTAATAATGGTTCTGAATGGGTTTTGACTACTATTGGGTGACAAGCCACATACGTGCCCAAACCATCGAATTCTTTGAGATTTTACATACAACACTATGTATTAGATAAGGGAGATAAGGTTAATTCAGGTACATATTATTCTCTTGTATCAAAGCCATCCGTGATGGTGTCAAAGAACCTTAGGTAAATGGATGAGCCTAGAACCAGTAAAATTCTCGTATCCCCTTTATCCAGAAATGCATTTGGAACTTCAGTTTATTCGTCAATGTTTTCATTCCATCAGAACAACTTGGAATGAAAACCGTTGTCATTGAAACAAGCATGACGTCCATGTATATAGGTAAATATGTGGGCACCAAGTATATTTTCTGTTTGTTTTTTTTTTTGAGTTATCAGCACAGAAATTTAGTTCCCCCGTTTTTCCAGAATTTCATCTTAAAACTTCCACCGTCAACGAAAAATCTTCACAAACAACATTTAAAATTCCTGCAATGGCATCCGAAGAAACCTCTTCACCAACACAACACCAGGCACACACATACGCACATACCATAGACTCACACCAATGCAAAAAAATACTCGCTCCCTTGCTAGAAACTCAGAGCACACACAACAACCGGCAGAGACGGAGGCAGAGCCGAACAGAACCAAACAGGGACAGAGCAGAGCAGCGCAGCCAGCACCCACACACACACACTCTCGAATCCAAAATACATTTCGTACAAAAAACTACATTTTACACCACTCTCCTCGGCCAGCTCAGCCATCAAGTATCACATTCGCTGTACACCTCCCCAATGGCCAGGCAAATGCAATACTTTCTGGCGCAGAGACGCACCATCAGCGCTCGCATTCGTTGAACACACGGCAAATGGGCATGAAATTCATGATACTTTTTGGTGGCGATAGCACCAAAAAGTGCCCATTTGGTCGTACAGGCAAATGTCTGCCTCTATAAACCTGAAACTTGATGGAGCGTCGCACCAGCAAGTATCGAGAAATGTCAAACTTATCGCTTGGAGCACACGAATGCCATACTTACTGGGGCCGTGGAACGGGGATAGAGATCGCCGCATAAAGTTGCCTATTCGTGGAACACATGACGTTCGTATGCGTTGAATGGGATACTTGATGGTGCGTCTGCTGTAGAGTAGTGGCAGTGCTTGGGCGAAATGTTTACCGTGGTTCTGTGCCTTGGTGCTGCTGGAGTCGCTGGCTCTAGTGTACGCACAGCGCGCTCGTATATGTCACACTGGATAGCAAGTATGGCTGCACGTTCGTCCATGGATGGTGCTACAGGGCGTGGTGATAAACGTGAGCAGCAAATATTCTTAGAGACTTTGCAAAAAATGTTTTAGTTTTTGTAAAGAATTTCATTAAGAATTTCACGGCATTACGGATGCCGTGATTCAATTCCCGATCCAAGTTAATATGCTATCTCGGAATGCAATCGGTTAACTATATACTTCGGAAGATCGTAAGGGAAATATGCCTCCTTTTGAATAAAAGTCTTTTTTCCGTCGTGTTAAGGTTGTCGAGGGAACGATAAATTTTATAAAAAGTAACGAACAACAATTACCGAATAAACGAGGTCGGTGTGAATAGCAAAAGAGTTATAACTGAAGTGGGACCAGACATGGTAAACATGAGGTACTGTCCCATGGGTCAATTTCAGTAAGTCTTGCCCTCTCAGACCTTCAACCTAAAACTAGTATATCGAAACGAAAATCTTCTAAAAAAACGCTCCCCCCAAATGCATTTGAAATTTTATCTACTCACCCTGTACTTGCCCCCCCAAAGCAACATTCTGTACGTAAGTTAGTTTGTGCGCCATTCGAGTTGCCTCGACTGCTGGCGCTGCCGCTGTTGTGTGTGCGAGTTTAAGCTTCAAGCTATTGTACGTCCGTCCGTCCGCCCGTTCGTATGTCTGTCCGTCCATCCGCCCGTCCTTCCAACAAGCGCGCTACGACGACGACGTTTTCAGCTTCAGAGTTTCATTTCAGTTCAGTTCGTACTTGCACATTGCGCTTGGTTGGATGGCATGGCATGGAATTCTTGGCGTTTTCCTACGTACGTACTGTGAAACAGACACACAAACACATTCTAAACACAAACACACACATACATAGTCAACAACGTTCAAACATACATACAAATATATACAGGCCGTAAGACAGACAGACGTGCACATCTCGTACGAACTTAGGCAAAAAATGCGAGTGTCGGCAGCGCCTAAGAAAGTTTGTATGTATGTATGTATGTTTGTTTGTACAAATGCCAGAATGTATGTACGTATGGCAGTAAGTAAGTGTGTATGCTCTGTACGATGGTGTGCGAAGCAGTTTTCAAGTTAAATTTTCAGTTCTGATGACTTCGCTTTTAAAGCGCTCGTTCGTAAGTTTGCTTTAAAGACTTTAAGAGCGGAAAAAATAAGATAAATTTTAATCAAAAGCCACATGCATGCATACATGCACACAAATGTGCATTCAACATTCGGGAGAGCCCCTTTCTGTGTGTGTTTGACGGAATGTGGATGTGTGTTTTGTTCGTGTTTTGTAGCTTGGAAATATCAGGAGCAGGACATTGAAGCCAAAAGTATTAATTAAGAATACAAAAATTCTTTAAAATTATTAACAATTTCATACACAAAGGCATTCATCAATCTAATGAACTGCTCTTTGTTGCAAAATATTTGAGTCCTGTGAGATTTATTGAAATTTTTCATTGCGAATATTCAACTTCTAGCAAATATAATTTGATTTATTTCAATAACTGAAATTTTGCATTGAAAACAACGTTTTGAACATTTATTTCTATCCGTTCCGAGTATAAAAAATATTCTTCTTCAACACTGAATTGATCCCTAAAGTACAGGACATACCAGCGCAAACGATTCACACACACAACATTCACAAAAAATTCTCGCTTATGCACACACACACATTCGGGCATATAATGTACGTATGCATGCATGTATATACGAGTACATTGTGTCACTGATCCTTGCTTTTAGGTACAAATGATCCTTTCTTCTTTGTATCCCTCCCGCTGTCGTCGTTGTCAATGTGGCATAGCCTTTGATGACTGCCTTCGTGCTCTTCAAGCAAAGCAAAGTGAGAACGTTTTTTGTCTTTATTATTTGTACATATTTTTACTTCCATTTTGTTGTCCCTTGAAAATAGCAAAAAAAAATCACAGGAAATGCCTGGATTTCCTCGTACTCACTTTCTGATTGTGAACAGAAAAAAAAATAGTTTCATCTGAAATGCAAACAGTTTTGTATTTCTAGCCCTTCAAGTGAAGGAATTCTAATGAAATTTCAATGACATTTAAGGGTCACAATTGGGATTTTAGAAAGACCGAAGTATAACTTAAGCGTTTCTTAAGTGTACGGCCCTCCCTCGTTTGGTCGCCTAGTTGCTGCCTTGGCGAAATGATCAATTGTCTCCATTGATAGGCCAGTAAAGAGTCACTTACTTACAGCTCGGTTCTTGGAAGCAATTAGAAAACAAATTTACAATTTATATTTCGGCACAAAACAAACGATTTTTTCTTCTGCATTTTTCGCCTAGTTCAAATCCCATTTAATGATTCAGTTTCAAAGTGTTTTCCGTTTAATTTCGTTTTGATTTCGTACGTTTTTTCTTCTTTTCGCTCGAAAAATAAAAATAGGTTGTAATAAAATATTTAAGCATTGAGATTTCGACAAATGTCCTTTTCTGGAAAAGGCAAAAAACAAAAACCCCTAACAGTAAAAAAATATTCCAGCAAAATCAACGAAATTCCCAAAGGTTTGCACCTTTGGCAGTACAAACAACAAATTCTCACGCATTTCATTTTGGGGTCAGTGCTGCCAGATGGATTTTGATTGAGAGAAACTATTTAATCTTGTTGAAATAGGTTAAGGGCACACTTTTCAACGAAAGTGGGTTTTGAATGGAGTCAAGAAGAATCAAAATATGAAAAGTCACAATCTGCCCAGACTCTCCATTTTGTTCCCGTTTCGATTTCATTTCAGTTCCAAGCCGTGTTCGTTTCTTTTCCGAGTCTGTTTCACCTCCATTTTTTTACAGGTTCAGTTTCGCTTCGTGCCGTATTCATTCGAAGATTCCCAATTAAATACGAGATCACAATGACTTAGTACTCGTCAAGATATATGAAATTAAAGAAATCTGAGCGGCTAATTTGTATGAGAGCTTACGAAAATGTATACTTTTTTTAAAAATGTTTATTGTACAGTTTTCGCTACATCACACCACAGCCATCTTTCGCAACATTTCTTCATGACTCTGAAAAATTATTTCAGTTCCGAAACTTTTCATATTACTCATAAAATTAAATTTTTCTTTTTGCATTACCGTTATTTGTCTTATTCAATGGAAGGTGGCAGCACTGCTTACTGCTGCTCACTTTCCTTCGATTCCTCTCGTATGCATTGCATGCGCCGAAGGACAGCAAAGTTTTTCTTGCTAACTTCCCTTAACGCACCTTGCCTATATTTCACTTCCCTTTGTTTGCCATGGTCTGGTCTATGCTGGCTTGGTCTGTTCTGTTCCGTACCCTTACCTTAACACATTTTTCCACTTCTTTTTCATTTGCCGGAATGAAAAATTGCTCATTCGGGAATTTGATTTTTACATGCGAAATAAAAACGACTCTACGCACCAAGCAAGTTGGCCGGGGGATGGTTGGATGCAGCTGAGTGTGGGCAGTGGTGTGCGTGTATAGCCCACGTAAGGTGGGTAGTTTGTGGATTTCAGCGGCTAATGTTGCCTTGGTTTGGCATTGCTTGCCTACAGAATGCGCGGCCTTTGAAGCGGCACATGCTCTTGGAACAGGTTGAAATGTTTCGAAAGTGCAGAAAAATGCCAGGCTCGCGGTAGGACGAAAATGGGAAAAGGAATTGTTTGCATGCATCAGCAACAGCAGGAAACAACCCTTGCGTGGGGACACACCACAGCTAAGCAAGAAAATCATGCAATATTACATTTTCAACATTTTCAATGCCAACGTGGCCTTTGAAGCATGCCGTTAAAGCAATTTTCATTGTATCGCATGCGAATTGGGCCTGTTTCGCACACAAATTTAAGCATTCTTCAAATCGACAGCAAAAGCAATCACTACAACAACAACCATAGCAACAAAAGCGACGATGGGCTTAGCAGTAGAAAAACTCCAAACCTGGTTGGGCATGCGACCATCAAAGCTCAGCATGGCCCCAAACGAAACGATGCCAAAGCAGTAAGACGGACAGACAACACAAAAAGACTTACAAACGGATGGAGGTAGCTATGAGCGTCCGTAGGCTTTGATAAGTTGTCAGTGACTGCCCCCCTAATGGGCAGACAGCGCACGGCAGGAGCGCTTATAACATTGTTACAAGGCCGAAGGCACATGGAAAATAAATGTTTGAATTGATCGAAAAAATGTGTCTTTTTGCGTATTGTTTGGATTTTCATTGAGAACCACGCCTACCTCTCATACAAAGTGGCCGTCAAATTTTATTTACTTTTCCCAAATCTTGAGAACTGGATTTATTTTGATTTTTCTTGATCAATTCGTAGAGTAACTCATTCGCACTGTATAGCAAACGAATTTATCTACTGTCTTGGATAATTCCATAGTTGAATTTTGTAATATGTATTCTGGTACATGGGTTATGAAAATTTGCTGAGTAAAAATATACCCAAAATAGGTAATAAATTAAAAATGGATATCGACACAAAAATACCATAGCTTCAGGTACATTCTTAATTTTTTTGTGGAGATTTTTTTACTAATAACTCAATCGAATTATACTACAACTTTTTAACTAGCGCCCCACTTTAACTATGGGCCGTCTCAATTGTTGTTCAGATCGGTTACAGCAGCGACAGTGCAGCTGCTGCACAAAATTTAACTTGTGAAAACTAAAGCAGATTCAGTCTACATACTTGCCATGTTATGCGTTGAATTAAATGCCAATATATCATTACATATTTACTCGCATATATTTAAAGCTCGCATATACTTATATGCGTACGATATATACATATATGAATGTGCCATGCAAATATTAAGTACATCCCCATACTAAATTTCGCACGCAATTTTACAGTTTTGCATCCATTCGCACATATTTACAATGGGCATACGTACATATGTACATATATGCGGAAAGGCCAAAGAGAGGTGGTGTGGGGGGTGCACGTTTGTATTATTATTATTATTATCTGTCCGGATACGGTGTGGCAATTCACATATCGATGCTTTGTTGCATCGACGCCAAATGCATATTGTTGTTGTGCCAAGTTGTCGTCGTTGTTGTTGTTGCGTAGAAAGCGTAGGCTGCCCCATTCCGCAATACAAATTTACGCAAGCACACACATTTTCGCATATCCATATGTATGTATGTATGTATGTATATTTATACATGTGTATATTATTTCCACATAAAGTAAATAGTTGCATTAACAATAGTTTTATTAAACCATGTGCAACGGCTGAATTTTCACATATATGTGAATGCGTGTGTATGCCTTTGCATGTACTTTTGTACATTTGTCTGTTTGTATGAGCCACTACTGCCGTTGTCAGGCACGGGCACGGCTGCGTATGCACTTTACGCAACACGCCACACGCGTAAATTTCATACAGATGCCAATACTCTATCGAGGTGATATTTCCCAAATGTGGTGGAATTGAGGGTTTTATGTTCTTATACAACCGTTATATGTGTCCTCATTTTAAAAAAATATTCCTAATAGGTTTGTTTGCATACTAGTCTGAAATCGGGTCTTTTGTCGATTAATTCAAATCTCAATTAACAAAGATTTACTACGATTAATCAGTTTATCAGCCTTCTGGTTAGTCGAAAACATTGATGAGTTATCTATCGATTGACTTATCGTAAGGATTAATCGCACCATTGTTTGATTTATCGATTATTCAGTTTTTGTACTAACCTCTGAGGTGCGTCGTGTAACTTCATATCGAACTAAAACTATAGACTGGCTAATGTTGTGGGTTCATTTAGGTTTGAGAGTTCCTTCAAACATAATCGACTTTTATCCAATAAATCATCATGATTTAATTAGAATAAGCAAAAAAAAGAAACATAAATGTAAAGCTTAGAAGCCATAAAACTCTCAACGGCATGAGAGGTTTTCACAGCAGCATCAACAACCCCATTTGCGAGTCCTACCCCCAAAACAGCCCCCAAAACCGAAATCACAATCGACACAAGGCCTCATTGCATCGATTAAGCATTAAATACAAATGAAAATGCATTTCACGCACACGCACGCACCCCATGAATATGGAAATGGAAATACCCACATACATACTAACCAAATAGACGCACATACAACACGTTCTACCAGACGAAGCTTATCGGGGAACGAAAACAACAAAATACACTTTCATCGGCGGTCTGACATGGCGGCTGACGGCGGCCTGTTGCCAACACTTTACTTTTTCTTCTTTTTTTTTATCAGAGGGGCGTGCAATCGCATTCGTATTGCAGTTAATCGGAATTTGAGTTCATAGAACGATTTGCAATGGGGAAAAGCGAACGACTTGCGAAGCATTGACTCGTTCACAAATCCACTAAATGTATTCAACGGTAGAAAATTCGAAACGATTGGCAGATTATCGAAAAGAAAAAATTTATAGAAAATTCGAGAAATATAACCTTTCATAGAAAGACAATAGTCACCAATCGGATTTCTTGTCAGAGTTTATAAGACCAGCGTCTGGGAGTGTTCCGGGAACATAGCGAGAAAGACCCTTTGGAGAGAAGGAAGTCAGACTAGTGTTAATGTTAGTCCACATTAACACTAATCCGACTTCCTTTCTTTTATTACTCGAAATTCTTGACTACCTCCATGGATTGGTACCGAACGTGATACAATACCAAAAAGAGACCGCATCCTCTAACTCCTCGTTATTGCTCTCACCCCAGCATAGTCCACTTGCCTCTGAACCAATCCACTCTACTGCACCTTGCCGCCTCGCCTAACTTCAACTCAATCCACCCCACCATTAAATAAAAACTTTTCATCATTACAATTTAAATTCAAATGTGCTGTGCTGTGTCGTGCCGCCTGCTGCCAATACTTGCTTCGCTCAAACTGCCGCAACGCAAAATCCTTTTATGCGGGAATTTCTATTTAAAGCCTTAAACACAAAAGTTGATTATTTCGCCTGGCAGCAGGCAGCACCAACAGTAGCAGCAGTGTTAAGGCAAAGGTAGCGACAGCAGAAGCATCGCATCGCATCAACAGCATGAACATGCATGAATGCGCCCAATGGACGCTGTCGGCAGTGGATTGGATTTTCCCTCAGTTGATGCTGCTATTCCTGCTGTGTGTGTGTGTGTATGTGAGTGGGGCTCCTTCGTTTGCTTATCAGCAACTGCCGTTACTCTGTCTTTGCTGTTAGTGCTTCAGCAATGGCGGCAGCACAAACTTATCAATCGAATTTAATACCTCAACCCTTTATCTTCTTGTCTTGCCGAGGCCGGTGCTGCGGCGGGGGTGCAAAGTTTTAACAAAAATTTTCAATTCGGGTTTTTTTCGCATCAAAAACATCACCAGAAGAAGCAATTGTTGCGATGTCGCAATAAGCTAAAATGTCTGCAGTATGGAACATCGTGCAACATTAGAAAGCAGCACAGCAATGAGAAAGCACACAAACACACACACACGAATCAGCACGAACCTCGCAAGCCGGAAAAGGGAACGTATCCAAGCCGAGCCAAAAATTCGACGCTTCGCATTCCTTTCGGCGCTTCACACTGGGAGTCCGCGCCGCATGCCGCAGTTATGTTTTTTTTGCTCTAGCTGCCAAATACGTTGTGTTAGAGAATGACGAAGAGTAAAAAAGTGGACGGGGCAGGGAAAGTATAGTTGAAGGAAAATCAGCAGCAGCATACCACCCAAGTCGCAAACATAACCAACACCACCACCACAGTCCGTGCACTTGTCGTCGCTCGTTCGTTCCTTCGTTTGCTCGTTTGATGTTGCTGTAGTTTTCCTTATAGTTGTTATTGTTGCCAGCATGGTATACAGGCTATAAGCGAGGGCGGGAGTATTTCAGAGCATCAGTGGGGGGGCTAACGTGCGCCCATCTGCAGCAGCAGTCGCTTCGGATCGAGTCAGTCAGTGCCACTCATTTGGGCTGTAATGCCTACTTTTGCATTAACACTGTGTGGAAGAGTTGAGATAGAAAGTAAGGAATAAGTTTGTTAAGATCAATCTTAAAGTCTTTCAAACTAGGATTTATCAAAGAACAACTAAAAAGTTATCGAAGTACAGAAATGGAAATAGTTGGAGCAGGTCTTTTTCTGCGATCACTTTGGCTGATGCCTTTTGAGCCATGAGACATGAGAGCTCAAAGTAGCACCTCTACGTTAGAGCTATTCAGGCGGATATCGTTTTTATTGTAGAGGACTTAATTATACTTTAAACGCTCTGTCACAATGAGACAGTCTTTCCAACTTAGTCCAACGTAGTTATTGATACAATAGAATATAAAACCTAACCAGCTGCTATTTTGAAGAAACAGTTCCTTTTTCATGCCTTATATGTTTGAACTTACTATGACTAACCGGAAAATATGCAAATACAAACAAATCCACTCTCAGCGATACCTTCAGTGGATCAGCCCCAAAGAGGATCATACAATAGCTAAACAGTTTCAACAGGATTTTCCACCTTCAAATGGCAAAGTCTTGTGCTTGTCCGGGCGTTTGATTCCATTTCTTCGAATTCAGCATAAAATTAAAAACGGCTTTAAGATAAAATCCCAACTTAACTAAAGCAGCTTTAATCGCTGCTGAACCCAAACGCACACGTCCGCCATAAAGCGCTCAAGTTACTCGCTGGGATTACGACTACTCTTGCCTTCTGAGTCAACTGGGCGTGTGTGTGTGTGTGTGTTTTGTGTTTGCTCTTCCCACCCTCACCCCTCTGTGCCACGCTCTGCTCCCCCATGGCTCCCTGCACTTATTCTTCTATACATTTCTTCTATAATAAAGCCAAGTACGTCCATGCGTCCAAAACTTTTGCCATTCTAACAAAAAACAAAACACAAAAAAAAAACAAATAAATGAAAAATAAAATAAAAAGTAAAGTAAAAAGATAAAAACAACAAATAATAGACGGCGTGCATTGCTGTTGCCTGAGCACAAAAGGAAGCAAGAACTAAACGACGCCGAACGACGAAGGGCACCGAATTGGGTGGTATAGCGCTAGCCCAACAAGGAAAACTTGCAAGTGAAGCAAAGAGTTGCTTTTGGGTTGAATGAGATGTTGGAGGAGAAGAACCCACCACGTGCCTCTAACCAAAGCGCGCGCGGCATTAAAGTCTAATTTTTTGTACTCGAAAATTTAAAAGAAGAACTTTTGTTAAAGGAGATGTATTGAGACTGTGCACGAATACTATGGGAAAATAGAAAATAGGGAAATTTAAGAAAGAAACATTGAATTCTAGAATGAATTAGCAAAAAAAAGATAAAAATGCAGATAGGACGAAAAATAAAGGACAAGGGAGGAAGTGAATTATGAAAATGTTTAAAAGAATTGAGAGACTGAAAAATCGTCTTGAAAGAAATTCGAAATACAAAGAAAATATTAAGGAAAAGGAAGCAGAAACGAAAAGAAAAGATAGATAGAGGAAACAGTTCCGAATAGGATTACTCAAGATACTTGCAAAGCCACAATTGCGAGTAAAAAAGAACTACTTACTGAACAGCAAAAAAATGTGCATTTAATGAACTTAAAATATAGCAAAAGTTATTAAAGAATACTTCGAAGACTGGTGAATACGATATTAGAATATTAAGGCAAAATGCAGTATTGTTTTGTTAAAGGTCGTAGCAAAAGAATATACGACTTTGAAACAAAAAAGGAGCTTCTAAATAAACTTCTGTTGAAAGTCCAAACCAACACCAAAAAAAAGAGGAGAACATTACGAAATGGCGAAAGAGTACGTATTACGGACTTTTTTAATTTCTTTGAACGAAATTACAAAAATTTCTTTTCTTTCATTTTTAACACAATTTAAGCTCGTCTATTTTTATGAGCAAAGTTTCTTGTATGCCTTTGCTTGTTCCCCCTCCCCTCCCCCGAAAACCCACTGCTCCGCAACAACACCACACAGCACCGCCTAAAATTTCGAAATTTCGGAACATGGCAAAATGCTCTGGCACAAATGAAACTACAACATTTGCTTTCCAACATGGCTTTGAAAGCGGACGGATAAGAAGGACGAGCGAGCGAGCGGGCGTAGTACTTCGTACGACGTACGTACATGAAGATAAGCACTGGCTGATAAGGAGGGTGCGCCGCAGCGGCGGACACAAGGCAAGCACAAGCACAAACAAGGCAAGGCATAGAAACGGTGGAAGAGAGGAGGGCTGGTTGGAGTTTTGGGAAGTGAAGGTTTTGTAAATTTTAACATTTTAGAGAAATCCGACAGCGACGACGACGACGACGGTGACGACGACAAGAGGGGGCTGCGAGGGTTGAAGCAATGTGAGTGGGTTGGGGTGGGCAAGGCTGTGTTGCTCGCTGCTCGGGAACACATTCGCACTTGGCTTCGAAATGAGGAAGAAACTGAAACGAACGAAACAATTTGTAATTTATCTGCGAACGGAGGAGCGCACATGCATGTATCTAGATTCAAACACACACATACCCACACACATTCCGTATACCGTTTCTGAACGCGTTGTATTTCCATTTTTGTTGGTTGGCTGGAAAGGGGAGGGGAGGGGTGCTTGCGAGTTGTAAAGGAAAAACCGCTTTAAATTTAAATTATTGCAAAACGAAACTTTAAGCCAAATTTAATGGTTTCCTTTTTGTCGTGTCGGTCGTCCAGCATAGAAAGAAGCAGGGCAAAATTCATAAAAAAAAAGCATTCATATGAGTGGAGGGCAGGGGCAGTGGAAGAGCAGCACGGTGGTTGGTATTCTCGCATTTAATGTTGATTAATCGTTTCAAATATTACATTTCATGTGTATGAGTATCTCAAATTGATATCTTCTTTTTCAATGAATTTAAATAAACAAGAAACTTTTCTAAGCCGTTTATGCTTAAATTGCTTGAACGGGTTTTATTTTAAATTAGTCATAAATTGTGTTAGACACCTCCAATGAAATGCAGCAAATTTGTGCAGATGCATCGATCGTTTTCGTTGGAAAATTATGAAATCAAAATAAAGTACATTTCAGAAGAAGAAAAATACAGGAAAAACATTATTATTCCTTTCCCACACTATGTAAAATAACGGCAAAGTTCTGCTCGAAGTGTTAAAATTGTCTTGAGATAGTATGTAGTTGATACGAAAGTCGTTTTCTACCTTTTCAATAAAATGCCCTTACACCTTATATGGTAAACGTATACCCACTTTATTCTGTAGTTTGTACCGTCAATAAGGAGGCGTGGTAGCTATTGAAAAGTATATATGTACACATATATTTATTACTGGTCAGCATCATCTCGTGACTCGATCTAGTGGGGCACGCTTGAAGGAGATAGAAGTAAGTTAGGTGATCCAAAATTTAGATTTATTTTTCTGGATTCCCATAACGTCCAAAAACAAGCGGAGTAGGTATAGAAAGGTGATGAGCATCTCCTCCCCAGCCGATCTAGCTATGCCCATCTGTCATTTCGCTCGATAACTATCAACTCCTCTTTTGACTCTCTTTTTGTTTATCGAGCATTTTTCGGTATTTTATTGATAGTTTTTCGATATTTCACGGATGTTTCATTGATAGTTTTTCTATAATTTATCGAGAATTTTTCCATATTTATCGACATTTTATCGATAGTTCTTCGATAGCTTATCGATTATTTCCATTGCCACTTCATTCCCGATCCGTTTCATAATGTTCTTCCAATTGCTTTGTGTTCCGGTCCAAGACCATTTCGTTCCAGTTTCATTTCCAACCAAATAAAAAACTAGAGAGTGGACTATCTTCGGCTATACCGAAGCTGAAATACCCCCACACAGTAGGAAGAAGTACCTCGAACATAAAAAATTGTGGTCTCAAGACCCTATTTTGAGCCAATTATAGGTGGTTTTGGAGCCCGGATCATGTCCAAAATTCATTTCTAAAAATTTCCAATTAAATTCACAAAAAAAAAAAAAATTGGTCTCAAGACCCCATTTAGACCCTTATATATGTGGCTGCGGAACCTCGGACCATGTCAAAAATACGTTTCTAAACATTTCCAATCGAATACAACAATACAAAATTTTTACCTTTTTTTTCGGTGTATGGGAGCCACGCCCAGTTTTTGTCCGATTTGGCTGATTCTCGAACTTGATCTCAGTATTCACGAGAAAAACATGTAAAAAAAGTTTCAAGTCGATATCTCCAAAACTGCGACCGCTATCGTGCGGACGGACAGACGGACGGACGGACGGACAGACAGACGGACATCGCTAAATCGACTCAGGAGGTGATGCTGATCAAGAATATATATACTTTTCCATACCGGACACGCCTCCTTATGGGCGTTACAAACGTTGTGACAAAGTTAGTATACCCTGCCACAGTGAGTGTGGGGGTATAAAAACCCGGGTTCAATTCAGTCAGACCGAAGATAATTCTCTTACCAGTATATTTTATTTTTCGAGCCCCTCATGGGGAAATGATTAAAAATGTTAATTAAATTTCCAACTTTCCACTTTTACTATAGGCTTATGAGAGCACTCGTAATAGATTTTATCCATTTTGACAACCCCTTCTATTGAGCTTTGCCCAGCTAGAATCGCCTCTCAGACCAGTGTGCGCCTGCAACTTACTCACTTCTTCATTTCATTTTTGGAATTTGTAATTTGTTGTACATCACGATTTATCGGACACATTATGACCTATCCGGGGTTTTTTTTTAGCTCGGTGTTATTGAAATTTCCACCAATAAATTTAAACGCCTCTTGAAATGATTTTGAATATCAATATATTAATACAATTTTATTCGACAAATCATAATTACAATTTGGATTTTTTCTGAATTATGTATTTTCTTATTTTTTAGATATATTTTTATTTTATTACATGTAAATCTGAAATATGAACAGTTATTTATTTTTTTTTTCTTGCTTTTATTCTTTAATTTTTCCTTTGCGATGTTTTAAAACATTTTCCCAATTCTTTTTAGCCAAAAATTTACTTTACAAAATGCTTCTTTTTGCGAACCAAAAACATAGCTCGGAACTGTTGGATTTCCAAAAAGTCTCTAGATCTAAAAATGTTCCATTATTATCATCATCAACGCGTGCGTGTATTTGTTATTTCTTTTACATATTACTTTTTAAAAAGGACTATCATATAAAATGTATGCTTACAAAAAACTAGCGATTTCTTTACGCATGCAATAAGAGAGTGCTACCAGAGTGGGGACATTTTCTTTCATGTTAGGTTTTCCTATTTTCGTTCATTTTGGAAGCAACATTCTATGACAACACTTTGCATATATATTAGAGAAATGGATTATGAAACTGTACTGCAGCAAAAAGCTGTTCCATGGGAATGAAAAAATTTAGTAATTTTCGAAAATGAGTGAAATTGTAAGAAACTGATAAGAATGTTAAGCTATTGGTAGATAGATCTTGTCGTCTTCTATGAACCAATATGGAAACATTTTAGTTATGATGTGATCATATCAAAACTATAAAAAATAGCTGAATTTTTAATTCATGAACGACGACTACTCGAAACAATTGAAGACTTCAACGTTAAATTATGAATCAAAAGAAAAAAGGGTAAGTGAAGAAAACCCAAGTTAATGCATGGGTTGGGTACTAGCGTGAAGTGAAAAAAGTCAAAATTTTGTGAACTGTTTCAATCTGCATCAGAGATGACTTGACAGAGCTCACCAGAGTAGGACATATCTGTATACATTCAAAAGGGAACTGACCCATCAAAGAGTAAACTGAACTGAATGGTCTGCCTGAAGCCAGGAAATATGGTTCAACAGATAATGAGTCTTCAAGTCTTCAAATTCAAGAGGACAAATAAAAGTCAAATTGCAATATGATTTGCTGAACATTTAACGTTGAACACCTTCTTCAACTAAAGAACACACAAAATAGTGTGTTTTCCGCATTTAAATATGCGTGTTCGTTGTTTTGGGAATTTTCTTTTTGTCTGTGTTGCAAATGTGTATACAATTAAACTATAACAAATTGGCTGTATAAAGTAAATCAGCTTACAGAAAAATGTGCTTAATTGTAACTACTATTAACTTGTTTTTAGTTATGCATTACGTTGTGTGTTTGTGTTGAGCGTGTTGAAACTATAATGTACAAAAATGATAAACTATTCACACACACACACACCAAAAGGCTACGAAATAATTACTAATGACAATTTACACTCAAAAACAGAAACCATTTCCAAATTACAAAAACTACTAAAAATGTATGTGTAATTTTCGATCAATTGGTAATTCGCCAATTTAAAGATAATCATAATAATAGCATTTAATAAAAGAGTACAAATTTAAAACTTGATTGTTCGTTCGTGTTTAATAATACTAATCATAATACAAATAGTTTAATAATTGCCTTTTATTTACGTACGTTATCTGGTATTCTTTCCCAATTCGAGTTCGTCACACGTTTTTAAACAAACAATTGAAACACTTTTTTTTCAAATCAAAAACAAATTAACACTTTGATAATGTACTAATTATAATAGAGTAATCAGTCTTTCTTTTAAAAAATAAGCTATTATTTATGAATTCTTACTATTTTGCGCAAATATTTTTTTAAATTTTCTAAAAAAAAAAAAGGAAACAAGGTGCTTGCGGAAGAGATTATAGATTTAGGAATCATAGTATAGCAAATGTACAAGAATACATTCATGCGACTAAAAAAAGAAACGAATGACTACAGTCTGGGCTTTTCGTCTGAACACAAAAAAGTTTTGTTCAAACACTTCATACTCGAAGCCTTGACTTGCAATTCAGTAGAACGACTGTAGTTTTTTTTTGTTTCGAGAGAAGATAGCCATTTGAAGATATACGAAGTTCAGTATTATATAATTCTACCGATTGGCCCGATCTCTTTCAACAGTGTCTTAATTTTTGCCAATAGACCGAAAACCTAAGTTTAAAGATTCAGGCGGATCCGATATCGGCAAAACTCAGGACCTCATTGGGTCTGAACTTGGCCAAAATAGGCTAACATTTGTATGGAGCAAAGGGAACTGAAATTTTAAAATCGTTTCCGATTCACAAAAATACGAGCAAAAAACCGCCCTTAAGATCAAATCATTCATTGATTGTGTTAGGTTAGGTTTGGTTAGAGTGACTCACACTGACCAATAGGTGTGACTTCGTCGTGATTTCAGTACGAATTGGGTGCATTCTTCTACAAACTCAGATGTAGTGGACATTTTTTTTCTTCCAACTTGTGATTTCTTTAAAAAAAGCATCAAACAAATCAAATGAGTGTTGTTTAAACTTACAAGAAACACATTGAAAACCAATTAAATTGAAGTTTTAATTGCCACGCCTACATAAATCAGGCCGGTTCTATACAATACCCAGCGGTGTGAAAGTGAAATGGAATCACTACACTATTTTGTGTTCGACATTTCACTTTTAGCATTTCAATTTCTCTCGTTCGCTTTCGGCCTGTTGTGCCAAATTATTATTATATTTTTCAAATATTCCTTTAAAGATTGAGCTGATTGAGAGTTTATTTTAAAGTGAAATTGAAACGAACTTATTTTCTCTCGTATTCAATTTCACTTTCACTCGAATTTCGGAACCGGCCTGTATAGATTTCCAATTTAATTTCCTTTTTCGTTTGTTATAATGGGTTTTTACCCCCTTTTTTTTTTGCTTTAAATAAATTAATTACAATTAGTTTTATTCCATGTATATATACAATCATTTTACAGATGGTTTTGCACACTTGACCGAGACGAACCTGGATGATCCGTCGTGTGTGTGAGTGCGTGTGTGTGCTCTTCTCTTTTCAACGGAAATACAAATTTGTACAACTTAAATTTAAATTTTATATAATTAGAATGAAATGTACACTATAGAGACACTTAACTTTAGAACTGTTAACCGAGAGTTGGCGAGTACGCCACTTCCTAAAAAAATATTCCTACAATTAAAACTTAACTTTTACATATGGGAGCAGGAAGCTAAATGTACATACAAGATTAAACAACTAACGTAATTGAATACGACCGTCAATTCAGGGTGGAAAACTTACAAATAACAAGTTTGTGTTTAGAAACTAATTGGCAACACATTTGGAGCCAACAAACAATTTGCATGTTCCGAGGACTTCAATAGGAGCTCTTCGCTCGATTGAAAGTTTACGCAAGAGCCCACTCTCAATAGAATGCTGTTCCAACTCAGGTCTGCGAAGCGTGAAATCCTTTCGAAATCTCGGCTGGCCAAGCAAGAAAATTGTTTTAGACCGATTTGTCTGTGTGTATGGCCTTAGTTGCTATATATATTTATATATAGTAAGTATATAATTCGATATAAAACATTTTGCAATTGTTGTTTCTTTCGGATTTCGGAGAACTCAAGGCAGTATGTAGCTACTAGACGCTCTATTGTAACTCAAATTTTCGTAAGAATATCAAGTGAAAAATGAAACATAATCTTCTGACCATAACCATTACCTTTTCGAATGTAGAGCACCGGCCCCATTTTGTAGACTTGTCATTGCGTGTCTGTGTGTTTGTATTGTGTTTGTGTGTGCGGGGTGGGGTGGGGGCGGATTACATTTTGAAGTGTTGCTGTTGCTGGTTCTTTCTGAATTTAACTTCTTGAATCATTGCTCTCGCTGAAACTCTGTTCGCTCGATTCGCGCCTGCTGCCCACTGGTTTGGGCTTGTATTCCGTGATGAAGACTGTCACTGAATTCACGGTAACCTGGTGGATGGATGGAATTAATCGGGGAAGCTTGTTGTGAATGGATTGAATTCGTATTTATGGTGGGCTTACCTCGCGCGTTTGCGCCGTAGACCGATCGACGTTTTTCAAACGTGCCGGATACTTTTTGTGCTTGTTCTTGTCGTGGCCAGCTCCGTGACGGGAGCTAGAGGCAGATTTGTTACCGTTGGGCATGGCGGCACCGGATGCGCCGGGTAGGGTGGCAGCTTGTTGGGCGACGAGCGCTGAATTGAGACGTGGCTTGCGAGTGGATGTTCCTGGAACGGTGAAAAGGACTTTAAAAGGAAATTTTTTTGGAAACAATCAAGTAGTAGGCTGCTGATAGCCAATATGATGCAACATAACCAGTTGACCCCATTTGATAAGCCCCAACCACTTCGAATTATTGAATAATTGAAAAACAACAACAACACAAGGAAACACCAACAGCCAAATGCGGTTTTGTGTGTTTTGGTGAATACGTTTTATTCACGATTTTCGTTAGATGCTTTCACTTGGCAGTGCGAAAAGCAGCAACAAATGCAATCAATTCGGCGAAAAGAGGCGCGGTCATTGAGGCAAATGTGAGGAATGGGCCACAACAGAAAATTCCATTACAAAATACTTATTCGTTTGATTAGTAGCCTCCCTGCGTATACCCCCCCTCGGCCTACTGACTATCGCCCCTGAAGGCGGTCACTCACCTTTTCGCACATCACACATTCGACATTTGAATGCCTCAGCTGAGTTCCTGTAAGTACAGACGCTGCAATCCCAAAAATTTTCCTCGATTGCTTTCGATTGTCGCTTCTGCCTCCGCATTGGCGATTTCTTTTGATCCATAATTTTCTGGCCGACTCCGGAATACTGCGCGCGACGACACGCAACTCCTTTTTGGTTGTAATCTTCACACTTTCTCAATTTGTTTCTTTATTTTGCGTATTACATATTACGAATTGATGAAAATGGTTTTTCCCAAACTAAACTGCTTAATGCATTCGATTTTCCCGAAAGACGAACAAAAGCGAAAAAATTATCTGCTGATTTTGCTTTGTGCTTGCATTCGTATGTTTCGATTCAGCTATTCAGCAGCCGTGCTGCCAGATTTTTTCCCCCACAAATTCGTATTTTAGATTTTTTTAGGGTACAACAAATCCGTAAAATCCGAATAGACATTTTTCGATATTTTATACATAATTTTTCCCATAATTATCAATAATTTTTCGACAGTTTTTCGATATTTGACGTTCTAATTTTGTTCCCATTCCATTTTGTTTGGGTCCAACTCCATTTCGTTCCGGTTTCATTTCCATTTTGTTCTATGGCAGTAATCGTGCGAAATGGCAGACATGGCTATGTCAATTCAGTTTTCGATGCTGATCTAGAATATATATACTTTTCCATACCGGACACGCCTCAATGGCATCAAAAGCTGACAACGACTCACGCAAATTCAGTACTTTGCAAATAAATTTGACATCATATTGGCCATTATCGATGTATATGACAAACGGTGACGTCACCTGTTATTCAAAAGGGCTACGTTGTACATTGTACTCCCCTTTTACTTGAGAAGTCACTGGTAATTTACTAGTATTTTTTAATTTACAAGTTACAAATATATATATACTGTTACATTTGTATGTCCTTGCCAACTTACATATTTGCTCGACCAACTTCTCACGAGTTGAGCACTTTGGTGAATTTGCTGTCCGTACCATATGCAAATAAATTTGACATCATGTTGGCCATTATCGACGTATATGACGAACGGTGACGTCACCTCATATTAATTTTCACATATTTAACATCAGTTCGTTAAATAGACAACGAAATGCCAACCAGTTTTCACTTAACTGACAATAGAAGCCATTGATTATGAAACAAATTTATAATTTTGATGAAAATTATCCACTTGTTTCTTACATTGAACAGCTGAGACAGCCGGCTTTCTGATTTGCTCGTATCCTCCCAGGAACCAACGACCTAGGCTCTAAATTGGTTTACCTGAAAATTTCCATTTAAAAGACATTTGCTATTATTTGAAATATATTTTATTTGTAGGCAGTTTTGAAGAACATTTTAATGACATTTATATATAATGAACATGTTTAAATAATCATTTGTTATTCTTCTATATTTCATACTGTTTGTTGTTTTTTGGTTTATGTTTCTTTTTGTTTTGTTTTTAAATGTTTTTCTTTTCTTTTTTGTTTTGCTGCTTATGCAAAATTAGTTCATCCGTTAATGTTATTATATTTTATTTATTATTTATATATATATATATATTTTTATGTCTTAACTATAAGTATTTTACTTAAAAAACATTTTCATTATATTAATATTATATAATGTAATATTTATATATTTATATATATATTTTGTTTGTAATAATAATTTATTTAATATCGTAGATCACCGAATTTGTTAAAAAAAATGTGTTTACAGAAAAATTGCTGGTATTATTTGTTATGAAATATCTTGAGTATGTTTCTCTTTTTCTTTCTCGTTTTTTTTATTATGTGTTTGGGGTTTGGTTTCCTCTTGTCATACTCATAATTATGTATATTAAATATTTCGAATGGGACTATGTACATTGTAAGTACATAAGAGATACTTGATCAACTATTATTATGTGTTCTTTTGCATTGTATTTGTTTATTTCATTTTAAATGTTCTTGTTGTTTCAAAATCGAATTGCTTTTGTTTTGTTAATATGTATTTAAATTTTATGAGGTAAAAAAATTATTTTTAAAACGAATTTTGTTTTATTATATTTGTTTTTGCTTTTGTTTTTTTGCTTTTGTTTCTGTTTTCGTTTTGAAAGAAATAACAAAAAAAATTAAAGTTAAATTTTGTTTGTTTTTTTTTTGTTCAATTTACATAAATTCATTAACTGTTTTATTATAATAAACTTGAGTAAATTTGTTTTATATTTTTTTTTGTATTATTTTTTTTTGTTGGTTTTGTATTATGTTTAAATATGAATATTTCAACAACAGACGTAAAAATATTTATGTAAACTTTTATTTTTGTTTTGTTTTTAATTGTTGTATATCCTTTAAATGGCGCCTAAATGTGGCATTTCAACGTTTCCATTCCAAATACTCTTTGTGTTTGTTGTAATATATATATTTTTGTAGTTTTGGAGGGGGGGGGGGTTGGATTTTGTATTACAATACTATTATTGAGAATTGTTTTTAAATCTTTTCAATTTTGGTTTGGTAATCAGTGTTATTGTATTCTTTGTAATGGATGCAAATTCGAGTGCACAAATTCACCCCCACTGCTGTAGAAATTTTGTTTGTGTGTGTGTGTGTGTGTTTTTTTTGGTTGATAATATTTTGTTTAATTAAATTTTTTAAGATAAGATCGTAGTGTAAAGTTTCAGATCCCAATAACGGCTGAAAGAGGTTCAAGCGATCGCATCATTGTTAAAGGATATACGACGGCGGGGATTATATGATTCAATATCGACACAATACATACATACATACTGGCTGCTGCTGCTAAGTTAATTGTTTTTTTGTTCTTATTTTACTTTTTCTTTTATACTTTTACGGTTATGATTCCATCGCGATTCCATTTAAGTATGTTTTCATTACTGATTGATAGTATGGGGATGTCTGTAGGTTCTACATTGTAGAATGTATGTAGAATGTGTTCAATAAAAAGTATTATCTGTGTTGTTGTAACTGTGAGTAGTAATTGCAAGCCGTACAATAATACATAAGTGATTCGTTTGTTCGTTTATTGTTGTTGAAACTAAAGGAGCTTGACGTTGATTGTATGTGAAAATATGGTTTGTGGCAATTTACGTAAAGGACATACAGAGAATTCCATTCAATTGAATTAAAGGCAAATTCGAAAACATTCTAAAGCCCAAGTATTTCCCCGGAATGAAATTAAAATTCTTCAAACGAAACATGAGAAAAACGGCTTTGTTGTGCTTGCATCATTCTTGGCTAAAAGTTTTTCTTTCTCCTTCTTATTTGTACAAACTGGCTGCTAGGATATGTTGGGTTTTGCAAATTGGTTAAATAGGAGTTTTCTCTGTCTGTTAATAGTTTCTTTTTGGTTTAGTTTTTATACAACGTCCAACATGTTTCCAAAGTATTTGTAAATTTTTTATATTGTCATCGCCTATGAAATGTCTACAGTTTTTGGGAGCTACCATCGATCATCGTCAACATTATCTGTTTTGACGTGTGTATGTGTATATCAGGAGTATGAGTTGAAATTTGGTTATATGTATGTATAGGAAACGATAAACACTTGATTGCATGATTATGTACAGAATTGTATATATATATATTATATATATATGTATATGATAGTATGTGTTTTCTTTTGGGCCATCAACGCACACGCAAACTTACTCGTCGCCATGCATAATGTGTTTTATTAAAGAAAAGCCAAAGAAGAACAAGAACCAAATGTCAAGTACATATTTTATATATGAATTGTCTATATGTTATTGTATACAATGGATTATTCATATTTTTCCAAAAAAGCTTGTAGTTTCCCTATTCTTCCTTTTCGTCACTTTTTTTTGGCTATTTTTTCTAGTTTATTTTACTTGAGAGAAATTTGCAAATCTCTTCCTCTTTTTTTTAAGTTCGGACATTTCGAATGTTTCTCCAGCTTCAGCAAAAGCGTGTAAGAAAATCAAAGAAAATAGAAAAAAAAATTCAATTAAAAAAAAAACCCAAAATAATTTTTGAAGAAATTTCTTTTTCTAGCGGAGTTTTGTTTGTTCTAGCTGAAGTACATTTCAATTAATAATTATAATCTTATATAATTGGTCGAATATTTGTTTATATTGTATGTAAAATGTTGATATATGAATGAATGTACCTTCTAGATTCTATGAATTTCGGTTAAATATGATGAGTTTTTGTGTACACTTTGTTTTTGTTGTGAAAGTATTGTTATATTTATTTTGGATGAAATTGTGTCTTCACTTAAAGTTTAAAAAAACATTTAATTTTGAATAGTTGTTCTTCGGCTTTAATTTGTAGCACGTAAAAGATTTTATCTGTAAAATAGGAAAATACTTTCTTGTGAATAAACAAAAAATAATTAAATAAAAAGAAGACTCAAAATTTTTATAATTTAAAAGGATTTAGAAAATTTGTTTTTTTTTAAATAATTAAAAAATTTATTTTATTCAAACCAATTTAAACATTTTTATTTATTAAAAATTTTTTTTAATTTTTTATAAAATTGTAACTGAATTTTAGTTCAATTTTAAATAGATAAAAAAAACACTTTATAATTGAACCATTCAGAAACCAAATTGTTTAGGTCCACTTTTCTGATATTATTGTGTCAAATTACCTGAAAACCCCATTAAAGTTCATATTCCGAACAACTTTCCAGACCACTAAATGACAAAATTTTATTTTTATTTGACCAGGACTTTTAAGAATGGATTATGCTATTTTAACGTTTTAACGTTCCAACTTGCTTTCATGGCGTTAATCGAATTGGCAAATTTTGTAAAATATTTCTCATTAAATTATTTTGTAACTAAAAAGAATTAAACATGAAGTTTTTTTTGTGTAAAATGCATTGAAGTTTCATTTATTTTTTCCCCACTTTATTTCCTCTTTTTGTTTTGTATTATCAGTTAATATAGGATAAGGCATAATTTGTGTTCTTGTGTGTCTTGTTTGTCTTTTTTGTTTGCTTGCAGTTGTTGTTAATAGTAGTTAGTAAGTAGTAGAATATGTGCATCAAGAGTTCAATTTTTTCGGATCATTGTTCATGGTTTTTTTTTTTAATTTATTTTTTATTATAGTTTAAGCGATATTGTAAGGCCTTCGGACAAGTTCAACTAATCTGCCAATATTTTTTACTTCCTCTTCAACTTCCACGGTCTTTATATTCCTCGGCCAACTGGGTCATTCGCCGCTGCCAACAGTCTGCATCCTTCGTCAATAATCTCAAAGTTCTACTGTTTCACCTGCTCATGGTACATATTTTTCTGTAAACTCCAACAAATTCTTGGCTACAACGCACAAATACGACATTCAAATATGGTTTGTTTGCTTCCTTTTAATTTTCTTGGTTTTTGAATTGTGTTTGCGCTAAACATATTTTAATAATCACTATTATTTGTTTTTTTTTTTTGCTTTCATTTTGGTATATATAATTTACTCTACGAAATTAAGCTACTTTTCCTCTTCCAATACTCCGGTTTGACCTACGTTCATTTTCATTTTTGTTTTGGTTTTTTCACATTCATTTTGAAATTCTCTATTATTTTAATTTTTATTTTCATTTTAATATTGTATTTTGTGATATTAAAATAATTGATATGATTAGTATTATTTTATTTTCAGTGTAACTATATATTTGGTTTTTCAATTGATCGAAAATTAAATGAAAATAAGTTTTAGTTTGATAACGAAACGATTTATAAATTATTTGAATTTTTATTTGCTTTATTTTTTCAATTTTTCTTTTCTTCTTCATCTTCTAGTAAAATTGAGAAAAAAATATAATTAAAATTAACCGTAATAATAATAATAATAATAATAATAAATAATAAATAATAAAGTAACAATAAGTGTTAAATTATTTGCAACATGGCAGTGTGTGATGTCTTAAGTTTAATTTGAATTTCATTTCATTTTGTCTCAACTAAAAGTAGAATTTATTAATTCAGTATATAATATATATGTATATATATAGTACATACATATATCATTAGGAATGCATTTGACTTAACGGTTTAAATTTACATAATTAACTATTGCAATATTTTATAACATGAATTCACTATGTTTTGTTTTGTTGTTGTTGTTATTGTTGAGTAACTACATATATATATATACTATATATGATATACATAATTATACTCTTCTTTTTTTCAAATTTTAAATATTATAACAATAACGTCTAAGCGACATCTTCTCTCCTTCTTCGGTTTTTCACAAATTTAGCTGAACATTCTTCATTAATAAATGCAAATCAATTGAGAAACGATTTCACATAAAACAAATAAGTATATGTCACTTGGTTTTTTTCCTCGTATTCAAATGAAATGCTGAAAATACGGTAAAGAGATCGAAGCGAAAGACTGGAGAATTTTTAATGCTTTTTGTTATGTATAGGATATTTAGAAAAACGTTTATCTTATGGTTAGAAGCCGTATGTGGTAGAAGATGAAATAGAATTTCTAAAAGAGGACAAATGCAAAAGTAGTATGTTCTTGTAGTACAAGTAGACTGTCATTTAGATAATATATTGCTGACTATATATTGGTACATTTCTAAGTCATATATATATATATATGTGTATGTTTTATATGTATATATGTATGTATATATATATATATTTTATTTATGTAAAATAAAGTCACTATCATCCTTCTAATATATACACTAATTATTTTTGTAATTAACTAACTATAACTTTGGATATATTTTTGCATTATTATTGTTGTTATGTATTATTATTATTATTATTTTAATATGTTGGTTTGTTGTTGTTGTTGTGGTTGTTTTTATTCTCATTTTACCTACTAATCATTTACTATATATTTTTGTTTAATGTTATATTTTATTTACTGTGAATATGTAGTATTTACTATTAATTTGTATGCCCTTAATCATGCGGTATTGTATGTATATCTATTAATCTGTGAACATAGATTTTACATAGAATCATCATTCTCTTATGACATCATCACATATGAAATTTTTTTTAAATTTAACTTAGCATATATATATATATATACGATCTACAACAACAAATGCTGTCAGAGTGTGTGGAGGGGAGGGAGTGTTACATTCACAAATATGCAATTTCAAAGGATTTCTTCTCGTTTTGGTTTCGGTTCGCTTTTGGAATTGTTTTATGTTTAAAACTGAAACTGTAATACAATTTTTGCATACTTAATAGTGGAAAAAAGAAAAAGTGAATCGCGCTAAGTTCAGCAAAGTGTGTTTGTTTGTTTGTAGTAGGAAATTGTTTTTGGTTTGTTTTTTTTATTACTTTTTTTGTGTAAAAAATCATCATCGCCAATACCGTAATGAAATCAATACTGAGGTTTCGGTAGTTAAAATGTACATTGAAAAAGAGTTGTGTGGTAATACATTTTAGAAAAAGCTCTTTAAGAATCCAGCTGGTCCAGCCTGCAAAAATACAAAAATAAAATTAAATGCATGTAGAATGTTTCTTTCAAGATCATTAAGCTGTGTCAAATGGTGTGTCAAATTTAATTTTATAATGAATGTTATTGGTCACGAAAAACATGTATTTCTTCGTTTGAGCCTAGCCCCTTTCTGTGGGTGAATTTCCAGGATATTAATATGCCGAACAAATTAAATATTTGGCACTAGGGATCTTGGACGTACTTCTAGCTGCAACTTCTCACAGAGACGACTTCGTTTCTGTAATTCTGTGATTTGCACGATTTTGGTTCAAGTGCAATATCTTCACGGCAAAATATACTATCGTAAGTTTGCTTACGAGAGGTGGGGCCGTGTGGAAAAACTGTTGTAAGTCAGATTTTCTACTTATTCAATTATGAAAATCTCCCAATCCAACATAGTACTTTCTTCATTTCAGTGCATCGATTTTCAAGTCATATAAGACTGCATTCTGATGCAGCTCTAGTATTGATACAAAACCAAAGTTGTCCATTTGACAGTGGTATTGACTCAGTACATGCAAACATAGGTTCTTCGTACATATACGATTACTTACATCCGCTTGTTGCTGTGTTTGTGCTTGTTTTGCTTTTGCTTGAGCGATCTTTAAGGCTCTGTAATATAAATAATTGGAATGTTAATTAAATAAACACGAATGAGGGCAGTTCTGGTGCACGTACTGTTGTAAGTCCATAATTGTCTTCTCCTTGGCGTTTTGCTCCTCCTGTGACATTTGCACCAATTGCAGCAATCGTTCGGTCTCGGTAGCTGACTTTTTGTGCTCCTCCTTGGTATTTTGCAGTTCTTTGATGCAACTGTAATAGTTTTGGGAAATGCCTTCAAATGTTCAGCCCTTCTGCAAGAGAATTAAGTAACTTACGCTTCCAATTGCCTCTGCGTGTCCATGAGTTTCTTGTTGAGTTCGCCTGCCGCTGCGGCGCCACCGCCTTGCGTCTGCAGCGACTTTTCCAGCTGGTCTATTTGTTCTTTTCGCTTGCGCAATTGCACATCGAATTCGGCCATTTTCTTTTCCTTCTCCTCGATGTCGCGACGCTTCGCCTCGATCTGCTTGCGCTGCTCCTCGATGATCTTGCGTTCGCCTTCCGTGGCCTTGGCTTGGTTGTCGATTTGCTTGCGCACCTCTTCCAGCTGCTTTTGCTGTTGCTCCAATTGTTGTCGTTGTACTTCGGTTGCGGCAGCACCACTGCTTCCCGCTTGTTGCAATTGCTGCATTTGCTGTTGCAGTTGCTGGACTTGCTGCTGCAGCTGCTGGACTTGCTGTTGGGATTGTTGCAGTTGCTTGGCTTGTTCCTGATTTGACACCTATTTGGGTGGGAAGAAATTATGAAACAAATTTTTTTTTAATTCGAGTCCTTGTATTTTACTCACTTGGCTCTTTTCCAATTCCTGCACCAACAATTCCAACTGCTGCTGGAATCGATCGCGTTCCACGCACGCCGCTTGCAGTTCGCCTTTGGTTCTTTCCAGCTCCTTGCTGTTGTCTTGACCACCGCCTGCGGCTTCGGCTTGTTGTTTTTGCTGCTGCTGTTGTTGTAGCTGTTGTTGCTGTTGTTGGATTTGCTGTTGCATCTTCTGCATGTTCTGGTGTTGATCCTTAATGTGTTGGTCCATCATCTAAAAATTCAGTTAATTGCATTGTTTCGTTGCCTGCAAGCTTATCAAGTTCGAATTCCCCTCTTACCTGTATGCGTTTATGCATTTCTTGTGCGGCCTTATCGGCCATATCAGCGCGAGCTTTCTCCGCCTCAACGACCTTACGCCATTGCTCGAGCTCCTCTCGACTGGCGCCACCCGCTGCGGCCGCAGCACTGGCCGGTCCTGCCGCAGCCAAAGCCTTCTCCGATTCTTGCAACTTCTGCTGCAGCAGCTGAATATCCTTTTGCATGGCTTGAATTTCGGCTGGGGCCGCGGGTGCCACCGGATGACCATTGCGCAGTTTGCGATTCTCCTCGCGTGTCTTTTGCAGTTCGGTTTCGGCATTTTGCAGCTCCTTCTGGAAGTTCATCAGGATTTCCTGACTCTTCTCCAACTGGAGCACCAATTGTTCGCGTTCCATTGCCAATTGTTTGCAGTCGGCTTCGAGTTTCTGCATGTGCTTCTCCAATTGAGGGTGTGGCTTGTCGGCGCCATTTCTGCTCGATTGTCGCAGAGCCTCCTTTTCGCCCTCGGCCTTCTCGAGCCGATCGTGCAGGCGACCCAGTTCGGCGGACATACGTTCGAACTCGATGCGCGTCGATTCGTTGGTCTCTTGCTGTTTGGCTAAATGCATTTGTGCCTTTTCCAGTTCCTTGGCCAGACGTCCGGCCTCCAATTCGGTGGCGTCGCGTGATTGCAGAGCCTTTTCGAGGCGATCGCGCAGTCGATCGATTTCCTGGCGTTCACCTGCAGACACCGAAGCGCGCACAGACTCGGCCGGACTGACGGCAGACGGTTGCAGACGCAATCGTTCCACTTCCTTAAGCAGTTTCTCGTGTTTATCGCGTGCCTTCTCGCGCTCAATGTGGGCGCGCTCCAATTCGCTGCGTTGCTTCTCTTGGTTGGCCAACAACTTGGCCACCTCGCCCTTGGAGAGTTCCAGCTGTAGGGTGGTCTCGTGCAGTTTCGATTCCATGTTTTGGATTTCGTTTTCAATCTTATCGTACTTGTCCTTGTACTTCTCAAACGATTCGGATTCATATTGCGATTTGCCGCGAATAGTCTCCAACTCCATGAGCGTCTTGTCGAGTTTCTCACGCAGGCGCTCGTTCTCTTCTTTAAGGCGGCGTGTCTCTCGTCCGAAGGTGTCGGTGTCCTGCAGCTTTCTAAGTTCCACTTGATTCTTCTCATAGCGGTCCCGCATTTTCTCCAGCTCGACGGCATAGTGGGCGGCTTCGTCCTTGGCGGCCTCGACACTGGCACTGGCCTTGCTCTGGGCCGCATGGGCACGCTCCAGTTCGTATGATACACGCTCCAGTTCGGATTGCAGGTGTTCCTTCTCGCCGGCGGCACGACGCAAATCGGTTTGTAGCTTGTCGAATCGTTCGCGATTGTGATCGAGCTCAGTGCGGGCATTGTCTTCGCACTCCTTGGCACGACTGAGCTGAAGGGCTGCTCGATCGCAAGCCTCCTGCAGTCGTGTGCTCTCCTCTTGAAGTTTGCGCAGATCTTCGCGGGCCTTGGAGGCAGCCAGTGCCGATCGTTCAGCCTCAACCTCCAGACGGGCGCGGTCTGCCTCTGCGGTGTCGCAACGCGACTGCAGGCGGTAGATTTCATTCTGAGCGCGATCGTACTTTTCGAGCATCTTTTCGAATTCCTTATTCGAGGTGTCCTTTTCGTCGATGAGCTTCTGACTGGCATACAGAGCCTTGTCTAGTTTCTCTTTGAGTATTTCCACTTCGGTGACGGCATCGTCGCGCTCCATCTGAAATCGAAGTGAGTCAAATGTGGATTAGGTGATCACCAACGGCAAATCAAATCCAGTCAATAACTGAACACTCTTGCAAAAGCTACATTTTACAAACAGCCAATTGTTTACGTTCCTTGTTCATGCGTAACGTTTCGTTTTAGTTTTGTAATTACTTTTTTTTTTTTATATTTAATTTTGGTTTCAATTATAATAATTGCGGAAAATTTTGATTATCTTGCCCATACTCAGTTATCTGTTCACTGTTGGTATGAAATTACCTGCAGTTTCTGCTGTGTGGCATGCGATTTCTCATAGCGTTCCTTGAGTACCTCCAAATCGGTTTGCATGGCTTCCCGATCGCGTGCCGCTTTCATAAGCAGCGTCTGTGACGATTCTGAGCGCTCTTTGATCGTTTCCAATTCATCGGAGAATTGATCTCGTTCTTTTTGTATACGCGCTAGTTGTATCTACATGAGTTGTGGTTGTGGTTGTTAGTGGCGTGCGTGTTGGTTAGGTTAGAGTGGGACAAATATTTACAACAAATAAGTTACATCATACATCATACACATTTACAGTTAGTGAACAAGGGGTCATACTTAGGGTCGAGATATAGGTTAGAGTAGGCTCGGTTCTATTCTTCTTAAATTGTATTTTACATTCACAACGTCCAATATGAAATCCATTATCGGTATTATCGATATACATACCTGAGTCTTCTCCAGTTTCTCGCGTATTCTGTCCGTGTCCAAGGAGAGTGTCTCGCGCTCTTTCTGCATGCGTGCCGCCTGTCCGAGAGCCTTGTCCAATTGCGATTGCAAATTGTCATAGTCATAGGTGAGCTTCTCCTTCTCGAGTACCAGACGCCTGTTCTCGGTGGCGGCCTTGTCGAATTTCTCTTGCATGTGATCGACTTCGTTTTGAGCTTTGTCGAGCGAATTCTGCAGTTTCTCCTGTTGCAGCTGAGCCTTGCCCAGAGTGGCTTGGGTGCGCTCCATTTCTTCCTTGATTTTGTCCACTTCCACGAAGGCCTTCAATCGAATGAAAATCGCGTTATTAAGAAATACAAATAGAAACTTAGTGGTTGGTTGACCCTACTCTATCTCGATCGGCATGTATACGCGCCACACTGCCCTGCGTCTTCTCCAATTCCTGACGCAAACTCTCCTGCTCGCCTTGTGCATTCTCCAGCTTCGCTTTGAGGCGATAAACTTCGCCCTGACTCTTTTCGAGTTTCTCCTGGAGGGCCGTAGCCTCTTCGCGTGCCCGCTCCGCATCCGACTGAAATTTGCATGGGATGAGAGCAGAGGTTATCATTCTGATTCGGCTTAGACATGGTCTCAAATGATAGATGTCTGCACAAAGGATGTTTAACTACAACACTTATATTGAAATATAGACAAAAAGAATCGGAACTGCAACTAGGTGAATTGAGCAAAGTACACAATGATAGCAATGAGAGGCAATGCAGTGATGTGAGTGACATTGAACAGATGAAAGCAGCATACGAAAGACTTTGCTGTGGGTGCGTTATAATACAAAATGTTGTTCAAGAAGTACATAGTAGAAGAAGAGCCTCGAAGAACAAAGTGACCAAGATGATTGAACGTGGCGAACACTCATTACAAAAGGCAAATGAACAGCTGACATATTTTCACAAAATGTATTGAATCTACATAAGCCATTTAAGAGCAGCTTAAGACAGACTAAAACGATTTTATTACTCGTGTCAACGCTTTAGTGTATCTTAGCCGAGGGCAGTGGAAATTATAAACATTTCAAGGCAAACTTCGCTTGGATTTGGGAACAATAAATAGCTGACAAAATCAATAATTTTCAAATGGGCAAAATTATACTCGGTAAAGGTATACAAATGTATGTATTCTTTGTAACTTGTGGGTGGTATGATGAGTTTTGATTTCTCTTATATATAAAGTACTTTGAGATGTAATTTTTTTAATGTAACGATTTAGTACAAATACCGCAAAACTTGATGGTAAATATTTAAAGAATATATATGTATATATGTAGTTAAAACAAGGTTTTTAAAACTTTGGATATTTGGCGAATGTTTTTTTTTTTAAATAATTTTTCTTTGGAAGCAATTACTCACAAAACTTTTATCTGTTTCGCCCTATGAGAATGAACAACGGTAAGCACATCGGTTATTTGAATATTTTAGAACATGTACCATTAGTAAATTAAATGTTTATAGGTTTTTATTTAAGTTTTTAAGTTTATCGTTTTTACAAGAATTTTAATTATTGATTTTCGCACACAGCTTTTGTCAAAAAGGCTAAGTTAAAAATTTACTTAATTACTACAATTTAAAAAATTTGTTCGGAATCGTTTTGGTTCAATTGGACAGTTTATTGTATTGTAAACAATGTATTAGGTGGACAATTTGTGAGAATAAAATAATAAATCGAAAAAAGGAAAATAAAATAAACTTTCATACGCCAATACTAGTAGAGATAGTCTCCTGTGAATCTGGACAAAATTTTAGCCAAATTAGAAGACAAATACAACCCAACTAATTTTATTTTGTTGTCCTTTTCACACTAGCAAGAAATTTAAAGAAGTCGAATAGTAGGTAGGTGGCATTTGTGGTGCTTTTTAAGTGTCATCCTTGTTTTAAGTGACATCTAATGGCCAATGGTTTCAAGAGGGAATCAGTCGATATGATAAACTACTCAATCGGTATTTGGATGATAACAGAACCACAAACAATTCGGTGATTAGATTCTTCTCCACGATAACACTGTCAGTTAATTTGATCACCTACTACGATTCTACAATCTGACTGGCTACCTTCTAAATACTAACTAAATATGTTGCGGTCCAGTGTTCCGGGAAGACAGACAGATCTGGGTAAAAGACATTATGCAACCTCAATCAAATTAAACCTCCTGCGGTAGAAGAATTTTTCCAAAATTTACATTTACTGCCAGAGCCGAATTCTTTGGGAGATTCACCAGAACATAAACCAAAGTTAATTTCAATGAGGAGAGCCAAACAATTTATTTTTGTCTACTTTACGTGAATCCTTACAAATGATAAATTGTCCAGTTCAATAATGTTGTTTACAATGAACTGTCTGCGAAACAAATTCTTCATATTATATAAGTACATGTATTTTGATCTTACAAGCAATAAAAAAATAATTTTTATTAAATGTTTAATCTATTAATCGAAGGAACTAGCTATACACTACGAAATATTTGTTACTAGATTTTGACATAAGCTGTACGTTTATTTGATGGTGGTGTGTGTCGATTCGAGAGTTTGTAGTGTAGCCAATTCTAATGTGTCAATGCAATTATTACTTTTTTGTTTGCTTTCATGTGTAAATATGTATACTTTTTGTCTTCTTTGTTTACTTAAATTACAAGAAAGATGCTTGAAAATTAAAACAAGAAGCATTTTTGATCGTTTTTTTTTTGAGATAATAATTTTGTTTACATTCAAATAATCATATTAACACCACTTTCAAGTAAGATAGTTGATAAGATTTGTATATCAAATTGAAATGTCATACGAATTATATAGATGTATGTATATGTATTTATATAAGAGTATATGTATATAAGAAAAAGAATGAAACACACACACAGAAGTGTGGGTGACGGTTCGTACCTGAGTAACTCTGAGCTCAGCTTGGGTGCGCCTTAGCTCAGCGGCTGCCTTGTCGGCGCGTTCTTGGGCACGATCCAGCTCTTGCGAAGTGGTCATTGTTGTGCGACCGAACGTTGTCTAAGCACGGGGGCAAATTGAATTGATTAGTACAGTAAATCGGGACATGTGTCTGTGTGGCATTTATAAATATGTGTCCAGCAGGTGAATATGTACAGGAACCATGGTGAGCTTTTTCGTTTGGGTGTAATTTTTCAAAGAGAATTCTTTCAAATCGCTTCAAACTCACCATAGTTTGGGATATATGTACAAGTAGAGGTAATCAACATTAATGAATGATGGTGACGTAATTTAGTGAATCATTTTTAATTTTCATAAGCAGTGCATTAAACGCCTTTAAATGAAGAATTCCGACAAACTAGTGCAATCGCCACTTCTTCTTTGGTTGCCCTTAATTAATGTCCAATTAATCGATCGAATTAGTTAGTAGGTACGTACATATAAGCATAATTTTGTTTCATTGAAAGTCCTGAACGGTAAGCGATCGCTAGGAGGCCAAAGCAGGGCAATTCATCGATAACAATTGTACGGTCAAATCAACGTATGAGCAATTCACGTTGCTCACAAATTGAATTGAGTTTGCTTCCAATGAATTTTCCTCCTTCTACTCTTAAGTGATCTTGCATGTTTTTATTTATTTCATTTTTTTTGTACAAATAACAGTTCTAACTGATATCAGTTAGCAGCTAAACTTACCGATATTTTTCCGGATTCAAACATTAACTTTTGAACCGACTGAAATGTATGTAAAACTGCAATTAATTATTTAAATCTGGTTCGAGAAAATGTGCAAAATTAGCTTTAAAAATTAGTTTTAAAAAAATTGATATTTGTATATTATTGGCGCGGTGGAAATGTTTGGAACATTTGGAAAAGTAAATGAAAAAAAACAACAATATTTATTGGCGTACTGGCGATTGCTAGCTGGTTTGTGGGATTGTGACTAAATACAAACTGTAATGCAACGAAACTTCAACAGAGTCAGTTCTACTAAAATTTTCAACGCCCATTCAGACTTCGTTGGCTGGTGAGAAAAGTACTTCTTATTTAGGTAAGCACTTTACACACACAATTGTCAATGAATAAAGTTTTTATTAAATCAAAACCTTTTGAATGATCCAAATAGTTCTTGAAAAGTTTTGCTAAAAAAAAAAACATTCTTAATGCTAATACAAAATGCTTAATACAAATGCTTTGTGTTTGAATACGGGTGAGTATGAACTGTGCGAATTCACTAACTTTGTGCGTTTACTACTAATTGGAAGTTGTGCTGAAATGAAATTGTTAAAATGCGTTATTCCTTTAGTTGGGTGGTCCTTGTTTTATATATTTTTGCCTTAACATATTTTACTGCTACAAGCTTTGGTCAAAACAATTAAAACGTGGATCAAATTTCGAAAAAAAACGTTGCACACGATTTTGTTAATTTTTTGTTAATTGTTTTTACAAAAATGCTACTGTCTTTTTGTAAAAGAAAAATAAATTATGTAGCTTTGAATGAAAAAAAATCGCATGAGCTATTTTTTGACAAGCAAAAATAATATTAGGGGGTATCACAAGGAGTCATAAAGTCATTTGTGGAAATTCTATCATTGTTTGTGTAATATTTTATAACATTATCAACTGAAAGCCAAAGTTTTACAAATTAAAATGTTGCGAGAAAGTAAATTTTATGACATACAACTTTATGATTACTCCTAGTATGTGGTTTTTTTAAATACATTTTTGGCTTGTTGTATAAAATTTCATCGAATTGAAAACTCTCTTTGCGGAGCTTAGTTGTGTATAAAAAAAAGGACCACCCTAATATGTAGTGATTTGGATTAAAATAACATCCATTCGAATGTATAACAAAATTCATTCATAGAAACACTGATTAAATTAGTGCAAATGACATTTGCTGTGTTTTTTTTGTCACGCATACGCATTTGGTATTTTTTTTTGCATGTGAAAATAATCCCAAATGCGTATCGATAGTTATTGCCTTTGAGAATTGTAACCGTTTTATTTTGATCCTATGCACATGCTAAAAGAAATACAGCAAATGTAAATGTGAGTTCCTATTTGTCGTAGATACCCTTCAATGAAGTGGTGCATTGGACAAACATTAACTTGAGTGACAATATCCGTTGGTGCATGGGCAAGGATATAATGAGGTGATTTTTTAACGACGTTGGGTGAGGTTTGTTTCAACAGAATTGGATAGAATGAAGAGACATGGCTAGTGAATGAAAATATGTTTTCCCAAATATGTGATGTAAGTATGTATGCCAATTAGGAACGCTTACTGGAGAGCATCGGCCAACACGGTTAGTTCGTTTTTTTAAATTGTCACCCCATCGATTTCATTTTAAATTCAATTTAGTTTTCATTCATTAATGTTGCATCTTCATTCTTGGTTCAATACATTATTTTTCGCTTAAGTGCTAGTTTTTATTATGACATGCCGGCCAAAGTGGACCGCAGCAGGTGTTACGTTTTTAAAATTGCTTTTATTATTTTGATTTCTTAGTAATTTGTGCAAAATGAGCCCAAAATAATGTATTAATTTGTACGTTTTTCATTGAAAAAAACTAAAAATTAAAAATTTCTTAATTGTGCAGAATACAGGTTTTCTTACATTTTTCTTTGGGCAAAGAGTCACTCGTTGAAGGGTCCAACGATTTGACTGTTTCTCCAAAGGGTTTTACAAGTACGTGTAGGTGTATGTGTGTATGTGCTAAAATTATAACTATTCCCTGCTGGCAAAGTGGTTCTCTTTTCGAAAAATGATAATATTCTAATTTTTTTTGGTTAAGGATTGAAAATCAAGCTTACTTTATGTAGTGTGGTCTGTTCTTCTAGCTGCATCTAATATGATAGTAGTAGTAAGTAGTAGTAGGTAGTAGTAGGTGGTAGGTGGTTGAGTAGAGTTAATGTGTACATGTAAATAATATAGCATATAGTATTTTAATATTACACAGAAGAGATTATATATGTTCGAGGTAAACATTTAATAGTTAAGTACAATATTGGTTTGTTGCTTTGCTTTTTAAATATATACACAAGAATGTATGTATAGTACTTAAAAAGTAAATAATACGCATGGCAGAGGATTAGTAGTTTTTGTGGGGACTGGTTATAATGCACGAGTACCTGCGAACGCTCCAAATCGTGTTTCAATCGTTCATTCTCCAACTCGAGGCGAGCAATGCGCTGTTTGGTCGACTCCCAGTCGGCGTTGCTGCGGCCCATTTCGCATGTGGCCTTCTCCAGCTCCGCCTTGGACTTGCCCAGTTCGCTTTGCGAAGCCTCGAGTTTGATTTCGAGACGTTCACGTTCGGTGACAGCACGTTCGAGACGGGTATTGAGCTTCTCGACATCGCTCTCGACCGAGCGCAATTTGATCTTGTAGTCGGCGATCTCGCGTTCGTGCAACTCGCGCTCCTCCTGCTTGTCGTGTTCGGCACGGTCACGCTGCTCGCGCAGTTGAGCCATTTGCTTCTCCTTGTCGCCGATGGCCTCTTCGAGACTGGTTAGGGCACCCTCCGAACTGCTGTGGTGGGCTTGCATGGCCGAGAGACGAGCGCGCGCCATATCCACTTGATTATCCTTCTCCTTGAGGAGATCTTCGAGATTTTCGATCTACACGCGAATGAGTACACACATGATGAGTAAAAGAAAACAAAATGGTGAATCGCCTTTGGCAAGTGGGTGTATGTGTATGTGAATGTGAATGAATTTTTTGTTTGCACCTTTCTCTGCAGCACATTGATTTTGCGATCCTTGATCTCCATGTGATCCTTGAGTTCGGTCAGTTCGCTGGTTAGGCGATTTCGCTCTTGGACTGTTTGCAAAGTACCCTGTGTCTTCTTCTCGATGAGACGATTCTTTTCCTCAAGGCGGGCGCGCAACTCCTCGACATCCGTTTGCAGCATGTTGTAGTGCTCCTCTTTGGCACATAGTGATTCCTTGAGAACCGCTATGTGCCGCTGATAGTCCTATTATATGAATTTTAAAAATTTGAAGAAAGTTATTAACGAATTTTCGCTATTTAAAGGGCAGATTTTGAGTAACTATTCGCGAACAGCCGCAGAAAGTTGTCTTTACCTGATGTTGCTCTTCCAAAGTTTTCATTTTGGCCGCCATCGCCAATATTTCTTGATCCCTTCTTTGTATTTCAAGACGGAATTCGTCCAACTTAAAAACCACAAGTAAAATTTAGAAAAATTTTGAAAAAGATTTGGTTAGGGGTTTTCTTGCAATTACTTAGGTTTTTGGTTGTTTTTTTTCATAAATTTTGTAATTAATTTTTCTTTTTTGTTGCTAATTTGTTTAGTGACAATGGGAATTGAATGAATGCGAATGGATGATTTCTTTTCGATTTACATTTGAATCATAATGATAACGATTTAGTTAAGATAAATGTTTAGAGCTGATTGTGAATATTTTGTTATTGTAATGTGTGTGGTTTGTTGTGGTGGTGTCTTTTGAAGGGTGAGTTCGTTCGTTGGGTCGATTAGAAAAAAGAATGTGGTTTCAATGACAGAAGTGACAGTTGGCTTGTGTTGAGTGTTGGGCAAAAGATAAAATATGTGAGGCCTGAATGTTGTGATACATCATTAGAGTGTGTAAGAAGTGTGGTGGCGATGCATATTCATCGTGGGCAATCGTATGTATATAAAAGGTACATACATCGGTTCGATGTAATTTGTTCACATCGCATTGTAGTGATGATGTAGCAAATCAGTTCATTCCATTGACGAATTTTGTTCATCACATTAATGTAAGTATAACAGTGTGAAGTTATTTATGTCACTCTGATGTAATGTGTTCATAACAATGTGTAATTGGATCAGCCTTGATCACAGAATTTATGAAAAAGTTTCATCATATAGATGTACGGTCTGTTGAAGATATTTGTTTACATGTAATTGGATGCAATTAAATGTGGTTCGTGATTCGTTCATCTTGTAAGTAAATATGCTTCGTAATGAACTAATCGTGTTGATGTAATTTATGTATTTCGTTCATCATATTGATGTTTGGCCTGATGCAATTTGTTCATCATAGGTTTGTTGTGTTGGTTTAGCTGTCTTGGGTGTTACCTAAATTGTATGCTTTGCCAAAATATATCATGGACATTGTTTTGCGTTTGGTTTTTTTCAATATATTTTTTTTATTTATTTATTTCAGTAAAGTTTCAAGAGTTATAATGCGTTTAGTAATCTTAACAATAACGGTTTTATTTTTATATCCTTTTTTTTTTTTTTTTTTGAAAAACTCAGAGTATAAATACTGTTTTTGAAGAATATTATGTAATGTAAATATTAAATTGCTTATTTACCATTAAAAATGAAAAAAAGTATGTAAATTTAAGCGGTTCTCAACTTACAAATAGTAAATGTATATTTGTGGTAGATAGTTAGTTAATAATTTTTTTTATATTTTTTAAATTTTTCATATTTTCTCTTCTTTCGGTATACTTATGAGCGTATATCCTTTTAATATTAAAAAAAAAACAGTCAGTTAAATAGTAAATACTCATGTATGTATAAATGCAAATATACTCATTTAGTATGTATAATATGTAAGTTGGCTAGTCTGAGCTATTTTTTCCATTTCTTTTGTTGCTTTTAAATTGTAGTAGCACAGTTTTATTTTGTTTATAAGAGAGTTATATAAGAGAATCAAAAGTTGTATTTGAGTTAAGAACTGCGTCTGAACTTTGTCCATCTGCCTAACCGGTTGTTACTTATTGTGAATGAAGGTATTTGAAGATCGTTGAATATCGATGTAAAGAGTAAAGAGTGTGTGCAGCAAATAAAAAGATATATATTCTTTAGAGGTATTCATGTCAATCGAGTATAATTAATTAGTTGGTAAATATACGGTAAATACGAGCGACGAACAATGTCGCGTCTTCAAAGAAGAGGTGACCATAAATAGTATACGTTGTCCGCAAATGTGTGCTAAAGGCAGTGATAGTGTACAAGGGTCGGTCGTTCAAGCAACCAACTATGATTAAAGTAGAAAAAGACCCACGAGCGTGCTGGAATACTCTTTGCTTTGCTTTTCAAAGAACAGCCTTGATATTAGAGTCGTCCGATTACCGGTATTTTGGCTAATGTCTCAGTTAGTCGAAAAGTACCGTGACGAGAAGTGGTTCAAAATCTATTTGCAACGGATTTCTACGTTGCATATGCTGTCACGATATGGTTTTGCTAATGGTTTGTATATAGCAGAGACCAAATCAACCGATAAGATACGTGGCGGTCGATTACCTTTACTCGGAATGCAGTCAAAGTCAATAGCAATGAAAGTTTATATTTAATTGAAAGTCTATTCTCTACCTCATATATGTTTAATACAAAAATGTCTCCATTTGCAACTTTTACTCGTTTTACACTCGATGTGTGAATACCCCGTATGTATATATATGAGTATATATGAGAAGCAAACTAGGTTCACACAATTTAACAATAGATATATTTAGGTATACATATAAAGATAATGATTCTTTTTGCAATAATGTAAGGGAAGTAGTAAAAAAACTGGGTAATCCCTGTTAAGTAAAATAAATACTATCTAAATATTTAGTAACATTTTATTCACATTTTACACATGTTAATATATATCTAAATTAGAGTTTACAACATTCACAATACATTATTTATGCTTTTAACTTTGCTTTATAATCCATTTCATTATAATTGACCTTCATTACTAATCACACTCTAGTTGAAAAATATATGTATAAGTTTATAAGATGTATGAGTAAAAAGTTAGTAAAAAGTGGGAAGAAATTCAACTGAAAAAATGTAAGTATATTAAATTAATAAAAGCGAACGAATAGAGGGAAAAAATCGGAAAACTTTTTTCAACTATAACTAGAATAATATTTTGTTTGTTTAATTTTCAATTAGGTTTTGATTTAATAAGTGTAAGCACGCTTGAAATAAACAATAGTAATTTTTGTTTGTTTTTTTTTTTTGCAATTGTTTATATATTTACAGTCTTTTTCGAGATGAGACAATTTTTTTGGTTTTTCGTTTTCGTTTTTGGTTTGGTTTCTTTTTTTTTGGAAAATTGCCCTGAGTTCTCAGCAGAATGGCTTTCGATCTGCGTTTTGACCATATGTATGTATGTGTTTTTATATTTTATTTTTATCCTTTTTCTACTACTGCCTACAAGTTTCATAAATGCTCATTTGTTGATTTTTTTTTTAAGTTTTTTTTATATTTGCTAATTGATTGAATCGATCCTACTTGCTATTTTATTTAAGCCAATAATATTTATACGAAAGCATTAATATGAAAAAATGGCACATTTAATTGGTGTTTTTATATTATAATTCACTTCAAATATAAGTTTCTGTTCTTTTCATTTTAAACTAAGTAGATTATTCATTATTATTATTCCCATGGGGATATGTTATCCTAAAGTGGCGAGATAGAGAGATGTTATAGATATCATGCGCATAAATAGTCACGAGGGATACAGAGGCCTTCCCTATGGATGAGGGGACGAATGGACAACTTTGATATTTGCAACATATTAACTAAACACTTTAGAGATTATATTGCCAAAGACTGAATAGATTGGAAAATGTCTGAATGATCGAATGGAGACAATTCAATTAAAAGAATATAATGCAAATGCCTTCTATGCGGTAAAAAACTCTAACTACACTCAAAAAAATTTACAAATTTCATACGTTTTCATGTAAATAAAAACTTTGACCATTAATTCAATTAAATAGTCACTACTAATATTTCAATAGTGATGTATCGCATTGACTAATTTTCATAGTATATTCTTCTGAGTGTATTCAATATAATCATTTGCAAATTATGTATTACCCATTCGATGAAAAACTTATTACTATACAATTTTTTAATTAATTAATTTAACTTTTCATACAAGACAATTGTAAAAAATTCTTGAATTTAAGTATTCAGATTTTTTCCTAATGTAGATATTTTAATCGATAAATTTTTAGTTGAATTTTTGTAATACTTTTTTTTTGTGAACTTATCTTTGAAGACGAGCTTTGTTTAATTTATGAATTTTTTACTAAGAATTATTTGTCATGAATTTCAGTTGATGTATGTATGTATGTTTTTCGTGAATTTTTATTGCTGAGTTGTTTTTACTCAGAATGTTTTTTTGTGAATTTTGAAGATGCATTTTTTACCTACAAATATTTTTCATAAAGTATTTTCCATTAAATGTTCCTAGAAATTTTTCAATGAAATGAACCTCATGAATTTTTTACATGCCTTTTTATTGATTTATTTTTATTTGATGACTATTTTTTTACTAAGAATTTTTGGATTTTATTTTTTTCGATGAATTCTTTCAATTATGCGATGAATTTTTTTTATAAATTTTGACGAATTTAAAATATTTTTCCTAAATTTGTTGTCAGAAAAATTATTTTTTTTTATAAATTTTTTAAATCAATATTTTTTGACGAATTTTATTATCAAGATGCATCTTTTAATGAATTTAAGTTAATGAACTTTTAGGGTAAATTTTTTCTTATGAATTTTTATTGATGATTTTTTAATGCCTTTTTATTAACGTTGCTTTTACTTACAAATATGTTTCATATATTTTTTGTATGAAGTATTATTTGTCAAATTTTACCCAATGATGATTTATTTACTAAAAATCTTTTTCCATGCATTTTGTTGATTTATTATTTCTATGATTGAATTTGTATGAGAATTGTGTCGAATTTTTTATTTGAGTGATTTGTATGAAGATGAATTATCCACGAATCCACGAACCTTTCAATTCATATTCAAGTAAAAATATGAATTCTTTGAATTTGCTTGAAAAGAAATTCATTTTGTAAAATAAAAATCACGAACCTCTCATGTAGTGAACACCAATAAAGTGAGTTCATATACATACATACATATTTAATTAATCATTAATTAATCTTATCGTCTCTAATTTTAGTAGGAAAATAGCAGCTAATCATCATAATTAACCGATTAATGGTGACAATTTATTTGGGACACTTTCATCAACTTCTTTCATTAAGTTAATCTATTGGGCTCCTCTTGTTGACTTGATGATGACTCTTAATTTTTGTTTTTTTTTAACGTTTCTTTTGGTAGTTAGAGGTCATGAATATTATGCGCATGATATCAAAATCTTTTCATTGTTCCTTTATACGAGCGATATACGAACTTTGTGATGTTAGTCTATGATAGTAGAGTAGTTGAGCGGGGGAAGTGGGGCTAATAGGGGGGAACGAATTTTGCCCGGCAAGTGCTTCAGCAGAACAAGCTACACTCTAAGAACGAGTATGTTTTTTGTAATTTTTATTAACAGCCAATAACGTTTTATTTTTCTAAATTTAGTGTTCGATTCACAACGAAGAACTAAAAGCGTAAAATGCAGTTTCGTGTGGTTACAATTTTTCTAAATTTGTTTGTGAAATTTTGTGGTATCCTTTTTCTTTTGGAATCTTTTGTGATAGATATTTTCCTTATTGAGATTTTTTTTTCATGTAATTTAAATTTTATTTGCTTTTCGATTTTAATCCAATTTCAATTCAAATTTGATCGAATTCGATTAATTGGCTTAATCATTTGGTTGATGGTTGATGCTCGCCTAGGAGTCTAAAGATAGCGTATCTACGTCAAATTTAAAACTTACTTGTCGCTTATGCTCTTGCGGAAGTTTCGGATAATCTAAATCTAGTTTCGAATATGGCATATGATGATGGTATGGATGACTTAATGAAGCTGCCCCTGATGGTGCAAGATGGTGCTGGTGGTGGTGTGGGTGATATGATGAATGAAGATTTTCATATCCGCTGCCGACGCCGCCACCACCGCCGCCGGCACTTGTGCCAAGGCCACCGCCCAGAGAGCTGCTCGCCAGCTGCCCGCCGAATGGGCCGGTTGTGTTCGCCAGCGACGCCAGCGGATGAGTTTGCAAGTGATTTTGCTGCTGATGAACATGATACTGATGCTGCGGATTCAGCTGCTGCTGAACCGAATGGTGAATATGAGCAGCCGATGGATGGGCGCTGGATGACAACTGATGCGGATAGTGTTGCTGTGTGCCGGCGAATTGCTGCTGCAAATTGTATGCGAGTGATTGTGGCTGCGCGGTAGAGGAGTAATTTGGCGCATAGTGCGGCAGCTGTTGCTGATAGTATTGCGAGATTGCCGGATTGGAGGCGTGCAGCGTGGACATGGCGTGACGCTGCTGTTGCAGCAAATTGTTGACGCTATATGGCAGTTCGGATTGATTGAGTAGGGACTGAGTGTAGGGGTTAGTGTAACTACTACCAACGAGACCACCACTACTACTAACACCACCTGAAGTGTATTTGCTCGGATAGTTCATGTAATTTAGATTTGACACTGAATAGGCGGGACGCAGGCGCGTACCCGCCAAACCGGCTGCCGTTTGGGCGGCTGCCTGCTGCTGTTGCGCCACCGATGGCTGCGAATACTGCTGGAAGTACATGTTGGGCTGCGACGAGAAGCTCGCCGACATTTGCATGAGGTTGTCGTTCAGATACGGGGGCGAGGTATCGCCGGGATGCAGTGTCGGGTAGCTGGAGATGATACGGCCCGGATAGTGCGAGAGCGGAGTGATGGCCTGGGCCTGAGGCATGCGCGCCTGTTGATTCAGATTGAGGATCTGCGAGGAGCGCGAAATTGACTTGTGGGCCTCGTTGAGTAAATTGACAATATTCGAGGAGGACGATTGGTGCATCTGTTGGGCCATCGACGGATAGCCGTAGAAATCATTCATCATGGTGGCAGAGGGCAGGCCGGCAATGCTATAACGGCGTCGACGTAAGGGTGGCGATGGCTGGCCGCCATACAAACCGGCCGCACCGCCAGTGATTGGATCGTACAAGTAGCCAGCTGAAGTGGTCGGGCCGCCGTACATGTCAAAGGCGGCACCGACGTTGGGACATATGGAGGGCTGCGGTGCTATGCAGCTGCCGTAGCCGGTCGGGGCGTAGTAGGGGCCGATTATGTCAGGCAGTGGTGGACTTCCCGCTGGGTTGAAATTACTGTACATCTGAAATGGGCGATTTGAAATAGTTTTTTTTGTTGGGTAGTTGTTGTTGGTTTGCGTGTGTGGTAGATTTGTTTGATTTTTGTGGATGGTATATTTTCTATTTTTTTTTTTTTGCTTTTTCTTTTGTTTGTTTCTGGCAGTGTTCAATTACTTGGCGTAGTTATACAAATCCAATTTCAAATGTAAAACTGAACTTTTGTGTAATTTATTTGTTTGTACTCTACTTAGGCATGAGTAGTAGTAGTACACACACACACACACAATGAGGAATAAACGGTAGTTAAAGTAGCAATGAATTAATATAATATTCAAAAAAGTATTTTTTCAAACAAAAATCATAACATAACAATGGTTACTTGCACGCTAAATTAACATACTTTTTTTTTGTTGTTTTTTCGTTTTTTTTTCATTATCATCATTATCACCAAAATAGATTTTGCCCGAACACTTACGGACTACTGGCCCCATTTGCAGATTTATATTTTTGTAAACATTTTTTGTAAACAAATTTTTTCTTTTGTTTTTTTAGAGTTTAGAAAATTCTTTTAAGATTTGAGTTTTAGTTAAATGTTTTCTTTTGTGAAATGTTTTCTTTCGTTTTTAAAAATTTAATTGTTTCTAGTAGATCAGTCTCTTATTTTGTAATTATTTGTTTTGTTGTTTTTATTGCTTCTTATAAAATATGGCGCAAAGAATGTTATATCAAAAATAACGTATTCATTGTTTGTTTGTAACAAATATAATTCTTAATTTACAATAATGTTTTGTAATAAATTTAATTTAATTCAATTTAATTTAATTAAAATTTCGTTTGGTTTAGTGGCTCGGTTGATAGCCGTTTTGTTTCTTTAAATTGTTTGTTTGAGAGATTTTTGGCAAGCTTTTTTTCTCCTATAAAGTATATATTGGCAAGAGAGAGAGAGAGGGGGCCGGGGGGGTGGGGTAGGGTTGGTTGGATAAATTGTTGGTGCTGTCAAATGTCGCTGGTGTGAACCTCTTTGAGGGTTGAGTGAGTATTTGTTAAGAGTGGTATTTGGTAATCGGTAATCGGTAGTTGGAAGTGTTTGCTGAAGAGTTTCTTTTTGTTTTGTATTTGTATTTGTATTGATAGTTTTGTGTGATTTTTCTTTTTATATGAAACTGAACTCGGAAAATGTGTTTTTTTGTTTTGATTTGATTTGATTGTTTGTTTTTGTGAAAACATAAATTACATAACAATATATAGTTTAGATGCATATAGAAATAACGTGCAAAAATATATTGTAAAATATTTTGTATTTTTTTTGGATGTGAAACAAAGAAAATATAGAGAGACAGTCAGAGAGAGAGAGATAGAGGAGAAAGTTAGTTCAGAATAGAAAGTGATAGTGAATAGTTTGGCAGCTTGGCTCGATAACAGTTGTTGTTTTTAAAGAAGAACTTCTTTGGAACAGTAACTTAAAACGCGTATTCGTATATATAGAAGTATATATACTCGTACATATAAGAAGTAATGTGTGTGTGTGTAAAATCAATTGAGGCGATTTTCGATCTTTGTTTTGTATTTTGCTTTTGGTGTTGGTTAATTGTGAATTGCTGTCTTTGAACTGCACTCAATGCGTCAGAGTGTGTGAAAGTGTTGAAGTGTGAATTGGTGAGAAGTTGCTATACAGTGTTGCTAGAGAAAACAGCCGAAAAAAGAAGGCTTATACTCGTAAATCTGTGGAATTTTCGTATAATTTTGTGTCGCTTGAAATGGGGTAGATTTTCATTTTTACATTTGTTGTGGAAGATTTCGGTGTTTTCTGTGTTCAACTTGCTTTTGGATTTTTTTTGTTTGAATTTTTTTTATTTCAGTGTAAACAACATAACGTTATATGTAAATATTATAATATATACAAAACCAAAAAGTAATATAGTTTGACCAAAGAGAGAGAATTTAAGTTTTTCAGTTTAAAGTATAAAATTTAAGAATTTGCAAATTTCTATTAACTTTCAGAGCTGTACAGCGTAGAGAAATAATTTTGTTTGTTTTGTAATTTTTTCATCATTTTATCGTTTAATCTCAGTTGACATATAGTACATTCAATTTCTGTGTTCTATTTAATTTAAAAACAATTTTCAAAAATAATTCAAAAAAAAAACAAAAAAAAACACGTTTAATGTATAGCAAAAAGTATTACAAAAGCATATTGTAAACAGTATTATTTTAATTATAGAAATGTTCATTAATTATTTTTGAACAGTTTTTTTTTTTTATTTTTAAAAGATTTTTTCTGTTTTTTGTTTCATTTTTTTTAGATTTTTTAGATTTGTTAAAACAACAACAAAATATATAATTTGAATCTTTGATAAAAAACAGCCAATTATTGGAGCCATTACCATCGATAAGTTTCGTGAAAAATCTGAATCTTTTGGCAATAAAATGACAAAAGAATTATTTTTTTTGTTTTGGATTTTTTTTTTGGTATTTTATTCATTGATTTTTTTCTAATAAATACTAGAAGAATTTTTCAATATAATTAACACAATATTACTTTTTGATTATGTAAGAGTTCAAAGTTATAAAGTTTTGAAAAGGCATCAACAGTAGAAAGAGACTTTCATTAACGGAAAAGTAAATGAAAATAAATGAAAATACATTTGTGTTTGGCTACAGTCAAAAAATTAATACTTCAAAAAAATAAATAAATATGCAGGCAAAAGAAAAATGTGGAAAAACAAATTTTTCCAAGAAATTCACAAGAACAAATTTTGTATAGATTGTATTTGAAACTAGACTACGGTTTGTTTATTTATACGTTATTTGTTGTGTCAAACTAGGTTTTTGTATTTCTATGTGAATCGTTTAGACGGTTGTCAGCGGCCTCTAAAGTTTGCTATTTGACAGACTGAATGGCGGCACATGAAATTTTATTTGGCAGACTTATGGCCGCCGCCGCCGGGAATACAAAACAACCGAGAAAATAAAAGCATAAAACTAATAAAACTACATAACATGAATAAGGAGAAAACACGACACAGTGTCAAGTAAACGACTCTAGGAAAATAGTTGCAAAATGGAGAACTCTGAATCTGAATAAATCAACCGACCCCAATCGAATACATGTCATGGAGTCGAGAAGGCGAAGTGTTACGTTAAACTTCGACATACAATGGCTGCGGTGCGAAAATAAGTATTCAAAGCTTTTCGCTTTAAGATGTCGACTTTTTTGAGGCAACGAGATAGGAAAAATTGGCCCTACTGAAAAAGACTACATAAATATAGATTTAATTGAAAATTTAGTTACTTTGCGCAAAAATGGCAAGAAAAGCATTTTAGTCCACTTCAAAATACACACAGATCTGCAGTACATACATGCGTACATATGTGCGATGTAAAAATCAACCACATAATTTCCAAGGATTTGGTAGACTATGATTAAAAAAATTTTAATCTTTGAAAAGGCCATTTAATGAAAATGGGTACTTATTTATAAAATATTTTTTAACTGAAGCTTTCTTCAACTTTAAGAAGAATTTGTATACAAAAAATTCCAGTCACGAATTTTTATTTGCAGCAAGGCCAAATCTTCTTGACCAGTAATTTTTAAAGCGGAATGGACAGAAATTGGACAGTTTAGCTGGCGCTTTGAAGAAATCCACACTGCTCAGTTCTAAAATAGAACGTGAAACAGTGTCAATATTGGAATGGTGATTTTATATGTATAATTTAGGTATAATCCCAATTCTCCAGAGTGAATTGTATGAAATTGTATAAGAAAAACTATTGATCGAATGGGCAAAATTATTTAATTTTTTTGTAGAAAATTTTCCATGGAACCAAACTGCATAAATAAAAAAAAAATGGATTAAAAAAAAAGTTGTGGATTAAAAAAAAAGTTGTCTCAAATCATTAACAAAACATTACAATTTCAGTAGTGAAACAATTACATTTCAGTCTCCATTCATCAATGTGTCGTTACAATTCATCAATGGGCAGTTTCAAGAAAATGTACACGTTTTGTTGTCAAAATCAAAACATTCAGTTTTGGCTGGAAATTGACAATGGTTCGGTACGTTCTGACAACGTTTCGCTTTGATTTTTTTCTCAACGTACAAATACAAATAAAACACCTCTATCTAGGACTTCTCGTAGGAGTGTCAAATAGAACGAGGAGAAGCAATTTTATTGCTAAGAATATCTGTTATGAGCATGTAATGGTCCAGCTATTGCCGAGATACTACGTTGTAGTGAATGAAAAAGATAGTCTTAAGAATGTGGTATTGAAAAGGAAACAGCTTTAATAATGGTGCTTTGAGTCTCAAATAGATCACTGCTGGGGTCCACAGTAATACCAGAACTTATATATTATTTTAGATTCCTTCACTTTAACAAACAACTTTCGTAGTCATCGATGAATTCAACAGAAATTACATTTTATCTTGTCATACAAATACAAATACTATTTATAAAATTTTTCACATTTGCAATACCAAACAAATGAAAACATGAAAACGAAATGGCGGTCATGAGTCTAGCCAATTGTCACACAACAACTGTCAAATAACAAATTCTACTTTAATCAAAATGAATAGAAATCCTTTTCAATACAAAAAACTAATTCTGAAATGGTTTATTTTTTTTGTGTAATTTTATATAAACTTTTTGTTGTTTTTTTTTTTTGAAAAAATAATTCTTCTGTCATTGTTTTGAATTTCATCCGAAAAAATGGGAGGAAATAATGTAACATATACATGGCTGCACATATACACATTCACATGCTTTTGCGAATTGGATATAGAACATATAAATACGTACGTACATAAAAACATTTACTATAAATGAACTACGAACTGTGTTGAATAAACAAAAAAAGCAACGTACAAAAAAAAAAAAAAACACACATAAACCAAAAAAACATAACAAAAAATAAAAGCAATTTGCACATACACACAAACATACGCAAAGCTCCAAACAAATATGGAAAATGTGACAAAAAATAAAATGCTTTTTGGTACAAGGCTATTCGCAGTATGAACTCGCTAACAGGGGTGACAAGGAAAAATAGCATAACCTTTTTAGAAACTTTGTTGAACTGCGGTGTGATGTCAAGTCTTATCGTTTTCGACCAAGTTAACCATACAATTTCGTCTTTCAAACAAAAGTATGGACATAAACTAAATTTCTCAAAAGCCGGCAGAATTCATAAATACAAATCGCTCATTCCCTGCAATAAAGACACAACTCAACAAATCGTATTGTAGGGAAATCACGATTGGAAATTTTAAAAAAATTTCACTATTTTATATGAATTCTAGCACTTGGAATGTTTTTAAAATACATCAAGAATTAAAGGTATGAATTCTGTCTTTTGGCAGCATGTAGGCAAATATCTGAGGATCCTTGTGGCATTCATAACACCGAAAACCCGAATTTTGAGTTGTGTCGTTATTGCAGGGAATGAGCGAAATGTATTTTTTAATATAAAAAGAACTACTATAAAAATTACGCCTGTGAAATCACCTTACAAGTACTTGTACAAAGGACAAGTTATGCTAATTTTCCCCGAGTACATACGTCTGAGGCATTTATTAATACTTAGATGAAGTTTTGAGAATGAAAACGAAAAGAACTTAAAAGTAGTTTAATCGAACAAAAACATTAATAAGTAAAGAAAAAAAAAAACAATTATTTTGGACAAGTTTAATGTTTTGTCAAGTGAAAAAAATGTAGTGTCTGCTGGAAGACATTCTGTGAGTGTCAGAAAGCAAACAACGGCTTTGGTGGTGATTGCGACAAATGCTGTATTCATCACAATTATATGTGATATCCGTCTTCCATTTCTATAGTATGTATATATTGTATACGACCCGGACAATGCATATAATTTTTCCTACTCAACTCCTCAACGGTTCAACGTGTGGCGGTGGGGTGCTGGCAGTGGTGCCAGAGAAAAACGAGTACAGACAGAAATCGACCGTACATAGAAACGGTAACAATGGCAAAAAAACCCTAAACCTAAACCTAAAAATGTTGAAATTAAAACAAAATCTTCATGTTTCAAGTGTTCGTACAAGGTTGTGTAAGGTTGGGAAAGAGATGAGATGCAAAGGGCGGAAGAGAACATGGGGGGAGAGGGAGGGGGCGCTTTAGCACAATTGTTAAATGAGACAAAAGGCGTGTGTATGCGTGACGTGTGAGTCTGTGTATGTACGTGTATATTTAGTTTATTCAGAGTGACGTTTATGGAGTGTGTTCAGTGTTCAGAGTTGATGATGATGCTCACATATACACAGTAGCACACTAACACCCATGCATAATTAAACGTAAACATACATGTAACTGTGTTGAGGAGGCTTTTACGAACTGTGTATGTGTGTGCCTGTACATGTGGATGGCAGAGCTGCCAACTCAGTAGTATTTATAAACTTCCACTTTTTAACTTCAAAGTAAAAACTTAGAGTGAAGCGTTCTGCCAAGAAATCTAATAATACCTGACCTAGTGGCAAATAAAAACCACCGAATAATGATGCCAAGAACTGTGACCCTTTATTGAAAACGCTGAATCGCAGGCTTGCTTAGAGTACTAACAAAAAGTGAAAGGACTCCGGGTAGTGGTCGCCATTTCATTAGAAAAGCATCCAACTTCCAGTTCGTGAATAAAATCCTGAGGACCTTTTGTTGAATATTTCGGTCCTCAACGACGCATGTACACATAAGTAACAAGCCTAATCTAGTTGCAACTACTAATTACGAAATTTACCACGACTGGTGTTTATTAAACCACATAATGACATAACGCTCGTGACACTCACATTAACTACTCGAGTTAAAAGAAGAAATTGAGGACCAAGGGATACCCGACAAGCGTAATTGAATTACTTGGGTCAGGGCTGTAAGAGTTATTGAAAATGAATAGACGATGAGAAAAGGAAACAAATTTGCGAATCATCTAAATTTTAATTACGAATGTTGCATTTATAAAATCTTTTAAAAATATGCTATAATATATCTTCTATTCAGCCTTAAATCTTGAGTGGTACTAAAACACCATCCGAAACAAGTTTGCAACCAAGAGAAGTACACATTCCGAAATGTAGAGTGAAAAATAAAGTACACGTGTTTGGCAGTTTTCTGGGTCAAATTGAGTTTTTTAAAATTAAAATTTAATATAAAAATCACTCATACGCACAGTGTTGCGTTAGTACTAGGCTGGACAAAATTATTCAATAACTGTTTTCAACATGTACAATTATGATAATTATGAGTGATGGGACAACTGGGCGTGGCACAACAATATTTGAAACTGATTTACTCGAAATGTTACATACCGCGTCCATTCATTCACCGTTTCAATTGTTTCTACAAAAGGGACATGACAGTTTTTAGAAATTAAGTTTGAATTAAAAATGTTGGACCATACCAGAGCTCAATGCAAGCCCATTTATAACGTTTTGAAATATTGAATTGTATAGGTGATGGCTCGCCCCTTTGTACATTGTGACGAGGGAGGGTCATCCGAATTTATGATCAATGGTTTCTGCTGTCATAAATGTGCTCGAATGGTTGCAGTGGTATCTTTGCACTGATATTGGGGCCAGCGATTAGGTTTGGTTGAATCGCGCTACATCTGTCTTTGACATTCTAACGTCGCAGTGTGCTTTTCTACCATTTTACTATGTTTTTCGGGGATTACCATTTCGTTTCCATTTCCTGTTTTATTATGTTTCTTTTCTCATTCTCAGATTTCATAAAAAAAAGCCACAAAAAAAGAAGAAAATTTAAATGATAATTAAAAAAAAAAAACAACTCATCTTGATATCTCTCCTTCTCATATAAACTAAATTATTCAAGTCAAATAACTGATTGTGCCCTAGGATGCTTTTTCGAAGGACCTTCAAAAGCAAAACTCTCATTGCGAGAACCAAAAACGCATTTTTATGATCAGCTTTGAGCTTTTGTGGGAATATACAAAGCGGTTGGCAGCTCCGTGGGCAAGGGAAGGGTGTTTCGGTGCGTGAGTGAATGGGAGGTTTAATAGTCGCTCTCGCTGGCCGAGTTGTCTGTGCGAGCTTGCTTGTTTTGTTTGTGGGTGTTCTTGTAATTATTGCGTTTGTTTTTGTTGTTTTTGCTGTTGCTTTTGGTGTGGGTGCGTTAAATGTCAGTGCGTGACATACACACACACACACACACACAACACACGTACCCATTCGTACTCCGGCCAAAGCATATACATTTGCTAAACAGGCGCAACTCACCCACACACTTGTACGCACATTTTGAAGGATATACCACCATCGATACATGTGAGGAGCTTTGGAATTTTCCGTGTGAGTGTGTGTGTGTGCGTGTGCTGGTTGTGTTGCTTTTGCAGTGTTGAGGCATTTCGGAATGTTTGGGCAGTATAACAATGTTGTTGGTCATATTTTATCATGCTTTTCTCCGATTTTTTTTTTTTTTGTATTTTTTGTTTTTGTATTTTTATGGCAGAGCTGTTTTGTTGTTTTTTTCGTTTCGTTTGGTTTTGCTATTGGTATTCTAGATAATTTTTTTTTGGTTTGGTTTTATGAAAAATCACAATGTTGATTTTATTGACATTTGACATTTGATGAGATGATGCGAAATGATGCTGGCGATTTGCGATTACGATTTGCTTGTGTTTAATTGCGGCTCACATATTGCGATTTTTTTGTTTTTGTTGGTATGTGATTGCATTGTAATACTACCTTGTAGTAGACATAAGCATTGTCCATAAGTTTTTTTGGTTGGTGGTGGAAGAGGTGTTGGAGGTGTTGGCGGTGTTGTTGTTGTTGTTGTTACAGTTGTTGTGAGTGCCGCTGGTGTACGCCAAGAATTTGAATTCCTCGACTCGCTTAAGACTCTACCGACTTAGTATTAGTGTCAGCAGACACACAACGACGACGACGACGACGACGACTTAGTAGTAGCCAGCCAGCCAGACAAAGAGACAGACAGAAGGCAATACCTTGGGTTGCTTCCGCCCTTGATGATATGCAACGATTGTTGAATCTGTGTGCTTTTATGTGCCACTATGTGAAGGGAGGAAGTGTGCGAGTGGCTTCGATGAATTTCAATTCTAGCCGGGAGCTATTTATGCTTCGTCTTTGGTTATTTGATATTTTCTTCTTTACTTTTGCACTTCTTCTTATTGTTCTTGCTGGTAGTATTAGCTGATTGCCTGCTTGCGTTGGGGCCCGTAGAGTTTGCGAAGAAGAGTTGGGTATTTTGTGCTTCTTCTTCCTCTGGCTGCTCTTCTGGCTCTGTTTGTTCTTCGTGCCCTTCTCTCCCTTGATTTAGTGTGACTACTTTGCTTGGAAATATGTCCCGATTTCGTTGTTATCGTGGCTGCTATTTTCTGCTGCTTTTTGGCTCGTTTGCCTTGTTTTTTCTTAATTTTTTTTTGTTGTTTTACAAATTATTGATTTTACTCTCTGCTGTATTTTTTTGGCCAAATATAAGTGTATATCTAGCCAAAAATTGGATTTGAAATTACTTTATTTACTGAATAGCTTTTGCTTTTTTGTTTGCTAAAACTTATATTCTTCGGAAAGGCACACACAATTAAATGTATCCTTTGTATAGGACTTCGATTCGATTACGATTTGCTTTGGTATAGAATTGAATTGAAAGACTGAGAAATTTTCGCTTAACTGCGATTAGCGCGAGACACTCACTTATTGGCTTCGATTCTTTCGAATCTACTTATATTCTTAACTTTGCCTATAATTTTCACTTAAATGATTAGCTTCACGATATTTTTCATTAAAATACATTTTTTTATTGCAAATTTTCTCTTCTTCTTTTTTTCTGCAATTTTTTTCTTCTTTTGTATCAACTGTAATTTTCTGTGTGTGTGCCCCCGTGTGAGACGACGCGCGTTTGCGTTTTCCGTGTTTGCTGGCGTGAGCGTTGCGAATACAACTGCCCGCACCAAATCCATGGCAGCTTTTTGGTTGAGGCTCCTGCTGGCTGACGATGCTCTCAGCAGCAGCAGCAGCCTTCGCGGCCAGTGCATTCCAATGCATTAGTGGTGGCGGTGGTGGGTGCGAGCGAGCGAGAGCTTTACACATTTCGAGCTTTGTGCAATGCACTTTTATGTTCGTTCCCAAAACTGATTTTGGCTAGGAAAAATGTGAAACCAATTCACATTGGAAACGTCTCTCTGGCCGAAGAGTGCGAGAAATATAAAACGAAAGCTCCTTTTAGCTCTGTAAAGCTTTTCTTAGTTATTGATTTGTTGGAAGATTTGCGTAGCTTTTCGCCTGATGGTACGCTTTGGTATTTTTTTCTTCTTAATTTTGTTGGTCGTTGCTGGTATCCTTGCTCTCATTTGTGTCCGTTTGTATATTTGCATGTGTGTGTATGTGTGTTCTTAAAAAAATTTAGATTAACTTTTACTCGATGTGGGATTATGTGGTGTGCGTGTGCGTTTTGGAAATTCTTGCGCTCGCTCATGTGACGTTGGCAGTGATGACAGTGTTGCCACATTGAAAGAATGAGGATTTTGGGTAACAAATTTCGGGCACAGAAAGTACCCAAGAATGGAAACTCACTTTTGGTTAAAAACACAACCTTGAAAAATACTTCTCACCTATTTTTATATTTGCAATCGAAAATTTGTGAGGGTACCTGTTATCCGATTTCGATGCAACTTAACAATTTCAGGAGGACCCGGTCAATGGAACAAATGATTGTATTCGGTACAACCACCCACAGTAAACAATCAATGCTAACTTATTTGTGAATTGGCCCAGATCATCTCTACATTTCAAATTAAAGCATCACATGTGTAAAATTTTTTGCGAATACAAAAATAAATTAAGGAAAAATTTTGCTGAATTTGTATTTAAAAGTCTTGGCTAAAAATGGTGAATACAATGTATCGCGTATGATTTGATATCATTTCAATGAAATGTCGTCTCTATTTAGTGTCCTTATCAAAGTAAGTGATCAAAACTTTTACGAATCATCTACCTTGTGTCGTTCTCTCCCAGTTATTTACCTAATTTAATTGAAAGTTTCAGTAAAAAAAAAACAAATAAAAAATCTGTTACTTTTTAAACTAACCTAAGCGATATGACATTTTTATGCCACAAAAAAAACCAATCAAGCCAACCAACGAAAAAATAGAACTCACTTTCCTCCTTTTCCGCCTTCACCATGCCATGTGTCAATATGCATTTCGGGGGCAATTATAGCTACTAAAATATTTGAAATGCACAAGAGTAATAATATCCTGGCTGTGAAGTGCAAAGTGAAACGGAAATTGAAGTGAACCACCACCACCAGCCGCCACCATCTTTCAACAAACACATAGCAGACCGCCAGTCACACAGGCGAACATACGAAATGGGATCAGGGCAAATGGAAATATTAACGGTAACAAGTCAATAATTCAATAGCTCCACATTTTAGTCTAATGCATTTCAACCACCAGCTTTCCTCTGGATCTTATGATTCTTACACTAGGTCGTTCTTATTTGTGTCATTCGATTCGTGTGTTTTGTGCGCCGAAACAAGTTTCAGGTGCTGTACACAATCGTTCTGTCATTGTCACAAACGGAATTCAATTACCTGCCGCATCTAATTATAGCAATTGTAGTTTTATTTTTCCGAATTTAAAGAAATAAAGTTCAGCTCACACTCAAAGCTCCACTTGAATTGTGTGAATTCGCTACTTGACTGCTGAACGGCATTGCTCAGTTTAGCCCGGTTAGGCTAGGTTGGGAGTGCTGTTTGCACAGTGTGTTGGCGTGGATGCTGCTGCTGATGAAATTGGTGGTGGTAGGTCGTGGTAATTATTCTGTACTTCCTCTTTGGCTACTATACATATACCTTCAGCATATATTAATACAATGAGCTGACTTTTCAACTCTATTGTGTGTAGCTGTGTAGATGGGTATGTGAATGAAAATTGAATAATTCTCCGCAATTTCGCTCCTCTTTCCTTTGTGTGTGTGGAATAATTTGTTTGTCTTTCGTATGAATTGTAAATGAAATTTAATTCAAGTTTCAGGCACACAATCGCACTCACACGTACACATAATATTTGTGTGTGCCAATGTGTGTCTCAGGCGCTTATTCGTGAAAAAAACTCTTTATATTTCTTACGCGGCTGTGGCTAAAGTTGAAGTGAAGTACTCTGCAAAAACTTTTCCAACACGTACGGAACAGAACCCTTGCACAGCGCACTGAGTTGTCAAGAGTTGGCAAAGCAGGTAATTTAATATTTTGTAAGACAACAAAACTCATTCATTATTATTTTGACCTACAAATGAAATGCAATGCACAATTTAGTAGGAATTAGAAATGGGTTTGCTTGGCACTCTTCCCCGTGCACTCTTGTGTACGAGCGTGAAACCTGGCAACACAAAAAGCAATCTCGTAAAAACCAAAGAAGTGAGTAAGTAGAATTAAGTGAATTACCAACTTCAAAAGTAATGATTACATTTTTGAAATAATTGCTCGCAACTGTAAATGCGAAAGAAGAAAAGTTCTATGAAACCTTAAAGCTTTAAATCGAGAGGTTAAATTGGGTTAGGTCAGCGTTTAGATTAGCCTTACATATTACGACCAATTTACAAATTCTTTTGAATCTCGGAGTGTAATGCCTGGAGGATTCTATTGACTTTCATTTGATGGCCACATTGGAATCCTAAGTCGGGACCACATAGAAAAATTCGTTGATGTTATCAAAATTTTTTATAGCACAAAAGTGTCCAAGGATATATTGCTTTTGTCACACCGTTTGTAATCCACATATGAAAGCGTGTCCGGTTGAAAATTATGTCGGGAACGAACTGGGAATGAAACTGGAACAAATTTGAAATGGCCCGGAACAAAATGGAGTTGGAACAAAAAGTGGAAATGCATCGGGAATGAAGTGGAAATTACACTGTGCAACACCAAATTCTGGTTGCCGAGCTGATAACAGATTCTGATTGGTTTTGATCTAAATAATAAAACCCCCAAAGAGTTTTTCTGGATTAGCTCGAATAGGCGAGTTATTCGTGGTCAAAGTTCAAAGGAGGTTACTTCACTTTTGTTGAAACCACTTTTTAACGGTAAGTGCTATCGTGTTAGTGCCTTTAACAAAAATCTTATATTTAATCCTAGCTACAATACTGCTGAAAATTTTAACCCATTAAAGTAAATATTTAGTGGTCATAAAAACCCAATTTAAAATAAAAAATTTTAATGAAAAAAAATAATTTTTTTCTTTGGGATATTTTGGATGCCTTATAATTGACATTAGCTGGAAAAACCCTTTGAGGGAGTCATTATGTAGACCAAGGCCTTTGAGAATATGTTATCAGATCAGTATGTCCTCAAGCCAATTTATCATAAAATAATGAAACGCCCTGAATTACCTCATTAAGGTTTTGTACATAAATATACATAGGTATAAGTATATATGTTAATGGCATGGACGAAGCTAGACAAACAATCAAGTAGCCCGCACCAGTGCAATTATGCAAAATACAAAAGCATTTGCCATCATACTGACCGATAGATTGACAGATTGACAGACAGATCCGGGCTCCCCCTTTCTTAGAATAATATGTAGATCATGTCAGTGTATTTTTTTAGCTTGACACCAGATGGCAGTCTTTAAAGGAAATGGAACTTGAATAAATATTTGGTTGGTTTGTTTGACAGAAGGGAGACTCTTTTTTGTGTGTTAACCTTTAAATTACATGACTGTTGTTTCTGGTAGTATTTTTATTGTTTTATGTGTATTTTTAGCTTCTTTCTAATAAGTCAGGGAAATGGACCATATAGCCAATTTATATGATGATCTTCATATGGAACTAGGGTTTCAAAACTTACCCCCTTCTCCTCATTGGCGAATCTCTTAATTTCGTTCGCCAATTCACGCTAACGTAAAACGATTCATTACACCAAAGGAGTTAACGAGTGGGTACATATGTATATACAAAAAAATTAGTAAGTATACATACAAAAAAATACATTCTTTTTGAAAAAACAAAAGAACAGAAAACCAAAAACGAAAAACCATTTGCAGCTCCTACAAATAACATTGTTGTGTCTTTTATAGCCTACATTAGAGCTGCCGGACCAAGGGAATCATTTAAAATAATTGACATACGTGGCGTATACGCAACGCCACACAAAATGAAACAAATCGAAATGGAATGTAAAAAAGGGCATATTACTCACTCACTCACTACTCAGTCATTGATGGCCACTTCGTTTTTAAATTACATTGTACTTTTGTTCAGTCATCACATCGACTGACAGAATAATTGTACATACAACAAAAGGCGGCAACAACAACAACAACAACAACCACCACAACACCAATCAACAACAACAACCAACCATCGAGCAAACCAACAATTTTTTTCTCTTGTTTTTATTTTATTATTTCCCCCAAGGAAGCTATATTGTGCGAGCAAACTCAAGGGCATCAACGCCCGCGCTGTGTAAACTATTGGGACCAAACCCGAACCGAACTGAACCGATGGATGAATGGATGGATGGATGGCGTCGCCTAGCCTAGCGTGTTTGTGGACACTTTTCTAATGAATGCCATTAAATGGAGTCGCACACAAGGAAAAACACAATTTCAGCATAAGCACCACAATGAATAAATAAATAAATAAAACAAAAATAAATGGAAACTACCAAAGCAGCAAAATGGACACACACATACCTACACACAGCAACCGAAATGTGTAATTGTGCAGAGTAGAGATTACAATAAGGAACGGACGGACAGGCATCAAGTCAGAATAAAGTCACAAACACACACACGCGCTGCTACACAACAGTTAATTTTATATGAATTTATTACATTTGCTGATTTCGCGTGTATATATTGGAGGAACGTTGCTGGCTGAAGCAGACTTAAATCAATGCCGGTTAGCTGGGAAAATATGAAAGTAGGTGGATGGGCTAGGAGTATGTGTGGCTCGGTGTAGTTAAAAGTGGGTTCTCTTCCATGTAAAAATGTCTCCAGCTTGTTTTCAGTGCGATTATAACGATACAGACACCACTGATGAGGCTGATAATGACAACAACGCTACATTAAAGTGACATCTACTCTAAGATGCGAGGAAACCCTGGCTATCAGACTGGAGCTAGTAGATGCTAGTGAAATGGCATTATAATGAAGCGAAGAAGAAGAAGCGCAAACACTGCCATGTTCAGCCACGGGTTTGTGTGTTGGAAACAACAAAATAGAAAATGCATTTACAGCATTTGCCTTTGTCCTGGCAACGTCATACAAATTGACCCATATTTATCAAGCTAATAATAGATAGAATAGGATGAAAAAGGATATAAGAATTGTTTTTGTTTTATTTTTAAACTTTTTGTTCTAACGGGTCTTTGACCCGTTGCTTCGAATGAGGTTTCGCGTTGCATATAAGAGAATTTATTCTAGAATGGATAGTGTGTAAAATAAAAATTGCAATTATTGCCAAAAAAATAAAAATCAACAACAAAATAACGTAACAAAGCCTCGTGAGATATCTCTCAGCATCTATCTATCTCACTACAACATACAGCACTGGCATGGTAATAATTTGGGATTTTTTCCATTTTTTTGCCAAATTGAATTTTATTGTCATGAAGTCAAGTTGAGCCAAGAACACAAAAATTTGCTGTTAAAAAATGAAAGCAAAAAAGCAAATGAACATAAGACATTGAACATATGTACTATACATATGTGAGTGTCTAATGATGTGAAATTGGAACAGCTTTCGTTTGAGTTGAATCCTTTTGTTCCGTGAACTACAACACACAGAAGGGATTTCAAAATAATTACAAAAAAATAAAACGAAAACTAAATCAAACGTACGAAAAAAACAAATGCAAATGCAAGTTGAGACAGCACAACTTTGAAAAAAAGAGAAAAATAATCACGATAATGTTATGGATAGAAATAGGCAAATGGTTATTAAGAAAATTCTAAAAAAGGAAATGATGAACATTTTTCTTGCTAAATGTTTGGAAGCAGCTCTAAATATTATTTCAGAACAAATCATAGACAGTTGTGATAAATAGGCACATACATATATGTTTATATAAATATTTCTAATATATATAGGGTATTTAATTTGAATTGAATTTTGAATTTTGAATGGGAAAAGGTTAAGTAGTGAAATTAGCATAATTAGGTGAGGATTTGTAGTTTTCTGTTTAATTTGAATATTTTTTGCTTTCAGACTAATTGTGTATGTATTCATGTCGTTAATATTTTTTCGTTTTTATATCAAATTGTGTTTTCTTTTGCATCATTCTAATTGGTTTGCTTTGAATTCGTTTGAAATTACCTGTTTCTGGGCCATGGCTTGCATCTGTTGAAACATTTGACGTTCCTCTTCCTTGCCTAAAGTGATGAGAAAGGTGAAAAATATTAATAAGGAAAATACAGTAAAAGGTTTTCGATAAATTTAAATTTGAATGAGTGAAAACTATAAATTGTATTATTTGAAATTTCCTAACATCCCGCAGAGTTGGCTGAACTCAAAATGGGCCCAACGTTAAGTGTGAAATATGATTGACACAAAGTATGCCGAGGAAGTGCCCTATTGTCTGCGATATCTTGTGGTTTGCCAAATTTCTTCGTTCAATTGGCTCCTATTTTCTTTCGTTTCGAAGTTCACAAACCGTTAAATGCTACGCATTGCGTCACTTTGCAAGAAACAGCTACGCTCTCTTTCCACTATACAAAATCGATTTTTTTTTTGTTGTAGCTTGGTTAGTCACTGGCTGTTTTGTCATCTAATTTTTGCATTTATGTGTTGTGTAAAAGTGATTGAGGAAGTTTGGCAGACGAGATATTATTCACCAGACATTCTGCGAAAAGTGGTCAAGCCACCACTTGTCTGGATAGTGACTAATAAAAGATGACTATCGAAAGACATGCTATGAAAAATTAAAATTTTTCAGAATTTCTTTCTAACTTTTGGAAAGTATAGTTAAGGCATTAAGGAATTGAAGAAACTTTTTTCATTGCCAACACTCAATGAATATTTGAAAAAGGTATACAGCAGTATCCTTTCGACTGTGACGGGTCTTTTTGCTTAATTGAGCGTATCAGATCATCTATATTTCTGTCTTAATGAGAACATTTTTTAAATTCCAATAAATATATGCAAAATAACGAGACCCTCAAAAGTATGCTTTTATTTTTGATACGATTATCTTTGAATTATAGACCAGATTACACAACATTTTGATATTTTATCACCTATCACCATTTCATACGTGAATTGTTATTGACTATCCGCAACTGACGTCTCTACACACGCACTTCTTTTTATAGTTTTTTAATTTTCTTTAAATTTTTAATAATGGCCTAGTTTCTTCCGGAACTAAAGTGAGTAGGCAATTGATTTTATCTAAATCTCTACTGGCTGACTAAAGGAATATACTGAAAGCCTTTCAAAATGCTTTATCATGTAAATTTTCCATTTTACCTCTTACTAAAATAAACATTTTGTATTCTTCTACCAACTAAAAAAAAAAAAAGGAAAAACTCACCCATTCCCTTGGTCTGCAGCATCTCCAACAATTTCTTAATACTCTCATCGCGTGCAATCAGCGTTTGCTTCTGGGTTTCAACGCGACACTCGAGATCTTTGATTGTCTCGCGTAAAATACTGATTTCACGTTGCAAATGATCATTCTCGGCATAGATTGCCTCCATTTGCTGTTGCATTTCGATATTCGGTTGACGCATACGCAAGCGTAACTCCTCTTCCAGTTGACGCACCAGCATGGCTTGTTTCTAGACAATAATTTTCATTTAAGTTCGATTTGAGGATTGCAACACTTTGCGAACAATGTAGTTTTTGTAACTACAACTTCGACTCACTTGATTTTCGGTGCTCAGCAACTTCAACTGATCATTGATTAAACTATATTTGGCGCTCTCCTCCTTGCGTAGGGCGCGCTCTTTTTTCAGTTCGGGCGACCAGAATGTCTTGATGCTGTGCATGGAGCTGCCAAGTTTTTGATTTGTCAACTCAAGTTCGCGTTTCAGCTGGCCCAATTCGCGCTGTAAGTCGGTATTTTGATGTTGGAGATCACCCAAATGATATGCACGCTCTGTTGAGGGTAAACCCGTGTTGTAGCCTAATGGTGAGAGCAGAAGAAAATTCAGTAGTAGACAAATTCAATAATTAATTGTTCCTTACCTATGGGATTTGGACTTTGCCGCGCCGAACGCCCGTACAGCTCATCCTCTAGGTATAGCCCTCTTTCGAGTGATCTATCGCGTGAACGATCGCGCGGCTCGCGTATTGGTATGAATTCGCGATCATGTGGATCAACCAAGCCACCTCTATCGAGCGATTGATAGCGGGTTCCTGCAGAAAATTAACAGTTAGCATTTCTTGTACATCACATGGGTCTGAGTAGGCAAACAAAACTAGCTATGACGTAAATAGTTACTAAATAAAATAGTTTTCTTCATAAATACATAAATGTTCAGTGGATTTATATTTTTTTTTATGATCTTTGGTTGCAATGGCATTTATTGTGAAATATTTACTTGGATAATCCATGGCATGTGACATCGGCGGTCTGCTGGCACTCCGACTCCGATGATGTCCCGCCCCGGCGGGACTAGTTGGCTCATCCATGTCTCTATAGTATGGACTGCCCATTGCTGTAATTCACACAATTATGACGATGATAACATGAGGATGAGGGTTACGGGAGAGAATAAAACAGTGCATGGGGGATTTTTGGAATTGCTAGTTCGTGTCAAGCGTAAATTGTCGCTTTCAAAATATTAAAAACAAAAGGAAAGGAAACCAAACGAAACGTAACAAAAGAAATGAAAATAAAATAAAATGTAAGTAGAAAACCAAAAGAAAGGAGATTTCTGTGGTGGATAAACAAAATAGTTAAATCAAAAGTAAATGGTAGGGAAATGAATTGAAAAAAAAACGAAAAGGAATAACCGTAAAAGTATAAAAATAAATGAAACGAAACGAAACAAAATCAAACCAAATGTGTTGTACTGGCGTGTATGGGTTTTGTGTGTTGTTTCCGTGATTCGTGAGGTGCTCATATGCGTTTCGAGTGCCGTAAAACTTATTTTGTATACACGAAGGTACGTTTTGTTGCTAAATAGTTCTGTCGAGTCTTGCGACTTGTTTCGTTCACCAAGACGAAGTTTATGTGTTTGATGATTGTAATCATTTGATTTGTAAATCAATTAATTCGCATAAGCGGAAATGAAACTGCTCAGAAGCGATTATAATTTATGCGAGCTACGAATGTTATCTGAACCATCTGAATATGAATCTTTAAAGGAAGAGCATCCAACGATGCCAAAACAAATCAACAACTGATAAATTGTCCTCTACATTGTGCTGTAATGAGTTCCACAGGCAATCAATACACGTTTTAGAAAGTCAAAGTTCAATGACTGGTACGAAGTTCTTCTTTGCAACCGCCCTAAACTACACACAAGTCGTCAGTAGTCAGTGCGACAGATTATGGTCGAGTGTTTTACTGATTTCTTAGGTAAGTTAACTCGGTCAAACGAAAAGTTTAAAATAATATGCCACAAAGCAAAACAAATGCCTTCAACGGTTCCTAACATTAGTCCAGTTTAAAAGATTTTTCAGGTGAAACTATCAACTTCGATCCGGTTTCGTCCCATTTCGAGTCTTGATTGAAATAAAAGGTTCCGCGAATTTAGGTCCATTACTTCAGTTCCAAGTCCAGTCCAGTCCTACAAATTGCCTTTTTAATTTGATTCCACTGACCATAATTGTAATCCAGTTTGCTGCTTTATTTTCCAACGGCCTATGAATATGATAATAATACGCCTCGAATGGCGTTCTAACTATATTTAATAGTGCACCTATACAGTATAGGGGAGGGTTGTTTAGTAAAAAACTGTCCGGCGTTCGTATGAGTATTATGGGTGAAGGTGTGTGTGTGTTTGTGTATTTTTTGTGACCGTAACCAAATTAGAAAAATTAAGCAACCGAAAAAATGTTACATGCGCATGCGTGATGTAAGATAAAATTATATTAGGATAAATTTTGCACTCTTAAAATTAGAAAATATAAAACTTATTATTGTATAAAAGTAATTTATTCTTAATCATATGAAATAGTATTTTTGCCAAAAAAAAACTAAACATTTCTAAGTCGTAGTGGACGAGGGAAGTTCACGAATGTACTATTATTGACTATTCGGTTAAATGACTTGAGCTTAATTGCCAACATTTTCATTGTCATAAGAATAATATTCCGCAATTTGAAATTATTCAAAAACAAATGAAATACTAACTATTTGATATCGGTGAGTTGGCCTCTGGGTATTCGTGATGTATGGTATCATCATCCTATCATAAACACAGAATTATTCTAAATATTTTTTTTTTAAATAATTTACTAAGAGTCAGCCGAAATGAAAGTCGAATGCCAAAATGATAAGCCACAATGCAATCCAAAATGACAGACTGATAGAATTTTGCATCCAAAAAATGTCCCACAAATTTTTGTAAATGCTTAAAATAACGCTTATTTGGTAACTTGATTTTTCTAAACGTAAGCGATTATAAATACGATGATTGCCTTTTTTGTTGACCTAATTCACATTATATAGATACATTTATCGCACATTATTTGATTGAAAAGGTCTTGAGTATTCCAAAAGTAGGACAAAAATGCTCGTATCTTGCTGCTCTAGATCAATCCAAAAGCGAATGAATATTTATTTACTTTGATCAATACTTTCGAATTATTTAAAAATAAATTTATTAAGTATTATGGATGTATATAAAAATAAAAAATCACTCATACGCCATGTTTAACAATATGCGGAAATTTCTTGCAAAATGTTTTTTCAGTTCATTTTTTTATTGATTGATCTAATGAAACTCATTACAATTTACATACTCCTACTTTACTTTGTATATTATATACCAAGTTAAACAATTTTGAACGTATTTTCGTTTATTTGAAAACCACTTTTTCCATCATAATTATTATGTGTTACATGGAATATTCGGGGTGTGAATTAGCTAGTTGCAAATAGCATCTTCTTTATTCACGCCACCTATTGGCATTGATAACTTGGTAGCTGAACTGCGAACAAACAGAAACATTGTACGAAAATTTGTAAAAAAAAATGGCATACATGGCGTATGAGTGATTTTCATGTGGAGTTTTTTTTTTTTAAATTCAAATGAATGGTCCAATGTGTATGTTTTAAAACATATTTTCGGAATATATAAGAGACTTTAGTTGTACTCGAAAGGGATTATAAAGAGTGAAAATCTCATAAAATAATTCGTTTAAATCGTCCAAATAGATAATTAACATTACTTTTAAACAGATGACGATTAAGAAATTGACTTCTGAATTAAAAAGTCATGACAGAATTTTGAAGTTTACAAAATTTGTTGTAGAAGAGACGATATTGACTACAGAACCCAACCAAATTTAGCTTAGATTTGATTTAAAATTAACTATGAGCATATCTTATCGCATCTAAGGCACCGAAAAGACCATTGAGCTGTATTATCGAATCAATTCAATTTTAAATACAATTTTTTAAAATATAATTTGATTGTTTCAAAAAGATGACAAGAATTTGTAAATCTATTTTATCTTCAATATAATCGTAGGATTTTTTAAATTATAATAAATCGGGTAACTAACAAAGAGAATAAATTTCGTTTTAGTCCCTCGTCCATTAGAATTATCAAATGTGAAAATCATAAGAAAAAATTATTTTTAATATTTTGAAAACTGTTTTCGTGCATATTTAGCTTTATTCAATGAAGTAAAGAAATTTGAATTTTTAAATTTTGCGTTATTTTCGATGACGAAATGTTGTAAATTTTTTCTCTGAATGCCAATTCCACTCCATTCCCTGTTGCACATATACGTGAAGGTTGTTCGGAAAGTAGGTATGTACCACATGCTGCCAAATTGATATTCATTGAGAAGCAAGTTTCCTTCAACTACTTTTCGAACAAATTTTATTGGAAATAATTTCAATGCAACAAGAAATATTTGTTCTTTTGTTTTATTTCCTTTTATGTTTTGTTCAACTTTTTCACATCATTCCAATTATTTCCATCCAATTCACTACCAATTTTTGCTTTTTTTCGCTGCACGAGAACAGAAATTCTGAATGTGCGACGACCTGACCCCATTTAGGCGGGGAGGGTGGTTCACACACAAATCAGCTCAAAAGAATTTTCAAAATCCATAATAGTAAAGTTTTGTGGCCCAAATAAAGTGCAAAGCTACAACATTTTTCAATTTATGTTAAAACATATTCCGAATTTGTTTTCTACTTAAATATTTTCAAAGTTTCCAAATATTGCAGTTTGATTTTTGTTTCTTTTTTATGTTGCTCTTGGTGCAATCTTACTTTGGCTTACAAAAATTTCTAAGGTGTATTTTTTTGTTGCACTCTCTTAAGTTTTTATTGTTTTTTAAATTTATTTATAAATTCAATAATGATCTTCACCTAAAGGACTTCCACGTGTGCCGTAATCCCGTGATGGCGAACGATCAACTGTTGGCAATTCCGTGAGTCGTCTTGAACGACCCGGGCTACGAACACCAGAGCTAGTTACAGGATTGTAATCGTCTCGTGACATAATATGCCGCGGTCAGTCCGCGGTTTTGCCCTTTCGACTCACACACACACACACAAGACTTTAGACTTTCTGTTCTTTTTTTCAGCTGAATTTTGGTTTGATTTTGATTTTGTTTTTCGTTTTGTTTTTAGCTTTTGGTTTGTTTTGGGGTTTTTTTCTAAAGTGTTTTTGGAATATGTCACGTTAACAATCTGTAAATGTAGAAGAAAGAAATAAGAATGTACAGAAACGAAAACCACAAAAGAAAACTACAAAGGTAATTACGTAAAGTAAAAATATGTGTGTATTTGCTCAAGTGACCGAATGGAGAGGAGCTTTCGAACTATAATCGAACTGCAATATTATGTAATAGAAATTGCCTATTCTTGTGGTAAACAACAACAATGTTCTTAATACGGTAAACAAATGGGAATCCACTGAATGCCGGAAGCAATTTGCCGCACTAAATGATCGACGAAAGGAAATATGAAATACTTTTAGAATCATTACGATGTGAAGTACGAAAAATTTGAGAAAAATATGAAAACTTCTCTTCTTAAACGTCAACCTATTTGTTAAAGTAAGAACCCTAAGGACTTTAAGCAACTTGATAAAAAGAAACGATCAAACGAAAGGCAGTGAGATGTTAGATTCGATTAGATTAAGATGACTGCTCCATTTACAGATCTGTTCAGACTGAATAGAAAATATTAGACGCCATCTCAGGTGCAATTACAATGTAATACTTGTTAGTTAGTCATTGCTTACAAGAAGTGGTGTTCATACAGACAAATTTTGTGTCAATATTACAAAAGTGTCATCATACACTCATACGCCCTGTTGTACAAAAATAGTTTCACTAACTTAAAAAGTTTGTGTATATGCATTTTGAATGCTTTTAACGAAGAATTGTACGTACAAATTTGAAATTACTATCAAGCGAGTACCACCGTCTTAAATATCCTTAATATGGAGCTTCAATTTGCAAAATCTTCAAATTGATATGTTTAGAGACAGATTTTTACTTCCCTAATTTTCCATTACTCGAAACTGTAATTAGCGCAACTAACTTTTAAAAATTAAATTTTGCATACCTTCAGGATGAAAACCCTCAACCACAGTAACAAAAGAAATGCTCAGGTATTCGTTACTTGTAGGGCAATCGAATACAAAGCACTTATCATCTCAACAAAATGTCGTCGAAGAGGGGTAAGTGGGAAAAGCCTCCGAAATGCAGACAATAGTGCTGATGTCCGAAATGAATCCGAACCGAATTCGTGCCTCAGTGACCCCAAATGACTGTTAAGTAATTATTCTTTATTGCTAAATTTAGAAACAGTGTCATCCTTTGGATTTTCTTCGCGTAGCTAGGTCTCTAAGAATGTTAATGCAAACCACAATGCGCGCAATTATCAACGAAATATGTCCCAAACATCCAATTACATCGATTTCTACAACATTAATGGTTCACTATTTCAATTTCAATTTCAGCTGAAGTAAATTAAGTCCGAACTCGTATGAACGACTTCGTGTATACATATTTCATGAACGTATTTAGGTCGATTTGAGTACATTTAAATTTAAATATCTTCTAAATATGTTTGCCCTCCGACATTATACTTGCTGCCTGAATGAAATAAGCAGCATTTCATATTTATACAAAAACAACTTAATGTATTTTTTCCTTTTCCCGTTGGCGCACGGTAAAATAAGTAAGTATGATAAACAAATAAATGCCATAAGCATGAAAATTTATTACAGAAAATAAATGCTAATTTTCTGTTTAGACAACAAATCGCATGTAAAGTGTGCACTTGTTTGTGTACGTGAAGCATTCATGTTGAGCTTTTAAAATGCTAAAAGTAACCCGCCCACAACAGACTATGAGCTATGCGTTTGCCTCCATGCACTCCCAATATTTCACTTAAAACCTCCACAGATTACCAACGCACAACCACCAGCACCACCACTACTGCTGCTGCTGCTGCTAACGACAATCTCCCCCGCCCACAAACGCCAAGTTAAGTGCGAGCTTTATGAATGAATGTCCTACGACAAGCCAAAGCCAAAGCGAAACGAAACGAAACGGAACCCACTGAACCATGCCAGGCCAAACTACACGGTTACGTACTCTATAAAAATAGCCACCCGTGCGATGTTATGGCTGATGGCTAGCCCGTGCCGTGCTGCCTAGTACTGTTTTGTAATGAAACTCACGGTTTTGAGTTGCCACACCACCACGCCGCTGCAGTGTCGGTCTGCTATTTACCGTACACGTTATTACGTGTATTTGTCTGCAAACATTACGTTGGGCCCGCGTGCCCATTCTTTTCGTCACCCACCCACGCAAACAAATGCAATTGCCGTGGTTACATGCCTCGTATTTTTACTCTGTGGTTGCATTTTGTTTTCCTTCTTTTCGGTCTAACCGCACATTTTGTTTTAAGCCCCTAAACGAATTGCATTTTTTTCTTATTCTTATTCTTGTTGTTGCTGTTGTTGGTACTTTGAAAACTACTGATGACGAGTCCGTATAGTATGACCACATTTCTTTTAATTCAAGTGAGCCGGAGTAAATTGGGTGAATGGACACAATACGTGCCACCCGTCAAAATGGGTGATTAAAAGTTAGTCCGTCTCCGGTATTTTCATTTACAATTTTAGTTCATTTCGCGCCAAAAACATATTGACAAAATAATTTGCAAAATTGCCAACTGCCTGCACGGAAGTCACAATTTCTACTATTTTATGCTTTTCTTGTCTTTTTTTTTGGCAAATATTGGCAACACAATTTTGCAACCTTAAAATCGTAACTTGAATTCGTACTCATCGTGGAAAATCAGCAACACGAGTGGATTTTCCCAATTCCCTAATTTCAAGAGCTCGTAATAATAGTAGAATGTCGAAAGCTTTTCGTTTGGCATCCAATTCACCACATTTGCCTTTGGACGAGGTTGTGAATTGTGAAAGTATTCATAGAAATTCAACAGCCATAGTGATTCCTCGCTCTCATACTCTTCCTCTCTCTCTCTCTCTCTGGGTGTTTTTGCCTTTCTCTCTGAAAACCGCTCATAAAACCCCTAACCAGTAGCTCATCGCACAGTCGCCGCCTGGACTTTTCTCTACGTTCTCCATTGCTGACGGCTAAACGATATCGTCATATATTACACCATGTTGGAATTTGTCAGCACACATTGCAACGTAAACGTAAAATGATGTTGAAATTCGAAATCAATAAAAATTATTCTACTGATCTAAAATTAGACAGGGAAGAAACAACTAAAAAAAAGTCAAGCACAAGAGAGTAGAACCACAACAACAACAACGAGAATTATAAAGAAGCAAAGAAAAAAGACAAACGGCGGCGCTTGTATTGGGTTCATCCTACCCCAAAAAATTATTTTGAGGCAATTTTCTTTTTATTCTTCTGCATCTGCTTGTTCTTCGACTTTTTTTCTATTCGTGCGCGTTCAACCTCTTTTTTCAGGCCTCTCAACCTCACAAATGACAAAAAATCATGCGAGCCTTTCTTATTCTTGGTTCGTTTCGGTTGACGACTTTGCATGGAAAATGTGGAGAAAATAGTTTTATAATTTCAGATTGATGGACAGTTTAGGCGTACAACATTGCCTATGATTGACACCCAATTTCACAATTTCTCAATTTCAATCGATTTGGATGAATTTATTATACGAAATTGTTATATTTGAGTCTTGGTTCGTTGGTCGTTGGCCGTATTTGGAGTTCGATTATAAACACTTGGAATTCATTCAGGTTTTCAATAATTAATTATGGTTATTGTGGTTTGTATGGATAGCAGAGCACTTCATTCGGGGTAATTTCGTATAATTTTGAACAATAGAAAAAGTGGGAAGAACCCAAGTAGTCTAAAAATTCCATAGACTAATTAACGATTTTTAAATGATACCTTTTAAGAATGAAAAATTAAATTTTTATAGCATTGGGGAATTGTTTTATACGAATTTAAGATATTACGTATACGCCCCAGTATGCAAATTATTCCCATTTTTGAAAAACGATTACGCTGATGTAAAATGAATATCTTGTATACTTGTTTATTACCAAAATTCGGTCTAAAATGAAGCCGAAAATGGTCCTTTGCAAGAAGAAGAAGAAGACTGAAGTAATGAGAAAATTCACTGCTATCACATTTTGTTTATATGGAGTGGTCAGGAACCAAAAGTGTTACCTTCCCGTCAAACCATCGTTGCCAATAAATGTTGCGAAAGAAATGTTGAATTTGTGAGTTTAACTCCATTCTCGAACTTCTCCGATACAAATTCCATTCTCGAACTTCTCGATACAAAAGCTAAAAAATCAAACTATCATTAATTTTGCCCTAATAAACCTTTGGCACTTACAATCAAACCTATCCTCCATTTCTGACACACTTAAAGTTTAGAGTTTCCTGAGATATGAGAGATTCCAAATATGAAATAAAACCACTGTCGGATACGATGTATTTCCGGGAAGGTATCAATATAATGATGCTGTTCAGTGCAATGAAAAATGTTGTACAATTTTTGTATATAAAAAATCTTTGTAATTTTCTGGAAACTAAAAAACCTACTATGTAATATACACTTTTGATTCCTGACTACTCATACATATTTCCCCGACACTTCAAAATGTAGTTTTAAGAATAATTTAAATCCGGCCTCTCGTCCTGGTCTAAAGGAACAAATATGGAAAGCTACCACTCTCTGTGACCATCTCGGGAGAGTATGAAACTCCTAGTCGACGAGTTTTCAGGTGGCGGATAGAAAATCTCGTGGACCAAACAAACCATCATAATAAGGCACCCTCCATATATTCGAGTTCCAAGGTTTGCACGGTAGCCTCCAAAAACAGTGCATCTGGTCACTTAAAATCGCTTATCGGAACCAGCCGTTAGCTTTTAACTTACTGTGTGGGGCGTTTGTTTAAGGAAAGGTGGCTTTAAAAACGAAGGAAAGTTATTCTCCAAGTGGTTGCCATGACTGCATGGAAACTCAACCTGCTCCGGTAGCATGCACAGATGATTATAATATAACCAAATTATAAATATAATCGAAAATAAAGCGAAACGACATAATTAGGCCCTATGTTCGCCTCAGGAGCTCTAGGACCTAAGTAAGTATTTATGTAATATCTCGAAAGTATCATTTCCGTCCTAAGCAGCTATCACATTACATAAAATTCCATTGTTTGTCTATCCGTATACCAAATTTCACAGAATATCGGTGAAATCTTGATAAACCCTTGCATCAAGTTTGGTACAATTTTTACAAAATTAAGTTACAATGGTGAAAAATGGAAATTAGTATGGAAAAAATATCACAATTACCCCAAAATAAAAATCGAAAAATAAAATTAAAAACCCACCATGAAAATAGGGCCGACATGCAATGAAATCTCAACCAAATTTAAAACTTCAAAATGAGAAATGACCCCCACGTGTGTTCATTTCAGTATCACCATTTTACGAGTTTTAGATTTCCAAAATTTGTGGAAAACTGTCCGGATTTTTTCGGGGATACTTTTCATAACAGCATAAGAAAGAAATCGTATACCAATAAATAAAAATGGGCCAGTCAAAAGGGAAAAGATGTGGCCAATTTTCTATTCGGGATTTTGGACGATTTTTCACGGAGTCGAGTAAGAGCAAGTAGATTAATCAAATGGTTGTTTTGATATTGTATGTTTGATCTTCATACTTTTCATCGAATCCAAATGTCTAAATGTGCACCTATAGCGGCGATGTCAGTAAAAATTCCAACAAAAAATACATTTTCCTGCTAAGTCAATTGGATAACCCTACTATAATATTGTATATTATAGTAAATTTCAGAATATTCTCATATGAATTAAAAAGACTCACATTTTGCATTTTTCCCACAAAACTGTGATTGCTGAACTGAAATCTATGATATCTTTGTACCATTAACAAGTAGTAAGAATTTTGACTTGTGTAATGTTGGATAAGTAAAAATTAAAGCATTTGGAAAATGCATTCTTAAAAATTAAATCTAATATAATTCGATACTTTGTCAATTGGAAAAGGTCTAATTAGAGTGTACAACAATTTGTATGCTTTCAAATTAATCAGGGGTTTCACACATTTTTTGGTATAGTTTTTTTTTGCTGATTACGAATATGTCATTGGTTTTATCGGTTAAACTCTAATTTGGTCAAAAATGTCCTTTTAAATCTGTATTTTAGTATAAAAATATCCATCATTTCATAAGTCCAGACTAAGTTAAATTTTTGACATAAATTATAAATAGAGCACTTTATAAAAGAGAAACTTTAAAAAAAATTGTACATATGGGCAAACATAATGATGTTATTAAGATGAAGATTTGTAATTTGTGTTTTGAAATCCCGGGGTTTGGTTACTGCTGTATAGTGTTATCTTTAGTGTTATCTTTTAGTCAATAGGATATTAAACGAGTCCAAAACGAGTCTAATGGAGATTGGATGGTATACCAAGAAATCGGCATGAAATTAGAAATTGACATGAACATTTTTTTTCTTTAATTTATCATCGTTGAGTATTTAATTATTTATTTTTGATAATCTTTTCAATCTTCATCTTACTACCGATATGTATGGCATTTTTTTCAGCCCATTCAGTTGAGTGTCTTTATTAAAAAGTACCGAACTGGTTTCGATGGCTATGCTATGAGGTAGTGCCATGCACCCATATAGTAGCAAAACCAATTTTAATCCTAATGGAATATGAAAGTATAAATTTGTTTTCATATTTTGTTACAATCATTGCAGTTAAGTCTTAACTTATACAGAGTTTTCACGCAATTGTTTCTAAAATTTATTCTAATCGTTGTCAATTTCGCGAACTGACTTATGTCCCAAAAGATACTACAGCTCTCGAAATTCTTGATACCATGAATGCCCTATTAAAAATGTACTTGAGTGTACTTGCAATTCCTATAAAGAATATTTTTCTACCCTAGTCAACGGTATGAATTGGATGAATGAATTAACTATCATGTAAACAAAAGTTCTATATTATTTTCATTAAAAAAAATGTTTTTTTTTTGTTCTTGTTTGGAGTTGATCCAAAATGTGCTTACCAGCTTTGCTTAATTTGTGAATTTTGAATGCTTTTTACGATGACCGGTTTGCTAAAGAAAAATTTCCGACGGTGCCCCCTTTCGTTTTGCGGCACTCTACTACTGTCGACGACGACGCTTTCCGTTGACTCGAACAATCGCCCTCAGAGGTGAAAAACCACTAAATGCAATTTAGGCGATTTGCATTTTCCGCTTCCGGCTATTTCGGCGGCTGCTGGTGCTGCTCTGCTGTTTTTCGGCCACTGCTCTGTTGCTCTCCGGATCAAGATATAAATGTATATTTTTCGTTTTATGGCGTCAATTCAACGGTGACCGGGGTGCTGGTTAAATTAAATTGCAGGGCATTTACATGGCGTTGCTGTTGTGGAAAGTTGTGTTGTAAGTTGGTTGCCAAATTTTTGAGCAGCATTCAAGAAGTGGTAAAAGAAGAAGAAGAAGAATTTTGTTATTTACTTTTTACTTTTTTATTTTGACTTTATTTGTTTTTATTTTTTTTGTTTGTTTGTAATTGCTTCTATCGCACGGAGCAATTAAATTATTTGCATTTGAAAGTTTTTTGAATTATTTTTTATTTTGTATTATTTGCCTTTTGGCTACATTGTCACTCTACGTGAAGCGCTTCGAGCTTTACACTCCGTCTAGTGAGTTATTTGCATCAACTCGGTCTTTCTTCCCGAAAAATATAAAAAGCCACTGACACACATTTCTCAACACCGCCGCCGCACACCGTGCAAACTCATTCGCTCCTGCGTCTCTGAATTGTGTGTACGCATTTGCTGCGGGCGCAAGCGAAGGAGGTGGGAGGTGATGGCGCTGGTGCCGTTGTGCTCTAGGCTACTTGCTATATGTAGTGTATATGTTCATCATCATCATCATCATCATAGCAATCATCATCATCAGCGCCGACGTCGTCGTTGTCGTTCTTATATGTAGGTTGAAACAATTTATAATAATTTTTTTCACCAATCGATATACGCCGCTGTAAGGGATTCTCGTTGATTTTTTTCGCTTTTGGTCTCTAACATGCAATTTTTCGGTAGGCCAAATTTTCAAATACTATAGATTGCGGCTTTACATACATGTATTAACAGTTTATCGATTAATTGGTTAGGCACAGAAAAACATTTTTTTTATTATTATTTATAATATTTTTAGGTAATATATTTTTGATTCATTCAATTAAGGTTTCTCTCGTCAGATATACGATTTTGGATTTTCTAAATTTCTTTAGTTGCAAAAAGTAACATTTTCCATGTCTTTTTCACAGAAATACACTTTTCTGTATCTAGAGAACTCCCTCTATCCACTTTTTGTATGCCAATCGCATTCATTTTTCTTTTCGTATTACAAAATTTACTTTTCGTTTCGTTTCTTTTTATTGGAAATTTGTAACTTTTTCAATACCTTGGTTTTTGGTGGGTTGTGCAATAACAATTCATTCGATTTTTCATTAATTTTACTATGCTGAAGCACCAATTCTCGTTTGCTCGTATACACTTTTTTCCATCCAGCTAACCAAATTTATATATACATTTTTCCTCCTTTTCTAATTTAATACAAAAAAAAGTGCTATCAACCCAAATTGTGCGGCACTTTTAGCCCCGTTTGAACACCGTTTGCCAACTAACTACCCTTAAGAACTGAGCGCTGGTCTAGCGAAACGCTTCTGTTATACCCAGTTTGATTCTTTGGTATCGTGAAAAGTTTAGCAAAAGCATTTCGTCGCCATCGTCGTCGTCGTCGTGGTGAGAAACACTCGGAGAATCATAGCTTGGTTTGTAATCAATGAATTGTCATGCTTTTTGTACGGCGTTTGCGCTGTAGTCGGCTGACAAAAGCGTCCCATACTCCCAGTCATGTCCAATTGTGAGCGATGTGAGTGCAGGAATTTGTCCGTGCAAATTACGAAATTCCATTACAAGTTTGGAAGTAAACAGAACATAGTACAACGTTCGGAAGAAGAAGTTCATGGAATAAGGCATAAGGTATGTTGCGTTGGAAAAGACACGGAAAATTGGAATCCATTTTTCGTGCTGGTAATACTCTGCTATCAATACCGTAAGGTTGTGTTGCTTAATCTTTCGTGTTTAGGCCCCATAAATATTGAAAAATTCTCGATAAAATATCGATAAATTTTCGAAAAATTTTAGTAAAATATCGAAAAATTAAACATTTTTTGGTTTCATTTTGAAAATTGAAATTTTTTTTTTTACTTCCTTTTTTTTATATATTTGCCGTTGTAAATTAATTTCGCAATGTTAATTTAAATGTAAGTATTTAATTTCATAAACAATTTTTGTTAAACTTAATATTAGGTATATTCTCTATTATAAAATTGCAAATATATCTTACACACATGAACTCATAAATAATTTGCTTAAATTATCAACTAAATAATAATAGAAATAAAAAAATACAAAATTTCGATTAACTTATTTACAGGTGAACTCCTCGTAGTTCTCCTCGCACACATCACATTGAACCTGGCAGCACCATCGAAACTGGCAGCGACACTGGGTAGAGCGTTTAATTTGATGTGTGTTATAGCCACGCCCACAGCACAGCAAATCACAGCTTTGCGGACCATTCAATGTACGATTGCAGACGCGACCCAATGTGCCGAGAGTGCCAACTTGAACGCTGCGTTCGCAATAGTTTGGCGACGTTTGCAAATATACGAGCTCGAGGCGTTTCGGAAAATGAAAATTCTTACCTAAACGACTTTTTCTATAAAAAAAAACAATAAAACAAAACAAAAAATTATTTTAAAAAAATTAACTATTTTCCTTTAAAAGTTCCCCACTCACTTGCTTAATACTAATTTCAGTCCATGTTTGCCTTTGACGGCTTGAACAATTTTGGCTTTATTGTATTTCCTCATAAGTATATCGCCCACCACACGAAATGCGGGCAGACTCTTCCAACAGGTCTTCATCACACATGACCCGCTCACGCCGTGGCACTTGCAATCGGTTCTCAACAGATTTTTCACAATCTGAAAGCGTAATTTCAATAAATGGAGGTATACACAAGAACTGTATTTATTTGGCCGTGACTCACCTTCCGACCCACTCTATTGTTGTGCAGATTCATTAGGCTACGCGCATCGCCCTCTATTTCACGGGCATCCAGAAATTTGCGGGCAAATTTCATGCCAAAATCAATGTCGGCAGAACAGCCGCCCCACTTCCAGGGTTGTTGCTGAGCGGTATTCAGGCTAGAGCCATCTAAGTCGGTGTGTGATCGCTGCTTCCCATTTGCCGTGGGCTTGTGCCGGATATCACAGCCGCAGAGTGAAATATTGCCCCGAGCACAGGCCGCAGTCACTGAGTGAGCCGCACCAGCACTGGCGATCGCATATGTGTAGGCGGCCTCGCGAGAACCTTCGGAGTGGGTTTGTATAAGATTAATAAAATAAGAGCATATGGATCCAATGTTTGAGGATACAATGCAAAGGATCTGGGCAGAAGTTAATAAGTATAAGGTTTGCAAGAGAGGGATTAGGGATTACCTGTTCTTAAACCTTGTGTTATTAAAAATAATTACATTTTTGACTTAGTAAGCTCGAATTAGTAATAGAAATGCACATTTATATTTACCCACGAACATCACATGCCCAAAGACGTCCTCTTGCCACACCTGCGAGCAATTCCAACGATGTCCTCTGAACTGATACTGACATTCTTGTGCGCCCAATTGATGGCCTTCACCCAAAGCAATTAGAGCATCTGGCGATTCGCTGCAGAGTTGTCTTTGTTGGGGCGTTAGACCGGGTATGCGGGAACAGAGTATCGATGAGGTAAAACTGGACACTAATCTGACGACAAGAAGCGAAAAAACAAACACAAATATTTAACAAATACAATGTTGCGAAGCTAATAAAATTTAATGAAATGTAATACAATGTAACCCTGTAAATTGACTTGATCTCAACCGTTGAAATCTGCTGCCGATGCTGAGGTAATGGGTCGTAAACCAACAATAAAATAATCGTGATTGGTGTAAAACTGCTTTCGGCTCTTTTTGCAAATCAATTCAATTCCAGCCACATAAATTCTAAGTAAGATTAATGCGTTAACACGAAATCATGCCGCCGACTCTCGGCTCAGCTCGTATATGGCTCATTTGTGTGCACTATGCACTATTATTAGAGATAATTACATCAATCCGGCCACCTAATCTGTGTACCTACATTTAAATTTTTCGAATCTGACATTAAGTAAATCGAAATACATTTCGCTTAATTCTCGGTTACCTGCAGCATATGGATGATCGTGTAAAAATTGCGATTATTGTTGGATTTTTTATATGGCGTGATTTATACATTTCGGTGCATTAATTCCACCATAATTACATAAATCAAGCCGAATTTGTTTTGAGCTGCATTTAAATATCGCATGAAATATGTGCTTATGAATTTGGCATAAGTGCAAATTGAGCAAAATAGGTACGATCCGACATTGGCGAATGTCAAATAGCCCTACCCTTGGGGTATATTACAGATCAATTTTGAATGAAGTTATAAGTAAAGTACTAGTATGAAATAGTATTCCATAAACCATAAAAATATAACCGGAACGAATCACGAATGGACCGCGACGAGGTGGAAAAACAAAGCGCCTGCATATGAGCATATGACCGACCAAAGTGAACATACCCTTACCTCATCAGGTGTAGGGTATAAAAACTTCACAATGTCAGCTTCAAACCGACATTTGCGTGATAATTTCCAGTGCATATTTATTCGATGCGAAAACCTGTCGCATTGTCTGTCACATTTGCGTTCTGAGGCGCTTTGCAAGCCCTGCCTGCTCGCTGGCTGCTGCAACTAACGCACATTTAAATCAGTTTAATAATTTGAAAAATAAAAATATTAACGCTCAATCTGAGTTGGTATTTATAAGAAGAAAATCGCATGCTAAATATTTGTGGGGCAGTGCTGCATGCAACACATGTCAATGCTGGTAACGAGACACCACATTGAGTGGTAAAGGAGAATTCAAGTTTTCATTGTTGGTACTACATATTATTATTATTTTTTTTTTAAACGAACTCGTTTCGATAGAACTCTTTAAAGGATTTTGCTCAATGAAATAAAAATGAATATTTCACCTATAAATCAATTATTTGTTGGATGGTGTTGGGAAAAGAGTCATGTAAACTTGTTTGGTTAAAGCGAAATCAAACAAAGATTACCTTATCGCGTGCCTCCTATTCGATTCCATCTCATGGTACGATTGGCTATGGTTTGGGCCCACTGCAATTCGATTTTAAATAATTTGAAAATTTATTATTCAAATTAGTTATTGGATTAATAACGCCCAAATATGTCTAATGCAGTACAGTAAGAAGTGGTGTGAGTAAGTTCTTTGTGCTTGAGCTTAAAATATTCCAAAAATTTGTGGCCATTGGTAATAGTCTCGATGGCAAAAATGCAGTTGGTATGAAAAGTGTATGTTCTTTCAATAAGGCTAGCTTGTTTTTTTTATTGATAAGAAAACAGATACACGACAGAAACTGTCAGTTTTAAATTTTTGTGTTTTTTTTGCTACTTTTTCTTATCTTTAAGTATCAATGCATAATTCGATAAACTGCTTTGGTCCATTTTGATTTCAATGTTTTGAGAGTCTGCCACTCTAATATGAACTCATTCATAGATGTTTGCATCAATATCGATTTCAAACTGTCAGTTCTTTAATATTAATAATAACTAGGGTATTCTCAATTTTTACTAGTGTTTCATAAAATACTTAGTTTTAGCAAAAGTCTGCACTCAACAGAAATAACTGTGTACCTAGCGACATTTTAATTTAAAATCTCATTTCCTAGAAGTTTCCCAATCAAACATATGACACCTATCAACTGAGGTGACACACAGTCAGTATTCTAAAATTCACTAGGTTTAATTTAAAAATTATCTCACAAACGCTGGATTAGATTTATTTCCATTTTATTCAAAATACAAATATCGAATGACACCAGGCAAATTGTAGATTGTAAGTCGATATGAACTAATAAATGTACAAATGGAAATTAATAAAAATAGCAATAGCTCATTTCTTTTCAGTTGGTTTTATTTTCTTAATTTAAAATAAATCTGATTCGATTATGTGCATAATGGAAATTTGCATATGGCACATTATTCAAAAGATTAGTTTAACAAGTAGTATTCCGACAAGTCTAATCAGTATCATAATCTCAATATAAAAAAAAACAACAAAGAAATATCAATTTACCACAATTTGCATACGATTGTGAAATTAGCATGTGCCTTGTCAGAACGCTGAAAGAACGGGAGCTGCAAGGAGAACTATGAAGTGAATATGGCTTATGCACTTCCAATGTTCTCCTTTAAGATTCTACACTCAATGAAAAACTAATACAAGTTATAGCAAATGAAAGTCGAAAGAAAAAAGTTCAAAAAGGTGCCCGAAAATAACTGATCTGGCCAAGCTCTGACCACGACTAGTCGCTTACGCTTCATTTGTATTCTCTACTCTATACGTTCAAACACGTATGCCCCATTAGACGCTGCAAATCAAAGATCAAAATGAAAGTACAGATCACAGAAAAAATGTTTCAACCTGATTGCAGTAACAGTAATGTAATTACTGAAATAACCGTTCGTTTGGTTTGAAACATTTTCATTTCATTTCTTGGCATTTCTTGCTGACTTTTTAAAGTAGTTTGTTTTTGAGGAGAAAAAACACACAAATCGTTTAAATTGCTTATGTACTCTTCCCTTTATAATTGCAAACCTTAAATTACCAAACCCTAAAAAACCAAAGCAATCTTCAAAATACCAACAACAAAAAAAAGCCATCGCTCAGTCAAGACAATCACTCGCATTAAGTCGATAAGATTTTGTTGTTGTGGTTGTTGTGTTTCTGTTCAGTGCATTCATGATGTAGTTCGTTTTTTTGTCTGTCATTAAATGACCCCGGGCTTGGCTCTTCCTTCTTCCTCCTTTTTTTGTTTTTGTTTTAGTTTTTGTTTAGCATCATTATTATGCTTTTTTGTTTTACTTTTTTGCTTTTTCTTTTGTTTTTTCGCAAATTGGTAGTAAAGTAATAATTGGTTTGGGTTTTAATGCCAAATGGTTCGACTACCAACAAACAAAACAGAACAAAAAAAAAACTCAAACAAAAGCCCGCCTCACCGATCCCAACCGTTCCAACTGAACTGAACTGAAACCGAACTGAGGCTTGACGCGGCTGAAGTTCACAAATCGGTTGGTAATCATGCGCGTGTATCTGCGAGTGGTTGGTATGTGATCTGCGCTCTGCACATACCTCATAGGAGCTTGTTTGTCTGTCATGTCGAGTAGTGCATATTTGTCCGACTAGCTGTCATTACCCAGCGTGACCGTCATGCCCGCAAAGTTTTTCTGTCATGTTCGGGCTTTTGTTGACAATACGTTTTTTGTTGTTTCGTATTTTGTTCAATTTGTCTGGTCCCAGTTTTAGATTTCAACTTCACTTGGTTCCTGCTGCTTGACGAACATTCATCAAAAGTGAGGAAACACTTTTCCTCAGCTCAGCTTGGGTCATATATACATATGTACAAAGAGTTTTTTTATCGTAGTCATATCCGCTCTTTTCACTTCATAAATTCTATACCATCAGATCATCAGGTACGTTTTTTTTTTATTGTTGTTCCACTCCATTATAAAGTACATATGCACGCTTTTAAAATTAAACTTTATGTGAATGAATTGTATTGAATGAAATGAAATGAAACTACAATACATTTTTGTGGTATGTATGCTCTGATCCTGTGCGCACATGAAATACTATATGCACAGTAAAAATGTCAGAATTCAACCTGTTCGTTGTTGGATTTGTTAAATGAGATCTACTGTAAAGGTTTGGCATGATTCTGGACACATGCACGTATGTTCCCCTCATTTTTATAAGTCAGGCTTTAGCACAATGGGAGAAAAAACTAGTTTCTTCCTTATTGCTTGTTCTGAGAAAACTCATAGAAATGCAAGTAGAATTGCGATGTGGAGAAAATCACAATAACAACAATTGACTACCAAGGAATTGAGGTTGTGGTTACAGTCTTAAATGGAATGGTGATGAACACATCAGTGTTGGTATTGAAATGCGTTCAGTAGTTTTAAATGCATGTAATTTCCAGTGGACAGGTTCTATGTTATGTGGAGACAGAAAGAGACGGATCCTTTAACAAATTCCAGGCTTGATTGCAGTGTAAAATTCATGAAAAATGCAAACAAACGGTGCTCAAATCTAGAATGATATAATTACAAGTCGCTTCTCGCTTCTCGCAATATACGTTTAGCAGGCCCTATGGTGTGTCTCACTTCAATTTAATTGTCAAAATTGACTTATTCTGTTTCTTGAAATCCCTTTTGATTTTATTTCCTTCAAAATAACTATTTCTTAACTTGCACTGAAACATTGTCCCTTAGTCGCCACACTGAAGCATCCACTATTCGGCAATTATGACACCAAATCGGGCCATATTGGCAATTTCACTGATTATAAACTTCACAACTGCTGAACTCTGCTAAATTATTGATGTAAACAAGTGATTGATGCTTAAAGTTGTGCCAGATTCAACAATTTAGCAGTCCCTTATATCCATTAAGCGAATACTCTTCCAATTAATACCTTTTCAAGAAGCTGTTCCACTTCCTTCTTAGATCTGGGAATTTTTCGAAAAGTTAACTTGTCTGACCCAGAGAAACCCCGTTGGAAAGATCTACACCTTTCCTATAACTATAAAATTCTCAAAATATTGAATCAGCTGCTTGACTTTAACTTGATCTGCTCAAATAGTTGAGAAAAAAAAGCGATGAAACACAACTTTTACTTAAAAGTATGAAAAACCGCAAATAGAGAGCAATACAATCCAAAGTCGCTTTGATTCAAATTCCATTTTATATTTGAAAAGTGAAGCACTTAATTAACACTTAAGAAACACCAAATGGTGAACATTACAAACACCCACCGGCCTCCCCTTCGGCTAAATTGGCAAAAGAAAAGAGGCATTAAAAATGGATTAAGATGCACGCATAATTTACTCCCGTCCACATACCAATTATCAACGCCATCATCATCATCATCATCGACGGCATTATGATCATCATCAGCCAAAGCCAATAACAAGCTTAAAATCTTAATGTCCCACTTCAAAGGCACCATAAAAATATGAATTTAATACGAGTATGAGTATGGTATGCGCGTGCGCGCCTTTCTTGTGAGCATTAGTGCGACTAAAACATCACCACCGAAAACAATCGCATAACTCAGCAACGAGGAGTAGACAGGCTAGGCCAGGCCAGGCCAGGCGAAATAATAGGAGCTGCCGCAAGCCAATATCTGCTAGTCAGACCCCAGCGATCTCGCCACCGACCCACCGCTGTGTAAATTACCCTATAAGCATTTAAAACAGTCACATTCACTACAAAACGGGCAGCATTGTCCATGGACCATACAAGCAACACCAACACGAACTACTCAACTACTCGTGGTGGCAGCGCGGCAATTCCAAACAGCAACAACAACAAAGAAAACAGAGAAAACGCATGTTACCACTGACCACTGAGCACTGCAATGGTAATTACTACTTTGCTGACATGGTCGTGGCGGCGATGGCGGTGGCGTTCGTAGTCGTCATATTTATGGAAAGCCTTTTTTTAATTTTTTCTTCACGTTTCTGGTGGCTGAGAGAAGAACCTTACAATTTATCTAAAAATTCGAATCTGCCGTTTTTATCATTTTACACATACAAAAACTCCTAAAGTCCATTATTATAGAGGATTGTTCCTTGTTAATTTTTTTTTTGTTGTTGTTAGTATCGCTGTTGTTGTTGCTGTTATTTTCTTGGCTTTAACACGATTGTGCTCGAGTGTTTTTCACGGTGTTCATGTGTTGTTGTTGTTGTTGTTGTTGTTCTGGTGGTGGTCAAGATTGGTGGTGGCTTCAAGTATTGTGCAGCATTTCTTTTTTCGGTTCAGTTCAGTTCAATTCGGTTGAGTTTTGTTTGGTTTTCGAAGCTCTAAACTTACAAGTGATAAATTTCACAGCGAATCGCGCTCTGCTTAATGCCTGACCTGTCCGATATTAAATGGTTACTAACCGCATACATACTCCGTGAAGTAGGTGGAGTCCAGCAATTTCTGTTTGGGTTTTTTTTTTGTTGTTTTGGTTATTGCTTTGTTTAAGGAATGCTGCAAATAAAATCAAGGCGACCAATTTTCAGTGACTTGGAAAGAAGCACTCATTTAAAGTCATCAGATAACTTCATAGTGCAGATGCATCATGCATGAGGAGTTGCATTCATATTGACAGCAGTGTGCAGGCAGAATGGCAGACCATGTTGTAAATGGTTTGTTGGTAGAAGGGATGCCAACTCTTGGGTATTCCCCAATTGGAAAAATGCATTTGTATGAATAACCGAATGTTGGCAGTAAATCTGTTTCGTAAATTCCTTGAGTGCCATGTTTCATGCACAAAAATTCAACTTATTAAAAAATGTGCTTTTCTTGAGTTACTGAAGACATTTTCTTCACCAAGTCGTTCTCCAAGCAAATCAGAAAAGTCTTGCCTTTTGGCATCCCTGATTGGCAGAACGTATCGAACGGGCCAACAAAAACTCACTACGCATTTCAACATCATCAATTGCCGCACATTATTGCGGCACACAATGTCTACCCATTTCACATAGGCTCATACCTTGCAAAATCTTGCGAAGCATTTTCCTTCATTGTTACTGCCAATTGAGCGAGAGCAATCGAAAGATGGATGCGAGTCTAGTTGGGTGGAAAAAAGCATAAACATTTTGCCCGACTGTCCGTTTGTTTGGCTGTCTGTTCGAATCGCTGGCCATTCGTCGACATGCACAATTGGCCTGCATTACTGCTGACGAACAGATGGACAAACCGACATTTGGACACGACAACATGCCATCGACAGCAGATCAGCGATAGTGTACAGCTTGAAGTTACGTACCTCCTCTTGCTATTTTTGTAGTTACTGTTTTGTTGTTGTTGTAGTTTTTTTTGTTATTGTTATTATTGCTGTTGTTGTTGGTCTTGTTTTTTTTTCATTTTTATTTTTTTATTTTTGGTTGCTTTCAAGGCATTGAATCATGCATTTATTCGAACTCAGACGTCTCTCAGTGATCTTGATCACAATTTGGACGTCCGTTCAGCCCGGACAGTTGCCTTATTTCCTGCTTCGTTTCTTCTTGTTGGTGAGTTAGTCGTTTTTTGTTGCTGTTGTTGTAATCTTACTTCATTTCTGGCAGCCCATTTAGGCAAAAGGTATGTGCAGTAACCTCAATTACACACAAATGCAGCGCCCGATTTAGTCGCTTACAGAATTTATTACGCTCCACTCGGCCGTCTTTTGTGGAGCCTTGTGCGAAAGGGCTCTTTTATTTTCGTATTTTGTTGCAGCAGCACACCGATAAAGTCGTTTTGGTGCCGCATTGCATTGTTATTGTACTTTGGTACTTCGAATCAGCAGGCAATTAGATAGCGAAACTAGAAATGCCCAAGCTCAAGAGAGAACTGAACTGAGTACAAGTTCGACTGTGCAACAAAAAAACCAAATAAAATTACAGCAAAAAAAAATAAATAAAGTCTTGGTCTTGTATTAAGAAAATTGATTTTTAGTTGAAGCAAGTAGAAATTTACGTTAAGTATTGCCTGTTGCTGGCTTAATTGGATATTTTAATGAGGTTTTCTCCGAATGTTGATTCCAGGCTAGACAACAGCAACCAACAAAAAAAAATATATTGAAAAAGAAGGGGGATTGATTTCTCGATTGTGTTTAGGCGGCAGATAACGATTTACATTCGTTTTGATGTATTAGCAACGATTTGAAATTGTGATTTACATAGACCATAAATTTAAGAGCGTATTAGACACAAAAAAAACCTTAAAAATGCTGTTAAAAATCATTCATAAATACGTAAAAAAATATGTGGTCGCTTATAAAAATTGATAGATGTGGAGGTGCAACACATATCCTGGTATCCTGGTGAGTTATGTTTAGGAAGTTGTGTCATCAGTCAAGGATATCAATGGAAATTGGTGGAACCCAACAGTGTTAACATTAGAAGGGTGATTAATATAGAAATGTCAAACATTGATAAAGGTGGGCTGTAGGACTGTTCACTCTAAGGACCGAATAGCGCTTAGTGAACTAATTCCCCACCAAACTTTTAATTTTGTCTCAATTTCAACCATTAGGAAATAACCGAATATTGGAGTAAATCGACTATTCTCGCGTTGAATCTTATAAATCTACCACGGTAGTGGATTCCTTTACTGATTTCAACTTTACTACCTTCCGAAGAAACCTACTACTTTCAAGGTAATTTCTACTACTTTTGAAAGAAATATACTATCTAAAATCTAGTAGCCAATTTTCCATTTAATTTTTATTTTTTTTACTAAAAATGTATACTTAAATTTTAAATGTAAAAAATGGGTTTAACACTTATTTCGCATTGTATATCTAAAGTAATATGAAGGCTATATTTGGAAGATTGCGAAACCGTTCTCTCTCTCATTAATTTGACCATTCACTATACATTGCCAACTAAAATTTAATTCCTGTTCATTTTAATTATGGGTTGGGTCACCGGCTTTGCGAAAATTGCGCTTTGAGAAAAAGGTAGTTAATTACCACATTCTTCGGGCTATGGCAAATCGATGGGATGGAATAGGTACATGAAATTATTTTTGGTAAATTAAAATTAATTGTTTAATTTTTAAAACACGAACACAGTTTTAAGCATACACGTGCATACATGTACAATGTACATGTAAGCAGTTTTTTATACCCCCCACGCACACTATGACATAGTATATTAACTTTGACACAACGTTTGTAACGCCCATAAGGAGCGGTTTCCGGTATGGGAAATGTATATATATTCTTGATCAGCATAATCTCCTCGATTTAGCCATGTCCGTCTGTCTGTCCGATGAATGGGGTTTTTTATGTCCGTAGTACTTCTAAATAGGCTATATTGTGTGGGGGTATTTCAGTTAGTTCCCTGTCTAGTCTTTAATTTTTTGGAAAACTTGTGAATTTGTTGGCTTGTCTTGAATATGGAGGCCCCCTCGTGTATAAAAATACCAATTTTTCAATGTGATTTGGAGTTTAAAATTAAGTCAATTTCTTCATTCACAAAATCCTTCGCTATTAAACATTTACTTCCATTGGAAAAATGGGTTTGACTTGAGAAACGAACAAAAATTACCTTATTTCCATTATCCAAAGTAAAAATATTAAAAACTTATTACGATTTGTCCACATTTCTTCTTCACACTCAGCGCCGGCAATGTCATATTATTATTTTCATAGAATCGCTTTTATCGCTGATTGAAGTAGCAGCAGTAGCACCGAATTTGATATTCCTTGTCGTCGATATTATTGCAGACGTTTTCAAAAACACAAGCGTAAGCATTTTCGCATCATCGTCCGATTTCATATAAACATTTATTAGTTACACTCTATTTGTTGTTGTGTGGTCGTTTGTGTTGAGTATTTCGAAACAGGTACGTAATAAGCGGCATTATGTAACTTTCTTTGGAGACTCAAGCACCGTTAAATGAGAACACATTGTTCTGCATTTAATATGAATGTAAATTTGACACTTTTATTTGAGCTTAAAGTTAGCAACCTGTTTTGCTAGGCTGCTGCTGCTGCTGCTTTTTGAATCACTTTATTTCTTCTATTTTTTTTTCAGTTGGAAAATTTCGTGGGTTATATATGTTAGGCGCATTTGTTATGTTAATTCACACATAATTCACATGTCCCATAAATGGTCACTCAAGCGTATGCGGGACGTAATCACTAATGCCGATGATGGTGATGATGATGATGATGACGGTGGACACAGTGTACGGCAGCAACAACACCAACGACCACGACGATGAAGAATTAAGTCATTAAACAAACTATAACAACTTCACGCTTACCGCTATGAAGATTTGCATAAATCATCGCTCATTTCAGCGCTGAATAGTGTCTGTCATCGTCTGTCCTCCACTCTACTTGGATACGTCTTCAATGGGACATATTCCTCAACAAGACGTTCGCGTCTTTATTAAAATTTCTTGGGTGCTCGATCACTCCAATCGCTTCGATCTCTCGGAATGTGAGGCCGTGATGACGTCCAACTATTAGCAACCGCCTCTGTGTGTTATTCAAATTTATGATAAAGCGCCTCCCTCCTCGATCGGTGTCACATTGGAATCTCCGCTGCACTAAACCATCAACACAGCACAGCAGGTGAAAACTACCAAAAAATGTTAATTCACCGCGATAAATAATCTCGTACGCAAAGTGTCGGCCAGCATGCAACGATCAAAGCGAAGTGGCAAAGATTTATATGAGCCTCATTAGTGACACACACTGCCAGAACAGAACAGCTCGGCTTAGCAGTTCAACTTAGCGTACAGCGGCGACTAAAGACAAAGTTGAAATACAAACGGAATAACGCAACGCGCAGAGATGTCTGAATTAGAAAACGTCTAAAAATGTCGTAAGATTGGCCGAAACGGATCGATTTTGGTTCGTTTGCTTGAAAGACGAATAGCCCGCGAACGATCTACACAACGCGAATGTCGAATAAGAACTGGACCGTAGAGCGTTTTAGAGCTAAGTATTGAACCTGAGCTCGGTTGGCGGTTGTGTCGTGGTGGTTTAAATATTTACCTGGTCTGCTTGGTGGTTTTTTGGTGTTGTAGTTGGAAGTTCGAGGGAAATATTTTTCGATCGCAATGATAAATGTTCGATGGAGTTAATTTTGGATTATATTGTTATAGTTGCGATGGGGGTGGTAATGAGATGTTAAGAGAAACGAGAAAGTACTTTGTTCGAATACAGTTCCTTAACATATCTAGTTTCTAGGTAATAGTTTTGTAAATCAATGGTAAGTACAAAATTAATCTTCATATGCCAGTACTGGGTATTGGGTTTTTGAAGAAAATGTTAGTGATGCATGGATATGGATTTTACAATATGTGTTGTTTTTAATTTCAATTCACACAAAGAAAATTCATAAACATAAAAACCCAAGAAACCTATGTAGGTACTTCGAGAATATTAATATTGAATCTACGTACATGTGCGTACCAAGTGAGTTTTACATCTAAGCATTCTAATTTTTCAACTTATTAAAAAAACTGTATGCATAAATCATTGTAAGTAGTTCAGTACGTACATAAGTTTAAAAACAATTTTTTTTTTAAAAAATTTAATTTTTTTTTATTTTTTTGAAGAAGGTTTTTTTTAAATTAATGTATTTAATGATTTACATATACTAAAATATTATGAGGACCATTTTTATAAAACATATTAATATGTTAACTCACCAAGGACTTTTTGTTTTTCTTCGCCTTGTGCATTTTTTGTTGGCTTATGAAAAAGAAGTGACCTACAACCAAGAGGCTTGGGACGCCCTGCAATTCTATACTATTTTCTAATCAAGAGAAACTATTAACCCTAGCTGCACATACTATGTAGTTCGATGAAATTTTAATCCATATTGGGTCCGCCCTAAAATAAAAATAAAATTTGAAAGTTCTTCAGAAGAACCTTCATTAAATTTTTTTTGTCGATTCAGCTTAATTAGGGTACACGAAATGAATTGTGCTGTCGTTCAATACGTTAATTTAATGTATATTTTCCCCACTATTTGTAATGGAATTTAGAAATACATTCAAATATTTCAGATTATTAGCTTTTTTAAGGCACGACAGCAAAGTCCTTATTATACAACCATTTGCCATGGATCACCTGCAACTACTAATAGCAACAAGTTGCAACCCATACCAATGAAGCTAATCCCACATCAAACCACATCGAACATCCCGCAGCCAACCAACGAACTAATTACACATTTTCCAAGCAGCAATCTTAGCCAATCAACAGATGATTGTGGAAAACTTTCAAAGCACTTACATCTATCCTGTATACGAGCTTTAATGTATTGATCTCTCTGATCTTGAACGTGCTGCACGGCACTATATGACACACAAAAAAGAAGACAAATAAAGCTAATCTTATGGTGTTGGTACAAATTTCTGTTAAAGCCACAGAAGACAAGTTGGCAGTAGATCGGAAGGTTTGTGTGCGTATAAAGTTTGAGACAAGCAGCATATGTATGTAAGACCCTCTGCTACTTTGATGAATGACATCTGAACTCGGATCGTTTTCGGGCACTCAACGAAATTGGTAGCCAACTGAATTGCCGCCATTAAGCCAGTTTGAAGCGCGCTTCATTCTTTCCCAGTTGGTTGAGTGGCTCTCACGCTTCGCAAATGAAGACACTATTGCGCGTGGGTTCACTCAAAGCCGCCTAGCATCTAATGACAAATTATCATAAATGTGTTTTTTTAAAGGGGGTCTGTCTTGTATGACGCCTGTGATGTTTGCGTGGTGGCGCTAAATATAAATTATGACATGAGGATTAATTGCATATACTTCACAAGAAGAAATATGTATCTACGAATGGCTCCTAATACAGTAACGAATTCATCATCGGCTGGAATGGAGAAAAATATTTTTTTATAAAAAAATGTGTAAACTTTCTATTTTTAAACTTCTTAATTAGTAACTTGTTTGGGATGCAAATTTGAGTCGTGATTATTTTTTTTTTTACATTTTTGTGGCTTGCCACTTTTAATTAGACTCATACATACATACTCACCTCTATACTATGTCAATGTATGTACGTACATACTACGTTCGCCTAGACCCAACTGATACGACTGAAAAATCTAGGTCGTATGGCATCGACACTGGAAATCGTTTAAATTTTAACTTCTTCGCACTCACTCACACACACACACAAGCTGCTGCCAAATTTCCAACATAGTTTCAGCAAAGTTTGGCATTGAGACACAGGCGCACGCGCACGCCACCTATTGGTATGTGAATATGCTCATCTTATTATCCGAAAGCTATCATCCATAAGTCATTTGGCTGAAATTTCAGTACACACTTACTAACCGCTCATATGGCTGGCTATCTGACATACGTACTTGGCACTGTGGCATAGCCTGCGCCACTGTCAGCTGTATCCAGTTAGTTAGAATAATTGCCCAATAATGTTGAAAATTTCTTGCATGTTTGGGTGCCACTCATTTGCATATCGGATTAAAAACAATTTCGAGTCAATCGCCACAACATTGGTTTACGTACGTACAATCGAGTACATTTGTACGTACATACGTAGACATAAGATGACACTTACTTACATTAGAGTTACGTGGCAATAGAACGGCTGCTGCTCTGCGCTCACGAGACGGCATGACTGCATTGATATTTAAATAAGAGTCATCGTAAAATACATATGAGCAAGTAATTAAAAGTCCGTATAATATTTGAATATCAACTAGTATGATTTAAAGCCTTAATCAAACAACAAGTGACTGCTCTGTGAGTTAATCAACTAGTTAATCAATCAACAAAACACTCCCCCGATCGAGGGGAACATCTTGGTTGGCGCTGCTTATCAGCCAAGTGTTCGATAGGACATGTTTTTATGAAAACTTCTGCATATTCTCTCCTTTCAGCGCAGAAACTCTGAATTTTCGTACACAAAATCATCACAAAATCATCACAACATTGTAAAGTATTTACATTTGGCACATTTGTGAAATGCCATTCTACCATATTCACACACAACTCGTACGCAGCAAATAGTTTCAAGATGAGCTTAGATATTAAAGCTCACATTTATTTATTTCTGATCATATCAAATGCAAAATTTATTGATGTACTTTGCATGTGAAAAATATTATATTACACCAGTGATTAGTATACATCACGTCTCAATTAGATATGCGCACATGGAAGGAACATTGGTGAGTATGCAGTTTCACCCTACACACATGTGTGCAAATGCCTTCAAAAGTGCGAGCGTGTTTAATTGGAGGAAATCCTTTCATGAGTTGTCAGACCCATTCAAAGAGGTTGCATGGTTACCGTGAGTATGCCGAAAGGAAGCTCTTCACTTAGTCGACCTGTCGTGTACTTGAAGTGTTCCGAATTATTTTACTCACCTATCCACCGGTGCCATCCACAAACCAAACTTTATAATTTCTCAATATTCTAAAGCAGCCACTTTGGAATCTCAAGACGTAGGAGTAAAGCAAAAACAAATTTTTAATAAAATGCAGACACATAGTTTCCTTGCTATAGAATATTGAATGTCGCACGTAGGGTGTATGAAATGTGTATTTTGTTTTATCTCGTATTTAGCAGAATTGACATTATCACAAATTCTTGCCTAAACAACAAATAAATCACCCGCTAAACAACCGCAATTCAATTACACTGGACAATTTATTTCAAAATTTGTTAATTCGATAAACATGGTTTAGGCGCACAACTCGCATTGCGCATAAATCACAAGACATTGCAAAATGTAAAGTGATGTGAGATTTATTTTATACATTATCAGTATTTTATTCCTTTCAATTAATTAATTTTTCCAATTTTGCCTACACCAAGCGAAAAAATTTCGTAGTTATGCCAAATTCAGTTCAGGGTCTTTCTTGATGGTAATTAAGCAATATACCAAATGGAATAAAATCAAGAGTATGTTGAGAAAATTTTTGTAAATATATTTGTTTTGGTAGAAACCAGCAATGGTGATTATGATAACGAAGCCATCGTTGAAGTGTTCCAAGATATAAAAGCAATCGACTCACGATCATGGACGTTTTTGATGTAAACTGACCGCAGAAATGTTTCCAAAGTTAAGAAAATAATATAATTTAAATGCTTCGGGCAATGGTTACGAAGTGCCCTTACTATTGCATTTCATCGACTAATGTTGCAATATAAATTTTCTTTCCTCACCGAGTTTCTTTCCTAAGTCTTTTGTTTTAGTGAGTGAGTTAAAAGTGAAGGAATTTCATTTGAATTCGAAATCGTGCTTCATCAAGCCCACCCTCTAAATCACTCTCGACATTCTTTATGCATTACCGGCCCTGCTCACTTTTTATGAAAATAAACATTTGTATATTTCCCAATAACTAACACTAATTATACGCCCGAAATTCCAGCTAATGAAACGCCACAAATAATAATTGCCATGGAAAATATTTATTTACAATAGCAACCAAACAAAAGGGCATTGTTGAATTAGAGTTTTTTTGTTGTTGTTTTAGTTGGTCGTCGTGTCACAACGCATGGTTTCACATTTCTGATCTGAGATGTGCGATTGGATTTTCATCCATCCGTTTGCGTTCGCGTCACAAAAGCGCGGGTGACATGGGCAAATGGAATGGTGAATGGCGCGAAATGTCGGACGAATGAACGAATGACTATTATTTTGTTATGGGAGTTGCACGGATGGAACCTTATTTCCTGGGTGTGCAATTACCTCGAGAGAGTGTTGCTTTTGTGTGTTTGTCATTTGTTTTTTTATAATTTTTTTTTTGCTATCGAACGGAAGAGATTATTCTGTTTTTTTTTGTAGTTCACTTTTTGCCATTTTCCGTTGCTATTTTGAATTTTGATATTTTGTTTATATAAAATTAGGCTAAATTACTTCGGGCAAGTGAATGTGTCAGGAGTGTACTGTAATATGACACCTTTGTTTGTTTGCTTGTTGTGGAGTGAGTGAGTGAGAATACTTTGAAAATGGATCAGTGTGACGACAAAGATTGGCAAGCAAACAGACAAAAATCTGAGCTGGAATATAATGGGATTGAAAAATCAACAATTTGTCTTGTTTTGATAATAAGTAGGAATGGGAAGAGTACGTACGGACATTAGTTAAACAACCGAGTTTCGTGGTTTAACAGCTGATCGAATCAGTTGCTCACTAAGCACTGTACATTCGGCTCTAAGTGATACAAGCGAGTCGAAAAACATATTCAAAATATGACTTATGACTTTTGTTAACTAAAGTAAATATTTCGCATTTAGTTCATAATTGGAAAATAACGTACTGGTCAACACCTCAAAGCGAACAGCCCACACTACCAACAACATCAACAGCTAAACTGTCTGCCTGTCAATTCGTTATCTTGGCCTTTGTTCGAAAAGTGTTAATTGAGAAGAAAAACGCTCTTGCAGCCAGTTGCACATACTCGTATCGGATGCAAAACTAAAAACAACATAGGCCGAAAACAAAACCGAATGGTTTTCTTTTGTTTTATCTACAGGCTGCATTTGCTGATTAGGCAACGCTATTCGAGTAGGGCCAAAAGGATCGCACAACAGCTGGATGGTCTCTTCCATGACGGGGGTCGATGCTAGCATAAAGGTGAACAGGTACCAGCGCATAGTGGGCATACAATAATTCATGCGTGTTCCCGATTAAGTCTCTTCGAGTGTAGGGAAAATATCCTTTCACCAAAAATACGGACACACAAAATTAATTCAACGATAACCAGTTGATAGCGCTGGCGCCAGGCGTCCGCCGCAAGTGGACAAATTGCTAACTAATTGGTGTATTTGGGCTGAAGTAGAGTAGTTCACAGGAGATTGACCAGCTGCTGCAGAGTTCACTAACTGCTTGCGTTAGGATACTCGTACAGAAGAAATTGTGTGGTTTAAGCTAACAAAAAAATCACAGGCGTACCAAACTCAACCAAACAAACTCTCGTAGAGGCTTCATTTGTATAATAGGGCATTCACTGTTATTCGCAATAGAAGAAAACCAAAAATCTTTACTGTCTAAAGTATTTAATAAAACTTTATTTAATTACAATTTTACAGAAACTGGAAAGTTATAATTTATATATATTCATATAATGTTTGTATTTGTTTTTTATTTTAATAGTTAACAATAAAATGTTTAAAATCGTTTAAACTATAAATATAGTTACAAAAAAAAGGTAGCTTACAGTTAGTTAGTTTTTCTGTTTTGTTTTGAATAAATATTCTTGTATATACTTGCATTTACAAATTAAGAGGTGTGTAACAGCAGTAAGTAGATTTAATTTGCAGTTGGTTTTATAAGTTTTTTCTTTATTTTTTTTTTGTATAATATTTAATAAATATTAATAACAGTACCTACCGATTAGGTTCAGTACTTGTAAGATATGAATTTGAAAAATTGAAGAAATTACTGAAGTGTTGTGTTAAAAGTTTGTTGTTGTTTAATTAGTTTTTCCTGGTTTGTTTGAATATTAAGTGGCTTGAAGGTTTTGTTTTGGGTTTTTTTGTTTTTTAATATTATTAAGCATATAGTATATACTTTGTATATGTATGTATGTATAAGTAATATTTGAAAAAAGATTCTTCAAGCTTAAAAATTAGTTTTTGTTGTTGTTTTGAATAGTTTATTAAAGCTTTGCTTATTTCTTCGTCTTCTTCTTCTTCTGTTGCTTTTACTTTATTTATTACAGTAAATTGTTTATTTAAACTGAGTTGTTGCCAAGGATTAATATATGTTCACGCACTTTAGTTGGATTCACAAAAAATTCAATAGCATTTCTTAAAAGTGTTATTATTATTATTATTGTGTTTCATTGTAGAATTCTCCTCATTTATATATATTAACAATTGGTGTTTTTTTTCAAATTGTATTTTGACTATATTTTCTCATAAAGTTAAAGTTTTATTTATTCATTTATTCATTCATTAATTTGGTTTTATGTATTTAGTTTTAGCTATTTAAAAGTTTTAATGCCAAATGGCTTAAGGTACTTAAGTATGTAATTACAAGTTGTCGCCACTGCGGCTGTGCGCAGCGATCGATTGAAAAACTTTGTTTTGGCAATGCAGTGGAAATTTAAGTGTGTGTTGTGTGTGTGTGTGTCTGTCTGTGTGGAAGTACATAAATTATGTAACAATTTTGCTTAAGAGAGTCGCAGGCATATTGTGTAATGAATCTCTTTATTGGAAAAATATTCGTATGTGTAATACAGACCAAAAATCGATAGGTGAAAGAAGATTTTGGCATTGAAACTGCAGGTGGAAGAATGGCAGCTCTTATGTCTGCAATACTTTGGGAATGTGTCTCATTGCCTTGGAGGAGGCAAAGGGAAAGGATTAGAGATGACATATACATTTTAAGTTAATATTTGCTAGTCCACATAACTCGATTTCGGTTTCAGTCGACTCAAGATGCTATCGCTCGTGGGTATAGAATTAAATTCTATGCCCATTTGTTTGTCAAGTGAGCTGAAAAATAATCGGCATAGGCAATACATGGTCGTGAATGTGGTTTTTATCACAATATTTTCCATTACATAATTCAAAACGATTTTTAGCTTGCATTCGCCAGTAAAAAGTTCTATTGTGAGTGGATGGGTTGTCAATTTCAGTGGAAAAGAATGAAATTCATATGGCATATAGGTGCTTTGCCACATTTTTCAACATTTCCTTAATATGGTAGCATTTTCGGGGTTTTCTCACTAGCAAATAGGTGACATACATGGGAGTGTGCTGTTGTGTTAACGTGTGTGCATGACATTTTCGAATTCAACTGACTGAGAGTGCTGGAGGTTTTGCCGAAGATAGTTGAAATTTAGTTATGTTTTTAAATGGTTTGTATTTCGCTTTTGTTTGTTTGCTAAATTTACATTTGATTGTTGCTAAAAGTTTGATCTTCAATAACAAAGTTCCCATATTGCATATGCATATATGTATGTATATTATAGATAAGTATATAATATAAAACATTTTCATATTAACAATTTGTCTGTGTTAGTTTTGTTGTTTTGTTTTGTTTTGTTTCTTTTTTGTTTTTTCATGAAAGCTAACAATGTGGACGGACGAAAACAACGTTTAAAAATTCACTTCTTGTTTTATTTGGTTGCTATTTTCTTCTATTATGTAATTACTTTAGCTACTTCTTTGACTGTTCGACTACTCGGATTTAGGACAAGTTTCTGTTTAGATTTAAAATGGCGCTAAAAATAGCCTTAAGTTATTAGGAGTGGTTGTTGTTGTTGTTGTTGTGATTATCAAAAGAAAAATTATAGAACATTAACATGCATTCCATGACAGTTACATTTATTATTTTGCATATACGTATCTATATACGAACTAGAATTAATTTCATTTTCAATTTCCCAAAAGTGCAAAGAAGAATATAAATTTCAAAAGTTTAACTACGAATTAGAAAATCTTTTTAAGTACATTTATAAAGTTACAAGTGCTACGAGCTGAAACTGCTTACTTATCGTCTAAATAGGTTTCTAGTTTAGTTTAATAAATTTTTTGTTTTTTTTTTGTTTGCTTTAAATAGATTTCATATAAGGGTTTCGTGGTTTCACAAAAATTCATCGTCATCACATTTTAAAATAAATGTTGTTGTTTTTCTTTTCTTTTCTTTTCTTCAACTTTTATTTTTTAAACTTTGTTTTAAATACTCGGCGTAAATTGTTTACATTTTCATTGCTAACTAACTGCTTCCGTTTACTTCAATTTAGTTTTTGTTTTGCTTTTATTTAAAATTGTAATGATTTGAAATCATTGCACACATAAGTTTAGTATATAGAAATTGCTAATAGTAAGAGTAAATTTCCGTTTCATTTTTTTTTTCTTTCGTTTGGGGACTTAAAAGCATATATAGTCTGTTTTTGAAACAAGCCTTCCATTAGGATTATACTAGAGTGAAGTAAAAGCTTAGAATTCAGCTAATTATAGAGCTATAGCTATATACAAATATATATATAATTTATATCTCACTGCTACATTATGTATAGTTAAAAGAGTTTAAAGGCTTCTTTAATAAGTTCTCTGAAAGTTTCAAGATTTTTAAGTTCAAGTTACGTTTTGACGTTTTACGATTTCGTATTGTATTTAGGGTAAAAATAAGCTATATTCAAACTACAAACTACTTAAGGACATAAAATTCTTGTTGACTTGCCTAATCTAAAGGAAATTAAAAAAAACATACTCACCGCAGCTTGTGTATGTGTTTGAGTGTGTACGTGTGTACGTGTACGAACCTTACGTGGAAAAAATGGTGCAAAAGTTTTGAAACATTACGACGAACTGTATCGAACTGAATGGAGAAAAGTCCTACAGTGCAATAGCAAAAAGTGTTCGGAACGAACCAAAAAAACAAAAATCGATTATACAAAGTTTTTCACTCAATTTGGTAAAGCTATTAAAGATTCTATACGTATTGTATATAAATATAGGATTAAGTTAAAATCTAGCAGCGTAATGTTGTTGTTGCGGCGACTGCTCTGGTTGTCATTACTATTGTTGGTTTATATTCAAATTGCTGACAACTTCCGAGGAATTTATTTCACTGGAAGCAAATTTTGATATAAATACGACTGCCTGTCTGTGTGCTACAGTTACTCACTTTTTTTCTTGATGGCAAACAGTTTCCTGTTGTCCGCGATACTGCAAGCTTTGAAGGTATTCCTCCCTGCGTTGGTGCACCAGCTTCTCTTTTTCGGCTCGTTCTCTCTGCAGTCTAAAGAAGATACAAAAAACCATTTTATACTTTAGTGGAAATTTCATATTAAATTTGTATTCTTAGAAAAATTAACACATATTTAGCCATTATACATTAATGATGAACCGTGAGCCTTACCAAAGTTGTCATATTTCCATCCCAAATGCTTGCGTGGAATTGTATTATTTATTAGAGCAGATCAACTCAATAAAAATCATCAAACAACATTTAAAAAAAATTTTAATAACAAAAAAAAAAAAAACAATTGTGTTTTTTTGAAAAACATTACAAAAAAAACATCACACTGAAAGAAAATATTTTCAACTTACTTAATTCGTGATTGTCTCATGAACTGTTGGATTTTTCTGGCAGCTTGATTTTGGGTTGATTGTGAATAAGTTCGTCTGAAAGAATAGAAAAATTCGAGTAAATTCATTGAAGTATGTTCGCTACCGAAATTTTTAAACATACTTTAGTGGCCCTGAGGGACTAGTCTCCTTCGGCGTACTCGGCTGGGAGTTAAACTCTTGCTGTTGCTGATCCTGTTTGAAAGTATCATAGAAACTGGACAAACACTGCGAGTTGTTGCTATTCTGGCTGCTGGCATTTGAGGCGGGCATCATCGACGTGGGCTGTGACTTCTTGAACCGCTTATTGCGGCAATACGAACGATAGCCGTGCTGTATGACCAAAGCGGCATTTGTCATCTGCCGGTAGTAGGCGTACTGCTTGTAGCGGCGATAATAGTTCTGAATGACTATAGCAGCGGTGCGCTCTTTATTCTGCTCTTCGAGCTTTTGGCGGCCCTTGTATGAACGATAGGCTTTCTGTATGCATTTGGCCGCCTCATACAATTCACGTTGTTCAGTGTCTGTTGGTGGTAAAATAGTAATTTGAAATTTGAAAAAAAAAAGTTTAATTTTTTTTTTATTTTACCTGTCAGCGTTAATTTGCTAAAATCGGCTTCAAATGGATACTGACTACTGCTCGAAGCATGCAGGAATTCAGTTAATTGTTTCGTTGACGGTGGTGGACTCGGTGAGCTCACCGATGGATCTGGTCCGAGAAGTGAATAACTTGCGGGCGACTGTAGGGGTCCCGAACTGGCCGGACTCAAACTGGAGCACGGAGTGCTCACATCATGATAGCGATAACTGTGATCATTGAAGTCCAAACTGAAGTCGCTGTCGAAGTGAGTATTCGGCAGCGAGTCCAACAAGGGATCCATGAAGCTGTCATTCAAACCGGACGATTCGGAATTCAAGGGCTCAGTCAGGGGACTGCCGAGCACCATCATTTCATCTGACTCATTCTGCAAATTAAAACAAAATTGAATAAAAGTATCTATAAATGAAGGTGCTCGACGCAAAACGTTTGACGTTTGGCCTTAAAGATTTCGAACAGAGCTCACGATTGCCGTAGTAAGCTCAACTTTTAAAATCATTAGGCAGATTCACTCCTATCCCCAACCAGAGAGTTCTATATTCCAACTAAAGTGGCCAAATGTCACTTTATTAAGGATTCTAATGTCGTATTGGCCCAGCAAACGTTGAACGCCGCGTCCTTCAAATCAGACACAAATAATAATATCGAAATTTTTTATTACCTTGATACGCTCCGGCATGGCCGCAATTATGTGCTCTGCCAAAGTTAGGACCTTCGCATCAGAGTCCCCTAAAATATATTTTTGTAAATTTAGTGAAACGCCTTTACCAAGTGGAGAAAAAAACACCCAATACATAAAAGAGAACGTGAACTACTGTAAAAATTGGTTAGTACATCGACAAGCATGTTAAATGAACGAACGAACGAACGATCCGTGTGACAAATGGTTTCATCCTGATGACCTGAGTTTTAGTTTTAGGAGTCAAATGGATTGTCTACTATTGCTAGACCCCATAGCATGCACATTGGACTGCAAACTAAAACCTAGCCATGAGTTGAGTTGAGTTCAGTTTCTATATACACTTTAATATTGTATTTTCTTGTCGATTTCGTTAGCAAGAGTTATTGTTATTGTTAGTAGGTACTTTTGTTTACTTATATAGTGAAATGTATAAAATATATTTACAATTTGCTAAATGTATGCGTATATGTATAAGTATAGAACGACACCGAAACGAATATGAAACGAAAAACACTATTTACACCCATTTGCATTTACATTTAGGTACATACGAAAAAAAAAAATAACGAATTATAGCAACAACAACAACATTTAGTAGGTACATAATTTTATTTTTTTTTTGATTCTCTAATTAATTTATTAAAATGTACTGAGTACTGATCCGTTTCAACTGACCTACAACACCATCAGTCTCATTATGGATATCGGTAATATCGTCGTTATTGATCGTTGATGAATCATCGTGATCTTTATCGGGCAAAGGACTTGAATCGCCAGTGGAAACTTCGCCTGATGTGTATATATATGTATGTAATTTCCAAAAGCATATAAAAAATGTCGAAAATAAAAACAAAAATAATGTCAATTGAACGAAAAGATTTTTTTTTGGTTTGGTAAAAGAAATCAAAATGGCTTAACCAAAAAAATATAGAAAACTTTGCCCAACTACTTCAAAAGTCTTACACAGTGCAAAATCCATCTTCCTTAAGGGCGATAGCAATGAATTCGTTGTATTCGCTGAGGTAAGAGTGTCCAAGGGTGACTCCACTGAGGATAAAGTAAAGCTGTCATGGGCATCAAAACTAACGGGGAAGACACACAACCAACAATTATGAATATAAAGTGATTCTTAGTCTACCTCGATTTCTGACTTACCTATGCAGACGATTGATATCCTTAAATGATTTTCCGGGCTTCGTTCGGATGTCCATGTTGATGCCACTATCGATTGAAGAACGTTTGGAAAAGCGACTGTTATTCGGGGGACTTTGATTGCTAAAATGAAGGAAGGGTAATTCATAAAATGCACTTAAAAGTATTTGGAATCATTCAAAAAAACAGAAACTATCCAAATAAAAAAAATGTTTTCCAACTAAATGGACTTTTAAATGTAAATGTATTTTTGTCGCACAGTGTAATATTTATATTATCAAAACAAATTAATAAAAGCCAATACCTTGTTATGGCAACGGGTCTAAGAAAAACGCCATCATGACTTCGTTGTGTGTCCAGTGAATCAAAAGCGGAGAATACATGTTCGCCGTCTTTCATAACAAAAAGATCATCGCTCGAACTAAAGGACTTGGAATAATTGTCGTTTAACTGTGGACAAATGTAGAAATTCCGTTATTATGGGTATGCTCTATAGCGGTATTTACAATGGCCTCCTTAATCCTTTAGTAGTTACTTCGTTACTTTTTTCAAATCTTTTATCAAAATGTTCATTTATAGAATTGTGTTCAATATTAAACCAAAATCAAAATGCACATGAACAAATAACATAATTACTAATGAATTACGAATTACCGAGCCAACAACCAATACCGTTTATGAAAATAATAAGATTAAATTACCGAATATTTGTTTAAGTTTAAGCACAGACTGCTTAAAGATCCCCTGCTCTGCTTCTTATAACGCTCATGCTCCAAGCGATATATTTCTGCTACCAGACTTTTGTGTCTAAAGGATGGATAGTTCGTAATTTTAATTCGTTATTTCATTGGGGTTACAAACTAACTTTTTTATATTTGCAATGTCCAGAGGGGTCTGATGGGCATGGTTCTTTATCTTCAAAGCATTATGATTCCATTTGTACAGTATCGAAGCGGTCTCAATGTGGCCACGAGCACAAGCCCAAGTCTAAACCAAGAATATGGTAGAACATGTAATTAAATTTCACCGAGCATATCAAGAGGCCCAACTCACCATTGGCGTATAGCCATGAACATCTCTACTCAAAGCATCGATTTCGGTTTCCAAAATGATATTCGGATTCTCCGACCGCCAGTTCAGCATGGCACACACCAGCTTTGAATAGCCCAGAGCCGAAGCCAAATGCAATAGAGTCATTCCCTTGAAGCCACTACTCCAGGTGCTCGTATTCAACTGCCACGAACGTTTCGTCAACTGATGGCAATAGCTGACAAGTTTCTCCTCGAAATTCGATTGCATGACGATCGAATGCTGTTCGGACTTTGAAGTAAACCAAATCATAAGTTTCTAAGCTATCGAGAACAAAATTCATAACTGTGAAATGCCTACCAGAGTTCCTGTCTCCGTTTTTATTTGCATCTTCTCGTCGATCGACGACAAACGATTCATGAGAGTGAACTTGTACAGGCAATCATTCGAAGTGGCATCGAAAGGGATCTCCTGACAGAGCGACATCTTATACTCGAACATCACCGAATTGGAGACCACAAAACCCTCGCACGACACTTGCAATGTGGCGAAGCCCACCTCATGAGCCGGGCAATAGCAACGCAGAACACCCTCTTGCACCATTACAGTGGGCACTGGTTGGGCATCGAAGAGTACTGTGTACGAGGCATTCACGGTCCAAGGACCGGCTACGAGTACTTTAACGCCACCCTCTGGGTAAGACCATTCCGGACTGAAGTCACAAATGCTGAGCAATTTTTTGTTGCTACTGCAGTGTGCCGTCGACATTGAAGACGTTGAGGTTGTTGTCGTGCCCGTCGAATTCGAATTTGAATTGCTATCGGTGCCTTCGTATTGCAATTGCTGTTGCAAGCCATGTACGGTCGATGTTTGCTCTACAATATCTGCCGAAGCTAAGGCCGCAGCCTGCTCCAAAGCGGTATTTGACAAGGCCTGCTTATCGTCCAAATCCAATTCGGGAAATTCCACAAACATATCGAATGCATCCAAATTGGCAAACACATCGTCAGCATCTTCGTCATCCGGATCGCCGGTGACGCCCGGTACGGTTATCTCATCGTCAACCCCGCCACTGACCACCGAGCAAGTGTTGCCCATGAAATCTAAAGGATGCAAGATGACTGATTTATCTTTGGCCACCGTGCCAAAGGATAGATTCGCTATTAGTGTGCGTTGTATGTCCTCTTGGGATAGATCCAATGTTTCATTGAAGAAGCTCAACGTGTCGTGCAGTTCGTGTGTAACGGTGCTGGTGTGCCCGGCAGATTGTTCGTTGTTATTGTTGTTGATTTCCATTGTCTCGAAATCGATTGTGTCGCAATTGTTTTGTTCGATGCTGCTGCTTGCGGTGGAATTGTCACCAGTGCAAGCAGCACCACCAATATTTGCACAACCGTTTGATGTGTTGCTATTGTTGTTGTACTCTGTTCTTTGATTGTTGCTGTTGTTGGAAGTAATCACACAAGGCTTGACGTCGCTGTTAGATGACATCTGTGTTGGGAAATGAGAAAAAATGTCCGAATGTGACTCACGAAAGGTTATAACTTGTAAGCCTAAAGCTTTTATGTAATTTTATGTTTTAAGTGAGCCGGAGCATGAAATTCAAGCATAAAATGTTTCCATTAAAACTGCATAAAATATTTCCGCACATGCTCGTAAATATGTATGTAATTGAATTGTAATTAAGTCATAAAACTCACCTCAACGGCATCATTATTAATAGCATCGGCAGCGATTTCCCCAACTTGCGACTCATGTGAACTAATTAAAGTTTCTTCGGCTGTCGAAGAGGTGGCGATTGCAGCATCTGATGCTGATTGTTTTTGATTGACAACATTACCATCAATAATCGACTGAGATGATAATGACGATGATGACGTTGTCGACGAGGTCGATGAAGATGTTAAATGTGCTTGCGAGGGGTTGTTGTTGTGTGTGTTGTGGTTATTCATACTCGTATTACCGACAGCACTGGCTGCTGGCGTCGAGGGATGATGTTCTGGAGACATGCACATGGGTTCAACGGTAGAAGCGCAGGAGGAAGAGGGCGATGAGTTGGAGTTGGTTGTGTTTATTATTGTTGGCTGGGTGAGTTGGTGTAGCGGGGGCATTTTTGTATCATTCGTTGTTTGTTTGTGTTGTAATTTGTAGAATTGCTGTTGCTGCTGGTGATGGTGTTGGTGCTGAGATTGTACGGAAGCATGATTGCTATTGGAAGTATTTATTTGCTGCTGGTGATTGTAGTTGTAATTGTTGTTGTTGTTGTTATTATTGTTATTGTTGCTGTTATTATTTATGACATTTAATTCGGAATTTTGGTGTTGCTGCTGTTGAGGTGTTAACGTTAATTGGTTACTACTGCCGGTGTTATTGCTGTTGCCGCCGCTGCTGCTGCTGTTATTTGTGTTGCGGTTGATTTTATTGGAATTTGAATTTGCGGACATGTGGTTGGGATTTCCAATTAGTTCAACGTCATTCGACGTCATTCCACCCACCGCACTGTCATTGGCTATTGCCGCTGTTGCAGTTATTGTTGTCGTCTTGGCAATTTGCAATCTATTATTTAATTGTGAATTATTGTTATTGTTGCCGGTATTGTGATTGGCAACAAATCGTTGCAGATTTATTGGATTATTGTGATTGCTGGAAATTGTTGTTGACGTTGTTTGGTTGAAGTTTGATTGATTTTGCGTTTGTTGGTGTTGCTGCTGTTGTTGTTGCTGTTGTTGTTGTTGCTGCAGTTGGTGTTGCTGATGGTGCTGCTGTTGTATAATCAAATTGCTTCTTGTAGCCAATAATTGATGAGTGTTATTACCAGCACGATAATGTTGCTGCTGATAGGAAGCGTGATGTTGCTGTTGTTGTTGTTGTTCGTTGTGTTGTGGAGGAATGATTTGGAATTTAATTGCCGCCTCTTGTGGCAACTGCTGCGCATGGTATTGATGATTGTCCATATTTGACTCGCGAGCACGACGTTCCGACCAACGGGAATACAGCTAAATTTAGGATGGAGGGAAATGCTCTTGGACAAAGGAAACCTTGGAACAAAAAGCGATCTCTTACCTTGGGTCCTACGACCACATTCGGTGTCCCATTGGCCGACTGATTGTAATTTTCATTAAGATTCACACGTTTTTCCGATCCCACCGATTTCAGAATGCTGGGTCGCCGCATTACCGGATGAGAGCAAGTCTTGCCATCGGCACATGTGGCATCGCCACAGCCACAGTCCAGTTGTTTTACCAAAGCGGCCTGGCGCGACAAGCGCTGTTTCTCCATCAATTGACATACTATGGATTCCACGGTCTCTGCGGTCTTTAAAATTACAAACCTCCTTACGATCTCACTCTACCAAAGCGCTTGGGAAAAAAAACTTACCGAAATTTCAATATCGTTCCCTGAATCGGAATCATCGTCCGAAGTCACTGTCGACACTGAAACAATTAAAACATTTTTAAGTAGCTATTTTGCTGTTCGAAAGATCCACAAAAAACTTTTAGAAAAGCGAATTTCGTCAAATGCAACTTTGAAACCATACAATAAAATCGGCTGAGAGAAGAGACTACGAAAGAGATTTAACGTTTTAAATTTCATTATTAGCTTACGCATTGGTTTCAGTTGACTGACGAGTTCCTCCTTGGTCCACTCTTTTTTGTCACCCCACAGTGTAATACTTGGAGCAATCACTGCCATTTTGTTATCATCCGGATAGGGTACATTTAGATAGTGCACTAAGACAATGTCGGGATTCTATTTGGTGTAATGATTTCAAGGAAAGACAACAAAAAAGACGAATTGTAATATTCTGTTTTTATTTTGGTTTGGTCCTGCGAAGTGAACGTACCTGTAACAACCAGTAACATCTGCGATGAAATGTTGGCAAAATGGCGGAGTGAACATAACAACCATAGATGCACTGTATTAGGGGAAATGCAAACAAAAAACACATTTAGTTATTGAAGCACAAACAAAAACATAAAATAGTTGTAAAAAGTATACTGAACCAATGGAGGCAGAGAGCATTTTGTTATTGGCCAAAGTTAATGCATTTGTTATAAATCTATCAATACTTTCTCAGTAATACATTTTGTGTAAAAAATTTAAAATCTAATTAAATTAGAGTTCCACCGAAAAGTCGTTACTTTCCAATGTTTTCCAAGTAAAGATTTCATTTAATTAAAAGCAGATATAAAAAGTCAAAGTAAATTACTCGGTACTGAAACACCCCCCACCCACTACGAGGTTCGACTGATGGAATGAGCTCAAACAAATCTCTTCCAATTTAACTGGTTTAGCAAATACGAACAAGTGCCAAAAGTCCAACCCTTTTTCCGAATACTTTTTTTTTTCCTCCTATCCACATGGATAATAAATCCATGTATTTCGCTGATATGCCGCTGACTTCTTAATCCATTTGAAAGGCGCTTCGCTCGCGAAAATATTTCCAAATATTAGTTATCGCCTCAAGAATAAGAAGAGGAAGAAAGGGAAGACACGACGCTTGTGTCTTACTATTTCGCTGTCTTCAAACAATTCATAAATCTCTTTCTTAATAGAAAAAAATTAAAACAAAAAAAAAATGAGATGGTTGGCCAAAAAATAAAAAGAATCAAACAAACAAGAGATGTATGTAAAAAAGATTAAAAAGGAAACAAACAGAATTTAGCAAGACAACAAAAAAAAACGACGAAAAAATTGGCGTGAAATTACACGATTTTTTTCAGGTTTTTTTTTTGGCGAAGACCGAAATCGGGGGGAAGTTCATACACTTCAGACTTGTAAATACACTTAACCCTTAACTTATTGCATTAGGAGTACAAAAACAAAAAGAGTCAAGCAGTTTGTGTGCGTTTCCGGCGGGAAATCATAATTCATGGCTTATCCCCCCCTTTCACAAAAAAAAAAAAATGCATGGCAACACAAAAAAATTAAGACTCCGTTTTTCTAGTGGGTTTTAAGTATTTAGTATTTTCTTCATTATCTTGTAAATGAATTTCATGGCAAATCTTGACTAACGACGCCAATTTCCACACTTTTAAGTGGCTCGCATTTAGTTATGCTCGCAACGCGTCTAATTGCCTAATTGCACAGCGTGTTGTGTCCGGTGGTGCATGAGCCAAAGCGGATGTACAAACAGGACAGAAGGCGGGACTAGCGGATGAATGTATACAAACTCACTGGCGACTTCAACACTTACTTCGGTGCCTTGTACTTTCAGTTTCATGTGATCCTCACGCGTCGTTTTGCCGTCCTTGCGCTTCTTCCAACAGTAGCCATCGCGTCGGTAGCGCACCTTCTTGCGTGAATACAAGAGCAGCGAACCACTCTTGGGTCTGCAGAGCCGAAATAATGAATATAAAAAATGCAAAGAAGGGAAAACACATTTAAGATTAATTTGTCAACCTTTTCAAATTGTTGCGCATCGCAAATAAACTGAAATTACTCTGACTCACCTTGTTTTCACTTCTTTCGACTGCCATTCGCTGTGCTTATCGAAGCTGATAAGAATCGCTGCGATTTCCTGAAATTATCAACAACAACAAAATTCACATTTAAAAAAACGAATATTAAATTTTCCATGACATGATAAATCATTGGGTATATGTGCAAATATTTATGGTGTCGGGTGAAGCTGCTGCTCATGGATAGGAATTTCAGCTTGGGATATGAAGTTCAATTACGAGTATATCACGTGGTTTTATCACTACGCCGTAATCGTAACGTAAAAGTGGAGCACGTTTGCAAAATCCACGAATATGCACATGATTATACAACGAAGAGTTTACTTTATGTTGTAGCTCAAATATGTACTAACTCGGCTAAGAGATAAATACTTTGAAGGATTTAGGGCAATATAGGTATATTTAGCTAATTCAAGGCAATTCAAAAATAAATATATATCTTTAGAGTACAAATAAGTCACGATAAAGAGCGAACAAAATATAGTTGAGATTATATGTGTACATATAAAAAAAAAAGTTACTCCATCAGATGAACACATTTACGTCATATATGGCATTCCTGCTATTTAAAACGATGACGTAGTGAATAGTGTCTAGTCTTTAGAATCATTTTTATCTGCGAACAACCACTCTTAACGACAAAATTAAAAGAGAAGACATTTCACAACATTAGTATGATGATCGTAAATAAGTATATTTGTTTAATTAGAGTTGTCAAAAAAAATAAAAAAGGAAGGTTTTGACAATGTGATTTCTTAAAAAACACATTATTGAATCCGGTCTGTCAAATAATAAATAGTAATTTCAAATGTTCGTACGTTTAGGTGGAACCCCCCTCTTGTGTAACTACAAATTTAGTTTGGAAAAATAAAAAAAATTCGGGAAACTTCTGAATAGAATATCCTGTAAAGATGAGCAGTGGTTCACGTTCAGTACCCAGCCTTAAAAGTCTCATGAACCTGATTAATCTTTGAATCAAGGAATCTATTTACCTATTCTAAACCTAATACAAGGCTCACGGCACCATAAAATCGACTTTTTTTTTTTGGAATTCAAAATGAATAAAATTCTGTTTTGCCTCTTGACTTTTATTACGTCAATTTCGTACACTTTTGATAAACAAAACATAACAAAAATATAAGTTAATTAAGTTCACTCAAAATACTAATAACGAACTTTCACCAAAAAAAAACAACAACATCAATAATATAAAAAAAACATCAAACCAAACGCTCTTCATATTTTACAACTACTCAAACCAAAATCTCGCCAGAACGACAGAAAATCTCGCGAGGAAAAGAAACCATAGCAAAAAGGGTTAAGCCACTCATGTATGCACGGCAATTTTGTGTGTGGCAAATGCCACACGGCATAAATGACACCACAAGATTCTTTCGCTTGTGCCTTACAGCTGCCGGGGGACCTCGGCACGGCCTTCGCGCTATAAGGAATGTGCTGACGCGCATTAATATTTTATGCGTTTTCGAAGGACTGCTTTCGGAGAATGCAAGCGTGTGCGCTGGAATTCATCATAAATATTTCTAAAAGCGAAGAAACGTTTTGATGTAACGATACAATATTATGCCGTAAAATATAAAACACACGAACAGGAAAAATCTCTAAATCAAAATCACTGAAGACACAAACGCTGATCGAATCAGAAGTGAAACGTATCGGCTTGAATCCACACTCTCACTTTTGCTTGAACAAATTTTTATGACATTCACAAACAAATTTCATATGTAAACTCGTGCGATGTGAGCGCCGCGCTGATGTACTGCCTGCCAGCCATCGTGGCCAGGAGCAAAGGAATGGGTCGAAGGGCGCACATCGTCGTCGAGCAGCTGCTTACTTACACTGGATGGCCACTTAAATTATTCATACAACGTCAAGGATGGAAAACAAATTGATAAGTTCATCGTAAACATGCAAAGCAGCGAGCGAGCGAGCGACCCACCAGCAGCGACAGACAGCAGCAGTTGAATCGGAAACAGAATCATTCCGGCGTACTTTCGCTGATGGTGCCCTTTTTTTCACATACCCAAATCGCCTTCGATTTGAGCACAGTTGGTTTTATTCTTCCTGGGCAAATGGAAACGTGACGGAAAATCACAAGGATTTCTTTTTTTTTTTTTTGGCTTTAGAATGTCAATGCAAAAACGCTAATTGATTGAAATTGTTCACTATTTGGTTAAAGTTATTCGTTTTTTTTTTCTTTAAATTTTTGTTTTGCATTTTTTTGCAAGCTTGATAACAAATTGCACAAAACCGAAAGTGTCAACCGACAGTGGACACCTGTAAATTGTGGCGGCCGTACACCCGAAGCTATATTTTAGCTTTTCGGTCGCTTGTGGTCAAATGAAAATTTTCAAAATACTTTCATCAAAGGGGGAGGAGTAAGCAGTAGGAAATGTTCAAAATTGTATACTGGCAAATTTTCATTACAGCAGAAAACGGTAGAGTACTACGGAAGGTGCGAAAACCACTTCCTTCCGTTGTTGTGGCTGTTCCCATTGTTCTTGCGGATGTTGAAGAGGTTACAGTGGTCGTGGTACTATTAGAAATGTGGATAAAATTGTGCAGGGGGACGAGTATCAAGGGGACGAGTTTGTGGGTTAATTTTCATTATAAAAAACTGTTTTTTTTTTTGTTAATATTTCCCACTGTACACATGCTATCAATGCCATACAATCTCAAGGATGCTACCGCAAATAAACTCAAATAAACTGAAGTATTTTCGTGACAACAACAACAACAACAAACGGCAAAACCAAAATATACCAACTCCAACATGAATTAAAAATCGCATAGTAGCCCACGTACGTACAAGAGCTCCACCGTCCAGTCAGCATTTAGCGTAGAGTTTATGAGAGATCGTGTGACCAAAAAATAAAACAAAATATAGCCCCAAGGCTCACGAAAGAACGTAGCCGTGCAAAGAGAGAGGCTCATTCGCGCCATCATCCCACAGCCGCTAAAAGTCAACTATTTACAACAAAAGTTTTTATTTTATTTTTCGCTGTTTTACTTGTGAATTAAGAGCAACCGCAAATATTCATTTGCCAGATGTAAAGTTCAACGGCGTCGCGCGCCTGGACCACCACTCCAGGAAGTTTGGTGGACACATGCAACGCGTTTAATACCGTTTTTACACGACAAGTGCGACTAAATTAAAAATAAAAGTTTATTAAAATAGTAAAAAAAAAAAAATGGTAAACAAAAAAAGTAGAGAGGAAAAAGGTGACCAACGGAGAAGCTCCCATTTGGATAGTACCACATTGTATCAACATGCATACAAAATGCAATAACACCGAATACGGAACATAAATAAAATTACGCACGCTTATTTTGGCTCGGGTTACATCGAAAAGTGGAAAAGTGTCCTGCACCGTACGCTTGCCCCTCCTCCCAGCTGAGTACTTGACCACGGGCGCTACCGGCAATTGGAAGTGCGGGCAACCACACGGTTTTAATTTGGAATTTAAACAGCCAACCGTTTGGCTCTCGTAAAGAAACACACCAACAAGCAGAGTAACAAGGCGTACAACAAGCGTAAAAATCAAAAAGTTAAATTGATAAAAACAAGTGGCGGACACTTTTTGGTTGTTGTTGCTGTTTTTTTCTGTGTTCTTTTCAGGTTTTTTGTTTGAACAAAATTCGAAACTCAAATAAAAACTTTAAATTGGTTACAGTGATTTTTGCATGGTTTTCTTCTAAGCTGAAAAGCAATGCAGATGTTTTGAGTATTCGAAAAGTTGCGAAAACCTTTTTCGAACCGGAAGATGTACTCTGGCAAAAACCACAACTCTGTAAACTCCAATGGATTTTGAGCGTGCCCACTACACTATTAACACAGGGTTGTCAAAGTCGCGCTTCACGATTAACCGTGCATTGCTTTATTGATACTAACTTTTGAACCAACTATAAACTTATTTAAGTCGTTATCAATTGCGATTGTATATCCATTCCAGAACATAAGTTCTCAATTATTAACCAACTTTCGGCAAAACTTTTTATCAATCATGTGAAAAAGTTTAAATACACAAAAAGTTCTTTGCCATTGTTAAGACTCAACCGGCACTTTTGTCACAACAACAACAACAGCAACAAGCCTTACACACAACTTACCTCTCCACCGAAACGAACAAAAAGAGAAAAAAGAATTTACCGAAGTCCCATAAAATCTGTTTAATGTCAACACACCGTTTAAAAGTGACAACTTGTCACCCGATGTTGATGTCTTTCTTCAGATGTTTCGGCTTCGGTGACTTGTTGTGGATGTTCACGTTGTTGCTGTTGTTGTTGTAGTTGTTTTTATATTTACGTTGTTGCTACTGGTTGAGGTTGTTGGTTGTATTTTCTTCTTTTTTTCGGTTGGCTATACTTGCAATGCTTAGTCTGGTGTACAGCAGTAAATACAAATAAAAGCTCTTTGGAAATACAAAAAAAAATGTGAAGGAATCCCCACCAAATGCCAGGATATTACAGGACATACGTTAAGTGTGAGTTAGTTTGGAATGCAAAAGTGATGGATTCTCCCTTATTTTTCCGCTTTTTTGTTAGTTTATACGTATTCAAATATAAATAAAGACTGACCTCATTTGTATTCCACCGATGCCGCTGTGACGGGAAACTGTCAGCTCTTGGCAAGCTTTCCAAATTGTCTGGTAGTTTGATAGGTTCGCCATCTGAAAATGCGAATGAGAATGGGCATGAGAAGTGGTCGCAACAAAACACAAACCAAATAAAAATAAAACTTTCAAATGCATGTAAAAAAATCAATTTATTCCCAAGGAAATGTCGTTCTTGAACATTAAGGACATTTAAATTTGTCTTTAAGTGAAATTAAACGGAAAAACTGACAATCTGAAGGCAAACGGAACCAAAAAGGAAGAAAAGACGAATGCAACGAACGGCGCGAGGGGCATCAGAAATCATGTATAGACAATGAGTTGAACTTCTACAACCCTTTTTGCATCAATGAAGGCAATCAAGTACTCATAATAAACACTTGCCTCATTGTGGCTACATGTGAAATCCACTCATTTCAAAGGGTAGCAAAATGCTATGTTATGTGTGAAAAAAGGATTTGTGCATAATTTTGACACTCACTGTCAAGTGCCTTAAGAGCATTACTCAAACAGGTCTCGACATTTTGACGCTTTTTAGGGCTGAAGCATATGGAAACTTAGCGCCAGCCACTCTACAGTTATAACATATTTTTTTCTCCTTTCTTGTCTTACTCAGTGTCAGGTGAGACTAAGAAATGAGATATTTTTTGAAAAGTACAAAATGATTTATCTTTTTTGAATTGTCAAATAGCAAAAGTTGAAAGAGAATGAGAAATGTAATATTTTCATTCATTTATCACGAAAGCAACATTTGCTGTTACCATTGGTTTGGAAATACCTTTTAAACACTTATTTTCATACGTTTCAGTTTAGAATTTCCGACTTGACTAGTTCATTTCCACCCTGCACGGAAAGGTCATCGAGGTGTTCACTGCACTCTTTATTGAAATAAGTATTACTTAAAATTCTACTGCCTCTAACTGATTCATCACTTGAATATCTTTAGATCACCACTGCTTGTTCCAGGACGAAATTCTCTGACCCCCTCAATACAATAATAATAAAAATTTCACCAAAGACATTAACTCAACTTACAGCAGTATCGAAAACGTTCTGTCATTGAATAATTGCGTATTGCACTTAAATTCGAACAATAACAACAAGCAGGAAGTTTATTAAAATGCCACGCAAAATATTCGTATGCACTTCTTATTTTTTTACTACCCGAAATGGTAACTTTTGTCCAACTGTAATTTAGCAAAGAGTCCAAAAAATCTACCGACTTTTAGTTGAGTTGTGAGTTGAGTTGCTCGCCGTAAGTACTGCTAATATATCAAATCAATTTTTATTGTCGAAACTCATTTCTTTATTTTTTTTCCCACAAATAAACAAACACTTTGCCTGCCAAGCGAAAAAAAAGAAGAGAAAGAAAGAAATATGTATTTCACAAACTGTACTTAAACTGAAAATGTGTTTCGTGCGACTCAATTCAATTCACAAGAGTTGTTCAGTGTAGGTATGTGCCCAGACCGGGGCAGGCCGGAATGCATGCGAAGGATATTCTCTCGCAACTCATAGAGTCGATTTAAAAATAAGTACGTTGTAATCATTGCCAGCGTATATTTTATTGCCCTTAAACTATAACTAAGCTTCGTGTGTCGCTACTGGCTCCTTGTATCCATCGTATCCATCGTTCATTGTGAAAATGATATTTATGAGGCTTTTCCAAATAACAAAAGGGAACAGCAAAAAATCCATTGAGCGAAAGTTGTGACAACGATGATAGTTTTAAGTTTTATTACTTAACTAATTTGTCATTTCGCTAGAGAACCTAAGTAAACTTTTTAAATCTACGAGACGCACTTTTACAGGTTTACTGGCTGCAAAGGTCTTGAGGAACTTTTCTAGTTGTGTATAGAATAAATCTATAAATCCAAACGGAATTTTGAAAGTAAAATTTCAAGATAATGGCTACGATAGTTGAGGTTATTAGACTAGTTTTTGTTTTCTGAGTCTAAGAAGATAAAAATTTCAAGTGGTTGACATGATTGTGATTGTTTGATTTTTTATTTGAATACGCAAAATATTTGTCAGATTCTAACTGCAATCATTCATATTCCATAACAACCCTGTTTCGCTAAACTTCTAGTCAATTTATATGAATTCGTTTTTTACGTTGAATCCCATCTGATCAACTTACAAGACCGATCGAGGGACACACCAGCACGGATTCGGTGGCCGAACAGTCGTACTCCGGATTACTCTGTGCCATCTATGCGAGTAGAAGCGTCTTGAATTTTTTTCAGCTGATACAACCGCGTATCAGAGAGGAGTTAAAGCAGTCGAGTCGCTAAGAGATAACTATAGTACAACATTCGCCATGGAAAGCCTTTGCACTGCAGACCAAAACTTTAGAATTGAATAAAAACAACAAAGAAAGGACTGCATACTTTCAGTAACACTGACCTTTGTAATAGCACAGTAGACAATGGTTTATGTCAGGCAAATCGGTACCACTCTAACCTAACCTAACCAAACCATCCATTCCCGAAATTCATTAAATGGCAAATTGTTACAAGCAAAGTATGCGAACAGAGCTTTCTTAGACCGAGTCTTGGACAAACAAAAGATCATCAATTGATCACTAGATTATTTTAATGTTAATTTTGCTATAGCTACCCAGTTTGATCACCCAGTGGTGATTGAAGACGCCATTTTCACTTGTTTTTTGGACAGACAACGTGTAATAGGTGGAGTCCCAAGTTCTGGGCGAGTGTAACGCAGTGTAATCGAAGTGTAAATGAAAATAGCAAAAGAAAATCGAATCATTTATGTACCTACTACTAATACATTCCGATTATATCGCAGGTATTCATTCAGAATTGTCCATAGCTGCCTTAATCATTTAACCCGCCATTAAAAAACACGTAAAACGTTCACCAAAATTACTCAACTGATTTCGTAGCAAATTAAATCGCCATAAAAACTCAACCAATGTGACATTATATATTTTTTTTGACAATATGTAAAGCAAATTGTTGCCAAACCATTAAATCACAACATCCCGAAACGCCACCCCTAACCGCCTCCGACACCACCAGAAACCACTACCACCGCAGAACAATAAAGTAAAAGCCATTGTTTAAATGTCAAATAAAACTGTTTGAATAATACAAATAAAAAAACTTTTTAACTGGTGTTGAATATTTTATAAGATTTTTTTACAGAAACAGACGCTGTGTATTATAAAACCAAGGTATTCAGCAAAAAAAAAAAGAAGTAACAAAAAAACACCAAAAAAGTATGTAAAGAGAAGAGGTACCAAATTTTTAATACATCTCAGGTGAGACACGAACGAATGAACCAACGAACCAACGAACAAACGAGCGAACGCCACTCGCACCTTCCAACTCCTTCTCATCGTCGTCAATGAAAGGGCCTAGGATTTTATTATTATACGCCGGTTCTTTTTGTTTGGTTTGTTTAAGTGTACGTGTGTGCTAGAGTGTGTAAGTGTGTGTAGTTCCAGCGACAAATTTAACAAAAGTGCGACTACATTTTTTGGCACTTGTGGCGTAGAAGCAACCACACCGCGTTCTACTTTCAGCAGAGTACAAAGGTAGTCGAATTTTGAGTACCAGTTACTATTTTTTTTTGTTGCATTTTACTGGTAATTTAGCCTTGTTAATTGTGATAAATGTGGCGTACAAAAAAAATAATCCAAAAAAATCTCAAAAATGTCAAATGCTCATAACTTTACTTTAAAGTCATCCCTGGGGTCCTGCGAGCTATTTGGCCAGTTCACATAAAAAGATTTTTGAAATATGTAATGCAAAAAATGCATTCAAATTTAACGGGAAAAAGTTAAAAAATACAACAAAATGGGGTAAACTTAAAAATCAGCTTCACAGCATTTTCTTCAAACCAACGACTCAATGTTTGTTATTTGAAATGTAATACGCGGTATAACAACAACTGGCGATTAAAAAACTAGTAGAAACATTACGAATTTCGGCAACTACAATAAACTTTTAAGTTTTTGTTTCGAAAAGCGCACCAAGTGTGAAATTACTTTTGAGGCTGCAGTTTGACAATTAAAAGCTATTAAACTGTCTGCAAACGCGCCTAAAAGTGGGCTACTAAATTTCGCGAAAACAAGTTAGTTTTTCAACAATATACAACAAATAAAAAATGTGTTTCGAAACGGAATAAACTTTAAAAGAGAAATGGGAAAATTCTTTTCGTTTCTTTTTTTTCATTGCTATAAAAAATCTTGCACTTTTGCCAACATATTCAACATATTCCAAGAAACGGTATTAGTATGGGGTACAAATAATGATTTTTATCAGTTGCAAATGTATAAATCAAAGCAAACATCTGTCAAATAATAAAGTCAATGTGCAGCCCGAAGAAAAAAGAAAAGAAATTTAGTTCCGTAGCATCTTCAACTTCTACCAACTCTACTTCTAGCCAACACATACGAGAACCAGCTAGCGAACGAACGTCATCTATCTATTATCTCCCTTCGAAGGCAAATGTAGTATGTAGTAGCAAGTCTGCAAAGTTTCGTTTTTCTGTGCACCTCCCCAAAGAGCCACCGAAGAAAAAGTGTACAATTTTTCAGTTAATAACGAGTTCTTGTGTGTGGCCTCAGTACCGTGCCAACAACAACGCCATGAATCCCCCCCAAAAAATAAATAAACATAAAAGCCGAGTAAAGAAAAATGCCAAATACAAACATGCAAACCGATTACAATTAAATGCGTGACAGTGTGTGTGTGTGTGTTGTGGGGAAAAAAATGCTTAACACTTTTAGTGCGAAACAAAAGTACAGTTGAATTATTTGCGATAAAAGTCATTTGCCAACTACTTTTGAGATATTTATAGTGGTAGAGTATTTGTATGAAATTTATTAGTGCGTTGCCCAGAGAATCGTTCGGTTAAATTTAAGAAGATCTAATGCAGAAATTTAAGAAAAATGTTAAACAGGTGTCTAAGTTTCAGTAGGACAAAGCCCGGCACCTCGCACCGCATTGAACCTCCCTTGCACCCTCTTTGGACACCCTCTCCCTTGGGCCCAACTCTAAATGATGCTCTCATATTATGACAGTCCCTTTTAAAATTAAAAATCATACGAAGGAATCTCAAGGCATGCTTTCAAGGATTATAGATGTACAGCTTTCTAGGTCCACTATTAGCACAATTATTTTTTAATTTGAAATAGAATAGTTGTTCTGGGTTAAGGTTTTTCCAGTTTGACATTCCATGCCTTGAGAAAAAGCGATGCTTTGCCCTACACCTGCTGGGACCCTAGAACATAGAAACGGAACGAAATGCAAAATGAAAAAAAATTCCAAACTTGGAAAAACCGCAACGAAATGCAATTATATCTTATAACATCGCATACAATTTTAAATCGGCGACCTCACAAACAACTACCACACTTCGTATTATGAATTGCGATGAAATATTAAAAATCAAATCCAATGAAATAGTAACGGCCGTTTGTCTAATATTCGTCAGAACTAAGGTTGTTTTCTGAACATTTTCCATTCGAAATCCACTCAACCACAACCGAACCAAGTCTCCGAGCATCGCACGATGTCGCATCGGAGTTTGTTCTCCCAACGATATTTGCTGATCCTTTAAAATAGTTTTTTTTTCAAATGATATTCTTTTATAAAATTAAATGAAATAAAAAGTAAATAAAATTAAAATGATTTTGTAACTAAACTTACTTTCAACTAAATAATGACCAGTAACTCAGTTCCAAAAATAGCATAGCTATACTTACAAAAACTAGTATAAACGAATACCAACTCCTCAACGCATAAATTAACATAAGTCTCACACAGCCTTAGAAGAATATTGTGGAAAAATGCAACACCAAATCCGGTTGCATGCCGCTTCCTAACCCAGACAAACTAAGAACCAACAATTAAAACCATAAACACAAAGTATTCATGTCAAAACTTAACTAAAACAATAATTAACAACAAAAATGCAATTTGCAGGCATTTCGAAAAATTCCCAAAACCACACACAAATCTTGACAACAATCAACTCAGACATTTACAAAACTAGGAGCAGAAAGAGTGCAAAAAAACACATACTTACCATGAAAACGAAACGGATTAATGAATTCTTACCTGAAGTGAAGTTGAATGACAAAACAAACAAAAATAAATTATTTATGAAATATGGTTATAGGCGAAAGCCACAGAGAGAGGGCCAAGCGAAATGTAGCGCCAGCACACGGGGAGGCAGGGTGGTGAAATTCGAAAGCCCCAACCTGATTGTCTCAAGGAAATGCAATTATTTGACTACATTTTTTGTATTTCTTCTTTTGCATTTCCTTTCTAGAGCGGCCAGAACATTTTTAGCGAATAGTCTCAAAGTGACGTTTGCCAGAGCGTCTGAGCGAATACTCAAAATGAAATGAAATGAAATTTATTTAATGCATTTTTAGAACTTTTAGGAAGTATGTACGACGAACAGATGAATGAATCAAAATGGACGGACGGGTTGGATGGATGGATGGCTGGAAGGAGGGGCGGACAGACAGACAGACAGTCAAGCAGAGCGGCATGTATGCTATGTCAAGAGACTGAACATATGCCAGAAAATAAAAATTATATTAATATTCAGCCTAGGTTTATATTTTTGTTTCCACTTTTACTATTCTTACTCATGCAATGGAATTTGAGCAACATTTAAGAAAGTCTACAAAAGACAGATTTGCAACGTTTTTTTTCCATTTTTTTTCGCCTCTGTTTGGTATTCGTTTGCTGTGGCAGCGGTTCAGTTTGCGGTGCACGTTTCGCTCGCGACCTCTATGAGAAACCATTAGTATGACCATTAAAAGGTATGTGAAGCTTCATATTAAAGTGCAAAACGGCCAGGACCTTTTCACTTCTATTTACGTTTTTTCTTTTATTTTGTTACTGCTCCACCGACAAGGTATAATTTATTTTAATGTTGGTATTTATCATCTTTTCATAGGTAATTTTATGTTTCGAGTTTTTCAATTTGTGGATAATTTTTCCGCCGTTTCTTTTTTTCTTTGGCTAAATGTAAGCAGACAAAAAGAGAGTGGATTGAGTGAAATGCAAATGACTACCCTGGAATCTGTGGACTGTCAGGCAACATTTAAATATTTATACACTCATTAATCTAAACTAAAACTAATATTTATCTAACAAATTAATATTGTCGCAAAAATATGAAAATTCTATTGAAAATGGAAATACGCCAGCAACCAAGCCGCCTTGCTCTCCTCTGCACACGCACTCTTTGCACCTAGCCGATAAGCCAAATATAAATATCACAAGCCCAACAAGGTTGAAAAATCGAATTGAAAATTCCGAAAATTTTAACTGATACAACCGCCGAACCGAGCGGAGTCTCTGTGTGCAGCAACTCCTTTGCCCCGAAGCTGAATGGCCGCAAGGCAGGCAGGCAGTCATTCGGGCACGCAGTCACGTTGCACTATCACAGCTCGTATACAATGCAACTGGCTAATAAATCTGTTTTAGATTTACCTAATCTGAGAGGTGAGTGTGCGGTGGTGGCATGGTGGCGGTATTGGACACACATTTGCCAAACTAATTGTTCGTATGGCCTAAATGGACAACACCGTATTAATCCAAATTACCATCAAAGTGATTTAATTGCTTGGAATTGCTGCTTCGTAATGTTTTTCGGTTCGATGTTGGGTAAGCTGGCGTTGCTGGCCTAAAGTGTTGGCCATCTATTGGTGGCAAATGGCAAATGGAGACACAAACTCGGGGACCAGTCAGTGCAAGTATGGGTTGCGAACTTGAGCGTGTAAACATGAGGCATTCCAAACATGGCCACAAAATATTTCACCACACGCACACACACACACATATTGGTGCAATCGATCAGTGTTTGTTTTTGTGTGCAAAGGGCCTATCTCTGTACAGTGTTGTACAATTAAAAAAAAAACGGAAGTCAAACGAACGGACGAATTACCTGTGCTCTAGGCGGTGTTTCGTTATTGCTGTAATGACATCCACTTTTCTAGTTCCATCGGTTCTTGTTCGGGCATTTTAGCAAATTTGCATTCGTTCAACTTTCAACCAAAAGAGAGACCAGACAAGACTCATTGCTTAATTGTTTGGTATTTCTCATTAAATTTTGAAATGCTAAGTGAAATAAATGGGTTAAACAGACTGAAAATGCACTACAATTCATTGCACTATTCACGACATTCAACTATGCACGGGATACCTAACAGAGGCACCATTTTCTTTCAGCAAGTGCATAATCTCTTGAGCATCTTCGCAGATGTTTTCTACTATTGTGCGTATTTCTACCTAAAAATTGGTATTGTTTGGCAATCAACAACAACAGGAAAGACAAATCAATTTCACTTCTTAAACCGCGAAGTCGCAAGACATAGATTCCAAAATATTCACGATGTGTTGTGTATATAGCAAAGTGCTACTTTTTTCTCCTTACGACTCCTACTAAAAGAAACAAGTATGTGGAAAATTTGCTCGGTTGGACCAATTTTATGAGACATCAATTTGTAAATAAAAAAAATGTTAATTAGTGCATAATGGAACTGACAGCCTCGTGCATCTAGATTATATCGAAATTAGTTGACAATACCAATGACTTAGAGTTGTGCAGTTCACAAATCGGAACTATAGTTTACTTGATCCCTTCTTTGTGACCCACGGGGACTAGATTATTTCCGATTCTTCTGCGAATTTTTTTTTTTTTGCTTACGTTACGCAGGCACGTGTTAATGAACTACAAATGACCTCAACTCAATTGTATCATTTTGCGGAATATTTCACTTCCTGCGATATTATAATCAGTTCATGTGCAATTGTTATCTCTTTCGGATTAAGTAAAATCCCAAATTATTCCATGTGTGCACGAGTAATTGTTAAAATATAATTACACATCATACATGCTCGTAAAAGGAATAGTTTAAGAGGAATATACCGTCAAGGCAGTGACGGCGAGTGGCACGTGACACATAGTTAAGCTGAGGAAGTAAAATAGATACTACTACATACATATAATTCAAAAGTACCACTTTTCAGTGGCGAAGAAAAATTCCAAATAAAATAGGAAACCTTAAAATAAAAGGGAAAATGCTCTTCAGAAGGACAGACGGACACTTGGAGAAATTCAAAAAAGCAAACGAACGAATAAGCAATATTTATTGAGTACGTGATCTTTGACAAGTCCTTATGTGACCGTTTTGAATTTTTTATTGCCACACGAGTTTAGCCAAAAAATGGAACGACACAAAATAGGAAATATACCAAGAAACAGGGTGTATGTAATATGAAATCGTTGAATGTGGATGCTGCAAGACTTTGAATGGACAGCGAAGACAGGCTGTTCGAGGGAAAAAACACACAATTTTATACCAAACCTACAAGGTCTCGTCTGTGCCAAGGCAATTCAAAAAGAGTTAGCTAGCAAAAGTGTCTTATTAAAATTTTGTCAAGTTTTGCTTCACTTCTCTCGTTTTTTGTCATTTTTTTTTTAAGTTTAAGTTTCAGTGTCCCTTGACATTGTGTCGAATACTGCCAGTCACTGAGGCTTGAAGGCAATCATAAAATCATTTGGCTCAGAAACATTGTTCCGCTTTGTGCAAACCTTTTTACTAAAATGAAAAATGCATTAATTTTTAATTAATCTCGCTTAATAATAGCTGATGACTTCAGTTGAGAGATTTGCTCTTTGTGGAGGCAACACACCGAACGGACTATGGCAGCCAGGTAGCATTAATGTTAATGGCGAAATGAATTGTAAGGCAATTGCTGGACACGTTCGTTCGAATGGTGCCTTTTCAATTTTGATACAATTGCACGACAACATCAATCATGGGCGGCTATAGTAATTGGATTTACAGAAACGACTTGTGACTTAGTTGTGGTTGGATGTTGTTGGATTAATACCAAAAGACATTAGAAGGTGGAAAAATTCCAATGAAAATTCCAATGAAAAATCAATTGTAAGTCTTACACGCTTGAACAATTGAACCTACTCAAATATGAGTCACATTAGAGACAAAAAATGCACGAAAAAACGTTAAGTACTGCAATTTGTTTTACGATAAGGGCACACAGAGAAAAAATGAAAATATTCCCAATTCACAGCAAAAAAGCCGGCAACATGTTTAGATACACACGCTATAAATATCAAATAAAAAAACAGGTGAAAATGTAACAAAATTCAAAAAACAATAAAATATTATTGTTTAACAAAACAAACACACACGGAAAAAAACGTACACACACACATAAGCATTCGCTAACAAAAAACACACAGTTAAGAGACAAAATATTATTACATTAGAACAATAAAATGGCAGTACACAAATATAAGCCGAACAGCCAGCCCCCCTACAGTCATGCAAAATAATAAAACTGTCTCCACAAATACTTAACCCCTTGTTGCTTGCTGGCTGGTTGGCTGGCTTGATGGCTTTCTCAGGACGCACTCCACATGGCAAATGAAAGGACAGGCATGCCCCCCTACTTGTATTGTTGTGTGCTCTACCAGCTAAACTCAGATTTGAGTATGCAAAAAGCCGAGGGAGTCTCGTCCGTACAATAAAAACTAAATGTAATGAGGCTCATAAATGCGTTTAAGAATGTTTTACGCCGTACTTTAAAGTACGTTCGCTGAGCTCACTGTCTAACCGGAGGTGGGCTAGACTCCAATGTAGCTGGCAACTTAAGCAGCGTTTGGTTTATAATTCAACAATATATAAATGCAATTCAATTCACTATGAAACCACATACAAACTCCATATTCATTTGAGAGTGTTCAAAGTATTGAAAGAATTTTAATACAATTTGAAAACACACACACTAAGTATACTTAATGACGCCAAAGCGGCACTTAGACAATAGTACGTACTGACAATAGTACAAATCCTGACATATTTTACGATTTTGTATAGGTGAAACTGTGACACAACATCAACAATAGCAACAGTGACAACAGAAATATAGAAATATCCTACGGCCCTGCCGGATAAACAAAGAGCCCACAACAAAACCAACAAACCGAACCAAAAAAGCAAGCAAAAACAAAGCTTACACAAAACACCGCCAACAACCACAACAACACCAACAACAGAATCAAATGGTCTTTGGTGGCACTGTATTGTCTTGGCATTGTTTAGGCGTGATCCTTGTTAAATTTTTTACAGAGCCCGTTTTGCACGGGCAGGCGTTCGCTGGTTCGTTTATCCGTTCGGTAACGATGTGCGAATTATTACAGGAAGAAATGAAATGAAATGAAATAAAATTAAATGAAACATATGAAAATGAGGTGCTGAAGCAGGTTCTCCTCCTCCCTTTTTTTTTTGTTTAAAAGTCGTTCTCTTTTTAAGTAGAGTAATGACCGGGACGACTCTTTAATATGTACTTATATTTTTAAGAAACATATTCCGTTTCAATCACAATAAGTCGGGATGTGAATTAAAACCGTTCGATAAAATTCAAGAAAAACTCTTGTTTCAGAATATATAGGAGAAGACTGTCTTGTGGGCAGGAGAAAGTTGATTTTTTTCCAAAGTTGTTATACACTGCGTATGAGTGATGTTAATTCAAACGAATTTATATAGAAAAACGATAAGATGCGGATATTTCACAGTACATTTTCGACTACTTTGGAAACATTTTTGACGGACCTGCAGTCGCAGTCACAGGACAAATTTTACCTAGAAGGAGTCGGAGTTTTAAAATAAAATGGTTATGTAAGTGTTTAATTTTTTTAAACTCTAATCCAGCTGAAACATATTTTTTATTTTAAGATTTTGTGTCAAAATAGAACGTTGATTGCATATTCATTTTTTTATCCCTAACAAAAAGAAAAAATTTCTCCAAATACCAAAAATATAACCACAATTAAGTATAAGACGTCGTTTTGTTTCATATTTGTACATTTTGAATTTTCAGAGAAGAACCGAGTTTTCATTTATAAATTTAAGGAGGTGGAGTTTGTATTTTACGGACAACTAACTGCACTGCACAGCTTAAAAATGTAAATTTTTTTAAATTTTACTTCGTTGAGTTTCTTCTTTTTTTTCAAGGGCTGAAAAAAAACATTCACTTTATTTATGGACCATGACGAGATCTTAGAAAGAGACAGCGACCAAAAAAACAAATGCTCTGAAGAGAATTTTCGTCACTCGTTTTTTGAATACGAAACTAAAATATAAATAAATATATTGGCGCATATTCATAGTCAGATTTAGTAGCTGCTAAACCTTAGTAGCAGCTTAGAAGCTGTCATTTCAGTGTATTTTTTGTCAACTTAGAGTACTAAAGTAAACTTAATTTGACTACGAATATGGGCCATTGATTCTAGACAAAAATGTTGCAAATTTTTGGGGTTTGACCTATAAAACATTTGAATTTGGGAAAAAACTAATTTTGTGCGAGAGACTTTTATGTGTACTCTATTTTGGTCTATAGTTTCATCGCAAGAATTCATAATGGAATACGATTTCGATTGGTTTTACGATCATTTTATAAAAGAAAAAACTTTCAGAATTAGTCAAAAGAATATACCCTGTGATATAGAGCGGTGATATAGACTATTACATAAAAGGACATGGTAGAACGCAGAGAGTGTATTGCAATTTGTAACTGATTAAGATAATAGTTCATGCTTTAGTTAGTAAGTAAGTAAGAACGATTAATTTAACAACATCGAATAACAAAGTCTATCCAAATTAGATAATCAAGTGAAATTTTGCACCTCGAATTGTCTCCCATACAAATAAACGTGATCCATTAGCGCACAGTTGAATACTTACTAACGTTTAGAGGCATTATCGCACTTTGCATCTGACCGAAAATCTGCCGATGATGATGGCCACCGCCGACGGCGGAGGCGGCGGCTCCACTGAAGAACAAATGATTCTGATGCAAGGCCAATTGCTGGTGATGATGATGGTGGTGGTGATGATGGTGCGCCTGTTGCAGCTGCTGATGGTGCTGCTGCTGGAGTTGCTGCTGATGTTGCTGGTGTTGCTGATGTTGGTGGTGATGCTGCAGATGGTGCTGCGCGAGCGGATGATGGCCATTCGAGTGGTGCGCTGCTCCGACAATGGCTGCTTGTGCTGGTAGTGGTGGTGGCGGTGGTGGGGCTGTTGTTGTATATTGACGTGTGGTAGCTGCTACGGCTGCTGCCGCTGCTGTTGCTAAAATGTGATGATGCGTTGTTGAGCGCTGACTTTGTACTGTATTCAAACTGTGTATGGAGGCGTGTACCGCCGATTGATAGATAATACCGTTATTTGACATAGCCGTCATCGACTGATGATGATACATGGTGGGTCCCGTGGGTTGTTGTACGGCTGCCGCAGCCGCCACCGTAGCCATGGCCGAGGCCGAAACCGGTGCTAATGGCAGCGAGCGATAACCAGCCATTTTGAGGGATTTTGTTGAATTACGAAAATCTTTCACCGATTCAAAATGACTCACGACTCTTTTGGATTGTTTACATATTAGTTGCGTTCCCGACAACGGAAACTCTCACTGCACTTTTTATGCGAATGTTATTTCAAAGAAAAAAAAAAAGGGATTCACATTTTATAGTTCTGATCCGTTCGAAAGCGGGTCTCTTCGCCACAATCGCGTTTTGTTACTAATTTGATATCTCAATTTCTAAAAGTGTTGATATTCCAAAATTAAATATTTAAAAATTATATTCAGCTGTACATATCTACTGATAATGAATACAAACGTACAACTGATAAAACTATGGCTTATCTCTCAGCATCTTAATTGGATAGATGTGAGCAGCGAACGAGTCCAAAAGGAATTTTGAAACGTTTCTTTTCTGTAAAACGTCAAGATAACAATTCACATTTGTTTGCTTTGTATGACAAGTTCTTATTTCGCTGCCAACTAAAAATAGTAAGACGAAGAAGATGGGAGCGTGTTGCAAAATAGAGTAACCCACTAATTTATGTTATGAGAAGAACATGGACACATTTATCAGAGCTTATGCCACAGATTTATTGCTTCGGTGTAATTAATGAAGAGTAACGTGTCTCCTAAATATTGTAACACATATCAGCTATGAAGTTAGTACGAAGTGTAATACAATATTGCACTATAATGAAAATATTTCATTTACCAACATTGTAAACACTGTAAATATCGTAAAATAATAGAGCTACTAGTCTTCAAAAACTGTTTACAATTTTATTACGACTTTTTATGGTCGTAGAGGAAAACAGACTTCATTCCGTTTAAATATGATAAATCAGAAGCGAAATTGTTTATTACAAATACAATCAATGTTTTCATTTATTTAAATATTAAGAACAAAACTATTAATTGAAAGGAAAGTTGTTGTGAGTAACAAATATTGAAAAAAAAAAAAAGGATTTGACAAGTGAATTTTATTCTGTTACATAGCCCTTTTCAATTGAGGTTTTCAGTTGCATAGTAACTTAGGCCCATCGTCGAATCAAAATTCAAAGGATTCACTAATGGCGTCATCATTTGAGAGTTAAATGCCCAAAATCGGTCATTTAAGGTCCATTGGAGTTTTCAACAGTTTTTCTAGTATTTTCTGCTGATCACGAATATACCATCTGTTTTTTCGGGGTAACCTCTATTTTGGTCAAGAATGTCCTTTAAAAATGATATCCTTTAATATCCTTAAAGCTTTTCTAAAAAATTAATTCAGATTTTCAAAAAAAAACAAGGTTAGAATATTTGTGAAGTGCTATATTTACATGGTTTCCTTTGTAAAGATACATAAGTGATGTCTCAAATTTGGCTTAATATGGACTTTTGAAATTATGAAATTTGTATTACCCGAAAAAACCGATGACATTTTCGGGATCAGCAGGTCTGAAAATACTAGGAAAAAGTGTGTGAAAATCCGGGGGGTTTTTGAAAACCTCAAAATTGTTGTACCAATGTAATCACTGTGAAACTGGTTTTGAAAACCTTAATGAGCACATCAATTTAGATCGACACATGAACTTAATCCACTATGGAACTAAACGCCTCAATAATTTCTTAGTTTTTTTTAACTATCGACCAGGACAAAACTATTATGTAGAATTCACTTAAAATTTGTGAATTACGCAATTGGATTATGTTTCAATTTGTATATATTAAATAGTTTTAGACTCATACACTATTGACAATTTTCAATTGTAAACACCATTGATTTATTTAGTTTATCACATATAATTAGTCTTATAATAAACCTAACGAATTTGACGTGTTTTACAAGGCTTCAAATTCGCAATAAAACTTTTTAAACTCGATCTCTTGATTTCAAACTCAATCAATGCACACAACACATCAAAAACACATATATGTATAAGATTTAAAGGAATTACAACATTTAAAACAGGTAAACATCGATAGAATTTAACCATAAATTGCAAAATAAAATTATTACAACATTTATTAGTGAACTTATTTGCACATAGGAGAGATAAGGATTTATGAAGAGGTTTTCAATTTCTAAATCGGAAAATTCAACGATAAAAACAAGACGATTATTCTCAACTTTTTGAAAAAGAAATTATTTGTACAATCGTCTCTGATTGGTTAGTCTATTTCGTCTTCAAAGCCCAATGATCCCAAGTAACGAAAGATTTCTTCATGACTTAACAAAAAATTAGGGAAATCTCTACGGAATTGAATTGAATTCGTAGAAGTCTTCACGAAAAATAGATTTTTATCACAAAATATATGGTTACTTTTGAAGTATTCATTACACTAGCCAACAAGAGTTTACTCCCTAAATGAAAGCAGGATATTCTTATAGATTTTTGAACGTTGTAACTTTGCGATATCAATTTACAAAGTTATGAATATTTTTGATATATTTTTGTTTACACCCAAATTCAGACGCGATATAGCAATTCTGCGGACACCATCTTCTTCAGCATAAAAAATTGTAAATTCGGTAGTTCTTGACCTCCTTGATCCTGAATTTCTCAAAAACTTGACGAAAAATCTGAGAACGCCGGTTCAACGTGGAAAAATCTATAAGAAATGCTACGTTTGGTTTATGGAGTATCAAAACATTAAAATTTTATAGGGTAGCGTTATTTATTTCTATTTTGACAAGGGAAGTGGTTTTCGGTTGCATTTTTTTAGTGATTCTTAATCAGAGAAAGAAACAAGTAAGACTTGCTCAATCTGTTTGTTTCTTAAAACCGTATTGAAAAAAAACTCTAAAACCTAACAATTCGATAGAAAACATTTTTTCCCCAGAACCATAAAACAATAGGAGAAATATTCCAATTGTTCCTTCATGGAAATCGACTCCAAATATGCACCAAACGCATTATAATCCCAAAGAGATTCAATTACCATAAAAATAATCGCCAAAAAAAATTATATTTTTTCCTATTTTTTAAAAATGTTTTTATATTGAATAAAATATGTTTGTTGTGGTTTGTTGGTGCCAGCGCCATTTTGGTTTCAAAAAATTTTTTCTAGCTTGAGAAGTTGACGATTAAAAGACTCACTGGACCACAAATGAAGTTTTAGAAAAATGTAATTTTATTTGTAATCGCTACTTCGTACTCTGACCTCAATGGAGACGGATTTTTTTTATTAACCGAATTAAAAATATTTATGAAATTGTTAAGTGGAAAATCTTCAGTTACTCTGGACTAAATTTCAAAAACTGAATACGAACCAAAAGATTGGCTTCCTTTCATCGAAATCTTCACTGTAGATACTATCAATCAATGCAAATAAGTTCAATACATAAAATTCACATTAATTAGGTTCCATATACATAATAGGTATCAATAACACTTAAAACATTTATTTGAGAAAAAAGAACACCAACTCACACTGATAGATAGACAGATATATTTTTACTTCATAAGAAAGAAAAAAAAACGGAAAGTGAAACCACAACAATAACAACAATTAATATTTATTTACGCTGTGAACACAACAATTAAACGAATTACACAAAAACCTTGTTGCTTTGATTCAAATTGCTGTTGAACAAGAAGAAAATTGGCTGGAACAGTTTGTTGTGGATGCTGACTGACTAACGACGATGATGCCGAGCCGAGCTTTCTTATTCATGGTTTTGTTAGACACACTTTAAAATTAAAAACACACGCGTTGCATTTTATATGTTTCTTTTGTTTTACGATACAAATTATTTACGCTTAGCCGTTGCACTACGATTTGTACGAGTTTCGCGCGCTCGCACAAATATAACCACTGAAATCGCAACTTTCCGATTTGCTGAGTTGCCGTCCTTACGAAACGAACGTCCTACACGCGAGGCTAGAGTCTAGTAACTAAATTCCGTATTTGCGAAAATTGTGCAACAATATCCTGGCGAAGGATTCGTTGGATAAGCAGCACGTGAATCCGTGCATAAGATGAGAGCGAGAGCGAAAGAGATGGGAACACGGCAAATGCAAAATCGTCAGGGTTGGGGGCAGTTCGTTTTCAAACGTTGTTGTCGTTTTTTGCTTTTGGTTTCCTTGAGGAAGTTGCTTAGATAGAAATGACCAAAAAAAAGGATGTGATTTAAAAAATATTTTTATTGATAATCGAAATTGTAAAATTTGAAAAAAATTTATATAAAATTTTGGCAATTTCTTCTTCATATTAGCAATTTTAGCTAATTTCACTAGTGAATTTCATGAAAGCTCCACCGACACGTGCCAACAAACGTACATGGATGGGTTGGTTGCATTCTTCTTTTCACGGCGTTGTTGGTGGCCTGCATGCTTGGACCGTTTGTTGTTGTTCCGTCTTGTTGATTTTATTTCTATTGCTTGTGTCTGTCTTGAGGGTAGTTTTAGAGACCTGCGCACTGGGGGTGAACAATTTGAGCGCCTAAATTTTGGTACCTTCCCCAAAACAACAATAACAAAGCGATGGAATATAAGGAAAGCACGTGACACATTTGCCGCCGCACCGCGTGTGTTTACAAACAAGTGTTTGTTTGTAAACCGAACGAACGAACGACCGACCGACCGAGCGAACTAACAAACGAACGCAACGAGGGAATGGCTGGCTCGACGACTCCCGTATCGGAATTTGAAAAATTTGCGTCTCAGTGCAATGCTGGTGACTCTGGTGACAGCTAAAGTGCAAAAGTGCACACATTACGAATTCCTGCACCTTTTGACACGTGTGTGCGTATGTGTGTGAGAGTTTGAAGTAGTGTGAGTGTGCATGTGTGAGTTAGGAACCGCTCGTGTGTGTTATCTCCTGTGTGGAATGGAATTTTAATCAATCCTCGAGCAAATATTTTTAATAATGAAATTTTTATCCTTTTCAGTTACAATTTCTAATAGTAAAAACTGTATACTTTTAACATAAAAAAATGGATTATTTTTTTTATTTACTTGGTAATTAAAAAGAGTATATATATTTTGGGTTCTTTATTAAAAAATTAATCCATTATATGAAAGGCTTATCTAAGTCAAAACAACAACAACTTCATTATAATCAACACAATCATAATTTTAGACATTTTCGAAAAAAGCTCGAACGAAACATATGCAAATATTTGTGTACGTGTGTGTGTGTGTGTGTGTGTTGTTTGAGCGCTTTTCTGTTTACTTTATAAAAATATGTAAATGGCTTGGATTTAGTTTTATGACCTTCAACGGCCAACAACAACAAAAACGAAAACCGAACTATAATAACAACAACATTGCCAGTTTGTAATAAGCTATTAACCAGGCCATTCATTTTGTTTGTCTTTATGAAAATGAGGTTATTTGTGTACTCAGCCGTTCGATGAAATTAAAACACAATTCACCCCGAGTTTAGTTTAGTTTAGTTGGGGTGCATTTTAAAGTGGATTATTTTATAATTAGATATCAGAATTAGAATATCGATAATAATGTACGGAAATAATCGTAAAATTGAAGTTATGTGGGACAGGAAGTTGCACTTTTGAGCACATTAAGCGTCTCGTAGTTGAGAGTCAGCCAAATTATTATTATTATTAGTTGAGAGTATGAATGTGAAATGGAGTTAGGCTATAAATGTTGCCACATTTACAATTATATACACATTTGTCCAGATCCGTAAATGAGTCTATCCATCTGTCTATCTAAGGACAAGTTTTATATTTGAAATAAAGGCGATGATACAGAAGATATTTTATGCTTTTTATGGCACGGGCATTCGTTAGAGTATTCCCCTGTTTACTCTAACTTTAGTCGATGATTGGCCAAATGTTGAATTATGCAAATATTTTTTGTAAAATAAATAAGAAACACCCTTAATCTGTAGAAACAGAGATACATTCCGAAGAGTTAACCTTTTAACAAAAAAAAACCACACATTAATTTCGAATGGATGGTAACTCCATTCGAATGTTAAGCTCTACTTTCAAAGCTATTAAAAAATTTTTGTCTTGTGTTGCACGTTCTTATATTTAAAATACGACCAACTTAACTAACACTGTTGGATCAGAAAAACTTATTTTCAAAATGTTATACCCTCCCGCTATCCAGAGCGAATTAAACTATCAACAACAAAGCGATAATTTTAGGCTGACACGACTTTTAATTATAATTATTACAATTACTTGTAATTTGCACACCACAGGTAAATGGGACAACCAGGAAATTACCATAAGGACATTGTAAACAAAACACAGAAAAATTACAAAGTAAATAATGCAAAAAAAAAAGAATCAAACTTCAGTTTGCATGGGGTAGGAAAAGACAATCCTTTCAATTAATTCAACGATATAAATGTTTTTATCAGTATCCTGTGCCCTCACCTGACTGACGTGCGCTTTCGCTTTGTAGCAGCACTGCTAAAATTTGCACATTCTTCAATCAAAAAGAATGAAAAAGAAACAATCGAAAAACCGTACAAATTAAGCACTGTGATATCTAATTAGCAGACAAGTGTAACCTAGTACCAGGATCCACCATTTTTCCATTCCATTCCTTTTTCGTTTTTTTAATTCCACGCCGGAAATGTAGAAACACAGAAAAACTTTGCCCTATACACCGACACAGAGTTTTGATTTACTAAAAAAAAAAACGCTATAAAAAATTACAAAGAGTATCAAAAGAATAAAAAACTCAAAAAAAATGAAGGTAACATTGTAAACTTTTAAAAACTTTTGTTAACAGTAGTGAACTTTGCACTCTCGGGGCCAAACACGAATTAGCCAAAAATTCAGCGAGGCCCACATGACACCAGCCAACCAACAACATCATCACTACGGCCATCACCAACACAACGACGACTTCACCATTATGCACTTTGCTAACTAATAAAATAAGTTAAACAAAGTACGGTAAAAAAAAAATCAACCAAAAAAACCGCCGGTGCACATTTCATGCATATCTCCTAGATGCAGTTGTATCTGAAGTCATGCATGCACTCCTTTATAGGGTAAACGGTTAGAGTGTGGTCGCACATTTTCGTTTCAAAAATCTCTGGACTTAAAGCCAAATATGTTCTAATGGAATGGTTCTAATGGAATGATGTGGAAATGAACAGGAATAACTTTGAAATGGAACAAAATCGGAAAAGGTAATTAAAGCTGTTAAAATTTTTTGAATAACGTAAAAACCGGCTATTTGGCTTGTGGCGGTTAAATTGGCTTGTGGGGAACGATATTAGACCTTAGTAATAACACTATGCGAACAAATGCTACTTGTGGGCTTTAGCCTGGCGAAAATTCTAAAATTCTTCATTTGAAATAATTTGGAAGCGCCCCCTATTGGCGACAATTTTGTTGTATTATTTTCAGAAATACTACTATTAAATACCTTTTCAACAAGCTATTATTAAAACAAATCGTTAAATTCTTCAATTCGACTTCATATCTATTTCATTAATAAGGACCATACAAATTTATTAAAAATGTTGAAGCAATTCATGAATGTATTTCTTAGCACCTGCCACGCTATTGTTTAACTTGTATTTCTTTTCTTTTTTGATTATTTAAAATAAAAACAATGAAACACAATTTTAACGTTTGAAGGTTTCTCTTCTGTTCTTTTGCTGTTGCCTTTGTTAAATGGTATTTCGAAAAGTGATAAGCGACAAAGTACAGACATATGGGCTGGTATGAATCCATGTGTTTGTGCGGAATTTAGATATTTGAAAGTTTCTCAAATAAAATTAAAATTTGTTTACAAAAAAATTCCACATGCCCCCTCAGGCAAGTTTTATCAATAATGGAAATTGTTTTTTTTAAAAACTGTTGTAAGAGTTCAAAATACCTGATCACTTGTTCTCGAAGCGCTTCAAATGCAATTCAAGTCAAATAATAAAATATAGACAAAGTACTCGAGTATCTTTTCCATCTCTCGAATGGAGCAACCATCAAACCAGACAATTGAAATATCAGCAATACTTAAGTTTTAATATTAAACCGCTCCACCCACCACTTGCATACATTTTGGCTGTTTTTTTGTTTCTGCATTTGCTCTCCACAAGTTTCGATGCTTTGTGCATGTCAGCAAAATGTTCAAGATTTTCGAATTATCACAGCGACACAATATTTCTGAAGACATCAGCAAATGTAGCACGCCCGTAGGCGCGCGGTACTCGTTCGTTCGACTTGAACGAGCTCGAGCACCGTCGAGTTGTGTGTCACTTGCGTAATCGCAATCGGAATCACAATCGTAATCGCTTTGGCGGCTGGCGACTATCATCATTGCCATTGCATGTGTGCCAAAGTGTGAGACAACGACGACGAAAGGACGGGGCCGAGGACGAAAACGTGTAAGAGGATGAACGAGCAAACGAAGCCTTACACTTGTTTCAACACATTACGGACGGATTGGTTTGGTTGTGTTACAACAACAAACACTTGGAGAATAAACAGAATTATCCTTGCAAAGTGATGAGTGTTTCAAAAATCCCCAAATGACAAGCCGAATTGAAATCTAAGTGCGAAATCAATGAAGTTGTTGTTGTAATGAATGGTATGCTATTTGAAGTATTGGATCGGAAGGGGTGTTGTTTGGAAGCCAATTGCCAGCAAATCAAAAATTAAATTCCAAGCATGTTGCAAGCGCGTGAAACAACCATCTATCTATATCTACACTCTATTTATTAAAATTGCGTCTATGAAAATGGTTTGTAACGGGTATTCTCGAAAACTACTGGAACTCGAGTGAAGCCGGATAAATAGATTGTAATCTAAATAAATAAATATTTACTTTAACTATGTAGTTTTGACGGAAAACCTTTTAATGTTGATGTTTTATGGCGTATTTAAATATCAAAATGCTGATGATTTTCGAAATTAAAATTTAAAAAAATCTATCTTCATATTTCAATCATGTTTCTAAACTTTATTGCAAATTATAACATCGACATAAACACTTTCCCTTAAAATATAAAAAATCTTCCACAACAAATTTTGTTTTTCCCAAGTGGCAAGGTTTGGAGAAAACAAAAAAATGTATACATATGTACGAATACAAATGCAATGAATCGGAATTGCATACAAACGAAGTCGAATACTTAAGCCACTTTATTGTTTTGACTAGCTCTCTCTCATCCAAAAGCAAGTGGCGCGAATTGTAGTCTCAGCCTAAAAGCAGACTACACTTATTTGCACAAAAATTCGAAGTTGTTGTTGTTGCTCTCGTTAGATGAAAATAAAGAAATTCTCAGATATTATTTTTTGTTCCTTTCCATGGTCTTGGTCAGTTTTTGGGCGAAGCACGAAAAATACAAATGAATTTAATTTCATCAACAACACCAACAACACCAAGCCCACCACCACCACCAACAATAACAACACACGCCTCTTGCGAAAATAATTCAATTTTTTTTTGGAAAGTTTTTGTTGATTTCATTGAGAACACACGAAAAAGAAATCTCGCTAATGAGCGGCGGTTTTATTTAGTTCGAAAGATTGTTGAGGTGGCAAAAACTTGAAAAATCGGTTTGCCTGCTTGTGATCAAAGGAAATATGTATTTATTTTGAAAGTTGGTAGGATGAATTATTGTCTACATGAGCAGCAATTCATAGAAAACCTGGAGTAAATAGTGGTATCTTTTAGGTTCTTACTTGTGGGCCAAAATATTTCGTTTCAATTGTGCCCAAGTTAACAGAGTTCCATGTGATGAACAATAAACACCAACACCGAATTTCCCACATATGCGACTTGGTGTTAACAAAAATACAACAAACAACAAAGCTATGTTATATTCATGAAGGACCCCAAAGCGACCAAAAAGAAATAGAAACAAGGAAACGCTTGAATGGCATCATACAATTTGACCACTCACTTCACGAGTGGGAAAAATAGAAATGAAACAACAACAAAAATGTTGGCTAAATTGGCGATGTTCGAGACAAGGTACAGAGAATGTAAGCAAACACTCACTTCAATATGCCACGGAGTGTGTAGCATATCCCGGGGGTAGGTTTATTTGAATTTAATTGAATAATTACTTCATATTCGGAACACGTACAATGCAATTGTGCTTCGATTGACCAACGTAAAAGAACAGAAAAAACTAGTATGAGGATTCTGTTTGGTCAGACCTAAGTCAGAATACCCTACACCCTCTGAACTTGCATTTATGTTGTAGTGATTGGACGTTACTTCTTGGCGAAATCGTCTTCCTAAAAATTCTATATTTTCGGTAACTTTTCGATAATTGAAGACTTGAAAGCCAAAATTTATACTCATGAGCATGTGACAAATTTAATAGACCTACCCTTGGACATGCAGGGTATAAAGCGATACGAATTTTTTCAACCATTCAAGTTTTATATTTTTTATTTGTAGGTCCATTTATATTAACCTGGGATGCTTTGTTTTAAAGCTTAGCAAATTTTTGTATTCCCCTCCATACAAAACATATCTGCATATCTAAATAAATAACCTCAAAGCCACTGTATTCCTCACTTGACTGACTGTATAAATCAGCTAGAAGCCATCAACAAATAACCTAGAACAAATTCCCCAAATACTCTTCATTGTTCGCGCTTCGTGATGGCACCTGTGAATTTCCAAGTGCTAAGCCCTTGTCAGTTTTTCCAAAAGTAAACCCAAAATGTGAATAAAAGAAAACAATTGTTGTTGGTTTTTTCGAATGAAAACTCACCACTCCCAAGAGGTGCATTAGTTTGTTGCAACTGCAGGTGTTGTGCTGAGGATGCTGACGCTGTCGTTCGTTCATGCTTCAGCTGGACATCGGCCAGACTCAATTGCGTTTCAGTGGCTCCGCTGAGAATTGTTCGGTTAGAGTTGCCGCTGCTGCTGCTTGTGAAATTATTACTTGCAGCGCCAGCACCAACCAGAGAATTATGGCTTTTATTGTTGTTGGCATTTTTGTTGCTGTTGCCAAACACTGCTCCGGTTGCTGCGGCTTTGCCCAAACGCAAATATGTTGTTGTTGCTGCTGATGTTGTTGTCCCATTTTGTGTTGTAGAAGACGAAGATTTTGCTGTCGAACCCGAAGAAGAAGACGACGCGTTAACGAGCGTAGCAATTCTGTTGCCTGCCTTGATGTTGCCCAATTTGTTTGTTTGTTGGCCCTTCGTGGCACGTGCGAAACTTAAGGCACCCGTCTGGGTGTTGGTGCTGACGCTGGCTGTCGTCGGCGAAGATGTTGATGCTGCCGATGGAGTACATGCCGTTAGCGATGGCGGTGATGTGGATTTCCTTTCGACATTCGCAATCGTTGTGGACGAAATGGCACCAGACGTTGTGGTCAATGTGGAAGAAGCGGAAGAAGAAGTAGCAGAGGCGGCGGAAGAATTGCGTATGACCAGTATTGATTGTGATTTCTCTAAGCGTTTAAGTGTTTGTAGGACAAATGGTCCCTTGTTGTCCGCATGACCGCTGAGACGATTGCTGTCGGAGCTGAGGCTGCGCGATGACTGTAAATACAGGGGAAAGGGGAAACAACCGATTAAAGTGAGATTCTCTAAAGTTTTAATTATACTTCGATTAAAGCAAGTGAGTATGTTTCAGAGGGTCAATGCCGACTTACACCTACTGACGGACAGACAAACGGATATGGCTAAATCAACTCGGCTATCCAGCCTCCTAATTTTCATTACGAACATCCGATCAAATCATAAAAATAGTATTTTCACTTACAGTTTTGACCAGAAAGGGACGCTCGTGAGACGATGATGCGTTTGAAGTCGATTTCTTCAAGTGGGCCGTCTGCAATAGCACCGATTCCAATTGACTAGCATTGATGGGTGTTTGCAGTAGAATTGTGTTTGACGCTGTGGGTCCAATGGCATCTTTCGATCCCTTACTGCTATTGTTGGCGTTGGTGGTAACGAGTGAAATACTCGCAGTGGATGCTGGTATTGATTTGCGTGCAACAGTTGTTGTAGTCGGCAATTGTGTCAAAGTGGCTGCTGTTGTTTTGTCATGTTGTTGTTGCAGCAGCTGCTGTTGTTGGTGTTGTTCATTGATAAAGCTAATTATGTCATGTTTATTTTGGATGACGATTTGTCCATTTTCATTGCGTGAACCGCGCAATAAAATTATGTTGTTGGTTAACTGTTGCTGTTGTTGCTGTGGCAACTGCAGTTGTTGTTGTTGTTGTTGTTGCATTGATTCGAACGGTATACTTGCTGTCGTTGTGTTAGCAATTGTTGTTGGCGTTGTTGTTGCGGTTGTTGTTGTACTGACATTGTTCTTGCTGTTGGCTGTTGTTGTAATGTTTGCTGGGCTCTTACCGTTTGCATTTGATTCTGAAAAAAGCAATTGGAAAGAGTGTCAGACAGTTCACGGCATAGATTGGTCTCTTTCCAAAAAAAAAAGGCGTGTAAACAATAGACGTCGTCGGAGGTCAATGGCATAAAGCATTTTTCGATATAGGAAATCAAAAGACTACAATGCAAGTGAAAGAATGTAATTTCATAATTGTTGTAGGGTTTGGTCGTGTGAATAAATTTTAAAACAAATTTTTAATTTAGAGTAACGTTTTTTTTTATATCTGTTGATATTTTGACTAACATTGTTAGTCGTCTTCAAGATTTGTTCAAAAACATAAAAACATTTGTCACAAATCATTACCAATCAAGTGGGTACTTATTGCACAGGATCCCATCCCTTTCGTCAACTGATTTTCTGTTTTATTAAATGTTTAATAAAGCTCCACAGTCCCTTTTGGAAAAATTAAAAATCTGTCTCTTTTCCTACTATTCCTACTTTAAAAACTTTCCCTTTATTAGTTTTAGAACTTTAAATTATTACTTTTTTTGTCTTAATTTTTGTTCACTTTGCAGTGTAATATCCTTGAGCTATTGTAATAGTTTTCAGAAACTCGTGCAACGTCGTAATTCACTGTGATATATTACACAAATTCTTTAAAAACAAAACCATTGCCACCAACATTTTTTTTCCATTTTTTAATGGGTCACGCAATTGAACCCGATTAGATCCGATAAAATATTTATTAAGTTAGTCAAATAAAAATGGCATCAACATCATTCTTAGTCAATAGAGTTCACAGCGTCGATTTATGATTTATATTTATAATTTCAGCGACCCGTCCCCGACCAATACAAGTGGCACTGTATTAATGCGTTTGTGTGTGTGTGGTGTGTATGTCTACAGCGCAAAGTGTTTTATATGTTCTTTTTCTATTCTAATAATACTTTTATAGTTGTTTGTAGTAGCTTCCGTATATGAGGCCTTTGACGCGCACTCCATAGACAGAACACGGACATAGGACACATAGTGGCGCGTAAAAGTGTCCTTTTGGCATTTAACTACATACTTACTTGTTCTTGTTGTTGTTGTACGTTCGTTCGGTGGGCATTTCCTTTGGTTGTTGTTAGTCATAAAGCAGGCCATACATTATTTGCCATTTGCCATGAAGTATGAATGGTCAAAAGAATTCCTTTTGTTTTCGAGCCTAAACACAGTCCCTTGCACTCATCCTCACATATTCTCCTCACACAGTGCCGCCTGCGACTCTGTGAAGAGTGCTAGTAGACAACAACAACAAAAAAGCGTCCATAGACTAACATCCAACAGCTAATTATGACCCGCACGTTTATTCCATATGGTCGCCTTTTTCGAATGGTTTTAACTTTTTTCGGCGTTTCTGCCGAGTTTCTCTATGAGGTGTTTAGTTGCCGGAAAACAAGAGGGCAGGCGGCGGGACAGGGTCATTTGAACCTTTGTTTAAGCAATGCTTTGAGCTTTTTAGACGGCAAAGGAGCCGTGAAAGGGCAAAGGGTGTCACAATTTCGCAACAATAAGTGTGTCCTTTTATTGCGTTCGTCCGTTCGGTTTGGTTCGCTAAGAAGTGGACTATGTGCAATAAATATGTCTTCCACTTGATTTAAAGATAGGCTATCTATCGTAGGCCATGTTTGTCGTCGTTTGTCGTAGCACCACGGCTTTTGGGCTTTTCAATTGTTCGCTGTTGTTGTTTTTGGATAGTTTTTTTTTAGTAAGGAATGACAAAAGGCAATGAACAACAGACAGACAAGCCAGGCCAGGCTAGGCCGAGCGCTGCTGACGGCGGTTTGTGTTTTTCGAATGGTCACAATATTTGCAATAAAACGGACAAGCACCGCTTTGCATGCAAGTGCAGAGATGTGAGTGTGTGTGTGTGTGTGTTTATGTGTGCGTGAGAGGAGCTCGAGTGTGTCGTCGGGTTTGTCCATTTGTACGGCGTTTGGTCGCGTGCTGTCTTTCCTGTTGTCGTCGTTCTCGTTGCCCCATTTTCTATCCGCTGATTTGTTTGTGTGTATGCATGAGTATGAGTGCGTGCTTTTTCTATGTGTGTATGTTTGTGTGATGGCTTTTGTTGCGCTTTTTGCCCCGAAAGTGGCTCAAACTAACTTATTTTGTTAGAAAATATGTTTACAATGGATGTGTGTTTTTTTCGTGAACGTCGCGCGTCCGTCTCTGCTACTTCAATGACAATATGAAGTAATAAATTTCCGGTTAGCGTACGCTTTAGTCTGGTTATCTTTCTTATTGGGGCTGTCCTCAGATTGGCCACAATAGATTGAACATTTTTGCATATGCCAATGTCACATTCAATAAAGGAAAGGCGGTTTGGTTGCGTTTGGACATGTTGGACGACATGTTAAGCGCACATTTCTTGGTGGGAGTTTGAACGCCAAAGTCAAGCAAGGGGCTACAGTAATTTATTTATTTCCAGTCAGTTAGGGCGGATGAGTAATTATAAATAGATTTCAGTAGTCTCCTCCCGCCTATTATGTCCATATGTTACACACACTCAATGGAACTTATCTTCTACTAAAATCCATGATTACATTTTGAAAAACTTCCTGGTGCATCCCAATGCATCACTGGTGATCACATCTAAAAATAAAACATCTTAAACAATGAGTTTGTTTTGAAGCAAGTTACTTTTGACACATTGTGTATATTAGATAGGTATTTTACAAAACTTTTAATTTTCAAAAGCAAACCTATTTTGTTAGTCTTATCATTAAAGACTCAAAAAACATTGCTAGATCGGTTCAGTGTTCGATGCTAGTTACTTTTCCATACCTCCTTATGGGCGTTACAAACTCACTATTTTCTAAATTGTTAAAACTTTATGGCTTCTATATTTTATAGGTGTGAGTATTCAGAAAGTTGAGAAACAAATTTCCATAGTGAGTGATATTTGTTTTTCGATCATCTGTCAAGCACCTATTCATCCCTCATATGGAAGAAATGTTCTTTGAAAATAAATACATGCGGCTCACAATGACAAATCACATTTGAATATGGGCACTTGACTTTTACCTATTTCTATCCTCACCCCCTTTAATAACTAAAGCAATATTTTTGGCGAGACCTATTATTCCTATTGAAAAATTATGTATGAGACATTTCTGGTATTGAATGGAGCTGTATCACAGTGATATTTTTGGAATATCTGGACCGTATGCTTCCAACACTTTTTCAGCATATAATGTGTAATTTACATATGTATAAGGTTAGTTTTTCGTGCTTTGGACTTTTCATTGTAATTAACATTGCTTAAAATCCATTCTGATTTGAATTAATCAAAGGAATCGAGGATATTTCTGGGAACTCATACAAAGTTCGTTTCAGAAAACTTCCAAGCTATAAATTACTTGATGTATCAAACAGTAATACATTGGCCCTTCAGGGTTTTACAACTTATACAGCGACTCGCATAAGTATTATGCATATTCTTCTTCACGTAAAGTGGCACACAGCCACATTTTATAGAATCAATCAACAGAAAGGTCTATTCAATTCCTTTCGAATGAGTACCTATGCGACTTAACCCGTTAAGTACTTTTTGAGAAAATCCTCGTCAGTTGGTTTTACCAAATGCTTTCCAGCCTTCCATCCACAGATGTGCCCCGTATCAGAATGGAATGCCCTTTTCCGCTCGACATGACCTAGCCATCACAGACGCTGCATTTATATGTAAGTATCGGAATATAGCTCATACAACTAGTGATTCGATCGTATACGCCACTCTACGTCGATGAAAGCAGATCATAGATCATACGAAGAATTTTCCTAAAGCAGTTGGGGCATGATGAATGTTTTATAGATCGTGTATTTCGTTCTTCGGGAAAAGGATCTGGTTCTCAATTGCCTACCATTCACTATTTGGCAAGACTTATCCTCCGATTAATCTCCACGTTGTTTTTGTGTCTATGATGGCTTCAGGGCAGACGAAGTCTTTCACAACCTCGAATTTGGAATCGTCAACAGCGACGTGTGGACATTTTATTCGTTGACAGAAAGTACTTCGTTTTTCCCTCTTTCACCACAAGTCCCACTCGACGCGCGACTCCTTATCCAGTTTGGACTTCACCCAAGGGGCTAGAAATATTATCAACTTTGCTATTCGACAGTGTTTCTGTGTTTGAGTTCTTTAAATCTAATTTTAAATACTGAGTTGAGTTGAGATTATTTATAAATTCATGGTTATGCATTGACCTCCAGTTGATAGTTGATGTGTGTTGTTTTAACAAAGATACAAACATTTTAGAAGAATAGTGCCAGCTATGATTTAGGATACTTACGAATCTGAAGGCTCAAACAGTAAACAGCCTGCGAAGACATTATTTGCTAGCAAACATGTTTCTGTAAATATGAGAAAAGAAATTTTTGTTAAAAATTTAAATGAATTAAATCATTGGGGGCTATATTCATAAAACGAGAGAACAGTCATTTCAGTAGTGAACTCTACTGAAACTCTAATAAGAATATCGTAAATATTCTTTTTGGCATTGGCCCTGCATATTCTAAACCGCTCTAATGTAAATATTTACAAAATAGAACTAGCGCTAAGTCGAACGCAGGTGGTGCCCCGGACCAAAATAACACAACCCCCCTTCAGATCACTCCTCCCTCCTCCTTTGGAAATGTTCACCCTACCTTATCTCTACTATTAGTGTAGTCAGCTGCGGCGCTGACTATTCCGCAACTATGTTCCAATAATCCGTGCCATTAGCAACTTTAATGAGAGTCGAGAAATTAAAATTCCATTGTAGGTCAAGCAGCAAAAATTTTGTTTAGAAATCGATTAAATTTTATTGTTGTGTCGTTTCTAACCCAACTTTTTGATTATTTTTATTGTAGTAAAATTATGGTAAACTACACTACAGGGTTTGGACTGAGCCATTTCAATTCCGGAGTAAATGAAACAAAAAAGCGTAGTAGAATCTATTATTGCGGAGGTGAATTTTAATTTTTCTTTGGACATGTCAAAAAATTCTGTCCTAATACAATTTTACAGCATAAGAAACTTCGCCAAATTTTCCTTTAATCGTTCCTTTGGAATTGGAAACGAAGCAGATGCGGCGGAATTCCGTTTTGGAGAAATATTTCTTGTTTTGTGTAAAGCGAAAATTTTTTACAAATTAGGAAATGAATTTTGTCATAAAGGTCATTCCAACATAAAAGCAACCCTTCTTTTCGCTTTTCTGCATATTCTAGCAGGAATGGAAATTTCGTTTGTTTTCCGCATCGTTTTTTTACATAGGTTTGCTTATGGGAGGGGAATTTTTTTATATCTGCATACCCGCCATTGAAGGCATTGTCAACTGAGAAAACATACTTTAACTGACATATGACTTGCTCATTTTCGCACTTTAAAATGCATTTTTGCATACATATAAGTATTGTCTCTTTTACTCGGCAAAAAGAAAGTCAAAATAGTGACACTTTCATGCAATGAATAAATGTCGCTCCGTTATTTTGGTTTGAAAAAAAATCAGAGTTTCTCAAAATCGTAGTAGATCTACTACGATCTTAGTAGAGTCCGAACCCTGGTACACTATAATTATTATGGTATACTTTGACAACTCGCTGTAAACAAAATTTACTGTAAAATGAATGTTAGATTAACAGAGTTGTTGTTAGTGTTTTGCTGTTTTTCGAAGTTCGGAGCTTTAGTCGAAGTTAGTTGCTGTTTTTCGGTTGTGGCAGTGATGCCATACATACGGAAAAATCCGTATTTATACGGAATTGTAAAATTTTCAGGAAAAAAGCGGATATTCGGATTTTTTGAAAATACGGATTTTCTAAACAAAATGTGTCGGAACTTTCGCACTTTATTCTCGTTCACCGCTTAAAACCGCTTGTAAATAACGCTATTTGTTGGAGAAAATTTCGCGCAAAACTACTGGCAATACTGGTGGTCCTATATTCGGTCGGCCATAAAATGTCCCCGAATCCGTAGCGACCGGCCGGGATCTCTTCAAAGACGCGAACCAATCTAGAGGTGCATCTCGAGAATTGTGGGATCTCTTCAAAGACGCGAACCGATGACCGAAATCTGGTCTGCAGATTTTAGACCACCCCGGATTTACAACCTACAACTAAATTCTTAAAAAACTGCTTCAATGTAAAAAACCACTAAAAAAGTAGTTATGAGAAGATTTCTGAAACATTTTTCTACAAAATTGAGAATATATCACTTTTCGACACAGATATATTGCAATTTCACTCGGCGAAGCTATGGCCAGAAAAAAAGGGGTTGGAACATACCAGTACAAAATTTAAATCATAAATTGTCTCCTGAGCTCTCAAATACGATTAAATCATTAAAGTACGACCCTGACACGATTTTTACTCAACTTTTATAAACATTTTTCGGCAAGTGTATCTAAAAATTAAATTGTAAACTTCACGATATGTAATTGTGAAAACTTGTTCAAAATTATTTAGATACATAACTCAAATGTAAAAGCTTTCCCCAACTGAAGCAATCAAACGCCGATTCACATCTGTTTCTACAGTAAATTCCTTAATTGGGGGTGTAAAAGAGCGCCAACCGAGATATCAAATGACGCTGCTTTCAATAGAGGCCTAATGAAAAAATCACAACAATAACAACAAAACGTGCTCTGATATAGTGGAGAAAATGCTTCATATATAATATTTCAGTTTTCAAAAAAATAAAATTAAAATTCAACTACACTACAAATCTCGCGGGGCAGATAAAGTACATATAAACTGCGATTGAGCCCGGTGAGATATCACCATAATAGACGGCAGGGAGGGGTATTCAAGAGGACCGAAAGAAGGCATCTGTCTGTATAGTGGGGAAATTCTACTCGGACCCCCTTTGACTTGACGGCGCTCCATTTGATTCCAAGCGCGGAAGAAGACCGACTACAATGACGAGCTTTATTGTTGTTGTAGTACCAGTCGGTGCCAGTGTAACTGTCGTTATTGCCGTAGTTGTTGTTGCATGATAGTTATCGCTTTTGTTGTTGTTCATGCTCAAATGCAAATACAAATAATTGAATTAAAAAAGAAACTCAAATGTGGTTGTTGTTGTTGTTAGTTTTTTTTTTTTTGTTGATTGAGAGGCGGATTTGTGTTTAGCGTAATTTTCATTTTATTGCTTGCTTGGTCTTTATTATTCTCAATTTTAAAATTCTAATTTTAGTTTCTTTAGAAATGCAAGCATTGGGATTTTTTTGTTCACAAAAATCAACTGTAAATCCCAGCTGATAACAGAATCCCAAATGCATAGAACAACAACTAAAATGGCAGGATTGAAATTATGATAATGCCTTTGTTGATCATCTGCATTATCATCACTTCAATTTTCTTAATGATAAGCGGGAAATTTGCTATGAGGATCTTGGTATTTGCGAATGGTGTTCGTTGCTCTTATCGCATTCGTTCAAATCTCGCACATTATGCAGGCAAATAAACGTGACTTAGCTGCGCCTTAAGAATTGTCACGTAAATGTTTGATTTTTATTTTTTACATTTTTTACGAAAGAAGTCAGTTTAGTTGGTGGTGAAATGTCAAAATTATAAAATCACACTGAAAATACCGGCACGTTCCTCAATTGGGTTCGTTCAAGTGATAAATATTTCTTCTCTGCCATGGCATTTTGTTGAAACTGAAATTTGTGCTGGTGTTTTTGACAAATTTCAGGTTTTGTTGACCCGAGGGTATTAGCGTTTTGATACTTTTATTGCATATTGTTTTGGGTGTTCTTAAAACGTAGTATGTATGCAGTTCCAATGCGAGAAATTAAAAATATTTCCTATTTCATGCAAATTAATAATCTACTAGTCAGGCTAACGAGGCTCTAACAACCGAGAAGAAGCTCCAAGTACTGTATGGTCCTGAGGCAATAAAATCCAGATGCATCAGCTATTTACACCAGCGAAGCTAACATGGATTGAAATCCTAAGAAAGGATCGCCTTAATCGATGAGGATATTTACTAATCGTTTTGCACATAACTTAAAACTAGTATGTAGCTACTTTCCCAAACGAAATAACATTTATGTATATGTGTATGGTTGTTGTTGCAACAAACCAATTGCTAAAATTCTCGCATGCAGCAATTTAAACATTTATTTAAGCAACAATAACAACAACAAAAGGGCATTTGCAAATAAAGCAACAACAGTAAAGGCTAAATGCGCCAATTACCTTTAAAAGCACAACAACAACATCAAAGCCATACGAAGCCATCATCGCCATAAACGCTGTGAATTGGAACATTTTCCACGTTTATTTTTCATTTTCTTCAAAATTTTCAATGCAATCTTTCGTGTATAGAGTGAAACGGACGGACGACGGTGCACTTGCGCCGAAAGCTCTCCGCCGATGTTTTTCTCGCAAACGAAAAAGGCGCATTTCTGCAGCCTAACGGTAAACGCTGAAGTAAAAATGCAATTTTCTGCAAAAATGCGTGCGAAAGACAAACAGCGCGGACAGAAAAAACCAAAGTGCTCACAATTCACAATGCATCATTGGCTGAGAGCCGGTGGTGATTCAACACATGTGCGAAAAGAGTCAACGAAACCAACAACGACAACTGGAGGAATTCCAAGCCAGTTTGATGAGAGCCGATCGGCAAATGCGAAAACCCACAAAAGTGGAGTTTTAGTAGTTTATTTAGCAATTTAGCAACAAAAGCTGGCCGTAAAGAAATGTGCAAAACTCAATGCGGCGGCACTTTGCTTCCATCCAGCCAACAACAACAATAACAGAAGCAGCTCTAACTTTTTGCGCAAATCCCCGCACCGTCTTAGGAAACCAGTTTGTATTGCAACTCAACAAACAACCAAGAAATTACGTACCTCTACCACATTTTGATTACACACATTTTCTGAATTTTGCACATATGTGAACTGAGTCGAATTAATGTTGTATCACCATTCGATGTGGCCATTTTGAGGGATTTTTACACCAACTAGCTGAGGGGATTTATTGATGTTGAAGAGGATCGATATTAAGATAGGGTAAGCAGACGCCATTTCTTATAATCCGTACTTACTATGAAATTCGATCCAGAATTTCGAGTTTGAAACCATTCGAAAACCGCACAACAAAAACGTAATAACATTTTTTAATAAATAAAATATAAATATTGGCTACAGCCGCATACAGTTCAAGGGAACATCACACACTGAATCAATAGAGTGAAACCATACAAAATAATAAACATTTCGGGTCCAATGAACTTCAAAATAATAAAATTTCGACGTACATAATTTACGCGACGTGATTTAAGTGACCTCTAACTAACATTTTAGAAATTATATTTAAACGTATAGTTAATAAATAATAATACAAATTGGAAATAAAAAAATGTCTATATAACTACAATAAAAAATAATTAAAATAAAAAATGTTTTATTAAAAAAAATAATAATAATAGATCGAGAACTATGTATTATAGTTTTTATAGAAGGTGGCAACATAGCTTATGCATGTAACATCACTCTCAAGTAGTATAGGGTTTGAGAAAAGCGATTGGCCAAAAACTATTGGTCATTGGCCAATTCAAGAAACTGAGTATTTAAACTTCTACCAAAAACTCTTTTAAATTCCTACTTTTATATTTTAGATTTTTTTGTGTTAACATTAGCAGATTTGGCGAGGAGACACCCTGTTTCCTTAAATTCACTTACATCAGCAAAAAGGCAACAACAACAAAAAAACACCAAACTACGTCTATTATGGCAAACAACAGGTATATATGAAAAAATAGCAATAAAAACACACAAAACCGCAGTTTAAGCCAAAGAGAAAACTATGTACGTGCACCCTATGGCCAGCGGGAAACGACCGTCACATAACCCCCATGTATTGATGTTGTCCATATTATGCAGGAGTAGTCGGATGCGAAGGTATTAAAAATCGTACAACGTTTCGCCTTGATCTGCCCTCAAAGCGACACAATGATCTCGGCCGAAAGTTTTGAGACCATTACAGAGTAGGCCTATTAAGCCGATTAAGACTCTAGAAGCACTAAAAGAATTTTAGAAAGAACAAACGTGCAATGAGAGGCACCAAGTATTTTGATTCTGGCTAAAAGTTGAATGGCTGCGGGGACGAAAAAGTAAAGGAGGATACCCACCTTTTTCTCTCTCAATGTCCAAGATGACTGTCAGAATTATATGGGAAACCCCTTCATGGTATTCTCGTCTTTGTTGGACCTCATGGGTGTCTGGCGCGGTTGACGAGTATGCGGATATCCCACCCCTCTATATTGTTAGTTATGTTTTTAGGATAACTTCCTCTACTCATTAGATCTAGTAGTTGGAAGTATTCGAGCCCAATACTTTATTTTATGCAACATTATTTAACACAATTCCACACATCACTGGGAAAACATGGTTGATTTAGCTATGGACCCATGTTGTGCTTGTATTCGCCATTAGACAGTATTTCCTCGTTCACTAAAAATGTTTCTGATTGATAGTGAGTCTTACTTTGACCAACAAGATTCTACGATCTGATAGTCTATCTCTGAAGCTATCCATTTAATTTGTTGATTGGGACTCTAGCGTCTCATGACCCATATATGGCTTTTTGTCACTTTAATGCCATAAGGCACTTAACTTAATTTTCGGAGGCTCTCCCATGTTGCCTGTTATAGCTCAGTATGGCCAACAATACGCGCTCTTGTGTGTGCATTTTCGAGACGATATGCGATCTGAACCGAACTCCAGAGTAGTTGTTTTTGTTTGTATTTCATAGTTGAAATATTTTTTCTTTCTTTCTGTGGCTGGCACCGTCCTGCTCTGGTCTGCGCCACCACCAACCATCAGAAAACGAGATTTTGTGTGGCGGTGGCATTATGACACACGACTCGGGCTAAAATCGAGAAAAATATTATTGTAAAAAGAAAAAAAACAGACACAAATCCGCCGATTGTGGAGAACGACTACTGACTGGTGAACTCGGAGAATAATCGAGACTCAAGTCATTGCGGCCTGAGCGATCTATCCAACCATGTTCAGTGTTTAGTTCAAGTGCTCCGGATCTGGTTGCGTTCGTCGTCGTTGTAATTTCTCGCTGTAGTAAAAATTTTCATTTTATTTTTTGCGAATTTTTCGTTGTTTTTTTTTTGGAGTTTGTGAGTTTTAAATTATATAGTTTTTTCTCGTTATTCGTGGCTGGTGTTCGAAGATCGAGTGCTCTTTTTGGAAAACCAATTTCAAAACATAAAAAAAATACAGCAAACAGAAAAAAAACAAAGAAATACAAATTTAGACTCGTTTTTCGCATAAATACATACATAAAGTGAATTTATTAAGATTGAAATTTGTAATTCGTAAATTATAAAATTTACAAGCAACTTGTTTACTGAATTGTGGAGACGAGCCGAAAGACGACATTTGCAATTTTTATTATTTGTTTTTGGCTTAAGTGTAGAAATATTTTTTAATTTTTTCCTGAGTGTGTGTGTGTGTGTTTTTTTCTTTAAATATAATTAATTTCAAAGGAAAAGTTCAATTGGAATCTCTCTAATCTTGATTTGCGTTGGAGAAGAGAAAATCTCGGCATTTCAGCACTAGCAAGTGAGTAAAGTTTCAAATGATTGTGGTTGAAGCCTAGAGCTCCGCTTTTGTGTTCAGTTAAAAGCTGGTCGCAGAGCGAGTGAGACGTTGTTGGATTCAAAATCGGGAGTCTGTGATCTAGGCGGTCGATCAGTCTGTCAGTCTATCGTTTGGTACGATCCAAAGGACGGACACCGTACAATCCATACACTGCAAATTCAGCTAATTTGTATATATTTTTTTATTTGGTATGATTTCGTGCACGAATAAACAATTAATCCATCCATCAAAAAAAAACGAATAGAATAATAAAAAAAAACAAATACATAAATTCATCAAACTTATTGTAGTAAAATCTGTTTTGTGTGTCTGAGTCTTAATCATACTTCAACACCGCTCAGTTATACCCAAAGAAAAAAAAGCGGAAAAATTAAAAAAAAAAACCTTGAAATCGGAAACTTTGAGGTGTATTTCCTAAAATTCATAGCTAGATGATGAAGCGATAATTTCATAATTTCTAAATCAGTTGATTTATTTTTTAATTATTCTTAGAAAAAACGACAAAGTATATTTTAAAAACCACTTTTTGTGATATATTTTTTCATCCATAATATGTGCAAGTAACAGGTTTCCAAACAACACATTTTTGTTTGTTAAATCTTCAAAGCCCAACACTTTCACGAGAGTTCATAGGTTGGGCCGAGTTTTGTTTTTTGGCCATAACATTTTAATTGAGTACAATAAGGGTATTCATTTAAAGTGGGAAACCCCTCGAAAACGCGAAGTTGCTTAAAAGAACTGTCAAATTTCATATATTTTGACTGCTCATCTGCACAACTGAATCGTTTCAGAGGGGTCTCCCACTTTAAATGAATCGCCCTAATATAATGGTTGTATTCTATCATGCATTTTAACATTAACAACTAAAATATTAGGGTGGCCTAACCTGCTCCGCCTTCCCATACATATTTCGATCATGTTGTTGGAATATTTTATAAAAACTACTTTTTTAAAGAAAAAAATTACTGCATTTTAGATATTATGTGTCACTTCTTTAAAAATGTACCTTTTGAAGATTTATTTTTAACTGCTAGATAGAATTTTTAGAAGATTTAACAAATATTTTTCAACGAGTCTCCCTCCATACAACCAGTGCATACTATTTTACGTTAAGCTTTGCCGATGCATACATATGTACAACCTAAATTGTTGTTGTGTTTTAAATTGTATGCTGCTGGCGCTGCTCTTTTGTGGCGAAGTGTTTTGTTGTTGTTGCTAGCGGCCGCTAATGCATGCCCAGTAACATAGTGGCGCTATAAAACACGCAACATTTTCATTAGAAAGTTTTAACGGCGAGCTGCGCGCCATTATAGGAATTTTTCAGCTCAAACAAAAAAAAAACTCTGGCCGCATTTCTACCGTCTAGGAGGGATGATCTTCCTAACCTGAATATTCCCACAACCAAACAATTAGAGATTCCAGACATTTGCCAATTCTTATATACGCAATTAGTTCAATTCTATTTTCTATTCAACAATTTGAGGCAACATCTAAATCGTACTCATTTGGAATATTAAAAGCCAAACGATGTAAACGTTCATGTATGTCCACATGAAGTGAATGACGATATATACGACGACGACGACGACGACGACGACGACGACTAGCTTCCGCCGCAAAGTCATTATGTCTGCGCACAGGGTGTTTGTTGTTTGCTTTGCTGGTTCGTTTTCTTTTCTTTTTTTTTTTGATTTGTTTAAATTGTGATTTTTTATTTATTTATTAAATTTTATTATGTTTTTTTTTGCTTTCGTTGGCTCTTTTATGGCGAACTTTGCTTTCGCTTTGCGTTGCTTTGTTTTGCAATCATGAAAGTGATAACTGCGGTGGCACTTTTTCGATTCATCGTCGTTATTGTTTGCTTGTTGATATCCCCCGCAATATCGGTCAACGAAGTGTTTTTATGGAGTGTTTTGGAATATGTATGTGTCATTATCGGCAGCTTGAACAAAGAAAACAATTCTTTTTTCGGAAAACATTTCACCGATAAGGAGTAAAAGCTCATAGGTTGGCAAAATGTATAAAAGAGGAATTTCAATACGTTTTTGTATTCAGTGTGTACTTTTTATTACATTTTTTATTTTTATATTTTTTTTTGCTTGAAAGGAAATAACGAATGAAAGGAAGTCAGCTTGCCCGCAATTGCTGTTCACATCCGTCCACAGAGAAAAGTGACCGCATTTAAGATGTTATTATCTTAAAGATGCCATGCTCAACGAAAGCACTAATAGTTTTTCATACACTGATGGAAAAATGTTTGTTGAATCTTCCAAAAAAAACAATGCATTCTTTTGTACATTACAATTTCAGTGTCTTGAGATAAAATGATTTTTTTTAATAATGGAAGGATGTCTTTTTGATGAGTTAAATAGCACACAATAATCACAAATTTGAAATTTTATGAGGAATATAATACATTTTGGTCACAAATTCGATATTTCCAAAGTTGATTCTTTCCTAGGAAAGCTAGAATCTCTGTTTTTCATATAATATGTATATGAAATGGAGAGATATGTATGTTTACCATCATAACATCGGAGTATTTAGTGAAAGTTGAATGATGGTTCCCTTGGAATGTTTACTGGAACAACAATGCAACTGAAAATGATAATAAAATTTGAAATAAAATGAGGGCGTTTAGTCGTTGTACTGCTTTTAACCGTTTATCAGTGACATTCGGTACACATTTCGGGGGGCGTTATCACACTCAAATAGAATTAAGTATACCCCAGAGATTCAGCTTCAAAATAATATGAACAATTTTTTTTAATTAAATGATTGCATTTTCAAAAATTTAAGATAACACTGTACAGATAAAATGACACAAACATTTCGGAATTAAAAATCTACGAACTAGTTCCTTCATTTTTTAATCTCATCCAATCATATTTCCATTTTAACTTTAGAAAAGAATATCAAGACGCACTTAAAAAATAATGAAGAATGTTGAAAAAAAAATATATAGTTACCAAATCTATTAAAGTATAGAAAATTATGCGTCTCGCATTTCTTTCGGGACAGTCAGGCTGTTGAAATACACAACTGACCCCGGATGATCTAAAGTAGATACTGCATATTATCATCATCATTAGTTCCATATTCTCCTCGTAGAGCATACAACCTGGAGCTAGAACCTGATTTCTGCTCTAATGCGACTCTACGTCTTTATTTGTTGATGCCTGTAGTCAATAAACTAACTTAAATTTATTTTTTTTGTCGATTCTCTACATATATCAATTTTGCAAAATCGGAAACTTTTATGGGAAAATAAACGGTTTAAATTTCCAAAAAAACCACACGTGTACCATACAACCCGAAAGTCCCTTAAAAAATAAATAATATCATTTTTCTGGAAAGATTTAAAAACAATATTGTGAATATTTCTCCAACACAATTAATAGTTTTTAAATAGGTTGGATTTGGTAAAAAAAATTATATTTAATTAATTACCGTGCGAACAATTTTCAATTTAACCTGCGATTTTCTATTCTCAGCATACAGAGGCAATTAAAATTGGAGATAAAAAATTTTCAAAAATAATATGAAAAATGTACAACGGCACGCAAATGAACGAATGTAGGTACTCAGTAACTGAGGTTCGAATTCCAAGCACATCACATTGATTATATGTGGAAATAATTAGCTTAAGCTATGCGAACACTTGTCGCTGAGTTGTTTTTTTTTATTGTTGTCGCAATCCAAGTAGCATATTAGTGGATTTTCCAATTTAGAATCTGCATAGTTAATCTTGCAACGATGCCACATGCGCGAAGTATGACTACTTGTAGAATTTTTCATTAGGTTTTTGAGCTGTTGGAATAGCTTTTAGTATGTGAAGCGCTGAGTGCCTCGATTATTAATTATTTATTTAATGCTAATTAAATTATTTGATTGTATTCAAATTGATGCGGATATATGCACATAAATGAGAAAGCTGTCGGTTTTCAAGTTCGTCCATTATTTTACATTGTCAAGTTATTCGTATTAATGATGAATGTAAAGAAATACTTCAATCACTTGTCAGTTCTTCAATATAGTATTAAAGCTTATCCTCTCCGCGAATTTAGCTGTTCGCTAAATTGCTTTATATCTTGAGATAAAATATAAAAGGGAAATGTCTGCATCCGAAATACCAGTTGGCGTATTTAACCAATAATAGTGCCTGAAGACGTCACTTCCAACCAAGGCGCAAATTTTGGCTTACCTGAAAATTTCCAAATGTTCACTTAACGCATTTCTGCGCTGAGCCATCGCTATGGAGATTCTTTTTCTAAACTAGATTAATTAAAATGTACACTTATGAAGTTTGTCTATGTCCAACTGAACTGACAATATTCTTTATTCTCAATTAATTTATTTCAGGTTTGTTTTGCCAATCTACCGATTCTGCCACCGCAACCGAAATCACTCGCAAGATGTCGCAATTAATGTTTTGGAATAAGCAAAACAACAATAGTAGCAACAACAACAACAGCAGCAACAATAGCAACAACACTAACAACTCTAACAGCAATGGAGCAACGACAGATGCCAAAAATGGCAAAAGAAATTGGCTACACGCGCCCGATGCGCTCGTCAATGGGCATGTTGTGTATCTAGTCAAGGTTTGTACACAGAAATGGATAACTTGTTAACAACATTTTCAAAAATCTTAAATGTTCCCATTGCTACGACACACAGTTCTTCGGCAATTTGCCCGTGGAGCAGGCAAAGGGCATTGAGGTGGTCAAGGACGCCATCAGGAAACTGCAATTCGCACAGCAAATGAAAAAAGCCGAAACGGGCACTCAGGAAAAATTCAAGAAAGTCGAAATTACCATCAGCGTTGATGGTGTGGCGGTACAAGAGCCGCGCACACAAAAGATTCTCCACCAATTCCCGCTGCACAATATCTCCTATTGTGCGGACGAGAAGGGTGTGAAGAAGTTCTTCAGTTTCATTGCCAAGTCCGTGAAGCCACTGGATGGCAGCACGACGACAAACGGTGTGGGCAGTAGTAGCCTCAGTTCGAATGGATCCACCACAGGCGGTAGCAATACGGAGGAGACACACGAATGTTTCGTCTTCATATCGAACAAGTTGGCCTCGGACATCACGTTGACCATCGGCCAGGCTTTCGATTTGGCATATAGGTGGGTTTACACACATTCCTCAGTGTTTGGAAATATTTTCATCATAATTGATCTTTTCTCTAGGAAATATATCAACAGCAACGAAAAGACCGATCTGGGCAAAGCACAACAACAAATAGCAGAACTGGAGAAAGCGAACGCCATCTATAAAAATCGCCTACGCGAATTATCGCTGAAACTGCCCAAGTCCGAACTCGATGCCATGCTCCAAAAAATGGCCGTCAAAGATATACTGGACGTGCCCAGCGATATTGGCTCACTGACCAATGGCAGTGGCGGCGGCAAATTAAGTAAGCCGCATTGTTTTTCTTCAAAATGTCCTTGTTATATTTTCTATATTTTGATGGTTGTTGTTCCTGTCTTTTATAGTAAACGAAGATAAATTACTGATCGACACTAACTCCTCAAGTCACTCGCACAAATCCTCTACAACCAACTCGTTTGTGCCCATGGTACCGCCACGCAATAATTTACCAAATCCAACCACACACAAGTCCAACAATAACAACAGCCAAAAATTGGAGGAACTTCTACTGAACTCCGATTCGGACAGTGATTTCGATCCGCGTGCTGAAGAGTCCGTGGACAGCGGTAGTGGCGGCGGTGGCAGCAAGAACGACAGCAACGATCTGTTTGGCTTTGAGCCTTCGAAGTCATCGTATGGTCAACAATTGTTCCACAACAATAATGATAATAAATTACACAACAACAATAATAACGGCAACATCAACAAGACCAACAATATCACAAATGAATTGAATTTAACGCCTCCCTTGTGTAAGTTTGAACGTTTTTGTTTGGAATCACACTTATCATATGGTATTGCGATATGAATCAATCAGTAGTAAAAACTCCAAAAAATAAAAAATTATTTTATGTACCTTTAGTGGCTCCTCCACCCAAAGTGGCCGCACCTAGACGCAGCACTTCGGTTACGAACTCGGTAACAAATGGCAATACGGATTTATTCGGATCGGATCCATTTGAACTAAATGGTCCCAGTATTTTCAATGTGAGTGATTATTTAAAATGCGGAAAATTACAGTACTCTGATTATGTAACACGAAAGTAACTGTCCGTCAACCGTGTGACTACGTCTTGTGTAGTGTAGCGCACAATCAGTTCTCAGATTCGTGTTACGTAATACAGACGTTCGGACAGAGGCGGATGAGCTAATTATTCTAATGAATATACCTGTTCTCTCTCCCCAATCCACAGAACAAATTGAGCACCGTGTCCGTTGATGATTTTTCGCTGGAAAGTCTGGATCCCCTAAGGAAGTGAATAGCCTTCACTAGGCCCTGCTACTTTTTGTATACACTTTTCTTTTTCTATGCTTTTGATTTGTTTCCTCTTCATCGATTCTTATTTACTATTAAATACTTTGTCTTTTGCCTTGAACTCTTTATATAAAAACTTTATACTGTCTTTATGATATCACAAAATCGAAAATCTAAAAAAAAATAAATTAAATATGAATCGAATATTATTATTATGCATATACCGATTAATATATATAGTATATACATAAATACGTAGTACATTATTATTATTATTATTATTATTATTACCAACTTTTTTTGTTTTCGTATGTAATTATAATCAATCAGCATTAATTATTTTTATCTCTTGCTATAAATTTAATATTATTAAAATCATTTCTTTAAAATGCGCTATTATGTATTATTGTATTTATTACTTTTATATTGAGTATCTATATATATATATATATATATATATAGATATATATTGAGATATACTTGATGTATTCAATAAATTAAAATATGTTTTTTTTTGTTTGTTTGTAATAGCTTGAATTCGATGATTATGATGATGATGAAAATAATGAAATGATGTTGAGCAAAGTGATAACCGCACCTTATATGAACGTTTTATTAAATACTGAAAGTAAATATATTGTAAAATAAAAAATGTGTCTTTTTTGGAAACCATTTGAAATGAAACCATATACAGTAGATGCAATGTTATTGTTAGAGCTCAAAAAATAAATTGTTTTCTTCTTACCCTTTTCTTTTTTATTAATAAAAATCGATACTTTTTTAAATGCACAAAACAAACACACAATTTATTGAAAAAGATATCGTACATACAGCTTTTTGCGTTACTAAAATTTCTATAAAAAAAGAAAACAAAGAAACATACACTATGTGTAAAATACTGCCATTCGCGGAAACGCAAAGCTGGTAATTCTAATAATAAAAAAAATGAGGTCCTTTCGCCTAGTGTGTGTGTGTGTGTGTGTGGTGAGTCAGTATCCTTCGGTATTCGACACTGTGACGCGTGCTTAGGATTGCGGAATGTGGTTGTTTCCTTAATTACTGATATATATTTTCGTCTGATATTTGTATTGTTGTTATTGTTTATTTACTACTTGTTGCAAACCTTGTACTTTCTTCTAATATCCTGCTGAAGAGTGATCGGTGTTACTTTTTCCCTGGCCAGAGCCTTCAAAGCTTCTCCACTAGTATGTCATTGACGCGTTTAGATGGTGTGGCATTTATTTGACGAGTATTCAAATCACAGCTCTAAAATATGAGAATTTTCTAGTTAAAGTTAAGAAATAAAATTTAGAATTTAGGCAATGTTTTGAAAATCATTTAACGGTAACTCTTGTATGTAAACAAATCAAATTCGGAAACTAAAGCGTCTTTACGACAGTAACGAGTGATGAGATATAATATAATCTTTTATTGTCAAGAGGGTTATTTTGTTGATCACACACAACGAACAACGGCTAATGAGCACCTATTATAACCCTCAAGCACAGTATATTTATTAGCTTTTTTCTTGTCGGAAAGTGAAGCTACCAAAAAGTTTGACGAGAAGGTAACAAATTCAGGCCCCCTTCGGATTTCATTCATTTTATACATTTTATTGAAATTAAATTGAGGTTAAATTATTTTTGCAACGACAAAATTGAAGTAAATATTTTACCATGGGAATTGTATTTTATCTTAAACATAATAGCGAACACTTGGCAACTAAAATTAAATTATTTCTAAATTTTGATGTCAAAAACAGCAATTAACAGTGCATTACAAAATAAAGGAAATGAGTAAATTTTTCAGCAACAATGCAAAATTGAAATAAAACTTATAAAGCAACAAATTTCAAAAGGTCACGAAAAGCTCTAGAAGAAATATAAAACATATCCTAACTGCTTTTGGTCTGGAAAAGGCTATATAAATAACGCCAGCGGTTGGAAAAATTCTGAAATGCAAAAAATTAAATTCAAAATTAATGGATTAAAGAATTGAAAATAAAATCACAAAAACCTAAAATCATAGAAAATTAGTCAAACAACAAAGGGAAATAGCGAAATTTGGGGTTCCTCTGGAATGGCAATAAAAAGATACAGCAGTGATCCTAGATAGTTGTAATTTCACATATGACAAACGGTGAAATGTATAGAGTGTCCGCAGATTTTATCGCTCTTATCCTCTGAGTGTGACATATATGTTAGTATGTCCTTTACCATAGATACAGATTCTCGGTCATGATTTTTATTTAAAAAGGGGGCGTGGCAGTTTGTAATATGGTTAGTTTTGGATCCGATTCACGGGTATTGCACTAGTTTTAAATTAAAGTTTAAATACGTTGAAGTAATACTAAACTATGAAATAAAATTAAGCAACATTATTTTAAAAAATTATTTCACATATTACTGTACATTTTAAGTAAATACCACTTTGTTTCCAATATATAATTAAATTGATAATGAATTTAAAAACCAGTTAAATAATTTCTAATTTTAAAAAAATAATATTTAGTTAATAATAAGATTTTTCTATGTGCTTATGCAGGGTCTACCGATTCAGTGCAAATAATAAAAGAGAATGTTTGGGGTCAAAACTAGCAAGGGAGGGGGTGGTCCATCTGTCCCCAGTTAGGATTTACAGATGAAAGTATGTGGGGAAATGTGTCATCACGTTGTAAGCCATACATATTGAACTACTGTTCGTGGGTCGTGGTTCTCTCGCAAAGGCAGGCTTATAAGCTAGTGCCTAATAAAATTCCAAAAAATGTCAACGAAATAAAAACAAAAATTGACAAGTGGGGAAAGGCAGAGAAGGTAAATTGACAAAATGAATAAACAAAAATTAAAACCAACCGTAGTACAAAAAATCAAAAACTGAATGTATATGTGAAAGAAACTCATACTTTTATTCAAAAATGTTATTATTTAAAAATTAACAAAGATATTGAGTAGTAAATTAGGGAATGTTCACGATTAGGTGTATTTGGTTTTGTATTGTGTATATTGTGTATATTGTTTTTTTGATTTTCTTTTTTGTATTGAATTGTTAAATATGAAAATAGTCCCAAAATACACCTGACTGTGAACGGGGGGGGGCCCTTTTTATATCGTATTGAATTTTTGCTACTTTTTTTAAAATAATATATTACAAATTATTAAATATTGAATAGAGACTTCATTAATTTAGTTTGTAAAAATCTTTAAGCTTATAACAAATTCGTTACTCCGTACTAAATTTTATTAAAGCCTTTTTGATATGCTTAATTTCAGAATCTCCAAATGCATGTTCTTTAAAGATCATTATTATTATTATTCGATTTGCTTTTGCACAAATCCAAATTCAAATAAACTAATTTAATCGTTTTTTCATATATTAAATTTATATCTAATTGCCCCTATTACTCACAATTCGTTTCGAAATAATAACAGCCTATGTTATTGTGTAAATTTTAACACATTTGTTGCTTAAATTTTGGAATGTAAAACATAAATACAATAATTTTACATTTACATAAAAACGCTATGAAATAATAGTAAGAATAAAGGAAAACAATGAACTGAAAATAAATGGTGTAAATAAAATTGTAAATAACGGTTAAAGAGAATGAGTACAATACTCTTACAAATCATGCATTGGTATATGTTGTATATTATATGTGATAAGATAACAATCAAAAACACTATTCACTTAAACAATAACCAAAATGAATTGAAAATGTTTAGCATTTAGCAGAGGAGTGGCTTGTGGAATAGAAATCAAAACAAACAACAGCCACGTGCAGGCGATATTAAATTTGAATGATATCCTTCTTCTTCTTTTTGTTGTGCTGTTTTACCTGATTGGACCAATCGCCCGTGGGAACTGTGGCCCGGTAGAATTTCGAGCTGGTCTTGTTGAAAATCGGCAAAAGTTCATTTGCCTCATCGGAAAGAGCCTAAATGACAAGAAAGTTGAATTAAATGAGCAAACGATATAACGCCAATCCCGACCTTCAAGTAAATAATAGCATCTGTGCCGTAGCCCTCGCAGGACAACAGTACAATATCACCGTGGAAATAGCGTGCATACAGACGCGATATGGGCAGACCATAGCCATAGCCAGCCAAAGGCACTGTGTGCAAATCCGACTTGGATGGCTGTGGCGCAGTGCTGTACATGTACTTGAACAGCTGATCGGTTTGAGAGCGTGGAATGCCACCACCTTGGTCAGAGATCTGGGAAACGAAACGAATACAAATTATTGTACGGATTAGCAGTGAAGCTGTGAGTAATCACCTTCACACAAATGTCCTCCTTGCCCCGCACAACGACCACTTTAAGCGGCGGCAGATTGTCGCACTTGTCCTGGTCGTGATGCTCCACCACCGCCCGCATTGAATTCTTAAAGAGTTCAAACAGCATATGGTAGAGATGTGATGGCACATACACCGTCCGAATGGGCAATTTTTCATCTTCCAGGGAGTTGTACTCTTCGATCTGCAATTCCGGGCTAGCCAAGTAGTACTGATCGCAAAGGAAACGGGCATTATCGTAAGCATCGCGCACAACGGCGGACAGTTGACATGCCGGATCCAAGCAGCCAATGTGGCGGCCCTGCTCCTCGGGAAACTGGCCGAAGAGAATTGCTGCGGAAATATACAATCGTTAACTCGTTAACTTCAATCAAATGCCATTAATAAACACATTAATGAGCCCAAAGTGAAATGCATTGAAAGCATTTTGCAAACGGACAAAAAGCACACTCACTGTGCTGGTTGATTAACATGCGTATGCTAATGCGTGACATGTACAGACGATCTAGAAAGTATTGAATCGAGGTTTCCATCGACGAGTCAACGGTGCCGGTGTGAGTCTCTTTGAGTTCGACGACTCCTTGGGCCATTGTCTGAACCACGTCGCTGTGGCGGTTGCGTATTTGTTCCAAGGTGCTACAGAATCTGTCAGAACAAATTGAATTTCATTAGATTAGATCCGGTCACTGGGTGGCGGCTGTCCGCATCGTTGCAACTCACTTCTCCAAATTGCCATGCGTTGGTTCGGCCTTTTCGAATTCCAGTACTTCCTCGAAACTCTTCACATACCACGAACTCACCTGGCTGACGGAGCGCGTATGCAGCAGATTGTCCGGCAGCAAGGCAATTTCCTTCATGATATTCGCCAGGCGTACGGGCAATTCTTTGCGCAGGAATATGAATGACTGTTTCTCGCAAGCATTTTGACCTGATTTCAGAGGGGAGAGAAAGAAGCATTTGGACAAAATTAGAATTGGACAAAATAAAAATGTGGAAAAGGTTAATTGATAATAGAAAATGCGTGGAGGGTCACTGTCCATAGCCAAAATGTTGGATTTGCAGAACGAAACGGTGAGTTTCACGAAATTCCCCTAGCCTTATGGCAAAAACGGTGAGTTTCACGTTTCAGACGGACTACGTATCAGCGCTTTTTCCAAAATGTGAAATATTGTAATTTATCAAAGCATTCATCCTTGCATGATTTTTTAAAATTTCTTGTAAGAGCATTTCAAGTCAAACAAAAACGTTATAAGAAAGCAATATTCATTTTCTTGTTTACTTCGAAAAAATTACTTCAGTGTCCAACCTCAATCATGTGATAGTCAATTGTTTAAGTATCAGTTAGTTGTTCATTCTTATTTCGCAATGCCGCCGATATAAGACGATAAATTCTGAACAATTCAACTGATAAAGTCACAATTTCTTGGGCTTGGCACATTTTATGGCGAAACCTTCGGTTGATTTATTACAAGCACCCCAATGAAATAATCGATCTTATCGGAAGTAATTTATTTCGATTGCTTTAAAGCGAAAGTAATTTCAAGATGCAATTAAATTTGAACTCGTCAAATAATAAATATTTTTTAACACCGCATTATTAATTGATCAAACAGAATTTTCTTTGCTACACGCGCGCTTTTTATTCTTTGTTTGTTTTCTTTTTTCTACTTTGACCATCGTCTAGCCGCCAGCTTTGTTATCAAACAAACGAAAAAAGTTAGCATTTTTAGCAAGTTATTGCTAGCAACTAAATTGGAAAAATGAATTTATTAGAGTGAAAATAAATTGCGATATATTTTTCTTATTATTACCTTTTTTTATTGGCACATCAATGAGCGGAGGAGATACGAAATTGCACAGTTCATATCAAGAATTTGAAAACAAAAACGAAATTAATCATTATTCAACGTAACATTTGGAAAACAACAAAGCGTAATTAATTCGATAAGCGAAGGGAAACCACACAACGAAGAGTGACTTGAAGTGAACTCAACGAAGAGCGTTCGGAAGAGAGCAAGTTCGAAAGTGAACGTACGCTCACAAAGCTGATAATAAAACAAATACGAAATCAATACAAAGTAAATTCAAAATTCCAAACAGAAAATGTTTATAAATATATAATGAAATATACACATATGTATATAATTACATACAAGTGAGTCAGTTTATATTTAGTGCAAAAAACAAATATTAAAAAATGTTTTTAAATCGTTTTAATTTGAATAAATTGTCATGACTTCCAGGTCGAACGTTGTTTAGACACACAGCTCAATTATGGAGAAGGGGCCCTACCACTACCGACTAGCTTTTAAAACACTCTTCAATAACACGCTTTCAAACTTATTCACAAATTATGCATTTTTGTGTTTAGGATGATTTTAGTTTTTTTTCGTCATGCTAGTTGAATTTTTTAATTTGGGTACCTTTCCGCTGAAAATGTACATACAGCGAAAAAAAATTCGCATAATTATGATAATGAAAATAAAAACAAGTTTACACAAAGAAGCTTTTTTCAATGGAGGAGCTGCTAGAGACGTTCTAATTGTATACAAGCAACAACAACAATTAAAAATATTATTCAGCATGTGTTGGAAAGAAGTTCGGCTGACCTAAATTGAGTGAGTATATTTGTTTGAAAACAAAGAATAAATAAATAAACACTTGAACTGAAGGCGACTCACATACAAATCTTTCTCTATTCTCTCGCATATCATATGTTGTTAGTTTATTTCTTTGTTTTGATTGCTGACGTTTGATAAGACCGAAAATGGAAAATAAAAATTAACTAAAGTGCTGGCACACCAAAACACTACATTTCCAAAAAAAAAACATTTTGGTTGATGTGTTTTTCAAATCGAAGTGTATTATATAATTCCATGATAAACTTGGACATTTGATTATTTTAAAATATGATTTATATATGTACGTTAGTTTATTTACTAAGTATATCGACATTGAAATCGTTCGAGTGAAAGGAAAAGAGTTCAATTGAGATCATCTTGATAGAATAATAAAAATTTCATTATATAGTACATTTTTCACTTGATAGTGCTCCGGCCCACTGATAATAACAATACAAAATCATGTTTTAATTATGTTGAAATATTGACATATTAAAATTTGAAAATGTTACGTTTGAATTTTTCTGTAAAAAATTCGTTTTTCAATCAAAAAATAAATGTCTTTTTAGTGTATATAAATATTATCCGAATGCAAAATAATAATAATCGATACTATGTTTATCGATTAGCGACCCCTGACATTCATGAAGGCGTATAAAGAGTTTTCCCCAAAAGTCAAAGTTTTCTTAGCCCCTTTCTTCGTATCAACATTTCAATTAATAAACCATTAAAGTTTGTTTGTAGAAAAATTAAAACTTTTATTTATCCGCATACGTCCGCCACAAAGTCTAATGGAAAATTTATCAATTTTGTGGGCAAGTTCTATTTTTAACACAAATAGCTCGACTATTTTCAAAAGAAATACAAAAAAAATCTAAATGAAATTCACTCGGGCAAATAATACAAAGGCAAAGGCGTCAATTGCGATGATGACGGCCATTTTGGGCCACTACCTGCTACAACGCATCGACGTCATCCCCGTCTTTGCCACTTGAAGTAGACTTTGCACCCGACTTTGGACATTCGACCCAACAGGATTACTGCAAATTAGTAAATACTTGACAAAATGAATAACCAAACAAATACATCAAAAAAAAGCATGAGAAAAAGTAACAAACAAAACGAGACAACCCACACGCGTTGCTCGACTCTTCCACCGAATCGGTATACTTCTATAGAATTAATTGAGATGAAGTGAATGTCATGTATTTAGATTATTTAATTGGATAAAATAAAATAATGACTAAAAAATATTTTCAATAGTTTGCTGCAATTTGCAAACATACAAACCAGAAATAAGGGACCAAGGTGGGTGGGGGGTAAAAGAAACTGAACAGCCGCTTCGTTATCAGCTGTTGTGGCAGGCACAAACACAACAACTGGTGGTTGGGTGATGATGGAGGTCTATTCAGGGGTGATTGAAGGTCGATGAAAAGTAGGCCCGTCGTGACGATGACACAATCCCAGAGGTCATAAACCCAAATTTAATATTATGATGACTTTTAGTTGAACTGATTTTGTATTTATAATTTATTTTCGTTGACGTAAATGTAAATGTAATGAACAAAAAAATATTAACAGTTCAGAAAAAGTTATTATTGGCTATCAAATTGAACATATTTTCCTCAATTTTATTTAATTTAAAAAGTTAAAATTCAAAGTAAGCATTTTGCTTTGGGGACATGATGGTGCACCGCTCTTTGTGAGCAGCAGAGCACAAGCCGGCAGTAATAAAAGTAAATTTATATTTCTTATACAACCAAAGAAAGGGGGCATGGAATGGTTGTGGGAGAGGCCTCTTCGACACGAGCACAGATGGCGTTTTTCCACACAGCAGAGACACATGCGGCACTATGAAATGTTCAATTGTTCTCATGACGAAGATGAGGAAAATTAAATAATCAATTTCATCATATTTTTAATTCTTATAAAAATTTAGAGAGAAGTGTATCTGCATTATTTAGAAAATTTTTTTCGATAATAAATGAAAATTCGGAATTTTTCGGAAAACCAAATTTGATATTTGCTTAGTTACTTACAAGGCTGGAAAATTTAATTAACTCATTTTCAAAGCCTATTAACACTCCACCGCAAATTTTTTTTATTTTATTTTTTTATTTAAGTGCCTCTTATTTCTTTTTCTCATTTTCTATTATCAGTTCAACAAAACACATTGTGACGTGGCTGGTGTACACCTCCTTCTAGGCAGCCTACTGTGTTTCCACTTTCACTTACAACAAAAACAGAAAACAACACCGGCTAAACTGAAGTGTTTCGTGTTTGCATCCATCCCTTTTCCAGAATGTTCGACAGCGACCTACCACAAAAATAAAGCCTATGGAAAGTCAAATTGTGGAAGAGGCAACGATGTAGGTACTTACGAACGGGGTTTGGATTGCTTGCAAGCGGAGGCAGAGGCACCAAATGTTCGTCATTGAAACGTCCTTGGAAAAATATTCGAAGTGGGTTGAGAGATGTTTAGTGCAACGATTTTGATATTCTTTACAATGTATAGTCGAGTTTATATTGAGTGAATGCCGCCCGCTGCATACGTATATTGAATACTTCCGGAATGCTCTTACATTTGCGTTGCAAATAAATAAATATTTCTAAATGCATTCACATCGGCCAAAGTCAGTCTCGTACGATAAATTTATCGGCTTGTGAAAATTGATAAACATCGTATGCTAATTGTAGATGACTTGAATGGAAATTTTAGCTTTTTGGCTTAACGGAAATTCAGTATCAAATTTGTTTACACAAATTCAATACCATTAACAAATGACTGAGTTAAGTAAGAAGGCAACCAATAAACAACAAATACATATTACATTTGAAATTACAATGAAGTAAACAAAATATTAAGAGGGAGAATTTTCTCTTTATAGCTTTTAACGTGTTATCGTATAATTTGTAACAAGTTCAAAAAAATGCACAGCACTTTTATATTAATAAATTTAAAAGCAACAATTTAAGTTTATGATGATTTATTTTACTTAACTGGAACTTGAAAATTTTACATATCAAAACTTTACATTTCCTACATCACGATTATTTGAAATAATTCATTCAATTGTGTTGTTAGAAAAAAGGTTATTTCACACTTTACTCTTTTAATATAGGGGACCTCATAAAAATCTTTAGTATGTATTTACTAACATGGCCCATTTTCATGGTCAAGATAATTTCGTACCTAATGTTAGTACTCTACAGATAATACTCTGATTGACAGCTACTAAGTTAGTGCTAAGGTTTAGTAGTAACTAAACAACAAATTTGTTTTAAATTTTCGAATTTAATTTTCCGAGTCCGAGTATTTTTTGAAAATGCAGAAAATCTGAAATATTTGAACACTTTTCTGGCTTTTTAAAATTTTTTTTTTCTTTTGTGCAAAAAATTTGTTTAAAAACTTTTTATTAAAAAAAAGTTGAAAAATGTCTAGATAACATCATGCAATATTTAGACATACGACACTAACGACACTATCTTATGGTCGAAAGTATTCATTGAGTCAGTTTTCAGATTGGACATGCCCATAACCGACAACCGACATATCACTCCATGCTAGGATGCACGGAGATAAGAACAAAATCTAGACACCTAGACCGATTACTCGCATGGACACAATCAAAGACAAACAAGCGAATAAATCACTTTCGAATGACGTAAAGCATGAGCCAAAAAGTCAGAACAAAAGTTTTAAAGAAACTTACCAAAATCCATGAATTGCTTGATGGAGAGCGGCGATGGATTGAATTGCGAGTAGAAATCGAGCATTTTGGGAATGCTCGAGAAGCGAATGGGAAACAGCCGCATATTGAAGCTGTTGTTATGATGCTATTTCTTGATGTTCTCAATGTTGATTGTGCTGTTGCTATTTGGATTTGGCTTTAACCGCCTATGCTGATATTATTTGTTTTTAACTTTTAACCGTATCTGTTCTGGTTGTTGTTTTTCTGTTTAGCGCTTTATCGCCTTTTTTGTTTCGAGTTTTTTCGAGGTTTTTTTTTTGGCGTCGTGTGTCTTGATTTTTGTTTTTGTTATTATTTTTATTACTTTGTTGTGTAGTTTAATTGTTGCTGTGTTTGCTGACTGCCTTTTAACTTTTATTTATAACTCTATTTTACACATTTTATATATCACCGAAGCAGCTGTTGTAGACTGGATTTTTGCAAATATCTGGTGCCAGGAAAAATGCGGCCCCTTCTCAGTACAAAAATGTTATTTTGGGTATTTTATGTTTCTTCCTGCTCCGCATACTCAAGATGTCTGGTATGATACTTTTCACCTCATCACTTTGTCCTTTCCTTCTAAGTGGTTGTCGGTTGTCTATGCCTGCATGAGTACGTCCTTTTAAGTTGAAGGGCGGCACAATTTGACTACCGCCTGCTCTCTGCTGGTCCTGTGTCACTGCTGGACTTTGGTCGATTGCCGATGATGAATTCGTTGTCGCAGTCGTTTATTTCACTTGTACACCAATTAATAAATTGAAGAAAAACAATAACAAAAGCAATTGTTCTACACCGATTTCTGTAACGTTGTAATGCAAACAACGAACAAAGGGGAGCTTTGGGTACACAATTAAATTGGTGCTCCTATTATTCTGCTTGCTGGTTCTCCGCTGGTTGTTCGCTCTCTAGTTCCAATGCTCTGGTCGAGTTTCGTTTTACTTGCAAAGCACCCAACAGCCGTTTGCCGCGATGATCGCCACCGTATTTTCGACGCGCTGTCGTCAAATTGGTCATGGAATTTACTCAGCCGTTTAGTCCCGTGCTGCCAGATTTTTTTTTCGAAAATCCGTATTTTCTAGTTTTCACTATAAAAAAAGTCCAAAAATCCGACCACGAATAAAGTCCCACTTTGGTCAATCAGCAGTTTTGTACAAAATTTCCTCAGCGAATAGCGCTTTTCACAAGCAGTTTCAGGGAATAAAGTGCAAAAGTTCTGGCAGATTTTTCTCTTCAAATCCTTATTTTCAAGAAATCTGTATGAAAATCCGTATTGTTCTGAAAATTTCACAATTCAGAAAAAAAATGGATTTTTCTGTATATATATGGCAGCACAGGTTTACTCTACACGACAGCAGAGAAATGTATATGCGAAAGTGACCAGCTGATGCAACGATTTGTGTGTTAGAGATGAGCGATATATTCGTACCGGTGACACTTCACCCACAGCTGCCAGATTATCGATAACGGATTATAATCAAATTGCTGTATAATCCAGTGGTTAATATCAACAAACTCTTGTTGCAAAATAAAGTGCATTTCAGAACAATATGCGTTGACTTAAGCGCTAATTAAAAATAACCGAATAATTTCGACACACATTCGATTATTACTCATGTGAAATAATTTCACTAATTTCACTCGCTGATCACGGTTATGTGAGATATGAATATCTTATGAGAAGTCAGATTTTTGTGAGATTTTTAAACTAATTTGAGAGTTTTAAATCGTTTGAGTTTTTTTAATTGCTGTAACTTAACTCATAAATAGAATTTGGATATGTGATCTTGGAACCTCGGACCTTATCCAAAATCCATTTCTAAACATTTCCAATCGGAAAATGATCGTTCTTTTGAAAGAGACTTTAAATTATTTGGTTGTTGTTGCTTGAAACGTTCCTGGCGCAGGACCTTTTATCGAGTAGGCATCGGAACGTTTTCCAAAATTTTACTTTAACTATTTTCCCAACTATTTCTATACTTACTATCTAATATCGCTGTTCAGTTGGCATCTTTTTCACGAAAAACAGGTACATTTTGACTGGAAGTAGGAATGAGTTCTGAAATATGATCGTTATGACAGCTTCCTTTATTTTTTTATTACATGATCAAATTTTATAAATATTTTAAATATATAGGTCGGTACTAGAATGTCGTTAGGTATTTTTTTTTTCTATAAGATGATCTATTTTCCATTTTCAAGTGAATTTAACAATTTTTATTTGATTTCTTTATTATGCTTTTGTTTTCGCACGATTATTCATTTTTATAGCATTTCTTCAATTTCTTATACTTGTTTTTAGTTTACCAGTCTTTACTGTTCGGTTTTCCAGTTTAAACATTATTATTTTGTTTTTAAGTCATTCAAAGCAGATTTGAGTTATGTGCGAAGCATATTTTGTACAAGTCATACATGATCAGTTGAAAAACTCAATCAAATTAAAGTAATAGGGTAATTAGTAAAAAAAATAGTTCTCTGGAGTGCATGTGACTACTGATTCACAGTAGCCTAAAAAATCACCACTTGCATCCACTTGACTACTTGTCTGCAAACTTAAAAAAAATTGATTTTTGACCTATGACCCTTCTCCCACTGCATACGCTTTTCACATGCAAGAATGGTTTTTCAAAACAAATCAATTCACAATAGAGATATCTTGTTTTGCATATATATTTATTATTAAACTTAGAATATTTTTAAATTAAGAATTAAATTTAAATATCATTAATGTTTAACGTGAAGTATTCCAATTTGATTGCAATACTTGTTTAATTTCATAATGAAAGAAATTCTTCTCGGTTGCTTTTTATAACGAAATTCCACATTCAATTTTTATCGAATAACTTCTAACTACGCGCCAATATATGAAACAAAAACAGTTGTAATTAAATCGCTTTCCTTAAAGTAGAGTGATCGTAAATATATAGGAGAAGTGGGAGGAAGTGTGCGCACACACATACTATTACTTAATAAGATGTTTTGAAACTAAAAGGAATTGAAACAATTTTATAGTCGTGACAGACGGGCTTGGCTTGGCTTGGCTGGACAGGGCTGTGGGTGTGGTGGTTTGGCCAGAAATTCTAAAGTACTTCTGAGGTACTTTGAAATATACACCAGCCTACAAAAAAAAATAGAAATGAAAGCAAGAAAGCAAATTGGGACATTACTCGATCACAACGCATACACGCACACAGTCAGACACGCCCCCTTCGATCAGTATATCAATATCACACATACACAGAGAGTAGTAAGTAGTACAACAACAATACAGTTTTCAATTTCAGCTTCCGCGTAGTGCTTCCACCGATCATCAATTTGCATTCGATGCTGTTCCTCGCACACTACAAAATTACAGTAGTAAATTACATTCACATATTATATATATATATAAATAGGTGTTAATTAGTAGTGGTGAATATATATATATATAATGTTATCTGAATAATCGTTTGTTTTTGTTATTTTAGTATTAAATATAAGCCCTCCTCCGACAGCCCCTTCGAGTGACAAAATGGAGCCTCGCTCGCCACTCTAGTAGACAAAACGATTCACATTGATGTTCATAGCATTGCCACCGCAGCCACTGGCCGGCGGAGGCTGATCATCATCGTTGTCGTCATAGCCACGACCATTGCCACCGCCACCGCCGCCAGTCTTCGCCTTAAGACCGCGCATGGTATTGGTGCTTTTAAAGCGCCTCAGTTTGAGTTCCTCGGTGAAGGCGCCATTATCGTGGTTCACGTAGTCGCGCAGCTCATTCGGCAGCTCCTCCAATGTGAGTGGTATGGGTACATCCACTTTAATCACTTTAGTGGACGCGATAGCCTCTGGTATCTCATTGGAACGTGCGCCCATTTGATAGAACAGTATGTAGGGCGTATTGGGTGGCGTCAAATTGTGCAATTCCTCCGACTTGGAGGGTGTGACAATGTTGTCGTTGAATTTGTACCATTTGTTGGCGGCGTCCGACGCGTACGTGTAATAATGGCCAGAGTCCATGCTGAAACCGGAATGGACCACACCGGCGTACAAGTCATAGTGCACGGAGGAGATTTCTTCAAGCGTCTCGGTGGAGCAGACTTTCACCGATACCTGCAATGGACAAATTGTAAATACTTTTAAAATTGTTTTCATGATTTTCTAAATAAATTTTCGAAAAAAAAATCGAAAAAATATTGAAAAATTATCAACAAAATATCGAAAAACTGTCGATAAAATTACAGAAAAATTGTCTCAGAACGTAGCGTTCTCGCAGGCGCAGGCGCGGGGTATTTTAGATTTGGATTGAAGAAAATTCTCAGACTAGAACATCCTAGTTTTTAGAATCAATTTTGTTCATATTTACCTTCTCGTCGTGGAACACCTTGTGCATGAGCTTGGCGCGCATATGAAACTTCTGATCGTACTTGAAGTGCTTCAGGGTCAATATTAAATTCTTTGGTGCACTGATCACGTTGATGAAACGCTCGGCATCCGATAGCTTCTTGCAACGCTCGCAAAAGTACTGATTGTCCCCGTACAGTTTCTCCGGCGAGCAGTAATAGTCGATGAGATCCTGGACGGAGTAATTCGAAGCGCAGTCGTTCTTCACCTCCGGAAACGAGAGCTGCAGGTCACGAAAACTGTCCACATTGCGACTCTTCCAGCCGCATGTCAGGCATTTGTAGGTGGTGGCCAATTTGCCCGTGAAGGTCTTATCGATTGTCGACAGAGCAGCCAAGGAAACGATGGCATTCGAATTGATCAGCGTATTTGTGCCTTTGGAATCGGTTTCAATTGCTAGATTTGCAACGGTGGTTGAGGAGGATGTTGTTGTTGTGGTTGCACTTGCATTTGCTGTTGTGTTGGTGGTGGTAGCGCTTACAACAGCGTCGCTGTTCGTAGCAGAGCCACAACTATTGGAAGCCGTTTCGTCGTAGATCGCCGAGGCGCCCTCTACGACGACGTCGTCGGCCTGTTTGGCTGTTTTGGCAATGGGCTCGGCGGCATCGGCCTCGGCCGCTGCTAACGCACTGTTCTTTTTGCGAAAACACACTTCCTGCTCGTGCATAGTTTCCAGCAGATAGCCCAGGAACTCGGAGCTGTCCTGTTGTAAGCCGGGCGAGAAGCCCGGCGGCCGTGTAGCATTCAGCAGACGTGACGGCGTCAATTCGTAGCGCAATGAGTACAACATTAGAGCAATTTGTTGTTGCATTTTAATCAGCAGCGGCGATTTGCTGTCGGTTAGAAGAATTTCGCGACTGAATCTGTGAGAGGGACAGAGAAGGGGGAAAAGTAGTATTTGTGCAAACGTTAAGGATGATTGGCAACTCACTCCTTTGTCATAGCCAGCGCTTGCAACACACTATTCATGTAGCAGGTGTTGCCCAAATTGACCAGACCCACTTTTGCGTTGGCGACGCCAAAGCCGCCACTGTCATCCTGATTCTTCACACCATTTGCATAGTTTAAGTAGTTGTAAGACGGTCGAAAGTCCTTCAGGGCCAATTCCTAAAAATAATTGTGACGGAACGATGAAATCAAAGGAAATTTCCAACCGAATTCCAAATTCGACTTACCACAGGCTCATACAGTTCATCGTAGCCGTAGAAGCGCTCCATCAACGCTGTGGTGAGGTCCACCAATTGCTGAAGAAACTTTTTCGTTTCATGGGCGTGCTCTTCCGGACTATTCGCTTGTTGCTTCAAACATATAATGACACGCGGCAACCTTGGCAAAATCTGCACACAGAAAAACCACAAGAAAAATCAGTTTCTCTTCAACCGTTGAATTTCATCGCTTTTCCTACATACCTTATGGAAAACCTGGTGCGTATGGTCCACCGACGACAGCATTTGGAATACAATTGGCGCCACTTTGGGCCTTAGTACGGGCAGTATCAGGGACATGAACAGATGCTCGATGTTCTCCATTGCAATCTCGCCGAACAGAGCACACTTCTGCTGCTCCTGCAGTCCGTTCAAAATGGCCATGATCCACAAATTGAGATTTTGGCAAAAATTACATATGCGCAGCCACTCGCTCAACAAACGCACCGTCTTGCGGATATTCTGGTCATCGATCTTGCAGTCGAGCAGCGATTGGACCGCCTCGAAAACCATCTCGTCGCTGAACAACTTAAAGATTATGGCAATAGCGCATGACGGAGTCTCGCCGTTCGTCTGCGTAATCCGCTGGCAAACGATTCGCAGGAACGGCTCGTAAAAGCACTCCTCGGCCTTGGCGAAAAACGCGCCCACCTTCTCGATATCGTCTTTGAAGCGTTTCAGCTCTTCAGGCGTTTGGCGTGGTACCTGTACGCGCGCCAGCTCCGCGATCAGACGAGAGTAAACTTGGTAAATGATCGAGCCCAGTTCGCCTTGCTGCTGCTTGAGTTCGATCAGCTCAATGAGCTGCAAAATGTGGGCTATGTCGTTGGGCTTAGTTGGAATGAGTCCCGAGCCACCACTGCCAGGCGCGTTACTGCCACTGGAACCCACCTTCGGTTTAGCTGAAGCGCCCGTGCCACTGCTGCAACCGGGCTGGTCGGCATTACCACCTCCACCGCCATCATTAGGATTCATTTTCTTGGTTTTAGTGGCTGCTCCAGACGTTCCGCCCTGAGCGCTCGTCTTCGCACCGCCTGCTGTTGTACCTGCGTTTCCGTTGGCGGGTGCTCCATTCGATTCCGTGTTGTTCTGCTTTACAGCCATGTCCGCACGCGGGCGGGCTGGTGCGTAACGTAACCTACAAGCGCCTACGGAAATGCGCGTATATCGAACGAACACCACTTCCGGGGTTGTCGCGACGAGGTCGTTGCGTGTCCTTGGATGCAGCAATTGGACAAGCGGGCGCTGAACTCACTTCAGTCGCAGTCCGCTGCGACGTAAAATTTCAATTTGCTTTGATCTCAGTCAATTGATGAGATTCTTTTTCTATTTCGTTAATTTCGTGAAAATTTCTCTTGTTGCTTTTGTGCCTTATTTCGTTTTCGCTTTCTTGTGCAATTTTTTATTTTTAATTTTCTGCGTCTGCTGTTTTTTATATCTCCTTGAATACAAATAATTTTCTTCTTGTTGTTTCTCGTTTTGAATTAGGTTTTGCGTGTTACTCCGATTGTTTTTCTTCTTTTTAATTAATTGTAATTTGTGATTTTGTCGAATTTCGGATGAGGAGCAACAAAGAAAATATGACTAAAAAGTTGGTTGTTATTAGTGCTGCATGAAATATACTAATCGAAGTTTTCTACTCGATACTTGAACTCAAAGTACCCATCGAATATCGAATACTTGCTCCCAAAAGTATTCGACACTCTGTAGGCCTGATTTATTTGTGTTGTGTATACAAGAAGCTTAAAGTGAAGCCGAAGAAAGTTCTTGCAGCGCTCCTAGCTGTCAAAAGAAAACAATTCAATAGTAATCGTCCGCATATGTGAAAGTATATATAATATGTTTGAAAATAACATAATTGGCAGTCAACTAAATGCGTCGCTGATGATAAATCTGGCAAACTTTGTGATAGGTATAAGCTTTGCTTGGACTTTTTATAAATGTAACTTTTATACATACGAATAGAATCCATCGAATAGAATTTTGATGAACAGAACTTTTTATGTTTAGGTTTTGTGTAGTATTGGCACATTTCACAATCTGAGGCAAAACGAGTTTCAGAATTTTCTTCGGTCTGACCTAACCTGAAATACTCTGCACATTCCCATTTTCAATACAGTGCCAATTGACAAAAATAAGGGGAATTCCAAAGTTTGGATACCTCAACAACTTCGGCAGTTGTAGTGCGAAATGACGGACATACGGAATAACCTTTCAATCATATTGAGCATTGAAAAACAAATAAAATAAAAAATAATACAAAACATACAAATTCGAAAATTTGTTTTCAATTTTTTAGAGCTTTTAAAAAAAATAGACATAGAATAATAGTGATTTAAGGTATCGATATATACTTTTCTATAACTACCACGCCTTCATTTGGGCGTGACCAAAACAATGCAACCGTGGATATGACATCGATACCAAAACATGTATCGATATCAAGTTACTCGTTCGAGGTATCGAGTAAAAAAGTACCCGAATCACAACAAAGTATCGAGTACTAGCACACTAGGAAAACTTGGAAGTGAATATTGAATCTTATCTGTTGGTTTTGGCTGCGGCTTTTGGAGTTTTTTGTAAAGTGGAAAGAATTTATTTTAAATATTTTATACACATATCCTTAACCACATTTACTAACCACTATGGACCCGAATATGATTGAAGTGAATGAAATAACTGGATACTGGTCTTTTCTCATGAGCGTAAGTGGCCGCGTAATTTGATAAGAAATCGGCAATCATTGAATGTTTTTTTTCAGATTGATTGGATGGATCCGTGGCTCATTGGACTTGTTTTATTGCATGTTTTAACAACGACAGCGGCCCTGCTCACACGAAACAATACAAATTTTCAAATTTTCCTATTTTTAATTCTATGTAAGTGGATTGGGTTTTACGACACTTCATTGATTTTTTCTAATTATTATCTCAAGTATCGGCGGCATGTTGCGGCCATGTTGTAGATGTTGCTGATAGAAATATTGGACTGTGAACATGTTCCCTCGGGACTGTAAACATGTTGACAATCCAATTCTCGGTTTCGGCAACATATTTCGGTTAATTTAAAAATCAATTGTTTTTAATGTTTAGTTGCATTTGCTCTCTCTACCATAAACTCAAGTATCGGCGGCGTACTTCTCGGAAAGCATCAATGAATATGCTGCCATGAATTGGCGTAGTTTCTCCAAACAGCAATATTTCGATAGCAATGGACTCTTCATTTCGACAGTGTTTTCGATACCCATACTGCTTAACTGCATGCTGTTGATCGTAAGGAAAAACGTAAGGAAAATCGACTGAAATTTTTTACTAAATGACATTTCCGCGCAGGGAGCTTGGCTTTACAATTCCACACAAATGATGTCTAAGTTAAAAACCGCGCAGCTGCAAGAAAAGGCTCGGCGTCTAAAAAAGTCCAACGGGCAACATGCGAAAACGGAGTAAGATACTGGACAAGTGTTAGCAGGGACTGTGTACTTTTTGATGGTGTTACCTATGTACCTATGTATACTAGATGATGCTTTCTGTTGTAATATATTTCATTTTTTATAATAGATCACGTTAATATGAAAAAATTAGGACAACTGTCCGAAACAAATATAAAAAAGATTGAAAGACCTACACAAAACAATATGTGAAGTCTATCTCAGTATTTTAAAACTTTATTTTGCCAAATCAATGCCTTTTCCTAATTATATGGTAAATATGTGGCGGAGTGTTAAATTCTTGAAACCTCATCAGTATCAAACGTTCAATTGAATAGTAAAAGTAAATAAAGCGATTCTGAATGGAATTTTTTTCTTATTTGAACAGCTTCTTTTGAGAAAGATTGAGAAATTCGTGTTGTAAATCGAAATTTCATGATTCGAAAGATATTTTTTACCACAACAATGATCGAAGCCAGGGTTGATCAGACATGGGCAGAAGAAAAAAGGTTTTTTTTTTAAATAGAATTTGTTTATGTAAATTGTATTATTTATTAAATTTTTGGAAAATAAATTATAAATTAAATTTGTACTTAAAAAAATGTTGACTAAAAAAAAACTTAAACAGCCATTATCGCTGTTAGAATTTAAGATTAAAAGGAAATGTCAAATATTTTTCCAATCAGAGTTCCAAGCCGCTGCTGCTAGCCGCAAATTTTTGAAAAGGTTAGCCGCCGTCATCTACATTAGCTAAACGGCGGCTTGTTTTAGTTGTTAAAACTAAAAAAATGTTCATACGCACACGCTTGCATATAAAAATAGTGTGGGCAAAAATTTTCGTTTGCAGTCTGAAACCGTCTCAAATACATACATAATATTTAAATATTTATAAAATATTTATTTTTCTAAAAATGTAAATCTTTTCAAAGTACATCATTTTTAACAGAATGGCGGTTCAACAAATGCTGACGGAGGTTCGATGTCCTACCTCCCAACTTCAGACTTTTCATACACAAATTGCATTGCGAATATTTGTCTTTTTTTTTGTGAAAAATTTCATTTTACTTTTCATTTTTGTTAATTTTTTTCAGAATAAATTTTTTGCGAGAAAGTGGAGTTTTTTTTTTGTAAGAGGGAAATATCCAAAACTAAAATGCGATAACAAATGAAAATTGATTAAAAAAGTTGAAAATATAGTAAATTAAAAAAAAACGGTGGCGTTCAGCGGTGTTTTGGCTTGCAAAAGAAGACCGAAAAAACCGGTGTTCATAACTCAAAAACACCGGTTTTACGAAACACCAGTCGGTGTTGCCCATCCCTAGTTCAGCCGCACCGCCGCCAAAAAAGGGCCTTCAAGCCGCCGCCGACAAATTTCAACCGGCTTTGAACTCTGATTCCAATTGCACTTTTGTTTGCGAGTCCGTCGAATGTCGAAGTCGAATGGGTGTGTGAAATTTTTTTGTGTGAGTTTTTGTTAAAAGTAAAAAGAAATACGCAAAAAATTATTTCTAAAACTGTACAAAATAAATTTGACGCGCTTTTTAAAGTTGTTCGGAAAAGTCCTAATACGAACCGTATTGTGGTTAGAAAAAGGCGTTTTCCGCCTTTCCGAGCCTTTTTTAATTACGTCAACAAATTGCTAAAAAGAAATTGACGCCGCGAAAATACTTTCTATTTTGGAGCAAAAGTTTTGAAAAAATTCTCGGGGAAGTGAAAATAAATGCAGTGGCTGAAAAATGAGCAACGCCGAAGTAACGCAGAAGGATTTACACGATTTATTAGAAGTTTTCGAAAAAAAGGCTTTTGAGGCCGGATTATGTGAAGAAGGCAGCACGGTAAATTTATTACTTTTAATTTTTGATATTTTTTCGGAATTTCACGCACAAAAATTGATATAGGCGAACATGTGCTCATGTTCATTGATGATATCTGCAGTGAAGCGTGCTTTTAGGCGTATTCGCCCTGCTCGTGTCACGTTTTTGCGGTTTCACTCGACACGATAGCCGGCAAATGCCATCGCCTTCGGTTCGCCTTCTTCGTGTTCGTGGAAGTCTCGTGCCCAATGATATTTTGCGTGTGAATTTGACACAGTTTTCACCGTTGTATTCCCTTTATTTTTTCCAATACACGATTACGGTACTTTTTAAAAATGTATAGAACCATGGAACTTTCTCGAGTTTATAACGGGGGGCTGCAATAATTATCGATTTGCATAGAATACAAGTTTAATGTTCATTTGAGGAACGGGGTGACAAGGTGGTTGAAATGTACAAAAGTGGCGCTAGTTTAAATAAAAACTTTTGTGATTTTTGACAATTTTTGAAATACATTTATTAATCTTTGGCCGTTTCAACTAGAGACTGTCCGAAAGTAAAATATTCAATTCCCTGCACTTAGTGCATTTTAGCAAATTCGCAATTTTTCTGATGTTTCCATTCCATATAACTAGTAACTCTAGGGAATTCATTTGACACGCCCACAAGGGCCCACATTCCATATCTAAATATAATTCTAAACCCCCAAAGAAAACCAACAAATAAATGACAACATTAGAGAAACATTCAAATGTGAAAGTCGCGTAAAAATAAAAATGTTTTTTTTCTTTTTTAATAAAAAAAAAATTGGATACATTTAAAAATACATTTAAATAATACAAATATTTTTTTTATACTATATACAAGTCAAGATAAAAACAAGCTTTTATTGCACAGAGCACAGGAGCCATCAATTTGGTTTTGATTTGTTTTGATTTTTTTTAAAGAAATTTTCCTTCAAATTTTTAGTCGAAGCACGTAACACAGTTTACTTATACAAGACTGCTTAAAAAGTTAATCTTTTTCGATTGTTTTCATTTCAAGTGTACCTACTTGCAACTAAAAAACACAAATAGGTTAACTAACGAATTCCACACATAGTTGCAAGTCTCGTGTGCGTGGGGGCTTATTAATTAATTGCCTTGGCGTTTGATGGGGGAAAGGCAAAGCTTTTCAAAACTTAAAACAAAACTAAGTGCTTATCTGAAGCAAAGTCAATTTATATATAAAAGAACAAATGACAAACTGATTTCCAAATTATTCGTAACTACAAATACATAACAACAGAAAAATGCATCAAAAAAGTTAAATTTCTAACGTTTCTAGATGTTGAAATGGATCACATTAGCTACTGTCCTTGGAGCCGTCAATTTCAATTTCTTCAGGGTCTTTTATTAGGTTAACTGTGTTATATAGCGTACAGACAACTTGAGCAACACGTGGCCGACTTTGTTTGCATTTCGGGTACAGTCAGAGAGTTTTTGCTAAAAACACATTTTTCATTTTCCGCAACAATGTAACGGCTTCGAGGAACAACAACGTTGACCGTGACGACGAGTAGCAGCTCGTGTTGGTGATAAGTTGACGCCACCGTTACACATATTAAATTGTTACATCTACTACCGCGTGTCGGTGCAGAATAGAGCGTTAGGCGGGTGGGGGCCGTTCTCCACACAAGCAGGTTACTGTGCAGCGATAAGAAATGTGAAGGAATATTTTTAAACCGTTTTGCACTTTCAAATGACACCTGAAAATAGCATTTTTGCAAGCGTCAGGTGCTTGTTTTCCAATCACAAAGGTTATTGTTGCATTATCAGCGGAATTGTTTGTTTTTGTTAGTTTGAAATTATTTTATTTTTGCAATTATTTGAAAGTAGCCTTAGTTTCACGTTTTGTTCTCAGTATAGCAACAACATTTGTTGCTTTCCAGATTTCGTTGTTTTTGTTCGACGGGAAAACCAGCTTTTTTGCTAGAATATATAGATTATTCCAGTTATTGTATTAGCATTTATGAAAACATTGAATTTACATTGAACTTAGATTATAAAAAATGACTACAATTCAATTGGAAAACCCAAAAGATTTTTCATAAAGCAAAATGGTAGCCGACAGTAATATTGTTTTTGGTTTAAAAGAGCGAAGAACAATAATCTTTCAATAAAAATTCCAATTTGAGGAATTCCTTAAAATTTTTGTATTTCAATGATAATGACTTTCAAAATAAAAATTTTGATATTTTAAAAAAATTTTAATTCATTTTTTTTATTGCTATTTTTGAAAGACCATAAAAACTAAAAAAAAGCTTCTTTAGTTACCAAACTCTCAGACAATCATGTATTTATCATACTAGCCGTGAAATACAATTAAACTGTAATATTTGAGTGCACATACTAAAGTGTGGCAATTAAATGAATTAGTTCAACAAACATGCATGAGGAGAGAATAGTTTAATTAACTCTAAAAGAAAATAACTTGAGCGATTTCACTTTGTTTGTAGATTGCCTTCGGAAATGTGTTTAGAATGTAAAAATAAACATAGGAAAGAGTCAACAACTTCCAAGTAATAATGAGTGTAAAACCGGATAAGAACGCCCCCATTTGTAAATGAATTAACCCATTTTGATCAATGCATCCTCGCAGCACTCTGAAAGGTCAATGTATTTGCAAGAATTTTATGAATTTTTGACTTGTGAAGGGAGCACTTAAATGAAATTAATATCTACAATTTATAAAAATAAATTAAACAAGAAATTTTGAACGAATTTCCCAAATTCAAGACAATTGATGAGGGCTCACCTGGGTATTTTGTGTAGAATAGAGCCCAAGAGCTTAAACGTACAAAACACATATAAAATATGAATGATATTGGCGCCATATGAATTAAAAATAGAAACGCCAGACAAAAGTCTGTTGCCGTGGCACTATCTGCTTAGGAATTGTTTCAATAATGCAAAAATAAAAAAAATTCAAAACAAATACACGAGATTGGCTTGTGAATGCAATATATTTATGAGTTAAATACTTTTATCGAATTATAAACAATAAATGATTGTACTGTTCTCTCATAAAACAAGCACTCAAGGTATTGAGATAAAAACATACTTCGTGTCATTTATTTTGAGTTTATAAGCGAAACAATAACCAAAAACGTTCTATTTTGTGCCCACACAGCAAACAGAAGGCAGACCACCAATGAAAACTATTTTTAACTTTCCCTATTCACGCCACTTGAGATAATTCAATCTACTTGACTAATGGAATATTATGAATAGCATAAGACAAGCGAGCATGCAAACACAAGTTTATACACAAATCGCCCTTGAACGGAAATTTGCCAAAATTTCGTATCAAACCTAAATGCGTAATTATAAAAAAAAAATGTATATAAAAAAATAATATAAACGAAAAGATTAAATTTTTTCATCAAATTTGTTTTCGTCTCCGTTTTTCTTGTTTGTTTTCTTCGTTAGTAATTTTGCTATTTTATTTTGCTTTAATGTCATACTCGTACACTTCTAGTGACGTACATTTCACAGTTCTAACAGATCACACGCAAGCCTTTTGCAAATCTACTTTTTAGCGTCATTTGTTATTGTGTGGTGGGCCTTTTACATTAACTGTGTGCCCTGCCCTCTCCCCCTTGAATACTGTATTTTTCATGTTGTTTTTGTTTAGTTTTGGTTATCATTTTAGGAATTCAAACAAAAATTTAACTGACAGTTTCTTATCTTTTTTTTTTGTGAAATATTACTAAATCATCCTAAATTACCAAATTAATAGATTAATGAATTACACAAGTTCAAACATTTACATTGAATGTAATGTACACTGACAGGATCTGCTGTCAGATGAACAATGAAGGGAAGTACCTGCTGTGGGTTTTTCAAGATTCCAGAACCGTTCAAACATCTGAAATATCATTTGTCCCGAGACCATTCGACCACTTTGCAGTGTACTTTTCTGTGCTGACTTCCTGTCTGCTTTAGAAAGGAATTGTTATGGTTCAAGTAACAGTTGAGCAGAACTGGAGGAAACTAATCTTAAAATTTCATTTTCTTGAATAGTTCTTTTTTCTTTGTGATTTTTCTGTTTTGTTTTCTGTTTTCCCAGTACGAAGTGTTTTGGATGCATTTGCATTACCATTTTACGACGCCAAACCACCTCTTCTACCTCAGCGCCTACGCAATTTTAGTGCCAATTCGCCATTCGATTTCGATTCTATTCGTGTGTTGAGTAGTAGTTTCTGTTTGCCTGACGTGCTCCAGTTTTCGATTCGCGTAGGTCGAAGTCAAATTCAAAAATTACAAATTTTATTTACTCAAAAGATTTTTATTCTTGCGGTTGTTGTCATTGTTGGCGTTGTTGTTTGTTGGTGCGCATATCTCATTCGGGAACAACATGAACCACAATAATAACAACAACAGTAATTAGGTCTGCCCAGCAAACATTTAGGCTTGATATAGATTTGAAAATGATCTGATAGCAAAGGTTTGACATTTGAGGTCAAACGTTTGAGAATAATAGCTTTCTCAACCAAAAGAGTTTCTTCTCGATTTGAAAAAGGGATTAAAACTCAATTGACCTCAAAACGTTAATGCTAAATGTGTATTTCACGAATTCACTTCTACATTTCCATTTGAAAGGAAATTTCTTAAACTTTTGAGACTATGTTTGCTGGGTAGTTACTTATTTATCAGTAGTTCAACTTTCGTCAGTATCTATGTATAAGTACGCAGTATCAGCCTCTGCTTAGCTTTGCTATACGGTAAGTTTTTATTCTTCCGGTTAAACAAGATTGAACACTTCTTCAATGTTCGTTTAGAGAACATGTTTTGTACTCTACACTTTGGCGGAGAGGCTACTATACTCGTTGTGTGCGTATTAAGCTTTTCAACGCAGAAGTGTTTCAACAATTAGGTAAAAACAAATGTCATGATTTGCAGAAGTGTAAAATTACACGTTGTAGTTATCCGTGTTTAATAGCATTTCATTGAGTACCTACGTTTGCAACTTGTCATTGTAGGGCATATAAACTGCAATCAAACCGACAATACCGTCCACACTTGTTGTTGTGCATTTGCAAATGCATATTTTAAAAGCACAGATTAAATGAAAATAACAAAATTTATGTATGCTCTTGTTGCATTATGTCGCGATTTGCATATCCGCCACAAGTTTTGCTGCGGGGCGCCTCTCTTCACCTTCGAACGCTCGTTCAGTTTTGTATTTTCAATTAGGTTACCTTGAGTTCGGAATGCGCTGCATTCCAAAGAGTTAATTTTTTGTTGTTGGCGAGAGGTTGCTTACCTCTGAAGAAATAGCTTTCTTTGGCATAATTAAACCCACGTTTCGGATACTACGTATGAGTTGAGGTTGATCGGCCCGAAATGATGAAGTTTGTCAACTTCGAGTAAATAATGTGAATGTGTGAATGTTGGCCGCTAAACTGTGCCTTTTGATTTCAATTTGTCTGATGAATTTGAAATGGAATGTTATCAGTGATATACTGGAATGCTTCTTATCTGCTTTCCTGTATCTCAATAAGTTTTCAGCACACTTTCATTATTAATCGAAATGCCTCTCTGGGAAACTGGTTCTTCAATGCAATCACCTTCAAAGTTGTATTCATTCACAAGACCAACAACTTCAATACGTTTTCGTTTGATAATCCAAGGCACCAGTTTGCTTTGGAAATGAGTCTTAACTAAACTAAACCATTAACCAAAAAAGTGAGAAAAAAGCCTCCGCCACCGCAACCGAAAATACACAAAAAAGCGCATTCAATGCTGCATACAGATGAATTGGTTTGTCACGCTCACTCGAGTCTGCCCGTTTCTGTCTGCCCAGCAGTTTAAAAGTCTTTCAAATCCGGGTTTGCATCAAACTCAAGTTGATTTTTGGGTCAAAGCTTCGACGTTGGCGCTAAATGACAGCAACAATAACAATGGCTGTAGTGACGGCTGTGATGACGATGCAGAACACGCTGTTACATTCGTGTGGAACGAAATTAAATACAATAGCTGGCCGCCAACAAGGCAAAACTATCGTCACCGTCAGTGGTACATCGTGATGTTGGCCGCCGCCCCGTACGCGAAGAAACTATTTCTTGTTGGTTTGTCGGCTGCATCGCGTGTGCATGATTGCGGCAAGTTGTTGTTATTTTCGCTGACTATCGCTTAGCCGAGCTATCAGGCGCACAGAAACTTTTGAAAGGCCAACACTTTGCATGGGAATTGTGTAATGCATCAGGCAAACTGTTACGTCGTTTTCCTTCTCTTTTTGCTATGTTTTCCGCGACGCTCTCTTGCGTTACAACAACTGGCCTCTCTGATCACTTTGCCAAACCAGACGATTAATATGACGTCGTCGTCGAGCACTCCCAATATAAAACCACCGGCTTTGTTTTTGTTGCCATTTGCCATTAATATTTCTTATTTTATTCTTTTTCTTTTTACTTGACTTGACTTTTCTGTCTCTTTCTTCTGTTTGGATCGTTTGTTATTGCTTACCAGACTTTTCTCTTAATTTTCCTATTTTTTTTATAAATCGCAAAATTTACACGCATGGTTGTGTTGGTGTGTTTGATGCAGTTGGCGGTGTTGTTATTGCAGCTACTATTTTTAACCTCACTTTTAGCTGTAAAATGTCTCGTGTTCACAGGGGAGTGGTTTTTTTTTTATTCAAACACATAAACGGAATCGTTTTAATGAAATTTACTTTCGTTTTTGTTGTAAATAAAATACAGCTAAATTAATTATGCAGTTGACAATATTGATAGGGAAAGTAAGGTTATTGTACACATCTAAGCGTGTAAACCTTGGAGACACATTTTACACACATTTTGACGTGCAGTTACAACGCATGTGTTCATTAAAATAACGCACTCCTGTGTTTCAGCTACAAACAACGCATTTCACATTGCAGATTGAGTAAAAAATAATCGATTCTAAAAATTTGCACAACAGCAGGCGCAAATCTCACGTAACCGATTACTGCTAAATTTAAATAAAATCCCTCAGACAGTATCTAATGTGGAAGTGAACGCCTCATATATCAAACCATAACCATACTCATAAGTGCATAGAACTTTAGTTTCGGGCTGGGAGAAGACAATTATCGTTCTAGTTTCTTCTTTTTTCAAATTCGCAACGCTTTCGTTTCCTTTCCGGTTGTGTTTCTTGTTTTGAATCTGCCTTGTGTCTCGTCATTCTAGCGTCATTCAGACGATTGCAGTAGCAGTTCAAAGTCAACCGCATTTCATTGACCTCCATTAACAGCCAACCTTTTGCTAATGCATGTGCGCTGCTCGTAACCACAATAGCTTGGCGTCAGCATGTAGTATGCAACTTCGCAAATTATCATATCGAGTTAACTGTCCGCCGCCGGGCCATAGTCAATCGTCAGACGTCAATATTTTCATCTTGAATTACCATCGTGAAATTGACTTTGACCGTTCCGTCGCTTCGACGTGCTTGGTGTTTTCTGTGCGTGCGCTCGTGTATGCGATTACAATTCAGACAGACAGTGAAGGGGTGGCGGGCGCTGACAACTGAATGCAAACAACAACTTGTTGCGTGCATGCATTTTTCATCTCCGCTACGACACAGAATATAAAAAAACATTGCTTACATTTGTTTATTTGGTCTGGCTGCCATTGGACATTGGGTCTGAAATCTCCTCTCATGAATGCCTGTTTTTTTTTTCGTAATATGTATTTATAATTAGAATTTTTAGGAATATTTTTACTATGTTTTGTTGGCTGCGAAATGATCTCATAATTTGTTTTGCATTTGAACAAAAATATGTTTGAAGGTTTTACTTCTGTTATTTATTATTTGCTGTTTGAATAGAATAAAGTGTTTGTTGGTTATCAATTAAAGGTGTGAACTACTTATACATATTGAGATAATTATATTTTTATTAATCATAATCATAATCAAAGTTGAACTCAATTACTGTATATATTATCGGTCTTTATTTTTTTTCTTCAACAGGAGCATTTCATTACAACAAAATGCGAAAGTCTGTTCAAACTCGACTACACCCTTATGGAATTGGACAACGCCAATGGACTGCTGAGTCCACGTTATCCGGGACGAATCTTAATACCCGAATCCCAGCATGGTCACATGGCAACCACGATTACCAATGGAAACGGTTTGGTGGCTGCTCCAAACACAAACGGATTAAGTGACTCAACTACAACTACAACTGCCGAAGTGCCGTCTACCAACGGTAACGACAATGACCTTGTTCAAAGTTTTGTTACCTTCGCCAGTGCACTGGAACAAGAGTTGCAGCAGCAGCCACCGCAACAGCAACAACAGCAACAACAGCAACAACAACAACAGACATCACAACAGAACACCATCTACGAGGACTTCTACGACATTAATAAAATACGCGATTTGGTCGGAATGGCGAAATATGCTCGGTGCCGAAAACGATTCTCTGTGCCAGTAATCATGTATAAGGGCAAGTACGTCTGCCGCTCAGCCACCATTTCCGTGATGCCGGAAGCCTACGGTCGTCACGTGGCCGCCTTTGCCTACGATTGCTTGAATGGCACAACGAATTCGGTAAATCCTCCACCGCCGCCTCCGCCGCCGCCCGCTCGTGTCCCTATGGATGATGACTCTGGCGATTCCGAGTCGCTCATGATACCCCAATCGAACGAAGCGCCATCGCCCTTCTCCTATCAAGATGCAATCAGGAATGACATTCTTCTGTTGAAAGCTTTGAATGTGACCACAATTCTGGATCTGATGGTGGAGATGCGAAAGATTAAATATTTCGTTCCGTATGTTGAAATTGGTGCATTGCTTTTACTTTTATAATTTTCTTTAACCTTTTTTGCAGTGTCTCTTCGTCGGAAAAGGCCGATCCTGAAAATCACTACGGAAACTTCAACATAATCAACTTACCCTATCCCGGTTGTGAGTTCTTCAAAAAGTTCCGTGACAACAACTACATGGCCAAGAACCTTTACTATAACTGGAAGCAGCCCTTCAACGATGCCATGCTAAGTATTCCAAATATGGGCTCCGTGGCCGATCTGGATATTGCCTGGTTAGACTACATGAAGTGGGATCTGGTGCTGATCACACAAAATTACCTCAAAGCCACACTCAAGTATATCCAAGATGAGAAATCCGGTCTACTTATACACTGTATCAGTGGTTGGGATCGTACACCGCTCTTCATTTCGTTAGTGCGATTGTCGCTGTGGGCAGACGGCCACATCCATCAGTCATTGAACGCCCTGCAGATAACCTACTTCACACTCGCCTATGACTGGTATTTGTTCGGTCATCAACTGCCCGATCGTGTGAGGCGCTGCGAGGACATTATGTTCTTTTGCTTTCATGTGCTCAAGTATATTACGGACGAGGAGTTCACCGTTACAGAACCAAGGTGACTAACAAAGGCAGCCCACACCTAAATGCATTTTTCTTAACCCTCCCTTTTTCTTAGCCTTCCTTCAACTACCAGAAGACGTACGAAAACTTCGTGTAGCAGTGGCAGCAGTGTTGTTGTTATCAAGTCAGACTGCGACGATGAGGCGATGAAAGAGTAAGTTTGTATGAGAAGATTCCAAATTATGTGAGGTTATGTTGAATTTCGTTTGCAGAGAATATAACCTCAACTTCGACCAAGACTGTAGCAATGATAGTATTTCCAATGGTTCCAACTGTGATATGTCAGTAACTGAAACAACAACACCGATGGCGTGTGCCATGAACCCAACCGCGTGCAACACACTCACTAGTCGATCGCCGAATCCCAAGCGGTAGGGCATTGTGTGACGTCAATTGTTTACCTGTTGAGTTTCACTACAATTTCTCAAAAATGTTTGCCCACAGCTCAAGAACCAGTCCCATCTCGGTGCCTGGTTCGGCACGTCAGCGACATGAATCGACTTCGTCGAATGGTAGCTGGCAAGTGGTCACCGATACAGGCTCTCTCGACTCAGTGGCGAATGGCAGTTTTATGTCGCGCTGTGGAGCCCCGCCGCAAGATAACTCCTCCTCTGCACAATCCGGTATCAACGGTATGCCTATGATGATGAATGGCGGTGGTTCCGGGCCCAGCTGCAGCAGTGCAGGTTCTTCTTCTTCCAATGCAACGGCCAATGACAATCTTCCATCGACGTCAGCCGCCAGTGCGACCTTTTCATTGTGAGTTTAGTTGGATTTACTAACAATTGGCGAAAATAAATATTTTTCATTTTATACAGACGAAAGCAACGCTTGAGTTCCGTACGCGCCATTTTCATTCAGTCCTATGGCAAAATCGTGGGACTCAAGTTCAAAGAGGGCTCGTCCATGAACTTGGCCACTTTCATTGGCTCTCTGGCCGACCAGTTGTTTTGAGAGTGGGCTAAAGTATGCTGAAAACTCACACTGGAACACACATACACACACTAACAACCAATGTACAATTATTCGTTTTATTGTTGCAGTTGTGGTTTTGTACTTTCTGTAATTTGTTACTAGTGAAGGAAGATAGAGTTGTGAAATTTTGTATAGGTACATTTTATTTTTAAAAAAACCCAATTTGTTGAATTCTTGAGTAAAGTACAAATCCAATTCAGAACGACAGCAAAGCGGCTTGCTTCTTGTATGAAACTCCGTTAAATGAAATTTTTGTTTGTTTAGATTTTTATTTTTGCCTTAAATGTGTTGAATTGTCGTTTAAGTATGATTGCGTGTAATTTTTAAATACATTTCAAATTCAATTTTTCCGAATTTCTTTCTTTGAATTTGTATTTTTAATTTTTAATTTTGTAATTTGTAATTTTTTAAATTTTAATTCAATGACTCTTGTAACAAAACAAAATGCTGCCTCAAAAAACCTTAAAATTTATATAAAAATTTTGATATTTTGAAAACGGACGTACTCGTGTCATTTTATAAAAGTAAATAAAAACAACAATTTAAGTAATGCAGCCACATAATAATTTAAGAAAAACGAAAATAATTTAAAAAAAACCGAAAGACTATTGTAAGTTCTTTGCTAAAGCTTGACTATAAATAAATATTAAATTAAGAAACAACCAAGAATTTTCCGTTTGATAAAGCACCCATACCAGACAAACATCAATCTGCCACGAACAATACGTTTCAGGTATCTCGATAATAAACAAAATCGATACTTCTAAAGTCTACAGCATTTACCTTTCCCATCATTTACTCCCCACCACACAACCAACTCACACACGAATCCGAACACTGAAATTATGCACAACAACAAATACAGCCACCATATCCAGTATAGGTCGTCCATAGTTATTGGATTGCCCAACTCTTCTTCCGTGCTGAGATCCTTTATGCTGATGAGTCCATAGCGAACCATATCGAAGAAGTTCTTCTTAAGCCAAAACACCTTAAGACCCGTATCGCTTGTACGCAGAATATGGTCCTCTAACAGATCTCGGTACGGCAAATCGGGGCGAATCGGTATGCACAAAAGTATAAATTTCAGTAGGCAGATTTCTTGTGAATAGTAGAATAATTGGCGCTTGAAGAGTTTCTGTTGCTCGTGAAATACCTGCCAACGTGTACTCGATACCGGGTAAACGAATTGTGTATTCATGGTGGCACGGAATTTCTGGAACCGATCATAGTCGTGAACAAATTCAAATAGGTGCGGGTATTTCTTCAGTATGTTTTCTGGAAACAGGCTCAATTCACTCGATGGCATGTAAATCTTTAAACCACTATCGATCATATTCTCGTACGTTCTTACAGTGGCTTCAAGCGGTGGCTGCGTCAGAAAGGACTGCAGGAAAGCTATGTACCGGCTGTTGAACATTAGGCTTGTAAAGAAGAGTATGAAGCAGACTAATTTAACATTGAAGCTGGGATTGGCAATTAACGCAAAGGATTGTCCCAGTAGCCCGCGTATGCTCTTATCGTTGAGCAGAATATTCAATACATTTCTCCACGGCTTGTGCAAGCTGTGTGTCAGCAAGATGGCGCATATTACCATAAGTAGGAAAATCACTAGCAGTGTGCTTGGCTGAATGATACTAGTAAAAATTTGATTTTTCGGCTTGGCATTGGGCAGCGGTATCATTAGGCAAAAGCTGCCTACCTCATACGGGTAGGTGAGGAAATCCAGACTTCCTACGAATTGAGCTGGTGCTAAAGCAGTGACTATGTCCAGAGAGCCATTGCGAGCCGCTTCCTGAAGTATTCGGTAAAATGTGGTTTTTCCCACTTCCAAAGGCTGCGCCAAGATGAAAGTTGCATTGAGTTTTTGCACGAATGTTGTGAATAGTTTTCCCACGTAACCGTCTATATGCAGTTTTCCCTTCTCATCATAGCGAACCATTGAACGCGGTACTAACTGATCCGGCTGTGTCACAATAGCCTCACCGTACATATTTATAATTTGGTTTTCATATACGACAGTAGATTCATTAAGTAGTTTGGCCTGATGTAGTTCTGCATTTGGTGGATACTTACGGCAACTGTAGCCGATGTTTGTGGTGTCAAAATCTCCTAAGATCACTAGAGTGTTGTAAATCTCATTCGAGAATGAACTCTGACAAATCTGTTGCACTTCCTGTAATGAATACGTCGAATTACTGTATACTATATGCCTGGCGTTGTACAGCCTCCAGTGCACTTGCACATTGAAATGTTGCGATGTGACTTCGTTCTGTTCAAACACACAACTTAGTATTACAACTTCATTAGAGAATTTCAACTTGTAGTCGAATAATGAAGATTCCTCATCAACTAAAAGCGTTGGCAATTCCAGTACGCCGAGAATATCGGCGAGTGGGCAGCTCCTTTTACTTCCTTCATTTGTGGTGTAAACCACAAAATTTTCAAAGTTCCTTTCCCTTTTAATCATTCGCAATAGTTCAATGAAGTTAGTATGTGTTTTGTCATTTTCTTTGCCTTCCATGGCATATGACACTGCTACTGCTTCCAGCAATTTTGTTCTTAATAGCATGACTAGAAGTATCCAACTAAGTGGCAGGACCATCGTGAAACTATTCCGAAACGCGTTGAACATGAAGTTTTATAGGAATTGCGAGGTAAGTGGCAAATTTTGCGTACAGTAGAATATAAAATTAGTAAAACATGTTTCGCCGGTACTTAACCCATTTTGGAATTTGTTTGCGAAAAATGTTGAACACAAAAATGAGGCACGTTTCGTTCTGGTTAAAACTGAACATGCTTCATAACATACTCGAATTTGATTACTTAAATACTTTGACCTGACCATGGTATCTAAATAGCTGTGTACTTCACAGGGGATATTTATCCTTAGTTAATTTAATTGACTATTTCATTTATTCCTAATCCACATTCGTTCGAATAGCAGCTACAAGTAGTTAGTATCAACTGTATTTAAAAACATATCGATTTTTTTAAAAGTTAGGAAATTAGGAATATTTAAAATGGAACAACATTTTATTACCATTGGGAATTAACTGGAACCCCCTTAATGTTGATTAAAGAACTAGCAAATTAAAAAAAAAACAGCTGGACATTTTATGCATATACTTTTATTTGTAAAATTAAGATTAAACCCCACACACAGAAATAGATCCATGTGCCTACCATTTGCGCTCGCGTTTGATAATTGCCAGCGGTAGATAGTCCTCCAGTTGTGCGCGTTGTATTCGTACCCTGCACTTTCGCACGTAGGAATGCGCATACTGAAGCGGAATCCAGCGTTTAGGCGATATCGGCTCCAGTAGGATTTCACCTGTAACGGCTTCGTCTTTGACCTTTACTCCACCAGGCGGAGGAGTTTCCGTTTCGACGGCAGCAGGCACATGCGGCAGTATCATTTCCTCTTCACTCGGAACAGCAGGCGGCGAATTGCTATCCTCCGAAATAAGGTCCACATCTGCATCGGGATTGAGCACAACAAAAAGCTCTGTGAGACCAATAGCCTTCAGGAAGTCATCGTACTCTTGTTCGACGCGCTGTTTGTCGACGGAATCTATGCCGAGCACCGCCTTTGCATCCAATTCGCTGGCTAGTATTAGCTCGATCATCTCCGCCTCTAGACTTTTGCGTTCGGCAAGAGGCAGACCTTCAACCATAGCAATATTTTCCAATATGATCGACATCGTTGAGGAAATCGTTTTTGGAACCGGAATCGAGACCGGAGGTTCGTCGCCCAAATGCACACTTAGTTTGACTATAATCTGACGCAATGAATCTGGTATTTGTACGATATCGTATGCCTTGCTGAGACTCTTTGTTATGGGCCTGATTATTTCCCAACGCATTTTTAGTTCTTCTACGGAAAAAAGTCCTGGCGAATTGCTTGGTTGTGGCGTCGCAGTGCGATATCCAGCGTTGAATTTGACTGCGATTTGTTCCCAAGCCCATTCCTCATAATCTGGGTCCTGGAAGGAACTAGTGGTGGTATAGAGAAACGGGAACTGCAGTAAAAGGTCCAAAAGCCTTTCGTCATTTAAAACGAAAGATCCATGTGCATTCACGTTGGAAATATTGAGAACCTCGAGGCGGTTAGAAGGTTGCCCGCCCATGTCGTCCCATGTCGCATAATCCTCGTTTCCGGTACCATTAAACATCGCCCAAACTCGATAGTAATACCTATTATTTTGTTAGTTTTGAGGTTGCTTCGTCAGCGTGCTAGACAGAAAAAAAAATTGATTAATATTTAATTTTTACTATTTTAATTTCAACTTTTTTCTAACATTTTTTGTTTGTCGAATGTTTATTTTCTAAAATTTGTTTACTTGCGTCCACTTAGCAACAGAGCCTTGCGCCGACCCAATTTGCTCGGCGGCGGCGGCTTGAGAAGAAATTGGCGGCGGCGGCTCAAAGCCGGCTGGGAGCCGAAAGTTTGTCTGCTGTCGGCGGCTCATACAAAATTCGGCTTGAGCCGGATAAGTGTAGGAATTAAAAAAAAAAAATTTTTAATAAAAAAAGACTTTTAGGTATATTTATTTTATGGATTCAATATTGTACGCTGAATCCAATGCCAATTAAATATTTGTTATTTTGTGAATAAAAATAAGTTTTAATTTTAAAAAATTTATTAGAATAAGAATCTTTGGCATAAGTTTACTTTAGGGCCTGGAAACTTTTTGGACTTTTTTTTTTTTATTCCTATGTATTTTCACGTCCTAAATCGAAATCCGGAAGAGTTTTGCCCCGGACGCTTATAGTTTCCGAGATATTTGCGTTTAAAGTTCCGAATTTTCCCATATAAAATATTCACTTATTCGTCATTGAATGAATTCTTCTTCTTCCTTGAATGTATTTGTTCATTCGTTTTAGGCACAATTTTTGTCATTTGCAATTTTCAAACACTACAACAACACCACAACTACAACAATACAGTTGTATTATTGCTATTGCAGTAATTTTGTTAATTTTGTTTTTGTTGCTGTAATAATGTTATTGCAATGCTGTTGTATGGTTCTTGTTGTTGTAATATTGCTATGACAATGTTGTTGTCGTAATGTTGTTGTTGTTGTTGTAATGTTGATTTTGTAATTTGTTGTTGGAACAGCCCTTAAAAACATTGCAACTATTACAAACACAACAACATTACATAACTCTAAAAATGAAAAATTTTAACAAAAAATCGCGCGATTTTTTGTTAAAATTTTTCGCCTCCGGCGTTTTGTGTTATTGTTATTGCTGTAAAGTTGAAAATGAAAAATTTTAACAAAAAATCGCGCGATTTTTTGTTAAAATTTTTCGCCTCCGGCGTTTTGTGTTATTGTTATTGCTGTAAAGTTGAAAATGAAAAATTTTAACAAAAAATCGCGCGATTTTTTGTTAAAATTTTTCGCCTGCGGCGCTTCGTGTTACTGTTATTGTTGTAAAGTTGAAAATGACCCAAAAATTACGATATTTTCAATTAAATACATTGTTTCAATCCTTCTTTAAATTCATTTGCCTATTTCCAAAATATATTTCCATAAATTCTTTAAAATAAGTAACTAAATACTTCATTGCCATAAATTTATTAAAATAAGTACCTACTTTATGCTCCCATGAACACATGAACATTAGTTTCGTGGTGCAAGTATCACCACTTTCATTCTGAATGACACTTTCAAGAAGAAGAAGAATTCATAAACAAGAATAAGTGGTTATTTTATATGGGATAATTCGGAACTTTAAACGCAAATATCTCGGAAACTATAAGCGTCCGGGGCAAAATTCTTCCGGATTTCGATTTAGGACCTGAAAATACATAAAAATAAAAAAAAAAAAGTGCAAAAAATTTCCAGGCCCTAAAGTAAACTTGTTCCGAATCTTTTTTAGTTCGATTTAATCGATTAATTGTTTGATTTAATGAGGAAAAATTTGAGAAAAGCAAATTTTGCCAACAAAAATTATAAAAATGTTAGATAAAAAATGAAAACGCCGCAAAATCGCCAATAGAAATAAATATCGCCAAGAAGTCGGCCAGGCGTAAAATTCGTCGCCCGATCTATTGCGAAGTCGCCAAAAGAGCGATAAATCGCCACATCTGACAACACTGCTCCTTATCAATCAGCGGAGACCGGCGACCTTTCCAGAACTGTCAAATGTGAACAACGGCCAAAAGCAGCAGTATTTTTCCATTCCGTTACTTAAAACGTGCGTAGATAAAGCGGCAAGGAACACCTTCTAAAATGCATAAAGTAAATCCCGAGGAACCAGTGGCTGTAAAGGTAAACGGATCTCTCCATTCACCACTTCGAAAATGACCAATTTTTTTCGTTCGCACAGATTGGGATCATTGGCGGTTCTGGTTTGGACGATCCCGACATTTTGGAAAACCGCAAAGAGACGAAGGTTGTCACGCCATTTGGTGAACCTTCGGATGTTCTAATTGAGGGGGAAATCAGTGGTGTGAAGTGTGTACTCCTGGCGCGCCATGGCCGCAAGCACGACGTCATGCCAACAAATGTCAACTATCGTGCGAATATTTGGGCCATGCGGACGGTGGGCTGCACTCATTTGATTGTCTCGACGGCATGCGGTTCGTTGCGTGAACACATCAAGCCGGGCGACCTAGTCGTACCGAGTGACTTTGTTGATCGTACGACGAAGCGCCTTCAAACATTCCACGACGGCGGAGTAGACAGCCCTAAGGGAGTTTGCCACTTGCCCATGTTTCCTGCTTTCAATGAGCGAACGCGCAGCATTCTACTGGCTGCAGCCAAAGAGCTGGACTATTCGGTGCATGAGCAGGCCACTATTGTGACGATTGAGGGCCCGAGATTTTCCTCACGTTCGGAGAGCAACATGTTCCGTCAGTGGGGCTGCGATCTGGTCAATATGACCACTTGTCCGGAAGTGGTGCTCGCCAAAGAAGCTGGTCTTCTGTACGGCTCGGTAGCCATCGCCACAGACTATGACTGCTGGCGTCTGGGCTGCGAGGGTGTCAATGTGCAGGATGTGTTGAAGACATTCGCTGAAAACGTGGTTAAGGTGAAGAAGATTTTGGTCAAGGCCGTGGAGACCATATCCAAGGAAGATTGGACCGCGAGCATAGTAGAGGCTAAGGTATGAAGGTTATTTCATCAACGAATCGGCTAATAAATTGAATTATTTTTCTTTTGGTGCAGCAATGCGTCGGCAACAACACAATGTGAGTCGCCAAGGAAGTGAGTGCTCACACACACACGTTGATTTTATATAATAAGGAAACTTAATTTTTCACCTCAAAAGCATTGAATCAAAATTAAAGCAGAAGCACAAAAAACCAATTCCGAGTTTCACTTTTGTCTCGACAACAGACTGGTGTCGTTCGGCCATTTTATTTCCCGAACGGCCATTCGTTTTGGGTAAAAAGTTATAAAATTAAATTAAAATGTATAGAGAAGGAAGTACACAACACAATCGGAACTCAAATGTGATAAGCCCCACACTTTTTAGGGACATTTGCGCTCCACTTGACTCTTGCCGGACTCTTCGTATTCCTGGGATGATATCCACATCTGCTGGAATGTTCCGATGCTGGCCAGAATCGATCCGCCTATCCAGGCCCCGAAGCGACGCTCCACACTGCCATTGGCGGAAATCATTTTCAAGCGAGTGTTGGAGGGAGCGCGTAATTGTAAATCGCGATTCAGACGTTCTGGAAAGCCTTGCAAGAGCGTGTTGCCACCTGAAAATTTGGCGTAAAGGTAAAATTGGCAAAAACCCAAATTTGTAGTCACACTTACCCGTTACCACGACGGAGCCGAACAGCGACAACCGCACATCGGCATCGCACATACCCACGCTGGTGGAGGCCAACTGACCCGCGCCCAACATGGCATGATCGAACAGGCTCTCGGCCAGCTTGAAGCGCTCTGAGCCAAAGTCCTGGTGATAGCCATTCGGGAATTCATAGTGCACCATGGGAATCTGCGCGGCTACACGTTCGTCGTACGGATTCTCCAGTACCTGCAGAATGTTCATTTGGAAGTCCTGCAGCAGCGATTTGAGCATATAGTTCTGCCACGTCTGTGTCAATTGTTCGGGCAGTTTCCTCAGAGTGCAGCGCGGAGTGTCGCGCTCTTTGACCACATCCTTGGAGGCGATTTTATAGACAGGCGCCAAGTCAATGCCTTGCTTCTCCAGATGTTGGCGGCACTGCAGTGACAAATAGTCACCGCCGAGTGGCGACTTGACCACCGCCTGCGACAGCACATAACCCTCATGTACCGGCACGGCGGACGTGTGTGTCGCCCCACTGTCCACTACCAGAGCCGTTGCTCGTCCACTGGCAAAGGCCGCCAATACGGCGTTCTTCACCAAAAAGAACGCCGGCACATTGTACTTTTCGAACATGAGCTCCGTGAGCTTCTCCCGATTGTTGCGCACGTTCCACGAAGCTTCCGAGAACAGCACCGGGTGATACTCGGGCTCCGACTGAATGACTTTGGCGTACGTGTAGTCGATGACCTTTTCGAAAAGGTCCCAATTGTCAATCATGCCGTCCTTCATGTAAGTCTGGATTTCCATTTGGGTGCGCGGCACATTCACATAGGTCGTGTCCACATAGTACTTGCGCGTATCCGCATCTGAGAGTGGACAATGTTCAATTATTGCTAGAGAATTGCATATCTATCCTCACTTACTGTTCTGTGTTATGTTATTGTCCGTTTTGGTCTCCAAATCCATGCTGGTGTCTGGGGCGTCTGCTCCCACTCCTACCACGGACGGTATCTCGGCTTTCGGGGTGTCTTCCTGGGCATAACCTACACGCAACGAATGGTGGCCCGGATCGAATACAAGTGCTCCGATTTCATCGCCTCCATAGAGCATGTTGCCGGCGCTCATTTTGTGTGCTTGTTTTAGCTGGAACTCGTTCAATGATTCGAGATTTTAAAGAATTGATTATACAAATTTTTGCACCACTTTGCTTTTTTCGGCGTCCTCCATAAATGTCCAAAATTCGCCATTTCATCAGTGCTGCCAGATGATATTAGGGGAAATGTCAAAAAAGTAATTTTGTTCAGGTGCGCTTAGACCGCACGAGTGAACGCAACTTTTGTTGCGAACTCCAATCGCAAACTTGTGTTCGGACAATCGTTTATACTGCCTGAATATTTGTTCGCGAACGAGCATCGGGAACTTGAGATTTGTTCGTTTTTAAGTGTTTACAACACCCGAACATTTTGAGCCAGAATTCGGCTACTAGCACGAGTTCGCGAACCGGGCGTTTACACTGTGATGCCATGCACTTGATCGAAATTTCCCACAAAAAAAAATAAAAACCAAAAGTACGGTTGCCAGATTAATGAGATTTATCTCATATTGGGTATTTTTATACCCCCACACTCACTGTGGCAGGGTATACTCACTTTGTCACAACGTTTGTAACGCCCATAAGGAGGCGTGTCCGGTATGGAAAAGTATATATATTCTTGATCAGTATCACCTCCTGAGTCGATTTAGCGATGTCCGTCTGTCTGTCCGTCTGTCCGTCTGTCCGTCTGTCCGTCCGCACGATAGCGGTCGCAGTTTTGGAGATATCGACTTGAAACTTTGGGTACATGTTTTTCTCGTGAATACTGAGATCAAGTTCGAGAATCAGCCAAATCGGACAAAAACTGGGCGTGGCTCCCATACACCGAAAAAAAAGGTAAAAATTTTTTATTGTTGTATTCGATTGGAAATGTTTAGAAACGTATTTTTGACATGGTCCGAGGTTCCGAAGCCACATATATAAGGGTCTAAATGGGGTCTTGAGACCAATTTTTTTTTTTTGGTGGATTTAATTGGAAATTTTTAGAAATGGATTTTGGACATGGTCCGAGGTTCCGAAGCCACATATATAAGGGTCTTAATGGGGTTTTGAGACCAATTTTTTTTTTTCGGTGGATTTGATTGGAAATGTTTAGAAATGGATTTTGGACATGGTCCGGGCTCCAAAACCACCTATAATTGGCTCAAAATAGGGTCTTGAGACCACATTTTTATATGTTCGAGGTACTTCTTCCTACTGTGTGGGGGTATTTCAGCTTCGGCATAGCCGAAGATAGTCCACTCTCTAGTTTTTGCTTGTGATAGCGATAGGGCGATTCATTTAAAGTGGGAAACCCCTCGGAAACGATTCAGTTGAGCAGATGATCAGTCAAAATATATGAATTTTGACAGTTATTTTAAGCAACTGCGCGTTTTCGAGGGGTTTCCCACTTTAAATGAATACCCTTATTGTGAAATTTTTGTGAGATTAACAACTTAACTAGAAGAAGTCGGTCGTGATAACTTTTGCGACATTATGTTGTATGGACAGTACCACCTAGTAAACAAATTAAAAATATTATAGAGAAATCTTATGTAAACACTAAGGGAGTTCACAAAGGTCTCATAAAGTCCTATGGCGTATAATCATATTTGAAAAAATATGACATTTGTGAAAAATAAATTTGACAGCCGATTTAATACAGCCTTCAAAAACACCGGTTGCAGAGTTGTATTGGTCGTAACATTTTTGTATGGAAAAAAGCAACCACATTTGTATGTAAATGGTATATTTGTACAACAATTTGTACAACTTTATGACCAGTATGAGACATTTGTGAACTCCCTTATTAAATTATTTTGATAAGCCCTGCTAAATTGTTAAAGTTAACATACATAACAATAACAGATACATGCCAAAATAAATTAAGCCAATTGGGGTATTTCAAAATATGATATAATTGTCTATTCATAATTGACGTCGCAAAAGCGCATTTTTTTCACGAGCAATAAGTGTCAAAGTCCATTTGAAATGTGAAAAAAGTAAACAAATAGTTTCAGGTTTAACGCCGTCAATTGAAGGAAAGTTGAAAAATGCATTTTATCAGTAAACAGAGAAATCGAGAGAATAAAAAAATAGACCAGTAAGAGCAAAAATCCATAGAGTGATAATAAAGCAAGCTAAGTACAATTTTGCTCCTCTTTAATTTCCTAGTAAGTTGCGTGCTATTACCAAATCTTCCAGCTGCTTATGGATTCGAAAAAAATCATTAAAAAATAACAAATAAGCAGACAGACAAACGAGCCAAAATAGTGCTACCGCATTGTCTTCAGAGGATTCTGGCGATTGTTTTAACGGCCAAAAACAATTAAGTAAGTTGCCATTACTTTTTAACGGAGATCGTGTTTTTTTTAATATTCCCTATACTTGTGTTAATTGAACCTGATACCTTTCAATCGTGATAGATGGAATCCACGCAGCCACTGCAGCTGGTCCTTTGGCGATTTTAAAAGATTTAACTTTTCTGGAACAGAAGCAGTTTTATTCCGAACCTCTTTAATTTCGAATTGAGAGAAATCGAAATTAAAGAGATACATATAAGAGAGGCAGTAGAGAGTGAAAAATTTGAAGACAATACTATTTATCAACTTTGCTGTTTGCCTTTGTGTGCTGTATATGGCTTTATGTGTTTTGCACAAAACGATCACTACAAAAATTATTCGTTAATTTTTTAAATTTATTTTGTGGAGTAAAACTGTGTCTGTTGCGCTGAACTGGTAATAACTTGGGTACACACATCTGAATTTCCAACTGTTTACACACCCATATTCGCATCTGACAAAAAAGCCGTATCCGAAAAACGAAAACAAAAATCGATCAAAACAAAATAGCGAAACCGCTGTGGCCATATAAAAGCAAATGTTTGGTTACGAGCGCGAACAGTTCGATCGCAGACTTTTGTGGAACGAAGTGAAATCAGAGAAACAAATTTAAAAAAAAAAGTGCTCTTGAAAAAAAAAAATATTTAAAAAAAACCATTTTGTTTACAGCGGTTAACATTCAACTGCAATTTGTAGAAAAAAATTAAAATATTGCAGAACAAATTTGTATGCCCTTCGTCAGTACTAAAATAGTATCAGGTTGGAGGTATGTTTCCCACACAATTGTGCTTTGTGAATTGTCAATATACTTTACTTTAAATTGTTCTCATTCAACAGTGAAGTAATTGTATTTGTAATCGTTCGTATGTACTGTGACACAATTTATTAATTATTTCCAATTCCAATTCATATAGGCCGTCAATTTTATGTAAATGTGTTTATTAATAAATATTGTAGAAGCACATTTGACACACATAGCCACATTTCGAAATATGTCACCCTACAATTGGTACTAAATCGTTTCACTTCATTTCGTTCGCCACTTATTCAAGAATTAAGCCGCAGGTTAGAAAAGATACTCACTCTTTAAGGCCTAATTTAACAGAGCACATATACATACTATAACAAATTTCAATCCTCTACTTGACCCTACGAACCTTTTCTCTGATTGTATCAAAGTGTTTTGATAACGAGATACAATCGGAAAAAAACTTGAGACGCAATTTAGAATTTATATTTTTGAATTTATTTGGTTTAATTTCAACTCGAGGTTAGAGTTAATTGACTCCATTTACTTCGTATATATGTACTTTTTGGTTTTGACGATTTCGAGCTTATCGCGAATGTTCACATTTTTTGGACAAAAATAAGTTTATCATTCAATGGCAACAAATAAGCAATTTTCGATTGTGCAGTAAGTTTGGCCATTTTGCTAATTGATAAGCCGAATCTTGAAAGAGGCGTGATCAAGGCTCGCCGTTATCATAAAAGAATACAAGAAAATATTTATTTTTTATCAGTGAAGAAATAGATTTGCGAACATTTACCTTGAGTAAAACATGATCAAATTTAAATATAAGATCAAAGCGTAGTTGAATGTTTTTTGAAAACATATTTTGAAACATAAGCCAACTTTCCATGGCGTACAAAATGTGCTTAACCTTATTTGGCCTTTTCTCAAAAGGCGAAAAGTTTACTATAAGTGGTTTGTTTTTAGCAGTACCTTCTCTGTTGACCTTTTAAACAATGAGGTAGGAAAATGCTGAGCACCAAATAAAAAAAACTAGTGTGTGAGGCATATTCAACATATATACTTATGTAGTTGGGAAGTGGAACAACTTTAAAGTCAAAACTGGTTTTCCTTACGGTAATTTTTTATCACAAATGCCCATTCACAGAGACGTAGCCAAAAAAGCCATTTTGAACCCCAAAATATAAAAAAATTAGACAACAACGAGTTGACTTAAAAAGAACCCAATACATTTTTTCAATTCAACAGGTTTTTTTTTATTAATTAGTCCGAATAATACAATCAAAAATCAAAATGATATCCTCAAAATGAATTATATTAAAGAATTACTTTTCTCTACACAGAAAAAAGTTCTAAGTGGACTTGGCTGTTCTGATTATTCCCTTGTGTTCCACCTGAATGTATATGTAAATATTATTCCAAATAAAAAACAAAAAAAGCCACTTGTTGCCATAGGAGTAGATAAAACAGGTACTCTTTTTGCAAAAGTGTAGCCTAAATATTCTTAATTTTCATTTAAGTCGTCTTGAGCTGTTATAGAAGAAAACGGAAAAACATACAAACTGTCAAAATGGAAAAACCCAACCGAAAGGTTTTTCTGGCTATGTCCCTGCCCAGTTATGTATGCGTTCGACTGGCTAGGCCCCTTTGAAAGCTGCTATCAAATAAACTCGTTTCGGAATGAATTGTTCACTATTTATTCAAATTTATTCAAATAAAAAGTGTCGATATCACTTCGAACTCAGGCCATTTCAACTTATCATACGATTCTTTTTTTTGGCCCAACGCGATTTTTGTTGTGTTTCCCCACAATTTTGTTTGGCATAGAAACTAAACTAATTTATATTTAGACAATGCAGACAATCTGCCAAACAAACAAAAAACGAAATTACAAAAAAAAAAACACAACTAAATGAATATCTACGATTTCTTGTATTTTTAGTTATTGAAACGCTGACTTCAGTTGCAGTCTTCAGTTGCAGTAACACAAATAAAATCATCGTCATTATCAAATATGGATAGCTGGAAAACATTCTTTGCTGGTCAAACCAAAGATGCTGCCTTGACAAACAATCAACAGAATGGATTCGGCCTATTTGCCGGACGATCTGCACAAGGAGTAGGTGGCAACGGCCTCCTCACCAACAATTCGAACGGAAATGCAGGCGCTAAAATGGCCAATCATCATGATGTGAAGCGGAAAGATAGCGATAGCTATTTCTACATAATGTGAGTACGAAATATGAATTAAGACAATGCCTTTGTATGGGGGGAAATGCACAATCCAGAAATGCATTTTAATGCTATCAAGGAATCAGTCAGCAAATATTGTCAGGAAATGGTTGTTCTATTATTTTCTATATACTTAAAGAAAAACCCAACTTGTGTAAAAAGTACAAGTACCCACCTATATCAATAATTTGTATGTGTACATCTTATCTGACTTGTTTATTTCTTTCTTTTTGTTTACGTTTTATCTTAAAAATTGGAAAACAATTTTTTTTGGGAAATACTAAATGTTTTTTTTTCATTGTTGGTAAGAAATCGAAAATAGCGCAGTATTTAGCTTATATTAGCACAATAAATACAGAGCTTTCTTTATCTCTGAAAATATTATATAGCGCGTGGCAACTGCGTAGTTTTAGTTTTTTTTTGTTTCTCATTTTATATAGAATAAATACATTTATCAGCACCTTAATTTTTATATATATATTTAATATATGTATAATGTTTGATGTTGAAACGGCCACAACAGGCAAATTTGTTTCCAGAAAAAGAAATGTTTACACTTCCGAGGAGAGATTGGGATTAGCTTTATTTATGTTTTGTTGTCAATATAATTTCTTCCAAACACCCAAAAAACAAAATGATCGCGGGGAACAACAAATTTTTGTATTTTTTCCCCGGCAGTGATAACGCAACTCTGCAAACCCGGCCCATGTGGCAAAGATGTGTATAAGGATTTTAAGTTTTAGATATTTAGTTTTATTTAAAGCATAACAAATATTTTTGCTGAATAAACTGGTAAACAGGGTTCCACAAATAAAATTTTTTTCCAAAATATGTCTTTAGGAGGCTTTGTGAAATCCCTTAGTATAAATTGTAACTATGAAAACAAGTTCAAAGGGACATTTTTCAAGCAAGTTAGTAAATTCAAAGTACTTAGGAAATCAGGTTTACCAGCGTTTACCAGCCTCATGTTGGCTGGAAGCAAACGAGCTGCAGTAAACTGTAAAAACAAGTCGATATATTTTGTATAAATTATTAAGACACAAATATAGCTTGTATTTGTATGGGTATAGAGAAGTTTAGATCTTATATGAAATACATTGAAAACAATAAATAATAAATAATAAAAAATAGATACATTAACTTATGACAAGCTGTGGATACCTTACTTAAGAATATCAACTGCTGTGGAAGTGAATTGAACTCGTTACCTTGGGCTATGAAAAAACAACAATAACTTTATAAATACGTTCAACAAATTCCGTCATTACGCTATACAAATACAGCTTAAAGGCCAAAGCTTTGGCCAAGCCACTAAACGAACAAACGCACGACAACAACCACTGCAAATAAGTAATTTCTTACACTTCCAATTCACAAATTCCATTATAATTTTAGTGTGTTGAGAACTTTAGTGGCGGGCTAAAGCACATTCGAATCGTAAAAAAATCTCAGTGCTATTTTAAAATTTCATTAACAGGTGCTAAGAAATGTACAGGCAACGTTTGAGTTGAGTTTAGCCAAGTCTCGGTTTCGAGTTAAACTGATAAATTTTTAAAAATAACTAAGCTGATAATAAGCAAATAATAATAAAGTTCAACAGCTGTTACGGGAATTACTCGCTCTCAAAGATAAAAAGGAGTACATATAAAGGCGACTTTGCTCACTTGGGGAGACAGTTTCACCATAAAAGTTGAACCGAAAAGTAAATAATCAAATATTTGACTTTCTTTTGTTGTGTGCTTCGACTTTATTGCTATTGTCTCTTAACCTTTTAATTCTTTATTCAAGCTCGAGTATAATGTCGTCCTTCTCTTTTTGTACTTTCAGGTGGCGATCCTAAAACACACACACAGCACTTGAATGACTCATCTTTATATCGACGTACGTCTGATGGATAAAGTTTGATCTTAAATTTGCATTTAAATTAAGTCTAAAGTTACCTGTGCTCATCTCAAAAAAAAAAAACAACAAAATAACACAAGAGAAACTAACTACTCTGCCCTAAGTTATAATCCTTGCACGCACACTTCACTAGTGATATTAGTTTATAGTTTTTATATATACACATTTTTACAAGAAAAAAAACTTTTACGGTAAAAAAAAAAATAAAAAAATATTTACTAAAAATATTAATTTTGTAAACATTGCATTGAAAATTTTGTGAATTTTTCATGGAACCAATACTAATTCTCACCATAGTTTTTTGGTCTCTGTTTGCTCTCCTATTCGGGCCAATGATATTTTTTGTGTGCATCTACTTACCGGAAATTCCAGTTAGATTTATAAAAAATATGAGATGAGCAAGAAATTGTAATACATTTTAAATTAAGTTTATATCTACACAAAAATATTAATAACATAAATACATGATGCCTTTCTTAATCACTAAAAAAAAAGAAATGTATTTCATTTGAATATAAAGTAGTTGAGGGTGCTTCTGAACAATTCGATTTGTTAAAAAAAAATCGTCTGAAAAAAAAGAAAATAATTTTTTAATTTGTTAAAACAATACATCAAAATTGCCAACAACAATTTGATTTTTTCAACAAACAATCAGGTAAAAAATTGTTTTATTTCATAAAAAAATTTGTTTAACAAAATCACCAAAATTTCATTTAAAGACATTTGTTAATTAACAAAAAATGGAAGAGCGCCACTCCTCAGGTAGGTTTCCGCCGCCAGTGCATACCAACACTTTTGGCATACCCAACGATCATCGGTTGTTGTCCAGTTACCGTGTGTATAAGCCTTCCATTGAGACGACTAGACGACTGAAAAGCGAACAGGAGCGCACCATTTACGCCGAAACTTTTGTCGAACACATACAACTGGGTCCTTTGTCCGATTTGTGTGTACGTGTACTGGCCAAGGCTTACGGAGCATACGGTATGGCAGCTCTCATAAACAGTGATCCACTGAAAGTACGCATTCACTACGACTCACTGAGCGTTGATTTGCCGCTCGAGCAATGCTATTTCATCACTGACTCAAAGTACTGGCGACGCGTAGTGCTGCATAAGTCACACGACAAGACTCTAGCCTTTAAGGAATCGTTCAATTGGCGGAATTTCGGCATATCATTAAAGTACGTTGAGCTGGTGGAGGCATGTCCTGCCATGTACTGGCCGGAAGAGAAGATGATAAATTTGGGTTTGAAGGTTAGGGATTACGTTACGGAAATGCATATACGTCAGTTGCAATCCTTGCCCTTAAACGCATTCAAAAAACACTATGAAAGTGAGTTGGATGAATCGGAACCGTCGAGTGAATCTTCGGAATTGTCTACGCCCTCGCCAACTAAGGAACATTCAAGGGATAACCTAGAAGAGGAGCTTGAGTTAGAACTGCAAGCAGTCAAAGAGGCGGCCGAGCAGAAAGCCCAAAGAGACTACCAGCGTCAAGCACTGAAAGAATCCAAACGAAGACGTCGCGTGGCAAAGGAATTACGCCATAAGAAGCGTGATGCTAAGGAGGCCAGAAGGAATTCGCTTACTACAAATGTGCCCACAGTGCATAAGCCACCACAAGCCGTTTTCGATATACCCATCGAAGCAGATGAAAATGATAGCGACGAAGATGTTCTGGATAGACGAAATCTGCAGCAGTTGCTGGAAAATATGAAGTCGTACAGATACCCTCCAGACGTTTGTCATCACATTGATTTGAGATTCGTGCGTATTTTTGACCAGTTGGTGTCGTTCACAATTGAGTTTCATGGTTCAGTACAACAATGTGACTACCACATCAGGCACTTCAACTTCTCCTACCAGGATATCGAGAATTTGGCCTAGTGAGTATTGTTATTATACTCGACAACTGCCACAAATTTGTACTCTTCGCTCTCTACTCTTGTAGCGGTCTTAGTTTCCTTAAAGGCTTAAAACACTTCCATTTACGCAACAGCCGCATGGATGCTGGAAAGCTCAAAATAATCACACGATCTTTGCAGAATCTCGATCAACTGGAGAATGTTGACTTTGGTTACGATCAGTTGGGTGAGGACTGCGGCGAATCGATTTATGAACTCTTCGACAACACAACCTCCATAAGGCGCCTGGAACTCGAAGGTAATATGTTTAGCACAAATGTTCTCCAGAAATTGGCCGACTCACTACGCAAATATGAGGGAACCTTGGAATATTTGGGCTTGGCGGGCAATCCCTTGGGAGCAGAGGCGCTACATGCCCTTACGACAGCCATAATTGGCACGGACCACGTGAAGCATTTGTGCTTGACAGGCATATTCATAAGTCAAGAGGGCATCATCTGTTGTATAGCAAATGAGTTGCTGCGTCAGCATAAAACCTTGAGGCACTTGGATCTCATAGCCATACCTATCGACTGGCAGACCAGTGTAGAGCTGATAAAGGGTTTAGAAACGAATCAGTCCGTATGGCATATGGACTGTCGAGGCTGTAATCTAGAGCTGGATGTGGAATTTGAGGTCGAAGTGTTACTGAAGAGAAACCGTTATATAGCCAGAAATCCTTATGTGGGTGATAGAACCAAAACTGAAAGAGAGGTCACTGAATGGGTGAATCGCATAAAGTGAGTCAGTTTGCATGTATGTAAATAAAACATCATATGTCTGTACCTTTTAGGAATCCAATTTTGTTAGGGACCTTGGAGGCTGTCCAAAAGCGTGCTGATTGTCTGGCGGATCGTCCGTATGACAGCCGGAGATCTACTGAGTGTGGAAATGAAGAGCTGAATGAAGCCGCGTCATCTACAGAGGATTCACAAAGCAGCGACAACTCAAATTCCTCATCCCTCGCTCTTCAACCGAATACTCCCTTTGTCTATGACCCAAACCATTTTGATTTGGAAGAGTTCAAGCGACACCTTTACCTGCCCGGACCGGAAGAGAGATTTTTCTATTTCCAAGCGAAGAAACGTCCCCGAGATGACAACGATGATTAGCTGTGGCCAAGATTGATAGACGCAATAATTGTAGTGTATCTTGCACTGTGGCCGCGCAAAAAAAAGAAATTGAACAAAACAAACCAAAATAATCAATAAAGGATAACAAGAAATTCCCAATTTCTATAGCAACTTGTTTCGTCCGCTTTGAGTGAAAAAATGGGGGGGAGAAAACATATATTGTGGAAAAATTCAGTTTTGTCAACTTCAATTTCAATTCAATTCCAAATTTAATAGACACGACGATTTTTTCGCAATTGATTTCCTTGTGTTATCCACCAATATTTCTTCTGGTCTTTCTATTTCAACGCAGTGCTTTCAAACAAATTATTGTCCATTGCAAAACAAAATCAACCACATTACAACCGCTGCGAAAAATGGCGTTGCCGGAAGCAAAAAAAAGCACTAAAATTATTTTCGGTGCAGGAGACAAGAAGATTAAAAGCCATAACAAAGTAATGTATAAATCCAAATCATTTAAAAATCATTCACGATTTCTCGTCAGAAATATGTTTTTTCTTAGATTTTTTATTTTTCACTGTTCCGTTGCTTATGTAAAGTGTAGTACCAATAAAGTTTGCCAATTTCGAACCTTCACCAGCTCGGGACGAATTTCGTTTAAATGCTTTCCACTACGTGTTTGTCTATAAAAGCATTTTGCACTCGTTTCGGTCGTAATATTTGTTTTTCACTTTTTTAATTTGAAATATCCTATACAAAGCGGCGACACGTTCGTATAAATAAATGTTATCCCCTTCGCCTCCTTTCACCTTGTGTTGAGATTTTTGAAAAACAGTGATTACTTTTTAATAAGTTTGCTCAAAGAAGGCAGCAGCAGCAGCTTTTGATATTATGAGCGCTTGTCACGAAACAATAACATAATTCACCCTACTCCCGTATCCGAAAAATGAATCAAGAAGTCAATTCAAAGGCCTCTGCATTCAGTAAAGTTACCATGAAACATTAGTTTTTAAAATGAGGATGTAGGCTAGGTAGGAAGTAGACTAGTTAGTTGGAAGAGGATTGTTCTTAAATTTGTTAAACGAAGTCGAATGGGACGGTAGGAATGAAGGGCGGTGCAGTGCTCCAACCCTCTAGATATAATGACGTCGAAACAAATGACTTATTAATAGCATAAGTAGGACAATATAGTCGGCAGTGAGGAATACTTTACTACGAGATAGAGATGTACGAAAATACCTAAAACATCAATGTGCAAATATTAGGCTCTTAAACGTCTGTGTGAACCGACACTCACTGAAGAGTAGCTTGTTTCATTTGTGTAAGTCTCGCCGTTCGGACTCCGCATTTAAACTGTAGATCCACCATTAGCATATACATTATCACTTGCCCACGATAATTGCTTCAACAATCTCAGCCGTGAAACTTAGTCATATATTTGTGTTAGGCGTGACTAAATTTGGAATCTAAACTATATTTTCTATTTGTATATTTTAAACCTTTATCCTTTTTACAGGCTTGTTAAATTCAACCTAACGTTTTCGCAATTCTTATCATTTCGATTATTATTCTATCGAAGGTATCATCCCTAAATGAACTGCAGATTTCTGAGAGGTGGGCAGGCATTCTCACACTCCCATACTTCAATGCCAATTAATTAATTAAATTATGCACGTCTTTGGTAACTTTTGGCAATGCTATTAATTGCACCGAACAACTTTTCACATTTTTTTCGCATGTCAACATCAATTCTCATGCTACTCATACTAGGTACACCACCCGGCACCTCCTCCAGCTCTTTCGAACCGCTCGTCGTTGTCAGTAGTTGCTAAATTTAACTCTTTATATGAATATTTAAAGCTGCCACCGCGTCGATAAAGCAGTTGGTATGTAAAACTATTTACCCGCACATAAACTTACTTAGCTACTTACGTACGTACTAAGTTAGGGAGAGAGGGAGGGTGTTAGATGGGGCTAAATGGGCACGCGCCAAGCCGTTCAACCATTTTGGCATTTTCACTCCAAGTCACCTCCACACAGCACAGCACAGCCGCCGTTATTTGTTTATTGCTTTGAATTGCAACAATTTCCAACCGGAAACATCAATCGACAGGGTTTTAAATGTCAGCGCAGACAGGTGGAGAGACAGGCCCGGAAATTTTGGCATGGCGCGAAACGGAAACGTCCTTCAGAACAATTAAATCTCACGAAAGGAAACGTTCTTCATTTCATTTTGCAAAACGAAAAAAAAAACATTTGCAATCACGACAGCAGCGTCGACATTTTTCATTGACTAACTTTGTGTACTTTGCGGAAATAAGTGTGTGGTGTGTGTGTTTTTCCTTTCTTGGATATTGATGGATATACCTTGACGACTTTCAATTCGTCGTTTCGCAATTTCAGTCGTTATTCAACAGACTTTGTTGCAAGATGTGGAAGCTCGCAAATAAGGCGATGGTATATTTCTAGCTTCATTGTAGTAGTTTAGCGTACAAATTGTTGTTGTAATATTGTTTAGTTAATTGCATTTGACAAAAAGGAACGTTTATTGAATTGCATACAAACTAGTAATTTGGCAAAAATAATTGGATGCTGTAAATATAATACAAAATTAAACGAAATTAAACCGAAATTATACATACAAAATTCAAATTCAGAGCTGATATATTTGCTGTAAATACAATTACTGCCTGACGTAGTTCCAACAAAAAAATTGTAGTTAAAAATAATAAAAGCGAAAGCAAACAAATCTTATACAAATATGGCTTCCGCTTCGCCCGTTAGTGAGGCAAATTCAGAAGGAAGTGAAATAGTGAAAATGGCGAAAGATAAGCTCCAGGTAACTTCTGATTAAGTGAAATTTTTAATCCGTCTTGCATGAGAGCGCATGTTTTCCTTTTACTATTTTATTTTCCCAAAATCACAAATAATGCAATCAAGGTTGAATGTGAAAAATAATTAAAAAAAAAATAACGGATTTTTGAAAGTAATTGCAAACATAAATTGAAAATTAAGTTCCTTCATCTATGTGAGGCGACTCAACTACGATCATTTTTTTTTTAACTATTAAACGCTCAAGTGAAATATCCAATGAAGATATTTAATTTAATTACAAGCACTTCCTTGACCAATGGCTCAAATTTATTGGTGTTGATTTAACAATCTACAAATCTATCAAACAATCGTTTTTTTCGATTTCAGAATGTCAAAAAATAGATTCAAATTAAATTTTAACTTTATTATCACTCGGATTCTGGGACAAACCTTAGTAACAGAATGGTTTTTTCTACAAATTTTCAACCTTGTTTATATTTTTTGAATCGTTCCGTGTTCCGTTTCAAAAGTGGTTATTTGCACACAAAGAAATAAAGTATGAACATTCACTTGATTTAGTAAGACTTGCTGAATTTTAAGCATAAATCAAATATCAACTTGAATAATGTAGCATGGTTCAGCAGGATTTAACAAATTAGCCGAATATCCTTGTATATTTCGTGTATAAATGAGGAGCGTACTTAATCAATATTTGTTCAATTTGCAAATAACCGCTTTTGAAAATAGACATGCAAAATATACATACATAACTATTTGCGATTCAAGGCACATGCAAATTTTCTTTTTGAATTTTTGAATAAATTTACATAATTTATGACTAATTTTTTGAAATGTACGAGGCGCTCATCTGAAGGACCTAAGGAGGTATTTTTGCTAAAGGACTAATCCGTAAAAGTGTAGTGAATGGCAATAGTTGGTGCTAAGTTAAGTTTTGTATCATATTAATGTGTAGAAATGTATATATATTTTTTTTGAGATATTTTGAACCAGCAAAGAGTTCACACATTATCACATTAGCACTTCTGCCGAAGGTACTCTCTAACCGAGCCACGACTCATGGCATTTATTTGTTGAACTAGCTCGCCGGCAAACAGGCCTCTCAAGCGAAGTTGAAGATTGCTGCTGGCAGTGGGGGCGGGGATTTTGCAGCCGATGGTGATGACTTTGATGTTTGGATGAAATCGCGTCAATTGCTAAAGCCGGAGGATCAATTGGATTTGACGGAAGCTGAACTGGGCGAAGAAGTAACGAAAGTGCTGACACCAACCAATACAAATGTTATACACAATCTGGTGGTGTACAGTTTCAAGGAGGAGGCGTTCGTGCCGGTAAAAATTAATACAAATGACTTATGAGTATTTATCTATAATTATGTTTACCGAACAAGATTCCACCTGCTGGGAACACAGTGACCCTGGTAAGTTACGAAGGCACTGCTCTGCATCTGGAATCAGAAGAAGCTAAAGCGCAAATTGAAGAACTAGGAGAACTCGGTATTGGTCATTTAATTTATACTCATGTTAGCCTTAAGAAATGCTACCACAATTGAATTTAAATGTCTCTTCCATCCCACATAAGGTTATCCTTTACCACCGCCAAAATCTTCCTTGATCGAAATTCCTGATCCCCAGGAAGATTTAGCTGAAGAGGAGGAGGAGAGCGAAGGCGCCAAAGCTAAAGAGGCTCCTGAAGATGGTGATGGTGCCGAAGAGGAAGGCGAGGAGGAAGAGGAGGCCAAAGAAGAAGCTGAGGCCGAGGGTGATGAAGATGAGCCGACACGAGTCGAAGAAGAACCGACCGGTCAGAGAAGAAATGTTTCCAAATTAATCTTTATTTACTGTTACTTTATAGGAGCTCCGCCGGCTGCAGTGGGTTCATCAAAGAAACATAAATTGATAAATCAATTTAATTTCTGCGAAAGAGCGGCTTTAACCTTTACCAATCCAAAGCGGGTAGATAGAAGATTTCATTCACAAATCTAAATCATAACGAATTCTCGTCTCTTCCTTCAAGTCTGTCGATACGCAGACCATACCGCCTCCTCGTTCCCAATATGGCGGCAATGTCTTGCAATGGAACATCTACGACAGTTACGCTGACGACTTTGCTCAAGTGCAAAAAGAGAAAGAAGCCAAAGTCGATAAGAAAGGACCGCATATGAATCGCAAGGATGAGGCGAAACGGAAGTCAGACAAAACCCTAGAGGCCGAAGAGCTGAATAGGAAATACCTGAAATGCTGGCAGATACTCGAGCGCATGATCAATCAAAATATTTTCGACGAAATATCAAATGATTATCGTTACTGGGAGGATCCAGCGGACGAGTATCGCGATGGTGAGGGCACTCTGTTGCCTCTTTGGAAATTCCAATATGAGAAAACGAAAAAAATGAGTGTGACCGATATGATTTTCAATCCTCATTATTACGATTTGTTTGCGGTGTGCTTTGGATCACGTGAGTCGTGATACTTGCTAGTGGTAGGGCCGTGGGTAATCTTACGAGTCTTTTAAACATTGTAGATGACTTCATGCGACAACCGAACGAAGGCTCAATTTGTTTGTTCACCATTAAGAATCCATCGTTTCCAGATTATATTAGTAAGTCGACAAAGACCAAGTTAATATAATGAAATAATCCAACAATTCCAATTATAATCAGTTATGACTGAGAGTGGTGTTATGTGCTGTGACATTCATCCGAAATATCCGTTCTTAGTGGCCATAGGTAAGTATGAACGCTTACTTGATGAGAAGTTGATTGCCACAAGACAGACTTGCAGGCATGTATGATGGCAATGTGGCAGTTTACAATCTGAAGGAGAATTTCCGAGAACCTCTGTACATGTCGTTAGGAGTTAATGCCAAACATGCGGAATGTGTCTGGGAGGTACATTAATACTTCAGCCAATTGCATATTTCGAACTATTTTCCAATTGATTTATTCACTTCTATTTCCATTCAGATAAAATGGGGTCCCGACATGGCCGATGGTGAAATTAATTTCTATTCCATATCGGCAGATGGACGTGTCTTCAATTGGATATTGATGCAAAACAAGTTATCATTGACCACAATTATTACGCTATTCCTGGAGAATGGCATAATCGATGGCCCCGACGGCACTGAAGTGCGCTTGAAGAGTTGCGGCTCGTGCATGAAATTTCATCCCACCGATCCCGAAATATTCCTTGTGGGCACTGAAGAGGGCTACATTTACAAGTGCAGCATTGCCTATAGTTCGAAATATCTGATGACGTATTATGCCCACAATCTATCTGTCTACCGCATCGATTTCAATCGTTTCAACACAAACATTTTCATCTCGTGCAGCGGCGATTGGCGCATTAAGGTCTGGGAAGATATGCGGCCTGAGCCGTTGTTCATTTTCGATTTGGGCTCTGCTGTTGGCGATGTTAAATGGGCTCCCTATTCGAGCACTGTCTTCGCGGCGGTAACCACTGAAGGGAAGGTGTACGTTTTCGATTTAAATGTGAACAAGTATAAGGCCATTTGCATACAGGCCGTGGTGCAGAAGAGAAAGAATAAATTGACGCGCTTGTCGTTCAACGAGAAGTTGCCTTTTATCATTGTGGGCGATGACAAGTGAGTAGTGTGCAGAGTTATATTTTCCAATGAAGAAATAGAAGGGAGTGGAAACAATTTCCCAATCCTTATTTCTTCTTCTGCTGACTCCATTATTGTTTCAATAAGTGCAATTGAAATATCTTTTCCAGGGGCACTATCACCTCATTGAAGCTTTCGCCTAATTTACGAATGATGGTCAAGCCCCCGAAGAAGCAATCCTATCTGGATCAAAATACCTTGCAAATACAGAAGCTGGAGAAATTGTTGTCATTGGTACGCGAACTGCCCGAAGGTGTCATCATTAAGGACACAACGACCACAGTGCAGAGTTAAATGGTTTCGGAATAACTTTGTTTCTCTTACCTGACGGACATGATGTTACTTCAAAATCTGTGGGACTTATCGAATTGTATCCAAAAAGGTCGATTGTAATGATTAAAAACAGCTGTTCATTAAATTGTTGTTTGTCATTAACCTATAGACAGAAGTCGGTATATTTATCGATAATACAATATGTATGTAGGTACATTTATACGTAACTAAATCTTATATAAATTTACAGAATGTATTTGTATGTAAAATAGTTTAACAATTGTTTAATTTAGGAGGGAAACAATTCCAATTCAAATGCAACGAAACCATCAAATAGAAAAAACACTTGAGGTGCGAAATTAAAGACTACATATTATCACAAGCCTAAATTTAGAATTATTTGATACGTTAATAGTACATAGCTATTACATGTACTTTAAATTAAATAGTTGAAAGACAATCAGTCACCTCAATCGCGGAGTTTCCCTGTTTCACATCTGCTTCTGTGGGTTGGCAACATTGCAATTAACAAATTTACTTCACCGTGATTGTATTGAGTACTCAAATTGTGAATACATGTTGGAATTACAAATGAAAATCAAATGCCCAGTAAGTCACGCTTTGAGTTTGAAGTCTGAAGGAAACAGGAACAACTCGACTTTAACAAATCACAAAGGAACAAAAAAAAGCACTAAAACGAACACAACCGATTTCATTCACGATTAATTAAGATTGCGAGTGGTTAATAGAACGACAAAAAGTTAAAATTGTTTTAAAATTTTCACACATTTCCTGTCCGGGCCTATTTGATTTGCTTAAAGTCCAGATATTCTCTAACATTATTCGGACACATGACATTTTTGCCTAAAAACAATACCGTCGACATCGGGTGCAGGTAGTCCGATGAGAACTCTTTCGCCTTCCACCCAAAGAAACCACTGGGCCGCACCTCATTGCCATTGCTGATCTCGAAAGGCAACAGATTCACACCAATCTGATTCATCTTCGAAAACTGCGCACGAAAGTAATGACCATCGGTGGCCTTTATCCAGTAGAAACCCTCATTGTCCACATAAGGTTTGCTCTGTGATTTCTTCATTGCATTGGAGCGCTCCAAATCGTTGACATTGAAACTAATATCAATGTCGTAAGCATCTGGCGACAAGCGATTAGTGTCAATGGCCGTTTTCAAAGCACGATTGTCCAGCCAATAGCGTATGCCCACATTTTCGAACTCCTCCAAGACATGATTGAATGTGGACCTTAATTTGTCCATGCAACAGGGTGGCGTATGTTTGCCCAAATAAACATAAAATGGACGCTCGTGGTAGACTGGTCCAATGCAGGATTTACCACTGCGATCACAGCCAATTAAATCAACTTCCGACACTTGCGGCAAGGAAAAATTCGACGATGAGAACTGAGTGTCAAGGACGAGATTATGCTGTGGCACTCCATTGCTGTTGCTGTCTTTGTGATCAGTCTTCGAGATGATTTTGTGAGAGCGTCTGACGATGCGCTTGATTTGCAGTTTTTTATACATTTCCTTGAACTGGCGGCGTCTGGTCTCCATGCGCCGCTGTTTGGTGTGATATGATGCGAAGAGCCGTCGCCCATCTTGGAAGGACTGGGGGAAAACAGTTTTCTGCAGAGATTGAGAGTGTTAGCTTAGTACACAGATTTATTTACACACACATACCGAGATTTCAGCTATTTTCGCTTGTATATAAAACATTTCCGGAAATGGGGCGGCGAATGGTTCGGGCATGGCCCTCAGGACACCAATGTCCACTAATATGGCGTGTTTCTGCAAATACTGTATCCAAATGAAGCAAAAGAGTTAGTATAAATCGGAAATGATCACCTAGTGGATTTAGTTGTATAACGGTTTTAACGGAAAATATAGTCAATGAATTGAACAAATCGCTCTCACCAGATCGCACTTATCGCTGTTGTTGGCCGCCACGTATTGTATCGTCCAATTGGGCAAATCCAAATTTATTTGCGTAAAGGGACTGAACGTTTTCATATTGCCGGCAAAGGGTACCACAACCAGACGTCGCACTATTTCATCACTCGGGACGGACGCTTTCTGCAGTTTATTGCTGCCCTCCAGTTCCTTTGCAGCTACATTCTTTACGGCATTTATTTCTCTTAGGATTTTCTGTAGGAGATTTTTACTACTCAATCGTACGCTGTCGGGCATGAAGAGCACATATTTGGTACGTATAGCCGTCAAGGGATTCAATTCCTCTGGCGTTTTTTGCACATCGAAGCCGAGACTAATGAAACGCACGGGGCTTTCTTCACCCGCCGCTGCAGTTTGGTTGTGTTCATAAATCACTGGCGGATAGGGCACACCATCGAGGAGTACCAAAATGGGTATATTCGGTATCACTTCGAGTATATTGTCAATCGATGCTTTCAGGTCGTTTTCGAATGTGTAGAAACTGCGGAAAACAATTGTTATGGATTTGCGTATGTGTTTGTTGGCGTTCTTCAGTTTTTCCTTAGGCGATTTGGCGCCGTGTATGTGCGAGGCGGCAGCATTGTCGGGATGTTGTGGTTCCGCACCGCTGCCCGTCAGAGACGACGTGATACTCTTCCAAAGTGTGGACTTCCAGCAATAATAAAATATTATCAAATTGGCTATAACTATGAGGGCCACAATCAGCTTTGCGTGTCGCAGGCGCATTATTTTCATATTTGAGTAGCAGATTTGTTACTCTATTTGTGTTGCAATTTTCACAACCGCTCTGGAGTTAGTATAGAGTTATATTCTTGATGCTATTCTAAGCTAAACTCATTTGTCTAATTTCACACCTAAGTTTGTTATTCTTTTTTTTAGCTTGAAAATCGCCCAAAATTCCTCCTAAATCATTTTGTGGTTGAATTTCGACTACGATTTAATAC